>JAQPPZ010016723.1:15270000-16711748 GCA_028583015.1 Wollemia nobilis
AACATGTCACGAAATCGTGACACCTTTTTCTCTCTCCTCTTTCTCTTCGCTTTGGACCACGAAAATGAAACATGTCGCGAAATCGCGACACCTTTTTCTCTCTCCTCTTTCTCTTCGCTTTGGACCGCAAAAATGAAACATGTCACGAAATCGTGACACCTTTTTCTCTCTCCTCTTTCTCTTCGCTTTGGACCATGAAAATGAAACATGTCACGAAATCGTGACACCTTTTTCTCTCTCCTCTTTCTCTTCGCTTTGGACCGCGAAAATGAAACATGTCACGAAATCGTGACACCTTTTTCTTCCGTACAATTTCTCTTGCAATATGTCGCGAAATCGTGACACTTTTTCTACTTGTCTTTTTCTCTTCCAACATGTCATGAAATCATGATAGTTTTTCTTGCTTACTCCTTCTCTCCGAACATGTCACGAAATCGTGATAGTTTTGCTTGCTTGCGCTTTCTCTCCGAACATGTCGTGAAATCGTGACATTTTCTACTTGCGCTTTCTCTCCAAACAATTTTTCTCACAATCATGATAGTTTTGCTTTCTTGCTCTTTCTCTCCAAACATGTCACGATATCGTGATAATTTTGCTTTCTTGCTCTTTCTCTCCAAACATGTCGCGATATCGCGACAGTTTTGCTTTCTTGCTCTTTCTCTCCAAACATGTCACGATATCACGATAGTTTTGCTTTCTTGCTCTTTCTCTCCAAACATGTCACGATATCGCGACAATTTTCCTTTATTGCTCAACATGTCGCGATATCGCGACAGTTTTCTTCCTTGTGATTTTCTTTTGATTTTTCTCAAATGGGCCACTTCTATCTTTTGGAAAATCACTGTACATACTCTGAAGAACTTCTTAACTCCTGTATACTTCATCAACTGATCTCTAAAGAACTTCTTAACTCCTATACTTCATCAACTGATCTTCTTCACAATCTTCATCCCTCACTCTCTTCTTATACTTCATCAACTGATCTGTCTGACTATGTTGACAACAATGACAATACTTTTGCTGCAACTTGCTCAACAATCTCCCCCTTTGGAATTGTTGGCAACACTCATGCAATCTCCTGTAATTCCTGTAATTCTTCTCCCCCTTTGACAATAATACCAAAGGGCTACTGCAGACTCCCCCTGAGTCCATGCACAACATTCTCAGGCACAAATTATTACAGTTAGCAAAAATTACAAACATGAGCAAAAAGATAATCAAATATATAAATGCTCCCCCTGAGAATGTGGTCCCGATAGCTAGTCAGTTCTTGGGAAGCATGACCACTCCCAATTTATTGCGAAGGTATCCGCTACTGACTGGTGGACCTCTCTCCAATTGAAGAATCCTCACTCAGATCTATCTTCAACTGTGTTGGCTGCTGGATCTCTATCCATTGAGACTCTATTCTCTGTACTCTGTCAATAGGCTCACACAGAACCTGCTTAACAAGCTCACATAGAACTTGTCCAATGTTGAATAACAAGCTCATACAAAACCTGTCCAAATCTGCTCCAACAAGCTCACTAAGAACCTGTCCGAAATCTGCTCTAGAAGTCTGTCCCAACACTATCCTCAAATATTTCCCAAAGGCCTTCTCAAAGGCTCAATCAATCATGCTCAAGTAGTATTCAAAATGAACTCAACAATGAATGACAATCTCAAATCAAATCCACTTCATAGAAGCATAAAGAGAATTGTTAGAGACTTAATATCTTCTAACCTCAATCTCAACTCAACATAGAATGATGGAATAATTTATTTCGGAGAACTTTAAAAATCACTTCACACATAACTTGACTAGGCTTAATCAAATCAACTCAACCAATCATCACCAAGCTGGAAACCATCTGGCTGCTCAATATAAACCTCTTCTTCAAGCTTCCCATTCAAAAACGTTGATTTCACATCTGTCAACAAAATTGACAAGTGACTCACACTTGTACCAATTTTTGTCCAACACTGTACCAACACTGCAATTTTACTGCCAACTCTGTGCAAGCATCAAACACAGTACCACAACACCAACCAAATCCCTTCTTACATTTTCAATTTGGTCTATGTTTTCTACAGTCACCGCTGGTCACACCTTTACTTTCAACTGTTCGAATCAGGAGACAATATTTTGTTAAACGCTTCACGGCCAACTATAGTGCACCTTACTCAAACTCATACTTCTGGACCTCGGATAGGTATGATTCACAAAGCAAAGTTGCTCATCTTGATGAGCTAAACATGAATCAATGATCAGACTTCAATATTTTTCACCACAACATCATAAAAGATCTAACAATCTTCACGTCAATGTGTAGTTCAAATATACACTGCTTTTATCGAAACACATATACTGTTGGTGCAGTTCAATGTCTCTGGTTTCTAACGGCTGCCATGAATGTTTTCATCGCCTGCGTAGGTATTGACAGTGGACCATTACCTCTAGCATTGGAACCTCAATCTACGTGCAGTCATCAACACTCAGTATTCTGCTTCTTGATAGGGCATATGTCAGGACTACTCAATGTCTTAGGTGAACGTTCTTCACGTGATTCCAGGGAGCATTTCTCCTTGCTGTGATCAAGGGATTCCTCGGGAAATATCTCGCATTCCTCAAATAATGCAAGACTTTCTTAGGTGCATAGGCATCTTGTCCTCCTTGGCGCTTCACCACCTGGGCGCTATTCTCTCAACGTCTCTGCCTTGCATGTGCCACTTGGCACTCTTGACGAACTGGGTGCTAGTGCTACTGTTTGCTTTGACTCTGGCTTCTCTTTGATAATGGCTACTTCTTTAGAGAAAATTGATGCTCTCTTATACCAAACGAAGTGTTGTATTTTTGGTTAAGAAACGCACGCCTTCCCAGCTACACGTTGGTAGTAATTTTCATAATGATCATGAAGAGCTTTACCATAGTCCTCCCTCGATATTGGTAGATAAATCGAGACATACTCACAACATGGATTCTATGTTATCTATAGATTGGGAATGTTACAGGCTTCAAAACCAGCACCTGCCAGCTTATGCTTCCATGACACGATGACCTGTACTGCATGTTCTATCTCAGATAACGCCTATCAACTGCTGCATCGAAAACCTAGTTGTTCACCATGTTGTTCTGCTGAAGCACATCAGTTTGACACTATCTGCTATTGTAACCGCCATCACCAGAGAGATTTCACAATAATAAAAAATCGGCTCTGTCAAGCCAACGTCTCATGCTCCTGCTTATTACCTCCACAAACAACTACATGAACTGAAACACATTTTGACAACTATACGACAACTCCCCTGACTACTTGCCTTTCATCCTCAGATAACCAAACAACATAGGAGCATTAAAATAAAACTTTAAGATTGCTCCCCCTGAGGATGTGCTACCTGGAGCTGCTTAGTGCAATAGCGGAGTAATCTCCTTCAGTCCAAGGAGACACGATTTCCTCTCTTCTTTCTTTCTCCAATATTTCTTGAACTTAGGTTGAAGGTTTTCAACTGCATCCCTATTTTGAACCTTTTCGTGAACTTGAACATTTCTCTTGGGTGGTTGTCTCTTGTACATCCTTGATGGATGATTATTTTCCTTTCTTTGATGCATATGATTTCTTCCCTGTCTGTGTTGCATTCTTTGCAGGAAATCACTTGATGCATATGATTTCTTCCCTTTGTGTTGCATTCTTTGCATCTGATGAAATCTATTGTCTTGCCATAGATTAGATACAAAATTTCTTGGACAAGACCTTGCTATGTGCCCATGACCATTACATTTAAAACATTGCACATGGTGTTCAACAGATGTATTTCTACCAGCATAACTCTTTGATCTATTATTCAATCCACAATAAATTGCCTTGTGACCATAATGGTTGCATCTAAAACAATAGCCATTAAAAGCATTATTATGAATAGAGTGAGAGTGATAGAACCTCTTTTGTTGTGGTTGCTTTGCTGTAGATCTCCTTTGAGATTTTCTTCCTTTTGAAGTTTCAGCTTCAAACTGTTCTTGCTTTGATCCTTCAGTAGTGGACTTCTTCTTCTCTCTAGATTTAGAAGATGAAGGTTGTTCAACTTCATATCCAAGACCAAGCTTACACATGGGGCTTCTTTGATGACTTATCATTTTATCTAGCAACTCTGTGCTCTTCTCAAATTTGAGATTTGTATTGGCCTCTTCTAGTTGTTTCTTCAATAAATCAATCTCCTCTTCTTGTTTGCAGCAAACAATCTCTTTCTTATTGATCTGTGACCTGAGAGTTTCTTCAATCCTTTTGGACTCTTCTACTTGTAGATTTAGATCACTAAAAACTTTGTTAGATTTCTCTTCACGTTTGCTACATACATCGACTTTATCATCCAGGTGTGACTTCAAGGCTTCTTCTATTTTCTTGGCTTTATGAATTTGTAAGAAGAGATCTTCTATCTTATCCCCATATTCTTCCAACTTCTTGGACAGTCTTTTGTTCTTTTTCCTTTCTATATTCAACTCTTCAAGTGCAACGATCAACTCACCTTCTAGATATACTTCACCCTCAAGGTTTTCATCACATGCTTCAGAGTTCACTCCTATCTTTTCAGAATTCACTCCTATCTTTTCTAGTTCAATTTTCTCTTCCACAGGAACTGAAACTGACTGAGATGCCTTATTTGAGGAGGATCTATTCTTCTTACCCATTGCATACTAATCCAAGATCAACCCTAGCTGATTTAGCCTGATAAGGGAAACCGGCTCTGATACCAATTGATAGTTTCACAATGACACTAAGAGGGGGGTGAATCAGTGTAGCTCTTAAAAACTTAAATCTTCAATTCTTAATGCCTAAACAATGAAAGCTTAAAACTCAATAAAGCAAATATACCAAGAGAGCATCACACAACACAAGATGTACCGAGGTTCACCAGTTTTGGCTACTCCTCAAAAGTGACTGTTTGGACTCCCATCCAAATCCAGTCTTTGCAAAATACCAATTTTACAATCAATTTACCAGCACCCACTGGAAGGAGCACCAACCCCTGATTTATCCGCAACAACAGAAAGGAGCACCAACCCCTGATTTACCAGCACCAACTGGAAGGAGCATCAACCCCTGATGCCAAGCACCAACTTGGACTTCTATTCTGAAACTAGAAGATTGACATAAAGATGCCTTCACTTTTACAAGACCCTGACTGGTCTATTGCTTTCTCAACATTTCTTACTCTTCACACAACACACACTGTGCTCGCTCGGCTCCAGCGCACTCTCCTCGTGCTTCACATACTGCACACCTCTCTCGCTCTCCTCTTGCTCTCTTCGCAAGATTAAATCTACCTCGCATTAATCCCAAGTGCTTTCACTCTATTTCAGCATTACTTTAATTCTCCACGTAGACCTCCTTTTATAACATGTTAGTCTCTATTTTTAACTTCATATATAATCCTTTAACTTCCTGTAATCGTTGTATCGACTCTTAGAATCGCACTTGTAACTTCATATCGACTCCTTCTATACACCTGTAATCGTCGTATCGACTCCTTCTATAATCCACCTATAACTATCGTATCGACTTCTCTTATTACCTATACATTGTATTGACTTCTTCTAATTCACTGTAACTATCATACCGACTTTAGTTAACTGTCACATATCTTCTTTCGATTGGTTTCTCTTCTTAGCTTGCACCGAAATGACCTATCACAAAATCGTGACACTTCTACCTCTTTGTCCTCTTCTCGGCTTGTACTCGCAAAAACACATGTCGTGATATCATGACACTTTTGCCTCCTTGCATCTTTATTTTCTTTCACACAAAAACATGTCGTGATATCGCGACACTTTCACCTTCTTGCTTCTTCTATTTGCTTGTACCCATGAAAACACATGTCGCGATATCGTGACACTTTCACCTCCGTACTCTTCCTTTTTACTTTTGTCGATATCGCGACACTTCTGCCTTCTTACTTTCTCTCTCCTCTTAGAGTCATGAAAATGCGACATGTCACGATATCGTGACACTTTTTCTTCTTAGCACTTTCTCTTACCTTTAGGTCATGAAAACGCGACATGTCGCGATATCGTGACACTTTTTCTTCTCGACATTCCTACTCTTTTCAAGTCGTGAAAATGCGACATGTCACGATATCGTGACACTTTTTCTTCTGTACAATCTCTCTTCGCTTTGGACCACGAAAATGAAACATGTCACGAAATCGCGACACTTTTTCTTCCATACAATCTCTCTTCGCTTTGGACCGCAAAAATGAAACATGTCACGAAATCGTGACACCTTTTTCTCTCTCCTCTTTCTCTTCACTTTGGACCGCGAAAATGAAACATGTCGCGAAATCGTGACACCTTTTTCTCTCTCCTCTTTCTCTTCGCTTTGGACCACGAAAATGAAACATGTCGTGAAATCGTGACACCTTTTTCTCTCTCCTCTTTCTCTTCGCTTTGGACCACGAAAATGAAACATGTCGCGAAATCGTGACACCTTTTTCTCTCTCCTCTTTCTCTTCGCTTTGGACCGCGAAAATGAAACATGTCACGAAATCGCGACACCTTTTTCTCTCTCCTCTTTCTCTTCGCTTTGGACCGTGAAAATGAAACATGTCACGAAATCGCGACATCTTTTTCTCTCTCCTCTTTCTCTTCGCTTTGGACCGCAAAAATGAAACATGTCACGAAATCGCGACACCTTTTTCTTTCGTACAATTTCTCTTGCAATATGTCACGAAATCGTGACACTTTTTCTACTTGTCTTTTTCTCTTCCAACATGTCGCGAAATCGCGACAGTTTTTCTTGCTTGCGCCTTCTCCCCAAACATGTCGCGAAATCGTGACAGTTTTGCTTGCTTGCGCTTTCTCTCCGAACATGTCGCGAAATCATGACAGTTTTGCTAGCTTGCACTTTCTCTCCGAACATGTCACGAAATCGCGATAATTTTTCTTTCTTGCTCTTTCTCTCCAAACATGTCACGAAATCGTGATAGTTTTGCTTTCTTGCTCTTTCTCTCCAAACATGTCGCGATATCGCGATAGTTTTGCTTTCTTGCTCTTTTTCTCCAAACATGTCGTGATATCATGATAGTTTTGCTTTCTTGCTCTTTCTCTCCAAACATGTCGCGATATCGCGACAGTTTTGCTTTCTTGCTCTTTCTCTCCAAACATGTCGCGATATCGCGATAGTTTTCCTTTATTGCTCAACATGTCGCGATATCGCGACAGTTTTCTTCCTTGTGATTTTCTTTTGATTTTTCTCAAATGGGCCACTTCTATCTTTTGGAAAATCACTGTACATACTCTGAAGAACTTCTTAACTCCTGTATACTTCATCAACTGATCTCTGAAGAACTTCTTAACTCTTGTATACTTCATCAACTGATCTGTCTGACTGTGTTGACAACAATGACAATACTTTTGCTGCAACCTTCTATATTTTAGAAAATCACTGTACATACTCTGAAGAACTTCTTAACTCCTGTATACTTCATCAACTGATCTCTGAAGAACTTCTTAACTCCTGTATACTTCATCAACTGATCTGTCTGACTGTGTTGACAACAATGACAATACTTTTGCTGCAACCTTCTATATTTTAGAAAATCACTGTACATACTCTGAAGAACTTCTTAACTCCTGTATACTTCATCAACTGATCTCTGAAGAACTTCTTAACTCCTGTATACTTCATCAACTGATCTGTCTGACTACTTCATCAACTGATCTGTCTGACTGTGTTGACAACAATGACTCTAAAGAACTTCTTAACTCCTGTATACTTCATCAACTGATCTCTAAAGAACTTCTTAACTCCTGTATACTTCATCAAATGATCTGTCTGACTACTTCATCAACTGATCTGTCTGACTGTGTTGACAACAATGACAATACTTTTGCTACAACTTGCTCAACAATCCAACTTGCTCAACAAGAAATAACGCTTAATGCAGCATGCTTTGAGGACAACATCTTAGGGATCAAGGCTTCAACCGGGCTACCTCTAGTGTCCCATTAACAATTTGTTGATGACATAATTTTAGCCAACCTCTCTAGTATCCCTGAAGCCAGAGTTATCAAATCTATATTGGAAGCTTATGAGAGGATTGTTGGACAAAGAGTAAATTATTTGAAAAGTAGCATTTATTTCATCAATACTTTGGTTGATAGATAGGTCAGAATAGCTCATATCTTGGGATGTGCCATTACTGAACTACCTACAACTTACCTTGGCCTTCTTTTATTCCAAGGGCAACCATCTGTGAGGATGTGGGATGGTGTCATTCAGAGGGTTATGAAGAAGCTTGTTGGTTGGAAAGGAGCTCTGCTCAACAGTGCAGGGAAGTTCACTCTAGTCCAATTGTATCTTCAGAGTGTGCCAATATACTTTATGTCCCTATTTTGAGATTTGATTGTTGTATGTAATAAGCTTGAACAACTTTGGTAGAATTTACTATGATCAAGAGCAAAGAATAAAAGCAGATTTCCCCTTATTGTTTGGGATAAGGTCGGCCTTCCAAAGTGCAAGGCAGGACTTGGTCTAACGAGGGTTCACCAAATAAATATGGCTATGGTTTCAAAACAGGCCTGGAAGATAGTTTCTAACTACCTGACCCAATGGGTTGACATTGTTAAGAACAAATACCTTAGGAAATGATCATTGATGGACAATTCCCTCATGCCTGTCGGGTTTGCATTTTGGAACTCGGTGTGTCGAAAATGATCTATCATTCAAAGAGGTGGACACTAGAATCTTAGATATGGATCATGAATAATATTATGGGAAGATTCACGGATTACAGCTCAGCCCTTGATTCGGGATTATTATGTAAGTATTATTAAACCTATCATCGATCTTATTTTTGGTCCCAAAGTTGAGAATTTCATAAATAATGAAGCTATGGTCCCCCGCTATATTGATATCCCTACTGACCTAGATTCCCCTGAGCTTCGCTCAGCTCGTCTTCGTTTAGCTAAGCGTCTTCGAACTCACTTGATCCCAAGTACCAAGCCACTTGATACTCTCTTTTGGCAATTTAGCCAGTCTGGGAATTTCTCAGTTAAGACCGCATATATGGCTATGAATGAACCTGAAGATGATTGGTTTCCTTCCAATAGATGTTCCTTATGTAAATATGCATGGGAGTCAGTTAATCATCTGTTTTTAGAGTACCCCTTTTCTGGCCTTGTCTTGTCCATGATCCTATCAAATGTTTCCATCTCTTGGGTTGCTCCTTAGTCTATCAGTGATCTTATTACCCAGTGGCCAAACCCCTTTAAGTCCACCCACCTAAAGTTTTGGTGGTCGATCATTCTTCCTCATTTTATGTGGTAAATTTGGTTGGAAAGGAATAATCAAGCTTTTCGATTTTCATCCCTAGATCTAGAGTCGGTATGTTTGAGAGCTGTGACTTTTGCCTCCGAAAATGCCAATATCATGTCTTCTGAGGATTGTCCTTCATCACCATTTGAGATTCAAGTGGCACGTTATGCTAACCTATATTTTGAGGTTTCTGGTCATTCCCAGGTTGTTGTGGACAAATCCCTTGTCTCTTGGATTCCCCCTCCCCCTCAGTGGTTCAAGTTAAATTTTGATGGTGCATCAAAAGGCAACCTCGATGACGCGAGTTGTGGAGGCGTAATCAGGGATGACAGAGGTCGTCTCATCCTGGCTTATGCAAAAAAACTTGGAGTCCAATCTAACAATTTTGCAGAAGCTCGAGCAGCTTTTCGAGGCATCCAAATGGCTATCGAGCTCAATATCTAGTACCTGATAATCGAGGGAGACTCATTAAACACTATAAATTATTTGAAAGAGGTCTCGCATCCACCTTGGAACGTGCAGCCAATCATCGAAGAGTCCATTGTCCAGTTAAGGGTGATTAACAACAGGTGTATTCAACACGTGTATAGGGAAGGCAATCGGGCGACAGATACAATGGTAAACTTTGGGTTAACTGTCCAATCCCTGGTGACGTGGTAGGGCAACCTTCCCCAATGCATCGTTGATTCTTGTAGTGAACTTGTAGTTACTAATGTTGAATAGTGCCACGATGTCAAGGATCACGATGGCTCACAATGTGAGGTGAATTGTGGGACCTTATTACACTGATATGCCAAGGTGGCACATTGGCACTTGTAAAAGAAGGATAGGTTGTAGAACCTCACACTTTCTGTTTGTGCCCATGGACGGTGTTCTAATAATCTAGACTATTTTTTCGCTTATGGACCATGTGTTTGGCCCAGTTTTGGCTTGTTCTATAGGGAATCGAACCTTCACGAGATCCTTCTTACAACTTATATATAAGGTTTTGGATCCCTTATAAAACCTGTTACTAATAAAAAAAACATTTTAAAAATAAATACCATATAAAACTCTGTATTAAAAAATTGGTGTGACAAATTCTTTAATTAAAAACATTGCTTCTTAAAAATAATTAAAATTATTAATTCATAATTATTTTATATACTATAAATGTGTGACAAAGCTTACTAATATGACAAACATCCTGTAAACATAATAATAAATTCCATCCCAATCCTCTTTTAATAATAATAAAAAAATAATCTCAAACCCCTCTTTACAAAATTAACCCTTAAACATTTTATTTCTTGAAATTTATTAAGAGGGGCTGAAACATTCAGCTTCCATTTGGATTTCTCTTGAAGAGGATCTTAGAATTATGTTATGTACGACACCAAGTCCAAATAACCAACCAACAACTGTTTAAGTGGACGAGTGTACAGTGTCTCTTGTTCAGTGTTTTCGCATAACAATTCCCCGACGTTTGTAAGGCTACCAATCGAAGCGCTAGAAAATGACCGACTTATTATTATTATTTATTTAAAGTCGAATGTCGTTAGCCAACCTTTGGAAATTAGACGAGGCTTACTGGAAGGCACTCTCGCTAGTAACTACAACATCTTCACCATGCATGTTATTGCCATATCATTCCATATGTTAATTGCCATACCATTCCATTTGTTCTTGCAAAATCTGATTGCTGTAAAAATTTCTCGTGAGGCTCCCAGTCAAGTAGTCAAGTGGAAGAGGATCATATTCTTTCAAAGAAAGCTATAGTAACAGAATTCAATTATTCGGATCATATAACCTATAGTTTAGCTGTTACATTAATTATAAACTTTCAACTTTTTGAAATTGTTAAATTATTTATTATAGTTTTTATGATCACATTTATATTGTGAGAAAGAAAATAATAGTCTAACTTATAGTTTAGCTGTTATATTAATTATGAACTTTCAACTTTTTGAAATTGTTAAATTATTTATTATAGTTATTATGATCACACTTATGTTGTAAGAAAGAAAATAATAGTCCAATGCTAATAAAGTAGACTACGATAACATGAACTTTTGAAAATATTATTTTACTAGAATCTAGTGCATAGACAATTAAGGTCAAGTTTTGGTATTGTGAAAGATGTTGTAAGAAAATACCTAGAAGAAGGATGTTGAATTCTAAAATATTTATATTTACAAAGAAAATTGAAGATTAAAAAAATGAAAATCAAGAATTTCAGACTTTTTATGATTTTATTTTAGGTATTTAATTATAACAACTCAATTGAGATGATAATTGAATATGTTTGTAAACTCTTAAATTCTAGAAGATAGATTTGTGATTCGTCAAGGCTGAAGGACCTAAGTACAACCCTTTTTTCTCAAGCAAAAATATATATATATATATATATATATATATATATATATATATATATATATAGAAGGGTTCACTAATGATGCACTAATACAACTTGCATAAGATTTAATGTTTATTTAGGAAATCTTATATTCTTGTTTATTCTTAATAAATAATAAATTATGAACTAATTTGATACTAATTAAGGATAGAAAATATTCAATAAAATATTGGATACAAAGAACTGAGAGTCAATCACTATTATCCTAATATGTTTTTGGAAAGCATATTATCACATGAAACTCTTCCTACAAATTAGTATGTTTCTCTAGTTGGATGTAAAAATAGATTATTTAGAGTGCAACATTAAGAAGGGATTATTTTGATCCTTTAGATGTCCTTCATTTGAGTATATGTGTGAATAATCTAACTGCCTCTTTATTCAGTATCCACTCATGAATGTTAGGTAAGATAACTTCTTCTAAAAGTTGTGTATCATTTTTTGTCACTCTATATATTTGGATTAAATGAAAGAGCATTTTGTTACTTCTTTCTATATATATATACCTACATAGAAAGAGACGATCCATTAAAACTTTAACTAAATATTCAACACTAAATTCAAGAATTATGCTCATTCTTGGGTTGTAAGGCCATTTCATTCTTTAAATGCCTTTAATCTAAGTGCATATCATTGCAATTTTTTTAAATCTATGTTGGACATGAGAGGATATTATATAATATATATTGCATATTTAGTAGAACTTGGGTTCGATAGTGATAGTTACAAAAACATATTTGTATATCATTAGTTGAATGTAATTACAACTAAATTTATACAGTGTCTTTAGGTGGAAATAGTGGTGCATTTTGTAGTTAGGAACGTTGTAATTTCTTAGTCTTTTTTGAAACATAACTGGGAGAAAACAATGTATATGCTAAATAATTATTAACATGAATAAAAATTATAGTCAAAACAAGTTGATTGAATATTGAAGTAAAAGTTCGTTCTTTATTATAATAAATGAGATGAAAAATTAATATGAAATTTGGATAAAGAAAAATCCTATTATTCATATTTGATAATTTTCCAAAATACTGTTACCATAGTTCTATGGACATATTTACAAAAAGAGAAATATGGGAGGTTTTATTCTTCTTGAACAAATTTTTAATTTTATTTTTAATGGACAAAGAAAATTCCCCATGTTGATGAGTATAGCATAATATTAAAAAAAAAAAATTAATTGGTATTAAAAATATTATGAATTCAATTTACCTATGGACATCTCATCGAGGTGGTTGGGAAAATTGACCTTGTCATTATAACCACTTCACTAGGGATAAATAAAACTCACCACCATATAATGTAAGATTAACAAATTACTTTATGTCCAAAAAGGATTTGAACACAAATAAAAATTTTGAGTGTCAGATATGGTTACTTAGCACTATAAGACAAAGAATTGGTCATATGTCAACCTATGTATCAAAATTACCTTTAAAAAAAACAATAATAATATTAATCTTAATAATAATTTAAAAAAAAAAAATTATTTTTAACATATAAAAATGTTTGAGTAACATTTTAAAAATAAATGTTTGATAAAATTTCATATAAAAAAATTGGTGTGATAAATTATTTAACTAAAAATATTGCTTCTTAAAAATAATTAAGGTTTTTAATTCATAATTATTTGATACTCTACAAATTTGTGACAAGCTTACTAATATAACAAACTTCCTGTAAACATAATAATAAATTCCATCCCACTCCTCAATAATAATAAAACCTCAAACCCCTCTGTACAAAATTTACACTTAAGCATTTTATTTCTTAAAATTTATTAAGAGAGGCTGAAACATTCGGCTCCCATTGGATTTCTCTTGAAGAGGATCTTAGAATTATGTCATGTACGACACCAAGTCCAAATAACCAACCAACAACTGTTAAAGTAGACGAGCTTATGCACAGTGTCTCTTGTTCAGAGTTTTCGTATAAGAGTTCCCGGACGTTGGTAAGGCTACCAATCGAACGGCTAGAAAATGACCTACTTATTATTATTATTTATTTTAAAGCCGAATGTCGTTAGCCAGCCTTTGGAAATTAGATGAGGCTTATTGGAAGGCACTATCAGCTGGCAACTACTGGCAACTACAACATCTTCACCATGCATGTTATTGCCATAGCATTCCATATGTTATTGCCATACCATTCCATTTGTTCTTGCAAATTATGATTGTTGTATACATTCTTGTGAGGCTCCCAGTCAAGTGGAAGAGGATCACGTTCTGTCAAAGAAAGCTATAGCAATAGAATTCAAGATTCCTTTATATATATATATATATATATATATATATATATATATATAGTGTTTATGTATATATTTTTAATAATATTTAATCATGAATTTTTAATTTTTTTGAGGCTGTTAAATTATTTATTATAGTTTTTATGGTTACATTTTTGCTTTAACAAGGAAATTAATAGTCTAAAGTTAGTAAAGCAAACTATGATATCATGAACTTCTGGAAATTTTACTCTACTAAGATGTAGTGCATAGACAATAGAGGTGAAGTTTTTTTTATTGTGAAGGATGCCTTCACAAAATACTTAGAAGAAAGATGTTGAATTATGAAATATTTATAATTACAAAAAAAATTGAAGAAGATTCAAAAAATGCGAGCTTTCAAAGTGGCTTGTGTTTATGGGTTCATTTCCAGTATCAAAGCATCCTCTGCTCTTACTCTGCTATCCCATCAACAATTTGTGGACGATACCATCTTGGCCACCCATTCTTCTATCCCTGAAGCTCAAGTCATCAAGAGCATTCTCAATAACTATGAAGAGGCAGCAGGTTAGAGAATTAATTTTATTAAGAGAAATTTGTATTTCATCAATACTCCTCAAGAGAGACAACTCAGATTTTAGGTTGTAATATCGCAAACCTGCCAACCACCTACCTTGGTCTTCCTCTCTTCCAAGGCAAACCCACGAAGGCTATGTGGAACAAAGTCATTTAGCATATCATGAAAAGGTTGGCGGGTGGAAAAACACTTTCCTCAGTCAAGCAGCCAAAGTAACTTTAGTCGAAGCTTGCCTCCAGAGTATTCTAGTTTTCTTAATGTCGATTTTCAAAGTTTCCAAAGAAGTCTGCAGGCAAATCGAACAAATTCAGAAATAGTTTCTTTGGTCAGGTAAGGAAAACAAGTGTAGATTCCATTTGGTAGCACAGGGCCTTGGATTTTGAAAAGTGTTCATACTTTGTAAGTAGGGATGGAAAATATTATTTGATTCCAAAGCCCTATGGGTAGACATAGTCAAGAGCAAATACCTCCACCACTGCTCTTTCTTCACTAATTCTGTTTGTCCCGATGGATCGATGTTTTGGAATGTTGTGTCCCACACCAAAAGCATCCTTGGCAAAGATCTCCAGTGGTGATTGGGGAATGGCAACTTCATCCAGTTTTGGGAAGACCTATGGATCTCAGACCGGCCTCTTATCAACTCCCTTGAGCTTTATCTCCTAAATCCCCTTCTTGATCAGTTTGTGGGGAAGTTTGTTTCCAATTTTATTACCTTTGATAGCAACCAACATCCTTCATGGAAGCCCATACCTTCCTCCGATAACATCCTTGGTTCGGTCGAAGTTGCTAAGGCTCTCTCTGATTTACTTAGAACCACTATTATCCCTTCCAATCAGTCTCATGATTCTATCTTTTGGGGAGCCACAAAAAATGGTATTTTTAACATCAAATCTGCTTACTTCCTCTAAGAAGAGCCACTACAAAATTGGTTTCTAGCTGATCTCATTTGGCATCATCGTCTTATTCCCAAAGTTACCTTTTTATTTTCTCTTGTTGTGCAAAATTGAGTGTTAACTCTAGATAACTTTTCTCACATAGGGCTTATTGTTATCAACAGATGCTACATGTGCTAGTTTGATTGGGAATCGATTCCTCACCTTTTTTTTGGGTTTCCCTTTCGCCTCTTCCATTTTGTCCTCCCTCATGTTTGAGTTCAGTATTTTTTGGGCCCCTCCTACTTCCATCATGGACCTCTGCTACTAGTGGCACAACACCTTCCACCACATCGACCTTCATTCCTTGTGGTCTTTCTTCCTCCCACACCTTTTATGATAAGTGTGTCTCGAGAGAAACAATAGGACCTTCAATGTTTTTCCCAGTTCCCCTACCTCTGTTCTTTCCATAATTCTTACCCTAGTGAGGGAGAATGCCAATATTATTCCTTGTCCTAAGAGTCATGGCCATGGCATTGAAACCCATCTCATTTATTTGTTCAATCTCCTTGCTAGCCCTTCCAAGGCTCAATTCCCCAAAGCTGATAGATCTTCTATCCACTAGGTCTTGCCTCCCTAGGGTTGGATCAAACTCAACTTCGATGGAGCTGCTAAGGGAAACCCTGGTAGAGCTGGTGCAGGAGGTCTCATTAAAGACAACCAAGGAAAAATTATTCTTGCCTTTGCTGAAGCTATTGGTGTTTAGTCCAACAATTTTGTTGAAGCTTGAGCATTGTTCCAGGGTCTCTCCTTAGCCACTAGAAGATAATTCCATAATATTATCATTGAAGAGGATTTGTTGAACACCATCAAATTTGTCAAGGGTTCCTCTCCTCCTGCTTGGTCTATTGCTGATGCTATTTTAGAGTAAAAAAGGATTATCAATCACATTGACCATTCTTTAGTTTAGCATGTCTACAGAGAAGGCAATAAAGCAGCTGATTTCATGGTAAACATAGGTCTGAACTAGACAGGCCTTCGAGTTTGGGATAAATATTTTCTCAGTGAAATCATTGAGTTTTATCTTCATCATGATGTTCCAATCTAGTGATTTGTTCCTAAAAGGGATCCAGAGAAACTTGCATTTTTCCAATCCCAGTTCCACCTTCCCAGGGTGCTGACACTAGTAATAATAATGTTCATGAGACTAACATTTGATTCCATTGACCTTCATGTTTGGTAGGCCTTTCTTATTTTTGGTAGGGTTTTTCTCTCTTTTTGTCTCTGCTTGTTGTTTGGGACTGGAGTTTCAGTCCCTATTCTTTCTTGGCTTTTGTCCTTTAGTCTCTCTATGGGATCCTATCCTGGGTTTCCACTTTTTGTAATGACTCTGTAAAATGTTCAAGGACCTTTCAAAATCCCCTTTACATCAATTAAAAAAAATAAAATCAAGAATTCTGACTTTTTATATTTTTTATAGGTATCTAGTTATAGCAACTCAATTGAGATGATAATTGAATATATTTGTAAACTCTTAATTCTACAAGATAGATTTGTTATACGTCATGGTTGAAGGACCTGAGTACAACCCTTTTTTCTCAAGCAAATAAAAAAAATATTTAGAAGGGTTCACTAATGATGCACTAATACAACTTGCCTAAGATTTAATAAGTTTATTTAGGAAATCTTATATTCTTGTTTATTCTTAAAAAATATTAAATGATGAACTAATTTGATAATAATTAAGGATATCAAATATTCAATAAAATATTGGATACAAAGAAATGGACAAAGAAATAATCACTATTAACCTAGTTTCCCTTTGGACGATATTTTATCACATGAAACTCTTCCTACAAATTAGTACGTTCCTCTAGTTGGATGTAAAAATAGATTATCTAGAGTGCAACATTAAGAAGAGATTATTTTTATCCCTTTAGGTGTCCTTCATTTGAGTATATGTGTGAATAATCTAACCACATAATTATTCATTCTCCATTCATGAATGTTATGTAAGATAACTTCTTCTAAAAGTTGTGTATCGTTTTGTTTCACTCTATATATCTAGATTGGATGAAAGAGCATTATGTTACTTCAAATATATATATATATATATATATATATATATATATATATATATATATATATATATATATATATATATATATATATATATAGAGAGAGAGAGAGAGAGAGAGAGAGAGAGAGATATGATCCATCAATAAAAAGGTAAAACTTTAACTAGATCTTCAACACTAAATTCAAGAATTATGCTTATGTCTGGGATGTAAGGCTATTTCATTGTTTAAATACCTTTAATATAAGTGTTTATCAATGCAATTTTTTTAATCTATGTTGGACATGAGAGTATATCATATAATATAATTGCATATTTAATAGAACTTGGGCTAGGTAGTGATATTTAAAAAAAAAAACATTTTTGTATATCACTATTTGAATGCAATTATGGCTAAATTTATACAGTGTCTTTAAGTGGAAATAGTGGTGTATTTTGTAGTTATGAAGGCTGTAATTTCTTGGTCTTTTTTGAAACATAAGTGGGAAAACACAATGTAGTTGCTAAATAATTATTAACATGTATAAAAATTATAGTGAAAACAAGTTAATTTAATATTGAAGTAAAAGGAAGTTCTTTTATTCTAATAATTGAGATGAAAAATTAATATGAGAATTGGATCAAGAACAATCCTATTATTCATATTTGATAAGTTTTCAAAACACTCTTATCATAGTTCTAATGACATATTTACAAAAAGAAAATTATGGGAGGTTTTATTCTTCTTGAATAAATCATTGTTTTTATTTCTAATAGACAAAGAAAATTCTCCATGTTAATGAGTATAGCATAAGAAATTTTTTTTTTAATTGGTGTTTGAAATTACCATGAATTCAATTTACATATGAACATCTCATGGAAGTGATTGGGAAAATTGACCTTGTCATTATAGCCACTTCACTAGGGATGAATTAATGTAAGATTAACAAAATACTTTATGTCCAAAAAAAATTTGAATACAAATAAAAATTTTGAATGTCAAATATGGTTGCTTAACACTATAAGACAAAGAATTGATCATATATCAACCTATATATCAAAATTACCTTATAATAAACAATGATAATATTAATCTTAATTATAAAAGGTTTTAAAAAAAGAAATCTTTGAATAACGGGTTTAAAGGTAAATATCTTATAAAACTCCATATAAAATACTTCTCTAAGTAAAAACATTGTTTTTAAAAAAAAATTAAGGTTATTAGTACATAATTATTGTATACTATACAAACTTGTGACACGCTTACTAATATAACAAACTTGCTGTATAATAATAAATTCTATCCCAATCCAATCTCAATAATAATTAAAAAAAAACTCAAACCCCTTCTTAAAATTTATTAAGAGCTCCCATTGGATTTCTCTTGAAGAGGATCTCAGAATTATGTCATATACCACACCAAGTCCAAATAACCAACCATCAACTGTTTCTATTTGCTTGATAAAAGTGGACGAGCTTATGTACAGTGTCTCTTGTTCAGGGTTTTCATATAACAATTCCCGGACGTTGGTAAGGCTACCAATCGAAGGGCTAGAAAATGACCGACTTATTATTATTAATAATTTAAATTCGAATGTCGTTAGGCAACCTTTGGAAATTAGATGAGGCAACTACAACATCTTCACCATACATGTTATTGCCATATCATTCCATTTGTTATTGCCATACCATTCTATTTGTTCTTGCAAAATAGATTTCTGGTGAGGCTCCCAGCCAAGTGGAAGAGGATCAAGTTCTGTCAAAGAAATCTATAGTAACAGAATTCAAGATTCCTCAGAACAGGTTTTGGATGGGGAGACCCGACACTTGCCTTCATATAAATATACCTATATTAATTTTGCGCCTCTCAATCAGATATGAGGATTAAAAAAAAAAAAAGTAAAGTGGGCATGCTGCTGAATTGTTCAAAAAGTTTTTTTCTTTTGAATACCGCAGGTGATCAAACCAATCAAAAATCAAAACTCGTGGCTCAAATCCATGCACACAACGTGCACGCCCATTAACTGCGATCACAATCAAAATCATTTACTAATGATTCCATTGTCTACTTTTCGTCATGCTACGTATAGAATATACCAGCCATCATAGGCACTTACCTTATGAAACAGACAATAATGCATTCAACGAATTCTCCCAATATCTACTAATATAATATCATGTTGGACTATTTTTTTGGCCATCAATCTGCATAAGGATTGGCATATTTGGAAATGAGAAAGCACAGGCACCACCAAAGAGATCTTTATGATTGAATCCGGAAGTTACGCCATAATAAAATGGACACCAACGTTATCGATGTGACAGACCCATTTTACTACAGGATTCAGCTTTGAAGGAAGTTCCCAATGTAATTAACAAAAATGGAGAATTCCATTGTTCTCAAATGGATGAATTTCCCAAATCAGGAACAAGCAATTATTTGTTACTTATTATTCTTTCCTATAATCAATTCATTTGTTTATTCTGCTTATGCTATATTGTAATACTCCTGACTCGACAGCGTTCAGATGCATGCGACTTGAAAATAACATTAATCTACTTCAAAAGGAAAATTGCTAAATTGATTAATTGAATATGACAGTCACCAAAAGGGTTCAAGGTAACCAGCTAGCGAGCAGATTAAATATGTTTGATGATGTTTTAACTCGACCGGTTTTTCACTTTTTAGTCCCATTGCACATTTCTTAAATTTTGATATGTATTCAAATATAAAACGAAGTTTTGTATCTTTTCAGAATTTTGAAAAGGATTTGTAGTGATCTTTTATTTAACACAAATATAATTTAGTATGTTATTTTAAATCAAAACAAAACTTTATATTATAAATTGTCAATAAAAATGTAATAAAAATATTATAAATTATTCAATGTATTGTCAATGGAGTATGACTAGCAAGTTAGTGCAAACAAAGAATCTTTTTTTGAGTTACTTTGCTTTAGACTTTTGGAAAAATTTAAAGTGTGAAGCATATTTAAAAATAAAATTTAGGTAGCATACAGGAAATGTCATTTTAGGAAGTTTTGGTTAAACTTAAGGATAATTTTTTTGGATACAAGATTTTGAAAGGATCCTTAACCTTTTATAATGAGAGACACAATAGAAACAAGAACAGTAAGTGGGTCAAGAGGAGAACAACCCTAAGGGATAGGGGGATGCAATAAAACAACCACTACATATCTCCTAATATTATTAAATTTGAGACATTACATACAATACAACCCTTAAAAGTAAAATAAACCAATATGCAACAATCAACATAGTGAAATGGTCTTCAAGGACCAAACATAATAGGAACCCAAAAGAGCAAAATATCCAAAAGCAACTAGATTAAAATTCTGAAACACTCCACATCAAACTTAAGCACTGACTAGACAATCATTTCTACTTTTAATGTCTTCCAAATGGGTGACATACTCCTCAAAGATATTGGCCATCATCTAGCTCAATCTCATACCAAAATCAAGCATGTCAATAAAATAAAGATAGTTGGCTTGTATTATAAAGCTTAGATCTAACACCACCACACCAAAGCCAAAGCTCAGATCTATCATTGTTGAATCCAAAGCTATCATCGGTGAAGCCAAAGCTTAGGTCCACAATATCTTAAAGTTTTAATCTTCAATCCATCATCCTATATACCTAGCAAATAATCTATGTAAAAATTGATTTATTGAAATTGATTATTAGGAATAAGGTGATTGAGCATGGTATAATGGTTTTTAAAATAGATGGTTGACATATAATTTCAATGGATACTAACCAAACATTTTAGAGGAAATATAAGTTCAATGGATACTAACAAATATTTTTAGAGAAATTCAAAAGTGGAGTGAATGGAAGTGGGAATAAATGGATATCTTTTGGAAATGATTATTTTCCCATCATCTTCTCTAGTTCAATTCAAGGGTAAAGAGTGGGTGGTGACATGATTTATAGGAAGAGTTAGATTGTATATAAGATCAATACTAAAGCTTGTATTTATCTTTTAAAATTTATTATTTTCTCATCATCTTCCCTGGTTCAATTCAAGGATAAGGAGTGGGTAGTGACATATGATTTATTGGGAGATTTGGTGTGAGCCACAATTAGTCTGAACTAGTTAATTCATGATAATCCATTACAATATATAGAACGAATCTTCCAAGTGGGTAAAGAAAATAAATATATGAGAATCAAATGTTCTCAACATCACACCAAACCACCTAAATATTACCTATTAAAACTAGAGATATTCACAAGGAATATTGCCCCATGAAAATAGAAAAACACACTAATAATAGAAATCAATCAAGCTCCAACATACTCCCCCTTGAAGTTGAGGGGACTGACAAGGAAGTTCCTCAGCTTCAAAAATTGAGCTTTGACAACTCCCTTGGTGAACAAATCTGCAATGTTGTCTTCAGTGCTGCAATGATGCAATTCAATCATTCTCCCCCTTGATGTTGAAAGGACTCATTCCATGAGTTTTGAAGCTTCACAAACTGATGAACTGATCTTTGTTTATGCTTCTTCCAGTTTTGAAGTAGAAAATTCAAGAACTCAAAAAAGTTTTTTTGGCACCCACCACACTTCCGCTCTTCTTGCGGGCTATCCATTAAGTTTGCTTTCTTCAACAAAATAAAATTGGGTGCCTTTTGATGATCAGCTTCCCCTTCATCAAAAGTCTTTTGGATTGTGGTTTTCAACAACCACTCTCTCTCATCTTCATTATGGTCTTTAAACCATTCTTGCAAATCATCATCTTTTGCATCATTACAATACCATACTTCGCATGAGTATGTGTTAATCATCTCATACTGATGATTATACCAAACTACTCTCTCACAAATCCCCACACAAAAAATCAAAACAAACATGGACATGAAATACCCTATTACATATGCAACCTCACACATATCATCACTCAAAAAATCACACCTCACAATGTCTTTACAATATTCCTCCTTCCAAGGAATTTTGAACACATCATTTTCTTTGCCTTCATTTGAGTCCAAGTGACTCAAGCTCCCAAACTTTGTCTTAAAAGAAATCTTCATAAGGCAAGTCTCAAAACTTGCTAATTGTGCTCTCCATGAGAGATGTGCCTCTTGCAAACAATGCAAGTTTTCATATGATGTCTTGATAAGACATTCTCCATATTTCTTCTTCAAAACAACTCCAAAACTATCCACAAAACATCTATCAAAGAAATCAATAAAAAATGAATCAAATAACAAAAAAGTATCACCTCCAATGATTTGTTGAGTAGATATCCAGAAGCCTTCCTTTGTTTTTGCCAAGATGCCATATTGTTGTAATGATGATTCTTCACACAATGTTACCTCTTCAAGACAACCATCATCCTTCACTGTAGTCACTCCAAGTGAGTGATCTCCATCCACAATTGCCTCTATTACACCATGAAGTCCATCAATGACTATCTCACTATTTTCTATCTCCCCTTTGAGATAGTCTTCCTCATACAAAATAGTTTTCACTCTTGATGAGTGATCTTGAAACATGGAGCTTATAGCCTCCATCTCCTCTTCATCAATATTTTCATGTGGATCAACATCCCACATAACTTGAGCCTTGTCAGTGTTCACTCCATATGAGTGAGCTTTCTCCTTTGCATATTCATTTGTCTCCACTCCATTTGAGTGGTCTTTAGCTATGCAACACTCCATGATGAGTGTTTCTCCATCATATTTATCTTGCCATGGCTTGTCTTCATCATTCTCCTCCATGAGAATGGCTTCATCAAAATTTTGTGCCTCCTCTATGAAGCACTCTTCAACAAATAGTTGATTTGGTGTCTTCTCCATAAGACACTCTTCTTCATATGTCTCCTCCATGAGACATTCTTCACAATATGCCTTCTCCATGAGGCATTTCTCATTCATGTACATGCTTGTCAAACATGTTAAATCTTCATCTTCTTCTCTCTTTTCTTCAAGAAGAAATTCATCATTATCTTCCTCCATAAGGAAGAATTCATCATGCATGCCTTCTTCATAAGACATGTCTTCACATGCGTCTTCACAATAAGACTCTTCAAAAATTTCTTCAAAGAAACAAGGCTCCTCCTTGCTTTGGGGATTGTTACACATATCTCCTTCATAAGCATCTTGCAATGCTTTCCAAGCCATTTGGGTTGTTCTACATTTTGCAATGAGAGGGAAAGTTGTCTCTTTCATACCTCTCCTCAAATCCATGAGAGCCAAGAAATTTTGATATTGTTGCTCTTTCTTCAATTTCTTCTCCTTTTTTTCAAGAGATCTCCAATTTGCAGGTTCTTCGTATCCTTCTTCAACGATCTCCCAAAGTCCTTTTGCAATGAGCCAGTGCTTCATTTTATTACTCCAAAAATAATAGTGGCACCCATCAAATTTGGGCACCTCCAAGCCTTCAAACATGGTGTCCATTAAACTTCTTAATCAAAGTCAATCTCATGATTTGACATCCCAATGATGCCAAAAAGAATGGTCCTCAAAATAAATTAAATATTTTGTCACCACAAAATTCCATGTCACCATTTACTCTTTGATGAATGTCGACACACACGTCTCCTTCACGTACGTTGGTCTCCTCTATGCTTTCACATACATTGGCGCAACTTTGTTTTTCATTGTGTGGGCAGATCTCTGAAAGCAACCTTCTCTTGCCTACAAGTACCATGCACTGTGCACGCAGCCTCATCTATGGGCTGACATTAGCTCCTCAAACACTTATTGGAGTTTTTTTTTTAGAAGACTCCTCACTGTTGTCTTTCACTATAGCAATTTTAAAAAATAGTCTTCCACTATAATATTTTAGAACAGCGTCAACAGTCTTCCTTTGCAATCTTCCATTCTTACAAACAAAGCAGTAGAAAAATAAAACAAATCAGCAACAGTTCAATAGCAATTATTTTAGTTTGCTCCTGGTCAACTGAGTACGTGGTCCATAATTTTTTTACATGGCTACACCTGAGCATCCGAAGGAAAATGGTTGGATCCACTGTAAAAGGAATAGCGGCATCAGCTATAGTAAACTCCTCGTGATGATCTCTTCCTCGATTTATACATCTTGTTCATTACCCAACACAAGTCATGCTTAACAGTACTATTTTTTGCAAAGCTTTGGTCGAGCATTTGAACTTGGGTTAAAGGATAAGAGGAATCACTCTCTGGAATCACCAAGGCCACTAAGCTAAATTGAATTCTATGACATCCCTATTTAATGAAAATAGTCGCATGGTGAGGGTGAAGGAGCAATGAAATTAGGGTTTCTTGGGAGGGTGGGGATGACGGTGGGTGAGAAGGCTATTCTGGGAGAGCACGAGAGCGTCGACAGGTCGAACCAGGGGCTTGGCAGGGTGGAGGGAGGGCAAACAGAGTTTGGGGACGTCGAGGAGTCATTGCCAAGTCACGGCAAGGATCCACCAGATAAACAGGGAGATGGACCTCAAAAGTCATATGCTTTGGCAGCGGCCTCTAAAACCCTAAGCGGACTCTTCTCCAAGGAGTTATTTCTGTCCAGGGACGAGTTGGACATCCCGATAGAAATTCTCTTGAGCTTTGTGGATTTTGAAAAATTTACCCTCATCGGTAAGTTTATTGGTGGTCGTCCCGACATGGAGACCATTCGCAAGTGGGCGTCTGGCAAATGGGGGACCTCTAGTCACTTAGAGCTGGCTGCCCTAACTTGAGGTTTTTTCATGATTAGGCTGAGCAACAAGGAGGACTACTATAAAATCTTGGCTGGAGGGCCTTGGTTCTTGGGCCATAGGAGTCTCTTTCTAAGGAAGTGGGGTTTGGACTTTAACCCCGATACCCAGAATATCAACATTGGTCCAATATGGGTTAGGCTCCCGAGTCTTCCCCTTTTCTGCTGGCATGAAAATGTAATCAGAGGTATTGCTCGATCCATCGGGGAGCTGATCACTTTAGACCCTCCCACCAGAGCTCGAACTAGATTTGTCCAAGCTCGGTTCTGTGTTTTGGCGAACTTGGAGACGGACCTCCCATCCTCCATTACTCTGCGGTCTGGGGGTACTTTTCTACACAAGCAAGCTATTGTTTATGAGAACAGGCCAGCTTTCTGCCCTCAGTGTAGTTCTCAAGGGCATCTTCAGTCCAATTGTCCTCTCCAAAAGCCGAGGAAGAAGGAGCGGGATCCCTGCAACCCTCTGGAGCATGGTGAAGGTCAGACGAAGCACCCTTTTACGAAAGGCCATGAATCTCCAGGTCCATCTAGGGACCATCTCGAATCCTCCTTACCAGAAGAGGAAATCACCACCCATCCGGACTTCGAGCAGTGTGGTGGGCGCCCCCAACTAGGACCACAGGAGGAAAAGGAACAGGCCCCCCCCTTATCACCACATAGGCAGATTCACCCAAAATTTATGACCGAAACTCTCTCGAGGCACAAAAGTTATTGGAAGACTACTTGTTGGGAAGAAGAGGTTACCAGCCTGGTAATATTAGCCCTCGAATTACGAGGAGTCAAAAGCGAGGGGTGGATTTTGGTAGTGAAAGGAAGAAGGGCCGTCCCCCCAACAAGGAAAAGAGAGACAAAGAAACTGCGGCTGATGTTGCAAATGGAACCCAACGGTTGTTGTTTCAGGATGACTCTGATTCTCTTATGGGTGATGCGCTTATCCCAAAACCTCCCTTCCAGCAAGGAAAGGGAAGTAAGAAGAACCTCAAACCATACGGATGAAATCCTGGATGTGAGAAGACTAAACGGAGTGGCCATTTGGGCCAGGGCAAAAATTTTCCAGCAGGATTTTCAATGGTTTGTTTCAGTCTAGTCATTTTTCTTGGATCCTATCCAACATGTATGCTTCGAATTCTGCCTCCAAGGAAGTAGAAATGTGGAAAGTTATTTCCCAGGTATGGGAGAATTTTTTGTAGTTTTCTTGGCTGTCTTCTTCTGCTTTTCGTTGGTCTAGCTTCTTCGGCTAGTTTTTCTTTTCCCAGTTACGATGGCCATGGTTTCCAGGATAATCAGGCAAAAATGCCTTATTTGTAGCCCTCGGTAAATTAGCAGTTTTTTGTTTTTTTTTTTGCATACAGGTTTATTCTTCCAGCCAAGAGGCATGAAGCACTATTTAGCAAGGCTGATTTTGTATATAAGGTTTTGGGATCCTCTATAAAAACCCACTGTTAATCTATTATAATAATTACCAAAAAAAAATAGTCGCATGGTTATGCTGAACTAAATTGAATTCTATAGCCTCCCTATTTAATGAAATATAGTCGCTTGCTTTTGCTGAGCTAAATTGAATTTTACAACCTCCTTATCTAATGAAATAAATATAGTCACAAAGGATGTTTCTCAATCGCAATTGGCAAGGCAAATATAAGGGATATTTTAATAAAGCATCCAGTGCAATAAACATGACTGAACCTCAAGGTTTCTCTCAAACTTGGTTTTGATACCACATGTGAGCCAAAATTAGTCTGAACTGATTAATTCATGGTAATCCATTACAATATATAGCTTGGGAATGTAACTGATGAATCTCCCAAGTTAGTAAAAGATAGAACGAATCTTCCAAGTGGGTCAAGAAAACAAATATATGAGAATCAAATGTTCTCAACATCACACCAAACTACCTAAATATTACCTATTATAACTAGAGATATTCACAGGGAATATTACCTCATGAAAATAGAAAAAACACACTAATAATAGAAATTAGTCAAGCTCCAACATTTGGCTTGCATCTAATACCATAGACTAAAGCTTGTATTTAGAACCATGGAGTGAGAATTTGTTTATGGATTCTATTGTTGATTATGCTCTTTGTAATTTCATATTAGCTTATCAATAAAGACATTTAAATAATATTGGTAATAATCTTGGAAGTTCATCTATGAGGAATTAATTTATAAAGAGTGAAAGTAAGTTATGTATACTTGGATATGCATTAAAATGGATATTTCAAAACCTTTTCTAAAATATATTATTATCAATTTTGAATCAAAAGAATAAATTCAATAAATATGAATACATTGCCTTATAATAACATAAATTCCAAGAGATAGGAAACATGACATGAGATTACAAAATAAAAATTATTATAAAAGAGATAATGATTTGATTGTGATACATACTTAAATATTAAATAAGGGGATCACATTGTAGTAGAATATGGATTAGATAAAGGATCCTAAACTTTCAAGCAAATAGCAAAGAAAACTCTTCTAGCTCATTAAATGATGAAGGACATCATAGTTCATTCAAAGTAAACATTATAACAAAAAAAGCAATATAAAAATATTATAAATTATAAAATGCCTTGTCAATGGAGTATGACCAGCAAGTTAGTGCAAACAAAGAATCTTACCTTTAGGTATTTTGCTTTAGACTTTTGGAAAAATTCAAAGAGTGAAGCATAATTAAAAATAAAAGTTGGGTAGCATACAAGAAATGTTATTTTAGGAAGTCCTAGTTGAACTTAAGGATAATTCTTTTTGGAAAAATACAAAGAGTGAAGCATATTTAAAAATAAAATTTAGGTAGCATACAAGAAATGTCATTTTAAGAGGTCCTAGTTAAACTTAAGGATTTTTTTTTTTGGCCATATATATATATATAAGGTAGAAAAACACAGGATTTTGAAAGGATATTTAACCTTTTACGACGAGAGATACAATAGAAACAAGAACAGTAAGTGGTTCAAGAGGATAAAAACCCTAAGGGATAGGGGGATACAACAAAACAACCACTACATATCTCCTAATAATATCAAATTTGAGACATTACATACAAGACAACCCATAAAACTAAAATAAACCAATATGCACCAATCAACACAGTGAAATCATCTTTAAAGGACCAAACTGAATAGGAATCCAAAAGAGCAAAACATCCAAAAGCAACTAGATTAAAATTCTAAAACACTCCATATCAAACTTAAGCACTATCCAGATAGTCATTTCTACTTTTAATGTCCTCCAACTAGGTGACATACTCCTAAAAGATACTGGACATCATCTCAAACTCAAGCATATCAATAAAATAAAGATAGTTGACTTGTATTAAAAAGTTAGATCTACCACCACCAAAGCCAAAGCTCAGGTTCACCACCAAAATAAAATCTCAGATCTATCACTGCTGAATCTAAAGCTCATACATTGAATCCAAAGCTTAGGTCCACAATATATTAAAGTTGCTATCTTAAATCCATCATCCTATATACCTAGCAATTAATCTATGTAAAAATTGATTCAATAAATTAATTATTATGAATAATGTGATTGAGCATGGTATAATGGTTGTTAAAATAGATGGTTTACATATAAGTTCAATGGATACTAACCAAACATTTTATAGGACATATAAGTTAAATGGATACTAACCAAATATTTTAAAGGACATATAAGTTCAAAGGATACTAACAAATTTTTTAGAGAAATTCAAAAGTGGAGTGAATGGAAGTGGGGATCAATGGATATCTTTTGGAAATGATTATTTTTTCATCATCTTCTCTAGTTCAATTCAATGGTAAAGAGTGGGTGGTGACATATTATTTATAGGAAGATTTGGATTATATATAAGATCAAGACTAAATATTGTATCTATCTTTTACAAATTATTATTTTCTCATCATCTTTCCTAGTTCAATTCAAGGATAAAGAGTGGGTGGCGACATATGATTTATAGGGAGAGTTGGCTTGCATCTACTACCATAGACCAAATCTTGTATTTAAAACCATGGAGTGAGAATTTATTTATTGATTCTATTGTTGATTATGCTCTTTGTACTTTCATATTAGCTTATCAATAAAGACATTTAAAGAATATTGGTAATAATCTTGGAAGTTCATCTATGAGGAATTAATTTATAAAGAGTGAAAGTAAGATATGTATACTTGGATATGCATTAAAATAGATATATCAAAACCTTTTCTAAGATATAC
This sequence comes from Wollemia nobilis, assembly GCA_028583015.1. Lineage (NCBI taxonomy): Eukaryota > Viridiplantae > Streptophyta > Pinopsida > Araucariales > Araucariaceae > Wollemia > Wollemia nobilis. The sequence continues at coordinate 15,299,330 of JAQPPZ010016723.1, forward strand.
TATTATAAATTTTGAATAAAAAGAATAATTTCAATAAATATTAAAACATTGCCTTCTAATAACATAAATTCCATGAGATAGGAAACATGGCATGATATTACAAACTAAAAAAAAGAGATAATGATTTGATTGTGATACACACTTAAATATTAAACAAGGGGATCATATTATTGTAGAATATGGATAAAATCAAGGATCCTGAACTTTCAAATAAATAGCAAAAAAATCTCCTTTGGCTCATTAAATGATGAAGGACATCATAGTTCATTCAAAGTAAACATTAGAACAAAATAAGCAAGATATGCAGGATTAGAAATCATAATGTGTACTACACTTACAAGGAATAAAATTTGTGGGGGAATATATGGATCTAATTTCCAAATAAGGTAGAATAAGATAATATTGATACATTAATCATCTTCATTTTTTGAAACAAAAGACAATCATCTCCTTATAATAAAATAAATTTATTATAGAGGTTGTCCACTATAAGTTTATCTCTAAGGGGCCATAATAAAGAAATTAGCATAGAGTATGTTCGTTGAACTATAGAAATTTTTTGTAATGAAGAAGCTTTATATTAAATAGGCTTAATCATACAAAAAGGGTGGGTGGAATTGAGCACACCCCGAGTCCCCAAGTCCAAAACCACGCTAACTTCTAACCACGCAGTTAGGAAGAGAACACCAAAACAGATTATTTAATATAAGAAAGTATAAGGAAGTAGTAATTTTAGGATAGTATAAGAAAGTGTGTAATGTTGATATTTTTCCTTGAATTTTAAGGTTTTTAAGGGTAGCATTAAAAAAGTATTTTCTATTTTATCTCTTGCACTTCAAATTATTTAGGCAAACACAAACCTATAGATGAAAAGTCAAATTATGAATAATATAGAAATGGGAAGATAATGATGAGGATGAAACTATTTGTATGAATGCCAAAAATATAAGAAGACCCTTACAACAATAACAAAGAGAAAATAAAACCCAAAGGATGATTGGTTTGAGATAAAAGAAAATACAATAAATATTAGTATAAAGTGGGTCTATGCCCATAAATATGCATAAAACTAATAATGAACATAATATACTAGAATATTAAAGGTATGAATATGGCCCCAAAAAAGAGTTATCAAGGAATTAGTAGAGCTTAATAGTTCTAAATTTATTTTTAGTATTGAAAAAATATGTCTTAAAGAATGTAACAATATATGAAAAAGAATTTTAAAGATGAGAAATTTCCTGGAAAATTTTACTATGTAATCCTTTAAAGATAATACAACTATAATTCCCATCTAGGTATTATCCTTTCTACACACAAATTACGTATAATATAGAATTAGAATACACATTTTTTAGACATAGGAGAAATAGAAAAATGAGAAAAGTTTGGTGTCATGTCTTTTTTTAATATTTTATGAAATATGAGAAACATTTGGCATTACTCTATTTCATCCATATAATGAGCATATCACTCTTTAGAATAATCTTAGACCCATCTATTAGGAACCTTCCAAGTAAAATAAGCACATCCAAACAAGTATTGCAATAAAACACAAAATTAATGCAATTAAAATAATATTATTGCAATATCAAATGGAAGCGCAACAACTTTTATTACTCAAAAAAAATTATAATACATAATCATTGACAAATTCAAGGGGGAAATCTCCTTCAAAGTAGAGCTCCAATACAATAAAAATGACTTGATACATTCCATCTATGCCCTTGCCTTTTTAAAGACTCCTATCAACCCTAACTCTAATGCTCAAGGGTCAAATTCACATGCAAGTAGGGACCCAAGCTAGAAACTTCTACTAAAGAAAGAGTTGTATCTTTTATCATAGTTACATTATATGCACCCATATACCTAAGCACCCAAGGTGCCACATACATGGTATAATTTATTACAGCATAATAATGTTAGGATGGGGTTCTAACATGCCCTTTCCCTTCAATAAGCTTTGCCCTCAATGCTTGAGATGAGATAATTGCTCTTGTAGTTGGTGAAGTGACCCCCATGTGCCATCTTCTAGTTGTAGTCCTCACTATTTTACTAGAACATCGGTGATGGTATAGTTGTAGAGAGTGCAAGTACATTGGTCCAAAATTATTTTAGGCTCTAAAATAATTGATCCTTCTTCATCTAATTCAAGTAGTATCAATTGAACCTATACTTTTATATCAATGACATTTTTTAAATAAAAAACATGAAAGACTAAAAATGGATTTTAGGGGAGGGATGCAAGACAAGCTTGTAAGTGACTGGACCAATTTGCTTGAGTACCTCATAAGGACCATAAAATTTTATCATAATATTTTGACATCCATGGAACTATATTGAGGATTATTTTTAAGTTATATATGGAGAAAGACCATATCCTCTATATCAAAGTTATGCTTAGAACAATGTCAATCAGCTTGTTGACACATATGGTTCTAAGCCAGCTCCGAATTCTCCTTAAGCTATTGTATAAGTGTTGCATGTTGATGAAAAATGGTGTCTATTACTTGAACCTTGGAACTTCTTGTGATATAGGAGGAATGTGTTGGAGGAAGTGTTCATGTACTACCTCAAATAGCGTGACCCTTATAGAAGTATGATACGAGGTGTTATGCCACCATTCAGCTAGAGGAATCCATTTGGCCCATTGTGTAGGATGCTTTAATGTAAAATAATAGAGGTATATCTCCAAATATTTATTAACAATATCTATTTGACCATTTTTTTAAGGGTGGTATGTTAAAATCATTTTAAGTTGAGTGCCCTATAGTTTGAATAGTTCATGTTAAATGTTATTTCTAAAAGTAGGGTCCAAATCAAAAATAATAGATTAGGATATACCATGTAGGTGAAATATGGAGTTCAAAAATATTTGGGAAACTACAAAGGCCATGTAAGTATGGGAAAGGGAACATAAATGAGCATATTTTATAAGACAATCCATTACCAAGGATGACTAATTTATCTCGAGTTTTAAATTCCCTTCAATGAATACCATAGAAATATCTATCCACACCCGTGTTAGAGTTAGAAGAGGTTGAAGTGTGCATGGTGTGCAAATAGTTCCTCCCTTCATCCTCTAACAAGAATCACTTTTCACTACAAAGTTTTGAATATCCTTCTACATTCTCATCCAAAATAATGTATGCTTAGACCTTTAGTAAGTTTTAAAAATCATTGAATATCTTGTAGTTGGTGATGCATATATTTCTTGCAACATGAATTCATGGATTTAAATTTTTTTTAAAACAACAAGATGACCATGATATTTTCGATGTTGTCCATCCCAAAAATATCTAGAACATAAGTTAGGATCATCTTGAAGTTTTTGAATTAGGGCTTGAAAATTGAATTCCTTGGCCACCTCTTCTCTAAGTATATTGGCCCACTAAGGAAATGGTGTTGATATAGCATACAACACACTTTGATATTCATATTGATGAGAAATTGCATCGACCACTATGTTCTCCTTCTCCTTTTTGTAAACAATTTCACAATCATATCCCAACAATTTGGAGACCCAAATTTGTTTTTCACGTGAGGATATCTATTGTCCTAAGAATTATTTAAGACTTTAGTGATTTATTTTTATTGAAAAATATCCCCTGATGAGATATGGTCACTAGTGATTGAAACCATGCTAAATGGAATATATTTCCTTCTCGTAAGTTGATTTCCCCATGTTTTTCTTCAAAGTGCCTTACTGGTAAATGCCAATGATCTCTCTTCTTGAATCACTTTCAATTACAAAATATTTAGACAAATCAGACATTGCTAATACCCATGTAAATAACATGGCTTTTTTAAGATCCTACAAACCTTGTTCCAATAGTTCTAACCACATGAATGAATTTTCCCTCAACACAGTTTTCAATGGGGTAGCAATATTTCCATATTTAAAAAAAAACTTATGATAGTACCAAATGAGATGTAGAAAATATCAAATACCTTTGAGTGTTTGAGGATTTGGCCATTCTTGTATAACTATGATTTTCTTTGGGTCTACTTTAACTTCTTTTCTTAAAATGTGACCCAAGTATTCTACCTCATGCATTCCAAAGGAACACTTTGATTACTTTTCATATAGTTGATTCTTAGTTAAAAGTTGTAAGGTCTAGTCTAAATGTTTTAGATGCTACTACCAAGTAATAATATAAATCAAAATATCATCAAAGAAGACTAAAATGAACTTGCATAAGAAAGGCCAAAATATTACTTTTATTAGACTCTAGAAGGTGGAAGATGTATGTTAGGAATCTTGCAATAATTAAAAGCAAATCCGCATAATATTGTAATAATAAATATTAATTAATGAAAATTATTAACAACATTACAACATGAAATAGAAATGCAACATATTATATTGTAGAAAAAAAATCACAATACAAAATGAGAAGCCACTTCAAGGGAGAAACCTCCTTGAAAATGAAGCTTGATTACAATATTATAATATGAGATGATCCATCCTCTTGCCACCTTGGTTATTTTAAAGCATCTAGCCAACCCTAAACCTAATTCTAAAGGGTTCTCATCCACTTGCAAGTGGATGATTAAGCTAGTAACTCCTAAATAGCATCTATTACATCTTTATATAACATCTCTTTATAATAAATAATGTTTACTTCATATGGTCCCATAGGCCTAACAGTCCAATATACCACATGACCATGCAATTATTAATAATGTTAATATAGGATCCTAACATACCCTTCCCCTTTAAAAAATATGTGTCCTCAATTCTTGATATGAGGAAACTATTATTGGATCTACTAAAGAGATTCCTATGTGGTATTATTGTGTTGTAAAGCCCACCACTGGACTAAGACTTTAGTGATGGTGCAAGTGAAAATATTATGGGTTCTTTGATCCAAAATATTTTTAGGATTTAAGATGAGTAAACCTTAATCATACAACTCCAAAATTTTTGACTAGCCTTGAATGCAATTTACAAGTACCCTCTTCAAACAAGAGACATGGAAGACTAGATGGGTCTTATAAGGAGGTAAAGCAAGCTTATAGACCACTTGTCCAATTTGTTGTATTACCTAATAAGCATCGTATAATCTTTCTATAATATTCTAGTGGTCATGGAGTCACACTGATGTTTGTTTATATGGTTGTAGTCGAAGGAAGACCATGTCTCCTACATTAAAATAAAGCTCTAAACAACGTTGATCTATTTTTTGTCATATCTAGTTTTAAGCCACAACTAAATTTTCCTTCAATTATTGTAGTAGCTTAATATGTTCTTGAAGTGTCGAGTTTACCATCTGGACACTAGATTTGATTGGAACATATAAATAAGGTGATTGGAGTGGGTATCTATAAACTCCTTCCAAAAGAGTCAACTTGGTGGTTATGTGAAATGAAGTGTTGTACTACCAATCTTCCAAGGGAATCCACTTGACCCACTGGTTTGGATGCTAGAAATTAAAATAACAGAGGTAATTTTCCAAGAATTTATTTATAGTTAATGCCTACCCATCCATCTGGGAATGGTAGACTAAGATCATTTGTAGTTGCGTACCCTATAGTTTAAATAGTTTTTGCCATAAATGACAAGTGAAAGTAGGGTCATGGTTAGATACAATGGATTTTGGCATACCATGGAGGTGAAAAATGAAATTCATGAATATATAGGCAATGGTGGAGTTGTGTTAGGGGTAGGCTAGGGAAAAAATGAGCATAATTTGAGATATGGTCCACCACCACAAGAATGACAAAATTTTCTCTTGATTTTGGAAGCCCTTTAATAAATTCAATGGAAATATTATTCCATATATTTTTTAGAATTGGTAAATGTTGTGGAGTTCTTGGAGAACAAACCATTTATCCTTTCATCCATTGGAATATTTCACACTTAGCCACTAAAATTTGAATGTCATTTTTAATTCTTACCTAATAGAATGAGTTTTTAGCCTGCTCATAGGTTTTCAAAAAAACTGAATGACTTGCCATGGGTGAAGCACGCATCTCCTTCATTATGTTCTCATGAATGGATGAATTTTTAGGAACCATAATATGAGCTTAATATCTCAATATCTATCAATCCCGTGAGTATCTATTATTTGAATTGGGGTCCCTTTGGAGTTGTTCCCTCAAATTTTGCAAGGATGGTTCTTTGCTTACCTCTTCTCAAAGTTGGGTGACCCACTAGAGAGTGAGGAAGATATGGCATGCAATGTGCCTTGATCCTCAAATTTATAAGAAAGGAAATCTACCACCATATTTTCCTTTCCATTTTTATACTTAATTTCATAATCATACCAAACAATTTTGAAACCCATTTTTTTTATACTAGAGTTGATACCCTCTATTCCAAAAAATATTACAAACTTTGATGATCCATTCTAATGGAGAAATACTACCCAATGAGGAAAGGTCGCTAGTGATTGATGGCATGAAGAATAAATATCATTTATTTTTCATAAGTAGACTTTCCTCGATTTATCCCAAACAAGGCCTTACTAGTGAAAGCTAGGGAGCATCCTTATTGCATTAATACTACACCAATGTCATTGCCCAAGCATCACTCTCAATTATAAATGGTTTGAAAAAAATTAGAAGTATCTAACACCAGAGTAGAAGCCATAGATTCCTTGAGATCCTAAAAATTATTTCTAACTAACATCATCCATGTGAATGAATTATTCCTTAACATGGTAGTTAGTGGAGCTACAATTTTTTATAACCTTAGACAAATCATTGATAGAATCCAATGAGACCAAAAAATCCTTGAATCACTTTGATATTTTTAGGAATAAACCAATTTTTTATAGCCAAAAATTTATTTGTGTCAACCTTAACCCCATCTTGTGAGATGATATGACCCCAATATTCAATCTATTGCATTCCAAATGATCATTTAGATTGTTTGGAAAACAATTGATTCTCTTTCAAGAGTTTCAAATTCAGATCTAAATAATGTAGGTGCTCTTCCCAAGTGTGACTATAAACTAGAATATCATCAAAGAAGATAAATATAAACTTGCACATATAGGGACAAAGATATTGTTCATGAGACTCTAAAAATTCAAAGGTGCATTAGTTAGGATAAAAGGCATGACCAAAAATTCATAATGATCCTCATGGATCTTGAATGTTGTTTTTGGGATGTCTTCTTCTTTGAGTTGTATTCGATGGTATCTAGATTGAATATCCAACTCCATGTAACTCATCAATCACCAGAATAGGAAATTTATCCTCGATGGCAATTTTATTGAGTTTATAAAATTCTATACATAGCCACCATGATCCATACATTTTTTATACTAATAACACTAGTGAATAATAGGGACTGACACTTGGTCAAATTATTAATGTTTTTAAAAACTCCTAGCCCAATTCCTCAATTTTTTTAGTTTTGCACATATGCGTACTTATAGGGTCAAATACTAGGTGGCAATATTCTTGGTACAAGTTGTATTGTACTATCATGGAATCATTATGGAGGTAGCCCCTCGGGTTCTAAAAATATAAAATTATGTTAATTTAGAAGTATTTGCATGTCACTTTGTTGTTTAAGATCTTCAGTATTCTATTCCTAGACTAAAAACAACTATGCTACTATCACATGTGAGAATTTTTAATAGTTTATCCATTATATTTTAACTAATGATCCAAGTGGATATTGAAGGTGAGCCATAGAAAGTATATTTATTATAATTCTAAGTGAATTACATCCATAGTTCAAAAAAATTCCATGCTACCATTCCTAAAGTACAGAGCCATTGCGTCCCATAAACAAAATTGCATCCTCTAGGGGAAGAGTGAAAATATTAGTTTTGAGTGTGTATTCCCAAAAATTTCTAAAAATTTTATTTTATAAGATAATGCTCCTCTTTTGGCTACCACAAATTTGAAATAATCGTAATATTGCATATAATAGTTTACTTTTTTAGATACTCATGGATCAACAAAGTTATGTGTATTACTAGAATCAGTAAGGATTATGATTATTTGCCCCTTGAAATATTCTACTACTTTCATAGTATGAGGGGTTGATATTTTGGCTAGAGAATGAACTAAAATTTTTGGTTGAGGTTCTTCTTATGCTTCACCTTCATCATGGTTCTCTTCTTCTTGTTGTTCCTCTTCTTATTTGGGGACTTCATTTGCTATAAAATCATCCATATCCATTAAACACAATTTTTGTTATACATAACTTTACCTCATAGAATATTTCTCGTCATAATTATAGAATAACCCTTATTCTCTATGGGCTTCCATTTCCTCCATAGGTAATCACTTAATTGTTGGATATTTATTACCTAGATTAGATGTGGCCTTGAATGGGATTGGGGGTTTGTCATGTGGAAATTTAGATGGAAACATTTGAGTAGTAATTTTTTCCTTTAATGACCTAGCCAACCCTATTTCTTGCATCATGGATTATAATTTAAATATTTTTACCTCAACCTTGATATCATCCTTCAACCCATTGATAAAACAACTTTGAAAGAATCATTCACCCAAACCTCTTCCCTGGTTAGCCAGCTTCTCAAACTAAATCTAATATTTATGAAGAAAAAAGTTTGCTTCAATTTTGTTAGATATCTTGTAAAGTCCTCATACTCATTGGGACCAAAACTAGTGAGGCTCTTGTAAAGTCCTCATACTCATTGGGGCCAAAACTAGTGAGGAGCTATTCAAATTCTTCCCAATAAAGTTTGAGAGTCATATGTTGCACCCATTGATACCATTGAAGGGATTCAAACTCAAAGTAAAAGTATTCCATGGTGATCCATAAATGTCAAGGGATATTATAGAGCTTGAAATATTAATCCATTTAACATAACCAACCATTAGGGTCCTTGCCATTAAATTTGGAAAAATCAATCTTTGGAATTTTATATGGGATATTATTATTTAAAAGAGCAAATTGTGTCTTCTCTTCTATATGTCCATAACTACCAACCTTTCCCTCAATTTTACCACTATGAATTTGATTGTGTTCATGAGTGGCTCATTTTAATTGTCCTTCAGCCTCATGGAATTTTTCCTATTTTTTAATTTTACTTTGATTTGCTCACTATTCAAAATATGTAGAGTCTTTCAAGTTTTTAATATCATGTCTATGGTTCTACATTTGAATAATTTGTTGAATCAATAGCCCTATTTGTTCAAACAATTGGATTTTCTCTATCTCCCTCATTGCTCCTCTAGTTCCTTTAGCCATGGATTTGTGATTTAGACCTTCTAAAAATACTTTACTAAAAATATAATTTCTACTTTAGATATGGGTGTCATTAAACCACACTTTACTAAGGTCACTTTTAATTTTTCAAACTAGGGGTGGTGTCTAAAGGCTATATTCACTAGGAAATATCTAAGGTAAGGGTATGTATAGGCTGTCTATGCTAAAGTACTTAAGAAGGCATAAATCAAACTCATTATGATAGGAAATAGAAGAACTAAACTAAGAAACACACTTGCTTATAAATGGAAATAAATACAGTTGAACATAAAGTAAAGAATAGAAAATAAACTAAGTATGAAATGACTATTATTTCACACTAAGCTACAACAATGGAAATCTAAAACTACTTCAACTAACTAGTCCTCTTAGGAGATAAAATAAAGTATTTAGATGATAATCGTAAAGTGAAAGAAAAATAACAAACTTACATTAAATGAAAACATAAAAAATGGTACCTGCCACCTAGCTAGGAGTGGATCCTTGCTCTGTAGTAATGTGAAAGGGAAAGTGAATTAGATCAAATCACACATAGAATAAAACAACAATTTAAAGCATAGTATTTTTTATTGGTAAAGGGGTTTTAAAGGATCCTATAACCTTTTACAAATTGGATTCTAACTAAAAAAGCACTCCTTGGCATGACAAAAAAAATGTCATCCCATTATAGGTCGATACAAAAACTATCAACAAAACTAGGAAGCCCTCGCAAGGGCAATAAGGAGTAACCAACAAAACTGTCCATAAATAAACCCATGTAGAGGCAAGATGTGAGATAGAATATAAAAAATGTACACCCAAAAACACCAAAAAAATCCTAGAGAGCCATGAAACATGCTAGATGTTAAGTTGTCCAATTCATGGCCATCCTTGGTTGCATCCACCAGGCTCTTGAATTCCTTCAAGATCTTGAACTGGTCCTTATATTCATCTAGGAGAGTCTCCACCTGAGAAAGAAGAGAGGAGGTCATCTTGTCCGCTCTCCTAAAGGTCTTCATAATGTCACAAAGGTCCTAGAGATGACCTTGTTTAGATAGATTAGACCAACTAGAAACTCTAAAGGCTAATGTACCTTCAATAGGGTGATTTTTCTTGGGTGTTGTCTTCAGTTTAACTTGAAAGGAAAAACATCATGAGAAAAATAATTTTCAAAAATAATGGGGGCCTTACATTTGTTGTTGCTAGCTTTGCTCCTAGTAGAGCAACAAGGATCAGATTTATGAGTGCCCAAAGTTTCCTCGAACTTTTCATCAAAGTCCAAGGCCTAATTGGTTTTGGGAGATACAAAAGTGTCTCTACCAGCTCTACTAGCATCATTCATAGGTCCCATGGTAGAGACCATTACTCTCATATCTCTAAATTTTTGTCGATCCAAAACGTATTTTTAGATCACCAAGTGAAGACCTTGGTACAGGGGGAAGTGTGAGACCCCCCACTTGACATTCAAGATCAACCGCTCAACAAATTGGAAAAGGTACTGTGGGATGTTTATGGTCTTTTTCCCTATAAGTGGTTGAGGAATTCCAAATGGAAGCTCCTCAAGACCACTTCAAGGCCATCCAATATAAAGTACTATAGGACTATCATCATCACAATGTCCCATAGCTTCGATAGCATTTCTCATAGAATACCACCCTTGTCTCTACCTAAGGACTTACCTCGATCCCAAAAGAGATCCAGCTCACCCTTGAGCAAATTATTCTCTCTATTGATGATCTCTCCTTCATTCAAAATCCTCATTATCTCAACAAGGAGGTCAGCGGTAATCATGAAACTCAAACTATGAATGACAACATGTCCTATGTCCCACATCCATATAAAATCTATATAAATATCATAGTCATGGCCATTAAATAGCTGCAAGAAATTGAGGAGACCATGGTCTCTAAAATATCCTCAATGAGGGTAGTAAGGTGAAGCACTAAGGGTTCAACTTCAACCATCGGGATAGGGCTTTACAGGATGATGGATGTAGAAGATAAATTCATCAGCTCGGATGGGATATGGGGAAAGGATAACAATATGAGGGGTTAAAAAGTAGATAATAAGAAGGAAAAATATTCTTCCAAAAAAAATCTCCAGTTGTAATGGTACAAAACACATAAAACTTGCATTAGAAAAGCATGGGACATGATGGCACTCGGGATTGAAACAATTGGCATGGGTGGGTTGACATGAGCATGGAACCTCCAATAGGAAGGCAGGCCTAGATACCAGGAAGCACAATTCAAGTAAAAATGAGCTCTTGAGGGAGTGTCACTAGATTCAAAGGTAACTATTATCGACAATGGCAAAAAAAGGCTCCACTAGTGATCACAAGGATGCAACATGCAATCTATCGAGGTAAAAATATGGTGATTTTTGATGCTCCTGGAACGACTAACAACATCTATGGAATCAAAAAGGTTGGGAGGATCACCACCAAGGACAAAGATAAAAATGGACTAATCGAATATGAGGTTGGGCTTCACAGGGGTAGCCACTTGTAAGTTCCAAGTCGAATGAAAATCCAAGTGATTTTTATGAGGATTGGTGGAGTGCCAGATTGGATGATGAAGCTGCCACATATTCCCCCAAATGTGAATCTACCAATAGTATAAAGAAGGAATGTTGAGCATGATTATGAGAAAAGGATTCCCATAAAAATTGTTTGTAAGAATATTTTGATTGGTGAAATTGACATCATGAACTAACATGTGTCCCATGTCAGAAGTATTGTAAATCAAGAGATGATATATTTCCAAATATTGAAGATGAGGTGGCCTATCAAAGGTGACATTAGTGGTGAAGTGCAAATATGCATCTGTATTATATCCCTTGGGTTGTTCCACTTGATTAAAACTCGTGATGGGTCCTCCACTCATGATATTTATGCAGGTGTAACTTATCACATAGTGGTGAAAATTTTGAATATTACTACACGTGGAGTGAAGGGGATCCCACCATAAACCCCAACTCAACACAAGGATTTTACTAAGAAAGAATATCCAAAGCATTGACATCATTTAGGGATGAAAGGAAAATGTCTCTCTAGATGGTGAGACTAGGTTCAGCAACCCCCATGTTCACAAGGAGATCAACAACATGGTTTTCTTAATGGAAGACATGATTGAAAGTAACATTTGTGAAAGAATTCATTAAAAATTTTGCTTCAGAATTATGTTGAAAATATTCCAAGAAACTAAGTGGGTCTCAAACAAATTCTAGATGATATTTTTTGAGTCCCCTTCAACAATTAATTTGGAACACTGCATGTTGTCAAGGAGAACAATACCTTGATGAAGAGCCTGATATTTCACAAAATTACTAGATTTATGTCCCAAAATTTCAGCAAAGGCCATAATGATTTTCCATGTGTGATCTCTGACAATCTCCCCAACACTAGAAGGCCTAAGATTCCATTTTTTTGCTCCATCAAAATTCAACTTGAAGTATCCTGGAGGTGAGGGAGACCATTTAACTAATGACCGATCAACCTTTAGAGAAGGAGGACGGATATTGCAGCTGGAAATCTTAAAATAAGAGGCCAACAAAACTTTACAGTTGGATTCAGGTTCACCATCTCCTTGAGTAATGGATAGATTCTCAGTAGCCTCATGAAGGATTTTGGATAACACATACTGAACATCATAGCACGAATCATTGAAAGTGTGGGAGTTTTGTTCATCCCAAATCTCCCAAAGGAAGTGAGGGAGACAAAAGGACCAAAAACTCTTGAGTTTAAAACCTTTGAACAGATTAGACCACTAAAAATATAAATTACTCAAGAGGGTAGAGGGAGCCTAGGCAATGCCAAGGATGGAGAAGAGGGAATACATGATGGAATGGACAAAGTGGCATGATCATTTATGCGCTCTTACCATTAAAGCTTTGAAGAGCGGAGAGGTTTTTTAAAGGCCCTTTTAAAACCCTCGAGAAAGAAGAATTGGAAGAATTAAATTGTATCACATTGATAAAAAAGCCGATGGAAGTAAAACCAATCAATCCAATGCTCTCTATTTTATTTCAAAAGGAACGAATCAATCTTTAGATCGTTTCGAATCCCTCTCTATTTTAAAAGGGCAAATCCAATGAGAGCTATTCTAAGGATATCAAATCCAATGAAAGCTATTCTAAGGATTCCAATAAAAGTGAAACCTCTCGTCTTTAAAATAGAGGGGGGTTTTTTAAAAGAGAGGGGAGTTTGCTGATTGAATTTTTAGATGGTTACGGATTCTCAAAATCCATTAAAAAGGTTTGTCCCCCCTTTCCTTTTTAAATAGAGAGGCCCTTTACCCCTTTAAACGGTGGGGGAGAGCTTCTTTCGGAGGTGATTCAAACCTTATTTTAAGAGGTTCCGATCTTACTCCCCTTATTGAGTACTGTCGAATGCTTATATGAGGTTCGGAAGCCCTCGCTCCAAACAGAGGTGGATGAATTGTTCATCGACCGTGGATGATGCCTGATGCGGGGGGCTTACTCATTCATAGGGCCTCTCTCTGCTTAGAGATCCATTCTAAGAGCCTGACTTTGCCGCTTCCTGTTGAGTCGACTCATTTACTTATACCTATTAGGTCATGATTATGGAGGTTCAGGATGGCAAGGATTTTGTCCTGGATGGAAATCTAGAAGAAGAAACTCACTTTAGGGATGAGGTGTTTTTTCTAGATGATCTTAGAAGGAAACCAAGTAGGGGATGGGCTCTCAATGAGGGTGTAGGCATATTTGATAGTAAAAAAGTTGTTGGAACTAGGGGTCCAAATGATTTTATCTTTAGAGGGTTTACTTGGAATAACACAAAGGTGTAAAATATTAGACAACAAAGAAGTAACTTATCTCTACTCACTAGACAGACCATCAAATGGGATAGGTTTCTAGTAATTATGGTTAGGATGAAAAAATTGACAAATCTTCGGACCGAACAGAGAGTTAGTGATAGGTTTTAGATAAATGAGATCAACACAAGTCTAGAGAGGATTGTTACCCAACCAGAGATCCTTCCAAAAACTAATCTTCTCATCATTGTCTAATTTCTAGCGAATACCTTTTCTAATGATATCCTTATATTTAAGGATGTATTTCCATGCTATCGAGCTTGAGATAGGAGAAGGATCATCCAAAAAATTGGTGCAGTACCACAAATATTTTGCTTCATAATAGAAACCCATAGAGAGTTCTCATTGGTAAGAACTCACCATCCTTGTTTGGCAATGAGTGCTAGATTCATATTATGAACCTTCCTAATCCCAATGCCTCCATGCTATTTTCTTGAATAGACCTGGTCCTAGGAAACCAAGTGGATGTGTTGCTTCAACTCCGATCCAAACCATAAATTTTTTTATGGATTTGCTGAATTTTTTTGTAGACTTCGATAGGGATCTGAAACATGGAGAGGAAAAACATTGGGATGCTTTTGAGAGTGGATTTGATGAAGGTGGCTTTTCTTTCCTGGCTTAAGAGGCTCCCTTTCTAGCTAGCCAATTTTTTCTAAATTCTTTCAATGACAATGTTCCAAAGGGAATTTTTGGAGGGGCCTTCAAAAAGAGGAAACCCTAGGTAGGTGGTAGGGAGCTCAGCAATGGTACACCCGAGAATAGTAGCAATGCGGGATTGGCATCTGATGGGGGTGTTGATGAAGTAAATATTGCTTTTGGAAAAATTCACTTTTTTCCCAATAATAGCCTCAAAGAAGAGTAGGATCAATTTAATGATATGGGCTTAAGGAACTAAAACAAGGGTATCGAGGATGATGTCATCGATAAAATTTTGGTGAGAGATAGTCTAAAGGGAAGAGGCTAGTTTGATACCAAAAATATCTCCTTTTGAATAGGTAAAATTTAGGGGTCTTCCTAAGAATTTAGCAATAATGATAAAGATAAAAGGAGATAAGGGGTCCCCCTATCTTAATCCTTTGGAACTCTAGAAATAGCCTATAGGAGAACCATTAACAAGGATAAATAAATTAGTAGTGGATATACATTCCTTAATGAGAGCAATCTAGTCAGGATGGAACCCAAAACTAGAGATAACAGAGAAAAGAAACCTCTAAGACACTTTGTTAAAGGCCTTGTTCATATCTAGCTTGAGGAAAAATTTAGCCTTACCACTTTGATGAGCACCAAAAATGCTCATTTCTACATACACTTTTAAGGGTATAATTATTGGTTTAATTAGCATTTGAAATGTATTTTTATATATATTTTGCATATAATTTGTAGAAAATGAAGTACTATGCTTAACTAGTGCTTTTATTGGAAAGTGTGTGTAAATGTAGGTTTTTGCTACTAATATGGTGTTTTTTAGTCTACATCCCATTTGGTCTCAACAATTCACAAAGACAACTTGAAAAGAACAACGATAAATAGTGAAGGTAGGCACCCGAATCTCAACTATTGGTGGCACCAGCTTCCCAACTTTTGATGGTGCTTGCTTCTTGACTATTGATGGCACCAGCTTCCCGACCTATTTCCTAGCGCCTGCTTCTTGATTTTTGGTGGTGCCTACTTCCCGACCTATTTCCTAGAACCTTCTTCCTGACTATTGGTGGCATATACCTCCCGAGTAAAATTTGTGGTTGACCAAGTCAATGTTGATTGGTTGACCAATTCAATGTTGATCGATTGACCAATTGACCATGCACTTTTGAAGGAGGTTGTTGCACAAAAGATAAAGGAGAAATATTTGTATTCTTATGCATATTAGATTTTTATGATTATAATAGAATAAAGCACTTTTATTCTAATTATTAAAATTTGACCGGTTGACCATGTAAGCTTTTAAAGCATTATTTTTAGGATTAGATTGTTATGTACACCTAAGGATTACTATATTTATCCTTTTGGTGAATGAACATGCTTGTAAATAGGAGAATAATATTTGTGTGTAAATGTATTGTAATAAATCACGTTATGTGATTGAAAATAGACCAATTTATTATTGTAATAGGATCTAGTTGTGTTCTATATAAGAACGCAAGCTAGACGATTGAAGAATCAAAGGATCATTTTACACAGTCAATGAAATAATTATATTTCTTTTATTCTATAGAGTTGCAAATACTCTTATTTTTTGAGAGCAAGCTTTATGTAATTAATCGAGCGAACTATCTACAGGAGCTTGGGCCCACTCCCTACAATAGTCCTCCCCATTTTAATTTTTGTTATTTATTTTCATTAGTTAGATTTCCTATTTTATTTCTTGCTTTATTTTAATTTAGTTGTGTTTATTTTTCTGCACATTTATTTCTTGTACTTTTATTTTTGCATTTTAATTTTAGATTTAGTTTTATTTATTTATTTATTTTTTTGCACTTTATTTTATTTGATTTTGCTGAAATGAAAATGAACAAACACCCCCACCAAACTAAATAGGTATAGAGAAATGTATTCCCCACAATGTAGGCATATACTATGCATGACACTCACAATTTTACGAGCTATCCCGGGTTAACAATTAAATGGAGGTAATTAATTGAACCATAGAAAACTAACCAATGTTTTGCCTAATATTTTGGCACCATTGTTGGGGAGTATCAAAACTATAGTGTTAGGATCCACAAGTTAGTTAGTTTGAAAAGCACATTCAATTTACCTTTCTCGTAGATCCTTTACCTGAAAAGCATGAGTCCACCAAGGGCCTTTTTACAAGGCCAAAATAGTTTTTGGCACAACCAGAGCTGAATCCCATAGGCAACAGTTTAAATTTACTAGCTTATTAGGTAAATATAGGAATGAACCCGATGTACCATATTAAGTGTAGAAGTAGGAATAAATTGTGTTATTGAAAAATTAGAAAATTAGGCAATGAAGGAATTCCATCATATTCTCAATGGTTTCAAGAAATCAAAGAAATGGCACAACCCAGGTCTGATATAGTTGAAAAATTTTACTATTAGGGATGTGTCTATTTACACATAAACCATTAGGGAATTATGCCTTAAGAAGCCTAGTTTTAACAGGAAAAAAATTATAGGCTTAACATTTCTCAACATATTGGTAAATTTTAAATGTTGACATTAGTAGCAGGAAAATCCTCCAAGGGAGGTCCCAGGTTCGAATCTCCACCCTACCAAAAATTTGGAGAGGAGAGGGCAATCCTCCAAGGGAGGTCCCAGATTCAAATCTCCACCCTACCAAAAATTTGAATTGGGTACCTAAAATCCAATTGATAATTTTGGTGCGGGTAGGACCGGGTGCAACTCCCGAGTGACTTTGATGGTGTAGAACCCCATGTTCATGGTCTCTTAGACTAAGGCGACCTTGCAAGGGGTTTTTCGCTTTAAAAAAATTAGTAGCAAGAAAATGACATTAAAAAAATAGAATTTAAAATAACATCTTGCCAAGAGTATGCTCTTCACTTGTGCTTAAGGCGACCTAGTGAATCAGAATCTAGCACGTGTTTTTTTAGAATATTACTATTTTTTTATTGAAAAAAATAGTCATTTATCTACCGACACAATTTGCCAATGAGTTGGAAGAATTTGGTTTTGAGGCCATGGAGGAAAATATTTTTCTCATGTTGTAATATATCATACTAGTTTATGAAGTAGAGGATAAGACAAATGAAAATTTAGTCATATCAAATTTTTTAACATGAACTAAAAATACTTATTATAGGCCTCAATTTTCAGAAACTAGTTAGTTGTAGGCATGGGGGAGACCCCAACTTCATTATGGCCACCAACAACATAGTGTTCAGTTTTAAAAAAAAAATTGTTTAAATTTTATTTTAATGCTATTAGTTTAGAATTTTACTTTAATGTTTTTAGTTTAGATGTTTTTGTGTTTTGTAGGACAACATGAAGTGCGATGCTGATGAATAAGGAATTATCTATGAAGATTTTGTAAAGTGAGATTTATACGTGGAGTTCATAATAGCACTATACAAATCATCTTATGTACCTCGATCATGTAGCATGTAGTCTAAATAGGTGAAGTGAGTAGATTTTGCCTTGACAACATAGGCGTCCGAAGGTAGGCTATGTAACCTTGATCAAGCGAAATGCTTCCAACCCAAGGTATTTGTAAAACTTGAGAAAATTGTGCTGCAAAGTGCACGACTATTACAGCCTGAGAATATGGTAGACAACTATTCATAGATGCTACAACAAAAGTGGAGTAGAGTGCCAATATGATGTTCGAGTAACACTCAATGGGATCTATTTACAACCGCATCACATTTATGATATTGGATCAGACATCGGCATGGGGGAGACCCCATACCATACCAATAGTTTTGACGAATGTTCACACATTTGTTGTGAAAAAAATGAAAAAAAGAGGTTCAAAAAAAAGAGAGGAGGATACATGAAAAAAAGTGAACTGTGTGAATCCTCCCTATGGTTGGGATTTATTTCCCAACTTCAAAAAATAAAAAAATGGCAAGGAATATGTTTTTCTTAACATATTTTTTCTTTTTGTTTTGTAGTTTTTCTTTTTGCTTTGCAGGAAATCATGCCTTGAATGCAATATATAGGTAGCTTAGGAAACCTAGGCCTATCAGGCATAGGATCCATGATTCTTGTTTTCCTGCTTTTGTATATTTAGTTTTGCATGACATGGCACTGAGTACAATCTGTAGTCAAATGGCTTAAACTAGGCCTAATAGATACAATCATCCCATGCCCTTCTAGGAGTGCAACAATACGAAAAAGGTACTTATTTTCCACTAGGGAGATAGTGCCTACAATCAGACTAGTGTAGAAGTGACTTCTTCCCACCTGGAGGAAGGTACCAATAAACAGTGTCAATATTCCACCAGAAAGAATTGATGCCTAAAAAAACAATGCCCATTTTCAGCCAACTAAAATATTCTAATAAGAAGGCTCCAAATTGAGTGTAAATCTAAAATGAGTGCTTTATTTTCTGCTACTTATTGGTAGAGATTATCCTCTTTCTCTAAGACCATCTTGGTTCAAAATGAGAATGAAAAATATCCAACCAGTGGTAGTAAAATAAAGCAGGGGAGGTAGCACACTCGCCCTTAGGTGAAGAATTGGCATTGCACATCAACACCAACAAAAGTGAAGATCTTTTATTGCAGATCTACATCAAAGTGGGAGTTGTGCACATATTATTAAAAGTCTTGGTGCTTTGTAGATTTTAAATATGTGCATGCTTCACCAAACTACAGACGGGAAATGATGTTGTCTTCATTAACTACCAAGGGCTATTGAGATGGAAACTAGCTCAGTCAACATTATTTATTTTGAGTTGTGAAGCTGTGAAGAGCAAATTAGTTGCAGTGATGGGGACCTCCACTAAAGAGAAAATTTTGGATGATGATGTTTGATCAAATTGTTAAAACTGAATAGTGGGGCTGAATAGACATCATCAACACAAGAACAATGGAGAGACATTTTGGGGCTGATGTTGTTGGTAATTAGTTTGAAAATACAAGTGCAATTTCACCATACACCCAGTGCAACACAACCAGGTGTGTAGCGGCTCTTGATATAGGAGTGGAGGTTCATTTCATTGTTGTTGCATGTGAAAACATGATTGGTGGCACTGGTATGTAACCTGGTGATATAATTTCAACTCCAAATGAAAAGATAATCCAAGAGTCTGAGTTGTTGCACTTAAAAGTAAAATTTTTGGACTTTTCACTCCCAATGATGACCTGGTAGAAGAACAATTCTGGAGAAAAAAAAAATTGGAAAAATATTCAAAGGTCATTGGAGAAAAATTTTGAAAAATTTTCGAAAATTTAGAAAATTCTAAAAATTCTAGAAAATTCTAAAAATTCAGAAAATTCAGGAGAATTCAGAAATTTCTAGAAAATTCAGAAAATTCAGAATTTTTTTTGGAAAATTCTATAAAATTCTAAAAAATTCAGAAAATTTTGAATTTTCTGCTAAAAAATCAAAAAATTCAGAAAAATTCTAGAAAATTCAAAAAATTCAAAAAGTTTTGGAAAATTCTGGAAATTCTAAAAAAGGTCATTGAAGAAAAATTTTAGAGAATTAAAAAAAAGAAATCTGGAAAATTCTTCAAAGGTCACTGGAGACAAATTCTAGAAAATTCTTCAAAGGTCATTGGAGAAAAATTCTGGAAAATGCCATTGGAGGAAAATTGTTGGGAAAACATGAAATCGATTTTTGGCATCGTGTTAATGTAGTTTTGGATGATGCTTGTAAATTTAATTCCGAGAGGAGAAAAAAAAAACTCATAATTTTCTACATAGGCTATGATTTGACTATTTGGCTACAATGATGGCATCCAGGAATGATCATTCAAATTGTTGGTTTGGTGTAGTGCATGGAGAAAACAACATGGATGGAGTAACAATTTTGTTCAAAATATTTTGGACCGAATTTTAAATGCAACCATCTAAAGAAGCTTTGACAAAGATGTGGACCGTACCGCATGAGTCAACTTGAATATCCTACCGTTTTTGTTGTCCACATCCTAGTTTCAATGGAAGATTTGTTATGGTCTTGCTTCCTCCCATGGAACAAATGATGAGCTAAGAAAAAAAAAAGAGAAAGTGCAAGAAAAAAGAAATAAGAAAAAAAAAGTTATCTCCAAGATACATCAATGTCACAACAACTTCATTTTTTGGAACATCATGATTTCAAACCACAAGAAAACACTTCACACCATCATACATTGTACATATCATGATCCGTAAAATTCACCTAGGTATATACTGATTTTCCATTAATTATTTGCATAGTTAATTTAAAAATAATTTGTATGTTAAAACTAGTAAATGCCCCCATATTTCTCTGTAATAATTCTTCCATTAAAATTCAGCCACATGGCATGTGTTGGACGTGAGAAAATTTCATTGCCCCAGGAACATAGTCAAAAAAAAAAAAGTGTGGGGAGGCACTTGACTTCTATATACAGGTGCTTGACTCCCATATGCAAGCGATTGACTCCCATATATATAGGTGCCTGACTTCCATATACAGATGCCTGACTCCCATATATATATATATATAATCTATACCGGGGGGTTGTGACATGAGGGCATGTCAAATCTATGGCATGGGGGAATGATGAGCACCAGAAATACTCATTTTTACATACACTTTTAAGGGCATCATTATTGGTTTAATTAGAATTTTAAATATATTTTTATATAGCTTTTGCATATAATTGGTAGAAAATGAAGTATTATGCTTGACTAGTGTTTTTAGTGGAAAGTGTGTGTAAATGCAGGTTTTTGCTACTAATATGGTGTTTTTGAGTCTACATCCCATTTGGGCTTGGCAATGCATGAAGACATCTTGAAAAGAACAATGGTAAATGGTGAAGGCAAGCACCCGAATCTCGACTGTTGGTGGAACCTATTTCTTGACTATTGATGGTGCTTGCTTCCTAACTTTTGGTGGCACCTGCTTCCTGACCTATTTCTTGGTGCCTGCTTCCCAACTGTTGGTGGTGCCTACTTCCTAACCTGTTTCTTGGCACCTGCTTTCCAAATTTTGGTGGTGCTTGCCTCTTGACTACAAGTTGCGGTTGACCAAGTCAATGTTGATCAATTGACCAATTCAACGTTGACCGATTGACCAATTGACCATGCACTTTTGAAGGAGGTTGTTGCATAAAATATAAAGGAGAAATATTCATATTCTTATGCATATTATATTTTTATGATTATAATAGAATAAAACACTTTTATTCTAATTATTAAAAGTTGACCAGTTGACCATGTAAGCTTTTAAAGCATTATTTTTAGGATTAGATTGTTATATACACCTAAGGATTACTATATTTATCCTTTTGGTGAATGAACATGTTTGTAAATAGGAGAATAATATTTGTGTGTAAATGTATTGTAAAAAATCACGTTATGTGATTGAAAATAGACCAATTTATTAGTGTAATAGGATCTAGTTGCGTTCTATATAAGAACATAAGCTAGACTATAAGAGAATTAGATGATCATTTTACACAGTCAATGAAATAATTATATTTCTTTTTTTCTACAAATACTCTTATTTTTTTGAGAGTAAGCTTTACGTAATTAGCCAAGTGGACTATCTACGGGAGCTTGGGCCCACTCCCTACAATAGTCCTCCCCAATTTAATTTCTATTATTTATTTCTATTAGTTAGATTTCCTATTTTATTTCATGTTTTATTTTAATTTCGCTTTGTGTTTTTTTCCTGCACATTTATTTCTTGTACTTTTATTTTTTGCATTTTAATTTCAGCTTTAGTTTTATTTATTTATTTATTTTTCTATACTTTATTGTATTTGGTTTGGCTAAAATGAAAATGAAGAAACACCCCCACCAAAATAAATAGGTATAGAGGAATTCATTACCCACACTACAAGCATATACTGTGCTTGAAACTCACAAGTTTACAAGTTGTCCCAAGTTGACAATTAAATGGTGGTAATTGATTGAACCGTAGAAAACTAACCAATGTTTTTCCCAACACACTTTTTGATATAGAGTGAATAATTTCATGAATAGTGATGATGTTGGTCGTGGTGAGTCTCCTCTGGATAGAGCCACCTTGATTAGTATCAATGATGTGGGGGAGGATTGGTTTAATTATGGTGTTCAGGGCTTTAGTGAGTATTTTATAGATGTCAAAGGCTAATGGGGTGAAATTCGGTGAGGGTGCAAACCTTGTTGACTTTGGGGATGAGGACCAAGAAGGTGGAGTTGACATATTCAGGTATCTCTCTATGACTTTGCATTTTCTAGATGGCTAACACAACATTAGGGTCAACAATATCCCAGAAATGTTGGAAGAAGAGAGGGGGAAAGCCATATGGACCTAGGGCTTTTCCACCTTGCATGGAAAAAATAGTGGCATGCATTTCTTTAGTAGAAAAAGGTTTGAGTAGCATCTGATTGTGATCCAGAGTTACTAACTTTGGGATGTTCTAAAGGAGGACCTTAGACATTTTGTGGTTGCAATCGAGACTAGGACCGAGCAACTCTTCGAAGAAATTGATAGCCTCATTTCTAATTTTAGAAATATCTATAGTTACTTCCCTATTTTATTTTATGTGCTCCTTGATTTTGTTACATCCTCTATGTATTATTGTGGTGACGTGAAAGAATTTTGTATTTGAGTCCCCTTATTTGAGCCAAGTAATCCAAGATTTTTATTTCCAAAAGACTTCCTCATTTTTTAGGATATTATGAAATTCTGTCAGGAGAGTCTTCTCTGTATTCTAGAGGTTGGGATCAAGATATCCATGCCAAATTGAGAGCTTGATGTTGGTGAGTTGAGACTAGATTTGATGCTTTTTGTGGAAGATATTTCCAAAGACCTTTTTGTTCCATTGTTTCAGCTTGGTCTTCACATACCTAATCTTGTTGCTCACCTGAGAAGCTTTAGACCCAGAATACTTGCACGGCCACCACAAATAAATCAGATATTTTATTTTTGGATCTTGAAGTCACATAGATTTGAATCTAAAAGATGAATTGAAAGGGAAAACCTAGGAAGCACAATCCAAAAAATAAAGGATTATGGTCATAATAAATTATGGGTAGCGATCATAGGATAACATCACCAAATATGGGAATAGAATTAGTGGAAATGAGGACTCGATCAAGATGAATTTGGATAATTTGGTCCCATTTCCTATGGTTACTCCAAGTTAATATGGGCCCCCTTAGATTGATATCCATGATTTTGTTGTCATCAACAAACACTACAAAGTGCTCATAATAATTGACAATGATTTGAGAACCTCATTTCTTGTCAGTGGGGGAGTTGAAATATTCAGCCAACATCTAGGCCTCTGATGAGAATACTTCTCTAATTTGACTGAGAGAACTCTAGATGTAATTCCTCCTAGATGGGGAATTAGGTGCATAGATATTTAAAAGGACCCAAAGGTATCCATCCTCTTCGTTGAAAAACATAACATTTATGTAATGTTTTGCTACAGATAAAAGGATTCTCTCAACTTTATTAGGATCCCACATACATAACAATCCATCTGAGGCTCAATTGGCTAGACTAAAGAGAAAATCATAATCTTTCCATATGTATTTTGATATGCAAGTGGCATTTTGGAAATCCAATTTGGTTTCTTGTAGTAAAAAATGGTGGGTCTAAGATCTCTCCTCATGGAATTAACTAGGTGTTGTTTATTTCGTCCGTTGAGGCCTCTAAAATTCCATGAGATGATCTTCATTTATTACTTCTTGATGATGCTCTCTTCCCTCTTCCAATAGGAGGGAAAAGTTTGGATCTGTTTTCAACTTGGGTCTAAGAAGATCTAGATGAGGCACAGAGGGTGAGTTGGGTGCCATTGGCAATCTCATATGAAGCTTCTATGTTTTCGATATCTTGATTTGATGGGCATCCCCAATTCTTACTATAACCAACATCAGCATAGAGCTTCCTTTATATTCAGGTAAAATGAGGGCTAGGGGAGAAAGAGTTGGAGGGAATAGAGTTAACATTGGGGGAGCAAAGGAGTCTCTTGGGAGAGGGGGGAGGGCTTTAAGGATGAATAAATATAGAATTTATGGGTTTGGAGGTGGGATAATCATTGGAGAGAGGGGAAAAGTGGTTAGAAACTAGAATTGATGGATAACAAGGAGGAGAGAAATCAGGGCTCACCGAGGAAGGTGCGATGGGATCCTTGTTTTGAAGTGCACCTTCAACTCTGATGGAAGGAGGGAACTCATTAGAGGGGTTTAAGGGGTGGAAGTAAGGTTTATTATGACATCAAAGGATGGGTTGCGATGGATAGTTTTGGGCTGGCAATGAACTTCTTTGGAAGAAACCAGATGTAGCTTTGGGACCTTAGGATATTGAGAACATATTTGGCCTTGCTTGGAACAAAAATCATAGAAATTAGGTTTATTTTCATATTAAATAAGTTGAGAGAAGGTGCAAACCTTTGAAATGATATTGATCAAAGTAGTGAGGACCAAGTCCAGGTTTACGTTGATGCACATACGAGCTTGGATCATGGAGGTCCCCACTTGTGTAGGAGGGTCAAAAGAGATCAGGTCTCCGATGTCCTATGTGATACCTTGGAGAATATATTCATACTAGAATTGGACTAGGAGGCCTAGGATACAGATCCAAATGGGAGCATAGTTGATGTTTTGGGTGGATGGATCACAATCCACACTCCATTTCCATAGTAAGAGTCCTCTTCAATCAAAAATCCATAGCACACCTATGAGGATCCATTATGAGTCAGTAGGGTTGTTTACCTAGATTAGGAAGAATCCCCTAGGGAGGGCAACTAGTTCCAAATATCCTAATGAGTACCAAGAGGAGTGGTCCCATTTGTGGATCGATTCCATGTCTGGTTGTGAATCCAAAAAAAATCAACTAAAGAGTTGGATTTTCAGGTAACCATGGATGATATAAGTTTGTAAGGGATCTCGATATTGCCATCAGAAGGGTGTAGTTCAATCCTAGATCTAAGAGGGCTACGGTTTGATTTTTTTTACTGTATTCATGAAGGATCAATTTAAACTAGGAGCACCTTCTCCTGATCCACCCGTTGCTGCTATCATTGCTATAGAAGAGTTTCCTTTAGGTGTTGGTGAAGATTCCCTTCCTAGGTCCACTAGGGTATTGACCATTATTTTGGAAGATCCCTAGTTTGTCGATGTATCAAAAATCATAGATTCTAAATTATCAAAGTTGGCATTTGGATACCCTAATGTGGCTTTTCTAGACACATGAGTTCCCATCATGGACCCACGATAGAGGGATCCAATTTTTAAAAAAGTGGCAGGCCCGGGATCATCTGGTTTTTTACCAACGATCACAAATATTTCCTTTGATCTTACCAAGGAAAAATGGGATTTCACTTTATCTTTATTTGTACCATATCCACCAGACTCACTTTTGCCCTTTCCATCACCACCAATGTTGCTACATTTACCCATTCCTTCTCCACTAAAACTATTATCTCCGTTCGCGTTTGTTGTTGTTGCTCCCAAGATTCTGAATAATTTAAAGCATAATATTGTTGCAGGTTTTAAACTAAAAATATATATCCTTACAACTATAACAAAACTCAATCATAATCATAGTAACATAATAATAAAATTCCTATATCTCCTCCTCTATTTCCTAAGGTTTTTTCTTTTATTTATAATGAAGAGGGCAATGCCTTCTCCTACATTCATAGTTGTTCTTGTTATAATTGTAAATATACAACAAACAAAAAAAATATTCTAATCAGTAGGTGAAGACAAAAAATGGTTGTAATTGTACTCAAACAAGTCATATCTACTTGCTTGGACCGCTAGCTACCATGGTGGATAATCTTAAAATGGGAGAGTTCAGGATTGAAATTATTTTCAAGACAACCTCATGTCAAATTGTATTTTTTCCTTTTGCTAGAAATTGCTACTAGTTGGATTGAGTCAGCAATAATTGACTTAGTTGTTGATGTTAGCGTAGATGGATTTCAAAAAAATAATTAGTTAATTGTAACAATAAAATAAAATTTTGCAAATAAACTACTATAGCTATGTCTTTTATACCTAGTACAACCATGTTAGGATCTTAGACATACTTAGCATCTAGTGCTAGGTTGCAGTCCACATCCAATGCTAGACTATAGTTATATTTTATCCAAAAATGTGCTACTCCTTTTGATTTTAGGTGGGTGTTGTTGGATCCAAAACTAGCTATATAAACCCTATCTAGTGCTTGTTACAATCATGATTTCCAATACAAAGTGAATCCAGATCCATCCACTAAGTTTTCCAAGAAATCTAGTTATGTACAAATTCTAATAACCCTCTTTTACGTTCAAAATCTTATAATTAATCAGCAATAATATCCTTTATCTACCTTCCATGTCATATAATATCACTTTATCTATATAATCATGTATTTACTCCTAATTGCTCTATTTAATCATATAACTACTATAGTAATAAAGAGAAACATAACCTAACAATACAAAAAGGTGGAAGAAAGCTGACAAAAATGAGGTATTTTTGGGCCTCATCATTTAGCAGTTACTATTTTTAGTAATGGTTTTGAAAAGTTTTTGGGTTCTATGTACCAAAATTATTAGCTCAAAAAGATGATCAAAATGAACTATAACTCCAAATGACAATTTTTGGAATTAAAAACCTCGCAGGTGCTATATACCAAAATAATCATTGTGACAAGATGATCGTAATGGACTAGGTCTCAAAATAATAGTTTTTCCCTAACTTTTTTACATAGATTAGGAATTACACTAAGTTCCTTTTGTATTTATGGATTACTTAGCCAAAAAACTACCTCGTTTGATGTTGTTTTGGACTATTACTAACAACTACCCTATGATATTGTTCCTAACTATAATTGATAATATTTTATTCTAACAATTATTCCCAATGGCTATTTTTCCTAAAAATTATTTTTCTATCTAAAACTATTATAATATCATCAATTTTGTGATAGGTGTAGTCTCCTTAGTATGATCAAACCTATGATTAGGATTTTTAGGTTTTATGGTCTATGTTTAAGATTTGATATATGATAGAAATAAGGTAACTCTAGGCCACGGTTTGTGTACTACCCATAGCCCTCTGTTATACCATAGACGTGATTGATAATTATTTGTCCAATATTTTAGGCCACTAATCAAGGAGGATTACTTGCATTCCCTTGAGTACACTACCCACCTCTCTAAAAATACACTATGGATAGATATATAATTAAAATCTTCCTAGGGATAAAGGTTTCTCCTAATCCTAGGGGGTCTCCCTACATACCCAAGGGTATTTGGGAGCCCAACTCTATATACAATTGTTGTTTGAGGCCTAGGTATTAGAGTACGATCACCCCTCACTTCACTAGAAACTTTATAGGCAATCTAGCTTTACCAATAATGATAAATCCTTGATAATATTTTAAAACCCTCAAGACAAGGTTTGTAAACTAATAAATTAAAAAATAAAAAACATGACTTGTATTTTCCAGGATAAATCATAGAAAGCACAAAAGGAAGAAAAATTATACCTAAAATGCACACAAGGATATGATAGTAATTGTTGTAGCTATAGCACGATGTGGCCTTAGAAATTGCTCTAATGCCACTTATTAGGAACCTTGTAGTAAATTAAAATAAAATCCATATATAATTATAATAATAAATATAATTTAATGTAAATTATTAACAATATTGCAACTTGAAATGAAAATGCACTAAATTATATTATAGAAACAAAACCACATTGTAAAATCACAAGCCACATTTATGGGGCAATCTCCTTGGAAGAAAACTTCATTACTATATGAAAATATGAGATGATCCATCCTCTTACCCCCTTGGTTATTTAAAATACTATACCCAACCATAACCATAATGCTCAAGGATTCCCATCCAAGTGCAAATGGGGATCAAGCTAGTAACTCCTAAATAATAATTGTTACATATTTATATAATATCTATTTATAATAAATAATGGTTACGTCACATAGGCTTATAAGCCTAGTTGCCCAATGTACAACATGACTATGGAATTATTAATGATGTTAGGATAGGGTCCAAACAGTGTATTGGTAAGGCCAAAGAGCATAACCAATAATTTGTAATTCCCTTAATGAGTTTGAAATGTTGTTTGAGGAATGTCTTTTTTTAATTCTAATTTGATGGTAACCTGAGTGCAAATCCAACTTTGAGAAATATTGAGCACCAGGAGCTTCTCTAACAACTCATCAATAACTAAAATAAATTTTTTATCTTTGATAGTTTTTTATTAAGTTTTTGTAAATCCACACACAACCACCATTTCCGGAATATTTTTTATATACCAATAGCAAGGGAGATGAATATGGATTAACACTAAGTCAAATAACCGCTATAGAAAGTAATTCTTACACCATTTTATCAATCTCTAATTTTGTACATATGGATACTTTAATGGGAAATTATTTTATGGGAGACTACCTAGAAAAATCTAAATTGCATAATCATGAGCATGAAAATATGGCAAACCTTTAGGTTCCTCAAAAATAGATGTGTGTTTCTAAAAAAGGAGCTATAATTCATCCTACTACTTCATATCATTGTTATTGGGAACTTTTATAGCAAAAACTTGTGACACTACTCCATGAGATTACTTTTTAAAAAATTTCTTCATCCTAAGAGAAAAATAATTCAAATAGCTACTATGGTCATTACCCATAAGGTGTATTCTATTTCCTTCTGGCTAAATTTTATCCATAATTTAGAAAAATCCTATACTATTGGGCCCAAATTTCAAAGACACTATGTCCCAAGTACAACATCACATCCTTCCAATGGAAGTACATACATTTCTATCTTGGTATTGTATTCTTCTATATGCACCTTGACATTTCTAAATTTTCTCTTACATGGAAATATTCCTCCATTGGTTATCATTTTATTATTATTAAAGTTAGAGAAGGGGTTTTGAAAGGGACCCTGAACCTTTTTAACAAATTTGAGGGTGTTGTAATGTCCCAAAAATTAAAACATAACCAAACTACAGATAAACAAATAAAGCTTATAAAAATTACAAGGCTTTGAAGCCCAAAATTAAACAAATCTAAAATAAAGTTAGCAAACTGAAAACATTGAAAAATTTTGATAGCAAAACAATAGTTTTCTTACACTATTGCATTTTTTTTTTGGCTTCTAGCTATGCTTAAATCCAAAGTTCTCTGATTCCCATCACATACCTCCTTCTTGATCTCTCTATTTTGGATTTCTTTGAGGTTAGGTCTTCCTCTTCTTGCTACCACTCCTACATCCACTTTTTTCTTGGTACTTCTAGTTATTCTTAGCTATGGAGTAACAAAGTATTTTTTAATAGGGAAAGAATAAATCCTTCCCTTCTTATCTTTCTATGTGATCTCATATGTAGCCTCAATAGGAACATCCACAAATGGGGGTTCATTTTCCATTTCATTAGAAGTTTGATGGGCTTTAGCTAGACTTTGAGGAACCAACACTAATTGTTGTTCCTTCCACTTTTCTTATTCCTCTCCAAAGACCTCCCCTTATTATTCACTTGTGAGGGTGTTAAAACTACTTATGTCAACTTTTTGTCTTTTTGATAATTCGTCTTCTTCATTTGGTTTCTTTTTGGTGAATTTGTTCAACATTTCCACCTCTTTGTTTTGTTGTTGAGACTCTTTTCTTCACAAAAATTTACCCTCCTTTTTCTTGGGAAAAATTATTTTCGAGATATGGTCTTTTCTTTTACCAACCCTATTTAAGGTTTGGGAATTTTCATATTCAATTTTCTACTCCCAAGTCCCATAATTAGATTTCAACTTGATTAAGGATGGCAGGGTTCTTTCCATATTTTTATTAATACAATACCTAGCAAAAACTAATCTATTCCTTGCTTTGGTTGTGTCAAAGGAAATTAGTTGTCCTATAGGTTTGATAATTCCCTTCATTATGTATTCATCCCAATATTCAATCAAGAGGGTCGATAGTCTCACCCAGAGAGGAGTTAGGTGAATATTTTATATCTTAGGATTGAATCCCGGCTTCTATCTTTGCAAGGATAAACCTTTTCTACCCAAGAAACAAGGTCCTTTTAGTAGGGCATTAGACATATCCTCCATGATAGTGAAGGGAAAGAGTAGAAAGATTCTAGGTAGAGCTAATATATCTACTCCATTGGCTATCATAACATAAAAGGAATTATATGGATTTATATAGCAATCCATCCATTTAGCCACTAGAGGACCAATGTAATTATGTTTGCTTTCAAAATAAATGAGTATTATTATTCATTGGACTTTAAAATACCCTATCACTTTCATAGTTTGAGGAGTAGATATACCTACTAATGCATGCTCTAAAATTTTATCTTGGGGTTCCTCTAGTATTTTAGGATCTTCTAAATGTTCCTTGTTTTTTTACTTTTCTTCTTATTTATGGGGGTTTCTAACAGAAGACTCACCTACATCAAGTAAATACAATTTCTACTATACACTTTTATGTCCTAGGGAATATTTCTCATCATAATTATAACATAACCCCTATACTCTATGATCTTCCATATCTTCCCAAATTAAATGCTTAACTGTAGGTGATTTTTGAGTAGGGTTTGTGAAATTTGATGTGGACAAGGATGTGGGTATAGGTCGACTTTGTGCAAACTTTGATGTATGATTTTGAGTGATAAATATACTTTTTGATAACCTCATCAATCCTACTACCTATGTCATGGTTTTTGGTTTGAATATTTGCACCTCTACTTGAATATCTTCTCTTAGTCCAATGGGGAAACAACTTTTGAAAAATTCATCACTTAGCCCTTTTGTATGGTTTTCCAATTTTTCAAACTACTTATAGTCTCAAACCATTATGGTCTATTTCAGTTTGGTGAGGGATCCTATGAATTCCTCATATTTATTGGGTTTTAATTGTATGGGCAAGTGGTAAACTAACTATTACCAAGAAATATTTGGATGCATATTCATTTCCCATTGATACCATTGAAGTGCCTCATTCTCAAAGTTGAATGACACTATCTTTTGTGACCCCAGGGAAGCGGCATGTCATCCCCACCAACTACTCTAATTGTGATTTAATTGAATTATTCAATGTTAAACATACAATAAATAAAAGGCATGAAGCAAATATAACCAGAATGCAAAGAAATAAAGGAATGAATTATTTTTGTATTGATATTTCCAAGATTCGGTTACATATGAATCCCTCTAAGGGATACCCTTCATTTGATACATGATTTTACACACAGAGGGCAGTAGGTGTATAAAATATCCCCTCGCATAGGGGGTGTGATTTATCAGGCTTCTCTATGACACACACAAAAATGTATGAGGACTTACAGATGCCTCCTTCTCTAGGTCTAATTGCTAGAGGGATCCTCTTACTCTTGTATGTTGTGTATTTGCCTGATGAACTTGTAGCCCTGTAAGCAATGAAAAAAAAACACGCTTAGATGTTTGAGATTGTCTCCCTAGATGAGGTTTTTAGCAATGAATAAGCTTAATGGAAATACAATGAAAATAATGCTTTGCAACCAAGTAAATGAAGTAAATCTATGTGAAGACATGAATAAAGTAGAATAAAAGAAACTAGTGTCTACACCCTAAGTTAGGCCTGTGGGCCACTGTCCAAGACAACGACCACTAAAGTGAAACTTGTCTTCTTTGCTCCAAGGCTATGGACCAAAGTTTGTATCCAATGTTGAAATGATGGTTGATTTTCTTAAGGTGTTGAATATCATGTATGTGTTAAACCCTTGATTGGATAGCACTTTATCACTCCTCAAAGATGCTCCAATATACTCCAATCTGGCAAGGCTTCATTCTAAAAGTGATCCTCAATAAAATATCTCCTCAATGACCTATTTTTTTCAATTCATGATCCCTTGGTGCTCTTAGGCTTACACCTTTTAAAGTGTGTGAAACCCTAGGTCTATGTTCAAAACCCTATGACTGAATCCCTCATGCATACTGGGTGTTAGCATGAGAATTTTTTGTTTTTCTATGTTTAACTGAAGTGTAAATTAGGACTTAAGTCTCCCATGTGAACTGGTCATGAAAGGGGAATGCAAATTTGTCCCCACTCACATTTATTGCATGTAAACTACCACTTCCACCCATGAATGGGTTGATTTATCTACAATTTGCTTTTATGGCTTAGTCGTTATTGTCCATAGTGACTAAGGTTTAGCCATTGTCATCTACAGTGGCTGAGGTTTGGCCACCCTGATCTTGAGTTACCAGGATATAGCCATCCTAGTTTATAGTGGCCAAGCTTGGATGGGCTGAGACTGCTCCAAATGAGTGGTGAGAACCACTTTTGATACTTGGTGTAGACACCAAAATAGCACCAATCTGATTATGTGACTGCAAACACTAATCGCTTTGACAAACACAGCCCCCAGGGCAGCCCTCAGAGGTCAAACAGTGGTCCTAACCACTTCCATAGCAATTTTGTAAGGTCAGGAAGCAATTTGGTACATTTAGACACTTTGCCCAGTACTCGTCTCACCCAGGGACGATTACTAACTTGCAATCGTCTCACCTAGGGACGATTGTTGTAATCGTCCCACCCAAGGACGATTACCAAGTTTAACGGGCAAAACGACAAACGATGCCAAGTGGCAGCCCAGAATAGTCAGTTGATGACTCCTGCCTTGCACGCATGTGTAGGTGAACAGAAGGGCCGTTAGAGGACTGTCACAAGAAGAAATTATGAAAACACAAGTCAATGGAGGACTCCCCTCCCTCATGAGGAGACATGACTGCCACATGGCGCCTATGACCAACACATGGCGTTTGTGCTTCCTTCCCAAAAGATACCCCTTGGGTCTATAAAAGGTGAGACTTTTCTCACCCAAAACAGACAGGTTGAAGGAGTTTTCAAGCAACGAAGTGCTCCAGAGTTGGAGACCCACTTGCATCCCTTTTGGTTCACCTTCCCACATCCACAAATATCTTTTGCAAGGGATGTTGTTGGGTGGCTTTTGGAAGCTTGAATCAGACCTAAATCCAACACATGGACACCTAAACCAACCAATTTGCTGACCCCCCACTCCTAAGATATTTTGGGCCCATCCCAAGTGGATTGGTGCCAAAATCAAGTTCCATCGGTGGGCTGCCCACTTGGGCACCCCACACCTTTTGGATTTAGTTGTAGTTCATTTTCTGTCATTTGTTCACATTCCATGTTATTCTCTATTGTTCAATAGTTTAGAATCTTGAATCTTGATTTCAAAAGGTTTTCATCGAATATTATCATGCTTTTGTTATTTTGGTTGTCTCACTGACTTGCAGGTAACAACGTCCAATTTCTCGGTGATGGAGGCCAAATTGGGAGAATCCGACCATCTGGGTCATCCCAAAATGGCCCCAATTACATAACCCCTTGTTTGCAGGCATTTTTCAGGTCTTGGGAATTGACATTGGAGCAGCGGCAGGTCGGCTTCTTCAACATAGTATCAATCGTCCCTGCAGGGGACGATTAACAGTAGCAATCGTCCTGCCGAGGGACGATTAACAGTAGCAATCGTCCTTACCAGGGACGATTACCAGGTGAAAGCAGATTGGTCGGCTGTCTCAAGGGCAATGGCCTTTTGGTAACATTTTCTGTCTTCTATCAAGTTTTCAAGCCATTTGGACTCACTGTATTTACTGTTTCAGGCAGATGTTTACATGCATATTTCGTTGATTTTAGAGAACGAACCCCTTTCATTTGCAGTAGGTGCTACTGAAATTTTCATTGTTTCTTTGACTGCAAGAAAAGCAATCAGAGGTGAAGAACTTATCCACATCAGCGACAGCAGCATCTTGGCCCGCCCATTGCAATCATGGGCACGCGGGAAGAGGAAGACTATGTCACACATTGTAATGAAGACAAATTTAACGCTCCTAGCCCCCAAAATGGGAGGAGACGTCTATGTAACCGAGGATAAGATATTTGAATAAAGAGGGCTGTGATTTCTTTACATCTTGTCTTTCATTTCCAAGTTGTCTCCTTTCTCTGTTTTAGTGCATAGGATCAAAGCGTTACATTTTCGTCTTATGTTGCATAACTAGTGTTTCCTTTGCCCGAAATCTCGTGCTTTCAGTGGCGATCACGGTGGGACCCTGTCCCTTATTTTTAAAATCACAGAAACTGATTGAATTTTTGTGTTTGTGCTTGACAGGTACATTTTTTTTCTTGCAGACTATTAATCATCTCTGCAAGGGATGATTTCTATTCTGGAAATCGTCTCACCCTGGGATGATTGTAAAATCGTCTCTACGAGGGATGATTTATGTTCTGGAAATCGTCTCACCCTGGGACGATTGTAAAATCGTCTCTGCGAGGGACGATTTCTGTTCTGTTAATCGTCTCACCAAGGGACGATTTTCTGTCTGCAACTTTTTAGAGCAAAAATTCAGAGGCAACTGGAGCAGGCAGAAAAGAGGTAGGGATTTTCATCATCTCTATTGAAATTTTATGTTTCTATTTATGTTTATTTGACTGTTTTCATTTTAGCTTGCATTGCTTAGGAAAAGTCATTCATGCATGTTTCATTTTCGTTGGATAAAATGAACCTCACACACTCCACGAAACAATTTTAAACCAAGGAGCTGGTCGTAAGACCCCAGCCCTTGATCAAGACCATTGGTGGATTTAATCACCACCTTGGCTTGATTTGCATACATTTCTTGATTGTCAACTGTTGTTAGGCATAAATCCTGACGAAGACAGACCGAGCGTAGCTGGGGTGATTCCCATGTGTGCGAGGATAAGTTTTTTATGGTAGGTGCCATTAACAGGACAATCCCCCTTCCGTACCGCCTACGTACCATGTACCTTCTGCTCTCACGTACCTATAGTCTCCCTCTCGTAAGGGCGGGTATATAGAGAGGTTGGTATATCGGCCTGGATGGTATATTGAAGGGGCAACCTTTTGGGAGTTATAAGAGCCTACATGATGCATTTAAACATTCTACAAAACCTACAAAAACAAAACAAAACACCAAAATACACTAAACTAGTCTAGGGCACACCAAGAATCCTTAAAAGAGATAATCACGATTTTGTGAATGTGTGTGTTCAATTCTGTTTAGTGTAGACAAAAAAAAAAATCTTTAAAAACAAGATAAAAATCTACTTAGATAGTGTGGACGCACCACAATGGTGTACACCCGCAGCCAAGCCCAATCAAGGGCAGCAGCTCCGGAAGGTACACAAGAAGCAGGCACAAGTCGCCTTCGCTTCAGTCCTGAGGATTTGGTCATACCGCCTTATCGGTCTAACCTACAAAAGAATCCAATTCAAAATCCTCGGTGGGGTATGCCCATTCAAAGCAGCCCCTCTCAAAAAGACACCCTACATGCAGACCTTAATGTAAACAGAGAATCACCCTCTCAAGCTAGACATGAGTGGCCACAGTGCAATGAAGCGCTAACGGGGCACACTGTCCATCTGGAGGGACAATGTGGATATGGCGTCCCTTCTTTACCTCTCATCAGAATAGAGAGACCAAATCCAGAGCGTAGGGCTCCTTACATAGGGCGACCTAACTCCGCCTGCCCCTTACGCACCTATGAGAGAGAATATGAGGAAGATCATCGCATTCCTCAAGGACAACAACATACAATGCGGGAACCTTATGCTTCTACACCAGTCGGATATCATGATCACCCCTTGAGGCTAGAACCTCGAGCACATACCGCCTACCTCGACAGAGGGAAGCGACCCCTTGAGATTTTAGAGCATAAAAACTGAGGTAAACCCATAGGAGGAACATTTGAACCTTCTGAACAAAATAGGGTAGATCAAATTGACCCAGTTTTTTCCAGATATACCACCCGTCAAGCCCAAATCATGTGGCTTAAACAAAGTCAACAAGAGATAGAGTATCAATACCGCTTGGATAAAGAACGCATGCAACGTGAAGCGGATGAGTTACAATATGAAATACTTGAGAGAGGGCCAACCCCTCGCGTCCAAAGAGCCGAACAACATGAGAGGCATAACCCTTTAACACAGGACGGGTCTCCACGACCTCGTCAAGCTTTGCCTCCGAGACCTCATAGACATGAGAGGGAGGCTACTCCTCGAAATGATGATGGGTACCTTTAGCGGGGACTCGATCAAGGTCAGAGGTTTCGCCTAGAAACTCCTCAAGAATTTTATGAGGAGTACGAACCAGAGATAGAACATGTTGAAACTCTCCATCAAGGCAGGAGGGCTGCCATTCGGCCACCCCTCCATAGGCCCCCAATTTATCATAACTTGCAACAAGAGCGAACAAGAGAGGAAGAAATAAAATCTTCCGATGCATACCAAGTGCTATTGGAGTGTTTGGAGTCTGTGGAGACAAAAGCTGTTGGGCATCAAAAACCCACATTACGTCTACTCCGCAGTAATCCGGTGCATCCTTCAGTGCCTGCGCCTCTTTATCCTGAACACTTCAAGTTGCCTCAATTGGCAATTTTTAAAGGTGAGGAGGACGCACAAGAGCATGTTACAAGATTTCTAAGCCAGTGCTTCGCAATCCAATATAATGACGCATTGCTGCTTAGAACATTCATAACCACATTCGCAAGCCCTACCTCGGATTGGTTCACACAACTACCCAAACACAGCATAAGCAGCTTAGATCAGCTAGTAGATGCGTTTCTTGAACGCTTCGCCTTCAACACAAGGAAGAAGGCATCACTTAGTGATCTTGCTAGCCTTAAACAATTTGAGGAGGAAATAATGGCAGCGTACGGGAACCGATGGAGAGCTTTGCTTTCTAAGTTACCCTACCGTCCTCCCATGTCGGATCTCACGCAAATGTTCACAAAAAGTTGCTTAAAATCAATCTCTAGTCTATTGTTGCTGCGACAATACGACAGCCTAGAAGAAGCTTTGGCCCAAGCTAGACTTATAGAAGAGATTAAGATAGGCGAAGGCGCAATTTCCAAGCCTAAGAAGAAAGAGTGGAACAAAACCACTAAAACCGAGACAACGCAACCACAACACGCTACAGTCAATCAAGTTGCAATAAATGTTCCCGCGCCTATGTAAGAGACGCAACCCCAAAGGGCTAATTACCAGGCAGAGCCTCCTGCTTACGAAAGAGATAACAGAAGATAGGAGCAGTATCAGCAGCGTCACCCTAGGCGACAATTCACCCCGTATGCGTAGTCTAGGGACTCCTTATTTGACCGCTTGTCAACGGCAAATTTAGTTACTCTGCCAGAAATCCAAATTTTTGACCATAACATTCCCAAGCCTAGAGGGTATAGGGAGGAATTATATTGCAGATTCCATAGGCACAGAGGACATGACCTAAATGGGTGCTGGAAATTCAAAGAACTAGTCCAGGATTTGATCGACAATAGAACATTGGTCATGGACAACCCCATCACACCAAACAACCGACAAATGGGAGTATTCAAGGACCCCTTGCCTACCCACGAGGCACAGACAAAACCGCTCCAGATTAATGAGGTGCGACAAGATCTCCTCGTGCAAGGATTTGTGGGAATGATTAGCATTGTAACAAGGAACAGAAGATACCCAGCAGTTTCCCCCGATGTAGCTGCGAGGGAAGTTTCGTCGACATCGCAGCCTCAACAATGCCCAACGCAGTTGCCTCCGCCTAGACTCGAGGTCACGATACGGACCAAACTCACGCAGAGTATGCGGACCACATCGGCTAGGCTGTCCATCTACGAGCTTATCCAACAATCAGCTCCCCATAGAGAAGCTCTTATGGACATTTTAAAATCCATTAAAGTACAACCCACGAAGAAAATTCTTTCAATGCCTTCGTGGGACATGTGAAACAATGTACGGAGCCTGTCATCACATTCAGATAAGACGAGGTCAAAACGATATCAAATGACATGGCGGATCCACCCCTGCACGTTATCGTGCGGGTCAACGGGATCTCGTACAAGAGAGTGCTGATAGATATTGGCTCGTCTAGTAACATTATAACCACTGCAGTGTTAAAACATTTAAAACTGCCAGCCTCTCACATCACCGCTTCCACGTACACACTGTGAGCTTTTAACGATGCAATTTGCTCGACAGTCGGCACAGTTGTTCTACCTATCCAGGTAGGACAAAAGTCAATACCCACACTGTGCCATGTGTTGGAAGGCGAAATGGCTTATAATATACTGCTAGGGCAGCCTTGGATCAGGGACATGAAGTGTGTCCCCTCGATCGCACACCAGTGCTTGAAGTATGCCTATGAAGGGCAAATACATGTAGTCCCAATGGACTTAGAGCCCTTCAAGTATTGCAATGCGGTACAATTCATACCTCATTCGACCCTCCCATCAACGCATTTGGATTTCCAATTAAATCCATCTAAATAAGGTCCAATACCGCAGGCACCACTAGTGGCCAACAAGGCAAAATCCCAACCAGGTGATACTTCATCATCGGCTCCTTCATCATCAACGCCACCTATCATGGCCCAACAGAAGGACAAGGGAAAGCAAATCATGGAAGATTTTAAGCCTCTAGAAGAGGGGTTGCCCACGATTTCAATGATATCAACAGAAGAAACACCCAACACAACACAAACCAAGACTCTTGAACAACCAAACATGGAATGGACTCAGGAAGGACTACCGTTTCCTCCTACCCAATCATCAACAATCACTGTTGAGATGGCCAGTACGGGCCTGGGGGAGTACTTAGTGCAAAACATTGTGGCAACCCCCACATTGGAGTTAGTACAAGACATGGGAAGACCTCACCTTCCCATTGGAACAATCGTCCCTCTAGGCTACCCACCGAACCAAACAAATTTTGTGTATGGGGGCCTTGATCATGGTCTTGAACCATGCCAAAAAAAGGAAACAGACGAAGAACCTTTTGTGGAAAACATCAATTATCTGTCAAACCCAAAATTTTCCCTAAAATATCTCGACCAATGCAATTGGCATGGATACGGGCTAGGCAGATATGAGCAAGGGATGCGGATCCTTTGCCAACCAAGATATTAGATGCCATATGACAAGTCAAGGGTAGGGTTCAACCATCCCCTGCCATTAGACACCTTGGTTGAAAATATGCAAGGCCTAGAAATAGGCAACAAGGTGGGATTCGCATTGGGTCCTTATGCAAATCCGAATACAGAATACACATTGGGAGACTACCTCCCATGGTCGACAAACACCCCTGGCAACAACAGTAATCCCTCTTCTTTGCTAGAGAGAGGCGAAAGTTCAGAGATTAATCCTCAAAGAGAACATCAACGGCTGCCGGACATCTTTCTGAAACTGTTCCCCTTAGAGGTTCCAGATGAAATAACACAATCTCAAGAGAATCAGGTCCCTCCACTAAGAGTGGAACAACCGCAATGGGACCATATTAATTCACTGGAATAGGAAGAATCCTCAGTGTCGCAAGCAACAGATGCTGAAGAGGATGAACAATTTTGGATCTATGAAAGTGAGTCAGAAGACGAAACTGAAATGGACTATCTCAAACATGTGCGATGACATCACCACGCTCTAACTCATGAATATCTAATGGGACAAATGGGTATATGATTAGGAAATGAATGGCACGTAGACCCAGCGAGGTGGGACCAAGTGTTGGACCCATGGCTCCAAATTCAAGAAGAGCATCGTCCACCTCGAGATCCCATCAGGACAGCAGTACCGAGGGAAGACCCCGCCTTCCTTTTCGCACATAGAGATGAATTTGCACCTAGAGAGGATCCATTCATGCCCGTTCCCGTAGAGCCAGATCCAAAGTATAGGGAACATCTAAAAGAATCAAGTCATCACACCCGCGATTCTGGAGACCAAATTCATTCCATCCACATGATCTCCATTGATTTGACCGCACCCATCCGCAATCCGACCGATCCATCATGGTCATTGCATCTAGACATGGATTCCATTGACTGGGATCACGTCAATTCACCATTGTCACCATCAGAGTACTGGCCTTTCGGTGAAATGCTTCATTTTACCCCAAGGACAACTCAGGATATTTTTCAAGCTAAAGAGGGACCCGAGGTTCCAAACATAGATCTTAACTCAGGTGATGATATCCATTTGATCCCAACTCCACATCAGTTGGAGGATGGATCCCACATGTCAGTCGAGGAGACGACTGACGTAGACATCGGCACAGATCCAATGAATCCACGGATTCTCAAGCTGGGGGTAAGTCTTTCCCCTGAAGAGCAAGCCGATTACATTGCCCTTCTTAAAGAAAAGAAGGAGGTTTTTGCATGGTCGTATAAGGATATGCCAGGACTAGACCCGCAGCTAGTCATGCACAATTTAACGCTTGATCCGACAATCAAGCCTGTAAAGCAAAAACTAAGAAAGATGCACCCAACAGTGGCCTTGATGGTCAAAGATGAATTGCAAAAGCTATTGGATGCACAAT
The DNA here is from genome assembly GCA_028583015.1 of Wollemia nobilis. Classification (NCBI taxonomy): domain Eukaryota; kingdom Viridiplantae; phylum Streptophyta; class Pinopsida; order Araucariales; family Araucariaceae; genus Wollemia; species Wollemia nobilis. The sequence goes on from JAQPPZ010016723.1 coordinate 15,340,283, forward strand.
TTGTCATCTACGTGGATTATCCGCCATGGTTGTCCAACATGGTTCCCGTCAAGAAGCCCGACGGGAGGATTCTCATATGCACCAATTTTCGAGACCTAAACAAAGCAAGTCCTAAGGATGATTTCCCATTGCCAAGCATCGACGCATTGGTAGACGCTACAACAGGTCACGAAATGCTCTCCCTAATGGACGGTTTCTCAAGATACAATCAAATTCGTATCAATCCTGAAGACCAACTCAAAACGGAATTCACAACGCCTTGGGGGACATTTTGCTATAAGGTCATGCCTTTTGGCCTCAAAAACGTTGGCGCTACATACCAACATGCTATGACGTATATCTTCCATGATTACATGCACAAAAATTTGGAAGATTACATGGATGATTTGTTAGCCAAGTCTCTCTTGTGCTCAGATCATCTCGGTGACTTAAGCAAGATTCTCGATCGCCTCATAGAGCATAAGGTCAGACTGAATCCCAAGAAGTGCATGTTCGGCATCACATCTAGAAAACTCTTGGGTTTTATAGTCTCAAAGAGAGGCATCGAAGTGGACCCAAACAAAGTCAAGGCAATCCTTGAAATGGCTCCCCCAACCACTATCAAGCAGCTAAGAAGTCTGCAAGGAAAGGTCACGTTGATTAAACGCTTCATAGCATAATTATCTGACAAATGCCGACCAATGAACAAACTATTGCACAAGGGGGTCACATTTCATTGGGATGACGAGTGCCAGTCAGCCTTTATGAAATCAAACAATACTTGGCTTCACCGCCAGTACTGGCACCACCTAGACTAGGAGTGATGTTCTACTTATACATCTCAGCTACTGAGGTGGCACTGGGCACCATGCTAGCCCAGAAGAATGAACATAAAAAAGAACAGGCTACTTAATATCTTAGTCGCACCCTGGTCAGTTACGAACTTAACTATGCATACGTTGAAAAACTCTGCTTGGCAATGGTGTTTGCTACCAAAAAGCTACACCACTACATGTTGAGCAACACTATGTATGTTGTGTCTAAGGAGAATCCATTGCGATACATGATGAGTCGTACTTATCATAGTAGTCGCACGACAAAATGGATCATGTTGTTGACGAAATTTGACATTGAATTTATTGGGAAAAAATATATCAAAGGACAAGTCATAGCCGATCAACTAGCAGAGGCTCCTCTTGAAGACGATCAGCCTCTGGCTATAGAACTACCCGACGATGGGGTCTTCCATGTGTCAGAATCGCCAGATTCTGAAGAGCCTGAGTCACAGGCCGACATAACCTTATTCTTCGATGGTTCTAAATGCGAGCAGGGGGGTGGCGCAGGAATCGTATTCTTCACACCGCAGGGTGCTCCAATGCCCCTGTCATTTAAATTAAACTTCCAGTGCACCAACAACAATGTAGAATATGAAGCCTTGCTCCTAGGTCTTCAAACAGCAATCGCCATGAACATCAAAAGACTAAACATCTTTGGTGATTCACTGTTAATCGTCAATCAAGTCAAAGGGGTATATCAATGCAAATGCCCAGTTCTAAAATCCTATAAAGCTCTTGTGGACAAATTCTTGGAAAAACTTGAGTGGTATGACATCGAGGCACTCCCTCGATCATCGAATTATTTTACGGACACAATGGCCTCCTTGGGGTCACTAATCCCGCAAGACCTTTCCGGTGACATGACAACTATTCAAGTCAAAACATTATCGCAATCCACGAGGGAGCGTGCAAGCTCAGACTTGACTCCAGGAATCCACATGATCCAGATCGAACCATCCTCGGATAAGTTCTTTCGAATCTGAGATAGTCTGAAACGTGCCAACCTGGGGTCCTTATTTTCCCCCACTCCCATTGATAGCAACACAACGCTATTCTTACAAGTTTTATCCCAATCAGCACTTGATAGGGAAGAACTTCAAAAGGGATTGGTTGTTCATACTGTCGAGGTTTTTGATCAACAGGACTGGTATTTACCAATCAGAGACTACCTCAAGTTAGGTAATCTTCCCTTTGGATTGACGCATGCCGCAAAACGGACATTCAAACAGAAAGCGACAAAATATGTCTTGATAGGAGACATTTTGTATCGTCGCAGCTATGACAGAATTCTCCTTCGTTTCTTGGACCAGCAAGAGTCCACTTGGGCAGTCGCCCAAGCGCATGATGGTACATGTGACGGCCACTTTAGTGGTATGGCCATTGCAAAGTGCATTCTTCGCATGGGCTATTATTGGCCATCTTTAGAGCAAGATTATTGCGCGTATGTCAAGAGGTGCGTAAAATGTCAACATCATGCCAATCTGATGCACGTACCTTCCCAGGCATTATATACAGTCCAGTCTGCTTGGCCATTTTTGTAGTGGGGCCTCGATCTAATCAAAAAGATCTCCCCTGCATCGTCAGGCCGGCACACGTTTATCATAATGGCCATAGAATACTTTACCAAATGGGTGGAAGCAATTCCGTTAACCTCTACGACAGGCCCCCGCATTGAGGAGTTCATCTTGCATCACATCATATGTCGTTTTGGTATTCCATCCAAAATAATATTGGATAATGGGCCATCATTCAAGAACAAAGACGTGCGTGCTTTGACCACAAAGTACAAAATTTAGCACAGCTTTTCAACACCCTATTATCCGCAAGAAAATGGGCAAGCAGAGGCATCAAACAAGACACTAGTTGCCATCCTTAAAAATACCGTCACAGACAGTCATAAGGATTGGCACATACAAATCCCACTTGCACTTTGGGCTTATAAAAACTAGCATTTGGACGCCAACTGGGGCAACTCCGTTTTCACTAGTGTATGGCTCAGAGGCAGTAATGCCTCTCGAGTTGGAAATTCCTTCCCTTCACATATCAATGCAGGAATTCATCAATGATGACACTGCACGGTAGGCCCGGTTAGACCAACTTACGTTACTTGAAGAACGACGCGTTAATGCTCTTGAGCACTTACGTATCTATCAAGAGCGACTTAATAAAGCTTACAACATGAAGGTTCACCTAAGGGACTTTCGGGTTGGTGATTTGGTTTTGAAGGAAAACCAACAGAATTCTAATTTGCCGCCCCACCTGAGGGATAAATTCACGGAAAATTGGTTAGGTCCTTATGTCATTGATAGCAAAATAGGACCCGGGACATACCGGCTAGCTTCTCTTGATGGTATCAAGGAAACAGAACCCTTGAATATCAGTCACTTGCGACCATTTCATATCTAAGAAAGCCATATCCCAAAAAAAAAAAAACTCCAAGGATTATCGCAATCTCTTGGTCAAATCCAAAAAGCTCCAAGGATTATCACAATCTCTTGGTCACCCAAAAAGCTCCAAGGATGATCACAATCTCTTGGTCAAATCCAAAAAGCTCCAAGGATTATCGCAATCTCTTGGTCAATCCAAAAGGCTCCAAGGATCATCTTCATACTCGCCAAACTCAATTCATCGAAAATACAAAAATATGTAGCTGCATTAAGCATTGCATTCATACAGTCCATATTGTTCCCCATTGTTCCATTTCATAAAAACAACAAACACACCATGCATTGCTTCCACCACACTAGAGTCAGTGGTATTTTAATGTATCACGAGTTTTCGTAGTTCAGCCAAAATTTTCCTCTTTAGCCATGTAATGTAACAAGTCGAACAGATTTTACGAAGGTAGAGTCATACTTGAAATACACCTTGATATGTAACATCCCAACACAAACTAAACACATTAACAATTCCAGAGTTATGTGAAAGAAAGATGAACCGCACAGTAATCTAGGTCACCATAAGCGAAACGGTTATCTTGCTCATCCCCCTGTGCGGATGACCCAAAGAATGCTGAGAGTTGGCAAAAGGACAAGCATCACCCCTACCCAATTCCCAAAAATCCCTAATTCTCAATAGTTGCAAAAAAATCTAAAAATTTGCAAAACGTCAAAACATCAAGATTTGACATCCTACAGTGCACACATCAAAATGCACTAAGAAATAGTGATTTTTATCACTCCAATCCCTTGCTCAAAAAATAAATAAATAAATAAATAAGAAGAAAACAAATCAAAATAAACAATGATCTTATCACTACAAACGAGCAAGTATCCTATTACAATTGAAGAAAAGAAGGGAGTTGAACTTGAATCCCTGGAACTCTCAGCATTCTAAAGGTCTTCTCGCATGACGATATATCTGTCACATTAACTTGCGTACAGATCAATGTTTGCATGTGGATAAGCTAGCTTATGACATCCTAGAAAACATCGCAGATTAATCTAACTAAACATAACAAAGGAGTTAGTGGAGCTAGTTAGGTGATCCTCAGTACAAGTTCGGTTGAAAGCCCATCTGGCACTGGCGGTATCCTGATAAATACCACATAAATGAACTCAATGGCACACACAAGGATGTGAAATATCTTGGTCAAAAATAGGTCTGATTCATACCTAGTTCAAAAATCATGTAAGATAAAGTACAGTCGTGGCTAGAGAGCTATAACTGTCTGAGTCTCAGAAAAACTTAGCTACATTTCTAAACCAACTGCGCTACTTTTTCGTCTTTGCAATACCATCAGAAAATACAAAAAAAAAAGAAAAACCACATGTATACATACAAATTCATGCATCACAACAATCGCCTAAAAACAAAATAACAGAGTTCTAAACAGTCTATGGTGCCATAGCCAAACATCACAAATCCCATTCATCCATTTCATCTCTGTATATCACATATAAATAAAAAATGTTTGAATTCATCATTGCATATGCATCCATCAAAATAAATCAACATAATACATCCATATTCATCAACCATCATGCACAAGATCAAAGAAAATCAAAACAACAAATAAATGCAACACAAAAACAAAAAGCAATAAACATTGCCAGACACAAGTGCTCTTGCACTTAACCTCTTGGCATAGAAAAATTGATATCGAGGTTTACATTGTCACTATCCTACTCCCTAAGAAGGCTACCATAGCCGGACCGCTCCACGGGAAAATGGATTTCAGACAATTAAATCCCCAAATGGTGTCACAAAACAACAAATAAATGCAACACAAAAACAAAAAGCAATAAACATTGCCAGACACAAGTTCTCTTGCACTTAACCTCTTGGCATAGCAAAACTGATATCGAGGTTTACATTGTCACTATCCTACTCCCTAATAAGGCTACCATAGCCAGACCGCTCCACGGGAAAATGAATTTCAGACAATTAAATCCCCAAATGGTGTCACAAAACAACAAAAACATCACAAAAAAGCAACACAAAAACATAGCAATAAACATTGCCAGACACAAGTGCTCTTGCACTTAACCTCTTGGCATAGCAAAATAGATGTTGAGGTTCAAATTATCACTCTCCTAATTCCCCAAGAAGGCTATCATAGCCGGACCGCTCCACGGGAAATAGGTTTTCGACGATTTCACCTCATTATGACATCACCAAAAGGGTTAACACCCACCAAAAACAGGTCCATATGTTGGAAAAATTGCACATGCTTAACGGTAAACCCTCTAAAGGCACCCTTGCACAAGTCATCTTGGGTCAAGCGACTCGTCACTTCTCTCACAAAGGTCATTCCCTCATCGATTCGTCGCTTGAGGGGGTAGTCACACTTAGTCACCAACCAACAATCACATACCCAATTAAGGAAAAGGACATGCATTCAAAGAATCATTGACAAAGACAATCACGCTCCTGCTTGGGGTAGTAAACAAGCAACAATCAAATCAATCAAACACTTGGAATTTCGTGAATCATGAATACAAGGTTCCCCTGAGGTAAAAATTTCCTTCGCCTATTCATGACTGGTCAATGTCTAAGTTCAAGTCACATCTCACCAAAACAGGTTAACACTTGAAATCAAATTCATTAGCTCGTCAGAAGCAAGGATTCAAGAATTCATGCCCTTTCCATACTTGGGGCATCAAAATTTGGTTAGGTTACCAAGAAACCCTAATCATTAGTGCTTTGGTTATCTATTTTTGCTCAGCACTGCGTCACCCGCAGCGCTTCCCAAAAAGGGGCATCTATAGACACCAAAACAGCACCAATCCGATTATGTGACCGCAAACACTGATCGCTTTGACAAACACAGCCCCCAGGGCAGCCCTCAGAGGTCAAACAGTGGTCCTAACCACTTCCATAGCAATTTTGTAAGGTCAGGAAGCAATTTGGTACATTTAGACACTTTGCCCAATACTCATCTCACCCAGGGACGATTACTAACTTGCAATCGTCTCACCCAGGGATGATTGTTGTAATCGTCCCACCCAGGGACGATTACCAAGTTTAACGGGAAAAACGACAAACGACGCCAAGTGGCAGCCCAGAACAGTCAGTTGATGACTCCTGCCTTGCACGCGTGTGTAGGTGGACAGAAGGGTCGTTAGAGGACTGTCACAAGAAGAAATTATGAAAACACAAGTCAATGGAGGACTCCCCTCCCTCATGAGGAGACATGACTGCCACATGGTGCCTATGACCAACACATGGAATTTGTGCTTCCTTCCCAAAAGAGACCCCTTGGGTCTATAAAAGGTGAGACTTTTCTCACCCAAAACAGACAGGTTGAAGGAGTTTTCAAGCAACGAAGTGCTACCGAGTTGGAGACCCACTTGCATCCCTTTTGGTTCACCTTCCCACATCCACCAATCTCTTTTGCAAGGGAGGTTGTTGGGTGGCTTTTGGAAGCTTGAATCGGACCTAAATCCAACACATGGACACCTAAACCAACCAATTCGCCGACCCCCCACTCCTAAGAGATTTTGGGCCCATCCCAAGTGGATTGGTGCCAAAATCAAGTTCCATCGGTGGGCTGCCCACTTGGACACCCCACACCTTTTGGATTTAGTTGTAGTTCATTTTCTGTCATTTGTTCACATTCCATGTTATTCTCTACTGTTCAATAGTTCAGAATCTTGAATCTTGATTTCAAAAGGTTTTCATCGAATATTATCATGCTTTTGTTATTTTGGTTGTCCCACTGACTTGCAGGTAACAACGTCCAATTTCTCGGTGATGGAGGCCAAACTGGGAGAATCCGACCATCTGGGTCGTCCCAAAATGGCCCCAATTACATAACCCCTTGTTTGCAGGTGTTTTTTAGGTCTCGGGAATCGACATTGGAGCAGCGGCAGGTCGGCTTCTTCAACACAGTATCAATCGTCCCTGCAGGGGACGATTAACAGCAGCAATCGTCCTGCCGAGGGACGATTAACAGTAGCAATCATCCTTACCAGGGACGATTACCAGGTGAAATCATATTGGCCAGCTATCTCAGGGGCAATGGCCTTTTGGTAACATTTTCTGTCTTCTGTCAAGTTTTCAAGCCATTTGGACTCACTGTATTTACTGTTTCAGGCAGATGTTTACATGCATATTTCGTTGATTTTAGAGAACGAACCCCTTTCATTTGTAGCAGGTGCTACTGACATTTTCATTGTTTCTTTGACTACAAGAAAAGCAATCAGAGGTGAAGAACTTATCCACATCAGCGGCGGCAGCATCTTGGCCCGCCCATTGCAATCGTGGGCACGCGGGAAGAGGAAGACTAGGTCACACATTGTAATGAAGACAAATTTAACGCTCCTAGCCCCCAAAATGGGAGGAGACATCTATGTAACCGAGGATAAGATATTTGAATAAAGAGGGCTGTGATTTCTTTACATCTTGTCTTTCGTTTCCAAGTTGTCTCCTTTCTCTGTTTTAGTGCATAGGATCAAAGCGTTACATTTTTGTCTTATGTTGCATAACTAGTGTTTCCTTTGCCCGGAATCTCGTGCTTTCACTTGGAAAGTCCAAGGTTTAGTCACATGGCCTAGGAATGTGCCCATGTCAGTAGTTATCCTAAACATGACATATTTTAGGTGTCTACAAATACCCCTTTTTGCGATGCGCTATGTCAAAAACACAATGTTGGGCAAAAATGTAGACTGATATGTCTGTAAGGTGTATGATGATCATTGGTTTGATCAATTTTGGATGCCCTAATCATGCAAGATGACACGCATCCTTAAATAATTGCTTCAATTTTTTCAAGGCTTAACTTATCATAGGGCTTTGCACATGTTCAATCACACTCATTACTCAGACACAATCAGGTAGCTTCTGCTGTTACAATCAGATATGATCGGTAGGAGAGCTATGAACTGATAATGTCACAGTTTGCTTATGAGCCCAACAAATAAGGGAAACTTTGTGGTTGTTGTTTGCAATTATTCGTAGGACGAACACAATTTTGATATGATCGAGTGATATTTTATTTATTTTGATTATGATGATTTGAATATTTGAACTACCCCCTCACACAAAGACTTGGTGAGGGAAGGACAATGAATGAAGCAATGAGTCGCACGAAATATGACTAGTTTTGGTTTATTTCTAGTATTTGTTCTTTTTAATGGGCAAACCCCTATCCAAGTGTGATATCAATTGATAATCATTCATCCCTATCTCGGGGAGCGGTTCGGCCATCAATGACCTTCTTAGGTAATTAAGAGGAGTGACTCTATGCATGCTTGTATTGCATCACTTGGCTCAGTGTTTTTGGTCATGAAGGAATTAGGATGATTCTTTCAAACTCGTGGAGCAGTCTAACCATCTTGATCTTATTTGAGTTTGAATGAGGCACATCGTAATTCTAAAATTATTTTTTTGTCCCAAGTAACCTTATGGTAACTTACTCATATCGTTGAGTTGCATGGAGTGCAAATATCTACAACCGTTGAGTTGATAGAGTAAGTAACTTGATATGAGGCTTACTTGAGATTTGTCTTTATGTAATTTTTTATTATTTTGAACATTATTATGACCATGAGTCATAAAAATGTGTTTATTTAATGTTTTTATTGCTTCTCATGGAGGGAATTCCTCTTGTTCTTGCTTAGGCTGCTGGCCGCTGTCAGGTCCAGTGACCCCCAAATGCCTTCCCATGGCCACTCTCATCCTAAGCGGTCAAGAAATGCGGTCCGCTGATGATAGCAATGTCCAAGGCATAATTCAAAAATATAAAAAGTAACCTGGGGTTTTTACTTTTCACTTTTTTCTAGCTAATAATTCGTCTCTCAAAAATTTGTAGTGAAATCAACTTTTGCAACTTGGAGTGTTGCTGCGGTTTGGAGGATCATGGCTACGTGGGGTGAGACATCAACTAGCAGAGGAGCCAAAGCTTCTTGGGTACTCTTTGAAACCTTTAACCCTGCTCACTTTTCAATAAAATGAACCACATTAAGTAATCAGCAAATGAACCTCATTAAGCTTGCTAGCAATGAACCAAACCCGTAGTTAGGTTTAGTGTATGATTTTTTTTGTGGGTTTACCCCCATTTTGTTATTTTTTTAGTTTTTTTGGTATTTTTGGCCTAGGGAAGATGTGTTTGCCACGTCGCTTGTTTGCAACTACTGCTCAGAGTGGCTATCTTGGCTAATAGCTTGGCCGCTATCGATGGTAGCGGCTGATTTGAATCTCAATGGTCAAAAATCTGACCGTTGGTGACTTGGTGGCTTCCAGCTTCAGCGGCTGATTTCTGGCCACTGTGGGCGACACCGGTTGAAAACACTTGGGTAATATTTTATTTTATTTTTAATTTTGAAGTGATTTATTGATGATTTTTTTTTGAAATTTTAAATTGTGTTGCATGGTTAGGTGCATCTATTGCTCTTTTCTCTTAGAATTTAGAATAGCCTATCATTATTTGCACTGTTTTTCATGCTTTATTATGATTTATGCCTTAGGTGCATTGTAGTTATGCTTTGTTTTTTTTTTCCTCTTAGATTCTCACTGCTCGGGATCGGGACCCAAAGCTCATGAATGACCTTCTATCCCTTTTGATTGCTACAGAATGGGCCTAGCTCAAGGTCCATAGGCTACAGTTTATCACTAGGCTACCCACTATTATGTTAGATTAGGCTTATCTCATGGCCCTGGTACACTGGTGGGATTTGTGAACTAATACCTTCCAAATTCCTACTGATGAGATTACTATCACATTGGAGGATGTGCATAGGATATTTTGGATCCTCTTTTATGGATTGACCATTGTCTCTTCAACCACTAATTATCATGATGATGTCTTTCTTTGGGTGTTTAGAAGGCATGCTGCAGATGCCTTCAAGGACACCAAATATAGCAATTTGTCTTTTATACGCTGGTACTGGGAGGAGGTCTTCTCCGTGAGGCACGTAGTGTTGCTGATGATTGTTAGCAACATTCTTATTCTAGATTTCTCAAGCCTGAGGTTCCCATGGAACCTCCTTGTGATGGTACAGGATCTGATGGATAGTGAGGAGGCCATGATCTATGCATGGGGGAGGTCCCTGTTAGCCCAGTGCTATGACGAGTTGTATCACATCCACTGATGAGGTCATTTTGGCATCGCTTGTAGCTTACTCTTACAGGTTTGGGTATGGGAGTATATTAAGGTAGATCATCCCAAAGGACTTCCTACTGAGATCACAACCATCAAGGAGTGGATACAATGCTATGCTGCTATATGGGCTTGAGGGCATGAGGAGCGCAAGATTCATCCTCATGTAGGAGAGCTCTATCACTACACTACTACTTTTACTATGATAAATGCCAGTGATATCATGTGGCATCTGTATCATGAGTTCTCGACATGGGATGATTTAGCTAGTTTCACAGTTAGGATGTGGCATGAGCGATGGCTCATTGGCCACAAGGTTGGCATCAAAGAATATTTATTCTACTCTTAGGTTCTTCATTAGTACGAGTTCCAATAGGATGCATCGGTTGTTTCATTTTTGTATCGGCACCTCATAGCAGAGGGAGATATTCCTCCTCCATGGATCACAGATATTTCTAACAAGAAGGATTCCCCAACAGTTGACCTAGGAGTCACTGGGGGAGTCATAGATGCATTTTTTCAATGGTGGGCAGATATGATGTGGCATGGTGATGGCAGCTTGGACTACAAAGATGATGGTGGGCATGATGGTGTTGATTCGATTGGGTGTAGATTTTGAGCTAGGACTGAGGTATGGGGTTAGCCATTAGATCAAGTGGCAACAGAGGAGTAGGAGGCTCATGAGGAGGATGATGAGGACCTAGATCTCTAGGAGAGAGATTCTCCTCTGAGAGCATAATTACATGAGGTAAATGTTGAGCTTCATTTGACCAAGATCCAGGTATAGCAATGAGATGCTACCATAGACCAACGAGATGCTACTATAAAGAAGCTCACACTACAGATCTAGGCTTTACAGGCTACTATCGTGGGTGATGTCGCTAGGATGCAGTTTGTTGTTCGTCATTATACACTACAAAATGATATCCAGGTAGATCCTAGGGCAAACACAAGGGTAGAGGTTCTATGCTTATAGGTATTGCTAGATGAGTACGAGGGGCAGATCTAGAGAAATGTCTCCCATATAACCTCTATCCATATGAAGCTTAGGAGGCATGGAGTAGTCCCTAGGGAGGCACTAGGTGCAGGTGGTTCGTAGGTCAGCAGGCACTCCACCTTAGGTCAGTCCTCCATTCGTCTTAGCTAGAGAACTTGAACTCACAGAGATATATCAGTAGGGTCACATCACTTTCCTCATGATATAGCCACAAGGGAGGTGATGATGAGGGTACGGGCCCCATGTTTGACTGATTATGCACTTGGATTCTATTTTTGAGGTCTGCTTGACCTACATGACTGTAGCCTATGGGAAATTTTGTTCACCCATGCTTTTGAAATACACATTTATATGATATCTTTGCATTATGACTCATTATGTGTATCATTTATTGCTCATGTTTTTGTTTTATTTTTTTTTATTATGTGATGTGATGATGGCATTATTATGAGTTGATGTATGTGATAGATGATAGATGATATTTATGATGATGTGGATGTTTTAGATGGATTCTTATGTAGATGTGATATGATTTAAATTGTGACATGATGTGATGTATCATGTGTTGATTTGATGATGGTTTTATGATTGTATGCATAGATGGATTATGATGTGATCATAGATGCGAATGGATGAGTTATGAACTACGTATTCATGGATGTGATGTTTATTGTTAAATGCATGTTTGATTTTGACTTTAATGTGTGCATATAACTCTTTCTATGATATGGTGAATGCAATATGTAATGCATTATGTACATGGTGTTTAATCTAATGTGAATGAACTTACATGTTTTAATCACTTTAAAACATAATGGTATGCATATGATATGATTCTGAAAAAAATTTGGGTGATACCACAGAAAGTATAACAACCATGAATGTTTAATAATCATTCTAATCATAAAAATTAATTATTTAAACCATTTATATGTGCAATGTAATGGTGTGGAATGTATGTATTTTTTGGATAATTTTTTGTAATTTAAAAGATATAAAATAATCAGTGGTCATCTAAATATCATTTTTGACATATATCCGATATATAATGTATTTTATTATTACCCGCTAATTTATAGGAGCTTGTAAAGAAACTTGATGATGTGATTGATGATATGATTTGTTCCTATGTAAGAATTTTTGAGGTTTTTCCTGAGACTTCAAACACTCTAGTTTTCCTATCAACAGCTATGTACTGACCATACAAGGCTTTTGAAAAGCAAGGCTTTCACCATGTTCTCGGATATTCATTATCTCTATGTGTGCAAATGAATATATATTTTGAGATAGAACCCAAGAATTTCCTCCGATGTTAGGTGAGATTATTTCAACCCATTACTAATATTAGGGATTCTCAAGTGTTCATCTCATCCTTATGTTGGACTTAGTTGGACTATACCACTAGGAAGTATTGGGTTACCTAATCTAGCTCATCCACATTCAAACATTGGTCTATACAGATGCTAAAAGCAATTGTTATAGACATATTGTCATGCGTAAGGATTTCTCCTTCTAATTTTGTGCAATGCTGAGAATTTTAGGGATTCAAGCTTATTTCCCTTCTTTTCTTCATGTCATTTGGGATACTTGCTCATGCTTAGTGATGATAATCATTGTTTATTTTGATTGATTTTTTTTCTTTGATCAAGGGACCTATGTAGTGATGATAATCACTATTTTCTTTGTTTTTGAACTATGACTTTGAAAATGAGGATTTTAAATTTGTGGTTTGTTTCCAGATTTTTGCTTGTGTTAATGAAACCAAGGGATTTAATTGTGTAGGGCAAAGCTTATCCTTTTTCCAATTCTTAAGCAAGGAAAATCCTTTTTTCTTAAGGTAACCTAGACCACTTTTGCATATTTCATATTTCCCTTGTACCAGCTAGGATTTTAGTGTTTAAATTAGTGTTGGGATCCTGAATATCCAAGGTATTATCATAACTAGACCTTGCCCTCTACTAATCAAGGTGGCTTTCTACAAAAGTTGATAAGACCACTAGATATGGTTGAATGACTAGGAAATCTTAGTATATTCGTTATAGCAACATGAAATTGTTGTGTTGAGAAACACAATTACACAAATGGATGCATGGATGAGGATGAACTTGAATATTGTCATTGAGATACAAATTGTGGCATCATTTGTAAGAATGTGATCATAACATATGTGAATGCAATGGATATATATATATATATATATTAAAGCAAAAAATCCTTGTGGAGTCTCATTGGTCTGAGAGACCAAGAATAGGGGGTTCTACACCGTCAAAGTCACCCGAGAGTCGCGTCCAACCCTACCTACACCAACATTATCAATTGTATTTTGGGTACCCAATTCAAATTTTTGGCAGGGTGGATATTTGAACCTGGGACCTCCCTTGGAGGATTTCCCTCTCCTCTCAAACTCATCTACAACACCTGGGTATAATGGATATGTATGTTATAATGAAATGCAACTATGCGAATGCAATGTAATATGTAAATATTTTTGTATTTTTGATTTTTGACCAAAGGGCTTTAAGATGCCTTTGGAGCTTTTTGATTGATTTGATTTTTGACCAAAGGGATTTAAGATACCTTTGGAGCTTTTTTTTTATGATGTGTGTAGCACCCTAAAATTTGCATGGTTAAACCTTAGTAAAAATATAAAAATTTGAATTTTAACCCCAAACTACCCGTTAACCGCCTGTTACCAACTTTTCCCATTTTTCGTGCCATTTTTAGGATATGTTTTGACCATTGGACGATATCATCACAGATTAGACGAAATCATCCTTGATCTAAATAATTTTTCTGGAACAAAACATCCAGACGATTTCATCCCAAAACCAAATTTTCATAATTAGCTTCTATTTCAGCAGCCTCTCCAAAACCAAATTTTCATAATTGGCTTCTATTTCAGTAGCCTCTCCAACTTGGGCAGAAATGCGTCTGTGCAGTTGGAGATTTCCCTATTGGAGATCTCCCAGATTGGGATGATCCCCAACCTCCTAACATCTTCCTAATCCTATATAAACTAGGATTTTTCTAGTTTATCCCCCTGAACCCCTTAGCTGATGGCATTCAGTGTAGATTTAGTTCCTTATTCACTAGAGCATCCTCGCACTACTATTTGTATTCTGTATTTTGCATTTTCTTGCAAGAAATCTACTATTTTTTAGTCGAAGCTAGCTCGAATTATCGTAAGAGATCCCGAACGATTTCAAATGATCTTGTCGAGGAGCGCAGATGATCTCGTATGATTGGAGGCGATCCTGACTGTAGTCCAGATTGGGGGCAATCAAAACCCAGAGTTTGCATTTCCTTAGCTTTTTTGCATTTTCCTATTGTATTTCTACACTCTCTTAAATTATTATGTTTATGCATCTTGGAGTTCACCTCATTTAGCATAACCGCATGATAAAGTTAAGAACAAGCATTTAAATTTACTGCATTTTCCTTATTTTGTTATTTGAATCTATGATTTAGGCATGTTTGTTGTTATTGCTATCATTCTTATTTGCTTCTGTAGTTGCATATTTGGTATTTTGTACCTGTTTTTGTGATCGCAGGTTTTTGACGAATTCGTCTCATGAATTCGTCAAATTTTAGATGATCTTGTCTGATCTCAGATGACCTTCTACGATTTGAGAGGATCTTGTGAAATATCAGATGATTACATATGAATTGATGTGATTTGTACTGTTACAAAAACTCAAAATCTTCATCAGACATTTGGAATCAGGTATGATACGTTTTAGCTAGCATATTCTCTATGATTAGCATTCATTCCTATTTTTTGTATTCATTTAAATCAGCATGGGCATATAGAATAGTTTAGATTCATCTTGGCCAAACCTAGGAGTTGAATGATTAAAGTGCGAAATGAACACATCAAACTCACTGTCAACCTAGGTGTGGAAACTGCCATTCCAAAGTTTCTTGGTGAACCCACCATCCATCGAAAATTCACCCTTATACCCCTCCCCTGAGATGCAGGACCTTCAAAGGGCCTCTCAGTCTGAGGTATTGTCTCATCCTTCTCGCATCCCCCTTCTGGGCGCGGATCCTATAGCCTAAGGGTAAGGATGCAAAATTTTTGGAGCAATACATTTTGGTGAACCCGATGTGAAAACTAAAAACCTTTTGAAAACAATCCCAAAAAAAATAAAAATGATAAAAAACTAAAATTATAACTGCATTTAGAATCAAAGATTGCATATCATATTTAGATGGTAGATTATAATAAAAGATGAGCTGTCATCATTAATGTTGAAAATTAATTAGCAGCTATAGAGATTACTTCTTTACTTAGAGTAGCTCCAACATATAGAGCCCCACCTTTATGGGAGGATCTTAATAGGAGATTGAATCTCATTTCATCTAGAGCAACCAAACTTAGGCAAATCAAGAGGTTTGTCCTAGATAGAATCCTGGATCCCGATCAAGTGATCTTATATCATTAACTTTAGAGAGCTTGCCATAGGTGGTTAGCAGATAAAAGAGTCCTTGTGTCTTCTGAATTGTATACCTTTGAGGAATACCTCAATAATGCAGTTATAGTACATAAATTTATGTCTTGTATAGAGGACCAAGAGGTCATTCTTACAGATAGACAAATATGGAATAGAGTTCCCAAAGATGTATTATATCAAGAGTATTGCCATGAAATCTATCTTTACAAATTCGAATATGAAGCAGATAATATCACCATAGCACACTTTGTTGAATTCTTGAAAAACAATTTCCAATTTGAAGAGGAGCATTTTATGACTCCTGATGAACTTGATCCTATCAATGATATCTATAAACTATTTATAGAAAACTAAGCTATTATTTTATTATTGTTATTTCTTGCATTTAGTGTGTTGTTTATTGTCTTTATAAAGCATAAAAATAAACACAGAAAACAAAATCATAACAAAAATAAAAACATTTAATTTTTAATCATTATAGTAGGTATATAATTAAAATATATACCTCCCAAAATCTGTTGCAAATATATTAATATATATTTGCTAAGATCTAAATTTAGACATAATGACTAGACTCAGGAATGGAAAACAAATTGAAGTAGAAGAAGAATGGTTAAGAAAACCAAAAAATAACCCAGATGTCCTTCCTGAAGATCCAATTCAACAAGAAGGAACCTTTGACTAACAAGAAGAAGAATTTGCTGTAGGAAATGAACAAAAATAAAATGATAGAGAGGAAGGATCCTCATCCCCTAAAATATCTCTAGAAGGAGCTGTTACTTTTGAGAACATGGAACATTTTTAGAAGTTCCTCAATACTAATATTGGCACTCTTAATAGAGTAGTCCATATGGACAAAGATCAAATTAGTGACACTCAAGCAACCCTAGAAGACATCTATCACACACGCACTAATCCCTTGTCCTTCGTTGATCAAGAGAGTGATCAAGTTGGACCGTCCAATTTGGATATGGCTACTATAATTCAAAACACACAACAACAACAGGTTACCCAACCACCTAGAGTGCATGTTACCAAGCCAAGGGTTATCACCACACAAAAGAAACCTTCATTCACTACTCTATTTTTCCAAGCTATTGATCAATATACCTCAAATCAACAAAAGCCTAAAACAAAACCAAATACCAATTTCCAACAATTGGGGATACAACATAATGTTACAACCTATAGCACCCTAAAATTGGCATAGTAAAACCTTAATAATTACACTTACTCTAGTAAATAATTCAAATTCAAATTTCAACCTCCAAAACCGCTCCCAAACCACCACTTAATCTGTTTCCTCGTTTCCCATGCCATTTTTAGAGTTTGTTTTGACCGTTTGACGATATCGTCGCCGATCAGACGATATCGCCTCAGATCGGACAATTTCGTCTAGGCTAGGACATCTAGATGATCTTGTCCCAAAACTGATTTTTCATAATTAGTTTTTGTTCCAACGACGTCTCTAATCTGGGTAGAAGCGTGTCTGCACCGTTAGAGACCACCCCCGTTGGAGATCTCCCAAATTGGGATGATCTCCAACCTCCCAACCTCTATCTTAAGCCTATTTAATCCTAGGCCCTCCCATTAGCATCCCCCTGTCTAAAATTCCCTATAACTCGAATTCTACATGCACTAGACCATCTTAAATCACTGTTTGCATTCTCATTTTTTCAAGTTTGTTTGCAGGAACTTCATTTTTTTTCAGTCGGAGCAAGCTCAATTCGTCTCAGACGATCTCGTACAATCTCGAACGATCTTGGCCCAATTCAAGATGATTTCGAATGCAGTCCACATTGGGAGCAATCAGTGCCTAGAGTTTGCATTTTCTCCACTCTTTTTTGTTGCATTATTTTGCATTTAGTTAATTCTATGGTTATTATTTATTATCCTACATCTTGGAGTTCACCCATGTAGCTTTAATGCATAATAAAAGCATAAATTGGCATTTGATCAGTATAATGCATTCATGTTTTTGCTTATTATCATCATTTTAATTTTCTTACTATCATTTTATATCATTACCCTCTATTATCATAGTTGCATTCTCTATATTTTGCATCTGTTTCTCTGTTTGCAGGTCTTTGACGAATTCGTCAGACGAATTCGTCAAATCTCAGACGATCCTGTCAGATAGGAGACAATCTTGTCAAATTCCAGACGATCTTGACTTCTTCAAAAATTAGAATCTCCATAATACATCCAGATCAGGTATGGCTCTGTAATTTAGCCTTTTCTCTCTATTTTCTGTCTAATTTTGTTCTCTGTATGCATTTAGTCTGCACTTTCATAATAGAACAACTTAGTTTCATTTGGCCAAACCTAGGACTTGGATGATTAAAGATAAAACTGAACACATCAAACACATTCCCAACCTAGGCATGGAAACTGCCATTCAAACGTTTCCTGGTGAACCCACCATCCGTCAAAAAATCACCATAATACACCTCCCCCGAGAGGCGAGACCTTCGCAAGGCCTCTCAGTCCGAGGTACCGTGCCATCCTTTTCCCATCCTCCTTCCGGGCATGGATCCTATAGCCTAAAGGTATGGATGCGAAAAATTTGGAGTGATACATTTTTGGTGAACCCGACGTGAAGGCATTTAAAACCTTTTGAAAACAAAAAAAAATAAAAAATATAAGACAACCAAAAACATAGATGCATTTCAAATAATTTAAAACTAATAAGTTGCATATCATGTTTAGATGGTAGCTCCTAAGAAAATATTAGCAGTTACTATAAATGTTGAAAACCAATTGGCAGCCATAGAAATCAATTATGTGCTTAGTGTGCCTGAAACAGATAGAAATCAACTTTTGTGGGATGAACTTGATAGAAGACTAAGTGTCATTTCATCTAGGTCAAAAAAAATTAAAAAAATCAAGAGGCTTGTCCTAGATAGAATCCTGGATCCTCATCAACTCGTCTTTTATCATGAACTTCAGAGAGCCTGCCATAGATGGTTAGCTTATAGGAGAGCTCTTGTGTCTTTAGAATTGTTCACCTTCGAGGAATACCTCAAGAACGCAGCCATTATACACCAATTCCTAGGTCGTGTAGAAGACCAAGAGGTTGTTCTTACGGATAGGGAAATATGGAATAGAGTTCCTCGAGCTATGTTATATCGAGAGTATTGCCACGAGCTTTACTTCTATCAACCAGAATCTGAGACAGATAATATCACTATAGTTCTTTTCATTAAATTTTTGAAAGAAAATTTTCAATTTGAAGAAGAACACTTCATGACTCCTGAAGAACTTGAGCCCATTAATGATATTTATAAATTTTTTATAGAAAACTAGATCATTACTTTCAGTATTAGTTCTTGCATTTATTGTGTTGTTTGTTTTTACAATATTATTAAAAAAACAAGAAAAACTAAAAAAAAACATAACAAAAAACTAAAACCTTTCATTTTAAATATTGTAGTAGGTATATAATTAATATATACCTCTTAAGCTTGTTGCATATATATATATTTGCTGAAATATAAATTAAGCACAATGCCTAAACTTAGGAATGGTAAACAAACTGAAGGAGAAGAAGATTGGTTAGAAGATAAAACTAGAAACCCAAATGTCCTTCCTGAGGATCCAATTTCGGAAGGAGAAACTCTAGATCAACCAGAAGATGACCTAGGTGAATACAATGAACAAGAAGAAAATGTTAAAGAGGATGGATCCTCATCCCCTAGAGTAGCTCCTGATGGAACTATTGCTTTTGACAACTTAGATCATTTCTGGAAATTTTTCAATAATAAAATTGGCGCTCTTAATATGGCAGTTCGTATTGATAAAGGGCAAATTAGTGACACTCAAGAAGCCATGGAACATATGTTTTATGTGCACATTAATCCCTTGTCTTTCATTGATCAAGAAAGTGATAAGGCTAGACCATCCAATAGAGATATGGTCACTATGATTCAGAACATGCCAAAACAATAGGTTACCCAACCTCCTAAGGAACCTGTTATTCAGCCTAAAACCATTCCCACACAAAAGCAAACTTCCTTCACTGCTTTACTTCACCAAAGTATTGATCAATATGTTTCAAGTAAACAAAAACCTAAAATGAAGCCAAACACCAATTTTCAACAATCTGGAATATAGCATAATACAACTTCAAAATTCCTTCATAACACCTTTCCTACCAACAATTTACACAATAGCAATATAGCATCTAATCTTCATGTCCCTCCATCATATGTTCACAAATCCCATATCAATGCCCTACCGAACCAATATGGTGGGCAAACTAGTAATCTGGAAGCCATGGTGAAATAGTTAGCTTCGCGTATGGACCAGATAGATCCTTACCGTCCCTTGTACAATTATCGAGAGATATGTAGTCAACCTTTGGATCCCATAGTTGTAGCACAACCGTACCCTAAGCATTTTCCCATGCCCATCCTGCCTATATATAAAGGAACCGAAGATCCCATAGAGCATATTCGCATGTTTAGGATGATATATCACATGATGACTTGCTATTACTAAAAATGTTCCCAAAAATTTTAGGTGGAATGGCATTAGAGTGGTACTATCAATTGCCCACTCATTCTTTGAGAAACTTTGAAGAAACAGCTGAATATTTTGTCCATCAATTTAGTGCCTACATCGAGAGGCATGTAACCATTAAAGATTTATACAACTTAAAACAAGACAAGGATGAATGTTTTGCTGATTTCTTAGCTAGATGGAGGTAGTTGATAGGAAAATTGCACTTTGTGCTACCTTATAGGGAAATGTTGGACATTTTTATTAATAATTTACAAGAACAAATATCTTATGAGCTATCAACTACTACTTTAACTACCTTCGATCAGGCTATAGATTTAGCTCAAAGAGTAGAAGATGCCCTCATTAGGAGAGGCCAACTTAGGAAGAAAGATGATGAGAAAACATCCAGAAATCAGTATAAAAACAAACAAGTTATAGGTGACGGAGTCACTGATAGAAAAAATGTTGCTAATATCAATGCAACAAAAACAACAAAAAAATTTATATTGAAATCGCCTGATAAGCCTCCTCGAGAATTTACTAGATTGAATCAACCGCTATAAGCTATTTTACCTCAATTACTTGAAATAGGTTTGATCCAATTACCAGCTATCCAGGAATCTAATCCAACTATACCCGGATTGATATTCACACAATGACATTGAGAGGGGGGGGGTGAATCAGTGTAGCTATTAATTTTAATATCTACAGCATTTAATATGAAATAAAGAGAACTTGAAAACTAGAAAAACAAATTGAACAAGAGAGCACACCACAACACTCAATATACCGAGGTTCACCAATTTGGCTACTCCTCAAAAATGACTCGCTTGGACTCCAATCCAAATCCAGCTCTTTGCAAAATATCAATTTTACAAATACTTTACCAAGATCAACCGGAAGGAGCACCAACCCCTTAATTTTCTGTCGCAATGGATGGAGCACCAACCCCTAGTACCAAGCACCAAATTGGACTGCAATTTTTTTCAAATTAAAATGACATAAGAATGTCTTCACTTCATGCACAACCCTGACTGGTCTGCAATTAACCCAACTCTGCACACTCTCACGGCTCTGCTAATTTTTCTCTTGACTCTTTTCTAACCCTCTTCTTACAGCAATTTCCCTCTTACAGCAGCAACATCTTCTCTGTACGACTATTCTTTTATAACCTTTCAATCCTGCATGCAGTCGAATCACATACTCTGACTGTTCGAATCCATGCAATACGGCTGTTCGATTCCATGCACTACGACTGTTCGAAACCCTGCAATACGGCTGTTGAATCCATGCAATACGACTGTTCGAAACCCAGCAATACGACTGTTGAATCCATGCAATACGACTATTCGAAACCCTGCAATATGGTGGTTCGATTCCTTGCAATACGACTATTTTGAATGCTGCAAATACGTCTTTTCGAAAGCTTTTCTGATCCTTCATATTTGGCTGTTCAAATTCTTCAAATACGGCTTTTCGAATGCTTTTTCAAAACTGCATATGTGATGCATCGAATGCTTTTTCAATCAAGCATATACAGCTGTTCTAGTGCATGTCCAACACCTGTCAATGCGTAACTATCGATCTGACTTCGCCATTACTTTCGACTTCCAGTAGATTTCCTTGCACCTTGTCACGATATCGTGACACTTTCAGCTTTTGCTGACGTCATCATCATTCTTGTCACGAAATCGTGACACTTTCAGCTTCCAGTAGCTTTCCTTGCACCTTGTCGCGATATCGTGACACTTTCAGCTTTTGTTGACGTCATCATCATTCTTGTTGCGAAATCGTGACACTTTCAGCTTCCAGTAGCTTTTCTTGCACCTTGTCACGAAATCGCGACGCTTTTCGCTTTCGTACACTTTTCTTTGCCAGCAACCATGAAAATGGAACATGTCACGAAATCATGACGTTCTCTGCTTTCGTACAATATTTGCTTTATGCAGTAGCGAAATCGCTACACCTTCACGTTGTGCATTTTGGACTTGTAGCGAAATCGCTACACCTTTGTTGCCATTCATTTTATCATGCAGCGAAATCGCTACACCTTTTGTTGCCTTCTTTCACTGAAGAAATCGCTACACCTTTCGTTTTGCATTTCTCATGAGCGAAATCGCTACACCTTTGTTGCCATTCATTTCCATCATGCAACGAAATCGCTACACCTTTGTTGCCATTCATTTCAACATGCAACGAAATCGCTACACCTTTGTTGCTGAGCATTCTCTCTCCTCTTCGGGTCGCGAAAACCCGACGTGTCGCGATATCGCGACACTTTTCGTTGCAAGCTCCTTTCCTCCATTTATGTCACGAAATCGTGACATCTTTTCACCTTGCTTCCTTCTCTGCCAGCATGTCGCGAAATCGTGACAGTTTGCCTTTCACTTTCTCTCTCCTCGGCCATGTCGCGAAATCACGACAATTTGGCATGCACTTTCTCTCTCCTCGGCAATGTCGCGAAATCGCGACAATTTTTCTTGCATTTTTCTCTCTCTCGGCAATGTCGCGAAATCGCGACAATTTTTCTTGCATTTTCTCTCCTCGCCATGTCGCGAAATCGCGACAATTTGGCTCGGTAATGTCGCGAAATCGCGACAATTTTTCTTGCATTTTCTCTCTCCTCTTGTTTTGTCGCGATATCGCGACAGAAAACATGTCGCGATATCGCGACGCTTTTCTTCCTTGTCTTTTTCTCGCCAATTTCTGAATCGGGTCACCTCTCGTTTTCCTTGAAATTCACCGCACTTGATCCGACCGACCACTCGAATCGCATCAACTGCATCAATCTGTCCGTGTTGACAACAATGACAATACTTTTGCAATTCTTTTGCTGCACCTTGCTCAACAATCTCCCCCTTTGGAATTGTTGGCAACACACTGCAACCTTGCTCAATTTCTTCTCCCCCTTTGCCAATAATACCAAAGGGTTGCTGCAGACTCCCCCTGAGTCTATGCACAACATTCTCAGGCTTAAAAGGTTTGAATGCTCCCCCTGAGAATGTGTTTCCCATAGCTAGTCAGTGCTTGGGTAGTGTGACTACTCCCAACTTCTTCCGAAGGTATTCAAATACTTCCTTTGGCAAAGGTTTTGTGAATATATCAGCTACTTGCTCTGTAGTTGGAACAAAATCCAATTTGACCTCTCCTTCTCCAACTTTATCCTTCAAGAAATGATATCGGATTGCAATATGTTTGGTTCTTGAATGCATAACTGGATTCTTGGATATGTTGATAGCACTAGTGTTATCACATTTAATTGAAATTGGCTCTTTGAAATGAATACCAAGATCTTTCAACGTTTGTCTCATCCATAATATCTGAGTACAACATGTTGTTGCTGCAATGTATTCTCGCCTCGCAGTGGATAGAGATACTCGATTCTTGTTTCTTGTTGTGCCATGCTACCAACTTGTCTCCAAGATAAAATGCTCCTCCACTTGTGCTCTTTCTCGTCATCAATACATCCTGCCCAATCTGCATCAGAATATGCAATCAAAGTGAAATATTTACCTTTTGGGTACCACAACCCATAATCCATAGTGCCCTTGAGATATCTGAAGATCCTCTTTACAGCTGTTACATGAGTTTCTTTGGGACTGGCCTGAAATCTTGCAACCATGCATACTGCTTGTAATATATCTGGTCTAGTGGCTGTTAAATATAGCAGGCTTCCAATCATAGACCTGTACATTGTTTGATCTACATCTGGGGATTTATCATCCTTGCTCAACTTGCAGCCTGTTGTCATGGGAGTGCTAACCGGTTTACTGTCTTCCATTGTGAACTTTTTCAACATTTCTTTTACATATTTAACTTGAGAAATAAAAATGCCTTTTTCATTTTGATTGACCTGCAGTCCTAGGAAATAAGAAAGTTCACCAATCATAGACATCTCAAATTCTTTCTTCATTTTAGTTGATATGTCTTTGCAGTATTCATCCATGCTGCTGCCAAATATTATATCATCTACATAAACAACAAGAACAATAAGATGGCCCTTCTCTGTTTTGACATATAAGTTGCTGTCCACCAAACCTTTCTTGAACCCTTGTTTAATTAGATAGTTATCCAGCCTTGCATACCATGCTCTGGGTGCCTGTTTCAAACCATATAATGCTTTCTTTAACCTGCAAACAAAATCGGGTTGTCACCAAGTTGAAAGCCATCTGGCTGTTCAATGTAAACCTCTTCTTCCAGCTTTTCCATTCAAAAATGCTGATTTTACATCCATTTGATATACTTTGAAGTTTTTATGAACTGCTAATGCCGTAAACATTCTCGATTGCCTCTAGTCTGGCTACCGGTGCAAAAGTTTCCTCAAAATCAATGCCTTCAACCTGAGCATAGCCTTTACAGACCAATCTTGCCTTATTTCTGACAACCTGTCCATATTCATTTAATTTATTTCGAAAAACCCATTTAGTGCCAATTATGTTTTTATTTGTTGGTCTAGGTACTAATTCCCGGGTATTGTTTTTCTCAATCTGATCTAGTTCTTCATTAATTGCCTTCAACCAACTTTCATCGGTGCTTGCTTCAGCAACATTTTTAGGTTCAATGCTAGATAACAGAGAATAGTTCCGCACTGCTGCTCTTCTTGTCTGAATACCATCTTTGGGATCCCCAATAATCTGTTCACTTGGATGATTTTTCTGCTAGTTGCCTGTTTTAAATTTCCTGTTTTCTTCTTCTTCTGATTCAGTTTTTACACCATCTGGATCAATTTTCTGATTCTTATCTGTTTCCTTTTCATCATCACCTTCAATGACTTCTTCATAGATGGGGTAGTTTTCTTGATAAGTAATTTCTTGTTCTCTACCTTCATCAACTTTCACATCAAGCACTCTCAACAATTTTCTTTAGCCTTTTGTTGTAACATGTGTAGGCTTTGCTTTTTGTTGAGTAACCAAGAAAGATACCTTCATCAGCTCTATTTTCAAATTTACCGAGATTATCTTCAGTCCGTTTGATGTAGCACTTGCTGCCAAATACTTTGAAATGTCTTGTTGTTGCCTTTCTGCCAAACCACAGCTCATAAGGTGTTTTGCTTTCATGTGGTCTTAGCATGCACCTGTTTTGAATGTAAACTGCAGTATGTACTGCCTCTTTCCAAAATCTGTCAGCTATTTTGTTCTCAGCCAGCATTGTCCGTGCCATTTCCTGCACTGTCCTATTCTTCCTTTCTACAACACCATTCTGCTGAGGTGTTCTAGCTGCTGAAAACTGTCTTCTTATCCCATATTTTTGACAGTATTCTGCAAATTCTTTTGAAATAAACTCTCCTCCTCTGTCTGATCTTAGGCATTTAATTCTTTTTCCCGATTGATTCTCAACAAGATTTTTGAAGGTTTTAAACATCTCAAAGGCTTCTGATTTAAGTTTCAGAAATAGTACCCATGTCATTCTTGAGTAGTCATCTATACACAGCATAAAATATTTGTGTCCATTTATGCTTTCAGTTCTCATGGGTCCACATAAATCAATGTGAATTAGTTCTAATGGCTTGCTCGTGAAATATTCTTTTGCTTTGAAAGTGGCTCGGGTTTGTTTTCCCTTTTGGCATGACTCACAAATACTGTTTGAAGGTTTACCAATAGTTGGTATGTCTCTTATTGCCCCTTTTGAGCTGATTTTTACCAGATTATCAAAGCTTATGTGACCGAGTCTCTTGTGCCACAACCAGTTTTCTTCTTCCTGACCAACCAAGCAAGCTCCTTCTGAAGTCTCTAAAAGTGTATACAGATTTCCAGAAGTTCTCAGTCCAATGGCTATTAACTTTCCATTTTTTGTCTTTCTTACTTCACAACCCTCCTTCTTGAAGATTACATCATGACCTCTGTCACATATTTGACTTACACTCAGCAAGTTATGCTTCAGACCAATCACAAACAAGACTTCTTTTGATTTTATATTGCCATCACTGATCTTGACTGATCCCTTTCCAACAATCTTTGCTCCATCATTATTTCCAAATTTCACAGAACCACCTTCATAATTCTGCAAATTCTCAAATTTCTGCTTGTCACCTGTCATGTGACCGGAACAACCTCTGTCAAGTATCCAAGGTGCAGATTTGTTCTGAGCTTTAAAGGCAATCTGAACAATCAAAGATTCCTTTTCTTTCCATTCTGGTTTGATGACAGATTTGGCTACTTGTTTTGCCTTTGTCTTCTCATTAGCATGTGCTTGTTTTTCAGGAATTTTCTTGTTTTGTTTCAACTCACTTGATTGAGATTTTCTACCCTGATAATTATTTGCTGCAAAAGTGCTTCTACAGTTTCTAGCAATATGTCCAAAATTATGACAATTATAACATTCAACTGCATAATTCATTAAAGGAGAAAAAACATTTCTGCTTGTGAAATTCCTTTGAGATACATTATGCCTCGCAATCTGAAATCTTATGGCCATAAGCATTGCATTTAAAACAATAACCAGAAAAGGAATGATTAAACCCCGGGTGCCGGTCTTTGCCAGTTTGAAGTAGGAGCCATAAATCTTCTCCTTCTTGGATGTGTGACTTTTGTGAAGCCATCTTTGTCAGTACTCTTCTTGAGTCTGGCATTATTGCTTTCTTGGGCATGATTTGTTTTTTCTAGGTCAACCCTGATCTTTTCTTCTTTCTTTATGGGTTCTACATTCAAGGCCTTTGAACCCTTTGATGATTCTCCTTCATCGAAGCCTAAACCAAATTTGATGCCGTAAGGCCTTTGGTTATTTAACATTTTATCCAACTTTACAGTACTTTCTTCAAACTTATGAAAATAGTTCAATTTTCTATTCATCTCCTCTAACTGCATTCTTAACTTAACCATGTCTTCCTCTAGCTTGCTGCATTCAACTGTCTTTACAGTTAATTGTTCATCAAGAACTTCAGACATTTTCTTGAATTCCTCTCGTCTGTATTTTTAAACTGTTTATTATGTCAATGGCATCTTCTAGTTTTCTTGAAAACTTTTTGTTCTTTTTCCTTTCAACACTCAACTCTTCAAGTGCAGCAACCAATTCTCCTTCCAGATAAACTTCAGCCTCATCTTTAAAGTTTTCATCACCTTCCCGATTTTCTTCTGTTCTTTCCTCTTCAAGTGCCATGAACAGAGCTTCACCTTTTTCTTCTTCGTAATCCTCATCCGAGCTTTCTTCGAAGTGCCGACATTCTTGGATATGAAGCTTTTCTTCTTGAAGTTGTTCTTTCTGAAATTTTGTTTCTTCTTCCAGTCACCTTTTTCTTGGTGTGAGCCTTCACCATTTTTGGTTTTCTCCTGCATTGGACATTTGGCCGCAAAATGACCGACTCCTCCACAATTGAAGCACTTAAAAGGTAGCTTTCCTCTATATTTTCCTTTTCCCTTTGTGAGTTTTCGAACAAAATTAGCTTCTGTTTCATCCAGTGTCTCTTCATCCTCAGATTCATGTTCAGCTTTTATATTCTTGTGTGCTTTAAAAGTTGCTTCTCTGTCTATAGACTTGGTTTGTCCTATTCTCATTTCATATGCTGTCAGGGAACCATGCATCTCATCCAAGCTGAAGTAGTTTAAATCTTTTGCCTCTTCTATTGCAGAAACTTTGGAGTTAAATCTTTTGTGCAGTGTTCTGAGAACCTTTTTCACAACAACTGCATCATCAATTTCTTCACCGAGTCCTCTGATTGCATTAATGATTCCGTTGACTCTCAACATATAAGCCTCTATGTTCTCATCTTCATTCATTT
The DNA here is from genome assembly GCA_028583015.1 of Wollemia nobilis. Taxonomy (NCBI): domain Eukaryota; kingdom Viridiplantae; phylum Streptophyta; class Pinopsida; order Araucariales; family Araucariaceae; genus Wollemia; species Wollemia nobilis. Next base: position 15,368,307 of record JAQPPZ010016723.1, read on the forward strand.
GCAGTGCTTCGAACTGTGCTCGATGAGTTTGCAACTTGGCTTCCTTGATCTTGCTGTCTCCTTCATGGATGCTCTTCAGTTTATCCCACATGTCTTTTGCTGATTTACAGCTCATGACTCTTATTAGTTCACTGTCAACAAGCCCACACATTATGGCATTCTTAGCTTTGGAGTTGTTCTCAAATTTTTTCTTCTCAGTAGTATCTGTTGGAGGAGTAGTGGGTGCTGTGTATCCACTATCTACAGAATCCCAAATATCATATCCCAATGCACTCAGATATGTTTGCATCCTGAGTTTCCGTAAAGTGTAATTTGTTCCATCAAATAAGGGAGCTTTGTTGGATGAGAATCCTTCACCGCCTGCCATTGTTTCTTCCAAGATCTCCTTAGCTGATTAAGCTTGAACAAGGCACCTTGCTCTGATACCAATTGATATTCACACAATGACACTGAGAGGGGGGTGAATCAGTGTAGCTATTAATTTTAATATCTACAACATTTAATATGAAATAAAGAGAACTTGAAAACTAGAAAAACAAATTGAACAAGAGAGCACACCACAACACTCAATATACCGAGGTTCACCAATTTGGCTACTCCTCAAAAATGACTGGCTTGGACTCCAATCCAAATCCAGTCTTTGCAAAATATCAATTTTACAAATACTTTACCAAGATCAACCGGAAGGAGCACCAACCCCTTAATTTTCTCGTCGCAAATAGATGGAGCACCAACCCCTAGTACCAAGCACCAACTTGGACTGCAATTCTGTTCAAATTAAAATGACATAAGAATGTCTTCACTTCATGCACAACCCTGACTGGTCTGCAATTAACCCAACTCTGCACACTCTCACGGCTCTGCTAATTTTTCTCTTGACTCTTTTCTAACCCTCTTCTTACAGCAATTTCCCTCTTACAGCAGCAACATCTTCTCTGTACGACTATTCTTTTATAACCTTTCAATCTTGCATGCAGTCGAATCACATACTCTGACTGTTCGAATCCATGCAATACGGTTGTTCGATTCCATGCACTACGACTGTTCGAAACCCTACAATACGGCTGTTGAATCCATGCAATACGACTTTCGAAACCCCATACGCGTTGAATCCATGCAATACGACTATTCGAAACCTCAATACGACAGTTCAATTCCTTGCAATACGACTATTTTGAATGCTACAAATACGTCTTTTCGAAAGCTTTTCTGATCCTTCATATTCGACTGTTCAAATTCTTCAAATACGGCTTTTCGAATGCTTTTTCGAAACTGCATATGTGATGCATCGAATGCTTTTTCAATCAAGCATATACAGCTGTTCTAGTGCATGTCCAACACCTGTCAATGCGTAACTGTCGATCTGACTTCAGTTACTTTTTACGTAACTGGCTGCATGATTTTTTTGTATGCTTTTTTGACACGTGTCACCTTGCATGCTCCTTCGGCTTTTACCTGCCAAACTGTTACCTGTCGCGATATCGCGACACTTTTTGTAGTCGTACCCTTCATGCCCTTGCTGTCGCGAAATCGTGACCATTTTGGCTTTTGAAAGCTTTCCCTCTGTTCATGTCACGAAATCGTGACACTTTGAACATTTGCTGACGTCATCCTTAATGATGTCGCGAAATCGCGACGCTTTCTTTCCTTGCACCTTGTCGCGATATCGCGACACTTTCAGCTTTTTCATGTCATCATCATTCTTGTCTTGAAATCGTGACACTTTCAGCTTCCAAACTTTCCTTCACCTTGTCGTCGATATCGTGACACTTTCAATTTTGTCGATGTCATCATTCATTCTTCGCTATAATCGCGATCGCTTTCCCTTCCTACACTTTTCTTTGCCAAACGGAAATGGAACATGTCACGAAATCGCGACGCTTCTGGCTTCCGTACAATCTTTGCTTTATGCAGTAGCGAAATCGCTACACCTTGCACGTTGTGCATTTTGGACTTGGTAGCGAAATCGCTACACCTTTGTTGCCATTAATTTTATCATGCAGCGAAATCACTACACCTTTGTGCCACTTTCACATAGCGAAATCGCTACACCTTGTTCTCATTAGAAAATCGCTACACCTTGCTTTCTCATCCAAAATCGCTACACCTTTGTTGCCATTCATTTCAACATGCAGCGAAATCGCTACACCTTTGTTGCTGAGCATTCTCTCTCCTCTTCGGGTCGCGAAACCTGACGTGTCACGATATCGCGACACTTTTCGTTGCAAGCTCCTTTCCTCCATTTATGTCACGAAATCGTGACATCTTTTCACCTTGCTTCCTTCTCTCCAAGATGTCGCGAAATCGTGACGTTTGCCTTTCACTTTCTCTCCTCCTCGGCCATGTCGCGAAATCACGACAATTTGGCATGCACTTTCTCTCTCCCCAATGTCGCGAAATCGCGACAATTTTTCTTGCATTTTCTCTCTCCCTAAGGCGCGAAATCGCGACAATTTTTCTTGCATTTTCTCTCTCTCATGTCGCGAAATCGTGACAAATTTGCATGCACTTTCTCTCTCCTCGGCAATGTCGCGAAATCGCGACAATTTTTCTTGCATTTTCTCTCTCCTTTGTTTTGTCGCGATATCGCGACAGAAAACATGTCGCGATATCGCGACAGTTTTCTTCCTTGTCTTTTTCTGCCAATTTCTGAATCTGGGTCACCTCTGTTTTCCTTGAAATTCACCGCACTTGATCCGACCGACCTCCGAATCGCATCAACTGCATCAATCTGTCTGTGTTGACAACAATGACAATACTTTTGCAATTCTTTTGCTGCACCTTGCTCAACACGGATATAGAGCTGACTTACACTGTGATTTCCATAGAGGGCCTGGACACTCTACCAATGCTTGTAAAAGGTTGAAACATAAAATACAGGATCTGATTGATAATAATGAAATGGAGGTGCAAGCCTTCCAACCTAAAAAAAATGCTCCTAATAATCCTCAAAAGACCATTCCCCAAAATCAAAATCAAAATGCTAATCAATCATTAGACATATTTCAACACCCTTTACCAAGACATGGTAAAGAGGTGGCCAATCAAATCGAACATCATAATGTTCCTCCTCCTACCCGATATGTAGGAACTATTAGTGGACATTTACTTAATCATGATCCTCAAATATTTGACACAACTTTATCCATGGTTACGACCAGGCCCCTACATAATATTCAAACTCTAGATCCTAGTGATATAGAATCAGATATCGAAAGTGAAATAGACATCACTTCAAACCAATCGAATAGTTCTAAAAATGAATCAGATCCTATTCAACCCATCACAGATGCTATGGTTCCAGAAGAACCATTTCCTAGAAGAGTTACTACTCGACCCTCTTCTAATCAATTCCTCCCAAATGAACAAGCCATAAACGCTCAATCGAGACTAGTTCAACGTCTTCAATATAACATTGTAGGTACCATTGGAGTCGTTACCCGACCAAGAGGCTCAAAATTCTCAACAAGAACCAAACCGGAATGATGGATCAGCTCCATTTGTTTTGAAAAATCCCAATAAAGGGAATCATGCTTCCAATGTTCAACTTAAACCCCCTTACAATATTAATGAGCAATTATCCAATACTACGACCTGAATTTCCCTTTTGGATTTATTAAGATCTTCTCCTACCCATAGGGATGAGTTGATGCTTACATTAAGCCAAATGATGGTACCTCAAAATATTCAACCTAAAGCCATGGCCAATACTATCATCACTCGAGAAGTTGATTGTATTGACTTTCGGGATAAAGATATCCCACAACACAGTTTACATAAGGATAATCCCTTATATATTACTTGCTCTAATTGGAGATGTAGCCATTAAACGAGTCCCGATTGATAATGGTTCATCTCTAAACATTTGCACTTTTGACTTCTACCAACGATTTGGCTTTAGAAGTGATGAAATGAAGAAAACTCGACATGATTATCAAAGCTTTCAATGACGAAACACAAGAAATGTGTGGAGTTATTACCATCCCATTGCAAGTTGGTCCTCGAACTCTAGATACCACCATGTTTATTGTACATTGCCCCGCATCGTACAATATACTCTTGGGTCATCCTTGGATCAATGCAATGCGGGCTGTCCCATCAACTTTACACCAATGTGTTAAATTCGAATTTAAAAATCAGTTGGTCACTATCCACGGTGATCCTAGACCCTTTGATATGTGTGCTTTGGCGGAACTTGTTGGAGTGCAATTTTGCCCTGCTCTGTCATCCACACATCCTAATTCTTATTTTTCATCTAAAACTGTGAAACACACACCCATAGCTTCACCTATTTCCCCTCCATTAATTTCATCCTCATATATAGATCAACAATCTTCTAAACAAACCACTCTAGAACCTCAAAAAGATCTTCAATCTACAACCAATCCTTCATGTTCTATCCCTATAATTTCAAAACCTATAGACCCATCTATTAACACTTCCACATTATCAACATCTATCATACCTTCCACATCTAAAGATATAGGGAATGATCCTTCTACATCTTATGCTCTTTTTGATGAACTTTTACCAGATTTATCCACAATCTTAATATCAGAAAAAACAAATGCTTTCATGCAAGATTCAATTCTTTTAAATAACTTGCCGCCATCTCCTCGTACTTTGGGCCTCCCACAACCTATGGGAAGTACTTACCAAGTCGGGAGTTGTGCCTTCATTTATAAAGGATATGACTGGGGAAGAATCCCTCGGAATATCAAAACTCATCATGAGGGATATGCTCGATGTTATTTTACCAATGAATATATTAAAGCTAAACCCATAATGCTTAAAATGGGATATAAAGGGAAAGGCTTGGGACCTTTCCAAAATGGCATGAAAGAACCTTTCGAGGTAGAACCGTGGCCTGCCCGCTATGGTGTGGGCCTATTTCCTAGTAAGGGTCAACCCTTTCCTTTTGAAGATGATGATCAACTCATATGTTATCAAGATTATTTGGATAGGCATGATGATTTGCCTCTAAAAAATCAGCCATTTACATGTAACATGCTATCCATAGCTTACCCTGAAATGATTGTTGACTCGATGAGGAGTTGGAAGGAGATATCTTCCACGATGTCTCCGTTGAAGAGATGTTACACAATGGATTTTATTTTGATGGTTCTATACCAACTATAGCCCAACTTGAGACCACTAATCCTCAAGATGAATTATCCAACTTAACCTTACAAGAATTACAAGAATTGGGCATTTCACCCGCCCCACCTAATTTTGAAAGAGATCTACACATGGAGGTAGAAAACGTCATTAAAATTAATATTGGAACTGAGGATAATCCTCACATAATCAATATTGGATCAGAATTAAGTCAAGAAAAACAAGAGCAATACATTGCATTCCTTAAATAATATGAAGATGTCTTCGCTTGGACATATGAAGATATGCCAGGTCTAGACCCTTCCGTAGTCATGCATCATCTAGTAGTCCATCCGGATGCTAAACCTGTTAAACAAAAACTTAGAAAAATGCATCCCAAAGTGGCTTTGCTAGTCAAAGGGGAGTTAGAAAAACTCCTGAATGTTGTTTTTATACAAGCTATTGATTATGCTTGAATGGATCTCAAATGTAGTTCCAGTCACCAAGAAAGAAGCCACCAAAGTTAGGGTTTGCACAGATTTTAGAGATATTAACGTTGCATGCCCTAAAGATGATTTTCCTCTTCCAAACATGGATCAAATCATTGACTTTACTACCGGGAGTGGGATGATGTCCTTAATGGATGGATTCTCCGGTTATAATCAGATTAGGATAGCTCTTGAAGATCAGGCTAAAACAACCTTTATTACCCCCTGGGGTACCTTTTGTTGGAAAGTGATGCCATTTGGCTTAAAGAACGCAGGTGCAACCTATCAACGAGCTATGACTTATATTTTTCATGATATGATGCATGATATCCTACATGATTATGTAGATGATATTATAGCTCGCTCTATTAATGAAGATAATCATTTAGATGATTTGAGAAAAGTTTTTAATCGATTACGAGAATATCTTATTCGATTAAATCCAGCCAAATGCATATTCGAAGTTAAGTCCGGTAAACTATTAGGGGTTTTAGTTTCTTTACGTGGTATCGAAATCGACCCTCTCAAGATTGCGGCTATCACTGATATGCCCGCACCTACTAATATATCTGAGTTACGAAGTTTACAAGGTAAGCTTCAAGCCATCCGTCGCTTCATCGATAAGCTAGCGGACAAAACCGGTCCCTTTCTTAAACTCCTTAAGAAGGATGTCCCTTTTAATTGGGATGACGAATGTAAAGAAGCTTTTGAACTTCTCAAACAATACCTCCTTAACCCACCTGTGCTTTCACCGCCTAGACCTGATCGCCCATTTCTCCTGTATATTTTAGCTTCAGATTCTGCCTTAGGAGCTATGTTAGCTCAGCTTGATGATGAGAAGAGAGAACGTGCTAATTATTATATTAGCCGAACCTTCATCAGTTATGAAACCCGCTACACAACATTAGAAAAACTATGTCTAGCAATCGTGTTTGCTACGCAAAAATTATGCCATTATATGCTTAGTCAAAAAACTTATGTCATTGCTAAATATGATCCCTTGAGGTATCTCATGAGTCGACCTTATTTATCGGGTCGCACAACCAAGTGGGTTCTTGCTCTAAGCGAGTTTGACCTCACGTTCATAGGACAAAAGTCTATTAAGGGTCAAATCATAGCAGATCAATTAGCTGCTGCACCCTTAGAGTCTACCCATCCCCTCATCATTGAGTTTCCTGATGAATGCCTTCAATTAGAGGCAGACCATATTGAACAATGGTCCTTATACTTTGATGGAGCCCGATGCATGAGTGGGGCTGATGCGGGTATTATTTTAATATCCCCACAAAAACATCTTATTCCTCTGTCCTTCAAATTAACATTTGCTTGCACCAACAATACTGCTGAATATGAAGCTCTAATCCTTGGATTACGAGCTGCCTTGGCGCTAAAAATTAAACATCTATTAGTTTTTGGTGATTCTCAACTTGTTATAAACCAAATTAATGAAGTTTATCAGACCAGAGATGATAAACTGCGCCCATATAAAGCCTATGTTTTACAATTAATGTCTCTATTTGATCAAGTTACCTTGGAAGCTATTCCTCAAACTTGCAACCGTGCAGCTGATGCTATGGCCGCAACTGCATCTCTCCTGCCCTTGGAGTTAGATGACGAATATGCCACTATCATTATTCGTCGACTCCAGGAACCCGCTTCAAATAAGTCATGCTTAGAACCTTTGGATGTGTTTCTAATCAATGAAACTACTCCTGAACCTTGGTATACGGATATATTTGATTTTCTCCAAAATGGGACTTTCCCTGCCAATTCTAATAGAAACCAGCGTCGGTTATTACGTAGACGAGCAAGTCGATTTGTAATAATTGGCAATACTTTATATAGGAGATCTTTTGAAGGTATCCTATTAAGATGTTTGAATTTAGAAGAATCCAAATCAGCCTTGAGTGAAGCCCACGATGGATCTTGTGGAGGACACTTCAGTGGTAGTGTCATTGCTAAAAAGCTCCTTAGGATAGGATACTTTTGGCCTACCATGGAGAATGATGCACATGATTATGTGCACCATTGCGACAAGTGCCAAAAACATGCTGACCTTGTCCATGCCCTTGCACAAGAACTGCAGGCTATTTCATCTCCTTGGCCCTTTTCAAAATGGGGCTTAGATATTATTGGCAAAATCAATCCTGTGTCATCTGATGGACACAAATTCATCATAACCGCCACTGAGTATTTCATGAAGTGGGTTGAAGCTATGCCTTTAGCTTCCTGCACTGGCACACAAGTCTCTAAATTTATTTTTAATCAAATCATTTGTAGGTTCGGAATTCCTGCAAATCTCATCTCTGATAATGGAACTTGTTTCAAAAATAAAGATGTTAAAAAATTATGCCAAAAATATAAGATTCAACATCGCTGGTCCACTCCCTATTATCCTCAGGGTAATGGTCAAGCAGAAGCATCTAACAAAACCTTAATCAAAATTCTCAAAATATTGGTCAATAAAATTGGCCGTGATTGGCACATTCAGTTATATCCAGCCTTGTGGGCCTATCGAACTAGTGTTCGAACCCCCACTGGAACTTCACCTTTTGTTTTGGTTTATGGTGCTGAAGCCATTTTTCCCTTTGAATTAGAAGTTCCTTCTTTGGCTCTACTACTTCAAGATACCGAAGTAGGAGATGAATATCGAGTCGGCAGACTCAATCAACTGGAACTCCTAGATGAAAAATGCATCAATGCTTTGGAGCATCTCCGTGCCTACCAAAACAAGCTTAAAAGATCATATGCTAAAAAAGTTCGTCATCGATCCTTTGAGATCGGCGACCTTGTTTTAAAAGAAAATAAAAAAAATACTAATGCAACTAAGGACCTTAAAGGTAAATTTGAGCCCAACTGGCTTGGACCATACATTATCACTCGCTAAATTTGAATCGGGAGCATACAAATTATCTACCTTAGATGGTAAAGAACTTAAAGAACCCATGAACATTTTGCATCTTAAACGTTACTATGTATAAATTTGGTCATTTCATCCTTGTATATATTTGTTTAAAATATTTCAAAATCACTATCTTGTATTTCTTTCAATTTATAAATTCAAAAACACCAAAAACATTCATAATCATCAAAATCTTCAAAACTATTTGTTGTATTTATTTATGGCACTTGTTAATTCTTTCAAAAACAAAAAAATAATAATAAAAAAATAAAAATAAAAAACAACAATATTCTTGACTCTTTCGAAACCAAAACAACATAAAGAAGAAAGAGAGAGTCAACATTCTCAAAACTTCTCAAAAAGTATTTATATATATCTTCTTACAAATGTTGCAGTTATATGTTTCAAATTATTTTGGATAAATTAGCATTTATTTGGAATCCCTCACTTTCACAAACACAAAAATAAATATCTTGATTTTATCTGGCATGATTACTAATCTCTCTTATATCAAAGTCCACAAAATTCAATTAAATAAAGTTTGAGCACAGAGAATTGATCTTGTTATTTACTTAAACCAAGCACATCCTTTCACAATAAAATGATTATATTTGTAATGTCCATGCTTTGCTACATAGTAGAAGTGGTTTCTTGAGCGAAAAGTTTCCCCTGCTATCCTATCATGCACATGGTCTAGAATCTTTGAGAATTGGCAAAAGGACAAGCTCACCCCTACCCATAATAAAAATCCCTTGCTCTACAGCTAATCCGAGCAAGTATCCCTAGCATAGAAAAAAAAAAGCAAAGTTCAAGAAAAAGAGAAAAAGAAAAATGTTATTTTATATCATTACAGCATTATCAAGCAAAAATACAAAAGAAAAAAGCAAAAAGAAAAAAGCAAAAGCAAAAGCAATAAAATCCCTTTCCCTACCCTTTGAAAAGAAAAGAAGGGTTGATGAGCTTGAATCCCTGGAATTCTCAATTATTCGAAAACTGTGAGGTAAGCCCCATAACAGGTGGTTTGTGCCCAACCCGCTTGGCCTTGGGTAACTCCTAGCATGGCGATATGTCGGTCACATTAGCGACCTTCTTTTGTACAGACCTATGTCTGCTTATGGATTAGCTAGCTCTTGATAATCCGACTTACATAGTAGTCTAGTATGGTTATATGCATCTACATCATGGTTAATGAACACTTATTTGGTTCATTCAAATCACTTGTATCATATTATCTTGCTCAAAATTGGTAAACGAACATAGCAATTGCACACACATTTGTATTTGAGAGATTTTGTGTATCATTATGATAAATCAAGATTGGAAATGAATTCACATATGCACATGGGATTCCTTATAAATCTAACTTTTGTCTTTAAGATACTTTGAAATATTTTTTGCAAATTGTTTGGAATAAATTCATTTTCTTCTTTAAAGTACAGTTGTTTAGTATAAAGACAACTACATGCATAATAGAAAAATCAAAAATTTTTTCAAAACCATACAATCAAAACATATATATATATATATTGTCGACTTTCGCGACGATGGTATAGTTCCAAAACCAAAATTGGAATTTTATGCCTAGCGCAAGTCCTCATCTTCATATTTTCTATTTATTAAAAATCAACCATGCAATAAAACTATCTTCTTTTTGGATTTTCGCGATGATGGTATAAGTCTATACCTACATATTCTATGCCTAGCGCAAACCATTGTACCAATTTTTATTCCCCATTTATTTGAAAATCATGAAAACCATATGACTTAAATCATTCTGTTATACAATTATGTTTTTTGACAAAAAAGCATGCACATTATCACTATTTCATGTCATTATGTCAACCTTCAATTTTGCAATGATGGTATAATTCCTAGGGAATTATCCAAAAAATTTATCACACTTAGGAATTTATGCCTAGCAAAAATCATTTTAACATTATTTCATGCATACTATTTTTATGAAAATCTGAAAACAAACCATCATCATCATCATTTGCACCATTGCACCAAAGTCTTAAGACAGTCTCTTAAGCACTCTTTTACTTTTAACAATATTTCTATACTGGGATTAGCTTGACGACCGAGTGAGCGATGACTCCATGAAATGGTCTATAATAGCGACAATGTCCTTTGAAATTATTGTTAGAAGTCCTCTTTTATCTTTTATCACATCACATCACAAACAACCAATTTGTTCCATCAGATTATTTCATTTAAATTTTTCAAGCATGACATTTCAACCATAATATTTCCAACGACGTAATTACATGAATCATCAAATCAATCAATCAAAACATTAAAAGCATCATAAAAACACATAAGACAAGTCATATGATCAAAAAATATCTCATCTATATATATCACAAATATATATACATCATATCAAAACTGGATCGGTATGCCACAATCTATACCTTGGCATACTCAATCCTCTCTCAAAAATAATAAAAACTATGTCTCAATCTGTACAATGCAGTGCAGTAGCTAGCCTCGAGAACCCCTCGAGCTCTCAGCCTCATCTCCTCCCCCACCCTGAGGTGGACGAGGTGGCCCCATCGCAGTATGTGTGGTACTGCGAGTCCTAGTCGTCGATCGAGATGAAGTCCTCGACGACCCAATCCTGATAGAGTCGACGATGTTAGCCGGCAGTGGTACCCTCTGACCCTCTGGCACCATCTGGAAGTAGATACCCTGGTAGAATGCGGTCTGAGCAATCGACCGTGCCAGCTCCTGAGTGCTCGCTCCTCCGCCCCATGCTCTAAGGCATGCAATCTCATCTCTGAGCTGTGTCACCTTAGCTCGGTGGCGTGTAGCCTCATCCTGTAATGTCTGCACCTGTGCTTGGAGACGGACTGTCTTCGCTCGGAGAGTCACTGTCTCGTTGCTCTCCCTAGTGTCAACACCCTTGCCCTTATCGGGCGATGGTGGCCTCTCTCTCTGTGGAGAAGGGGGTCTCTCCTCCCTCCTCTCCCGCTGTCGTGGCCTCTCCTGCGCCTGTGGTCTCCTCTGCTCTCTCCCACCGTGACCCTAGGCCACCTCAATGGCCGCCTAGCGTCGCCTCCCCATCCGACGCACAACTGCATGAATCGGACCCTGAGCCCTCGTCATCCGAGGAGGGCGGATGCCTGCGTACCAGGCATCATAGCCGTCGGCTACCCCTACGTCGTCCCCATCCACTGGCTGAATGGGGGCATCATCTCGCGTCCTGACTCTAGAAGCGCTGCATATCTAGAGCCCCGCTAACTGTAGTGTTATCCCGAATAGTCCGAGAAAACTCGTAATCCCTAAGAGATGGGATCCCCTGCTGTAGACCGAACTATCGCAAAACTCGGTCGTAGCGGTGGAGCTCCACCTCTCCCCTCTCCATCCTCAACCAGCAAACTCGCCTGATGTGAGCCAGCTCCTGTCCATCCTCGGCCCACCCTGGATGATCCCTCCAAGGCCTCCAGGTGATCTGGTCGGAGACAAGGTCATCAAGTAGTCTCCGGGACATCGACAGATCTATCCGTCGCTGTGACCCTCTCCGAGCCACCAGTAGAAACCTCGGGGCCTCTCCCCGTCAACCCCTATCAGAGGAAGCCCTATCGGCCTTCGCACTACAATGTGCTCCCAGCACCAAACCTGTAGGAGCGATGTCATAACTAGACATCGACCGCCCTTGTACACGACCCCATGCAGGATCCTGTACAATCGGCATAGAACAAAGCTGCCCCAAGCAAACCTATAGCCATGGTCTCTCATGTCATAGACCACATCTGCTAGCACCCATGGTACCCTGCACCCGCTCTGGTGGCACAGCAGAAGTCCACCTACCACCCCGGCCAAAACCCGTGTGAGTCTAGATGCCCCAGGCATCTGACGTAGTGACTCGATGTTCACTCCGCCCTTCTCCAGGGTGAAGCTCGGATCGCCACACAACCGCATCATAGCATGGCCCTGATTGGCCATAGGAGTGATCAACCGTCCTTGTATGGGGATCCTCAAAATCCTCCATACATCCTCTAGTGTGGGAGTCATCTCCCCTGTCGGTAACCAAAAATAGGAAGAACCCGGATACCACCTCTCTGCCAGGGCTATTAGTAGCCCCATGTCTGTAGAAACTTGTGGCATCTCTGCCACATGCTGCAAGCCGACCTGTGCCAGCTGATCTCGCTTTGCCTGAGATAGAGCGGCCAAGTCATCTCTCAACCCACCATATTTCCATTCTCTACTCTTTAGTAATCCTCTCTGCAACATAAAAACAACAACACAATAAAAATCATTAATTAAAAATGCAAGTTAAAATAAGTTCAATTTTATACAAATGATGATATCGTCCACTATTGGACGATATCGTCCCAAATTTGAGCAAAATCGTCTTCGATTTCGCAAGCCGAAATCGTCCCTAATTTGATGAAATCGTCCCCCTTTCGCCGATTTCGCCCTTAGACGAAATCGGCGAACTTGAGACGATTTCGTCGAAATCGGGACGATTTCGTCCCGACGATGTCGACGGCCCAAAAACGGCCGTGATGCTCAAAAATTGCTCAAAATTCACCTAAAAAGCATGTAAATTCAACTTAAAGCATTCTAAACTAAGTTTAGACTCTTACCCGTAGCCCGCGCCGGACCTCTGTCGATCTGTGCGTTGTCTCGACCATTTTTGCTTGCAGAGCTCTAAAAACCAGAAAAATGAACAAGAAAAATGAATTAGGGTTTTACCCTATTTTTCTTAATTTTATTCAAAACACAATTAAAAACATTTTAAAATTTTGCTTTTTCGCGTTTTTACCTCAAACGTTCGATTTGGGTAAAAACACGGAGGGGGCACCATAGTAAGTCGTCGTACGATTCGACCAAGAATCATCGCCTAAAAATGGGAATAATTTTTGCTTTCTCGTAGATCGAGAAGAACTCATCTTTAACGCATTTTCTTCAAAAAATTCGCTAAAGAGGGGGCAAAATGTAGCACCCTAAAATTGGCACAGTAAAACCTTAATAATTACACTTACTCTAGTAAATAATTCAAATTCAAATTTCAACCTCCAAAACCGCTCCCAAACCGTCGCTTAATCCGTTTCCTCCTTTCTCGTGCCATTTTTAGAGTTTGTTTTGACCGTTTGATGATATCGTCGCCGATCAGACGATATCGCCTCAGATCGGACGATTTCGTCTGGGCTAGGATGTCCAGATGATCTTGTCCCAAAACTGATTTTTCACAATTAGTCTTTGTTCCAACGATGTCTCTAATCCGGGCAGAAGCGTGTCTGCGCCGTTAGAGACCCTCCCCGTTGGAGATCTCCCAAATAGGGATGATCTCCAACCTCCTAACCTCCCTCCTAAGCCTATTTAATCCTAGGCCCTCCCCTTAGCATCCCCCTAGCTGAAATTCCTCAGTAACTCGAATTCTACACGCACTAGACCATCTTAAATCACTATTTGCATTCGTATTTTTCCAAGTTTGTTTGCAGGAACTTCATTGTTTTTCAGTCGGAGCAAGCTCAGATCGTCTCGGAGGCGATCTCGTACAATCTCGAGATGATCTCAGTACCAATTCGAGACGATTTCGACTGTAGTCCACATTGGGGGCAATCAGTGCCTAAAGTTTGCATTTTCTCCACTCTTTTTCGTTGTATTATTCTGCATTTAGTTAATTCTATGGTTATTCTTTATTATCCTGCATCTTGGAGTTCACCCATGTAGATTTAATGCATAATAAAAGCATAAATTGTCATTAGATCGGTATAATGCATTCGTGTTTTTGCTTATTATCATCATTTTAATGTTCTTACTGTCATTTTACATCATTACCCTCTCTTATCATAGTTGCATTCTCTGTATTTTGCATCTATTTCTCTGTTTGTAGGTCTCTGACGAATTCGTCTGATGAATTCGTCAGATCTCAGACGATCCTGTCAGATAGGAGACGATCCTATCGAATTCTAGATGATCTTGACTGCTTCAAAAATCAGAATCTCCATCAGACATCCGGATCAGGTATGGCTCTGTAATTTAGCCTTTTCTCTCTATTTTCTGTCTAATTTTGTTCTTTGTATTCATTTAATCTGCATTTCATATAGAATAGCTTAGACTCATTTTGGCCAAACCTAGGACTTGGATGATTAAAGATAAAATTGAACACATCAAACACATTCCCAACCTAGGCGTGGAAACTGCCATTCAAACGTTTCCTGGTGAACCCACCATCCATCAAAAAATCACCATAATACACCTCCCCTGAGAGGCGGGACCTTCGCAAGGCCTCTCAGTCCGAGGTACCGCGCCATCCTTCTCCCATCCTCCTTTCGGGCACGGATCCTATAGCCTGAAGGTAAGGGTGCAAAAAATTTGGAGCGATACACAACCAATCTTCTTCATAATACTCTTCCTACCAACCATTTGCATAACAACAATATAGCATCTAATCCTTACATCACGCCATCCTACGCTCACAAACCAACCGTACCACCGAACCAATATGGTGGACAAACTGGTAATCTGGAAGCCATGGTGAAACAGTTAGTCTCCCGCATGGACCAGATAGATCCCTACCGTCCCTCGTACAATTATCGAGAGATGTGTAGTCAGCCTCTAGATCCTATAGTTGTAGCACAACCATATCCCAAACACTTTCCTATGCCTATCCTACCTATATACAAAGGAACCGAAGATCCCATAGAGCATCTTCGTATGTTTAGGATAGCATGTCATGATATATCACATGATGACTTGTTATTACTAAAAATGTTCCCAAAAAGTTTAGGAGGGATGGCATTGGAGTGGTATTATCAACTACCCACTCATTCTTTGAGGAATTTCGAAGAAACCGTCGAATCTTTTGTGCATCAATTTAGTGCCTATATCGAAAGGCATGTAACCATTAAATATTTGTACAACCTAAAACAAGACAAAGATGAGTGTTTTGCTGACTTCTTAGCTCGATGGAGGCAGTTGATAGGAAAATTACACTTTGTGTTACCTTATCGGGAAATGTTGGATATTTTTATCAATAATTTACAAGAACAACTATCCTATGAATTATCAATCGCTACCTTGACCACCTTCGATCAAGCTATAGATTTAGCTCGAAGAGTGGAAGATGCTCTCATTAGAAGAGGTCAGCTCAAAAAGAAAGATGATGAGAAAACATCCAGAAATCAATATAAAAATAAACAAGTTGTGGGTGATGGAGTCATTGATAGCAGAAACATTGCCAATGTTAATACTGTGAAAACAACAGAGAAGTTTATACTAAAACCTCCTGATAAACCACCCCAAGAATTTACTAGGTTAAATCAACCTTTATCAACCATTCTCCCACAACTATTAGCACGAGGTTTGATCCAATTACCAAACATCCGGGAACCTGATCCAACCATACCCGGATACAGAGCTGATTTACATTGTGATTTCCATAGAGGACCTGGACACGCTACCAACTCTTGTAAAATATTAAAACATAAAATACAAGACCTGATTGATAACAATGAGATGGAGGTGCAAGCCTTTCAACCTAAACAAAATCCTTCTAATAATGCTCAAAAGAACATCCCCCAAAATCAGAATCAGAATGCCAATCAATCATTGGACATATTTCAACATCCTTTACCAAAGCATGGTAAAGAGGTGGCTAATCAAATTGAGCATCATAATGTTCCCCCTCCTACCCGATATGTAGGAACTATTAGTGGACAATTACCTATTCACGATCCGCAAGTCTTTGACACAACTTTATCCATGGTTACGACCAGACCTCTACATAATATTCGGACACTTGATCTTAGTGATACCGAATATGAGACTGAAAGTGACATGGAAATCACCTCAAATCAATCGAATAGTTCTGAAGATGAATCAGATCCTGTTCAACCCATCACAAGTTCTATGGTTCCAGAAGAACCATTTCCTAGAAGAGTCACTACTAGACCATCTTCTCACCAAATACTTTCTAATGAACAAGCCATAAACGCTAGACCAAGACCTATTCATCACCCGCAAAATAATATTGTAGGAACCATCGGAGCCGTTACTAGACAACAGGCTCAAAACTCTCAACAGGATCAAACTCAGAATGATGGATCAGCTCCATTTGTTTTGAAAAATCCCAATAAAGGGAATTATGCGCCTAATGTTCAACATAAGCCTCCTTATAATATTAATGAACAATTATCAAATACTACAACTAGAATTTCCCTTTTGGATCTCTTAAGATCTTCTCCTACCCATAGGGATGAATTAATGCTCACATTAAGCCAAATGATGGTACCACAAAATATTCAACCTCAAGCCATGTCCAATACTATCATAACTCGAGAAGTCGATTGTATTGACTTTCGGGATAGAGATATCCCGCAACATAGTCTACATAAGGATAACCCCTTATATATTACTGCCCTAATTGGGGATGTAGCAGTTAAACGAGTCTTGATTGATAATGGTTCATCTTTAAACATATGCACTTTTGACTTCTACCAAATATTTGGGTTTAGAAGTGATGAAATGAAAAGAACTGATATGATTATAAAAGCCTTCAATGACGAAACACAAGAAACGTGTGGAGTTATTACTATACCCTTGCAAGTTGGTCCTAGAACCTTAGATACGACCGTGTTTATTGTACATTGCCCTGCATCGTACAATATACTTTTGGGTCGCCCTTGGATCAACGCGATGCGAGCGGTTCCATCCACTTTACATCAGTGTGTTAAATTCGAATTTAAAAATTAGTTGGTTACCATTCATGGTGATCCTAGACCCTTTGATATGTGTGCTTTGGTAGAACCTGTTGGAGTTCAATTTTGCCCTGCCCTGTCATCCACACATCCTAATTCTCATCATCCACCCAAACGTGTGAAACACACACCCATAACATCATCTACTCTTTCAACTACACCTCTACATATAGCTCAACCATCTTCTGAACAAACCACATTAGGACCTCGAAAAGATCCTAAAACTACAACCAATGCTTCTTGTTTTACTCCTATAACTTCCATACCTATAGACTCATCCATCGATATCCCTATAACATCTACATCCACTACGGGCATCCTTTCCACATCCGACGATGTAGGAAATGTTCCTTCTACCTCTTATGCTCTTACCGATGAGCTCTTACCCGATTTATCTAAAATTCTTATATCAGAAGAAACCAACACTGCCATGCAAGCTTCCCTTATTTTAAATAAACTCCCACCCTCTCCTCGTACCTTGGGCCTCCCACAGCCTATGGGAAGTATCTACCAAGTCGGGAGTTGTGCTTTTATTTATAAGGGATATGATTGGGGAAGAATACCCGGAAACATCAAGACACATTGTGATGGATATGCTAGATGCTATTTTGCTAATGAGTATATTAAAGCTAAGCCTATAATGCTTAAATTGGGATATAAAGGGAAAGGTTTGGGACCTTTCCAGAATGGTATGAAAGAACCTTTTGAGGTCGAACCATGGCCTGCCCGATGTGGTGTGGGCCTATTTCCTAGTAAAGGTCAGCCCTTCCCATTTGAGGATGATGACCATCTTGTGTGTTACCAAGATTATTTGGATAAACGAGATGTCTTGCATTTAATGAATAAGCCTCTTACATGCAATATGCTATCCATAGCTTACCCTGAGATGATTGCCGAATCCGACGACGAGTTGGAGGGGGATATCTTTCATGATGTCTCCATTGAGGAATTGTTATATAATGGATTTTATTTCGATGGCTCTATACCTAGTATAGCCCAACTTGAAGCTACGACTCCTCAAGACGAATTATCCAAGCTAACCTTGGAAGAATTACAAGAATTAGGCGTTTCACCCGCCCCACCTAATTTTGAGAGAGATCTACATATGGAAGTAGAAAACATCATAAAAATTAACATTGGAACCAAAGACAACCCTCACATAATCAACATTGGATCAGAATTGAGTCAAGAAAAACAAGATAAATACATTGCATTCCTTAAACAATATGAAGACGTCTTTGCTTGGACATATGAAGATATGCCAGGATTAGACCCTTCTGTAGTTATGCATCACCTAGTAGTCCATCCGGATGCTAAACCTCGTTAAACAAAAACTTAGAAAAATGCATCCTAAAGTGGCCTTACTAGTCAAAGGGGAATTAGAAAAACTCTTAAATGTTATTTTTATACAAGCCATTGATTATGCTGAATGGATTTCAAATGTAGTTCCAATAACTAAGAAAGAAGCCACTAAAGTTAGGGTTTGCACAGACTTCAGAGATATTAATGTTGCATGCCCTAAAGACGATTTTCCTCTTCCCAACATGGATCAGATCATTGAATTTACTGCTAGAAGTGGAATGATATCCCTAATGGATGGATTTTTTGGTTATAATCAGATCGGGATAGCTCCTGAAGATCAGGCTAAAACAACCTTTATTACCCCTTGGGGAACCTTTTGTTGGAAAGTGATGCCATTTGGTTTAAAGAATGCAGGTGCAACCTATCAACGAGCCATGACTTATATCTTTCACGATATGATGCATGATATTCTACATGATTATGTAGATGATATTATAGCTCGTTCTATCAAAGAAGATGATCATTTAAATGACTTGAGAAAAGTATTTGATCGGTTAAGGGAATATCTTATCCGACTAAATCCAACCAAATGCATATTCGAAGTTAAGTCCGATAAATTATTAGGGGTTATAGTTTCTTTACGTGGCATTGAAATTGACCCTCTCAAGATCACGGCTATCACAGATATGCCCGCACCCACCAATATATCAGAATTACGAAGTTTACAAGGTAAGCTTCAAGCTATTCGTCGCTTCATCGACAAGTTGGCAGACAAAACCGGACCCTTTCTTAAGCTTCTTAAGAAAGATGTCTCTTTTCATTGGGACGACGAATGTCGGGAAGCATTTGAACTCCTTAAGCAATATCTCCTTAAACCACCGGTGCTTTCCCCACCTAAATCTGATCGTCCATTTATTTTGTACATTTTTGCTTTCGATTTTGCCTTAGGAGCTATGTTAGCTCAGCTTGACGATGAGAAGAAAGAACGTGCTAATTATTACATTAGCAGGACCTTAATCAGTTATGAAACTCGCTATACCATATTAGAGAAATTATGTCTAGCAGTTGTATTTTCTACACAAAAACTACGACATTATATGCTCAGTCAAAAAACGTATGTTATTGCCAAATTCGACCCTTTGCGATATCTCATGAGTCGACCGTACTTATCTGGTCGTACAACAAAGTGGGTTCTTGCGCTAAGCGAGTTTGAACTCACATTTATAGGACAAAAGTCTGTTAAAGGTCAAATCATAGCAGATCAATTAGTTGTTGCACCCTTAGAGTCTACCCGTCCCCTCATCATTGAGTTTCCTGATGAATGCCTTAAACTAGAGGTAGACCATCCAGAGCAATGGTCCCTATACTTTGACGGAGCCCGATGTATGAGTGGGGCTGGTGCAGGTATTATTTTAATATCTCCATAGAAACATCTTATACCTTTGTCCTTCAAATTAACATTTGCTTGCACCAATAACACTACTGAATATGAAGCTCTTATCCTTGGATTACGAGCTGCCTTGGCACTAAAAATTAAAAATTTATTGGTTTTCGGTGATTCTCAACTTGTCATAAATCAAATCAATGATGTTTATCAGACCAGAGATGATAAATTACGCCCATACAAAGCATATGTTTTACAATTATTATCCTTGTTTGATCAAGTTACCTTGGAAGCTATTCCTCGAACTAGCAATCGTGCGGCTGACGCTATGGCTGCAACCGCATCTCTTTTGCCCTTGGAGTTAGATGACGAATATGCTACCATCATTATTCATCGACTCCAGGAACCCGCTTCAAGCAAATCATGCCTAGAACCTTTGGATGTGTTTCTAATCACCGAAACTACTCCTGAACATTGGTACACTGATATCTTTAATTTTCTCCAAAATGGGACCTTCCCTGATGGTTGTACTAGCAACCAACATAGGTTATTACGTAGACGAGCAAGTCGCTTCGTGATTATTGGTAATACCTTGTATAGGAGATCTTTTGAAGGCATCTTACTATGATGTTTGAATCTAGAAGAATCTAGATCAGCTTTGAATGAAGCCCACAATGGATCTTGTGGGGGACATTTTAGTGGTAGCGCCATTGCTAAGAAACTCCTTAGGATAGGATATTTTTGGCCTACCATGGAAAATGATGCACATAATTATGTGCGACATTGCGACAAGTGCCAGAAACACGCTGACCTTGTCCATGCACCTGCACAAGAACTGCAGGCTATTTCATCTCCTTGGCCCTTTTCAAAATGGGGCTTAGACATCATTGGAAAAATCAACCCTGTGTCATCCGATGGACACAAATTCATCATAACCGCCATCGAGTATTTCACGAAGTGGGTTGAAGCTATGCCATTAGCTTCTTGCACTCGGAACCCAAGTTTCCAAGTTTATTTTTAATCAAATTATTTGTAGGTTTGGAATTCCTGCAAATCTCATTTCAGATAATGGAACTTGTTTTAAAAATAAAGATGTTAAGAAATTATGTCAAAAATATAAAATTCAACATCGTTGGTCCACTCCCTATTATCCTCAGGGTAATGGCCAAGCAGAAGCCTCTAATAAAACATTAATCAAAATCCTCAAAAAATTGGTCAATAAATCTGGCCGCGATTGGCACATCCAATTATATCCTGCTTTGTGGGCTTATCGAACTAGCGTTCGTACCCCCACAGGCACTTCACCTTTTGTTTTGGTTTATGGTGCTGAAGCCATTTTTCCCTTTGAATTAGAAGTTCCTTCTTTAGCTCTACTACTTCAAGATACTGAAGTAGGAGATGAATATCGTGTTGGCAGACTTAGTCAGCTAGAACTTCTAGATGAAAAGCGCATCAATGCTTTGGAGCATCTTCGTGCCTACCACAACAAGCTTAAACGAGCATACCTTAAGAAAGTTCACCAACGATCCTTTGAGATCGGTGACCTTGTCTTAAAAGAAAATCAAAAAAATACTAATGCAACTAAAGACCTTAAAGGTAAGTTTGAGCCCAACTGGCTCGGACCATATGTCATCACTGCTAAATTTGGATCGGGCGCATATCGATTAGCTACCTTAGACGGTAAAGATCTTAAAGAACCTATGAACATTATGCATCTTAAGCGTTATTATGCATAACATTGGGTCATTTCATCATTTGTATATATTGTATTTTTTTGCATATTGTTTCATTTTTGCCATTTCTATCAAAATATTTTTCAAAAACAGTAATAGTATTTCTTCTTGCAATTCATCAATCAAAATCACAAATATAAAAATATAAAACATCAAAATCAAAATATTCAAAAACATATTTTATTTTCGTACTTGTCAAATCATGAAGTATTGCAGTTATATTTTCAGTTATTTTGGATAAATTAGCATTTATTTGGAATCCCGCACTTTCACATTCACATGAATAAATATCTTGATTTTATTTTTGATTATTAATCTCTCTTATATCAAAGTCCACAGTTGAATTAAATAAAGTTTTGAGCATAGAGAATTGATCTTGTTATTTACTTGAACCAAGTATATCTCCTCACATTAAAATGATTTCATTGCAAATTCGATATGATGCTACATAGTAGAAATGGTGTCTTGAGCGAAAAGTTTCCCCTGCTATCCTATCATGCACATGGTCTAGGATCTTTGAGAATTGACAAAAGGACAAGCTCACCCCTACCTAGAATAAAAATCCCTTGCTCTACAGCTAATCCGAGCAAGTATCCCTAGCATAGAAAGCAAAGAAAAGTTCAAAGAAAAAGAGAAAAAGAAAAATGTTATTTTGTATCATCACGACAATATTTCAGCATTATCTCAAATATCAAGCAAAAATACAAAAAAAAAAAAGAGAAAAGCAAAAGCAAAAGCAAAATGCAATAAAATCCTTTCCCTACCCCTTGAAAAGAAAAGAAGGGTGAATGAGCTTGAATCCCTGGAATTCTCAATTATTCAAAAACTGTGAGGTAAGCCCCATAACAGGTGGTTTGTGCCCAACCCACTTGGCCTTGGGTAATCCCTAGCATGGTGATATGTCTGTCACATTAGCGACCTTCTTTTGTACAGACCTATGTCGGCTTATGGATTAGCTAGCTCTTGATAACCTAACTTACATAGTAGTCTAGTACGGTTACATGCATATAAATCATGGTCAACGAACATTCATTTGGTTAAGTCAAATTACTTGTATCAAATTATCTTGCTCAAAATTGGTGAATGAACAATACAATTGCACACACATTTGTATTTGAGAGATTCTCTATCATTATGATAAATCAAGATCGGCAATGAACTCACATATGCACATGAGGGTTCCTTATAAATCTACATTTTTCTTTGAGATAATTTAAAATATTTCTGCAACTCTTTTGGAATAAATTTTATTCTTATTTTCAGAACATCTGTTTAGTATACTCACAATTACATACATTGTTTTCAAAAATCCAAAATTATTTTACACAACCTATTACAAAATCTAGCGAAATAAAGTCAAGTTTATATTATTATTTTCTGTTTATCAAAAATCAAAAATCAATCATGCAATAAAACCAAAATATCAAATTCTTCTTTGGATTTCGCGATGATGGTATAAGTCTATACCTATAATTCTATGCCTAGCGCAAACCATTGTTCTAATTTTATTTTCCATTTATTTTAAAAACAAATTCATAAAAACATATGACTTGCATCATTATGTTACACAATTGTGCTTTACAAACGAACGAACACTTATTCTATTTCATGTCATTATGTCAACATTCAATCTTGCAACCATGGTATAATTTCTAAGGAATTGTTCAAAATTTTATCACACTTAGGAATTTATGCCTAGCAAAATCATATTTCTTTTAGTATCTCATGCATACTATTTTTATGAAAATCTGAAAACAAATCATCAAACCATCATCATTTCCATCATCACAACACAAAGTCTTAAGACAGTCTCTTAAGCATTCTTTTACTTTTAGCAATATTTCTATACTGGGATTAGCTTGACGACCGAGCGAGCGGTGACTCCATGAAATGGTCTATAACAGCGACAATGTCCTTTGAAATTATTGTTAGAGGTCCCTTTTATTTTTCATCAAATCACACCAAAACAACCAATTGTTTACATCAGATTATTTCATTTAAATTTTACAGCATGACATCAAATTATAATATTTCCAAACGACATAATTACATGAATCATCAATCAAACAAACAAACAATTCAAACATTGAAGCATCATAAAAACATATGGACAAGTTATATTACAAAAATATCATATATACATCTCAAAAATATCTGTACATCATATCACAATTGGATTGGTATGCCACAATCTATATCCTGGCATACTCAATCCTCTCAAAATAATACATATACAATCCATCTATAGCAGCTAGCCTCGAGAAGCCCTCGAGCTCTCAGCCTCATCTACTCCCCCGCCCTGACGTGGAGGAGGTGGTCCCATAGAGGTCCAGTTTGTATCTCGGGTCCTCATCGTCGATCGTGAGGATGTCCTCGATGACCCCATCATGATCGGCTCCATAATGGGCTGGCAGTGGTAACCTCTCGGCTCTCTGGAACAATCTGGTAGTATGATCCTCGGTAGAATGTAGTCTGAGCCATAGACCATGCCAACTCTTGCATACTCGCTCCTCCACCTCGAGCTCTGAGCCGTGTAGCCTCATCCTGTAGTGTCTGCACCTGAGCCCGGAGGTGGGCAACCTCAGCCCAGAGAGCCATCGTCTCATTGCTCTCTCCCACCTCGACACCCTTGCCCTTATCGGGCGATGGTGGTCTCTCCCTCTACTGAGGAGGTAGTCCCTCCTCCCTCCTCCCTAGCTGCTGTGGTCTCTAGGGAGCCCGTGCCATCCTCTAGCATCTCTCCTATGGAGACCGTCGCTGCTCTACCCCATCGTGACCCTACGCTGCCTCAATCATAGCCTACCATCGCCTCCCCATCCGGTGCACCACGACGTGCACTAGACCCTATGCCCTCATCATCCGAGGAGGGTGGATGCCTACATACTAGGCATCGTACCCATCGACAACCCTAACATCATCACCATCCACTAGCTGGATGGGGGCATCATCCACGTCCTGGCTCCAGAACCACTGCATGTCTGGAGCCCCGCTCAACGTAGTACTATCCCGAATAGTCTGGGAGTACTCATAATCCCTGAGAGAAGGGATCCCCTATTGAAGACCGAACTACCATAGTACCCGATCGTAGCGGTGGAGCTCTACCTCTCCCCACTCCATCCTCAGCCAGCAGACTCGCCTGATGCGAGCCAGCTCCTGCCCATCCTCTGCCCACCCGGGGTGCTCTCGCCATGGCCTCCAGGTGATCTGGTCTAGGATGAGGTCGTCCAACAACCTCCGTGACATCGATAGATCTATCCACCACTATGACCCCCTCTGTAGCCACTAGTAGAAAACCCGAGGCCTCTCCCGATCAACCCCTATCAATGGGAGCCCTATCGGCCTTCGCACCGTAATGTGCTCCCAGCACCAAACCTGTAGCAGTGATGTCAAGACCAGACATCGACCTCCCTTGTATACGACCCCATGCAAGATCCTATACAAGTGGCATAGTACAAAGTTGCCCCATGCAAACCTGTACCCGTGGTCTCTCATGTCGCAAACTATGTCTGAGAGCACCCACGGTAGTCTGCACCCGCTCTGGTGGCACAATAGTAAGCCACCGACCACCCCTGCCAAAACTCGAGTCAGCCTAGATGCCCCAGGCATCTGCCATAGAGACTCGATGTTCACCCCGCCCTTCTCCAGGGTGAAGCTCGGGTCTCCTGTCAATCTCATCATCGCTTGGCCCTGATTGGCCATAGGCATCATCAACCGTCCCTGTATGGGGATCCTCATGATCCTCCATACGTCCTCTAGAGTGGGAGCCATCTCCCCTGTCGGTAGCCAGAAGTAGGACGACCCCGGATACCACCTCTCTGCTAGGGCTGTCAGTAGCCCCATATCCGTCGGTACTTGTGGCATCTCTGCCACATGTCGTAGCCCGACCTGTGCTAGTTGGTCATGCTCTGCCTGGTCGAGAGCGGCCAAGTCATCTCTCAGCCCATCGTATTTCCATTCCCGGCTCTTTAGTAATCCTTTCTGCAAAACAAACAATAAAACAACAAAATTCATTAATAAACCAATCATTAAAATAAAATTAAACACATTTTAATCAAGCTTAAAGATGATATCGTCCACCATTGGATGATATCGTCCCAAATTGGGCAACATCATCCTTTGTTAGGATGAAATCATCTCCGATTTCGCAACTTGGGGATCGCCCCTTGTTGGACGAGATCGCCCCTAGTTCGTCGATTTCGCCCTCGGACGAAATCGATGATCTAGGGACGATTTCGACGAAATAGGGACGATTTCGTCCCGACGTCGTCGACGGCCTAAAAACGGCCGCGATGCCCCAAACAATCAAAATTTAAATCCAAAAATTGCACAAAGTTAATTCAAACCTAATCTACTAGGATTAGATCCTTACCCGTAGCCCGCGTCGGACCTCTGTCGCTCTGTGCGTTGTCTCCACCATTTTTCTCTCTGCAGAGCTCTGGAACAGTAAAATGAATAGTAAAAAAATGAATTAGGGTTTTACCCTATTTTCTTAATTTTATTTAAAAATCAACATTTTAATTTTGCTTTTTCGCGTTTTTACCTCAAACGTTCGATTTGGGTAAAAACACGGAGGGGGCACCATAGTCAGCAGTCGTACGATTCGACCTAGAATCGTCGTCTAAAAAATTGAGTACATTTTTGCTTTCTCGTAAAACGGGAAAAACTCGTCTTTAACGCATTTTCTTCGGAAAATTCGCTAAAGAGGGGGCAAAATGTAGCACCCTAAAATTGGCATGGTTAAACCTTAGTAAAAAGATAAAAATTTGAATTTTAACCCCAAACTGCCCGTTAACCGCCTGTTACCCGCTTTCCCCATTTTTCATGCCATTTTTAGGATTTGTTTTGACCGTTGGACGATATCGTCGTAGATTAGACGAAATCATCCCCGATCTGACGAATTCGTCTGGGAATGGAACGTCCGGGACGATTTCGTCCCAAAACCAAATTTTCATAATTAGCTTCTGTTTCAACAACCTCTCCAACTTGGGCGGAAATGCGTCTGCGCAGTTGGAGATCTCCCAGATTGGGATGATCCCCAACCTCCTAACCTCTTCCTAATCCTATATAAACTGGGATATTTTCTAGTTTATCCCCCTGATACCCCTTAGCTGATGGATTTCCTTGTAGACTTTAGTTCCTTATGCATCTAGAGCATCCCCGCACCATCATTTGCATTCGGTATTTCATGCTTTTTCTTGCAGGAACTCTACTATTTTTTAGTCGAAGCTAGCTCGGATCATCGCAAGCGATTCCATACTATTTCGGATGATCTTGTCGAGGAGCGCAGATGATCTCGTACGATTGGAGGCGATCCTGATTGTAGTCCAGATTGGGGGCAATCAGAGCCTAGAGTTTGCATTTCCTTAGCTTTTATCTGCATTTTCCTATTATATTTCTGTATTATCTTAAATTATTATATTTATGCATCTTGGAGTTCACCTCATTTAGCATAACTGCATGATAAAGTTAAGAACAATCATTTAAATTTACTGCATTTTCCTTATTTTGTTATTTGAATCTATGATTTAGGCATGTTTGTTGTTATTGCTATCATTTTCCTTTGCTTCTGTAGTTGCATATTCGGTATTTTGTACCTATTTCTGTGATTGCAGGTTTTTGATGAATTCGTCTCATGAATTCATCAGATTTTAGATGATTCTGTCTGATCTCAGATGACCGTCTATGATTTGAGATGATCCTATGAAATATCAGACGATTACGTACGAATTGAGGCGATCTGGACTGTTACAAAACTCAGAATCTTCATCAGACATCCGAAATCAGGTATGTTATGTTTTAGCTAGCATATTCTCTGTGATTAGCATTCATTCCTATTTTTTGTATTCATCTAAATCAGCATTGGCATATAGAATAGTTTAGATTCATCTTGGCCAAACCTAGGAGTTGAATGATTAAAGTGCAAAATGAACACATCAAACTCACTATCAACCTAGGCGTGGAAACTGCCATTCAAAAGTTTCCTGGTGAACCCACCATCCATCAAAAATTCACCCTTATACCCCTCCCCCGAGAGGCGGGACCTTCAAAGGGCCTCTCAGTTCGAGGTATTGTCCCATCCTTCTCGCATCCCCCTTCTGGGCGCGGATCCTATAGCCTGAGGGTAAGGATGCAAAAAATTTGGAGCGATACAATGTGATTTGACCAAAGGCCTTTAATATGCCTTTGGAGCTTGCTTATGGATTTGATTTGACCAAAGGGCTTTAAGATTCCTTTGGATCTTTTTGATGGATTTTATTTGACCAAAGGGCTTTAAGATGCCTTTGGAGCTCTTTTTGTGATGACGGTGACCATGTTTTTTATTTTTTTGATATATTTGAATGTTTTTTATTTTTATGATATATTTGAATGTTTTTTATTTTTATGATATATTTGAATGTTTTTTATTTTTATGATATATTTGAATGTTTTTTATTTTTATGATATATTTGAATGTTTTTTATTTTTATGATATATTTGAATGTTTTTTATTTTTTATGAATGAAATGCCTTCAAATGAATGATATTGAGAGGTTTAGGCTCTTCAAAACCATCCAAATATGTGAGGCAATATGCTCCAGGCCCAATCCTTTCTGAAATCATGTAGGGGCCTATCCAATTTACCGTAAATTTATCCCACAAATGCAATGACAGATTTGAGTTTTGTTGGTTCTCTTTGAGCACAAGATCCCCAACTTTGAATTCCCTCAAATGGACTTTACTATTGTATGCTCGTGCAAGGTGATTATGATAAACATGGAGATGCTCCAAGGCATTGACTCAACATTCATCAAGAAGCATTAACTGATCAAGGTGGCCTTGCCATGCAGTGTCATCATCTATGAAGTCCTTCAATGCTATGCGCAAGGTTGGAATCTCCAACTCTAGGGGCATGATGGCCTCAGTGTCATACACA
This sequence comes from Wollemia nobilis, assembly GCA_028583015.1. Classification (NCBI taxonomy): domain Eukaryota; kingdom Viridiplantae; phylum Streptophyta; class Pinopsida; order Araucariales; family Araucariaceae; genus Wollemia; species Wollemia nobilis. The sequence continues at coordinate 15,396,837 of JAQPPZ010016723.1, forward strand.
AGTGAAAATGGTGTTGCCCCAGTGGGCATCCGCACACTAGTCCTGTATGCCCATAATGCAAGAGGTAACTACAAATGCCAATCCTTATGATTATCTTTAACCATCTTCCTCAAGATAGATACGATTGTTTTGTTTGAGGCTTCTTCTTGCCCATTTGCTTGCGGATAATAGGGTGTTGAAAAACTATGCTGAATATGGTATTTGTTCATTAAATCTCTCACATTTTTGTTCTTGAAAGATGGCCCATTATCCGATATTATCTTTGAAGGGACCCCAAAATGACTTATGATATTGTGGAGTATGAACTCCGCAATCCTTGGTCCAGTAGTCGATGTCAAGGGGATCACTTTGACCCATTTGGTGAAGTACTCAGTGGCCATTATGATGAACGTGTGTTAGCCTAAAGATGGGGGAGAGATATTCCCAATCAAGTCTAGTCCCCACTACGAGAAGGGCCATGCTGCCTGGATGGGTTGCAAGGCTTGTGATGGCAGGTGGGTGAGGTTTGCATGATGTTGGAACTTGACGCATTTCTTGACATACTCACAATAGTATTTTTCCATAGTGGGCCAATAGTAACCCATTCTCAAGATGCATTTAACGATGGCCATGCCACTAAAGTGACCACCACACGTACCATCGTGAGCTTGCAAAATTGCCTAGGATGCTTCCTGGGGCTCAAGAAAATGAAGGAGCATTCCATCGTAACCTCGTCTATAGAGGATGTCTCCTAGAAAAATGTATCTTGTCACCTTTTGTTTAAAGGTTCGTCTTTCAGCATGCGATAGGTCTTGCGGTACCATTCCCAGCTTCAAGAAATCTCACACTTGGGAAAGCCAATCCTGATAGGCCACAACTTCTATGGATAACATGACATGTTCCTCTTGTGATCTAGAATTTGAGAACACATATTGAGAGGTAACCCTATGGTGAATGGTTGTACCACACTCCGTAGGACCTTGAGAGATCAAATATTCCCAAGGTGCTATTTGCAAGAAAGCTCTAACTTTGAAGGACCAATCCTGATTTGGTTTAGTTTGGATCATGTTGACTGAATCTTGATTGTCAATAGCCTCATGTTGTATTGTTGAGTGTGCAAGCACTTTCACATGAATGGTTGTGAAATCAGTAGATAGATTTTGAGGGATTAAGGATCCCAAAGATGCCATGGTGTCTACAAATCTATTTGACGTACGAGGGATTGCCTCGATGTCATACCATTCTAGTTGGGCTAGGTAAGTTTCAACAAGCTCCTTGTATGCTTTCAAGAGTGGGCACCTACATTGGAACAATCCTTTGACTTGGTTAACTATGAGCAAGGAGTCACCAAAGATATTCAATATTTTAATACCCATTGCCATAGCCATTTGAAGTCCCAAAAGCAAGGCCTCATATTCTATGTTATTGTTCATGCAAGGGAAGTCTAGCTTGAATGATAAGGGCAATGGAGCGCCCTATGGTGTGATAAAGACTATCCCTACTCCGCCCCCTTGCTCACACTTTGAACCATCGAAGAACAATGCCATGTCTCTTTCTTTCTCAGGTTCTTCGAGTTTCGATGGATCTGATAATGCGAAGACTGCATCATCAAGAAATTCTATAGTGAGAGGCTTGCTATCCTGAAGAGGTGCCTCTGCTAATTGATCTGCTATGACTTGTCCCTTGATGGAATTTTGTCTTATGAACTCTAGATCAAATTATGTCAGTAGCATGATCCACTTTGCAGTACGGGTATTGTGATATGTCTTGTTCATCATGTACTACAAAGGATTTTGTTTGGATATAACGTAGGTCGTATGACTCAACATGTAGTGTCACAACTTTTTGGTTGCAAAGACCACTTCCAAGCACAACTTTTCTACATACGCATATCCCAGCTCATAACTCACCAAGGTGTGACTAATGTAATATATGGACTTGCTCTTTGTTTTGTGCGTTCTTTTGGGCCAACATAGTGCCCAAAGCAAAATCGATAGCCAATATGTATAGCAAAAATGGTATGTCTAGCCTTGGTGGAGCCAACACTAGCGGCGTTTCTAGGTATGTTTTGATCTCTGCAAAGGATTGTTGGCACTCTTCATCCCAATGAAATGGGACATCTTTGCATAGCAATCAGTTCATGGGTTGACACTTGTCTGATAATTGAGCAATGAACCATTTGATGGATGCTACCTTGCCTTGTAGGCTTCTTAACTCCCTAATGTTGGTAGGGGTGGCCATTTCCAATATAGCCTTTACCTTTGTAGGATCAAATTTGATGCCTCTCTTAGAAACGATGAACCCTAAGAGCTTTCCAGAAGTTATGCCAAACACGCACTTCTTAGGATTCAATCTGACATTGTGTTCAATGAGGTGATCGAAGACCTTTGTAAGGACTTGAGCATGCTCTTTTCGCAATAAATATTTGGCTAGTAAATCATCAATGTAGTCTTCCAAGATCTTATGCATATAGTCATGAAAGATGTATGTCATGGCCCGCTGATACGTGGCACCATAATTCTTAAGGTCGAATGGCATTAATTTGTAACAGAATGTCCCCCATGGAGTAATGAAATCCGTCTTGTGTTGGTCTTCAGGTTTGATCCAGATTTGATTGTACCTAGAAAAACCATCCATTAGGGAGAGCATCTCATGACCTATGATGGTATCAACAAGAGCGTCTATGTTTGGCAATGGGAATGAATCCTTTGGAGTTGCCCTATTCAAGTCTCTGAAATCCATGCAAATGTGAACTCTTCCATATAGTTTTCCCATGGGCACCATGTTCGATACCCATTTAGGGTAGTCAATGGGAACTATGAAAATTGCATCCAATAGTTTTTGCAACTCGTTCTTCACCATCAAAGCGACGGTTGGATGCATTTTCCTCAATTTTTGCTTGATTGGATTCTTTAGGGGATCCAATGATAGGTTGTGAACAACTAACTTTGGATCGATCCCTGGCATGTCTTTGTAAGTCCAAGCAAAAATATTTGGCCTCTCCTTAAGGAGAGGGATAATGATGGCTTGTTCCTCTGGAGATAGACTTTCTCCAAACTTGACTTTCTTTGGTTGAGAAGGATCATCACTGATGTCCACCTCAAAAGTCACTTCTATAGCCATATGTGACCCATCCTCCAACTGGTGAGGCATGGGTATCAAGTGAATGTCATCGATGGGATTTACAATTCCTACTGAATTAGGATCCAAACCAGCATGGAACACATCATAAAAATAGCTTGATGCAAAATGGAATGGTTGTAACGTCTCTTCATTAGAGAAAATATCCTCAGGCTCTATGGGTGAATCAACATGATCCCAATCAATAGCTTCTATGTCAAGACACAAAGGTTTAGTGGAATCTATTGGGTTATGAAGTGGAGTGGTCAAATCAATGGAGACCATGTTGATGGATGGAATGAAATATCCAGGACCACATGGGTGAAATTTTGTCTCAGAGGTTTCCCTTCCATACTCATGATGAGGTTCTGGAGGAAAAGGAATCTTTGGATCTGGCCCCTGAGTAGGCTGGATAATAGGATCATTGGGCTCTAACAACTCTCTGAATGTAGGCGGAGGAGGATTGACCGCATGGTGAATGGAAACTAAGTTGATAGGTCTTCCTAGAAACCACAAACCGGGGTCTATGGCATGAAGTGCCTCTCTCTCTACTAATGCATTGACTTGCTACAAATGGTGAGGCCCAAGATAAGCCATCTTAGTTTCATCTTCAAAGTCATCATCACTTATCCAAAAATCGTTAGCATTGGTATGTGGCCCCAAGACAAGAGGCTCGTGTCTTGGCCCTAAGTAGGCCATTTTTGTCTCATCTTCATACTCTTTATCACTTATGAAGAAGCCATTTGCATTAGTTTCTTGCCCCAAGTTATGGGGCCACTGCCTTGATCCTAGGTAGGCTCTCTCTATTGAGTCCTCTGACTCATAGCCACTTTCATTTGATATGAATCCACTCTCATTGTGGATGGACCAAGTAAATCTGTGTAAATAGCGAGGCCCATGATAGGCCAAGCTTGCTCGTGCTTCATCATCACTTGCTACATATCCATTTTCTTCTTGCTCATCATCCCATGAGTTGTAACCCATTGGGGTGGCATCAATTGTGGGGCTTGGATGATAAGTTTTGGGTGGTGGTATGCTCACCACGGCCACTTGTTTGTTGCTCAGATGTTTTGTACTTGGTGGGTGATAAGGAATAAAATCAATGTCTTCTCCTAACCCCAAGCTTAATCTATCCAAGGCTGCTTCTAGAGAGTCATCCCGACATCTGATATGATAGCCTAACCCAAACCTATCAGTGGGAAGATGGTATTATGGCTCAAATGGCCGCCTACACCCCTACTCGTATATACCAAGACCGTAACCATGCCAATGGCAACGTTCAAAGTAGCTTAGAGCAAACTCAGGATTAGAGAGGTAATGAAAATTAATAGTGAATAATTTGTCATTGTCCTCTTCTTCATCGATAGACTTATGGGTGCAATCTAGTCCAGCATAGACAAAGTTTATCTGATTGGGAGGGATTCCAAGTAGAACCACTATTCCCACTGGTGGTCTTAAGTCATTTGGTCATCCCATGTCTTGTGCGGACTCTATGATGGGCATGAATGTTATGTTCTACACAAGATACTCTCCTATCCCTATACTTTCCAAGTGTATAGTCGCATGCGATGTGGATGATCCTACAGATGACACTGGCGAAGTGGGTTCTAGCATCTCCTCAGCTTGATCCTGGAGATCTTCTTCTTCCATGGGACTTGGATTTTTCTCAATGGCTATGGTTAGCGCTTCCTTGAGATTTCTTTCCTCAACTAAGGGCACCTTTAGCTTCTGATTGTATTTTGGTTTAGATATTGATGGTCTCTTAGAAGCATTAGTCATGTTGGGTGCTAGATGAGGTGTTGATGTAGATGGGTCCTTTTGTACCCCTTTGCTTTTATCATTCAGTTGTGTAGCTAGAGATGAAGGTCCTACATACAAGTGGGTAGAAGAAATCACAAATTCTCCTAGATAATCCACCTGATGGACATATTTGAATGGCTCCTCATCAGCCAACACCATATAGACTTTGTTATCATGCACATACTTGACACATTGGTGTAATATTGAAGGAACACACTTCATGTCCCTTATCCAAGGTCTCCCTAGGAGGATGTTGTATTGCATGGCCCCTTCCAAGACATGACACATCACGAGGATGGTCTTATGCCCCACCTTGATAGGTAGGACTATCGTTCCCATGGTATTGCATAGAGCATCATTGAAAGCCCTTAATGTATAGGCTCCTGAAACGATATTGGACTTGGGGATCTTAAGGTGTTCTATTGATGTTGTTGTGATGATGTTGATTGATGAACCTATATCGATCAAGATCCATTTGAAAGGTAAATCATTGACTGATACCACAATGTGTAGCGGAGGGTCTGGTAAGGTAGTAGGCATTATCTTAATCTCATAATCATAAAATTGGATTATAGGTTCCTGGCATTCTTGTACTTGTCCCACAAAATGAGTGAATGCATTTGGATCTTGTGGTTGGAGCTCAATCGACCTTAAAATCTCCATCAAGGTCTCCCTATGCTTTGGGGACTATTGTATGAGCTCATAGATGGATAGCTTAGCTGGAATCATTTGTAAGTTTTGCTCAAGTCTACTCCGAATAGTCACCACAGGTCGGGTTGGTGGACCTGGAAGGTTGTTTTACCCCTGCCTCTGCCTAGGTGTAGTGGGGACATTAATGGGAGCTATAGGAGGTTGTGGTTGACCATACCATCTACTCCTAGTTGCTATATTGACAATTTCAACCATCCCAATGCACCCATGGGTAGGCATATCAACTCGAACCTGATTGAATTGTGCTCCTTGCCCTCTAGGGACCTCATGGTTTGGTAGCAAGTTTTTGTATATGCCCATATCTCTATTTTTAGGAGCCAGTGGGTTGTCAACTTTAAGTTCTCCCACCTCAATCATGTTTTGCACCTGGTGCTTGAAACCAACGCAAACCTCTATGTTATGCCCCGGTATCCTATGATAAGGGTAAAATTGATCTTCCCTATATCCTTTTGGCTTAGGATGGTTGGGATCTATGAGAGGTATATCAGGGAACCTGATATTTCCCACCTCGCTCAATTGGTTGAAGATTGATTGCATTGATTTTGTCAATGGTGTGAAATAGCGAGGGGGCTTGCATTCTTTGTTTTGCCCTTGATTATTCTTTTGATCATAATTGGACTGGTGGGGGTTGTGCTTGATAATTCTGGGGTTGCTGCACAGCCCCATCCTTAGGCGCAACCAATACCACTTGATTAACTAGAGCAGGGTTTTCCTACTTCTACTTGTATTTTCCATTTTTGTCATTTTTGTTCCACTCCTTGGTTCGGAGTTTGATGGTTCCCTCATCTAATTTTATGTCCTCAATGAGTTTGGCTTGTGCCAAGGCTTCCTCAAATGAGGGGTATTTTTGAATTTGTAGCAAGAGGGAAATGTGTTTGGAACAACTCTTGGTGAACATTCGGACAATCTCTTCTGTGGGGACAGAGAATGATAATTTTACCATGACTTTTCTCCATCTATTCCCATATTCCATTACTAGCTCATCGTCATAATGTCTCAAATTGGCCAGGTCTAAAAGGTTCACCTTCCTCTTAGCACCAAATGAGAAATGCTTCAGGAAAGCATTCACTAGTTGTTCAAAATTGGATATGCTATGCTTGGGCAGTTGGTTGAACCATTGAGTGGCAACGCCCAAAAATGTCATAATGAATGTCCTTAGCATAAGAGCATCATTATCTTCAAGATGAAAACATGCATTGATGAAATTGGTGACATGCTCTTGTGCATCCTCTTCACCCTTAAAATTTTCCAACCTAGGCATCTCAAAATGCTTAGGGTATGCGGGGCTAGGGACAGATGGACATAATGGTTGATTGTGTATTTTGCTCAATGTCGGTTGGTTCCCAACCATCTCTTATTTTTCAAAGGACTTCATATTTTTAGCAAGTTCTTGGAATGCTTTTGAGGCGAGGATTTCCTCCTCTTGCAAACCCCCCCACGATGGCAGTGGAGGTAGCCCTCTATCCATTTTATTTGTTCTATTTTCTTCCCTCCTATGAGGGGATTCAGGATGTGTCTGATCCTACTCTATTAGGTTTACCCTTTCTCCTCCAGTTGGATTTCATTCATGATTTGGAGGGTGGTTTTATTATGGGTTTCCTTCTTGTCTAGTGCACTCCTCTCTTGGTGAGTCAGTGCATTGATCTCTTTGATGATCATTTCTATTTGCTTGTTGGTTGCTACGAGCTAGCTACTCAACTTGCTCTCTTAAATGTTGCTCATGTTGGCGCAATAACCTTTCTCTTTGCTTGTCATGTTTGAGAGCTTCCACAAGCTCTCGCTCCTTGTGCAAGGTATTTTCTAACCATCGCATGTGGTTAACTTGCATGATCATAGAAGACTCATGCTTATCTGACCTTATTCTAGTAGTTTTGATTTGCAGATTCCTCGAAGAGGTTTTTGCTATTTCCTTGCTCTTGCTAGCTAATGTGACTTGTTCAATGTACTTTTGAGTGTCTCTATGGTCAGACTCTATATGTTTACTATGGGGTCACCCTGAGGCACCCCCAGTTTGGGAAGTGGGTTTAGAAGTCACTATTCATGAACTTCTAGATGCAGAATTCTCTATGGCTATAGTTTTGGGAGGTGGTCTCGAATAAATCTGATCCACCTCATCTAACTATCTTGTTTTCCATGGATGATCCCATGGGGTGCCATTTACTCCAATGAGGTCATAGTCTATTGGAATCCTTCCTCTTGTGTGAAGGATATCTTCTATTTGATGTCTATGATTGGATGTATCTCTAGTTTCATGCCCCTTAGTGGGCTGATCTATTCTAAGTGTCTCATGTGAATGTTGGGATGTTGTGACTCCTATGTGTCCTTTTGATGATGAAGGCTTTGTGGTCACCTTATTTCTCCATGAGGATGGAGGTGTGGAAGCCTCATCATCCCTATGTGAAGAATGGGTTTTAGAACCTCTCTTATGTCCATGTGGGGAGGAAGCTCTTGAAGCCTCCTCATGTCTTTGAGAAGTTTCTATGTTTTTGGAGGAGGCCCTTGAGGTCTCCTCATGTCTCCTTGATGATGATGGCCATGAGGCCTCTTTGTGTTTAGGTGATGTAGTTCTATGATGTTTCTCCCTATTTGGGGTTTCTTGGGGAGATCCCCCAAGGGTTGAGTTATCACCCCTAAGACTCGTAGAACTGCATCTCACGGTCTTACGAGTGGGTCTTCCAATGTGACTACGACTTCGCCTATGAGTGTGGGTTGCTTCAGATTCTCCTTCGGTATCAGACCAAGGATGTTTACTTCTTGTTTTGACCATTGTGTTTGTGGATTCAGTTTTTTTTGTGTTTGCAATTAAATATAGCCAAACAATATCAAGCAAATGTTTATCTTGATTACCAATTTAAGTGTGCCCTAAACTATTTGTTGTATTTAGATGTTTTGTTGTTTCTTGTTTCTTGTTCTTGTTTTGGATTGAGAATGAGGAGACTCATCCATAGTGATAATCAAGAACACTCATGCCAAACATGATTTCTCAAAAGAGACTAGGGTACACCACTTAAATCCTAGTGGGGGGTTCACCTAGCTCTTCCACTCTAAACCAATGATTGTTCCAATAGTGGGAGATAGTTTGAACACAAGTAACTTAATATCACTATAGGTAAGTTCCTAATTCTATTTCTAGGAAGCTCTAGGGGGAAAACCGGTGGAAGGAGATGAATGCCAACGTCACCAGACTGAATTGAGGGTTGGTGATGAAATCCAACTCCCCAATGTTTATGGTAGAACATGCAAGTGTGTGGGGTTATTTTTAGATTTTTGAAATGGAAAGTGATGCATCAACCAACATTCATGACTACTTTCCTACATGCCTAAAAAGAACATTTTGAATTAAGAAATATGCACATCTAATTTAATCTAAATGATTTCTCATATAATGCACTTCCTACTTTGTGAATGGGTAGCCACTGATTGGGCCACATGCAAGCAAACCAAAATACAATGGCCTAGCATGCTGGAGACTAGGGCGGACCTTACAGGTAGAGATCCATTGTTCCTAGCAGTGCCTAGAGGAAATCTAAAAGAGACCTAAGAAATGCAACATGTAGTTTTTATTTCCCCTTTCATTCTTTCAGTTTTCCAAATCAAAATATGTCTTTAATTATCACTATTTTTAAGAAAACAGAAGTAGGAAGCAAACCATAAAGCATCAAAAAAGTTGTACCAACCTTTAATCCAGCTCAGAGAATCAATTTTTTGACCTCTACTACACTCTAGTTCTGGCCGCTGTCGACCAGAGCGACTGATTTTTGGCCACTGTAGACTAGAGCGGCTGACTTCTGGCCATTGTAGACCAGAGCGGCTGACTTTTGGCCACTGTAGATCAGAGCGGCTAAACCTGCACATAAAACTCGAGTCAGTAAAGCGGAAAAAAATGAAAGTAAACTAAAGAACTAGGTAGGAGTCCCACCATGATCGCCATCTATAGCGACCCTAGGGAAGTAGTGCGTCGTCCCCACCAACTACTCTACTTGTGATTTAATTGAATCCTTTAATGTTAAACATGCAATAAATGAAATGCATGAAGCAAATATAACCATAATGCGAAGAAATAAAGGAATGAATTCTTTTTGTATTGATATTTCCAAGATCCAGTTACATATGAATCCCTCTAAGGGATACCCTTCATTTGATACATGATTTTACACACAAAGAGGGCAACAGGTGTATAAAATATCCCCTCGCATAGGGGGTGCACTTTATCAGGCTTCCCAATGATGCACATAGAAATATATGAGGGCTTACAGATGCCTCCTTCTCTAGGTATGATTGCTAGAGGGATCCTCTTGCTCTTGTATGTTGTGGATTTGCCCGATGAACCTGTAGCCCTATAAGCAATGAAACAACAACACACACTTAGATGTTCAAGATTGCCTCCCTGGATGAGGCTATTAGAAATGAATAAGCTTAATGGAAATACAATGAAACTAATGCTATGCAACCAAGTAAATGAAGTAAATATATGCTAATGATATGAAGACATGAAGAAAGTAGAATAAAAGAAACTAGTGTCTACACCCTAAGTTAGGCCTACGGGCCACTATCCAAGACAACGACTGCTAAAGTGAAACTTGTCTTCTTTGCTCCAAGGCTATGGACCAAATCTTGTATCTGATGTTGAAATGATGGTTGATTTGCTTGAGGTGTTGAATATCCTGTATGTGTTAAACCCTTGATTGGCCAGCACTTTGTTGCTCCTCAAAGATGCTCCAATATACTCTCCAATATGGCAGGGCTTCACTGTAAAAGTGATCCTCAAGGGAAGCTCTCCAAATCTCAAAAGCTCTCCTCAATGACCTATTATGTTCAATTCATGATCCCTTGGTGCTCTTAGGCTTACACCTTTTAAAGTGTGTGAAACCCTAGGTCTATGTTCAAAACCCTAGGACTAAATCCCTCATGCGTACTGGGTGTTAGCATGAGAAGATTTTGTTTTTCTATGTTTAACTTAAGTCTAAATTAGGACTTAAGTCTCCCATGTGAACTGGTCATGAAAGGGGAATGCAAAGTTATCCCCGCTCACCTTTATTGCATGCAAACTACCACTTCCACCCATGAATGGGCTGATTTATCGACAATTTGTTTTTATGGCTTAGCCACTGTCATCCGCAATGACTAAGGTTTAGCCGCTATCATCTGCAGTGGTTGAGGTTTGGTCACCCTGAGCTTGAGTGGCCAGGATCTAGCCGCCATGGTTTACAATGGCCAGGCTTGGATGGGCTGAGACTACCCCATATGAGTGGTGAGAACCACTTTTGATACTTGGAAAGTCCAAGGTTTAGTCACATGGCCTAGGAATGTGCCCATGTTAGTAGTTATCCTAAACATGACATGTTTTAGGTGTCTACACTATCGAAGGCTTAGTTATGGAAATTTCATAAAAATAAAAATTTTGTTCTTCCCTTCATAACCAACATTTAGGGTCCTAGCCATCAAATAATAGAAAATCTAATTTGGGCATCTTATATGTGCTCTTATTGGTAAAAATATCATGTGGGCTTTCCTATGAATTGTTTGCATTAGAATTTAAGCCCATGTTACTCAACTAGATGTACACATAATTAATTCCTTCTAAGTTACTATCAATTTCCTTTAGACTATTTTGAGTTACTTGGTTTTGTTGCATCAAATAACTTGTGCTTTCTTATAGCTTATTAATTTGGCTTGTTAATGTGCTCAATTGGTTATGTTAGTAAATGCTTCTTCCATGTGGGCACCCCTAGTGCCTATGACCATGTTTTCATGATTTGGAACTCCCAAAAATGCTTATAGGTGTTGTATAACAAAATTATCAATTTGAAAAGATGATCAAAATGGAATATATACCCCAAAATGATGGATTTTTAACTCCAAAAAAATATTATGGATGTTATATACCAAAATTATCAATGCAATGAGAATATCACAATGAAATTGTTGAGCAAGGTGCAGCAGCAGTATTGTCATTGTTGTCAACACAGTCAGATAGATCTGTTGATGCAGTGGACAGGAAGTTCAAAAGCTATTCAGATGCAGAAGACAGGAGCTCAAAGGTTACTCAGAGTATGTACAATGATTTTCCAAGAAGACCGAAGGGGCCCATATGCAAAAGATCAAAGAAAAAGACAAGTAAGAAAAGTGTCGCGATATCGCGACATATACAACAAGCAAGAAAAACTGTCACGATTTCGTGACATGTTGGAAGAGAAAAAGGCAAGAGGAAAAACTGTCATGATTTCGTGACATGTTGGAAGAGAAAGAGAAAGCAGAAAAACTGTCATGATTTCGTGACATGTTGGAAGAAAAAGGCAAGTGGAAAAACTGTCGCGATTTCGTGACATGTTGGAAGAGAAAGAGAAAGCAAGAAAAACTATCACGATTTCGTGACATGTTGGAAGAGAAAGAGAAAGCAGGAAAAACTGTCATGATTTCGCGACATGTTGGAAGAGAAAAAGGCAAGTGGAAAAACTGTCACGATTTCGTGACATGTTGGAAGAGAAAGAGAAAGCAGGAAAAACTGTCACGATTTCGTGACATGTTGGAAGAGAAAAAGGCAAGTTGAAAAACTGTCATGATTTCATGACATGTTGGAAGAAAAAGAGAAAGCAGGAAGAAGTGTCACGATTTCATGACAAGTTCGAAGAAAAGAGAACAAGTAAGAAAAGTGTCACGATTTCATGACATGTCGCATTTTCCGACTAAAATAGGAGAGAGAAAGTAAGTTGGAAAAGTGTCACGATTTCGTGACATGTCGCATTTTCGTGACTAAAATAGGAGAGAGAAAGTAAGTTGGAAAAGTGTCACGATTTCGTGACATGTCGCATTTTCATGACTAAAATAGGAGAGAGAAAGTAAGTTGGAAAAGTGTCACGATTTCGTGACATGTCACATTTTCATGACAAAAGAAAGAGAGGAAGCGTACGAAAGGAACTATCATGATTTCATGACAAAGGCAAAAAGCAAGACTATGGAAGTAGAAGTGTCATGATTTCATGACAAAAGCAGAGAAGAAGACTTTGAAGGTAGAAGTGTCACGATTTCATGACAAAAGCAAAGAAGTGAAGTAAGAAGCAGAAGTGTCACGATTTCATGACAAAAGTAGAGAAGAAGACCTCGAAGGTAGAAGTGTCATGATTTCATGACAAAAGAGAAAGCAAGACTTCAGAAGCAAAAGTGTCACGATTTCATGACATTCACATAAAAAGAAAGAAGAGAGAAGAAAAGTGTCACGATTTGACATTGTCCAGTTTTCTGACTCAAAAAGGGTAGGAAGGAGAGAAGCAAAAGTGTCATGATATCACGACATGTAGTTAATCAAGAAGGGAGGAGGGAATAACAAAAGTGTAGCGATATCACGAAATGTGCATTTTCATGACAAAGGAATAGAGAAAGTGTACGAAGGAGAAAGTGTCACGATATCGTGACATGTTGTATTTTCACGGGCCAAAGCTAAGAGAAAGAGCAAGGAGAAAAAGTGTCACGATATCGTGACATGTTGTATTTTCATGGTTAAGTTGAAGCCGATGAAGACCGATGAACAACCGACTAAAATTAGGGTTTACAGTTGTCATGAAAGCTGACTAAGATTAGGGTTTTCATCTCAAACATTCTATTATAAAAGGAGGGTTGTTTGGAGATTTGAGATTGTTGAAGTGTGCGAAGTTCGGTCGAGTGTGCAGAGAGCAAGTCATGTCGAATCGAGCTAAGTGCAAAATTTGCAAAGAGAGCAGAGTGCATGAAAGGGAGAAGATGATCGTGAAGGTCGATTGTAGCGAAGTAGAGTGTGCGAAGTGATTGCATAGAGAAAGTAGAAGGTGCAGTGCGGCTATAGATCATAGAAGTGAAGTGTCTATTCTATGAACAGTGAGAGAGATTGGGTAAGCAATAGACCAATTAGGGTCTTGTAAAAGCGAAGGTATTTTTTTGGTAAACTTCTAGATTCAAAATTGAAGTCCAGGTTACAGCTTGGCATCAGGGGTTGGTGCTCCTTCCAGTTGGTGCTAGTAAAATAGGGGTTGGTGCTCCTTTCTATTGGTGCAGATAAATAAGGGGTTGGTGCTCCTTCTAGTGGGTGCTGGTAAATTGATTGTAAAGTTGGTGCTTTGCAAAGGCTGGATTTGGATGGTAGTCCAAGCAGTCATTTTTGAGGAGTAGCCACATTGGTGAACCTCATTAAATCTTGTGTTGTGTGATGTTCTCTTGTGATACTTGCTTTATCTAGTTTTAAGGTTTCATTATTTCTATTTTAAGAGCTATGAATTTAAGTTTAAAGAGCTACACTGATTCACCCCCCCTCTCAGTGTCATTGTGAGACTAACAATTGGTATCAGAGCCAAGTTCCTATACAAGCTTAACCGACTAGGGTGATCTTGGAAGTAACACAATGGCAGGTGGTGAAGGCTTCTCATCAAACAAAGCACCATTGTTTGATGGATCTAATTACGCATTCTAGAGAATCAGGATGCAGACATATCTCTATGCTTTGGGTTACGACATCTGGGATTCAATAGTTAGTGGATACACAATACCCATCACTCCTCCAAAAGAGGCTGACGAAAAGAAACTATTTGAAAACAACTCAAAAGCAAAAAATGCTCTCATGTGCGGATTAGCAGACAGTGAACTAGTAAAGATCATGAGCTGTAATACGACAAAAGAGATATGGGACAAACTGAGGAGTATTCATGAAGGAGATGATAAGATCAAGGAGGCCAAGTTATAGACACATCGAGCTCAATTTGAAGCATTGAAAATGAATGATGATGAAAACATTGAGGCATATATGCTGAGAGTTAATGGAATCATTAATGCGATCAGAGGACTCGACGAGGATATTGGAGACTCTACCATCATGAAAAAGGTACTAAGATCTCTTCCTCAAAGGTTTGATTCCAAAGTCTCAATGATAGAAGAAGCTAAAAATCTAAATTATTTCAATATAGATGAGATGTATGGTTCTTTGACTGCATATGAGATGAGGATAGGAAGATCTAAACCCATAGACAGAGAAGCGGCTTTTAAAGCCCTTAAAAATAAAAACACAAAACAAGAGTCCGAGGAAGAAGAGACATCAGATGAAATGGAAGCAAACTTTGTTAGAAAACTAAAAAAGGGAAAAGGAAAATATAGAGGGAAGCTACCATTTAAATGTTTCAACTGTGGAGGCATTGGGCATTTTGCGACTAAATGTCCACTTAAAGAGAAGAACAAAAATGATGAAGGATCGCACCATGAAAGAAGTGACTGGAAGAAGAAAACGAATTTCAGAAAAGGCAACTTCAAGAAGAAAAGTTTCATCTCCAAGAATGTCAGTTCATCAGAAGACAACTCCGGTGAAGAGTCTGAAGAGGAAAAAGGTGAAGCTCTTTTCATGGCATTTGAAGAAGTAAAATCAGAAAAGGAAGAAGGAGTGAACTCTGAAGTATGTGGTGAAAACCCTGAGGCTGAAGTAGATCTAGAAGGTGAGTTGATCTCTGCACTTGAAGAGTGGAAGATAGAAAAGAAAAAGAATAAGAAACTTTCAAGAAAGCTTGAGGATGCAAATGAAATCATAACCAGTTTGAAAGTACAGATAGAAGAATCCAAGAAAATCTTCGAAGATCTCGAAGTGCAAATAACCATGAAAATAGATTATTGCAGCAAGCTAGAAGAAGAGATTGTTGGTTTAAGAATGCAGCTAGAAGAGATGAATAAGAAAATTAGTTGTTATCACAAACGTGAAGAAAGTTCTATGAAGTCGGATAAGATCATAAATGACCAAAGGCCTGCAGGCATCAAATTTGGTCTGGGTTTCATCGAAGGAGAATCATCAAGTGGATCAAAGGCCAGAAATGTAGAATCCATAAAGAATGAAGATAAGAAACAAGTTGATCAAGGAAAAATGTCTCATGCAAAAGAAAGCAATAATGCCAGGCACGAAAGGAGAATTGACAATGATGGATTCACCAATGTCACACATCAAAGAAGAAGAAGACCTATGGCTCCTACGACAACATGGCAAAGACCATCACCCAGGTTCAATTATCCCTTTTCTGGTTTCTATTTTAAATGCAATGGCTATGGACATAAAATCTCAGACTGCAAATATAATGTAAGACCAAGGAATTTCACCAATAGAAATGTTTTTTCTCCTCTGATGAATTATACAGTAGAATGTTATAACTGTCATAATTTTGGGCACATTGCAAGAAACTGTAGAAGTACATTTACATCAAATCAATTTCAGGGAAGAAAATTTCAACCAAATAGGATGAGACAAAATAGAAAGCTTCCTAGAAAACATGCACAAACTACTGATAAGGGAAAGGCAAAACAAGAGCCCAAAACTACTATCAAAATAGAGTGGAAAGGAAAAGAGCGACTTAAGGAAGAAAAGGAATCCTTAATCGTACAAACAACATTCAAAGCACAGAATAAATATGTACCATGGATACTTGATAGTGGATGCTCCAGTCATATGACAGGTGACAAACAAAAATTTGAGAAGTTACAGAAATATGAAGGTGGTTCAATAAAGTTTGGAAATAATGATGGAGCTAAGATAGTTGGCAAAGGTTCAGTTAAAATTAGTGATGAAAAAATTAAGTCAGAAGAAGTCTTGTTTGTGGATGGTTTGAAACATAACTTGTTGAGCGTAAGTCAGATTTGTGATAAAGGTCATGAAGTAGTTTTTAAGAAGCAGTGGTTGTGAAGTCAGAAAAACAAATAGTGGAAAATTGATAGCAACTGGATCAAGGACATCTGGTAACCTGTACATGCTCTCAGAGACTTCAAAAGGAGCTTGTTTTATTGGATAGGAAGAAGAAAACTGGTTGTGGCACAAGAGACTCGGGCATATCAGTTTTGATAATCTAGTAAAAATCACCTCAAAAAGAGTAGTGAGAGATATTCCCACCATCAGCAAACCTGCAAACAACATTTGTGCTTCATGCCAAAAGGGGAAACAAACTAGAGTCACATTCAAAACAAAAGAATACTACACAAGCAAACCTTTGGAACTAATACACACCGATTTATGTGGACCCATGAGAACACAAAGCATAAATGGTGACAAATATTTTATGTTGTGCATTGATGACTATTCTAGAATGACATGGATATTTTTCTTGAAGCATAAATCAGAAGCTTTTGATATGTTCAAGATTTTCAAAAACCAAGTTGAGAATGAAACAGGAAAGAGGATCAAATGTTTAAGATCAGATAGAGGAGGAGAATTCATTTCAGAGGAGTTTGTAGAGTACTATGAAAAATACGGTATTAGGAGATAGTTCTCAGCAGCCAGGACACCTCAACAAAATGGAGTGGTAGAAAGAAAGAACAGGACAGTGCAGGAAATGGCACGGACTATGTTGGCTGAAAGTAGAGTAGCAGACAGATTTTGGAAAGAAGCAGTCCATACTACGGTGTATATCCAAAATAGGTACATGCTGAGAACACATGAAAGCAAAACTCCTTATGAATTGTGGTTCGGTAAAAGGGCAACAACAAAATACCTCAAAGTTTTTGGCAGCAAGTGCTATATCAAAAGAACTGAAGATAATCTTGGTAAGTTTGAAGATAGAGCAGATGAAGGTATTTTTGTTGGTTATTCATCAAAAAGCAAAGCTTACAAATGCTACAACAAGAGGCTAAAGAAAATTGTGGACAAGTGTCGATGTTAAATTTGATGAAGGTAGAGAACGAGTAATTAGCTATGAAATGAACTACCCAATTTATGAAGAGGTTATTGAAGGAGATGAGGAAAACGAAATGGAAAAGATACAAAAAATTGACTCAGATGATTTAAGTTGTGATTCAGAAGTGGAAGAAAATAAGAAATTCAAAACAAGTAGCTGGCAGAAAAATCATCCTAGAGAGCAAATAATTGGAGACCCCAAAGTTGGTGTTCAGACAAGAAGAAGAGTAGTAAGTAACTACTCTCTATTATCCAACATTGAGCCCAAAAATGTTACTGACGCAAGCAAAGATGAAAGTTGGATGAAGGCAATAAATGAAGAATTAGATCAGATCGAGAAAAATGAAACTTGGGAGTTAGTACCTAGACCTGCAAATAAAAATATAATCGAAACTAAATGGATTTTTTGAAACAAATTGAATGAAGACGGACAGGTAGTCAGAAATAAAGCAAGATTGGTATGTAAGGGTTATGCACAAGTTGAAGGCATTGAATTTGAGGAAACTTTTGCACCAGTAGCTAGACTAGAGGCAATTAGAATGTTTCTAGCTTTAGCAGTCTACAAGAATTTCAAAGTTTATCAAATGGATGTGAAATCAGCATTTTTGAATGGGAAACTTGAAGAAGAGGTTTATATTGAGCAACCAGATGGTTTCCAACTTGGTGATGATCCAAACTTGGTTTGCAAGTTGAAGAAAGCATTATATGGCTTAAAACAGGCACCCCGAGCATGGTATGCAAGGCTAGACAACTATCTCACTCAACAAAGGTTTAAGAAAGGTATGGTGGATAGTAATTTGTATGTCAAAATAGAAAATGGGCATCTTATTGTTCTTGTTGTATACGTAGATGATATCATATTTGGCAGCAGAAAAGATGAGTCATGTAAAGATTTAGCAAATAAGATGCAGAAAGAATTTGAAATGTCAATGATTGGTGAACTATCGTATTTCCTCGGGTTGCAAGTTAATCAAAGTAAGAAGGGCATATTTATTTCTCAAGTTAAATATGTAAAAGAGATGTTAAAAAGTTCACAATGGAGGATTGTAAGCCAGTTAGCACTCCCATGATGACAAGTTGCAAGTTGAGCAAGGATGACAAATCTCCACCTATTGATCAAACCATGTACAGATCTATGATTGGAAGCTTATTGTACCTGACAGCTACCAGACCAGATATTTTGCAGGCAGTATGCATGGTAGCACGATTTTAGGCTAATCCCAAGGAGACTCATGTGACAGCAATGAAGAGGATTCTTCGGTACCTCAAGGGTACTATGGAGTATGGGTTATGGTATCCAAAAGGTAAAGACTTCACCCTTATTTCGTATTCAGATGCAGATTGGGCAGGATGTGTAGATGATAGAAAGAGTACCAGTGGAGGTGCATTCTATCTTGGAGACAGATTGGTCGCATGGCACAGTAAGAAACAAGAGTCAGTTTCTTTATCGACAGTAGAGGCAGAATATATTGCAGCGACAACATGTTGTACGTAGGTATTGTGGATGAAACAAACCCTGAAAGATCTTGGTATTTGCTTCAATGAGCCAATATCAGTTAAGTGTGATAACACCAGTGCCATTAACATCTCCAAGAATCCAGTTATGCATTCACGCACAAAACACATCGCTATCAAGTATCACTTTTTGAAGGAGAAAGTTGCAGAAGGTGAGGTTAAGTTGGATTTTGTTCCAACTACAGAGCAAGTAGCAGATATCTTCACAAAACCATTGCCCAAGGAAGTTTTTGAGTACCTTCGCAATAAATTGGGAGTGGTCACACTTCCCAAGAATTGACTAGCTACAGGGATCACATTCTCAGGGGGAGCATTTAAGTATTTGATTATCTGTTTGCTCATGTTCATGATTTTTGCTAAGTGTAATAAATTGTGCCCGAGAATGTTGTGCATGGACTCAGGGGGAGTCTGCAGTAGCCCTTTGGTATTATTGTCAAAGGGGGGAAGAGTTACAAGAAATTGCACATGTGTTGCCAACAATTCCAAAGGGGGAGATTGTTGAGCAAGGTGCAAGAAAGTATTGTCATTGTTGTCAACACAGTCAGATAGATCTGTTGATGCAGTGGATAGGAAGTTCAAAAGCTATTCAGATGCAGAAGACAGGAGCTCAAAGGTTACTCAGAGTATGTACAATGATTTTCCAAGAAGACCGAAGGGGCCCATATGCAAAAGATCAAAGAAAAAGACAAGTAAGAAAAGTGTCACGATATCGTGACATATACAGCAAAGCAAGAAAAACTGTCACGATTTCGTGACATGTTGGAAGAGAGAAAAGAAGTGGAAAAACTATCATGATTTCATGACATGTTGGAAGAGAGAGAAGAAGTAGAAAACTATCTGATTTCATGACATGTTGGAAGAAAAAGAAGAAAACTATCGACGATTTCATGACATGTTGGAAGAGAAAAGAAGTAGAAAAACTGTCACGATTTCATGACATGTTGGAAGAGAAAGAGAATTAGGAAAAACTATCGTGATTTCATGACATGTTGGAAGAGAAAAAGACAAGTGGAAAAACTATCACGATTTCATGACATGTTGGAAGAGAAAGAGAAAGGAGGAAAAACTGTCACGATTTCATGACATGTTGGAAGAGAAAAAGGCAAGTTGAAAAACTGTCATGATTTCGTGACATGTTGGAAGAAAAAGAGAAAGTAAGAAGAAGTGTCATGATTTCACGACAAGTTCGAAGAAAAGAGAACAAGTAAGAAAAGTGTCACGATTTCGTGACATGTCACATTTTCATGACTAAAATAGGAGAGAGAAAGTAAGTTGGAAAAGTGTCACGATTTCATGACATGTCGCATTTTTCGTGACTAAAATAGGAGAGAAAATAAGTTGGAAAAGTGTCACGATTTCATGACATGTCGCATTTTCGTGACTAAAATTGGAGAGAAAGTAAGTTTGAAAAGTGTCACGATTTCATGACATGTCGCATTTTCATGACAAAAGAAAGAGAGGAAGAGTACGAAGAAAACTATCATGATTTCGCGACAAAGGCAAGAAGAAGACTGAAAAGAAGTGTCATGATTTCACGACAAAAGAAGAGAAGAAGACTTTGACGACAGAAGTGTCACGATTTCATGACAAAAGTAAAGAAGAGAAGTACGAAAGAAGTGTCACGATTTCATGAAAAAGAGAAGAAGACCTAAGGAGAAGTGTCATGATTTCATGACAAAAGGAGAAGAAGACTTAAAGAAGTGTCATGATTTCATGACAAAAGAAAAGAAGAAAGACTTTGGAAGCAAAGTGTCATGATTTCGTGACATGTCGCATTTTCATGACTCAAAAAGGACAGGAAGGTAGAGAAGCAAAAGTGTCACGATATCGCGACATGTCATAGTTTCGCGACTCAAGAAGGGCAGGCAGGAAGAATAACAAAAGTGTAGCGATATCGTGCAATGTCGCATTTTCGTGACAAAGGAATAGAGAAAGCGTACGGAGGCGAAAGTGTCACGATATCGTGACATGTTGTATTTTCATGGGCCAAAGCTAAGAGAAAGAGCAAGGAGAAAAAGTGTCACGATATCGTGACATGTATTTTCGTGGTTAAGTTGAAGCCGACGAAGACCGATGAACAACCGACTAAAATTAGGGTTTACAGTTGTCATGAAAGCCGACTAAGATTAGGATTTATAGCCGACTAAGATTAGGGTTTTCATCTCAAACATTCTGTTATAAAAGGAGGGTTGTTTGGAGATTTGAGATGTTGTTGAAGTGTGCGAAGTTCGGTCGGAGTGTGCAGAGAGCAAGTCATGTCGAATCGAGCTAAGTGCAAAATTTGCAAAGAGAGCAGAGTGTGCGAAAGGGAGAAGACGATCGTGAAGGTCGACTGTAGCGAAGTAGAGTGTGCGAAGTGATTGCGCAGAGAAAGCAGAAGGCGCAGTGCGGCTGTAGATCATAGAAGATGTGTCTGTTCTGTGAACAGTGAGAGAGATTGGGTAAGCAATAGACCAGTCAGGGTCTTGTAAAAGTGAAGGTATTTTTTTGGTAAACTTCTAGATTCAAAATTGAAGTCCAAGTTGCAGCTTGGCATCAGGGGTTGGTGCTCCTTCCAGTTGGTGCTGGTAAAATAGGGGTTGGTGCTCCTTTCTGTTGGTGCAGATAAATAAGGGGTTGGTGCTCCTTCCAGTGGGTGCTGGTAAATTGATTGTAAAGTTGGTGCTTTGCAAAGGCTGGATTTGGATGGTAGTCCAAGCAAGTCATTTTTGAGGAGTAGCCACATTGGTGAACCTCGTTAAATCTTGTGTTGTGTGATGTTCTCTTGTGATACTTGCTTTATCTGGTTTTAAGGTTTCATTATTTCTATTTTAAGAGCTGTGAATTTAAGTTTAAAGAGCTACACTGATTCACCCCCCCTCTCAGTGTCATTGTGAGACTAACAGAAATATGTCTTAAAATAATGATTGTAATGTTTTTACTTAGTCTACTATTTTTGTCTTAGGTCCTTTTGTGGCTTGATAGGGTGTTTTTTGCACTTTCAAATTGTCAATTGCCTATCTTGGTTTTATTTTTTTAACAATTGCCTTGAATATTACTACTTTATTTTATCAAGATCACATATCTTATTCCACCATTATGGTCACCAATGGTTTTGTTTTTATTGTTAAGAATTTTTACTATATCATCAATCAATGATGAGTGTAGTCTCTGCAATATGCTCAAGTCTATGTTATGGTTTAACAAGATTGAAATATGAATGAAATAATGATATATATAATCTACGACAAGATGTGTTTACTTATGAGGGCTCCCTAATGTACTTCCTCAGTCATGATTAGTGACCAATCCACTATCTTAGAGCTCTAACTATATATGGTTCCATCATACCCATATCCACAATATCCATTTCCAAGCATACTATGAGAGCAACTTCCTATTATTCTATTACTAATACACCACAAAATTTAAATGGTTGAAATATTCCTAGGGATAAATTTTCTCCTAATACTAGGGTTGTATCTATATATACGTAAGGATACATGGGATATCACTACCATATATAGGTGTTTTCTAAGGCATGGGTATTGGATTCTGATCACCTTCACTTCACTAGACACTCTATGGGCAATCTAGCTTAACCAATAATGACAATTTCTTTATGATATTTGAAAACCCCTAGCACAATATTTCTAACCTATCACACTAAAATAAAAAGGTTTTTTGTAGGGTATTTAAAAAAAATAACATAAGGAATAACAATTATAGCTAATAAGAACAAGATGGTAGGGCATTAACTATTGTAGCTATAGTAGAGTGTGATACTAGAAATTAATCTAATACCATAGGAACCTTCCAAGTAAAATAAATACATCCACACAACAATTATAATAAACTACAAAATTAATGCAATTAAAAATAATAGTACTGCAATGTGAAAATGGAAATGAAACAATTTTTATTACTCATACATAATCACAATACAAAATAATTGGCCACTTGGAGGGGACAAACTCCTTAGAATCAGAGCTTTGATACAATAAGAAAATACTTTATACATTTTATATATGCCCTTATCTTTAAATAATCCTATCAACCCTAACCTAATGCTCAAGCAATGGATTCACATCCAAGTGGAGACCTAAGTTAAAAACTTCTACTAAATAAAGAGTTACATATTTTGTAATGGTTACATCATATGTGCCCATATGGCTAGGTGCCCAAGGTGTCATATACACAGTCTAATTTATTACATAATAATAATAATGTTAGAATGGGGTGCTTACACCATCATGCTTGGTTTATTTATAGACATGAAATCCAATTGACCTTGAATTTTTATTTTCTAATCTAAGAAATACACACTTTTATTTGTTACAAATTTTCATCTATTCAATGAATTTGGAAGATAAGTGGTATTCATTTTGTTAGAGGATGTGTAATGTAGTTGTGACATTTTAAGTGATAGATTTTATGTGGTGTATTTCTAGAAACATAAGCAAATATAGGTAGTACTAATTTTATGAAAAAATGTTTGTATAAATGTGTATTCTATTATATGATGAGATATTATTTTATCTTGAAAAAATACTTTACCATTTTATATAGACTTATTATTCTCCTATGTATAAAAATAAAATAGTTTCTTGATATCTTGATAATTTATATTTAGCTTTACATTGTTGCTCTTCACTTCACATTCGATCTCGATGTCTTTAATAAATATTGGAGAAATTTTAGAAATATTTTAGTTTGTAGAAAATTCATATTGCTATGTGTAATCTCTCTCATTTAGAAAATAAAAATGTATTATTGGCTGTGAGGCATTGTCTAATTGGAAAACATTAGAAATACAATAGTTTTATATTTCATGTAGAATGCAAACCTAAATTTATAACTTAAAATTCTATTAAAGGAATTGTCTAAATTTCCATCTTATTAATATGATTTATTTTGAATCTTGTATTTATTGAATTACTAGAATTGAGATAATTGCTTAAGAATAGCATACACATAATATAATTGGATGATTTCTTGACAATGCATATAGCCTTATGAGTTCTTTATAATTTTTTATATATTTTCATCTCATATATATATATATATATATATATATATGTTTGAAATTGTTTGTGACAATGTTGAGCCATAAACTATAAGAGAATAAAAATTTGGTAATTGATAATATCATCCATAGGTAGGGAAATTGGAATTGTATTGAGTAGAAAAATACTCAATATTGAATATGGTAAACTTCCCTAAATCTAGTATATTTATATCATCAATAAGACCATAAGTCCTCCTTTTTCTAATTTTAGTATATTTAATAGCGTTTAACTTGCAACCTTATCCCAAAGTAAGCATAATCTTAGCACTATATTGAGAAAATATTACAATGGAAGATCACAATAGTTTCTAATGAAGAAATGGATTGCATAAAAAATAAATTAGTATATTTAAATGGTTAGAAAACTCAAGAATATTAGTGTAGTGAAATTTCACTAAACTAGACAAATCTAGTCTAAAGGGAAATTTTGAGTTGAATTGTTTCCTAATGTTGAAAAATATTAGACCTAAGGTTCCATAAATCTATCAAGTAGAAAATGTTTTTAGAACAACAAAGATGTTGATAAGGGAAGGAAGGCATTTAAATATAGTTGCTATAAAATTTGAAACTCCTTATTCCATGAGGATATGCTAACCCATCAAACCAAAAATATAATGACTTACAACCTTTTTAGTGGTAGATAGGTTCTATGGAAACTTCAAAATAATCAAAGAACAAGAAATGAGTAGATAAAAAAAAAAGTATTTATTAGAAAAATAGAATAATAAACATTCAATATTGAAGAACAAGTCCAAACGAATAAATATTCCAACTATGCTAATATGTAAGTGTTCAACCATACTAACTTGGTGTTATATCTACATAGGAAGTGAGTAAAAAAAATTATATGTTGATGGAAGCAAGCATTTAAAAATCTCTGGGAAAGTGAGGGGCCCACAAAGAAAAAATACATCTAAGGCTAAGTGGTCCAAAATATAGTAAGCCATACTTTTATTGTGATGACATTAGCATATCTTACCAAAAAATTTGGCAATATTTTAAGTGAAATGTAAGAAGTAGTCAATAATATTTTTCCTCTATAGGTCTAGAAGCAAATCTAACAAAATGGAGTGTGCAAAATATTTTCCTAATTTATGTTAGTAAATTCATTCTAAATATTTGGTATGATGCAAGTAGCATAGAAGGGAGTCCAAAAAGGTAGGTGGTATAAGTAGTAGCAACATCCCATATTCAAGGATCTCAATGTAAAGGATACTTGGCACCTCAATTAGAAGCAGTTAGACCACACAACATGTGTTAAAGTTGGAAATTTAGCTAAACATAATGGATGATCCCATGAGATTAACCATATAATAGGTGATGTGTAGAGCAAGTTGAAGATATTGAGTGATGCTAACTCAACCCAAGATCATGCTTCATTAATTTTTACAAATGATTGTACATAGTAGTTAGTTTTTTTTAACCTATCAAAAGCTATAAAATGAGAAGCAATGCTCCTCATTTATAAGGTTTGGATATTCAATGTTTGAATTGTTGTAAGTTGGTGTTCTAAGTTGTTCGAAAGCAATAAAAGGGCTATTTGGCTTCCATCTTCCAAAGTGTATGAAATATTTACAATGATACATTGCACTTCTATCATTTCTTTTAAGATTTAATGGTAGTCATTTTATTAGGCTCAATGTTGTTTACCTTATTTCGATTGAAGGTTGAAATAATTTTTGTTAGGTTTGAAGCCATTTAGATTATTACTACTAGAGTATTTGAAGTGTTAAATGTTGTGATAATTGCACTTTTAGTATTTTTGTTAATTTCAACTGGAGTTAATTCTATTAGGTGAAATAGTTATTTACATTATTTTAGTTGGAATGTTTAGAATATTGGCTTTTGTAATTATTGTGCTTATTATGTTTCCTTATGAGTTTTTATAAAGGAAAATTAGGTTAGGCATTTGATTTTAATAGATATTATATGTCCATCTCGCTTGCATTATTGTTGTTAGTTGAATTATTTCCACCATTAATCTTATATCTATCCCTATGTCCCCTATTTCTCTTTTATATTTTTTCTTAATATTCAAGCATCATTAAGGAGCTGGTCATTTTTGGAGGTTGATCCAAAACCATTTTTGGGTCATCCAATCTTGATTTTAGTATAAGGTACAACTTTCATACCTAAGTGGATTGAAGGATAAAGGGTTTTTGGCATGCTTGGTGGGACCAAACCAATTTGATTTATCCCATAAAGAATAACTAGTGAGTAAATAGTGTAATGATCACCTAATTAGAAGTTAGATCCACCATGTGCATAAGAGCATTTGGAATGCCCACTTTTTTTGATGATCAATATTCTAGTGAATATCTTAGTCTCATAAAGTTGATACAATCCATTCACCTATTGACTTAACTATTAAAATAACTTGATATCAGTGACCCCACTAGCATAAAATAGCTTTAGAATTGCATGATCATGAGATCAAAATCTAAGAAGCTAAAAGAGCCAATATAGTTTGTTGATATATTAGATATCCAAACATGCAAGAAAGGTAAGTTACTTTCCCTTGTTAGTGCTTTTTTTGTCAAAATCCTTGCTTTTTTATAGTTCATTTCTTTGCAATCCCCTACTATATTCCCACTTGTAACTATCGTCAGATGCATATACCCTAGATGGAATAGTGTTGGACCCCTTAATCTTCTAAATCTCCATGATATTCCTTACTTTACATTCAAATATTTACCCTCCTTTGATATTAATGAGAAGATAACCTATGAATATTTCTAAGATATAGCTACTTTAGTTATTATTTATAATAGTGAGGTTGTTGGCCTTGTCTCTCAAAGTTAAGGTTTTATCATAGTACCATTCATTAGAGGAAGGTAGCATTAGAACTTGGGCCAAACTTGTTGAACCCTTTATCCTATAATTTAATGATTTAGAGGATACCTTTTCTCTACTCACCCAGATCACCTCCATTCAAAGGTATCCTCAAGAGAACACCATGTATTTCAACATTTGGTTATGCAAGACTTGGAGAAGAATCCCTCAAACTATAATTCCATCACATTCCCAATCCTACATATACTACCTTAATACTTTTACTCTAGACTTATATCTTCAGATCTGATAGTCCAATGAGATGTGATTTTCTCAAATTTTCCAAGTGGTTTTTGCAATGCAAAATACACTCATATTAGTTGGTAATATTCCTCCCAAAGTCATAATACCATATTTCCTTGATATCTAAGAGCTAAACTAGAAAGATACACTTTTGACTCTATCAAACCTTTCATTGGCCACCTTGCTTGCACCTAAATCATATCCCTAGTATACTATATTTGTTGGAATTAAATGCCTAGGTAATTTTTGGTGAAAAATTCAGCCTAAAAAAAAAGGTTTGCGCTCCCACGAACCTTGACCAACATTGAAAGATCATGCAATTAGGAGTCTTTATGGTCGATCTTCGAAGAAGGCTGGTTTCTTAGAAGTCCTAGCTAATTATGCATAAGGGAAAAGGGATGCTAAAAGAAAGGGAAAACTGAGATGAAGCTAGAACTTAAAAGGGGATTAATTTAGCCACATCAAAACATGCATAGAACAAACTTAAACTATTACAAGGAACACAAGAAGATCACCTAACAGATCAACCAACCCTCACTCTCACTTAGCATCTAACATACACGATTGAATGTGAATTCCAAAACTACCAAATGAAATATATGAAATATATATTTCATAATTAGAGTATGTCCATCTGACTAGCTTTAACATAAATAAATATTCAATCCTTCATAAATTCAAGGGATTAATTGGAGACCAAAATACTAAATGGTACTCTGGTCCGAGTGTGTTGTCTTTGAAGGTTATCCTCAATCAGGTTGCCAATCCCAAGTGGCACTTAAGTTTGAGTTGGTAAACTATGGAAAATACTCTCAAATGGCCTACCAAATAGGATCCTAGGTTGCACTTTGGTCTGAATATGTTGATTTCAAAGGTGTTGCTTGTGAGGCCTAGCAAATTGATTCCTAGGTGGCATTATGGTCTAAACATGTTATCGTTGGAAACAATTCTCAAGCAATTTTCTAAGGAAGATCCTATGTGGATTTTAATTTTATCCGACTCCACCTTTCAAATTTTCCGAGTTCTTATGGGTAAGCTATGCTAGCTCTAAATGGATGAGGTGTTTTTTCTTAATTAGAGAACCTACCTTGTTTGGTGGTCCACTCTAACTCATGATCCCTCTAATAGCCATAATCCTCATGTTGATTCCCCTTTTGGAGTTTCTATGCCTCTAAATCATTCATGGTAAAGGGTATGGTCCTGTCCTCATATATCCTCATGTCTCGATACTCCTAGTTCCAAGTCATAGTGTACCGAGGTCTCAAGTGACTTGTCTTGTCCTTCTTCATGGTGGGTTGCTATTGGATCTTCCTTCCCCGATATTGAGTTGGCATGCATGAATATATAACTAAGGTGTTTCATAAATGAAACACCGTCATCATTGTTTCTCGATATGGTGGTATGGATAGTAGCATCACCCTTGGTGTTTCTTCTTCTTTCAATATTTTAAATATTCTTAGCCAGTATCATGTCCATCACCCATCCTTGTTAGTGTCAGCCCTCTACCAGTGTGTTTATGAGGTGGTTTGAAGATTCTTAGTTTGTGAGGCATGGGTTTGGTAGATATTTTTTATGGTGTTGCTCAAGCCAAAGGTTCTAGAGATTGACTCCATTATGGAGGAAATCTCGGGTTTCCACAACTTCCTCCCCTTTCTAAGGAATTTTTCTAGGAGTAATACAAAGTTGTCCATGGAGCTCATCCACTCATGGGATAGTGGTAACATAACTATCAAAGTATTATCCTTTTAAATTACCAACAACTTGATTCTAAAGGTCATGGAATTGGTGAATTATGGTGATTTCATCCATCAAGACAAACACTCCATCATTGTGGAATTAGAATATTTTAGGAACAAGGGCAAGCACTTGGTGAAGAAAAATAGTGGCTATGTTTGGAATTATCTCAAGGTATCATGGAATAGGGTTATTATACCTGTAATGCAATATCTCACCATTGATGAGCCCAAATCACCACTACATAGCTTTCACCTTATGTTCCTCAACCATTTAAGGGACATTAAATTCATAAACATCCTATATTATCTTTACTATTCAATGGAGCTATCTATCTCAAGTGTGAGGGAGGGGAAATCCTCCTATCTGAAGTACAAAGGGCTTCATCTCATGATTTACAAGCATATGCTCCAATACCAAGCTCAAGCCCCTACTTTTTCCATTATAGAGAGAGTCAACGATCAACCTAAAGCTTTAGCACCCAGCCTGGAGTCACCTCATGGGAAGGAGGTGAGTGATTACGAAGTTGAGCTAGAGTCTGCAACCCTAGGTAGGGTTGGTAAAAATAAATTGGTGTTCCCATATGAAACCACCTCTTCTCCATGTATATTTTTCATGATAAACAAATCAATGAGTGAAAAATGCAAGGGTGTTTTTATTCTAGATCTGGACAATCCCATATCTAATTCCCCTACTGTGATCTGTAAGAAATAGTCATGCAAGGTCATCCCTAGAAACCTATTATCTCATGGTGTAATTGAATTAGGGAAAAAATGTGCACCAAATTATGTGAAAAAATATACGTATCTACTCCATCTTGCTCATGAGCATCAAAAAGGAAACATACATGTAAAAATGAAAGAATACCAAACAAAAGGAAATGAATCAAAGCAAGTATCTTCTTATTAATTTTTTAGATCATATCTAAGGTTACACAATATCCCCATTGATGGCTCAAAATGTGATATAATTATTACAATATTGGGTGCCCAAATACCAAGCCTTTCATGGAATCCAAGTGCACATCCAATGTTTCTCCGTGTACCCACGATCGAGGTGGGTGATCCAATGCCACGCTGCTTGTATCTAGGTTCTCTTATGTATTATATTTCTTCAAAAATCCTTCTAAGGACTTGCACCTGCACACAAGGAAGCAAAAATGGGTCAAATAGCAAGGGTGTATGGTGAAAACATGTAATCCCCACAGGGGCAAAATGGCATATGAATTAAAAGTGCATAAAATGATATAAAAATGACTTTAAAATTTTCAAAGATGTTAAAGAGGATGTTTTGGGAGGATATAACCCAAAACAGATCAGAAATTGCATCTATAGACCCCTCGATTTAGCGTCGCCTGCCTACAACCTGTGAAAAGGAAGACAACAAAATATTGAACCTAAACTTATCCAAAACTCATTAAATTTGGTAAGTACGTATAAATTGGCATTTAAAGACAACCCATATGATCATATTTTCAAATTCGATCTCGGATCCACCTGCATCAAACTGGGGTGCCCGGATGGGCCCTACGAGCCTACGAAAACTTAAAAATAGCATAACTCCTTCATTTTAACTCCAAATGATCTGAAATATTAGCTGTAGCATCATGGAATAATTTATAAAATAAATAATTAAAAATAGTAAAGAAATTTCTTAATAAGTTACCCTCATCTTGGGGGGGCGATAATGACTACAACTATTTGGGGGTCACCCCAGGAGGGGATACCCACCAAATCCGACCACTTTTTATTATCAAACCACTAGAAGATGTTCCTAAACAACCTGAGATGTTTTTTAATCAAATTTTGTGGATAAATTCACCCGGATGGAAAAGTTACGCTCGGATTACCTTCTTGAAGTCACCTAGTAACCTTCTTGGCAAAAGAGAGATTTTGAGGGCAAAAAGGTGCAATAAGGTGCGAGGAAATATCGGTAGCACTCCATTGTATATCCTAGAACTCCTCTCTATATGTGTGTGTAAATTTTATGTGGAAATTACATCCACTTTATAGCCCAAAGGGGCTCATTTGCAAAAGGCATGCAAGGGCATGCATGGCAGAAGGTGCCACTTGTCAAATGAGAGGCATACAATGGATGTGGAAGAGAATATCCAATTTGGGCCTCCATTAAGAAGTGTATCATAAGGATTCAATGTCCTCTGACCCACATGCTC
Source organism: Wollemia nobilis (assembly GCA_028583015.1). Lineage (NCBI taxonomy): Eukaryota > Viridiplantae > Streptophyta > Pinopsida > Araucariales > Araucariaceae > Wollemia > Wollemia nobilis. The sequence goes on from JAQPPZ010016723.1 coordinate 15,427,653, forward strand.
CATATGGCATGCTAGATGACAGTTTTTGGGTGCCATTTGGCCCAAATTTGACTTTTTCTAGGTCAAACTTGCTCACCGTCCCACCCTAGGACGATGGCTCACCACCATCCTAAGGTGGGACGATGGTGAATTTTGGGCCAAAACCTCCCAAAATTGGGCCGGTAGCCTCCAAAAACCTTTCCATAGTGGCTAGAACCACTATGAGCCTCCTGAGGGCTGCCCAAGGGGCCATATGATGACAATTTGATCATTGTTTGTGGATGCTTAATCGGGTTTACCACATTTTAGTGTCTACAGATGCCCCTTTTTGAGATGCATTGTGTACAGCACAACACTGAGCAAAAACATATGACCAAAATGTTGAATTATTAATGTTACTCGATAACCTAACCAACTTTAGATGCCCCAATCATGAAAAGGGTGTGTGTTCTTGAATCCTTACTTTTGACTCAGTAAAGACATTGGTCTTGGTTTCTCTTCAGCTTCCAGGTATTCTCAGGGAACTTATAACCCTACGATTTAGAGAAAACCAAGTATTCTGGTAAATTTTGAGGTTATGAATAGGTAGGCTCATCTGCACTGTTATGTTCTTAATTGAGATATTTGTTTGTATTCTGCCCCAAGTAGGGGTATGATTGTCTTTGTCAAAGATTCATTGGATGAATGCAACTTGCATGATTGAGTGTTTAATTTTTGACTTTTGATTATGAATTTGTTAAGCATGACTACCCCCTCAAGCGATGAGTATATGAGGGAATTACCAGTGATAAAAGTGATGAGTTTGTTGACCCAGATGATGTTTGTTAAGGTTGCCTTCAATTGTTCTCATTAAAAAATGGTACAATTTTGAAAGGATTTGGATGATGCTATGGAAATTTCATGGAAGCAAAGAGTTGAAAACCTCCTTCCCGTAGGGTGGTCTAGCCATAATGGCCTTCTTGGAAGTGAAGTAGTAACTTGTCCATGCATGCATGAGAATTTTGCATTCCATCTTGACCTTGAATGAATTCCATTATATTTGGCTTGTTTTAATGGGTGCTAAACCTTTTTCATTGGCATTTATGTTGTTTTGTTGTTTATGATTAATATATATGTATATGCATTTGACCCATGGGCTTATTGGATGCTATTGGGGCATTTTGAGTAACCAAAGGATTTATGGATACCGTTGGGGCTTTTTAGAATTGACCAAAGGGTTTAGGGATACCTTTGGTACTTTTTGGGTTGACCAAAGGGTTTATGGATACCTTTGGGGCTTTTTGGGTTGAACAAAGAATGTATGGATATCTTTGGGGATTTTTGGGGGTGACCAAAGGGTTTATGGATACCTTTGGGGATTTTTGGGATGACCAAAGGGTTGATGGATATCTTTGGGAATTTTTGGAGTGACCAAAGGGTTGATGGATACCTTTGGGAATTTTTGAAATTGATTTCTTAACTGTTTGATGATGATTATGGGAGGTATGGTACCAATAATGCCCTAGTTGATGCTTTAAAACATTTTTGTGATGTGCAATTATGCGATTGATGCAGGAGAATCCAATGGAAAGCAAAATACCGTAAAGAGGAAAAAGTGTCACGATATCGTGACATGTCGACAAAGGAGAAAAGTGTCGCGATATCACGACATGTCGTGTTTTCATGACTTAGGAAGGAGAGAGAAGGCATAGAGCAAAAATGTCATGATTTTGTGACATGTCACAAAATCACAACTAGAAGCCGAGAGAAGGCGCCAGAGTGAAAAGTGTTGTGATGTCGTGACATGTCACGTTTTCATGACGTGGGAAGGAGAGAGAGGGCATCCGAAGAAAAATGTCATGAAATCATGACATGTCATGAAATCATGACATGTCATGAAATCACGACCGAAACAGGGGAGAGAGGGTGTCCAAAGAAAAATGTCATGAAATCATGACCGAAATAGGGGAGAGAGGGCGTCCGAGGAAAATGTCACAAAATCGTGACATGTCACGAAATCGTGACCAAAAGTAGATAGGAAAGGCCAGAGAAGAAAATTTCATGATTTCATGACATGTCACGAAATCGTGACCAAAGGAGTAGGAAGAAAGCAAGGAAGGAAACTGTCATGATATCGTGACATGTCACGATTTCATGACCCGAAGTAGAGAGTGAAAGCGGAAGGCAAAGCTATCGCAATATCATGACATGTCATGATTTTGCGACCCAAAGTAGAGAGCGAAAGTGGAAGGCAAAGCTATCACGATATTACGACATGTCACAATTTCACGACTCGAAATAGTGAGAGAAAGTAGAGAGAAAATATGTCATGATATCGTGACATGTCACGATTTTGTGACCCAAAATAGAGAGAGAAAGCAGAGAGCAAAGATGTCATGATTTCGTGACTCGAAGAGGCGAGAAGGAAGCAGAAAAGAAAAATGTCATGATATCACATGTCATGATTTCATGACCTAAGAGGCGAGGAGGAAGCAGAAAGGAAAGATGTCATGATATCGTGACATGTCGTGATATCACGACATGTCACGATTTCATGACCCAAGAGGCAAGGAGGAGGCAAAAAGGAAAGATGTCATGATATTGTGACATGTGATTTCATGACCGAAAAGGAGAAATAAGAGCTAAAAAGGAAATATGTCGCAATATCATGACATATCATGATATCGTGACTCAAAGAAGAGAAAGGCAGCGAAGAAGAAAAATGTCATGATATCGCAACATGTCACGACATCGCAACATACTACTGGTTCATAATTTGAGAAGGCACGTGTTACCAGATGGTGTTTCCCAAGGCGATCAAAGGCCTCATTAATGCATGATTTCTTGCCCGATAAGCTTGCTGAGCATGGCGGCCACTCGACTGTTGTGCCTAGAGGTCAAAGACGTTCAGACGGCTCATCAATGCATGTTTCCATGGCTAACCGGTGGCAGTTGCCAGTTAAGATAAAAATATGTGAAGGTTCAGTGAGGAAAGGGAGGAGGAGTCGAGTTTTGAGATTCAAAGGATGTATAGTTCCTGAGTGGTGAGTAGATCGCTGAAAGGGAGGCAGATTGCACCAAGAAAAGAAAAACTATGCCTACGGGCTCATGTTGTAATTGGTTTTTCAAGTTGTTAATGAAAGAAAAAAAAAATTGTGGTATTGAGAAGGGTGAATTTGGCATCCTACATAAGTGGTATTAGAGCAGGAGTTCCTGAGTGTGTGAATAGATCATCAAAAGTGAGGCAATTTACACTAGGATCTATGAAAGGGTTGTGAGAAGAGAGTGAAGAAGAATGCCTCCATGAAGAAACCATGGTGGTGGAAGAAATATGGTGCCAGCAGAAGATTTCAAAGCTTTGCAGAGGCAAGTTCAGGCCCTACAAGAGGAGTTGTGTAGAGGGCTTGAACCCAAAGGAGAAGAAGGAAGTGAATATGAAGTTGATGAAGAAGAGGACCAGTTTGAGGAAGAAGAAGAGGCCATAGATCTTGCACAATCCAAGTTATACAGAGCCATATCCCAGATTGGAAAGAAACCAAATATGGAGGTTTCTACGTATTCTAGAAATATTGATCCAGAGGAGTTGATTGAATGGATTAATGATTTGGAAGAATACTTTGAGTATGAGGAGGTTGAAGATCCTGATAGGGTCAAATTTTCTAAGACCAAGCTAAAGGGTGAAAAGGAGGGCAGCTAGAAAGAAATAGAAGAGGAAATGAGAGAATAACTAGATGGGATAGAATGGTAGAGAAGTTGAAGAGATAGTTTATTCCTACAGATTATGAATTGGATCTGCTAAGGAAAATGTAGAGTTTGAGACAGTCAAGCAAAACTATCAAAGAATACACATAGGAGTTTTATAAGATCTCCATCATAACTGGCCATTCAGAGGCTAACAAGGAGAAGGTAGCCCGTTACATCAATGGGTTGAGAACCAGTATTCAAGAAGAGTTGAGTCTGGTTAGGATGAGCACCATTGAGGATGCTTACCAGTTTGCTCTAGAAGTTGAAGAGAAGCTGAACAGAAGGTTTGAGGGTAAGAAAATAAGAAGAGGTCATGGAGAAAGAACTGGTGGAAGAATAGATGGAGGACGAGATGAGAAGAAAGAAGAAGCTAGCAGCAGTCAGGATCAGAAGGGAGATAATGATTACAGACCCCGTGATCAGAACAATGGCTACCCAAGAGGAAGAGGTAGATCTAGATGTGGGTATGGAAGAGGAGGATTTTGTGGAACCTTTTTCCATTGTGGAAAAGGACATCGAGCATACGAGTGTCCACAACATCGAGAAAGGACAAATAAGAGACCTGAGGGTCCTGCCAAAGCTACTGTAGCAGATGAAGGTGCTGAATTAGAATATTCTGAGGAGGCGGAGAGAGAAGTTATGGTCATAAGGAGAACCTTTTTGAATGAGGAGAAAGGACCAGACCAGAGGAGGAGCTTATTCTACACAAGGTGCAAATGTTCAAGCAAGGTCTATAATGTTATTATAGATAATGGTAGTACTGATAACTTGGTATCTGAATAAATGGTTACTAAGTTACAGCTAGAGAGGAGGAGACACCCGCATCCATACCAGATTGTGTGGTTGTAGAAGGACCATAATGCATTGGTCAGTGAACAGTCCTTAGTCAAGTTCAATATTGGGAGATACTAGGATGAGGTCCTGTGTGATGTTTTGCCTATGGATGCTTGCCATATGTTGTTGGGAAGGCCATGGCAGTTTGATCGTCGTGTAGTCCATGATGGACATGTTAACACTTACTCCCTAACAAATGAAGGAGTGCACCATAAACTAAAGCCACTGAATGGAATGAATGAAAAGATGTTGCTAACAACAATAAGAGTGGAAGTTGTGGGGTTTGAAGAACTTTAGGGTTTGTACCCTGAAGACCAAGATTTTGCTAAAGCTTGGAGAGCTTGTACAGCCCCAGTTAAAAGGAAGGTGATAGAACAGTGCAAAAGTGAAGGTCACTTCTCAATCCACCCTAGTTTTCTGATGCAGGAGCATCCAACGGAAAGCAAAATACCGCAAAGAGGAAAAAGTGTCATGATATCGTGACATGTTGGCAAAGGAGAAAAGTGTCATGATATCGTGCCATGTCACATTTTTGTAACTTAGGAAGGAGAGAGAAGGCATGGAGCAAAAATGTTGTGATTTCGTGACATGTCATGAAATCGCAACCAGAAGCCGAGAGAAGGCGCTAGAGAGAAAAGTGTCACGATATTGTGACATGTCATATTTTCGCGACTCGAGAAGGAGAGAGAGGGCGTCCAAAGAAAAATGTTGCGCAATCACGACATGTCACAAAATCATGATCGAAACAGGGGAGAGAGGGCATCCAAAGAAAAATGTCATGAAATCATGACATGTCGTGAAATCGCGACATGTCACAAAATTGTGACATGTCATGAAATCATGACATGTCACGAAATCATGACCAAAACAGGGGAGAGAGGGTGTCCAAGGAAAATGTCACGAAATAATGACCGAAAGTAGACAAGAAAGGCCAAAGAATAAAATGTCATGATTTTGTGACATGTCGCAAAATCATGACCGAAGGAGCAGGAAGAAAGCGAGGAAGGAAACTATCGTGATATCATGACATGCCATGATTTCATGACCTGAAGTAGAGAGCAAAAGCGAAAGGCAAAGTTGTCATGATATCATGACATGTCATGATTTTGTGACCCAAATTAGAGAGTGAAAGCAAAAGGCAAAGCTATCATGATATCGTGACATGTCACGATTTCACGACCCGAAATAGTGAGAGAAAGCAGAGAGCAAAGATGTCGCAATATCGTGACATGTCATGATTTCATGACCCAAAACAAAGAGAGAAAGCAGAGAGCAAAGATGTCACGATATCCCAACATGTCACAATTTTGTGACCCGAAGAGGTGAGAAGGAAGCAGAAAGGAAAAATTTTGAAATATCGTGACATGTCACGATTTCGCGACCCGAGAGGTGAGGAGGAAGCAGAAAGGAAAGATGTCACGATATCATGACATGTGATGATTTCATGACCCGAGAGGCGAGGAGGAGGTAGAAAGGAAAGATGTCGTGATATCGTGACATGTCACGATTTCATGACCAAAAAGGAGAAATAAGAGCCAAAAAGGAAAGATGTGATATCGCGACCCGAAGAAGAGAAAGGCAGTGAGGAAGAAAAATGTCGTGATATCATGACATGTTGCGATATCATGACCCGAAGAAGAGAAATGCAGTGAGGAAGAAAAATGTCATGATATCGTGACATGTCATGACATCATGACATACTGTTGGTTCATGATTTGAGAAGGCACACATTACCAGATGGTGTTTCCTGAGGTATTCAAAGGCCTCATTAATGCATGATTTCTTGCCCTGTAAGCTTGATGAACATGGCAGCCACTCGACTGCTATGCCCAGAGGTTAGAGACGTTCAGATGGCTCATCAATGCATCTTTTCATGACTGACCAGGTGGCACTTTCCAATTAAGATAAAAATATGTGAAGGTTCATTAAGGAAAGGGAGGAGGAGCTGAGTTTTGAGATTCAGAGGATGTATAGTTCCTGAGTTGTGAGCAGATCATCGAAAGGGAGGCAACTTGCACCAGGAAAAGAAAAACTATGCCTGTAGGCTCATGTTGTAATTGGTTTTTCAAGTTGTTAATGAAAGAAAAAAAAAATTGTGGTATTGAGAAGGGTGAATTTGGCATCCTACATCAGCGATTGTGTACCATTAGGTGCATTAGGTGTTATGATGCATTAATGGATGCATGTGTTGTGCTATGATTTCATTTTATGATATGCAATATTTTTATTTGATCTATGATATGACGATGGATGTCTACCAAGTATGCATATGTTTTAATGTGATTGATTTAATTTTGTACATGTATGGATGTATGATGAGATGGATGACTATATGTCATTATTCTAGTACCATAGACGATATAGAATGCATCAATTCATGTGTAATGTTGTCTTGAGACTATATAATTGATTTGTGAATAATGTAATTAAAATAAATGTGGTGAAGTGATATGATTTTTATAAGATGTTCATGAGGTTTCCACGAAACTCAAACACTCTATTAAATTGATCAAAATTTGTATACTAATTGTGCAAGACTTTTTAACTAGGTATGAATCTATTAGGATGACCAAGATACTCAATATCCCTGTGTGTGCAAGTGAGTTCATTCTTACGAGATGCATAAAGAAACCACCATTGACAAGTAGGCTATCCACAAAACCTGTAATGAGGATCACTCTATGAATGCCACAATCCAAAGTTCTATACTCAGTTGGATTAGACCACTAGGTAGTATAGGTGACCAAAATCTAGCTCGTCCACATGCAAACATTTGTCTATACACATGCAAAGCTAATGTGATAGACATATCATCATGCATTTAGGATACCTCCATTAACAAGTAGGCTATCCACCAAACCCATAATGAGGATCACCTAAATGGTTTTTCAAATGCTGAGAATTCTAGGGATTCAAGCTTAGGTGTCTTTTGGTTATTCAATTAATTGGGATTACTTGCTCCCATATATAGTGATAAAAATCACTATTTATTTTTCTCTTTTTAGTGACTATAATCACTATTTATTTTGAGTTTTTTCTTTTTTCTCTTGAGCAAGGGGTTTGAGTAGTGGTGATAACCACTGTTATTTTTTATTGTTACTTTTTGAGGATTTTGATTTCAAAGTTGAGCTTGTGGGATTTTTGGCTTGTGGTGGCATTGATCCTTTAGGCCTTGGGGATAACTACCCATCCTTCTCAGAGGTGTGTAGTATGAATCCTTATGACTTTATGGATCAAAGGTTTTTTGAAATGTTGATGGGAAGATTTTGGGATTTTACTTTGAAATGTTGTTGATATTTTAGGCCTTGGGTATGACTACCCATCCTTCGCAGGGACGTGTAGTATGAATCCTTATGACTTTAGGGATAAAGGGTGTTTGGAAATTTTTATGGGAAGCTTTTGGGATTTTGCTTTGGAATGGTGTTGATATTTTAGGCCTTGGGGATGACTACCCATCCTTTGTAGGGACGTGTAGTATGAATCCTTATGAATTTAGGGATCAAGGGTGTTTGTAAATTTTGATAGTGGTGAAAACCAGTGTTTATTATGGGGAATTGGGTGGGGAAGAGCTTGTCCTTTTGCCAATTCTTAGCTTTCTTGAACCATTCGCATAGGGGGATCAGTAGGATAAACTTTTTTCTCAAGGTACCCTAGACCACTTTGTAGTTTTCATCTTTCCTTTCATAAACTTGGATTTATTAGTGTAAAATGTGTTGGAATTTGATGTATAGAAGGCATGATCTCAACAAGACTCTACCTCCTAAAAATATCACTAGCATTCTATAAAATCTGAGAAGAAACTAGATATGGCTAAGTGACCGAAAACCTTAATGACATTCTAAAAACAAATGACTAAGTGGAGGGAATGGACACGACCATGGAAATGTATGAAATGTAGATGGAAATGAGAAGTAACTATGGAATGAGCTGAGTGATAACCTTGACACCATTGATTGTGCATTATACTTAGTGTACTATTTTAATGCTAGACATGTATGAGCCACTTTAAAAATTGAAAGTGTCAATGATGATTATGCCAAATGCAAATGATAATGAAATGGTATGCAACTTGATGGGAACACAATTTTTTTTTTTTTTTGAAATTTTGAGGATGTTTTTTTTCTCTTTTTGAAATTTTGATTGATATATATGTATGAAAGTGCAATGCGATGCAATGTTTTTGTATTTTGATGATTTTTTTGATTTTTTTATTGATATGTATATACATGTGACCAACGGGCTTATTTGGGGGCCATTGGGGCATTTAGGTTTGACCTAGACGATCATAGGTAGCCTAGGAGTGTTTTTACTTGACCTAGATGGTGAAAACCTGTTAGGAGCCTTTTGGGTGACCTAGGAGTTCAGTGGCACTTAGAAAGTGTCTAGAATACCTAGGGGTATTTGGTTGTGACCAAATGGATTAGGGATGCCATTGGGGATTTTAGGGTTGACCTATACAATCGTAGATAGTCTAGGAGCATTTTTACTTGACCTAGATGGTGAGAACCTGTCAGGAGCCTTTTGGGTGACCTAGGCACTCAGCGGCACTTAAAAAGTATCTATGACTACCCAAGGGTATTTGGCTATGAAAAAAGGTCTTATGGATGTCTTTGGGGCTTTTAGGATTGACCTAGATGATCGTAGATAGTCCAAGAGAATTTTTACTTGACCTAGACAATGAAAACTTGTTAGGAGCCTTTTGGGTGACCTAGATGGTCAATGGCACTTAGAAAGTTTCTACGACTATCTAGGGGAATTTTTTTGTGACCAAAGGGGTTATGTATGCCTTTGGGGCTTTTAGGGTTGACCTAGATGATCGTAGATAGTCTAGGAGCATTTTTACTTGACCTAGATGGTGAAAATCTGCTAGGAGCCTTTTGGGTGACTTAGGCTCTCAACGACACTTAAAAAGTGTCTACGACTACCTAGGAGCATTTGGTTGTGACCAAAGGGCTTATGGATGCTTTTGGGGCTTTTAGAATAGACCTAGATGATCGTAGATAGTCCAAGAGCATTTTTACTTGACCTAGATGGTGAAAACCTTCTAGGAGTCTTTTGGGTGACCTAGACGGTCAACGAAACTTAGAAAGTGTCTATGATTTCCTAGGGGCATTTGGTTGTGACCAAAGGGATTATGGGTGCCTTTTTGGCATTTAGGGTTGACCTAGATGATCGTAGATAGTCTAGGAGTGTTTTTATTTGACCTAGATGGTGAAAACCTGCTAGGCACCTTTTGGGTGACCTAGACGGGTAGTAGCACTTAAAAAGTGTCTGACTACCTAGGGGCATTTGGCTATGACCAAAGGGCTTATGGATACCTCTGGGGATTTTAGGGTTGACCTAGATGATCGTAGATAGTCTACGAGCATTTTTATTTGACCTAGATAATCAAAAACCTACTAGGAACATTTTGGATGACCTAGATGGGCAACAACACTTAAAAAGTGTCTATGACTATCTAGGCACATTTGGTTGTTACCAAAGGGATTATGGATACATTTGGGACTTTTAGGGTTGACCTATATGATCGTAGATAGTCTAGGAGCATTTTTACTTGACCTAGACAGTGAAAACTTGCTAGGAACCTTTTGGGGGACCTAGTCCATTCGTGACACCTAAAAAGTGTCTACTGCTGCCTAGGGGCATTTGATTATGACCAAAGATCTTAGGGATGCCTTTGGGACTTTTAGGGTAGACCTAGACAATATTAGATAGTATAGGAGCTTTTTATTTGACCTAGATGGTGAAAAACCACTAGGAGTATTTTGGGTGACCTAGGTCGTTCGTTGTACTTAAAAAGTGTCTACGACTACCTAAGGGTATTTTTCTATGACCAAAGGGCTTAGGGATGCCTTTGGGACTTTTATGGTTGACCTAGATGATCATAAATAATCTAGGAGAATTTTTATTTGACCTAGATGGCAAAAAACCTCTAGGAGCCTTTAGGGTGACTTAGACTATTTGAGGCACATAGAAAGTGTATATGACTTTCTAGGGACATTTGACTATGACCAAAGGGCTTAGGGATGCCTTTGGGGCTTTTAGGATTGACCTAGATGATCGTAGATAGTCCAGGAGCATTTTTACTTGACCTAGATGGTGAAACCCGATAGGAGCCGTTTGGATGACCTAGATGGTCAGCGACACTTAGAAAGTGTCTATGACTACCTAGGGGAATTTGGTTGTGACCAAAGGGCTTATGGGTGCCTTTGGGGCTTTTAGGATTGACCTATATGATCGTAGATAGTCTAGGTGTGTTTTTATTTGACCTAGATGATGAAAATTCACTAGGCGCCTTTTGGGTGACCTAGATGGGTAGCAGCACTTAAAAAGTATCTATAACTACCTAAGGGTATTTGGTTATGACCAAAGGGCTTATGGATGCCTTTGGGGCTTTTAGGATTGACCTAGATGATCTTAGATAGTCTAGGAGCATTTTTAATTGACCTAGACATTGAGAAACCCACTAAGAGCCTTTTGGGTGACCTAGACGGTCATCAGCACTTAAAAATTTTTTACGATTGCCTAGGGGTATTTGAATGTTACCAAAGGGCTTATGGATGCCTTTGGGTCTTTTAGGGTTGACCTAGATGGTCGTAGATAGTCTAGGAGCATTTTTACTTGACCTATATGGTGAAAACTTATTAGGAGCCTTTTGGGTGACCTAGACCATTCATGACACCTAAAAAGTGTCTACTACTACCTATGGGCATTTGAATATGACCAAAGATCTTAGGGATGCCTTTGGGGATTTTAGGGTTGACCTAGATGATCTTAGATAGTCTAGGATCATTTTTATTTGACCTAGATGGCAAAAAACCACTAGGAGTCTTTTGGGTGACCTAGGTCATTCATGGTACTTAAAAAGTGTCTACGACTACCTAGGGGCATTTTTTTATGACCAAAGGGCTTACGGATGCCTTTGGGGCTTTAAGGGTTGATCTAGATGATCGGATATAGTCTAGGAGTGTTTTTATTTGACCTAGATGGCAAAAATATGCTAGGAGCCTTTAGGGTGACCTAGACAATTTGAGGCACATACAAAATGTCTATGACTGTCTAGGGACATTTGACTATGACCAAAGGTCTTAGGGATGCCTTTGGGACTTTTACGATTCACCTAGATGATTGTAGATATTCCAGGAGCATTTTTACTTCACTTAGACGGTGAAACCCGCTAGGAGCCTTTTGGATGACCTAGATGGTCAGCGACACTTAGAAAGTTGCTACAACTACCTAGGGATATTTGGTTGTGACCAAAGGGCTTATGGGTGCCTTTGAGGTATTTAGGATTGACCTAGATGATTGTAGATAGTCTAGGAGCATTTTTATTTTACCTGGATGATGAAAACCTGCTAGGCACCTTTTGGGTGATCTAGACGGGCAACAACACTTAAAAAGTGTCTACAAATACCTAGGGGTATTTGGCTATGACCAAAGGGCTTATGGATGCCTTTGGTGCTTTTAGGATTGACCTAGATGATCGTAGATGGTCTAGGAGCATTTTTATTTGACCTAGACATTGAGAAACCCGCTAGGAGCCTTTTGGGTGACTTAGAATGGCAGCAGCACTTAAAAAGTTTTTACAACTATCTAGGGGCATTTGAATGTTACCAAAGGGCTTATGGATGCCTTTGGGGCTTTTAGGGTTAACCTAGATGATCGTAGATAGTCTAGGAGATTTTTTACTTGACCTAGATGATGAAAACCCGCTAGGAGCCTTTTGGGTGACCTAGACCGTTCATGACACCTAAAAAGTGTCTACTATTGCATAGGAGCATTTTACTATGACCAAAGATCTTAGGGATTCCTATAGGGATTTTAGGATTGACCTAGATGATATTAGATAGTCTAGGAGCATTTTTATTTGACCTAGATGACAAAAAACCACTAGGAGTCTTTTGGGTGACCTAGGTCGTTCGTGGTACTTAAAAAGTGTCTACGACTACCTAGGGGCATTTTGCTATGACCAAAGGGCTTAGGGATGCCTTTGGGGATTTTAGAGTTGACCTAGATGATCGTAGATAGTCTAGGATCATTTTTATTTGACCTAGATGGCAAAAAACTTCTAGGAGCCTTTAGGGTGACCTAGACCATTTGAGGTACATAGAAAGTGTCTATGACTATCTAGGGGCATTTTTTTGTGACCAAAGGGCTTATGGATGCCTTTGGGGCTTTTAGGATTGACCTGGATGATCGTAGATAGTCTAGGAGCATTTTTAATTGACCTAGATGGTGGAAACCCGCTAGGAGCCTTTTGGGTGACCTAGGCACTCAATGGAACTTAAAATGTGTTTACGACTACATAGGAGCATTTTGCTATGACCAAAGGGCTTATGGATTCCTTTGGGGCTTTTAGGATTAACCTAGATGATCGTAGATAGTCTAGGAGCATTTTTACTTGACCTAGATGGTGAAAACCCACTAGGAGTCTTTTGGGTGATATAGATTTTCAACGGCACTTAGAAAGTGTCTATGATTTCCTATGGGCATTTTGTTGTTACCAAAGGGCTTATGGGTACCTTTAGGTCATTTAGGGTTGACCTAGATGATCATAGATAGTCTAGGAGCATTTTTATTTGACATCGATGGTGAAAACTTTCTAGGCACCTTTTGGGTGACCTATACGAGCAACAACACTTAGAAGTGTCTACGACTGCCTAGGGGTATTTGGCTATGACCAAAGGGCTTATGGACGCATTTGGGGCTTTTAGGGTTGAACTAGATGATCGTAGATAGTCTAGAAGCATTTTTATTTGACCTAGATAGTGAGAAATATGCTAGGAGCCTTTTGGGTGACCTAGATGGACATCAGCACTTAAAAAGTATCTACGACTGCCTAGGGGCATTTGGATATTACCAAAGGGCTTATGGATGCCTTTGGGGCTTTTAGGGTTGACCTAGATGATCATAGATAGTATAGGAGCATTTTTACTTGACCTAGACGTTGAAAACTCGCTAGAAGCCTTTTAGGTGACCTAGACCATTTACAACACCTAAAAAGTGTGTACTACTACCTAGAGGCATTTGACTATGACCAAAGATCTTAGGGATTCCTCTAGGGCTTTTAGGGTTGACCTAGATGATCTTAGATAGTCTAGGAGCATTTTTATTTGACCTAGATGGCAAAAACCACTAGGAGTCTTTTGGGTGACCTAGGTCATTCGCAGTACTTTAAAAGTTTCTACGACTACCTAGGGGTATTTTGATATGACCAAAGGGCTTAGGGATGCCTTTGGGGATTTTAGGGTTGACCAAGATGATCGTAGATAGTCTAGGAGTGTTTTTATTTGACATAGATGGCAAAAATACGCTAGGAGCCTTTAGGGTGACCTAGACCATTCAAGGCACATAAAAAGTGTCTATGACTATCTAGGGACATTTGACTATGACCAAAGGGCTTAGGGATGCCTTTGGGGCTTTTAGGATTGACCTAGATGATCGTAGATAGTCCAGGAGCATTTTTACTTGACCTAGACGATGAAATATGCTAGGAGCCTTTTGGATGACCTAGATGGTCAGTGGCACTTAGAAAGTGTCTACAACTACCTAGGGGTATTTGGTTGTGACCAAAGGGCTTATGGGTGCCTTTTGAGAATTTAGGGTTGACCTAGATGATCGTAGATAGTCTAGGAGCATTTTTATTTTACCTAGATGATGAAATCCTGCTAGGTGCCTTTTGGGTAACCTAGACGGGTAGCAGCACTTAAAAAGTGTCTACGATTGCCTGGGGGCATTTTTCTATGACCAAAGGGCTTATGGATGCCTTTGGGGCTTTTAGGGTTGACCTAGATGATCGTAGATAGTCTAGGAACATTTTTATTTGACTAGACAGTGAGAAACCCGCTAGGAGCCTTTTGGGTGACCTAGATGGGTAGAAGCAATTAAAAAGTGTTTACGACTACCTAGGGGTATTTGGCTATGACCAAAGGGCTTATGGATGCCTTTGTGGCTTTTAGGGTTGACCTAGATGATCATGGATAGTCTAGGAGTATTTTTATTTGGCCTAGACGATGAAAACTTGCTAGGCACATTTTGGGTGACCTAGATGGGCAACAACACTTAAAAAGTGTCTACGATTACCTAGGGGCATTTGGCTATGACCAAAGGGCTTATGGATGCCTTTGGGGGTTTTAGGGTTGACCTATATGATCGTAGATAGTGGAGGAGCATTTTTATTTGACCTAGATAGTGATAAACCTGTTAGGAGTCTTTTGGGTGACCTAGACGGGCAAAAACACTTAAAAAGTGTCTACGACTACCTAGGTGTCTTTGGCTATGACCAACGGGCTTATGGATGCCTTTGGAGCTTTTAGGGTTGATATAGATGATCGTAAATAGTATAGGAGTATTTTTACTTGACCTAGACAGTGAAAACCCTCTAGGAGCATTTTGGGTGACCTAGACGGTCAGCGACACTTAGAATGTGTCTACGATTGCCTAGGGGTATTTGGTTGTGACCAAAGGGATTATGGATGCCTTTGGGGCTTTTAGGATTTACCTAGATAATAATAGATAGTCTAGGAGCATTTTTACTTAACCTAGACAATGAAAACCCACTAGGAGCCTTTTAGGTGACCTAGACGATCAACAACACTTAGAAAGTATTTACGACTACCTAAGGGTATTTTGTTGTGACCAAAGGGATTATTGATGCCTTTAAGGATTTTAGGATTGATCTAGATGATCTTAGATAGTCCATGAGTATTTTTACTTGACCTAGATGATGAAAATGTGCTATGAGCATTTTTGGGTCACCTTGACAGTCATAGATCATCTAGGGATGTTATGGGTTGACCAAGAGGTATGTAGATACCCTTGGAGCCTTTTGGGGTCACCTAGATAGTTATAGACCACCTAGGGGTGCTATGGGTTGACCAAGCGATATGTAGATACCCTTGGATCCTTTTGTAACTTTCCTTACTTTGTGTTCTTAGGAGGAAGGTGCAATACCTTGTATACCCCCAGCATTTGTGGTGATCAAAGGAATCAATGAAGGTGTGATACCTTTAGAATCCCCACTTTGCTTCATTACTTGTGATGTAAAAATTGGAGAAGGTGTTACACCTTGGATACCCCCAGTATGTACTATGATTGGTGCAATGTTATTGTCTTGGCTAGAAGGAGAAATAGAAATTGACCCCCCCAATTATGCTAGGGGATTTTGGGTAATGCCCATGTTTTGATGGGGTGAAATGAGTTCTCCACTCATGGATAAAGCTCCCTTATCAATAAGATCTTGGACCTTGTGTCTAAACATATGACAATTGCTAATGGCATGCCCTCTCATCCGATGATAGAGGCAATAATGATCCTCCCTATATTGTTTAGGTTTGGGCCCATTTGGATTGAACATGCATATGTATGGTAATACGATTGCCTGTGTACCTTGCAGATTGTGGAAGATGGTTGACATAGGCTTAGATAATGGAGTCCAGGTATGATGTTGATGCCTTAAACAAGGCAAACTTGATTGACACATTTCATGAGATGATGAGGTTGTATGTGTCTCAATCACCTATTTAGGTTGCTCTTCTTGACTACCATCTATAGGTAACATATGTTGCACTATGTCAATTTGTTGGTTGTTGATTTGAAGATCATTCTTATCAAACATGTCCTATATCAGGTTTTTGAATTTAAAGCACCTATGCACATCATGCCCCTTCTACCTATGGTATTTGCAGTATAGGTATTTGCGATATACGTAGGGCTTAGGTGCATAGGGTTCGACAAGTCAATTCTCAGGTAAAGCAATTGCCTTTGCCATGTAGATTCAATCAAATAGATAGTCCCTGGACTCATTAATGGGCATAAATTATCGCTTAGGGTGACATTGTTGGTTTAGCCCTTGATTTATTTGATACTTAACATTGGACTGTGCAGGAGTGGGTTGGTCCTAACAATCAATGGGTTGAGGTTTTGGATGACTCAATCGTAACTTAATGCTTATGAGTTGATCCATTATCTATTGTAAATAATTCTGTTGGTGACTCACTTTAACTCCACATAAGCTAGCCTATCCAAGATATGTTGTGGTACTAGTGGAGGTGATGACTGGATAGCTATTGAGGGAGATAGATGGCAACTTATATGTGGTGGAGGTGAACTAGGTGTGGGAGCTAGGAGATAATTGATTGAGGGTGGATCAAAAGTCCCTAATTTTTGAGAAGATGTGGATGCTTCATGATGATTGGATATGGAGATTATATCCACATGTTCTTGTTCTTGATTTATCTCATGCTCATGTTCCAACTCAAAGTTTTCAACTATGGTAGTTGGGTTACCCCCACTTTGGTCTAGGGGGTGCATCGACTCTTGATCTTGTGGAGATGTTAAGTGATATGGAGTAGGTGTGACCGAATCCATCAATGGTATCTCCTGTGGTGTGGATGGGATTTTGGGTGGAGTCGCAAGTTGCATAGATGGATTCAGAGGACTTTGATTCTCTATCATCACATTGATTATTCCCACAAACTCATGAGAAGATGCATTTGCATTTGAACAAGTTATGGCAGCCTCATCAACTTGTCCAAGATGATCTACTTGGCCTCCATGTTTAGAGGTCACATTAGGAATGCTATTAATGGGTGGAAACTTGGTAGGGGGACTACCTAGATTTTTTATCGACTTGATGATAGGTGTGAATGCAGCATTGGGTACTATGCACTCATCGATTTATAGGTAGGTCAATTGAATTTTGTCCTCAACTATGGTGGGTGAATATGGTATGATATTATTTGATTCATACGTATCAATAGGGGGTTCTTCCTCCTTTTTTGAAGGAGTGATAAGATCCTCTATAGGTGTATTTATGAAAACTATGGGAGCTTCTTCAGTTGGATCTTCTGATCCTTCCTTGCTTGAAAAGATAGAGGATGGTACTAGCGGTGGTGGTGAAGGTAACTTCACGACTAACCGTGGGGTTGCATCTGGACTTTGGATAAATTCATTGGGTTTAATATCCAAATGCTTGGGTGACACTATAGGTCTTTGTGGATGATCCACCTACTTATAATACTTGAAGGGGTCTGGGTCAGCATTGATCACATGTACCTTACCTTCATCAATGTATTTAATGCATTGATGCACTATAGATGGAACACATTCCATATCTCTTATCCATGGTATTCCAAGTAGTATGTTGTACTGTATTTCACCCTCCAATATGTAGAACAACGTCAGCATAGTATTTTTTCCAACTTCAACAAGTAGGATTATTGTATCCATAGTAGAGGATAAAGCATCATTAAATGCTTGTAATGTGAACTTGGAAGGTGCAATGTGCGAGGATGGAAGGTTGAGATGCTTTAGTGAAGTTGTGGTAATAATGTTTATTGAGGAACCTGTGTCAACCAATACTCACTTATAGGGGACCCTATTGATACTCGTGATGATATGCAAAGTAGGATCTGGTGAATTGGTAGGCACGGGTTTGACCTCATTATTTTGAAAGGATATAGCAGGCTTCTGGTACATTTGTATGTATTCCATAAAGTTGGTGAAAGCATCAAAGTCATGACTTTGTATCTCCATGGAATCCAATACCCTCATGAAAGGATCCCAATATTTGGAGGACTATAGTAGATCTCTCATAGTCACTTTGGCTGATGGTGCATGCAAACTTTGCACAAGCCTACTCTGGGTTGCTAACACTTGTTGGATGGGAGTTCTAGGTGGTGAAGACCACAATGTAGAGGGAGTGTAGACCTCCCTGCTAGGCCCTTTGGAAGGCTAATTATATATTTTTTGTGATTGGAATCGGTTTTGGCTAACCGAATAATTCACTTGATCATGTTGGTAAACCATTGATGTTCTCTTGGTAGAGGTACTTTGGTGGTCAGGTCTTCCAAGTGATGAGTTGACCTCATGACAACTTTTAGGGTGTCGTACAAGAATGATGAGATCCTTAGGAGAATAACAAATGTGACTACTATCAGGGCTCCATGCAGGAGTGATGATATCCTCATACCTATAACAATGGTGCTCAGGGCCTCTCATAAAGTTTTCTACTTCACTAGCTCGTGATCAAGCTCGGCCAAGCATAGTTGTGATAATGTGTTGACTAGGCAAACCTTGAAGGAAACCCACACTAAAGAAAATTTTATCTTCCAAAAAATGCTATAAGTTTTATATATTAAATTATTAGTGTGACGAGCTAATCATAATGGGATAGGTCTGTATTTTTGGAATATTTGGCCCACCGAAGCCCATGGGGAAATTTCCACTTTTAGGAATTTTTTGGGAAATTTTGAACCATGAAGAGTTAGGCCTCAAAATTTCTAGGAGAGGTGCCCTAGGGGTTAAATTTGACAACAAAACAAATTTTGCACTTTTTGAAGTTTTCTAACCCACTTTATGACTATTTTAGTGTAGTTTTTCGCTATCTTCGGGGTCGAAAATAGAGTAATCACAAAACCAAAATAACTTTTTTATTATAGCTCCATTTTGCATGATTCTTGAAGCATTGGATGTAGAATTAAAAAGTAGATTTTTTTGACACCCTATTTTTTGAAAAATAGGGTTAGGGTTTTGGTCCTAGACAACAAAGAAACACACAAAGAAGACAATATGATTATCTTTTTACTGATTAAATATGTGTTCTAAAATGGTTTGAGTGTGTTTATATTTTTTGTTGTTATTTTATCTCTTGTTGTGGAATTAGAATGAGGGAAATCAACCAAAGTGGTGACTAGGGACACTAGATCCAAACATGATTTCTCAAAAGATTCTAGGGGACACCACTTAAATCCTAGTGGGGGGTTCGCCTAGCTCTTCCACTCTGAAACAATATTTCCAACAGTGGGAGGCAATTTGAACATTAGTCCTATTCCATATTGAGAGAGTGCCATATTATATCTAATATATATATGGGAAATATTGTGGAAGGAGGTGAAATCCAATATCACCAGTCTGAATTGGGGGTTGGTGATGAAATCCAACCTTACCAATTTTATAGTGGAATGTGCAAGTGTGTGTGGCTCCTTTTAATCCAAAGAAAGTAAACAAAGAAGCATTCAATGATCATTCACTAAATGCATGCAATAGGTGTGTTTTAATTTTAAAATATAGGATAAAAGGAACCTACAAATGTCACTTATAGATGCAATCCCTAAATGCTAACCTACCCATTGGGTAAGCCACAAGCAATCAAGCCATAAAGATGCATCGCTACTTCAAGTTTCTTTCAATTTTTCTTCTTCCTTTTGCTATGTGATGTTATAATAAAAGAAAAAATGCAAATTTTAACCTTTATATGCAAGCAAGTGAAGCAAGAAAACTAATTTTGATAGTCTTTGAAAATATAGCAAAAAATCAGAGGGTTTAGGCACTTACCTTGTTCATTTTGAGCTCTCCAAATTCTGAATTTTTGGGCAAAAATCTCTCTTTTTAACCACCGCTCCAGTGTGGGGTGAGTAGAAGCCTCACCATCATCCCAGGGTGGGATAGTGAAGCCACCATCCCAGGGTGTGCCAGATAAATCCTCTGCCACCGTTCCAAGGTGGGGAGGGGAGCACCTAGAACACAAAATGGGCAAAAAATGCAAGAAAGAGGTCAAATTTTTATCCAAATAAAAAGGGACAAGGGTCCCACCATGATAACCACTGAATTAGGGAAAAAAATTTCTGAAAAAATATGTGTATCTACCCCATCTCGCTCGTGAGAATAAAAAATGAAGCATGCATGTAAAAAGGAAAGAATACCAAACAAAAGTAAATGAATGAAAGCAAGTATCTTCTCATTAATTTGTTGGATCAGATCCAATATTACACAAAATTCTCATTTAGGGCTCAAAATTTGATACAATTTTTACGATATTGGGTGCACAAAGACCAAGTCTTTCACGAAATTTGGGTGCACATCCAATGTTTCTCCACGTACCCACAATCGAGGTGTTTGAGCCAATGGTGTCGATTCTTGTATATAGGTTCTATGATTTCTAATATTTCTTCCCAAATCATTTTGAGTACCTGCACCTACACATAAGGAAGCAAAAATGGGTCAAATAGCAAGGGTGTATGGTGAAAACATGCAATCCCCATAGGGAAAAATGGCATATGAATTAAAATTGCATCAAATGATATAAAAATGACTTGAAAATTTGTAGATATGTTAAAGAGGATGTTTTTGGAGGATATCACCAAAAATAGATAGGAAATTGCATCTGTAGACCCCTCGATTTAGCATCGCCCTCCTGCAACCTACGAAAAGGAAGACAATAAAATCTTGAACTTGCACTTATCCAAAACTCATGAAATTTGGTCAGTATGCATAAATTGGCATTTAAATACAACACATATGATCATAGTTTCAAATTGGATCCCGTATCCACCTGCATAAAACTAGGGTGCCCGGATGGGCCCTACGAGCTTGTAGAAACTTAAAAATAGCATAACTCTTTAATTTTAACTCCAAATAACCTAAAATTTTAACTGTAGCATCATTGAATAATGTATAAAATAAATGATTTTAAACATTAAAAAATTTCTTAATAATTTACCCTCGTCCCGAGGGGGGGCGATGGTGACTACAACTATTTTGTGGGCACCCTAGGAGGGGATACCCACCAAATATGGAAACTTTTTGTTACAAAACCACTAGAAGATGTTCCTAAACAACCTAAGGTGTGTTTTAATCAAATTTGGTGAAGAAATTCACCCGGATGGAAAAGTTACTCTCGGATTACCTTCTTGAAATCACCTGGTAACCTTCTTGGCAAAAGAGAGATTCTGAGGGCAAAAAGGTGGAATAAGGTGAGGGGAAGTATTGTAAGCACTCCATTGCATATCCTATAACTTCTATCTATATGCGTGTGTAACTTTTGTGTGGAAATGATATCCACTTTATAGCCCAAAGGAGCTCATGCACAAAAGGCATGCAAGGGCATGCATGGCAGGAGGTTCCACTTATCAAACGGGAGGCATGCAATGGATGTTGAAGATAATATCAAATTTGGGCCTCCATTAGGAAGTGTATAATAAGGATTCAGTGTCCTCTAACCCACATGCTCCATATGGCATGGTAGATGGCAATTTTTGGGTGCCATTTGGCCCAGATTTGACTTTTTCTAGGTCAAACTTGCTCACCGTCCCACCCTAGGATGATGGCTCACCACCATCCTAGGGTGGGATGATGGTAATATACCACCATACCAAGGTGTTTCGGTGAGCCATCATCCCAAGGTGGGATTATGGGAATATACCACCATCCCAAGGTGTGGTGGTGGTGAATTTTGGGCCAAAACCTCCCAAAATTTGGCTGGTAGCCTCCAAAAACCTTTTTGGAGTGGCTAGAACCATTGTTAGCCTCCTGAGGGCTGCCCAAGGGGCCATACGATGCCAATTTTCTCATTTTTTTTGGATGCTTAATCAGGTTTACCACATTTTAGTGTCTAAAGTAACATTATTTTTGTCCCCTTTTTTTGATTAATCTGATCTCATGACTAACCTTGATGATCTGGTTAGTTTGGCTTCCTCTCTGCTCACTCAAGTGGGAAAAGTCATAAGCATAATCATGAACCCAAAGGTGGTGGTCCAAATATTCGAGGTGACCGAGAACACTGATGGTGAGGAGAAGGATCATTCCACCACCCAATGTTAACTCCAAGGTGGTCTCCTTTTTTGTTATTTTCTAGTTTTGCTACTAATATGGTCTTCTCTAGGGTTGTTGCATCCCAACCCATTTTCCTTTTGATTTGTCTCATTTTGTCTTCTTTTTGCAAGTTTCCTAGCCTGTTTGGGTTCCCTTTCAAAACCCACATTTAACAATAAAAAAATAGTAGTAAAATTATATTTCTTGAATAGAAAAATATTACATATGAGTTGTAATGGCTAAAGAGCTAGCACCTTGGAATGCCCTTCATTCCAGTATATATAGATGTTATAATAAATATTGCATTCAATATGGTGGGTGGTGTATGATATAGTTGGTTTATGCCAGGAAGGGTAGCCATGTTGTGGATCTCTTCAAATATTCTAAATATTGTTGTTGCTAAGAATAGGGCAAGTAATATGACCTGAATCTAGACCCTTGATCAGTTCTACCTTACCTGAATGATTGGATGGATCATAAATTTATCTACCTACTTTTAGAAGAATGCAACCATTAAATGCACTATCATACCTCTTAAATCCAGTAGCTCCAATGGACCCAAGATTCAACCCGTTGCCATCCACTGGTCAAGCACCAAACATTTTAATTGTCAACTACTCATTATTGGACCTCATAAATGAGAATGGGGGGCTTTCCCATATGTAGGATTCCCTTGATGTAGTAAGAATTCTTATGATGGGTGTGACTTTGGGATCCACCTGTTGCTTGCTACTGACCCAAAAAATTTCTTGCTATTCTATAGTGGGTTTTCTAGATTCCACCTCAATTTCCATCTTGGACATGATTTTGGGATCACTTAGAGGACTGGAAGATTCCCAAACCTCCATCGAGCTCTAAACTCAGAAAACCTTCCTTCTTGTCATTAAGGCAATTCTTTGAGAACTGAACCTAACTTGTTGCCCCATTTAACCTTACTTTGCATGTGGTGGAAATTTGGGATCCCACTTCTCTACCCTTATGTTGAGGTAGGGATTTGGGCTCCATTGGTAGGGTCTGCTTGCCCATTTTTCTGCCCAACACTTCAGCCAAATTTTGTGCTTTGAACTAGTGGTGGCCTAGGGATTATTTCTTGATTAACAATACCCACCCTTGTTGATCACCTATCATTGGGCAAACATTTAGAAATTGCTTGATGTTTCAATTTGATCGACTCTTTCACCCTACTTAGTACTATAAAATATTTTTTTTCCCTCTCTACAACTTACTCCAGCATCTCCCATCGCATTCATGAGGCTCACTCTTAACAATAAAAACCCAACGCATAAAGGTCTAGCTATAAAAACTTAGCCATTTCTAAGGGCAATCATCTTGCTCATAAAAAGGAAAAGAGTGGGTGAAAGGAAGCAAAAATTTCACCCATAGTAATCACACATTTGTAATATGGGCTAAATTCCAAGGATGAGGTTTCAATATGTATGTAAGGATGAGGTGTCACCTTGCATGAACATGTATGTTAGAAGCAACAAATGATAGGGTTTGCCTTGTAGAAAATGCAATGTAGTATTTATTTGAGATTGTTAATGGAAAAAGTGGAATGTTTGGACATTCCCCAAGGGGAGTTTTTCTCCTTTTTATTCTCTTGTTTTCTATTTGCATCTTTATTTTGTTGCTCCTTGTTATGTTTAGCTATCTTTATTTTGTATCAATATCATGTTTAATTATAACATTTGGTATCAGAGCCTATGGTCTTGAACCTAGGCATTTTATGGCATTGTATGAAGATATGCAAGGGTTTATGACTTGTGGTATATCTAGTGAGCTTTGACAATAGTAGATCTGGTGAGCTTCAATAATGATATTTTAGATTAAAAAAATTTCATCCAATGGTTTGATATTAAAAAAATTTTGAGCTTCTATAGCAGTAGATCTAGTGAACTTTGACAATATTAGATCTAGTGAGCTTTGATAGTAGTAAATCTAGTGAATCCAATAGTTGCAAACCTAATGAATTTCAACAATGACACTATGTTTTATCTATATTCAAATTTTTATTTTTTGTGAGTGTGAGCTTCGATAGTGGTAGATCTAGTGAGTCGTGACAACGACAAACCTGGTGAGCTTCAATAGTGGTAGACATAGTGATATTTGATAATGAAAGACCTAGTGAGCTTTGATGGTGGCACTATGTTTTATCTATATTCATATGTTTATTTTTTGAATAGGTACTAGATTTTAAATATGGAAATGCTAGTTCTAGTGGTTTTATAGTGCAAGTTACAAAGGTGTCCATGCATGAGGTTTTATTTTGCAACTGGTATTATTTCTATTTTAGTGTTTTATATAGATCTAAAACCTCGTATCTATGTTTTACAAAGTTTATAATGAGTTTCTAAGATGTTTTATTGGTTTTACCATAATTTTAAGGTAAGTATTAGCTATTGTAACCAATGTAGCTTCTACCTAAATAAGCTATTGTAACTGATGTAGTTGGATTATTAGCTACTATAACTGGTGTATCTTGTAGGGTTATTAATGCTACTATAATTGGTGTAGCTTGTAGGGTTATTAATGCTACTATAATTTGTGTATTTGTGTCCAAAAGATATTGGAGTGGATGCTAGTGGTGGTTTTCTAGTGTAATGTTCTCAGAGTTAGCTCCAGTAATATTTGTAATATTTTTAAAGTATTTTTTTACTTTTTCGTTACCTTGATGGTATATGGCTAAGGGTAATAGGTGAAGCAAATATGTTTATAAGTGTGGAGGTAGCTTGTAGGATGGCTAGGTCTTGAAATGACTGTATATAGCTGATGGAAGTTATAGACCTAAAGGTTAGTAGTAATCAAGTTAAGGCTACTTGTCTTCACTGGTTTTATCTTGTGCCCATGAAGGGTAGTCAAAAAATTATTAATTGTACTATAGAATTATAAATATATCATTAATAGGGAAATGTTGGCATTAAATTCTTATGTAATCACAAATTTGTAATATGGACCAAAGTCTAAGGATGAGGTGTCAATGTGTATGTAAGGATGAGGTGTCACCTTACATGAACATGTGAGTTGGTAGCAATAGATGCTAGGTTTTTCCTTGTATAAGATGCAATGTAGTATTTATTTGATATTTCTAATGGAAAAAAGTGGAATATTTGGACATCCTCCAAGGGGTTTTTTCCCTTGTTATTCTCTTGTTTTGTGTTTGCATATTTATTTTGCTACTCCTTGTGTTTATATATCTTCATTTAGTATCAATGTCATGTTTAATTTTTATAATATTAACAAGTCTTGGACCATTATTTCCTGCCCTAGATTCAAAATAATTAGTAGATATGAGAGAGCTAAAATCTATAATAAAAAATCTAATAAATAAGATCATGGTAATAGAATGACCAAATATTGAAAGGAGATATGATTTATATCATCCAAGAATATTCCCCTAAATCTTAAGAGATCAATGGGATTCTATAAGAAATGTTGTTAGAAAATAATTTGTTATGGCTAAAATTCAAGAATAAGAAGTATCCATAGCTCCAAAGAACTATTGGTGCTTAACATGTAATGATCCTCATGATACTAACACTTGCATGGTTTATTAGCATTAGTGCTAGCTAGCTATAGCCCAAAAATTAGAAATGCAATAAAAGGGGCTAATAGGTATTTTATTCTATCTAGAGAAAAATCTAGTTGTTGAGGAGCCTTTGACTTTTAATTCAGTCTACATATTGATTATATCTAGGAAAAAACCTTTGTTGTCAAATCCTTGAAAGTAAAATGGTCTAAAAACTACCCTACCTCCTCAAAAGGAGTAGAAGGAGCAACACAAGGAAAATAATAGGCCAAAAGTACCAAAATCTAACTAAAGGCTGGAAATAGTAAAATCCAACCAAATACTAGAAGCACCAAGGACCAATCAAGAAGAAAAAAGGAAACAAGCATTGAGAAAGTTGTGGTATTTTTTGGTGATCAAGAAAGAAAGAGGAGAAGCTACTCAGTAGTACTAAATGAGGTTTGAGGAACAATTATAGATCAAGTAGAAGCTTCTAGATTCAACATCATGGAAGAATTAAAGAGGACCGTATCAAGATTTAGTATGTATTATTCTTTGTTGATTTCTATAAAAACTGATTTGTTTAAAATTAACCCTCAAAAGCTCATCATTAGATGGACTCAACCCCCTAGACCTCAATTTGGTACAAAATCATCCAACTCTTAGCATGGTTAAGATCAAACCTCCACCATTTTATATGTCATTATGTATGGAAGTATGGATAGTACACAACTACATGGAAGTTTCTAGAGATTCTATAGTAGTCATGACTAAGGTTTTCTATGATGAGATGGGCTTGGAATACACCTAGAATAGTTTTGGTGTGTTGAAACTAGATGGAACACCAGTCCATATTATGGGAGCTATAGAAGATATTAATGTTACTACATAAGATTATAGATATCTCAGTAATAGAAGAGGTGATAGTAGTGGACCTTGCACTGCCATTTGGATTATGTTTATTGATGGAATTCATGATAAAGCTTGGTATATTTCTATCACTAAACTACACTCACATGGTAATTCCCTACAAGGGGAAAAAGATCCAGATCTATGTAGAGAATCTAAGCCCTTACCACATAGATAGGTATGAAGAGAAAAGTATTAATTTGATTGAAGATGCCTTGGAGGGTCCTCAAGAGGAGATAAAAGAGCATCTAAAAGACCTTATCACAAAAGGGTCACTGATAGAAGATAAGTTTTCCATTTTTCATTTCAATACAATAATACATGATCCTAGGAACTCATGAAGAGTAAAGCATCAATCTAGTATAATATCCATAATTCTTGGAGGATCTAGTAAAGGAGTCACAAGTTGAAGATGATATTTCCTTACCAGGTTTCAAATCTATAGTCCATACAAGCATTGGAACTCATTTTTTATTGAAGCCAACGCAACAACAACTCCTAGCTAAAATAAGTCATATGTTTAGAAAAATTTAAAGGTAGGATTGGAAGTTTAGGTAATGTTGGTTTGGACATTGCTAATTCCAATGAATAGGTAACATGTGAAACACTTGGCATGGAAAACATTTTCAATTTTTTTGTAAATGCATGACATGTAAATAAATTTGATAAAAGGCTAAGTGTTATATTAGCATTGGCTATAGTAGGAAATGACATAACACTCACACCAACCAAAATTTTGGAAAAATACGCTAGGTAGTTCACATGCATGTTTGAATGAGGTCTACATATCAAGAGGAACAAGAATTAGCAAGACAACTAAGAAAAGTGAATAATTATATCTTTGTTGATTCAATTGCATTTGAATATCACCTCCCATGAACTTATTATAGAATATTGGATGAAAAAGGGGTTTGATTACATAAGACACTTCAATGAATTTCCTAGCTGGATAATTCTATACAACGAGGCTCCCCTTAGCATTTTATGAGGCTTGAATAATATTTTCCTTCAAGTAAGAAATTTTATCTTCTATCCTCTTAAGAGGCAAGATAAAAATTGGGAAAATATGCTAGGTAGTTCATTCAAACATGCATGTGAACTATTTTTTCCCAAAGAATTCAACTAGACTAACTTGGCATCATACCTACAAAGGAAGCAAGATAGAAATTTTTATATGTTTATGTAAGCATGAATATGAAAATATATAGCAAAGTGAGGGGCCTACAAATCAAAAAAGAATATAACACTAAGCAATCTAAAATATAGTAAGCCAAACTTTTTTTTTTGTTGTTAGCATTACTTTCCAAAAGTTATGATAAAGTGTAAAGTGAAAGGCAAGAAACAATCAACAATATTCCACCTCTATAGGTCTAGAATCCAAGCTAACAAAATGGAGTGTACCAAAAAAATCCTCATTGGTCAACAAAGGTATTTTAAATCTCCAACATAATTCAAGCAACATAAAATAGAGTTTGGAAATGTGAGTGGTAGAAGTAGCATCAATATACTAGACTCAAGGATCTTAGTGCAAATGACACCTTACACCTTAGTAAGAATCAATTAGACCATATAGCATGTTTCAAACCTAGAAAGAAGTAACCACTTCATCTAAACATAATGGATGATCATGTGAGCTTAATAATGTGATAGGCAATATACAAAGCAAGCTAAAGAGTCCAAGTGATGCCAACTCAACCTAGCATCATGCCTGATCAATTTTGGGCAATAACTATACATAATAGTTAGCTTTAGTTTAATCTAGAAAAATCTATAAAGGAGCAATGATCCTCATTTGAAATTGTATATTTAATGTTTTATAGCTAGTGTTATAAACTATTCCAAAGTAATAAAAGTGTTGTTTGGTTTATTTTTATCGAAGTGTATGGAATATTTACAGTGATACATTGCACTTTCACCATTTTATTTAAGTTTTAATGGTAGTAAATTCTATAAGACTCAATGTTGTTTACCTTATTTTGGCCAAAGTTTGAAGTAAATATTGTTATTCTTGAACCTATTTGGATTATTGTTATTAGTTTTTGAAGTGTTGAATGCTATGATAATTGCACTTTTGGTATATCTATTAATTTTATCTAGAGTAAATTCTATTAGGTAAAATAGTTATTTGGAATATTTTAGTTGGAATTTTTGGAGTATTGGATGTTGTAATTATTGTGCTTATTATGTTTCCTTATAAAATTTGATAGAGATAAATTCCATTAGGCATGTGATTGTAATAGATAGTCTACATCCATTTGGATTACATTCTTGTTAGCTTAATTTTGTCTACCATTAATCTTGTTTCTATCCATGTATCCCTTATTTATCTTTTAATTTTTTATTTAATCTTCAAGCATCATCAAGGATCCATATTTCTCCATAGGTTGATCTAGAAATATTTATGGGTCATCCAATATTGCCTTCAGTCTAGCACACACATTTCATACCTAGACAGCTCATAGGATCAAGACTTGGCATAAAGGAAGTATATACTTTCTTGAAATACCTATATGGAGATGTAGCTAATAACTATACTACTATCTACTATGCATATTGCCCTATTTGTTCTAATACAAGGTAAAAATTTTATTTATATTAATTATGTTGAAATCAATAGCACCCATCATTAAAGAAATGCCATCCTATTTTAAGGAAACTATAAACTATTGTGAAGTCTTATCAACAATTCAGATTCCATAAAAGTGTTGATGTTTGACACTTTATGTGTGTGTTATTTCCACAAAATCTATAAATATATATCCTTTTATTTCTAAATTCAAAAGTTTAAAGTTAAATTTTTTACCATAAAATAGTATTAGCACAATTTCTTCTTATATGCTACTCCCATAATTCCCCACCTACTATAACTTTCCTACTCATGTTCCACTTAAATATGTCTCCTAGTTCTTTAAGCAAAGAATAATTTATAGAGTCCCAAGGTAGTATCATTTTGAGATTGTAGGCCTTGGTGCCTCTTTGGTTTGCTAGATAGACTAGTACCAAGTCTAGTTATAGTGTCATAAATTTAATGGTACTATATTTTCTCAATTTCTATTGTTAGTGGCACCAATTCTCATATCCAAATAAATAAATGGAACTCAACTCATATTATCATCCAATATTAGAATATATAGAGGATTTTTCCATTCCTAGTACCAAACACATCTCTACATAGGACCAATTCAACTACCTATCAACCCAAATATTGGTTTCAAACATAAAAGACTCTAAATTTTAGGTCTAATGATTATTTATAGAACTATTTCTTGATTATGGAATATAAAGTTTTTGAAATTTCAACTATTTTGAAACTAATGTACATGCTTTTTATAAATCATAGCTTAGGAACTCCTTTCTTTTATTTTCTTATTAATTTTCCTCTCATTTCTATTATTTTCTCTTCCTTGCCTATATATAGGTTATTCTTATCTAGAAATTTATTCTACTATTTTTATTACAATAGGATGGAGTGTCTTACACCCTATAGCACCAAAATCCACTATAGTAAATTACTTCAATATTTATTTACTTAAGACATAGGCCTTATATTATATAGTATATTTTGTATTTGTATTATGGTATTTGAATGATTGTTTCCCTATGTTAGGTGCATTTATTCATCATTTTTTTAACACTCTAAAGAATAACTTTCAAGTATTACAAGTTGGTTTTGGGAGTTATCTCTTATGCCACCACATCTTGGGCCTCATAATATGGATCAATATACTAAAATTTCCTTTCTAATTGATTTATTTCATTCATTAATCTTCTTTGCATTCCATATTTTTCAAAATAAAATCTACAAACAAATTTTATTATTGGATGTTTGTTCATACATGTCTATGGTATGAGAAGAAAAATATTATATTATATTCTAGGTCTAAGTACCCTAAAACATGTTGTTCCCATAAACAATATAAAAAATGGAGAAATTTATAGCACAAACAAAGATAAGTACATAGGACATAAAGAATATCATTCAAGATGCCCTAGAAGAATAGAGAAAAACACGTTTTTGATAGTTCTTAGATATCATGATTAATATGGGATACCTATACTCAATTGTTAATCATATACCATTCAAGATATTAATCTATACAAGTGTAACTCTTCTACATAAACCCTGTATAAAGAAATTCCACATCATTTTCACACTTGATTAGGTAAAGGTTAAGCTTCTCAATTTTATCATTCACACTAGGATCCAAAATAACATTATAGTTCAAGACACAATTTAGAGTCTTAGGTTCTAAAATATTATGCATTTATAGCCTCACACTTTATATTGAATTTATCCAAGGAAAGAAATTTAAATTTGGTGTTAATACATCATCAAGGATCACATTAAAATAATTCATGACACAATAACTTGTGATATGGAACCATTGGATATCGATGATGTCTTGCTAGTAATAAATTACCTCTTTGACTACCAAGTAATCTACTAGTCCTATCCATAGTAATGGTCCATGTAAGTTGGATAGATAATAAACAAGATACCAAAGTGCCTACCATAGAAGAAGCTAATATTGGTTTAAGAAAAGCATTATAAGAAACTCATTTTCTATGTCTAGAATTTTGTTTAGCTAATGGTTCATCCTAAGAATCAATGCACTAAGTTCACCCTTCTCATACCATATGTAGACTAATGTATAGAGCATTAATAAATGAACATCCTACTTTATCCATATTCTAATATATTTCACAATCCCAAGGGAGTCCCATTGCATTACTCAATAAAGCATAATATTGACTTGATCCTAGGGTTATCACTCCCTAATAATAATATATATCACCAATGAGTCAAAGAGAAAGGTTATATCTAGTGCCAAATTAGGGGAATAGTCACCATGTTCCTCACTATGCAATAATTTTATATTGTGCTAGTGTCAAATAAGGATATGGAATTTCACCTATGTATTGACTATAGAGCATTGACTAAGATAATAATAATGAATATATATCCACTATAATATATCGATGACCTATTAGACTAGCTCCATTGGGATTAATACTTCATCAAAATTGATCTCAAATTTGGTTATCATCAAATATTAGTCAATCCCATGGATATATTGAAAATAATATTCAATACCAAAGGACTATATGAGTAATTGGTTATAAATTTTAGCTTGAATAATTTTCTAAAACCACTGATGATCCTAATGAATAATATTTTTCAACTATTCATAGGGTCATTTTTCATTGTCTACTTGGATGACATCCTCATGTTTAATAAAACATTGAAGAAAAATTATAGAATGTGTGTCAAGTTTTAAATTCTCTATGCCAATACAAGATTCAATCCACCCTAGGCAAGTTTATTTTTAATATAACTAAGATCTCCTACCTAGGATATTGATCAATAAGGTATAATTATATATCCATAGTATATTTGCATCATTCGATAATGGCCAAAAATGAAAAACCTAAGATAGAACAAAAGCTTAATCATCATTTAAAATTTCTATTAGAGAATTCTCTTGGGATTTTGACATATTTTATGGTCTTTAATTTATAATATGCATTGGAAGGTATTTTGGAAATCCACCATACTAGATATGGAAGGTCACTCATATGTAAATGTGGTGGTTCACCTTTTGTGAGTTAGATGGTCACCCATATAGAAATGTGGTGATTCACCTTCCATGAGTTATAAAGTGCATATTAAATGAAAATTACATACATGTAACTTGTCCTTTTATGTTTTATCTTCTACTAATATGTCAACATATCTAAAGATGTATTTTAGCTATGAAAAATTAAAAATAAAAATTATTATTATTAGTAAGTATTTTATTTGCATTTTTAGGGCCTTCAAAGTGTTTATTTCATAAATGTGTTGGAAACTCTATCTATTAAATATTTGCATATATAAATTGTTCTTATCTCTCTAATATTTCTAATACTTCTTGAAAGTATCAAATCATAGTCCTCAACATAAAGTTATGCCCTTAATAGTGTAATAAGGATAAAAAATTAGATTTTTAGGAAGTTATGCCTAGATCATTCATACCCCTTGAAAATGAATGGTCCCCATTACATAAAATTTTGATATTATGTGCAAACATTGTTTCTTTATCTTATTTTTTGTGAGCCATTCCTCGTGGTTACCAAGTTGTCCTACCTTGATCACTCTACGTATGAGTGAACTACCTTCTAATGGTCCTAGTACATGTGTCCAACTGGTGCTAAGCTATATGGATTGAGTTCTTAAATGCACAACTATTCTTCTACTATGGAAGTGACCAACAAATTTGGATGATAAAACCTAAGAAGTTCATCATTGAATATTAGATGTAAACCAATATAAGGTGGAATATTTAATTCGAAGGCATTTCTACCACCTTCTTGGTGATGGTTTATAGTCCATAGAAAATGTGTTTGATATTCTTATGGGGTCTTGAAAGTATATATTTCTAAATATGTAACCATACCTTATCTCTAATATTTAATTGATGTGGGACTTGATTTTAGTCATGGTGTTGCTTATATTTCTAATTTGGATTTTTGAAGAGACAATGGACCTATTACTAGATATGTTAAATCTATTTAAAAAATATAATACCTTTTATAATTATTTTTATCCATGAGGTGAGTACTCCATGGGTTACACAAGGAGAGGTACAACAATGGTTTCCAAGGGTTGGAACACAAAATATATATAAAATTTACTATTTTTGGTAGAGCTATGTAGAGCTTGATTGTACCCATGTTGAATGAAGGGGAAATATCCTGTCCCATGTACATGGATGCTTGGAATTGTACATTCAAAGAAGATGTACGATAAATTAATTCACAACTTTTGTTTGGACATCATTCTAAGGATGAAAGGTTATGGACAAAGTTAGCTTGGTGTCCATCATTATCCATAGGATGGATAAAAAATTCTTAGAAATATATTATCTCTATTAGATACAATGGAATTTGCCAAGCCAAAGTTGATACACACATGAATGAAAGAAATCTTAGTAGTATCCTTACCTTAAACGAATTTCATACAAGGAATCATGATAGTTATTTTTAAAAAATGACAAAATACTATAGAAATAGAATCATTACCATGCATAGATGTGTGAAAACCTATGAGAAAAACCATGGAAATAGATTCCCAGGACTTGGATTATATTGGAAATTCTATATCAATCCCTACTTCTTGTTTTTTGAAGTACTTCCAATATTTTTTCCATCCTAGAGTAACATGCTACTTTGTTGAAGTATGCTTTCCAAATAATATTTGTGTGCTTATTATCTAGGACATAAATATGTTCTATGTGGTAGACAATGCTATATTACAAATTAGAATTAGAAATATTCTTACCAACATGAAGAGCTCAGTATGCATTTGCAAAATTAGAATCTACTTCATACAAGGTGGACTAATTGGAAGTATCATTCCCATGGGAATCAAGAATTGTGAGTGAGTGTTATGATTGGAGATTGGCTTAAAAAATCTAATACTAAATTGGTGCTCTCTTTCTCATGCTTGATGATCAGATAAAATTATTGTAGATTTATGGTCTACTTTTGATGTCTTTCATTTATTAGTTTACCTTGCATCTAAATGAACTTTATAGGTCTATGATATATATGGATGATGGTTTCATTTCCTAATATGTAGTGCTTCTATTATTTACATGCTTGGAAAATGTAATAGATCACTTTTTTGTATGTGGGGTTTTTTTAAAGTACATTAGATATTTTATTATTATAGGCAATTGGACGCCCATACTACATGACAACAAATTTCAATACATTCTTTGATGCATCAATCATTACCTCAAAATATTGACGTAGAGAAGGTAGAAAAAGTTTAGGAGCTGAACACAATTAGTCCTTAAACCTCTCAAATACCCTCTTTGTGTATATACCAAATAGAACATATATTTGGCACCTCCTTTGGTCACTCGGTGTAATGGTCAAGCCATGTGAGAGAACACAAATACAAATATTTGATAGAAATTGGAAATATCTAAAAATTTGTAAACCCCTATTAGAGTCTTTGGGGTATACCAATCTCTAATTACCTAAATCTTCTTATGATCAACATGAACTTCATATTCATCAATAATATACTCAAGGTACTAAATCTTCATCATGTCAAATGAGCACTTATCCAAATGAGCATATGGCTTGTGTCTTAAAAGAATTTAAAGTACTTGTTAAGCATGTTTTAGATGTTTTCTATGTCCTACTATATATGATAATGTCATCTAACTAGATAACCATAAATTATCTAGTATAGGGATACAAGATGGCATCTATTATTTGCATGAATATGTCAAGTGCATTGGTCAATCCAAAAGGAATAACCAACCATTTAGATAAACCCTCATAAAATTTGAATGTAGTCTTCTATGTGCCAGTGGGATTTATGTGTATTTGATGATAGTTAAATTTGAGATCAATTTTGGTGAATAAATTTGTACCACAAATCTATTATATAAATTCATCTCTTTGAGGGAGTGGATAATAGTTCTTCATAGTGAATTTTATAAAATATCTATAGTTAATATAGAACGTTCATGTTCCATATTTCTTTCAAGGTAAGATAATTAGACTACCACATGATGAAGCACTTGGTATAATGTACCCCTTTTAAATCAATTCTTGGATATCCTTCCTAATTTAATCATTTTTAAGGGATAATCTAAGATAAATAGGTGTATTATAAAAAGGATATCTGATGACCAAATCCTTGGAATTCTATGAAGTGCAATTCCAATATGTGACTTGTTGAGTGGTATTTTCACCCTATTGTGAAAACACACTCTCCGATAGGATTTGGGTTCTAAATCCTCTGCTTGCAAAGAAACAATTTCTCCAAGGTTCCTGTTATGTCAGCATTCTGCATCTATGTATAAAAGATATTTAATTAAAATGCTTAGAACACCTTAGTGGTTGCAAGTAACTGAAAACAAGGGGCACTGTGGTTTATTTTACTATGAAATTAATGATTGTTCATTGAACCCTTATAAAACAAACATGATCTGATCCTTATATGACCATGCTATAACTTCAAAATGTAAATTGATGAAATGTAATAGCATGAAGGAATTATTTATGGATTTTGAAGTTTTTTAATTTTTAAATTTTATTTTAAAGCTTGAAAAATAAAGTTGGCACTTCTGAAAATAAAATGCAGCAAAAAGAAAATAAAATGTGAAAGAAAAGAAAATTAAAATTGCATCCAGTTTGATGCTATCCCGTCCTGGCAAAACCAAAGATAATGATATTTCCATGCATGCAACCTAACCTATTGAACCTACAAAACACACACAATCCAGATAAGTTAAGTGCTGGTCTCTAGGGTTTACTGTTATTTTCAGATTTAGGCATTCGCATGAAGCAACCAAGGAAACTTGCATTAAACTTCATCTATAAGCCTAGAAATCTAAAAAAAGGAAAGATAAACATTAAAACATGCATGCAGAAAATAACTCCTTCTTTCTTGCCAACAAGATGCAAATTTTTGAATATTCCTACATTATAGATAAATCCTGTTACAACAGCAGAACATCTGGTTTTCTCAAAACCAAAAAAAAAGGAAGAAAACAGCCTCAAAGCAGGCCCAGAATGACCCTCTGGCCTCTAGCACTGCAACTCTGCTCCAGCGGTTTCTGACCCTATGTCAATCTATGCTTCTACATTTATACTTTCTGGCAATGCTCTCTATTTCGGCCTGTGATGCTTTGCTTCATCTTCCAGATCGATTCGTTTCGTCTTTCTTTGACTGCATGTGTTTTGGCTTTATGCTCGACATTGAGACGTTTGATCTTCTTTGTAACGCTTCTACAGCCTGTATGCCACGTGTCCCACACTTTTTTGCACGTTCTGTAATGGCCCCATGAAAATTGTGACAAAAAAAATAGCATGCAGCCTTGTTCGCCTTCCTGGTCGCGAAAATGCGACATGTCATGATATCGCGATGCTTTTCTTGTTCCGTACCATTTGCCCGCAACCTGTCGTGATATCACGACGTTTTTCCACTTCGGGTGC
Organism: Wollemia nobilis; assembly: GCA_028583015.1. Taxonomy (NCBI): domain Eukaryota; kingdom Viridiplantae; phylum Streptophyta; class Pinopsida; order Araucariales; family Araucariaceae; genus Wollemia; species Wollemia nobilis. The sequence continues at coordinate 15,464,194 of JAQPPZ010016723.1, forward strand.
CTTCGCTGCATGCTATCGCGATATCACGATGTTTTTTCCTTCCGTACGCCTCAGCTCGTTTCTGTCACGATTTTGCGACATTTTTTCCTTCCGTACGCCTCAGCTCGTTTCTGTCGCGATTTCACGACGTTTTCGTGCTTCGGACCCTTTCGCTCGAATTTGTCATGATTTCGTGATGCTTTTTACACTTGTGTATTTTTGCTCAATGTCGTCGTGATTTTGCGACCATTTTACATTTCATGCCTTCCCCCCGCAATCTGTCACGATTTCGTGACGTTTTTCGCTCGACGCTGCTTTGGCTACAACCTGTTGCGATTTTGTGACGTTTTTCTCTCGACGCTGCTTTGGCTGCAACCTGTCGCGATTTCACGACGTTTCATTCATCTGTACCGCTTTAGCTGCAACCTGTCGCAATTTTGTGACATTTTTCGCTCGACGTTGCTTTGGCTGCTTTCTGTCGTGATTTCACGACCATTTTGCACTTCATGCACCTTTGCTAATTTTTGTCGCGATATCGCTACCATTTTCGCTTCGTCTTTCTCTCTCCTCTTTGGGCCACGAAAATCAAACACATCATGATTTCATGACAGTTCCACCCACCTGCTGCCATTGACTGCGTTGATCGTGATTTTGTGACACGTTGGGATTTTGCTACGCTTTTTTGCCTCATCCTATTTGACTGGTTTGACCCGCAATTTTGCGACATGTCACGATATCGCGACACCTTTCTGCTTCGCCTTTCTCTCTCCTCTTTCGACCGCGACGGAGCAACATGTCGCGATTTCGTGAAACTTTTTCATTTTGCCTTTCCCTCTCCTCTTTCGACCGCGATGGAGCTACATGTCACGATTTCGTGACACTTTTTCATTTTTCGGCAGCGATGGCGTGACAGGTCGCGATTTCGCGACATGTCGTGATTTCGCGACACTTTCTATACTTGTGCATTTTTTTGCCCCTTTTTCTTGAATTTTAGCATCTGGGTCACTGAGATTCCTTTTGAAAGCATGCAAAAAATGTGGGTCCCCAATTTTGGGGTGTGTTGTGGATCAGCCACAAAAAATGGTGACTCTGCTGTCAAATGCTCCTGAGCATTTGGTGAGAACCCAACCTGGAAACATATATAAACTCGAAAACATGCATTAGCACATAAGCAATATAAACAAATGCCCAAAGATCAGAAATATATGAATCATAAAAATCATCAAGTATCATCTCGGTGTGTGCAATGTGTTTCATTCCCTATCATTTGAAATTGATCAACATTCCATCATCAGTTTTACATGAATGCATGTGTGAGATTGTGAATGATTTGTGTAACCTAATAAATATGCTAAGAGATTTTGCTTTTATAAGATGCATAGTCTTTCTTTTAGTATCATACACAAACATTCAAGATTATCAAACCCTCTTAGGATCAACTATATGTATAATGAATTGCTTTATTAGATCCCAAAGTTGGTTATGAGTCCCTACTATCTTGAACCCATGTGCAAGTGAATGTGAAATCAAAATTTTGGGGAATCATATTCTCAACCTAAGTGAGATGAGAATTTATGCCCTATCCTTACTACTCCATGTAGGTCAAATCAAAGCTTTGGGGAATTGGATCCTCAACCTAAGTTTGATGAGGACTTAACCCTATCCTTACTACTCTGATTTTAGGCTTTAAGCTTTATGGAAGTGGTCAAAACCACTGTCTTAAGGATCATGTTGCATAAATAGGATAGACATGAAATACTTATTTTGCCCAACCCTTTCTTCCAAGTTAGGTTTTGATTATTTTGCTCAAGATCCTTTTTAATGTATAAGACGTGCTTGGTTCTAGATATCTCAAGACCCAGTTTCCAACCTTAGGATTTTTCTTATATTTATGTGATAGCATAACCTTAAGAGGATTTGACACACTTTAATGATTTGCATTTGAAATGCACTTGCAACTACGATAGCATGTATGTGCAAAGTGAGATGTAATATGAATGCATTGCAGATGAAATATTGCTATATAAAACTGACTACTTCATGCATCACAAGCTTCAAACGATATTATTAAATTGTTTGTGTTACTTGTGGAGCTTTTACAAGACAATTCCAATGTTTCATATTCTCTCGATCTAGAACATAAGTTAGCATCTCAAGGCAACTTTTTTATCATCATTTTTTTTTTTTTTTTATATATAGACAAACAAAACATGTCAAATAAACACACAACTTTAAATCCAAATCCAAATAGCAATCCCAAAATGAAACTTGAAAACACAAACCCAAAACCGAAACCAAAATCTATATACAAATGTACACTATAATACAAAATGATGCAAAGGTTAGATTATCACTTTCCTGGATCCCACACATGGTTAGAACATTTCAACAAAAATATAACATGATATGCATACCAAATGTTGTGGGAATCCAACACAAACAATACCAGACCAAACAATGCAACAAAATTCCACTTGCCATGCTCACCATACCAATTTGATTTAGTTCCAATAATACTCCCATAGGTGAGCATCAAATTACTAAAATTATTAGACAATAAATGATTTTCAATTTTATCATGTCTATTCTTTAAAATGTGAATTTCATAATTCCCTCCTTGATTTAGAATTAGGCTATTCTTTTCAAATATGCAATTTTGTAAGTAGTAGCCTATTTCTACAAATTTCAAAGCCAAATCATTTTCCAAATTTGTAGGCCAATCAAATTTGTGTAACAATTTACAAGCATCTAGGATATTTACTAAATTAGGATCATTAAAAGTTTTTATCCTAGATTCAATTAGTAATTGTTGATGAATTTTATTTAACAATTCAAGTGCATCAACTTCTTTTCCATTCATTGAAACAATGTTATTAAAGGTGTGATTAAAAATTATACCTTGTTTTTCATTTACCTTTAATGACATTTCACCATAAACATTATTTAAACTCAAAATATGGTCATCCTTTTCAGTCCTCAAACATTCTTGGTCAAAGTGTATGTCAAGTAATTTGTTTTGATGATCACTTATTTGAGTTGCTTCCAATTGATCCATCTCTTTATCATTTGGTTCTAATTCTTTGTTCACTATCCATGGTATCTCTTCATTTGAATCCTCAAAATCATCATGCAAACTTGCATCCACACTTTCAATGAATTTATATTCAACATGATCAAATTTTGTCACCTTTTCAAATCCTGTGAATATGAGATCTTTGTACGATGTAGAAGGTTCAACATCCTGCATATCAAGTGAAATATGAGTTTCATTTATAGGGATGTGAGAAAAGAATGCATTATCATATCTTCCCCAACCATTATAAAAATTATCTTCCAAACTTGTGGGATGAAACTCCATGGTATTTGTGACATGATCTTTTGATTCATTCATAAATACTTTTTCTTCTTTGTCCTTGGCAATAGGATCATTATAATCTTCCAAAATTTGATGAGATTTGAAACCCTCTTCCAAAACATCCTCAAATTGTACAGGAGTTGTAAGGTCTTCCTTTGAGTAGGCGATTATGTTGTCCTGTTTATCAATTGGCACACAAGTTTCATTAGTAGCTTTGGAAAGGGTGAAGTCTTCCCACTTCTTCCAAGAATCATAATAATCATCTTTCAAAATCAAGTGGTGACGTTCAACTATTTCTTCAACATTTTCCAAATCATCAATGTGTTTCTCATCAAATTTATCTTCACCTTCCTTAGATGGTTCAATTATTTCAAAAAGTGGGTTATTTCTTGAATTCAAATTTATAAGGCTATCATTGTCCAAATTAGTAACCCATGATTCATTATCATAATTTGGAGGGTGAAGAATTTCTTGATCCTTAATTTTACACATCTCATCAATAGTATCTTCCAAGAACAAGTGGTGAAATTCTATCATGTCTCCAAATTCATTTATTGGTTTTCTCCCAATTTCACTTTCAACCACTTTATTTAATTCCATGGTAGGTTCCATCTTATCACATATATCAAACATTGTTGGATTTAGAACCCCTTCCTCTAGATAATCGTGTATCTCTATGAATGAGATCATTTTTGCATAATCTTCACTAGTGGATGTTGGCTTATCAATTTGCACCTCCTCATGGACTACATCTAAGGTGGTCATAAAATTTGGGTATTCAAATTCATCCCCTTGATCATTTACCTTAGGTATCATTGGAGTGGAGGGTGCTATGTTTGATGGTTGGTGTAGGTTGGCATCAAAATAAAAATCTCTCACATGAACATGTTGTGCCTTTTCTTCTTCAAGACCTCGTCGTTCTATCTCTTCTAAGACCTCATGAATTTTCTCTAGGGACAAACCACTCAGTTTTTCCTCAATGAGTGAAGCAAGTGTGGGGTGTATGGCTCCTAGGTATACTTCCATGGCTTCCTCTTCTAATGTGTTAAAATTTTCCCACATTTGGGAGTGCAACTCACGAAATCTTCCATTGAATTGACTCAAGGATTCATTAGGCTCTTTACATATGGAGGTAAACAGATTTTTCAATATTTCTAAGTCGCCTGATTACCAAAATGATAAAGATAGACTGCTTCTACTTGTATCCAAGAAGTCCTAACCTCCATGGGTAGTTGGCTATACCAAAAGAATGGTCTATCATCCAAAATGTATGCAAAAAACTTACAAGCTACCTCCTCATAAAAAATCTGGAATTTACATAATGTATCCTTGTAGACATGTAGTTTTTGCAAGTATCCTAGTGGCACCTCTTGATTAAAACACCGTAAAAAATCCAATAACATTGTAGGAATATGATAGGGTATCACATGTAAACCCTTATAATAATCCTCCATCATTAATACCATTCTCTCTCTTAGAGATGTTATTTCACCTCTTAGGGATACCATTTGTTCCTCAAGTGTTGCCATTAGTGAACTTAAAATGTAATTTTAGAACCAAATCTGTTGAATATTCAACCTGCAATAAAAAATAAAAAATTAAGTTAGCATCAACTAAGAGATGTACTTATTAAAATCAAATGAAAAGTAATTGCATGAGACCAAAATTCTAAAAAATTAAATCAAATCACCCTAATTCTGTATGAACAATTAGAAAAATATTACAACATACTTGAATTGCTTAAAATAGAATAAAATAAACCAATTCAGGCCATCCTTTTTACAGTTTCTTGAGTGTTAGAGAATTAAAGCATAAAAATTTAAATTTAAATAACACTAAAATAAACCCGTTCGGCCCTCCAGCACCAATCCGTTGAGTGGTGTTAGAGGCCGAAGATGCTAATAAAATGTACTTAAAATATTTAGCAATGTAAAGCTCTTAAGTAATTAAAAACCCATAGCATCTAAAAATCACGATAAAATAAACATTTCAGGCCCTCCTTCTAGCGCCAATCTATTGAGTGGTATTTTCACCCGATTGTGAAAACACACTCTCCGATAGGATTTGGGTTCTAAATCCTCTGCTTGCAAAGAAACAATTTCTCCAAGGTTCCTGTTATGTCAGCATTCTGCATCTATGTATAAAAGATATTTAATTAAAATGCTTAGAACACCTTAGTGGTTGCAAGTAACTGAAAACAAGGGGCACTGTGGTTTATTTTACTATGAAATTAATGATTGTTCATTGAACCCTTATAAAACAAACGTGATCTGATCCTTATATGACCATGTCTGTAACTTCAAAATGTAAATTGATGAAATGTAATAGCATGAAGGAATTATTTATGGGTTTTGAAGTTTTTTAATTTTTAAATTTTATTTTAAAGCTTGAAAAATAAAGTTGGCACTTCTGAAAATAAAATGCAGCAAAAAGAAAATAAAATGTGAAAGAAAAGAAAATTAAAATTGCATCCAGTTTGATGCTATCCCGTCCTGGAAAAACCGAAGATAATGAGATTTCCATGCATGCAACCTAACCTATTGAACCTGCAAAACACACACAATCCAGATAAGTTAAGTGCTGGTCTCTGGGGTTTACTGTTATTTTTAGATTTAGGCATTCGCATGAAGCAACCAAGGAAACTTGCATTAAACTTCATCTATAAGCCTAGAAATCTGAAAAAGGGAAAGATAAACATTAAAACATGCATGCAGAAAATAACTCCTTCTTTCTTGCCAACAAGATGCAAATTTTTGAATATTCTTGCATTATAGATAAATCCTGTTACAACAGCAGAACATCTGGTTTTCTCAAAACCAAAAAAAAAGGAAGAAAACAGCCTCAAAGCAGGCCCAAAATGACCCTCTGGCCTCTAGCACTGCAACTCTGCTCCAGCGGTTTCTGACCCTATGTCAATCTGTGCTTCTGCATTTATACTTTTTGGCAATGCTCTCTGTTTCCACCTGTGATGCTTCGCTTCATCTTCCAGATTGATTCGTTTCGTCTTTCTTTGACTGCGTGTGTTTTGGCTTTATGCTCGACATTGAGACGTTTGATCTTCTTTGTAATGCTTCTGCAGCCTGTACGCCATGTGTCCCACACTTTTCTGCACGTTTTGTAATGGCCCCATGAAAATCATGACAAAAAAAATAGCATGCAGCCTTCTCCGCCTTCCTGGCCATGAAAACGTGACATGTCGCGAAATCGTGACATGTCGCGATATCGCGACGCTTTTCTCATTTCGTACCATTTTCCCGCAACTTGTCATGATATCTTGACGTTTTTCCACTTCGGGAGCCTTTGCTACATGCTATCATGATATCACGACATTTTTTCCTTCCGTACGCCTCGGCTTGTTTCTGTCGCGATTTCATGACATTTTTTCCTTTCGTATGCCTCGGCTCGTTTCTATCGCGATTTCACGACGTTTTCATGCTTCGGACCCTTTCGCTCGATTTTGTCGCGATTTCGCGACGCTTTTTACACTTGTGCATTTTTGCTCAATGCCATCGCGATTTCGCGACCATTTTACATTTCATGCCTTCCACCCGCAATCTGTCATGATTTCACGATGTTTCTCGCTCGACGCTGCTTTGGCTGCAACCTATCGCGATTTTGCGATGTTTTTTGCTCGGCGCTGCTTTGGCTGCAACCTATCGCAATTTCACGATGTTTCGTTCATCCGTACTGCTTTAGCTGCAACCTGTCACGATTTCGTGATGTTTTTCGCTCGACGCTGCTTTGGCTGCTTTCTATCGCGATTTCACGACCATTTTGCACTTCATGCACCTTTGCTGATTTTTGTCATGATATCGCTACCATTTTCGCTTCGTCTTTCTCTCTCCTCTTTGGGCCACAAAAATCAAACACGTCGCGATTTCATGACGGTTATGCCCACCTGCTGTCGTTGACTACGTTGACTGCGATTTTGTGACACGTCATGATTTTGCTACGCTTTTTTGCCTCGTCCTGTTTGACTGGTTTGACCCATGATTTTGTGACATGTCGCGATATCGCGACACCTTTCTACTTCGTCTTTCTCTCTCCTCTTTCGACCGCGACGGAGCAACATGTCGCGATTTCGTGACACTTTTTCATTTTGCCTTTCTCTCTCCTCTTTCGATCGCGACGGAGCTACATGTCGTGATTTTGCGAAACTTTTTCATTTTTCGGCAACGATGGCACGACAGGTCGCGATTTCGCTACATGTCGCGATTTCGCGACATGTCGCGATTTTGCAACACTTTCTATACTTGTGCATTTTTTTGCCCATTTTTCTTGAATTTTAGCATCTGGGTCACTGAGATTCCTTTTGAAAGCATGCAAAAAGGTGGGTCCCCAATTTTGGGGTGTGTTGTGGATCAGCCACAACATGACTTAAACTAGTTATCATATTTTTCTACAATCTAGTCCATCTACTTAAGCTATGTATGGTCTACAATTGATATAGCAACGATCCCTCTACTTTGTGGTTTCATCATCAACAAAATGATATTTCTTGTTTTGATTATCATATTTGTGCATTAATTAGTACTAATTAAGAAAAAAAGGTAAGAGAAGATACCTATGGGATCCTAAAGCACTGATTTTTGATAGTAGGAATGACATATTATGGATTAGATTTATATACATCATGCCTTTTCCATATAAATGGTTGGATAAAATTCACATCACAAACATCTAAGGGAACAACATCACATAAAAATTTATATTTCAAGGGCTTGATGGAATAAGAGAGGATAGAATATTGAGTGATGCAAATGTCTGTACTCTGTCATACCCATCCAATATTATATGGTTGTGGGTGTGGTGTGATAGGAAAATTAAAATACTTCACTATCTAATAGAAATCAAATTCTTTTGACTCCCACTATCAATAATGAAATTTAATTGCTTACACTTTATCCATATTTATGACTAAAATAGGTGTTCCCCCTCTTGTAACTCCTATGGTGTAGCATGTATGGTGTGATGAGCAAGGTGCAACCAAAGTATTTTCATTATTGTCAACATAGTCAGATTGATCAGTTGATGCAATGGATAGGAGTTCATTGATGAAGAAGGTGCAGCCAAAGTGCAATGGATAGGAGTTCATTGATGAGCAAGGTGCAGCCAAAGTATAATGGACAGGAGTTCATTGATGAGCAAGGTGCAGCCAAAGTATTGTCATTGTTGTCAACACGGACAGAGGATCGGTTGATGCAATGAACAGGAGTACATAGGTCATTAGAGATATTGGTTGATGCAATGGATAGGAGTTTAGAGGTCATACAGAGCATATACAATGATTTTCCAAGAAGACCGAAGTGGCCCATATGCAAAAGCTCAAAGAAAATGACAAGTAAGAAAAGTGTCGCGATATCGCGACATGTTGAGTAAGCGCAAGGAAAACTATTGCGATATCACAACATGTTAATAAGAAAGAAAAGAAATTGTCGTGATATCATGACATGTTAAGAAAAAGAAAAGAAACTATTGTGATATCGTGACATGTTGGAAAAGAGAGAAAGTGCAAGGAAAACTATCATGATTTCGCAACATGTTGGAAGAGAGAGAAAGCACAAGAAAAACTATCATGATTTCACGACATGTTGGAAGCAAAGAAGGCAAGTAAGAAAACTGTCACGATTTCATGACATGTTCGAAGAAGCAGCGCATACAAGAAAAACTATCATGATTTCTCGACATGTTCGATGAGAAGGCACATGCAAGAAAACTGTCATGATTTCGTGACATGTTTGAAGAAGAAGCACTTGCAGGGAAAACTATCACGATTTCACAACATGTTCGGAGAGAAGGCACATGCAGGGAAAACTATCATGATTTTGCAACATGTTCAGAGAGAAGGCACAAGCAAAGAAAACTGTCACGATTTTGTGACATGTTCAAAGAGAAGGCGCAAGCAAGAAAACTGTCGTGATTTTGTGACATGTTCAAAGAAGAAGCGCATGCAGGGAAAACTATCACAATTTAATGACATGTTCGAAGAGAAGGCGCATGCAGGGAAAACTGTCACGATTTCATGACATTTTTAGAGAGAAGGTGCAAGCAAAGAAAACTGTCATGATTTTGTGACATGTTCGGAGAGAAGGCACAAGCAAAGAAAACTGTCACAATTTCGTGACATGTTCAAGAGAAAGAGCTCGCAAAGAAAAGTGTCATGATTTCACGACAATTTGTAAGAAGAGTTGTACGGATGAAAATATGTCACGATTTTGCAACAAGTTTGAGAGAAGGAGCTTGCAAGGAAAAGTGTCGCAATTTTGCGACAATCTGTAAGAGAGGCAATACGGACAAAAATGTGTCATGATTTTGCGACATGTTTGAGAGAAGGAGCTCGCAAAGAAAAGTGTCACGATTTCGTGACAATCTGCAAGAGAGGCAGTACGGACGAAAATGTGTCACGATTTCACGACATGTTTGAGAGAAAGAGCTTGCAAGGAAAAGTGTCACGATTTCGCGACAATTTGCAAGAGGAAGCACTAAGGAGAAAAAGTGTCACGATTTCACGACATGTTGGGTTTTCACGATCCGATGAGAAGAAAAGCGCTAAGGAGAAAAAGTGTCACGATATCGTGACATATTGCAGGAGAGAGAAAGGCAAGATAAAAAGTTGCAAGAGGAAGCGCTAAGGAGAAAAAGTGTCACGATATTGTGACATGTCGGGTTTTCGTGACCCGAAGGGAAGAAAAGCACTAAGGCAAAAATGTGTCGCAATTTCATGACATGTTTCATTTTCACGGGCGAAACGTAGAGAAAGTGCAAGGAAGCAAAAAGTGTCACGATTTTGTGACATGTCATGTTTTCACTGGTGCATGCCGAGAAGAGTGCAAGGAAGCAAAAAGTGTCACGATTTTGCGACATGTCATGTTTTCGCTGGTGCATGCCGAGAAGAGTGCAAGGAAGAAAAAAGTGTCATGATTTCGTGACATGTCATGTTTTCGTTGGTGCAAGCCAAGTAGAGTGTATGAAGGCAAAAAGTGTCATGATATCATGACATGTTGTGTCTTCGCGGGTGCAAGCCAAGAAGAGGATAAGGAGGCAAAAAGTGTCACGATATCGTAGCATGTCATGTTTTCACAGTCAAACGGAAAGAAAAATTCAAAGGGGTAGAAGTGTCGCGATTTCATGATAGGTCGCCTTGGTGCGAGCTAAGAAGAGAACTCAATCGAAACAAAGAAATGTAACAGTTAACTACAGACAGTACGACAGTAAAAGGGGCAGTTACAGAATACATTCATGCAGCCAAAATAAGAAGATTTAACTGAAGTTAGTACAACAGTTACAGGTGCAGTTATAGATAGAAATCATGCAGTTAAATAAGAAGAGTGGCAGTGAAGTCAAAGTGGAAATTACAGGGTCCATTATGGAGTAAATTCGTCGAGTGGTGGCCATATTGAGAATCCCAATTAAAGAGACAAATCTATTAATAGGTTGCGTATAAGAATATTGTTTTAGAAAGGAGTTATTTATAGGAGTGGCTATTAATAGGCTACATGCAGGATTATGGAAGTCATAGAAGAATTAGGGTTGAGCTCTAAACTGTGTAAGACAACAGATAAGAATGTTAGAGTGCCAAAATGAGCAGAGAAGGCTGTCAGGGTGCCATAAATGATTAGATAAGGTTGTTAGAGTCGTAAGCGAGTAGAGAAGGCTGTCAGAGCATAGATAAGGCTATTAGAGCACAGAGAAGACTATCAGAGCGCAGTAAGCAGAGTGGCAAGAGTTATCCATTAGGATAAGCTCTATGTGGGTAGAGAAAAAAGTGTGTATTCAAAGAGAAAAATGGTGTGGAGATAGAGCACTACTAAGAGAAGAGCGATGAAGAAAGAGCATAGCTGGTAGAGCACAACTGAGAGAGTGCGACAGCAAGTGCGTAGAAGGAATATGTGTTTCCTGAATTGAAAGAGAGGTTGGATGAGCAATAGACCAGTAAGGGTCTTGTAAAAGTGAAGGTATATTTATGTCAATCTAAGATTCAAAATAGAAATCCAAGTTGGTGCTTGGAATCAGGGGTTGGTGCTGGTAAATCATGGGTTGGTGCTCCTTCCAGTGTGTGCTGGTAAACTGTTTGTAAAGTTGGTGCTTTGCAAAGGATGGATTTGGATGGGAGTCTAAGCAGTATATTTTTGAGGAGTAGCCAAAATTGATGAACCTCGTTAAATCTTGTGTTATGTGTTGCTTTCTTGATACACTTGTTGCATCTGGTTTTAAGCATTCATTAGTTCTAAATTAAGAGATGAAGATTTAAGTGTTTAATTAGCTGCATTGATTTAGCCCCCCTCTCAGTGCCATTGTAAGACTAACAATTGGTATCAGAGCCAGTTTCCCAATTTAGGCTAAATCAGTCAGGGTTGATCTTAGGATTAGTACACAATGGGTAAGAAGAATAGATCCTCCTCCAATAAGGCATCTCAGTCAGTTTTAGTTCCTATGGAAGAGAAAATTGAACCAGAAAATGCAGAAGGAGTGAACTCTAAAGTATGTGATGAAATCTATGAGGCTGAAGTAGATCTTGAAGGAGAGTTGATCTCTGCACTTGAAGAGTTGAGTATAGAACACAAAAAGAACAAAAGACTGTCCAAGAAGCTAGAAGAATATGGGAATGAGATTGAAGATATTTTCTTACAATTTCAAAAGGCCAAGAAAATAGAAGCCTTGAAGACACAACTGGATGATAAGGTCGATGCATATAGCAAACGTGAAGAAGAATCTAACAAAGTTGTTAGTAATCTGAAGCTGCAAGTAGAAGAGTCCAAAAGGGTTGAAGAAATCCTCAGGTCTCAGATCAATGAGAAAGAGACTGTTTGCTGCAAACAAGAAGAAGAGATTGTTTTATTGAAGAAACAACTAGAAAAATCCAATACAAATCTCAAATTTGAGAATAGCACAGAGTTGCTAGAAAAAATGATAATCCAACAAAGAAGTTCCACGGATAAGTGTGGTCTTGGATATGAAGTTGAACAACATTTATCCTCCAAATATGTAGAGAAGAAGAAGTTCACAGTTAAAGGATCGAAGCAAGAAAAGGTGGAAGCATAACAACCTTCATCTTCCAAATGTGCAGAAAAGAAGAAGCTCACTGTTGAAAAATCAAAGCAAGAAAAGTTTGAAGCTGAATCCTCAAAAGAAAGAAAATATCAAAGGAGATCTATAGCAAAGCAACCAGAACAAAAGAGGTTTTATCACTCCCATTCTATTCATAATAATGCTTTTAACGACTATTGTTTTAGATGCAATCATTACGGTCACAAGGCAATTTATTGTGGATTGAATAATAGATCAAAGAGTTATGCTGATAGAAATACATCTGCTTCTCTGAGTGAACACCATGTGCAATGTTTTAATTGTAATGGCCATGGGCACATAGCAAGGTTTTGTCCAAGCTTGTTTGTATCTAATCTAAGGCAAGATCGTAGATTTCATCAGACGCAAATAATGCAACACAGGTAGAGAACATATCATGTGCATAAAAGAAATGAAAATAATCAACCATCAAGGATGCACAAGAAACAACTACGCAAGAAGAATTTTCAAGTTCATGAAAAGGTGCAAAACGGGGATGTAGTTGAAAAACTCAAGCCCAAGTTCAAGAAAGTCTAGAGAAAGATAGAAGAAAGGAAATCGTGTCTCCTTAGACTGAAGGAGGCTACTCCGCCATTGCTCTAAGCAGCTCCAGGTAGCACATCCTCAGGGGGAGCAATGTTAAAGTTTTATTTTAATGCTCCTATGTATTTGTGTATTTATCTAAGGATGAAAGGAAAGTAGTCGAGGAGTTGGTATAGCTATCAAAAGTGTGTTTTCTGTTCATACAGTTGTTTGTGGTAGTGCCGTGAAGGGTGGTGATTAAATTGAGAGTTTTATTTATTGGTAATATTTTTGTATGTCATTGTTGTACTGGTGATGGTTCTTGCTACCAATGTCAAAAGTTAAGGATTATAACAGTTTAGATGATTTGGTTGGTTTTGTGGTACTGTGTTTGATTCTTGCACAGAGTTGGCAATAAAATTGTAGTGTTGGTACAGTGTTGGACAAAAGTTGGTACAAGTGTGAGTCACTTGTCAATTTTGTTGCCAGATGTTTTCCAGCCTAGTGATGAATGGTTGAGTTGCTTTCATAAAGGTTGTTTTGATCAAGTTAATGCTTTACTTGATACTTGATTTGGGCTTACTCCATTGAGATTGATTTGAGCAAGTTATTCCTTGCATTGGTGATTTATGTTGGTGGTTGTCTTGTTCAAATACCTTTGGAAGGAAAACGATGTCTACTAGTTTCCTTTTCATGTAGTGATTGGTTGAATGCTTCAAGGTTAATCTTGAGTTGAATGATGTTGGTTAAACCTTGTCTATAAGCATTGTTGTTAAAGCCCTAATTGGTTGAGAAGAAGAAAATTGGTTGTGGCTGGGTGGATTGAGGTAGTCTGCTAGATTCTCACTGAAGAGAGAGACAAACAGCTGACTTTAGGTTCAAGCTTGTTGAGAATATCCAAGATGCATTTGCAGATGCTGCCAGCATTGCAAAAAAAATAGTTGGATATATACAATCAATGTATGCCTTCACTAATAGTGGACAAGTTTGAGTTTTCAGAGTAACAGAGGGTTGGTACTCAGAAGACAGTAGTCCAACCATGTTCTTACACATATTATATTGGTGAAGTTGACAGTGATGATGTCATTCACTGGTTATTTCTGCTACTCACATTATTGATATTTTTGATGCCTACTATGCTTATCATGATGTTGTCAAATAGTGAAATGAAGTGGTCACATATTCCCAAGAATAGACTAAGAATTGACTAGCCATCGGGATCAAATTCTTAGGGGGAGCATTTATGCATCTGTTTATCATATTGCTCATGTTTATGCTTTTTGCTAACTGTAATAATTTTTGCCTAAGAATGTTATGAATGGACTCAGGGGGAGTTTTGCAGCCGCCCTTTGGTATTATTGTCAAAGGGGGAGAAGAATTATAGGTAATTGCACACAATTATGTGTGTTGCCAACAATTCCAAAGGGGGAGATTGATGAGCAAGGTGCAACCAAAGTATTGTCATTGTTGTCAACACAGTTAGGTTGATCAGTTGATGCAGGAGTTCATTAATGAGCAAGGTGCAGCCAAAGTGCAATGGACAGGAGTTCATTGATGAGCAAGGTGCAGCCAAAGTATAATGGATAGGAGTTCATTGATGAGCAAGGTGTAGCCAAAGTATTGTCATTGTTGTCAACATAGACAGAGGATCGGTTGATGCAATGGACAGGAGTGCAAAGGTCATTAGAGAGATTGGTTGATGTAGTGGACAGGAGTTCAGAGGTCATACAGAGCATGTACAATGATTTTCCAAGAAGACCGAAGTGGCTCATATGCAAAAGCTCAAATAAAATGACAAGTAAGAAAAGTGTCACGATAACACATGTTAAGAAGAAAGAAAAGAAACTGTCACGATATCATGACATGTTAAGAAGAAAAAAAGGAAACTGTCACGATATTGTGACATGTTGGAAAAGAGAGAAAGAGCAAGGAAAACTGTCACGATTTCATGACATGTTGGAAGAGAGAGAAAGCACAAGAAAAACTGTCGCGATTTCGTGACATGTTGGAAGCAAAGAATGCAAGTAAGAAAATTATCACGATTTCATGATATGTTCGAAGAAGCAGCACATATAGGAAAAACTATCATGATTTTGTGACATGTTCAATGAGAAGGCACATGCAAGAAAACTATCACAATTTCGTGACATGTTCGAAGAAGAAGCGCATGTAGGGAAAACTGTCACGATTTCGTGACATGTTCGGAGAGAAGGCACATGCAAGGAAAACTGTCACGATTTCGTGACATGTTCGGAGAGAAGGCGCAAGAAAAGAAAACTATCATGATTTCATGACATGTTCGGAGAGAAGGCGCAAGCAAGAAAACTGTTGCGATTTCACATGTTCGAAGAAGAAGCGCAAGCAGGGAAAACTATCACGATTTCGTGACATGTTCAGAGAGAAGGCGCATGCAAGGAAAACTGTTGCGATTTCACGACATGTTTGGAGAGAAGGTGCAAGCAAAGAAAACTGTCATGATTTTGTGACATGTTCGGAGAGAAGGCGCAAGCAAAGAAAACTATCACGATTTCATGACATGTTTGAGAGAAAGAGCTCGCAAAGAAAAGTGTCACGATTTTGTGACAATTTGCAAGAAGAGTTGTACGAACAAAAATGTGTCACGATTTTATGACAAGTTCGAGAGAAGGAGCTTGCAAGGAAAAGTGTCACGATTTTGCGACAATTTGTAAGAGAGGCAATACGGACGAAAATGTGTCACGATTTCGTGACATGTTTGAGAGAAGGAGCTCGCAAAGAAAAGTGTCGTGATTTCATGACAATCTGCAAGAGAGGCAGTACGGACAAAAATGTGTCATGATTTCATGACATGTTTGAGAAAGAGCTTGCAAGGAAAAGTGTCGCAATTTCATGACAATTTGCAAGAGGAAGCACTAAGGAGAAAAAGTGTCGTGATTTCATGACATGTCAGGTTTTCATGATCCGATGAGAAGAAAAGTGCTAAGGAGAAAAAGTGTCACGATATCGTGACATATTGCAGGAGAGAGAAAGGCAAGATAAAAAGTGTCATGATTTTGCAACAATTTGCAAGAGGAAGCGCTAAGGAGAAAAAGTGTCATGATATCGCGACATGTCGGGTTTTCGCGACCCGAAGGGAAGAAAAGTGCTAAGGCAAAAATGTGTCACAATTTTGCGACATGTTTCGTTTTCACGAGTGAAAGGCAGAGAAAGTGCAAGGAAGCGAAAAGTGTCATGATTTCATGACATCATGTTTTCACTGGTGCATGCCGAGAAGAGTGCAAGGAAGCAAAAAGTGTCATGATTTCACATGTCATGTTTTCACTGGTGCATGCCGAGAAGAGTGCAAGGAAGCAAAAAGTGTCACAATTTCACATGTCATGTTTTCACTGGTGCAAGCCAAGTAGAGTGTACGGAGGCAAAAAGTGTTGCGATATCACGACATGTTGTGTCTTCGCGGGTGCAAGCCGAGAAGAGGACAAGGAGGCAGAAAGTGTCACAATATCACAACATGTCATGTTTTTGTGGTCAAACGGCAAGAAAAATTCAAAGGGGTAGAAGTGTCACGATTTTGCGACAGGTCGCCTTGGCGCGAGCTAAGAAGAGAACTCAGCCGAAACAAAGAAATGTAACAGTGAACTGCAGACAGTATGACAGTAAAAGGGGAAGTTACAGAATACATTCATGTAGCCAAAATAAGAAGAGTTAACTAAAGTTAGTACAACAGTTACAGGTGCAGTTATAGATAGAAATCATGTAGTTAAATAAGAAGAGTGGTAGTGAAGTCAGAGTGGCAGTTACAGGGTCCATTATGGAGTAAATTTGTCGAGCGATGGCCATACTGAGAATCCCAATTAAAGAGACAAATCTATTAATAGGTTGTGTATAAGAATATTGTGTCAAAAAGGAGTTACTTATAGGAGTGGCTATTAATAGGCTACATGCAGGATTATGGAAGTCATAGAAGAATTATGGTTGAGCTTTGAACTATGTAAGATAGCAGATAAGAATGTCAAAGCACCGAAATGAGCAGAGAAGGTTGTTAGAGAGCTGTAAATGAGAAGATAAGGCTGTCAAAGCTGTAAGTGAGCAGAGAAGGCTATCAGAGCACAGAGAAGGCTATCAGAGCGTAGAGAAGACTGTTAGAGCATAGTAAGCAGAGTGGCAAGAGTGATCCATTAGGATAAGCTCTGTGCGGGTAGAGAAAAAAGTGTGTAGCCAAAGAGAAAAATGGTGTGGAGATAGAGCACTGCTGAGAGAAGAGCGATGAAGAAAGAGCACAGCTGGTAGAGCGCAACTAAGAGAGTGCGGCAACAAGTGCACAGAAGGAATATGTGTTTCCTGAATTGAAAGAGAGGTTGGATGAGCAATAGACCAGTAAGGGTCTTATAAAAGTGAAGGCATATTTATGTCAATCTAAGATTCAAAATAGAAATCCAAGTTGGTGCTTGGAATTAGGGGTTGGTGCTCCTTCCAGTTGGTGCTGGTAAATCAGGGGTTGGTGCTCCTTCCAGTGTGTGCTGGTAAACTGTTTGTAAAGTTGGTGCTTTGTAAAGGCTGGATTTGGATGGGAGTCCAAGCAGTCTATTTTTGAGGAGTAGCCAAAATTGGTGAACCTCGTTAAATCTTGTGTTATGTGTTGCTATCTTGATACACTTGTTGCATCTGGTTTTAAGCATTCATTAGTTCTAAATTAAGAGATGAAGATTTAAGTTTTTAATTAGCTGCACTAATTCACCCCCCCTCTCAGTGCCATTGTAATACTAACATGGTGGCAATGGTCATACTTGGTTTTTCTTCCATGATTTAATTTCTTGTACCCTCAACTTATGGATTTAGAGATAGTGGTGTGGTGGATATAGAGGTATGCGACCTAGAAAAAAATGACTAAATTACTTGATAATCCTCCCACAAATATCAATTACTCTTATGGCAATCACACCATTTTCCACTCTTGGCCTTTGAGGGATTCTTGTCTTGGAATTCATTTTCTAATTCCAATCTAATTTTGGGGCTAACCTCCTTTATCATGATTCTTTGGAGAGCCACTCTTGCCTTTCTTTGGCTAGTTCTTGGTGCTCTAGTTTTTGTTATTTGATCCTTCTTTTCTATTTTTATTTTTTTGTTTCTATTCTGATTTGACAAGTTTATATGTGTCTCCCAATATATTTAATTTGAAGAGGTCCATGTCCTCTTGAACGTATTGCATCCCACTATGATATTTAAATATTGTATGCCTTTCAATATCTTACATACCTAGCTTTACTACCATAGAGTGGAAGCATTAGTATAATCTTGAATGGTTTTATCTTTACCTTGAAGAAATTGTTTCCATTACATATATTCTTCTTTATAGGATACCATAGGGTAATTTTATTCCTTAATGGACTCCATGAAATTATCCCATTGGAATACTACTTCATATTAATTCTCTATTATAACCTTGTTACAATATGCTTCCCACAAATTTAAACAAGTATTAAAGCTTTCAAGAGTGCAAAAGTGATTTTCTCATGTCAATGAATTTATTTATAGAGAAGTATTAAGATAATTGATCCAACCAACTTTCTATGGAATCAAAATTAATTTTTACGTCAAAAGTAGGAATATCAAAACTCATCTATAACTTAAAAAGTGTGGGAGAACTGGTCCTAGCATAGTGAGAGGCTATGCAAATATGGTTGTAGAACTTGCAATAGGGAGTCATTAAAGAATTTGATCAAATTGGTCTATTATCTCAATCCTTTGTTTTTGTGACAACTTCATTCAACTTATCCTTGAAATGGTCTATTGTATTGATGTTATCCATTATAATTCTTACCTAAGATCATTTGGAATGAAAGAGGAGTTAATCATACAAATATCACATTTGATACCAAAACATTTGATATCTCGATCTTGTGTTTATGGACATACACTATAAAGATAAATTATTCTAATAATTTTGTATACACCTGTAACCACCAAAAATGGCTCACACCCAGGCTGACTATTGCAATTGATAAAGATAAACAAATAGGCATGCATAAATTGACAACAAGAAATGAACGAATACAAGGAATTATTTATTAATTTCAATGGATTCAAATTACATATTCGTCCCTCTTAGGGATACCCATTTGATACATCAATTACAATAGGAGTCTAATCCCTCTCAAGGGTAGGTGTAATCAAAATGCCCTTCTAGGGTGACACAAACTACTCTAGGGTGTCTATGACCCTCTTCTCCATGATTAGAGGCATTTTTTTCCTTGCATCCCAAAACCCTGTTAATACTGCATGCAATAAACAACAAGAAACATTAAAAACAAAGGAGGCCTCTCTTGATGAGGCTTTTAAGAGTCATTATGCCAAAAGATAACATGATAACAAGAAATCAAGAAACTGATTAAATGCATGTAAATTGACTTAAATCATGACAATCTACCATTAGAAACATAAAAGA
Organism: Wollemia nobilis; assembly: GCA_028583015.1. Classification (NCBI taxonomy): domain Eukaryota; kingdom Viridiplantae; phylum Streptophyta; class Pinopsida; order Araucariales; family Araucariaceae; genus Wollemia; species Wollemia nobilis. The sequence goes on from JAQPPZ010016723.1 coordinate 15,483,537, forward strand.
AACTAAGATGCATCTATCTAAGCTTCTAATTAATCAATTAAATACATGAAAGCATGAAAAATATTCATTATACCTACACTACAATAATGAAATGAAATTGCAATTAACTCCTAATCTACTAGTTAGAAATATCTAGAATGTTGAATTAAACCTACAATATGATTAATCTAGCTTGATTAAACAAAATGTAAATTAGAAAACAAGGAAATCAGGGATTACCCTCTGACTGCGGGTCCTTCAAGTAGTGGGCACTGTTCACTATGGCTGACAGCCACGGCTGAGCCTGAAGTATGTTTGCCCTCCAAATCAAGGCCAATTATCTGATTCTCCTTGCCAAATTGATGGTCAAGGGTTGCCTCTATGTCCTCTAATAGTTTTGGTGGTTGAATTGTTTTGATGGTGCATGGATTGCATGAATTTTCATTTCTTGGCTCTCCTGGGCTCCTAGGGCTTCTATTGCAATGCAATCTCCAATTGGGTAACACAAGTATCCCTCTCAATGCATCTAGGTGGGTATGCAATTCGGTAGGACTTTGCTGCTCAATTAATAAAATGTTCTCCTAGACTTATCCCCAATTCGGAAGCGGATCTTATAGCATTGGCCTAGGGCTAGGGATGACTTCCTCATGAATCCAAGATCAATATTGGGTAATTGATCCAGCTAGATGGAAGGATCCAAAACCTTCCTCGCTCAAACCGGTCCAATATACAACCAATTTGCCATTGAAACCAACTTTGGGTTGGATGAAGGCCAAATAATTCTAAGTAATGAACATGGATAACATGTGCAGTGAGCACTGCTTATTGTGGGTGTTAGCAGTGACTAGAACTGACTAGGTAAAGGTACCCAATTGATTGGTAAAAACCACTACTATACCTTGGATCTATCCAAAGGTCTTCTATATGGTCTTCTACCATATCCCATATGAGTAGTCACCTTAGCATGATAGGTTTTAGGTGTCTACAGATGCCCCTTTTGAGATGCGTTGTGATTTTGAACAACGTTGAGCAAAACTAGACCTCCTAAAATGATATCATAGGTTGGATGATGATCATTGATATGATCAACATTAGATGCCCCAAGTCCAACAAAAGGATGTGCATCCTTGAATCATTGCTTCCAACTAGGTGAAAGGCTTAAATTTGAAAAACTTTTCACTCATCATCAAACATTCAGATAGTATCAATGCTAAGTAGGCTTTCGCACCCATCAATCCAAAAGGAGGAGAGCTACAAACTAACTATCATATTTGCTATTTTCCCCAAGAAAGGGGGTAATATTATGATAGTCTTTAGGAATGAATCACAAGGATGAATGCAATTTTGACAAGATCAAGGAATATACTATTGACTTTTATTATGATTTGATATTATGACTACCCCCTCAAGCGACGAGTCGATGAGGGTAATGAAAATTAAATGAAGTGATGAGGTTGCTTGACCACTATGAATGATCTTGAACAAATTAATATTTAGAATTTGAATACTTTGCAAGGTCTAATCAGCTATGATTACACCATTTAGAGTAATAGCATATTCCTATCCCATGGAGCGGTCCAGCCATGAAGACCTTATTAGGGAATCAAAATGATACAATGTCCATTAGGCTTGTATTGAATCATAATATTGATGATATTCTGAAAAGTATCATAGGAGAATCATGATGAATATCTCATTCTCATGGAGCAGTCTAACTATGTAGGCCTTCTTGGGGATTGAAATGAGACAACAATTTATAAATGATGAATTTGCCCCAAATGTCCTTATGGTAATTTACTCATCTTGTCGGATTGCATGGATTGCAAGTCACTGCAACCGCCAAGTGTATAGGGTAAATAATTGAATACGAGGTGCATTTGGCTTTTGATTTTTTTGATTTTTTTGTTAATTTTGAATTTTTTGAACTTTATGGTCTGATTAATATCCTTTATTTGACCACTTGAGGCTTTCCATAGTGGGAATTTGGAGCATTAAATATAGTTTTCTAACCATGCTTGTTAGAAGCGCGTTAATTCCTTAACCATGAATGGAAAATGTGGGTGCAAAACCTTAATTCTTGTTTATTATTTTTGTTATCTCTTAGACTTTGACTAATAGAGCAAGGGATACTAATCTCCTTTGCGACCTCCATGGTGACCTCACTAACAGAGAGTGAGAGTGGTTCACTACACTGGGGTTCGACTACATCTTGGAACTCCCCACAATCCATATTGATCAGGCATATCTAACTACCTTGGCCTATTTTTAGGATGCACAAACCAACATATTTCACCTACCGATGGGTGAAATGATTGTTACTCTTGAGGATTTGTACCACATATTCCAATTGCCTATTGATGGTGAGGTCGTCACATCTTCTACCACGGCCAGGAGGGTTATATTTGATTCTATATTTGGTGAATGAAGTGCAAATGTGTAGGACCATAATGCCCATGGGGGCATCCATTTTGGAGAGTGGTTTGAGGCTTTATTCCTATTGCAATGGGAGGTTGTGTTTATGCTCCTAATTATTCAAATCTTCCTCCCAGATTCTTCAGGTGTGAGGTTCCCTTAGAACCTCCTGGATTGGACCAGAAAGGTTATGGTTAGTTTGACTTGAGATCCTCTCATTTTTTCATGGGGGAGTACCCTATTAGCATAGATCTACCATGAGATATATCATATCACACACCAGAGCAGAGTCGACATTAGCTACAACATCCTCCTCTAGATTTGGGGCTGGTAGCACATCTTGATCGATAACCTCATTGATTTATCCCTGTTGATCACTGACATTGATAATGAGTGGAAGTGTTATGCCACCTATTGTCCCTGAGAGCACGAGGGCTTCAGGAGTAGGTATCATGTAGGAGACCTAGAGCACTACATTGATAGATTTGCATAGCTTCATCCTCAACATATATGGTGGTGACCATATATGGACTGCCTAGCCTAGGTAGAGGCAGATAGGTATTTACATAGAGCATGAAGAGATAGATGGATCATTGATCGAAAGATCAATATTTGTGAGTACCACTTCTACTCTCACATCCTAAGGTATTTTAGGATCTGGAAGGATATCCTAGAGATTCCACTCATCTATAGATGCTTGGTCCTCGATAGGGACCTGAGATGGCCCTAGGTTACTCCATTGGGAGATGAGGATGATGACTTTCAAGAGTTAGGCTAGGTGAATGTAGGAACTACTCCTGACTATGATGGCTGGTGAGCTGACTTCTAGTGGCATGGAGAGGATCCTTTGGGTTGACCAGTTGGAGGATTCATAGTAGAGGGCGTAGAGGGCACAAAGGTATATTCTCATGGGCATAGGAACCACCAGAGGATAGAGGGTGCTTGGGGTGTAGTGGCCACTACAGAGGAGGACCCACAGGTAGAGGCAGAGGAGGAGGCTTTATATGAGGGTGAGGCATATCCTGACAATAATATTGGGTAGTTGAGAGCCCAAATTACTAACCTCCATAGCCATATTGGGAGACTGCAAACATAGCTACTATATAGGGATAGATCTATCACCACTATAGAGGTGAATCTAACAAAGGGGGAGAGGTAGTGGTAGGGATATGAGGACGAGAGGACAACTCTCCATGCACAGGCTACCACTGTAGGTACTTAGATCACATAGCTCACTAGCCAGCAGGATGTGGTATAGGCATAGCTTAGTACCATGACTACGGAGAGAGATCTACTAAGGACCATGATGGGGGCCCCTCATCTACATAGACTATCATTACGCCTCCCACAACACCATATTATTCATTACCAGTGGGTCGTAACCCCATGGTAGAGATCATGAGACATCATTCTCTCATGGAAGAGGGTAATGAGTGAGATACAGTGTGTGCAACTTTTATCTCCTATTTGGAGGGCTACATTAGGCTAATAGGTGGGGAGGTACTAGAGGATACCCACACCACAGAAACTCAGTGAACTAGGTCGAGGACCAGGGAGACAGGGTAGTCTTCTACCAGTTCAAGCCATAGGATGCATAGGACTGAGAGGACTCATAGGTTCTCGAGTACTCATGGTGTTAGCTCATAGAGGACTCACAGGGATGGTAGAGGTGACAAAGGTACCTCATAGCTTGGATGTGTAGGCCCTATCTAGTAAAAATCTTTATAGATATTTTTTGTACCAGTTTTAAGTGTAAGATTGAGGACCTACATAGTTGTAGCCTTTGAGCATTTTGATATACCCTGATACTATGTACTCTTTTGACACATATTTATATGTCATGATAATTGATTTCATTATATGTGTATTGTTATTTTTGGTATTTTATGTTTTATATTATGCACATGGATGCAATGTAGATATTTGATTTATTGCTATATGATGTGATGTATGGATGACATGCACTAGCTATATGATATGGATGCAGTGATATACATGAGTAGATGGACTACTTTATTATGCTATGTATATAAATGCAATGTTTGACGTTAAATGCAATTTTGATCTGCTTTATTTGTATGCATTTAATTTATGCTGCTTATGACATGATTCTTCCCATTTATGTATTGCATGTATATTTGATGATATTTGATCTATTGTAAATGAACATATATGATTTAATCACTTAAAACATAATGTATGCAATATGATATGAGGTTAACAATCTAATGGATGACACCACAAAATGTATAACAATAATGGATTGTAGTTGCTTTATCTCTTTGCAAAAGATAGTACACCCATATGTGAGATGCAATGATGTATGTTTTCTGTTCATAAGCTTCTGTAAATAAAAATAATATGCATAATATAATCAGTGGCCATATAAATATCATTTTTGACATCCATCCGGTATCTAATTATATAGTACAAATAATTCTAATAAACAAACTCTCATAAAAATAAATTGATGTTTGATGATTGCATTTGAAAATTTGATTTCTACTATTTGGGAATTTTTGAGGTTTACCATGAGACTCAAACACCCTAGTTAACTGATAAAAAGTTGTATTATAACCACACTAGACTTTTGAAACATAAGTTTTTCACTAGGATAGCCCCTAACTATTAATTATCCCTATGTGTGCAAGTGAGTATATTTGATAAAGCAAAAGCATACCCCAATTTCAGGTGGGATTCTTTCAACCCATTGCTAAGATCGAGGGTCCACAAATGTCTTACCCAATCCTAGGTTTAGATTTTAGTTGGACCAGACCACTAGGTGAAGAACATAAGCTTATACTGAGAGGGGGGTGAATAGTATAAGACCAATTTTTACTTTTTCTTCCAATTCAATATTATGTTGTATAAAGATTGCAGTATCAATAGTAGTAATCAAAGCAATGCACAGAAACCATACACAATAGAGACATCACAATTTATGTAGTTCACCCAATGTGAGCTGCTCCACGAAGAAAATATTTTACTAAAACTTTCTCAATCAATCTCTTTGGGAATCACTCCCAATTACAATTTTTATGGATCTTTATCCAAAGGAGATGTTTATCCCCTAATATCAAGTTGCTCATTTCCTTTGCACTATTTTCATGACCTTTATAACCATTCCTTTCCTGAACCCTATATTGTGAAGCTCTATTTTCATGACCATTATAACCATGACTTTTGAATTGTGTAGCTCTAAAACCAAAACCATGTTGCTCATTTCCTTTGCACTGAAAATCTCTATGATCAATCCTGTTGCATGAGAAGCAATGTCCTTGAAAACCATACCCTCTTCCCTTGAAGTTTATTCTAGAAAAATCAAACTTCTTTGATCCATGGATCCTACAATGTATAGCCCTATGTCCAAATCCATTACAAGAAAAACAATATCCTTGAAAAGCCCTTTTTTCATGCCTTGGTTCCTCATACCTTTCTTTACCATTATCCTTATGATCATCTTCAACTTGTGCATTGCATTATTGAACCTTCTTTGTAGCATCTAAAACCTCTTCCTTGCCTTTCTCTTCAAGAATTTATTTTCCCTTTGAGCTTGATTCACCTATCTCAAAACAAGAACCAAACTGAATATTTGAAGCCATAAGAACTTTGGAACTTTCCTCAAAAATCTTAGGTGCTTCCTTGTTTTCATATTTTAGATCTTCCTTTCCTTTTGAGTGTGACTTTTCTTGGAAGTAAGATACAATATTAAAATAATATTCCACTCCTTTTTGAATATTTTCATCTAATGTATCATGTCTTACAGTTGTTACCCTTAGTTCTTCATTCATCCTCTCTTCTATCATTTTTGCATTTTGAAGCTCTTCTCTGAGATTATTGATTGTTTGAAGTAGTTATTCTCTGATTTTGACATCTATTAAAATCTTGTTTTCAATATTCCTATATTCTTATTTTAACCTTTTGATTTTTGAATTTGTTTTTACTTGGCTCATACTCTTCCTTTTACATTACCAAAAATGAGACTTCTTTGTTTTCACTACTACTAGAATTGTCAATAGAACTGCTGCTTTCTTTTTCAAATACACTTTCCTTGTTGTAATTATTGTAGTGTGTGCAATCATCTATATGCCCAAAATTTCCACATATGAAGCATTTTAGTATCCTTAGACCTTTCTTGTACCTATCTTCTTGCTCAATGGCTACGTCAAGCTCTTCATATCTTTCTTCAATAGGCATATCCTCTTCTTCAATGCCTAGGAATTGGTGTTCTTGCCTTTATTCACTTATTCCAAAGAAATTATATTCTTCTTCATATGACTAATTTTTATCATTGTAATCTAAATTATCACTTGCTTCTGCAATGTAGTAATATTTATTTGCCAACTTTACCTTGGAATCTCCTTCATAAGTATTCCTCAACTTGGTCCACATATCATTAGTTAAAGTACATACCATGACCTTTGCAAAATATATCTCACGTAGCCCACTCAAAATATAATTCATTGCTCTTGCATTGATCTCAACCAATTTCCTGGTAGTATTATCTTCCTCAGGATCACCTTCAACCTTATACTATTTTTAAACCATCTGCCATACCTCATATCCTTATGATATCAAGTAGTTCTTCATTCTCATGCTCCAAAAAGCATAATTGTTACCATCAAATAATGGAGCATTATTTTAAGATAATCCTTTCTGTGAAGCCATTTGTGTTCTTTGTAGAATCTACCCTCAAGCTCTTAGCCTTTTCGAAGGAACCCACTCTAATACCAATTGAAGAACACAAGATTATACTGAGAGGTGGGTGAACAATATAATACCACTTTTTAATTTTTCTTCCAATTCAATATTATGTTGTGTAAAGATAGCAGTATCAATAGTAGTAATCAAAGCAATGCATAGAAACCATACATAATAGAGACATCATAATTTATGTGGTTCACCCAATGTGGGCTACTCCATACAGAAAATCATTTAATAAAACTTTCTCAATCAATCTCTTTCGGAATCACTCCCAATTAAAATGTTTATGGATATTTATCCAAAGGAGATGTTGATCCCCTAATCTCAAGTTTGTGGATATCTTCCATAGGAGAACTCTTTCCCCTTCTACTCTAGCTATATGATCTTCTAGAAGACTTTGTCTCTCTACTGCATTGACTGGTGGACCTCTCTTCACTTGAAGAATCCTCACTCAGATCTATATTCAATTATGATGGCTACTAAATATCTATCCACTGAGACTCTATCCTCTATACTTTGTCACCTCCAAAGCTCTATCAATAGGCTCACTAATAACCTGCTCAATAGGCTCACATAGAACCTACTTAACAAGCTCACACAGAACTTGTCCAATGCTGAATAACAAGCTCACACAGAACCTGTCTAATGCTGAATAACAAGCTCACACATAACCTATCCAATGCTAAATAATAAGCTCACACTGAACTTGTCCAAAACTATCCACAAATCTGTCCCAACACTATCCTCAAATCCATCCCAAAGGCCTTATCAAAGGCTCAATAAATCATTCTCAAGTAGTACTCAAAATGAACTCAACAATGAATGGCAATATCAACTCAACTCAACTTCATAGAAGCATGAAGAAAATTGTTAGAGACTCAATATGTTCTAATCTCACTCTCAACCCAAATCAATCTCATCTCAACTCATAGAAGCATAAATATAATTGTTCGAGACTCAATATGTTCTAATCTTAATCTCAACTCAACTCAACTCAAATCAATCTCAACTCAACTCAAGTCAATCTCATAGAAGCATAAAGAGAATTGTTAGAGACTCAATATGTTCTAATATCAATCTCAACTCAACTCAACTTAAATCAATCTTAACTCAACTCAATCATCACAAGGGACAACTCTTTCTCACACAACCCTAGTCCAAGTATGTATCAACCAAATCAAATGTTTCCAACAATGCTCAACCACAAATCTCACATAACAATGATACTCATGTTCTTTTCTAACTCAAGTTCTTTTACAACCAATGGACTTCAACAACTATGCTTATCAAAAAATGTTTAGACACAACTCTCAATTCAAAAAACCTTGAAGCATTCAACCAACCACTTTTGAAAAGGAAACCACAAACAATCCTTTCCCTCCAATGATATTTCATAAATCAACCACCATAAACAATCAATAGGAGAATGTGCCCATATCTTTTATGAATATGAAAAAACCTCTTTGTAAATCTACCACAATCACAAAATTCTTTTGCCAATCTTCACAAGGGTTAGTAGATCACAAAATAATCAACATTACTCCACTTTTCAATAATTATCACCAAGGCCTTTAATTGCACAACTTCCTTATCTCTCCTAAAACCACTTGTACCATAAAATAAAATAAATCAAAACATTGCATAACCTTTTCACTCCAAAAACCACTTATACCATAAAATAAAATAAATCACAATATTGCATACCTTGTCACCTCATGAAATAATTAATCATATTGCAAAAAAGAACAAGGCAAACTTCACTTTTCGAACCCCTTTGCAAAATTAGAAATATCTCTTTACACACACCTTATTTCTACTTCTAAATAATTTAGTCAAATATCCCTCTAAATAAGCTTTCTAAAAATATATAATATACCCCCTTTCCAAAATAAGAAACTTTTACATATATATGCCAATCTCCATTAATTGCACATAGGTCGGCTCTCCATTAATTTAAACTTAAACTTTAAACTTTAATATCTTCATCACCGGATGTCCTTTTTCAATGAGACAAAATTCCACCTTCTCTTTTAAGAAAATCCCTTTCCACATAAGCCCACCATGGTTTTAAATAAAACCTTTTAATTTTCTTGCCTTGGTTTTCATAAAAACCTTGTATATATCCATGCTCTCTAAAATATCATAGATGATTATCTATGAAGTGCTTTTGCCACCAAAACTCAATGTGACATCAGTGATCCATGTGACATCAATGAAAACATAAAATGCCTCAAATTAACTCAAATTTCCAACACTAGGTGATACAGGACACCTGAAGCTAGCTCTTCCACATTCAAACATTGGTCTACACATAAGTGAAATGCTAATGCATCAAAAATATCATCATGTGTAAGGTACAGTAGTGTTGACAATTCTAGGGATTCAAGCTCACCCCCTTCTTTTCTTTAATTTTTCAGGATACTTGCTCATATGTAGTGATGAAAATCACTGTTTATTTTTGTACTATAGTGATAAAAATCATTGTTTATTTTGTACTCTTATTTTTTGCTTGAGAAAGGGATGTGATACTGATTTTACTTTCTTTGTACAATTTGATCTTCATTTGATCTGACTTTTTAGGATTTACATTTGATAATTTTCTTCAAAAACTTTCTCTGGGGATTTTACTTTGGAAAAATATTTCTGGGATATCGAGCTAGGATATCAATCTTATGATATCAATATGGGATGTCGATCTATGATGTCGATCTAGGGTATAAATCTAGAGGATTGGTCTAGGATATCACTCTAGGATATTTCTCATTTTTATGTAAGAAAGGGATTCTGGGTAGTGAATAAACTTGTCCTTTTGCCAATTGCCAACATTTTCCATACCGTCTGCATAGGGGGATAAGCAAAAATAACTCTTTTCACCTCAGGATACCTAGGCCTACTTCATGGCTTTCATATTCCCCTAGTCCTTATTAGGAGTTTTTAATTTGTTGATTAGTGATAGGATTTTTGATATGCTAAGGGCTATACTAACTAGACCTCAACGACAAAAGCAAAGCAAGTTTTCTATTAACTCTTGAGAAGACCTCTAGGTATGGTTGAATGATCGAAAACCCTAGTATATTCTTCATAGCAACAATATGGGTTGTGTTGAAAAACATAATTACTCACAAGGGTGATAAATAGATGAAAAATATAGTGCATAGATGCATGATTGAGATACAAACATGGTGTCATTTGTAATATTGTAAATACAATTTGTTCCAATGAAAGGGCGATGGATGAATATGCCTAATGCAATGCAATGATATGCAAAATGAAATGTAAATGCAATGATGCAAATGAAATGCAATTTTTTTTTATTTTTGATATTTTTCCAAATTTTTTGATGGATTTTAACATTTTGATTTGACCAAAGAGCTAACAGATGCCTTTGGGGCCTTTTGGGATTGACCAAGTGATTTTGATAAAACCCTTAGAGCCTTTTGGGATTGACCAGGTTTTGAGAAAACCCTTCGAGCCTTTTCTGGGTGACCAAAGGGATTATAGATACCTTTGGAGATTTTTCTAAATGACCAAAGGGATTACAGATGCCTTTGGAGCCTTTTTTGGTTCTTAGGCATATAACACTTTAAGATGAAGGATATTGAGAGGTTCAGGATCTTCAACTCCTCTAAGAAATTTCAAGTGATATGTCCTAGGTCCAATATTCTCTGAGATCATATAAGGACCCAACCAGTTAGTCACAAATTTTTCTCACATTTTTAGCAGCAAATTAGAGTTCTGTTGGTTCTCTTTTAGCACAAGATCACCAACCTCAAAGTATTTAAGATGGAATTTGCTATTGTAAGTTTGTTTTAAGTGCTCTTGATAAACACAGAGGTGCTCAAGGGTATTCATATGACATTCATAAAGTAGAGTCAATTTATCTAGATGAGCTTGCCACGTAGTGTCGTCATTAATGAACTCTTTTAATGTGATGCATAGCATTGGAATTTCTAACTCTAGGGGCATAATGGCCTCAACACCATATACTAGTGAAAATAGAGTTGCCCTAGTGGGTGTTCGAATTTTAGTCCTGTAAGCCCATAATGCAAGGGGAAGCTGGATATGCCAATCTTTGTGGTGCTCTTGTATCGTATTTTCAATATGGATACCACTATCTTATTTGAAGCTTCAACCTACCCATTTTCTTGCGGATAATAAGGAGTTGTAAAACTATGTTTGATTCTATACTTATATGTCAAAGCTCTCATAGTTTTGTTCTTAAAATAAGTCCCATTATCTGACACTATCTTGGATGGTATCCCAAAATGACTAATGATATTGGTGAGTATAAACTCAACAATACGCACTCTAGTTATCGTTGTTAAGGGAATAGCTTCCACCCACTTAATGAAATACTTAATAGTCATAATAATGAAAGTATATCGACCCTATGATGGAGGAGAGATCTTACCTATAAGATCTAATCCTCACTAAGCAAATTGCCAAGCCGATTGAATGGGTTGTAAGGCTTGTGATGGCAGGTGTGTAATATTAGCATGATGCTAGAATTTAATGCATTTCCTAACATACACATTGCAATCCTTCTCCATAGTGGTCCAATAATAACCCATTTGAAGGATGCACTTGATGATAGACATGCCACTAAAATGGCCACCACATGTACCATCATGAGATTTTTAAATTGCCCAAGATAACTCTTGGGGCTCAAGACAACGAAGGAGAACTCCATCATAGCTTCTACAGTATAGAATATCTGCTAACAAGACATACTTTGTCTCTTTTTGTTTGAATGTGTATTTTGTAGCATGTGACAATCCCTGAGTGGTTATACCAAGTTTACAGAAGTCATATATCTATGATGTCCAATTTTGGTAAGCTTCGGCCTCGACTGACAAGACAACATGCTCCCCCTACGGTTCTACATTTGCAAATGCAGACTTGGAAACAACCTTGTGGTGAATGGTAGTACCAATCCTCATCGGATCCTACAAGATCAAAGACCCCCAAGACACTCTATTAAGAAATTCTCTAGCTCTGTAGAACCACTCATAGTTTGGTTCTATATGAATAATGTTGATTGACTCTTTTTTATCCAATACTTCATGTTGCACAACAAAATGTGACAATGTTTTTACATGGATGGTAGTGAAATTGATAAATGGATTCTGAGGGATTAGAGATCCCAAAGATGCCATTGTGTCTATGAATATATTAGATGAATGAGAGATTGTTTTTATGTCATACCATTCTAGTTGAGCTAGATATGTGTCAACAAGATACTTGTAAGCTTTCAACACTGAACATCGATATTGAAATAGTCCCTTAACTTGGTTCACAATGAGAAGGGAGTCACCAAATATATTTAGCCTTTTTATCTTCATGGCAAAAATTATTTGGAGACCCAAATTAGGGCTTCATATTTAGCATTGTTATTAGTGCAAGGAAATTCCAACTTAAATGACAAGGGCATTGGATCTCCTTGTGGCATGAACAATACTATTCCTGCACCACCCCCTTGCTTACACTTCGAACCATCGAAGAACAAGGTCATATAAGCTTTGTTGTCCAGTTCTTCTATTTTAGGTGCTTTCGATACTGCAAAGACTACGTCATCATGAATCTCTATGGTGAGGGGCCTAGTATTTTCAAGAGGTACCTCAACCAGTTGATCTGCTATGACTTGTCCCTTAATGGACTTTTGGCTTATGAATTCCAAATCCAATTTTGTTAGTAGCATGATCCACTTCACAGTATGTGTGTTATGATATGTCTTGCTCATCATTTACTACAAAGGATTTTTTTGGAGATGACATATGTTGTATGACTCAACATATAGTGTCGCAATTTCTTGGTAGTGAACACTACTGCTAAACACAACTTTTCAACATATGCATATCCGAGCTCGTAGCTCACCAAGGTTTGACTAATATAATATATGGAATTTTCTTTGTATTGCACATTATTTTGGGATAACATGGTTCCTAGTGCAAAGTTAGTTGTTGATATATATAGTAGAAATGACACATCTAGCCTTGGTGGATCTAGCACTAGTAGCATCACCAAGTATTGCTTTATCTCAGCAAAGGCTACTTGACACTCCTCATCCCAATTAAATGGGACCCCCTTGTGTAGTAGTCAATTCATGGGTTGACATTTATATGATAATTGAGTGATAAATCACTTTATGGATGCTACTTTGCCTTAAAGGCTTCTTAATTATTTTATGTTCATGGGAGGACGCATTTCCAAAATAGTCTTGACCTTTTCTAGGTCAACTTTGATGCATCATTTTGAAACGATGAGTCCTAAGATTTTTCTTGAAGTTACACCAAACATGCACTTCTTAGAATTCAACCTGACATTGTGCTCTATCAGGTGATTGAAGACCTTCCTTAAGACCTTCGCATGCTCAGAATGCAGTAATGACTTTGCCAACAAGTCATCAATATAATCTTCTAAGATTCTAAGCATATAGTCATGAAAGATATATGTCATAGCCCACTGATAAGTGGCACCAGCATTTTTGAGGCTGAATGGCATGGCTTTATAGAAAAAATTTCCCCATGGTATTATAAATTCATTTTTATACTGGTCTTCGGGCTTAATCCGAATTTGATTGTAACTAGAAAAACCATCCATTAAGGAGAGCATCTCATGACTTATAGTTGTGTCTACAAGAGCATCAATATTTGGAAATGGAAATGAATCCTTTGGTGTTTCCTTTTTTAGGTCTCTAAAATATGTACAAATACGGATCCTTTCATCAGGTTTTCATACAGGTACCATATTTGATACCCATTCTGGATAGTCAATGGAGATTAAAAACTCTACGTACAATAACTTTTGCAGCTCGTCCTTCACCATTAAGGATACTTTTGGATGCATCTTCCTAGATTTTTACTTGACTAGCTTCTTTGATAGATCTAGTGAAAGGTTATGGGTAACCGCTTTCGGATCTAGACCTGACATATCCTTGTAAGTCAAAGCAAAGAGAGCAAGACTCTCTCTCAGTAGAGGGATGAGGTTGGCATGCTAATCAGGAGTTAAAATTTCTCCAAATTTAACCTTCCTTGGATTGGTGGTATCATTACTAATATCCACTTTGAAGGTTTCCTCTACTGACATATGGGATCCCTCCTCAAGCTGATGAGACATAGGGATCAAGTGGCTATTATATGTTAGGTTTATATGTTCTGCATTGGAAGAATCCTCAGCTGGTAGACATCATGTGCACAACCTAGCACAAAATGGAAAGGTTGTAGCATTTCTTCATTAGGGAATAAATATTTAGGCTCTAGAGGTGAATCAACGTGATCCCAATCGATAGCATCTAAATTTAAATACAACGGTTTGGTCATATCAGTTGTATTATGGAGTGGAGTGGTTAAATCAATGGATATCATGTTGATGGAATGAATTGTCTCCAATACCACATGCAAGTGACTCATCATTAACAAAACTACCATTCCTAAGATGTGGTTATAGGGGTATGGGGATCTCTAGATCCAGTATATGGATATACAGTAATATGGGATCACTAGGCTCAAAGAGATCCATATATGTTGGCATATTGAGAAACACCATATGATAAATCATATTAAGATTCAGTGTTCTCCCCCTAAGAAGATGATAAAGATTACTCTCTCTACACAAATCCTCCATGGTGTAAGGTGTATTACGATATCATAAGTAGGAAGGTCCTAAGTAGGATCTCTCCATCTCATCCTCTTCATCACTATCATAGTATAGGCCCTCATCGTTATCAACCAGAATTGGAATATTTGGAATATAGGGTCCCATGTACGCCCACACCCAATAATTGTTGTTGCTCGTGAAAGGTTGATTATCTTCAATGATTATTTTCTCTAACAATAGATGACATAAGTTACGAGGGCCTAGATAGGCCACATTAGTATCATACTCATATAGCTCATTGCTTAAGGACTCATTGTCATCATCACTCTCATATATGCAACTTGGTCCACCTATCTCGTAGATGGATTCTACTACATCCTCGTCAGACTACTATTCCAACTCAGAATTTATCACTAGATTATCACTATGAAATTGCATGCTTGTATCACTAGCTACCTCACAAATTTTTTGGCTCAAGTTTTCCCTTGGTAAATCATCTAGATTGGTGTCCACCAAGATGTCCTCATGGTATGTCTCAGGTGGTGCTATGGTGACGTAAGACACCATCTGATTATCCCTATGGAATGCAGAATGATTAGGGTGATAAGGATTGAAGTCAACCTCATCCCCCAAACTAAGGTACATGCAGTATAGAGATGCCACAAGGAGCTCAGCCTATCCTCCACTATAAAATCTCAACCCGAACCTATCAGTAGGTAACTAATACTGTGGTTCTATAGGCCTCTTATGTCCCTACTCGAATAGTCCAAGACCGTAACCATGTCAATGGTAATGCTCTAAGTATAACATGGTGTAGTTTGAGTTAGATAGATAATGAAAATTTATAGTGAATGGTTCATTATCATCCTCATCCATGGGCACGGGGGTTGCAACTTGGTCTAACCCTCCATAGATGAATTTTGTTTGGTTTGGTGGTACCCCCAATGGTTCCACCATCCCTATGGGAAGGTGATGGGCTCATGGTCGGACCATGTCATGTGCAGTCTTGATAATAGGTGTGAACATCATGTTCTTCATAATATACTCCCCTAACCCGAGATTAACCAAACGAACGGTCACCTGCAGCACAGATGACCCCACTGAAGACACAGGAAAAGTAGGATGAGGCACCTCTTTGAATATTCCTTGAAATTCCTCTAATTCCATAGGAGTAGGGATTTCAATTATAACTAGCTTGGTATTTTGCTTTATCTTCTTTTTTTCTATCTTTTTTTTCAACTTCCTATCATCCCATTGTATCGTGGACGTAATCGGTCTAATAGAAGTAGCTATTGTATGCTCCGATCTTTGAGATACAGATGTTGTGGATGTAGCACACACTTCTTTGACTATGCCTCCTAGATATTTTTTTTGCAAAACTATTCGCACATCCAGGTGCATTGAGGGGAGTACAAATTTCCCTGGTAAGTCTACGAGATTCATGTATTTAAAGGGTTCTTCATCCGAAGGTACCACATGAACCTGTCCCTCGTGAATGTATTTGATACACTAGTGTAGAATAGAAGGGATGCAATACATTTCTCTGATCCAAGGCCTACCCAAAATTATGTTATACTGCATAGCACCCTTTATTATGTGACACATCACCAATATGGTCTTAAGTCCCACCTAGATAGGTGAAACTATAGTACCTACCATTGAGCATAATGCATCACTGAATGCTCTCAATGTGAAGATGGAAGGGATGATATGCATCTTGGATAAATTCAAGTGAGTTAACACCTTAGTAGTTATGATATTTATCGACAATCCTGTGTTGATCAAAACCCACTTGAATAGTTTTTTATTCACACAAGTGATAATATGTAGTGGTGGGTCTACTATAAATGTGGAAACTATCTTGATTTCATGGTCATGGAATTGAATGACTGGCTCCTGAAACTACTACACGTGCCCCATGAAGCATGTAAACACTTTTGGATCCTGATGTTGCACCTCTATGGACCTTAAAATATTCATAAATGTCTCCATGTTCTTAGGAGACTACTGAATAAGCTCATATATTGACAACTTTGCTAGAGTTATCTATAGGTTTTGAGTCAACCTACTTCTGATGGTCACCATCGATCTAGTTGGTGGGTCAAGCACATACTGGGCTAGACTCGAAGGAGGCACAACTTGGACCCTAATAGGAACTAGAGGTTGATTTAATCGCTCATACCTCATGTTCCTCATGAAAATGTTGACCATGCCAATGATCCCATGGGTTGGTGGTTTGATGTGCACTTGGTTGACCTGGCCAACATTATTCCTCGATGCCTTGTGATTAGGAATATGATTTTGTAAATCCTCATATTTTTATTATCAGGTGCTTCCAGGTTGTTGACAAGAAGTGTACCTCTCTCGATCATATTTTGCACAAGATGTTTGAAGGACCAACATACCTCAATGTCATGGCCCTTCATTCTATGGAATATGCAATATTGATCATCATTATAGCCTTTAGGCTTAGGCTAATTAGGGTCTATCATCTTGATATCGAGTAAGTGAATACTCTTTGCCTCACATAACTGATGAAAAATCAAGGTAAATAACTTTGATAACTAAGTGAATACATGAGTTGGGTGTTGTTCTTTGTTTTTACCCTTGTAATTTTTGTTGCACTATTTGTACTATGCAGACGGAGGTTGGGCTTGATATTTTTGCTTTTATTGCCCTTTTTCTCCCTTTTGAAGGTTCAACACTACCTTATTAACATGGGTTGGCTTGGCTTGATGTCTCTCAGTACTTTTCTTGTGTCCCTCCTTATTCCTCAGCTTCAAGTTACCATCCTATAACTTGATGTCCTCGATCATCTTGGCTTGTGCCAAAGCCTCTTCGAATGTCTGGTATTACTGCAACTATAGAAACAATGAAATATGCTTGGCATAATTCTTTGTGAACATTCATGTTAATTCAAAGGACGGTATGGAGAATGGCATCTTTTCCATCATATTTATCCATCACTTTCCATAATCCATCACTGGATTATCGTCATGTTGCGTTAGAGTGGCCAGGTCATATAAGTTTACCTTCTTGATACCGAAGGATAAGCGTTCAAGAAATGCATCAGCTAGTTGTTTGAAAATAGTGATGCTATACCTCTTTAGTTGATTGAACCACTCTCGATATGGTCCTGAGAGTGTCATGATGAAGGTGTGTAGGAGAAAAGCATCATTGATCTCAATATGAAAGCACATATCTAAGAAACTAGTCACGTGCCCTTTTGCATCTTCATCTCCTTGAAACTTGTCCAAACTAGGCATCTTGAAATGCTTAGGATATGCTGGAATATGCACTAACATACATAGAGGTTCATTATGAATTTTGTTCAAGGTAGGATTTTGATAAGCCATCTCTTGCTTCTCTATGGATTGAACCTTCTCTGCTAAGGTCTTGTAGGCTTGCAAGGAAAGAAACTCCTCCTCTCAAGATTATCTTGGAGGTAGATTCGGAGGTAGGTTCCTCCTCAGTTGAAGTGAAGTACTACGCTTGCCATCCTCCTTGAATTGGGATATTTCTAAATACTCTTATTCTAATTCCTCTCCTGCTTCATTCTCATATTGTCTATGCTCATGTTGTTCGTATGTTGGACACCGATCTCTATTTTGAGTCACAAGGCGAGTATGGGTATCTATGTTCTCAAGGTGTATCTCGAGCTATGAAGCCACTCATCTATGGAAATGTTCCATGATATAATTATGAGGATGTAAATCAGTGCTAGCCAATAGATCCTCCCTCTCAACACACTCCTTCTAATAGAGGATGCATTGTTCACACATGCATTTTTCATACAATTTATGTCTGATGAACCTCTGCCTTTGAGTATTCTTATTTTTGAGGTGCTCTTTTTCTATGCGAACATCCTCCAATTGATCTTAGATAATCTATAATATCTGCTCTAACATCAATCTATGATCCCTATCAAGATGATCGGTCATCTGAGGTCTCGGAGGGGTTTTCTCTATTTGATAAAATTTATGAGTATGTCCTCCAATGGACTAATTTTCCACACTCTTGCCTCTGTCTATAAATATGGAATTCATGTCAGGCTATCTCCTATACTCAGTGCCTACATGCGATGTAGGAGCATGCATGTCTTGAGAACACTTAGAGCAATCTCTAGGTTCTTGAGTTGTCCTAATGGTGCTTCTACTACACACACTCGCAGGATGAGAGGATGCAGACATAAGCTTATATCGTAAATACCCTAGAACCTTTTCTAGACCATCCAAGTGCTTGCTATGCCATGGCTCATGATGTGGCATACCATTGGTTCCCACTTTATATATATCTATGGTAAAATTGGTATGTTCACCCCTATGGGGAGTCTACATGGGCCTATGCTTGGAATTAGCCCTCTCTACTCACCCCTAAATGGGTGGATCTTGGACATATCAATGCTCTAGAGGTGGAGGTCATGAACATCTCTTAGACACCTATCGAAGGGGTGCCAATTTGGATCCCTTGATGATGTATTCTTTGGTGGAACCCATGGATCCATGTGGAATATGGTCATGGTAAATGCCACCATATGTGAAACCCCCATGTTGGGAAGTCCTATGCTTTGATCTGTTCCTAGAGAGATGTCTAGTACCTCCTATAATTGGGGTGTTCTCAATGGATTCCCTTCATGTAGAATTATCCCCTCTAATGCTCATTGAACGACGTCTAGGAGAATTCTATAATTGAGGGTGTTATATATTATGTTGTGCACTAGGTGGAGTTTGAGCCTCGATATCGGGTCTATGCCTGGGTTGACCTCTCTATGTACACACCATTGTGTATCCTATGTCTAGATTTAACTTTTATTAGCTTACAAATAATACAATGAATATTATCTCTTTTATATTTTTAAAATGAGTCCTAGACTATTTGATGTGTTTTCAATTTGTTGTATTAGTAAAGTAACTTTTATCGTGTTTTACAAAATGTTGATGATTTTCTTATTTGTTTAATGGATTTCACATGTATGTTTGTAGCTCGAAAACCTGGCTATGAACTCCACGTCTTGTAATCCCCCCAAAGTGCAATAATGAAAGTCCACACCCAGGAAGGGATCACAGGTCCTCCTAGATCCTCACCTATTTTCACCCAGTCAAGGTTATACCCTCTGAAGAGAAGTACATGCAAATTTTCTAGGCTACAAAAGTTTCTTGTATCCGGTATTGGTCTAGAACATAGGGTACGTGGGATTTGGACCAACGGATGGAAATCACCTCCATCATTGTTGAAAGCCTACTAGTGGTTGGATGTGACTGCAAACTCACTAGTGTTTACTTTGGAACATTGTGTGTGTGTTTTATTTTTAATTTGCATAAAAGGAAAGATGCATAATACAACACACATGATCATTTCCTACATGATATGCATAAAAAGAACGTTTGGTATTTTAGAAACATGCATGATTAATCTACATGATATTTGTACAATGCATATTAATGATGAAGTGGCCTCTAATCAAGCCTCAAGTAAGCAAGACAATATACAAGGACACTTTAGCACGTTGTATTCTAGGACAAACTACAATCAGAGATCCATTGTTCCTAGCAGTGCCTAATGAAACCCTAGAACAAAAACCCTAATGGACCTAATTCATTTTATCCTTTTTCAATGTTTGTCCTACTTAGGTTACCATTTCATGCTTGCTGGAAAAATATAGACAGAGAAAATAGGAAAGGAAAATAACAGTTAAACCTACCTCAAGTCCACATTTGATTAATCTTTAAACTCTTGCTCTCTGATTGGTCTATTTTTGACCACGGCTCTGATGTGCGACTGTGACTGTTACCCATGCCTGTCAACCACAGGCCAAATTTTTGACTGTGGTTGTCAATCGTAGGGAGAACCTACCACAAAAAAACAAACACAATTAGTTAATCATGGCTAGATATACAGAGTTCCATCGTGATCACCTACTGTAACCACCAAAAATGGCTCACACCCAAGATGACTATTGCAATTGATGAAAATAAATAAATAGGCATGCATAAATTGACACAAATAAGTGAATGAATACAAGGAATTATTTATTAATTTCAATGGATTGAAATTACAGTTTTGTCTCTCTTAGGGATACCCATTTGATACATCAACTGCAATAGAAGTCTAATCCCTCTCAAGGGTAGGTGTAATAAAAATGCCCTTCTAGGGTGACACGAACTGCTCTAGGGTATCGATGACCCTCTTCTCCATGATTAGAGGCATTTGTTGCCTTGCATCCCAAAACCCTGTTAATCTTGTGTGCAATAAACAAGAAACATTAAAAACAAAGGAGGCCTCTCTTGATGAGGCTTTTAAGAGTCATTATGCCAAAAGATAACATGATAACAAGAAATCAAGAAACTGATTAAATGCATGTAAATTGACTTAAATCATGACAATATACCATTAGAAACATAAAAGAAACTAAGATGCATCTATCTAAGCTTATAATTAATCAATTAAAGATATGAAAGCATGAAAAGATTCATTATACATACACTACAATAATGAAAATAAATTGCAATTAACTCCTAATATACTGGTCAAAAATATCTAGAATGCAAAATTAAACCTACAATATGATTAATCTAACTTGATTAAATAGAATGTAAATTAGGAAACAAGAAAATCAGGGATTACCCTATGATCGTGGGTCCTTCAAGCGATGGGCACTATTCACCATGGCTGATAGCTGTGGTTGAGTCTAAAGTATGTTTACCCTTCAAATAAAGGATAATTATTTGATTCTCCTTGCCAAATTGATGGTCAAGGGTAACCTCTATGTCCTCTGATAGGTTTAGTGGTTGAATTGATCTGATGGTGCATAGATTGCACAAATTTGTATTTCTTGGCTCTCCTGGGATCCTAGGGCTTCCATTGCAATGTGATATCCAATTGGGTAGCACAAGTCTCCCTCTCAATGCATCTATGTGAGTATGCAATTCGACAGGGCTTCGTTGCTCAATTGATAAAATATTCTTCCAAACTTATCCCCAATTTAGAGGGGGATCTTATAGCATTGGCCCAGGGCTAGGGGTGGCTTCCTCATGAAGCCAATATCAATATTGGGTAGTTGAGCCATCTGGATGGAAGGATCCAAAACTTTCCTTGCTCAAATCGTGTCAATCTGCAACTAATTGGCCATTGCAACCAACTTTGGATTAGATGAAGGCCAACTTATTTTGAGTGTTGACTACGACAGACATGTGCGGTGAGCACTACTAACTATGGATGTCAGTAGCGGCTAGCACTGACTAGTTAAAGGTACCCAATTGAGTGGTAAAAACCACTGCTATACCTTGGATCTATCCAAAGGTCTTCCATATGGTCTTCTAGCATGTCCCATATGAGTAGTCACCTCGACATGATGCGTTTTAGGTGTCTACAACACCTAATTTTAGAGCTCTTTATTCCTTTGTAATCCTTGTATAGCATCCCTCTAATTAATCAAACTAAACTCACCATTTTCATACCCAATTCATAGTGTTTCTTGTCCCTAAAAGTAATGGTATTTTTATCAAAATTAATATATATAATAAATCTTCATAAAATTTATAAAAGTATATCCATCAGAATAGGATAAAAAAAAATTCCAATTAGTACAAATACACCTATATTCCTTTAACAATAACACCCTAAAATTGGTAAAATTCAAACAATACAAGTTTAGCAATGCCCATGGTAGCATGGATGGTTCCCCTTCTAAAATTTATATATCTCCTTAAAATATCCATAAAATTTCATGAAACTACTTCCATTGGATTAGGACTGAAAATCAATTTCCAATGAGTACAAATATGCCTATGTTTGGATAATTTTTTATATCTTTAATGCATTTTTCTTGAGTGTTATCTAAAATCCCATGCTATAATATCTCATCTATGTCATTTTTTATCTCTATGCTTCTAATATCCATGTTGTCATTGATCTTCATATTGTTGTTAATCTCATCACCACTAAGATTTGTTCCATCACTAATCTCCATTATGTTGTTGATCTCCATGTTGTCATTGATCTATCTACTACATGCACTATCTCTAATCCATCTGTTGTTTGCACCTACCAAAAAATGTTTACACCCACCAAAAAATATGGAGACATACCAAAAAACATTAAAATAATTACTAGAAAACATTGAATCTTGTTGTAAAATATCAATATTTACTAGAAAAAGTTGAAACTTGCCAAAAAATTACCTGGACTCACCAGAAAAAGTTGGAGAATCACTCAAAAAATCCAAATATGCTAGGAAAAGGTAATTTTTGTTATAAATTGGTAAAAATAATCTAGCAATACTGGTAATCAATAGAAATCACTGAATAATAAATGAAAGTGAGTGCGAGCATGAGCCAAGAGTAAGTGTAGCCAAAGTGAGTGTGAGTGCAAGTGCAATCTAAAAGTGAGCATAAGCCAGGAGTGAGGGAAACTAAAATCTAGTATGAGTGTGAGCTGGAAGTGAGGAGGAAGTGTGAGTAGGAATGCAAAAAGTAGAAAACAAAGTGTGATCAAGGAACAAGTGCCACTTCTTGATCCAGATCTTAGAAGACTTTAAACAATTCATTTGAATAAAATATAGGTAACATGGAAAGAAAGTCATTTGTTAAAGTCCTTACTAAAAGTGTGAATAGCCAAGTTGGAATTTTGGAGGCCCTAGCTAGCAATAAGAGGAAGATATAATCTATGGCAAACATAGTCGAGGTAGTAGATTCTACACTAGAAGTAATTATGAAGGATGAGATGATTGAGCATGATATAATGATTCTTAAAATCAAAGGGTTAATATTTTAGTTTCATGGAATATTGGCTAGGTTTTTTTGAGATTCAAAATTAGGTTAAATGGAAGTGGGGATTGAATTCAAATTTCTCTACAGTTTTTCTTCCAAAAGTATTTTTCGTTATTATTTTCTTCAGTATAATTAAAGGATAAAATCATGGATGGAGGTCCATGGTCTAGGGGTAAATATGAATTATATTGAAGACCTTGAAGTGATAATTTTTTTGTGGACACAGAAACTATTAAAAGGCTTACCATATGGATTAGGCTTTTTGGACATCCTTATCAACTCATTAATAAAGAGGTTTTGAAAAATATTGGTAATACTCTAGGTGAATTCATCCAGGAGGGACCAACTACTAAGGAAATAAGGCATGTTATATACACTCGAATATGTGTTGCCATAGATATTTCTAAACCTTTACTGTAGTTGATTAGGATTAAATATGAATCAATAGAATACAATTAGCAAGTATATTATGAAAATATTACATTCCAATATCACAACTATCATGAAACTAGGCACATGGAAAGAGACTACAAAGTAAAAATAGAGTAAGAGATGGAATTTTTTGGGAATGAGGGTAGCTTAAATTTGAAACAAGGAGTCCATATCATAGGAGAATCTAGGTCAAATCAAGGATTTTCCACTCCTAAGAAAGTGGCTAGAAAATCCCTCTACATCATCAGATGGTAAATACCATTATAATTCACTTAAATTTCCCATTAGAAGAAAAAATGATATGGGGGATGAGGAAGTATAATGTGCAAGTTCAAATATAAAAGGATCTAAAGATGCAAATGAAGAGGGAAAGGCAAATTTTAAAATAAAGGAAGATTGGGAAACAACTTTTAAAGCAAATGAAGTGAAGGAGGTCAAGCTTAATCCATGTAAATCACCTTTATTATCCTCAAGTAGCTTAAAATATTCTCCTTACAATAAAAATGAAATTAGTACAGAGTGTATTCCTCACACTTTAGGATGTCAAGAGTAGTATAGTAAAGAAAATCTTATGGAGGATATCCAAGGAAACTTAGGGTTTTTAGGCCAACATAAGAAAGTGATGACTATGGAGGATCATCTATGTAATTTAGAGTTTTTAGGGAAAAAAAATGATAATGAGGCTATTCCTTGCACTTTCAACTCTTTAGGGAAACATAAATATTTAGAAGATAAGTCTTATTTTGAACAATATGAAAAAATGGAAGAGATTGATGAAGATGAGAGTGTTGGCAGGAATGGAAGAAGGAGAGGAAGGCCATAAAAATAGGAATAAAGATAAAAATAAACTCAAAAGGATATTGATTTGGGAAGACAAATTAAAATATCACAGGTGTTAACAAGAAGTGGGGCTAAGCCCACTAATAAAAATAAAAAAGTGTCGATGATGAAAAAGATGTCATGGAATATTAGGGGTATGAATGAAACCCCTCCAAATCCCCTATGTATCTAAAAAAACCCTAAAAAATAGTTATTAAAGAATTAATAGTTTGTTATAGCCTTGAGTTTATTTTAATACAAGAAACAAAATTAAGTAGTGAGGAATGTAAGGATGCTTTTAAGAATATTTGGAAGATATGTGATTGTTTAGTAGCTTCTTGTACATGAGCTTCAGGTGGTATTACAATAATATAGGACAAATGCAAATGGTATGGATAACTACTAGAAGTAAAAAGTAATTTGGTTGATAGATTATTTTGAAAGAAAGAGAAAAACATCAAATTTTGGGTTATAAATTTATATGCTCCAACTATAATTACTCCAAATATAATGATGATTCATTGTGATCCATGGATTCTTGGGGGTTATTTTAATACTATTCTATCTCCTTTGGAAAATAAGGGTGGCATTCTAGGATGATCTAAATCAATGCAATAGTTTTCTTTATTTGTCAATTCAAATGAAATTTGGGATGTTAGCCCCTCAAGCTTTCAATATACATGGCATAATAGACACATTAGGAAAAATCATATAACGGAAAGATTGGATAGATTCTTATTATCAAATAAATGATGTCAAACAAAGTATACAATCTCTTTAGATATTTTATTGCGATTAGGATCATATCACAAACCCATTATTTTGACTTGTGAGTTACCTAATAATGGTCATCCAAAGACATTTTGTTTCCAGTCTATGTGGCTCCAAGACCTTGATTTTTTCTAGATGGTTATGTTATGGTGGGATAAATCAAAATTTGAAGGGTCATGTATATACATGTTTATTTAAATGTTGAAATATTTAAAGGAGCAAATGAAGATATGTTTTTAGAGAAAAAATAAATTGAATCCAATCTCAAAAATTACAAGAGATAGTAGAAATTAATGGAATGGATTAGGATTCTTATGTGAAAGAAAAACAATTACTTTTTTATTATCATAATGCATTTAAAAAGGAGTCATATTGGTTTCAAAAATCTAGAGAGAAATATCTCAAGGAAGGAGATAGAAATACAAAAAAAATTC
The DNA here is from genome assembly GCA_028583015.1 of Wollemia nobilis. NCBI lineage: Eukaryota > Viridiplantae > Streptophyta > Pinopsida > Araucariales > Araucariaceae > Wollemia > Wollemia nobilis. The sequence continues at coordinate 15,509,452 of JAQPPZ010016723.1, forward strand.
ATGCTACAACAAAAACAAAATTTTATATTTGTCATATCAAAAATATTATAACCCCAGATGAAAGAAATATTGAGGACAAAGAGGATATACGGAAGGAAGGAATTAATTATTTCAAAAATAGTTTATCATATTCTAGGCAAGATAAGGAGGCACAAGAAAAAATTTTGCAAAATATTCCATCAATTATCACTCAAGGACAATGAAAGTCTAATGAAGAAGATATATATGGAGGAGCTCCATGAAGTAGTTTTATCTTTCCATCCTAATAAAGCACCTAGCCTTGATGGATTTCCTTCAATTTTCATTTAAAAATATTAGGATTTATTGAAAAGTGATATGTTAGATTAAGTTGAAGAGACCTAAAAAAGGAAGGTTATAATAAGTGAGATCAATTCTAGTTTAATTACCTTGGTTCCCAAGAACAACAACACAAAATATTTTGATAATTTTTCTTCAATAAGACTTTGTAATATGATTTATAAGATTATTTCAAAAAATATGGAAAACAAATTGAAGGGTATTCTTGTAACAACCTAGGTCTAACTCTCCTGGTTGTCAAAAAAACAAGTTCAAAATTTCATCTATTTACAGAAGCAAAGTCATGATTGACATATGTGTACCCAACTTTATATTAGTACATAAGCATAAGGTTTTACACTCTGAGATAAAATACCACTGCAGACAAAACCACGAGTGCTCGAGATTGGCCAATTTCCTGCAATAACCTACCATTTATGAGACTCATCTTCTCATAACTCGAGTTTTAGGTTCTCAACATGGGGTTATCCTTCTAGGGCCCATAACACTTGGAAGGATGGATGCATATTTTCTTCATATTGTAGCATGATGAATATTGGTCTATGACCTTATGTTCATCCTAAAGGTCCACTGACCTTATCATCATCTTGATTTAGCTTTTAAGTCCATGCTAGAGTTAGCATGGTTATATCTGGTGCTTGATTTTAGTTCTTCACTCATGGATACAATCAAGGCCTACCAATACTCTAGCTTCTGGACTAGGTATCTCATATCAATTATCAGTTTGTGATAATGCTTCCCATACCATCTATCACTGGACCTTCCAACCCCAAGGACCAGCTCCCTAGTCTTGAGTTATTGTTGGCTATTCTATAATCGGATTATGAGTCATGACAACCCTCACATATTACCTCGAACGATAACTTGGAATGACATCCCATATAGTCGTATGTTACTCTCCATGGCATAGGATCCACTGACCCTTATGTGTATTTTCTAGAGAATGGTTATCCCTGAATCACAATAACCACCACTACAAACTATTGGAGTTAGGTGTATGGCATCCTTCTCGATGGCATCAAATCTGAAAGATAACATTCTTCTCAATAACCTCATGTGACAGTTTCATCATGCTATTCTTTTTGATAGCTCAACTCAATTGGTTCTTGATTAAAGGTCTTTCAAATCACTCATGGTTTTTTCTTACATATAAAAATTATGTACTGATTAAATCAAGAATCCACACAACATTTAACCATGTAGCTCTCCTCTAGTTTTATTAAAGGAATTATTATTTTCTTTTAAAATCCACCTATCATTGTATAAATGTACATACTATTTACAAAGTTCTATACATATTTACTTTATTAAATCCAAAAAAGATATTCCTACATCTTATATGTTATTTAAAAATTCTAATAATTAAATATTTAAAAAAAAATCTATTAAATACATAATCAAAGTTTTTAAAATAATCTACATAAAAGACAATTATGATAATTCTAACCACTCCTTAATTTTAAGAGACTTTATTATGATAAATTTACCCATTTTCCAATATAAAAAGAAATATTCATAACATTAAGTAAATATTTAATTCTAACATTATTAAAACATTAAATCAACACTACCAAATGACTTTTCCAAATCATAAATATTTGAAACTCCCAAAAGTTTTCCAAAACCTAGACGTATTTAGATGTGATGTTCTACTACAATGTTTTTTAGGTTAAATCTCTTTACTCTATTATGAAAGTAAATCAAGCTAATATATTCAGCCACATTCAAGAGAGAGTTAGCTAAAGGATATGTTCATCGTCAAGCCTTTCACACTGCTCAATATTTGAGATAAAATTTTAATTTGGTTGATGATTTTCATTCTCTAAAAATCTAAATACTATTTTCTTCATTTTTAGGGCTAAAGGAAAAATGTGTTCGATGTATCTATGAGAAATTGAACAAGACTACATTTAGAATCAAAATATCGTTATATGAATCCATCACTCCCTTTCGCTTGACTTTCAAGATTTTCTTCGATAGAGAGTTTGAATATTTTAAGGAAAAATTCTGCTCAATTGTCCAAAACATGAACTAGCCATCTTCAACGGTTTACAAGAGAAATATAGCCTGAAACTATAACATGAATAGAAGATGAGTTTCAAATTATTTGTTTGATTAAAAAATAAAGGAATATGGCTATTTGAAGCTAAACATTTCATAGCCCTACATATTTTCAAAATTTAATTAATAATCCCGAATTAAAGAACTATACAAACCTTATATAATAAATTAAATACGACATTCAAGAATAGAATCATTTTCACATGAATGAATTGTTCGCTTCATGCGAGAAGAAATTTTTCTCAAAAAGAATCAAACTTATCTAAACTTTGTTTTTATTTTTAACTTAGAATTTAGGTTTCCATACTCTATCCAAAAAATTATTCACCATATAGTGATTACAATATACAAAATATGCACCATTGCCATTGTTTCAAACTTTAGAAAACCATAGATTCAATTCAATTATTTATTTTTCCAATTCCAACAAAAGGGTGCAACCTTAAAAGTGAATATTAGACTGACAGGGGTTTCTTTAAGAATGATATACAACAAGCTAAAGCTCGACATATTTTTAAAAACTAATTTCGCTATGCTTTTGCAAAGGAAGACTTAAAATTTTGTTATACAGAAGAAAAATAAATAGCTTTGCTATCACATTCCAAACTAAGGAAAATATTCACATTGAAATATAAATAACACAAAGGATTTTTTAATCACAAAATTTTAGCAATTCTTAGTTTAGTTTACGATCTGTCAAATATTTATAACATGACTATGACAATATTACAGTTTTCAAAGTTGAAATGCATTCCACTAAAACCACTAAATAAAATATATTATCCCTTAAGGAGATAATAACTATCTTCAATTCCTAAAATAGCATATCTCAACCACAATAGCATATCCAACACAAAATATCTTCGTCATGGTTATCTCCTCATAGTTGCCATCATGGCGGAGAGTTAATTGGTTGAGAGCACAATGGGTCAGCATGGCCCTTAGTTGAATGTAATTTTTCTAAATGAAAATAATATGCAATAGATAAACGATTCTCTTTTTTTTTTTTGATGAAAAGCTAAATTATATTAATAATAAAGTTTAACATGAAAAAAGTGGTGGGTGGCAATGATCACACCCCTGGAAGAGACAAGCCAACCCTAACCACGGGTTGGGAAACCACAAACCAGAGCTCACTACAAACTAGGCAACATCAATCAAAAAAGCAGTGAAACTTTCATGCAATCAGAAATTTTGTGGCTGCACGTCTATGTTGGAGTCCCATGGAATGGCCAAGGTATGCGGTAATCCATCTGTGTGTCCCTGATCCTCATGAACATTTGAATCTCCCCAGACCTGTCCTCGAGATCTATCAAGCTGGCAATTATGTGCACTTATATCCCCTGCATTCCAGGCACAATCCTATGTGCCACCATTAACTTCCACCAGCTCATCCCAGGCACCTCTGGGTGGAGAACATGATGGTGATTGAATTGGCTGTGCATTCCATCCATCATTGTAGGTAAAAAATGTCATGTCCCCAAACTCCCTGTGCATGCACCAGACGTGGCAGTTGATGAGACCTCGAGCGGGAACAGGACGTCTGCTGTGCGTTGTTTGGAAAAACCCTGCTGACTGAGCAAGGTGCATTTTTCCAATCATCCAAAAGTGCCTTCATGTGCGCCTACTCAATGTCAAGTTTAGCCTGCTTATTGCAAATCTGGAACCATGTATCTTGAAACACCTCTATTTTGTCAGCTTGGAACAAGTTTTTCAACGATTCTCTATTTTTAATATACAATGAGTGTGTCTCATCAAGTACTATCTTGTTTGCTTGTTTGGATTAGTGTAGTAGCTCAAACATACAAACGATTGAAGTATACTTTTCACTAAGTATAGTATAGAAATTTCATCATATTTACAAGGCCAACAATTTAGATACAAATTTCTAAACAACAATAAAATCAAATTCAGAAAGATCATTCATGGATTTAAATTGAACATGGTAGAATTGATATTTTATATTTTTATTACCATAATTTTTCTATTATATTAAGCAATTATAAATGAAATAAAGAAAATCCGACCTTTTTAATTAAGCTATCAACAAATGCGAATTTGAATCCAAAGCTTTCAAGGAACCAACGAAGCAACATTCTCTTTCACAGGTTGAACTTACATAGCCTCCTCTAAAATCACGGTTCTGAATTATGATCCCCATATGGATTTTTTTCCTTCATTAAATAGCAAATTCTTATTGTTTTCATGGTGACACATAATCTCTAATCATGTAGAAAGTTAGCTCACTAATTTGTCAGGTGGTGATGTCTTAATTCATCCGATGGAAAGTAAATTACTTAGATATATCTCTTATACATTTTTATTTATTTTTACTTCTTTTTTTTAATTTACATGGTGGAATCGATAGCCACCATGAATTCGAGCAGGCTATCCAAATTTTTATGGTTACCATAGTATTATGCGCTATCCACCCCAAAAGTTACCACACAAATCTTCGTGTTGTCTGCCCCTATAACCACTATGCCACAGTTATTTTAAACCTTTTACACTACTGAAAGCACTAGGAAAGGGATAAGCATTTAGTCTGACGAGGCCCAATATTTGAATCTTGGACCTCTACCCCCTTATGGGTTTGGTCGAACCAATTGGTCTACATATCGTACCTTTATTTTTACTCATTTAACTTATATATATATATATATATATATATATATATATATATATATATATTTATTTATTTATTTATTTATTTATTTATTTATTTATTACTATTATTATTTATGTTTAATGTATTAATATATATATATGGTGTTTTTTTTTGGGTAGGTAAAACTAATTAAGTGTAGGGTTTAAATGGACCCCAAACCTAAGTACATAAACTGGTAGCTAACCCAATAGCATAAGATAACACAAGCCTACATATTGGCTAGTAAAAACCTGAACAAAAAGGTCCAAACAACAACAAAGAAGGTTGGATGGAGTGCTAACATCAGATAAACAAAAATATAGTCCGAGCAATACCCACGTAGGGGTTGCTTAAGAGAATTAACTACCTAAAAAACTGTAAAGGAGCTATGACAAAATCCTACGCAGGGGAAGCTTGTAAACGATCCAAAAAAAACTATAATAGATACCTGTATTGAAATGAACATAGTGCTAAAAAATGACCATGAAGGGGCACTATATATTATAATTACAATCCCATGCAAGGGATAAAAATATCAAAAATAGAGAGACCCAGCATGAGAACAAACATAGTACTCAATAGACCCAGACCTAAACCTCTATAACATTTTTATTTTCAAGAGCATCTCTAGGATGGTTCAAGAGTAGCATCTTAAGCATCTCGTTGATATTATCCATGGGTCAGAACTGATAGAAAGATAGAGAGTCATGCTAATCAAAAAATTTCCACCATAAGAATTGGAACTAGAGAAACACATCATGCTAAAAAGGGTAGAGTCAACATTGGAGAAGCTAACTCGCCAAAACCTATGACCACATTTTTCAAACCAAATTATTATTAGTAGCATTTAAAACTTCTTGGGGAAATATTTCTTTCCAAATGGATAGATATTTATGGATAACTCCTCAATTGGCAAGAATATCTACAGGTTTTTTAGCTTCATGATACACATGGTTGATAGAGATATCATTGAAATTTTGGGACATCTTCTTATCTTCTTGAGCAATATTTTTGACATTCCAAAAGGACACCCTATTGTTTTTAAGAGCATTTATAATGTTCAAATAATATCCCTCAATAAAAATTGCCTTTATAATCCTTGATAAGATCTATGGTGGAACCCTGAAGGTTCTAGCACAATTTTAATAAAGAAATAATTAAAATAACATCTAAATTAAAAGAATCGCTTTTAGATATGAATCGCCTTTTGCATTGGTTTGGGAAATCCCTCCAATGGGTCTAAATAATATATATTCTTCTTGTTGGATGATTTGATATGGATGGCCAACCTAATATATATATCTATCCTAAAGCTACGTTGGTGAAGAGAAATGATGGTTCACGTATGAAGAGACGTGATGGTTCACGTTATGAAGGGTTGTGATGGTTCACTTTATAAGTTAATAATATAATAATTAAATGATTAATAATACTAACTAATACTAACTAAAAATGTTAGGATTGAGGATCCTAACATGCCACCCTCCTTAAAAAGAGCTTTGTCCTCAAAGCTTAAAGTGAGAAGCTTTGTCCTTTGTTTTCCAAGAAGGATTTGTGTAAGTTCTTGGACTCTTTTAATGGCATCCTTTCGTAGGCAAGGATATTGAGAAGGATGAAGCATTAGCGGGGGGCTGCCAAAAATATTAGTAAATGTGTGATGATGAGGGAAGGGCAATCCTTGGGGTTCTTCAAACACCTTAGAATGATGCATAAAAAGAGGTGGTAAAACTTCTACATTCTCTTGTTGTTCCCTGGGAGAGGCAACGGAGGAGTGTGTAGTCACTTTTTTGCCTTGTTTTTGAATAGGTTTGACCCTATGGTGATAACTCACTATTGGAGAGGAATTTGAGTGTAGTTCTTGTAAAGTGCATGTTTGGCCATAATGAGTCACTTCGGGAATGTCTTGAGATATTTCTTGCTCATTGTCCTTGTTTTCCACATATTCCTCTTCTTTTTTATCTTTTGTGGCTTCCTCATCTTCCTTACCTTCCTCATCGTTACCATATTTAGTGTTATCTTCAGGTGTATCCATCACTATGTCTACCTCTATATCATTTTCTTCTTCTATTGCCTTATCGAGGTTAGCATTATGCATCGGCTTGGGAGTGATGTAAGTGGTTGATGAATTCTCCAGAGGTGGTTTCCATAATCGATGTTGTCCGTTGATTTTATCTTCGGCTAATTTGGCCAATCCATAGGTTTGCATCATGGTATAGGGATTGAACCTTGTCACCTCCATTCTAATTTCTTCTTTCAATCCACTAATGAAGTTATTGATGAGAATTGATTCATCCAACCCTGTGTTGTGTTTGGTGATATCCTCAAACCGAGTTTGATACTCACGCACGAAAGTGATTTGACGAAGTTCCTTGAGAAAATCCCACATGGTTGGGTTCCACATGGCTCTAATACCAAATGGTAGAACCCTGAAGGTTCTAGCACAATTTTAATAAAGAAATAATTAAAATAACATCTAAATTAAAAGAATCGCTTTTAGATATGAATCGCCTTTTGCATTGGTTTTGGAAATCCCTCCAATGGGTCTAAATAATATATATTCTTCTTGTTGGATGATTTGATATGGATGGCCAACCTAATATATATATCTATCCTAAAGCTACGTTGGTGAAGAGAAATGATGGTTCACGTATGAAGAGACGTGATGGTTCACGTTATGAAGGGTTGTGATGGTTCACTTTATAAGTTAATAATATAATAATTAAATGATTAATAATACTAACTAATACTAACTAAAAATGTTAGGATTGAGGATCCTAACATGCCACCCTCCTTAAAAAGAGCTTTGTCCTCAAAGCTTAAAGTGAGAAGCTTTGTCCTTTGTTTTCCAAGAAGGATTTGTGTAAGTTCTTGGACTCTTTTAATGGCATCCTTTCGTAGGCAAGGATATTGAGAAGGATGAAGCGTTAGCGGGGGGCTGCCAAAAATATTAGTAAATGTGTGATGATGAGGGAAGGGAAATCCTTGGGGTTCTTCAAACACCTTAGAATGATGCATAAAAAGAGGTGGTAAAACTTCTACATTCTCTTGTTGTTCCCTGGGAGAGGCAACGGAGGAGTGTGTAGTCACTTTTTTGCCTTGTTTTTGAATAGGTTTGACCCTATGGTGATAACTCACTATTGGAGAGGAATTTGAGTGTAGTTATTGTAAAGTGCATGTTTGGCCATAATGAGTCACTTCGGGAATGTCTTGAGATATTTCTTGCTCATTGTCCTTGTTTTCCACATATTCCTCTTCTTTTTTATCTTTTGTGGCTTCCTCATATTCCTTACCTTCCTCATCGTTACCATATTTAGTGTTATCTTCAGGTGTATCCATCACTATGTCTACCTCTATATCATTTTCTTCTTCTATTGCCTTATCGAGGTTAGCATTATGCATCGGCTTGGGAGTGATGTAAGTGGTTTATGAATTCTCCAGAGGTGGTTTCCATAATCGATGTTGTCCATTGATTTTATCTTCGGCTAATTTGGCCAATCCATAGGTTTGCATCATGGTATAGGGATTGAACCTTTTCACCTCCATTCTAATTTCTTCTTTCAATCCACTAATGAAGTTATTTATGAGAATTGATTCATCCAACCCTGTGTTGTGTTTGGTGATATCCTCAAACCGAGTTTGATACTCACGCACGGAAGTGATTTGACGAAGTTCCTTGAGCAAATCCCACATGGTTGGGTTCCACATGGCTCTGATACCAAATGGTAGAACCCTAAAGGTTCTAGCATAATTTTAATAAAGAAATAATTAAAATAACATCTAAATTAAAATAATCGCTTTTAGATATGAATCGCCTTTTGCATTGGTTTGGGAAATCCCTCCAATGGGTCTAAATAATATATATTCTTCTTGTTGGATGATTTGATATGGATGGCCAACCTAATATATATATCTATCCTAAAGCTACGTTGGTGAAGAGAAATGATGGTTCACGTATGAAGAGACGTGATGGTTCACGTTATGAAGGGTTGTGATGGTTCACTTTATAAGTTAATAATATAATAATTAAATGATTAATAATACTAACTAATACTAACTAAAAATGTTAGGATTGAGGATCCTAACATGCCACCCTCATTAAAAAGAGCTTTGTCCTCAAAGCTTAAAGTGAGAAGCTTTGTCCTTTGTTTTCCAAGAAGGATTTGTGTAAGTTCTTGGACTCTTTTAATGGCATCCTTTCGTAGGCAAGGATATTGAGAAGGATGAAGCGTTAGCGGGGGGCTCCAAAAATATTAGTAAATGTGTGATGATGAGGGAAGGGCAATACTTGGGGTTCTTCAAACACCTTAGAATGATGCATAAAAAGAGGTGGTAAAACTTCTACATTCTCTTGTTGTTCCCTGGGAGAGGCAACGGAGGAGTGTGTAGTCACTTTTTTGCCTTGTTTTTGAATAGGTTTGACCCTATGGTGATAACTCACTATTGGAGAGGAATTTGAGTGTAGTTCTTGTAAAGTGCATGTTTGGCCATAATGAGTCACTTCGGGAATGTCCTAATATATTTCTTGCTCATTGTCCTTGTTTTCCACATATTCCTCTTCCTTTTTATCTTTTGTGGCTTCCTCATCTTCCTTACCTTCCTCATCGTTACCATATTTAGTGTTATCTTCAGGTGTATCCATCACTATGTATACCTCTATATCATTTTCTTCTTCTATTGCCTTATCGAGGTTAGCATTATGCATCGGCTTGGGAGTGATGTAAGTGGTTGATGAATTCTCCAGAGGTGGTTTCCATAATCGATGTTGTCCGTTGATTTTATCTTCGGCTAATTTGGCCAATCCATAGGTTTGCATCATGGTATAGGGATTGAACCTTGTCACCTCCATTCTAATTTCTTCTTTCAATCCACTAATGAAGTTATTGATGAGAATTGATTCATCCAACCCTGTGTTGTGTTTGGTGATATCCTCAAACCGAGTTTGATACTCACGCACGGAAGTGATTTGACGAAGTTCCTTGAGAAAATCCCACATGGTTGGGTTCCACATGGCTCTGATACCAAATGGTAGAACCCTGAAGGTTCTAGCACAATTTTAATAAAGAAATAATTAAAATAACATCTAAATTAAAAGAATCGCTTTTAGATATGAATCGCCTTTTGCATTGGTTTGGGAAATCCCTCCAATGGGTCTAAATAATATATATTCTTCTTGTTGGATGATTTGATATGGATGGCCAACCTAATATATATATCTATCCTAAAGCTACGTTGGTGAAGAGAAATGATGGTTCACGTATGAAGAGACGTGATGGTTCACGTTATGAAGGGTTGTGATGGTTCACTTTATAAGTTAATAATATAATAATTAAATGATTAATAATACTAACTAATACTAACTAAAAATGTTAGGATTGAGGATCCTAACAATCTAGCCCTCTCCATAGTACATGACCTTCAACAAAATGATTAGTTTGGAACCCTAGATATTCAACATAAGCTATAATAACTTGTCCACTGCTATCTCTGACTAGGACACCTGCACCAACATCCCCTAGGTTTCCTTTAGAGGCACCATCAAAGTTAAGTTTCAGCCATTCACTTGGGGTAGGGATCCAATGGGCACCCACTCTAGGATGGGGTTTTGGTAAACTCGAACTAGAGTTGTAGGGAATATTTAGATAAGAGAACAAAATAGACTCCAATCTAGAATTAGGCGGTTGAAGACAAGGGAAGAGTTGGTAATTCTCAATAGCAAAGGCAATAGCTTTGTTGGAAACGGAGATGGGATCCTTAGAGGACAAAGAAAAAACCCTATTGTTTCTTTCAAGCCACAATTACCATAAGATATGATGAAGGCTCACTTTCCATAAGGAAGGTAATTCGAGATTTTTGAATGGAGTAGGCCATTGGGTGAAAAGGTGACTCAACAAACTAGGGAGGACCCAAGAGATATGAAAAGTGGATATAAGGTGATCCAAAACTATCTTGGAGAAAAGGCACCCCAAAATAAGGTGATTAGCATATTTCCAAGCATTCATGCATAAAATACATTTATTGGGAATAAACACACCCCTTTTCATTATGTTATCAATCGTTAGAATCTTATTTTGAATGGCCAACTAGCTAAAATGAGAAACTTTCGATATGAGGTATTTAATACACACTTGATCATAAGGGATATGGACCACTTGATAATCAATAGTTAAATCATGAGCAGATTTAACAGTGAACAACCCAAAATCAGTTTCTTTCCAAAAAGGAGAGTTAGGGAAATTACTAGTGGGGATGACTATTGCATTCAGGATGGTTATGATAAATTTTGAGGTAGCAAAGATTTAACCATTAGCACATGGAATATGGAAATGTTTCCAACACTTGGAACCTGATGAAATGCCAATAAAATCTTCAACCTTATTGCCAATTAATGTATCAAGGAAAGGTTGTAATACAACAATTTCATTGTTCTATAAAAGTGGTTGATTAGAAATCCACCTGTCAGTCCAAAAATTAATTGTGCTTCCTATGCCTAGTTACCACCTTATCTCCTTCTGAATTAGAGATCTTATTTGGGTAATTGATTTCCAAAAAGTGGATCCATCTCTAGGAATATCATTATTCAGGAAACAACAATTTTGAAGATATTTTATGTTCATAATTGAGACCCATTCAAGGTTGATATTGATGAAAACCTTTCATGCTTGCTTGGCTAACAAGGTTGTGTTCATATTACAACTCTTTGAAGCCCCAATCCCCTATGAATTTTTTGAGAGTACACCTTGTCCCAAATAACCAGATGAAATTTTTTCCTATCCTTGGCACTTGCCCACAAAAATGTTTTCTAGATTTGCTCAATTTTCATGCAGACAATAGCAGGCTCTTTGAATAAGAACATAAAATAAATAGGAATAATTTGGAGATAATCCATTGTCAGGGTGTCTTTAGCTGCTTGAGAGAGGAGGGCCCCTTTCCAACCTGCAAGTTTTTTGTTAATCCTCTCAATAACATTACTCCACATGGATTCCTTTGAAGCACTGGCGAAAAGAGGGAGACCCAAATATTCAATAGGTAACTAAGATATAACACATTGAAAAATGCATGAAATATTTGGTTGTATCTGTTGGGAAGTGTTAATGAAATAGATTTTTCTTTTAATATAATTTACTTTTTGACCTACAATATCCTCATAAGTATCAAGAATATTCTTAATGGTTCTTGTTTTCCACACATAAGCATGAGTAGCAATGATGGTATCATAAACAAACTACTGGTGAGATAGGGCTCTTAAATTGGATGCAGCCTTAATACCTAAAATTATGTTGTTGGAGCAGGAATTTTTTAGCGCTCTATCCAAGGATTTAGAAAGAATGATAAAAAATATGGGGAAAGAGGATCTTAACTACCATTTATAGTTCTATTTTTATATATACATAAATATATAATAATGGAAAGAGACACTACTAAAAACCAATCAAACCCAGCAAGCGTAAAACATTTAATTTTTCACAAATAGACATGTACAAAATGCAGTAGTAGGAAAAATATCCTATATGAAATATTTTTAGTGGGCTTCCATGTACACACGAACCATGGTGCATAAAGCATGACATCATATCCCACCTTACATGACACTTTCAACCACTATTTCCACTAGATGTGGGTGCTCTTCTCGTCTGGCTTACTCATTATGGGGGTCAAAACCTGCTCTTGCACTCACAAATAACTTTAGCAGTATTAAATTCTTTAAGTAAATTAAATAATTAATTAGCCAAATAGTGGGGATGTTACATTCTCCCCCACCATAATTTAACATATTCCCTATGTTAGTCATATTATTTTTACAAGTTTCAAAATATTTGAACATATATATAAGCAACAAGACATATATTATGCACTATATCAAAACATGCATGCATTACAACATTAGTATATCAAAATATGTATCATAAATCCAACATATACAAATATTGATATATCAAATATCTAAATATTCATATAAATATTAGTCTTCAAACAAAAATGGAAATTGCTTTTTCATTGGTGCCACATCTTCCCATGTGGCATTTATTTTTGAGTAGATATCCCACTCGACTCTACATTGGTCAATAGCCATTTTTCTTAATTATTTGGTTCTATATCCTAGAATCTTGATGTGTTGGACCTCAATAAGCTATGGGTCCAATTTCTACAAGTGAGAAACATCAAAAATGTATGAAGTGTCAGCCGCATACTTACGAAGGAGGGACACATGGAAAGTACTATGAAGTTTGGACAAATTTGGTGGTAAATCTAAATTGTAAGAAAATTTTGATGATGATTTCAAATGGTCCTATAAATCTAGGGCTAAGTTTGGTGGACTTTATGGAGATCTTGGTTGATTTTATTTTAAAGAAAACTTTATCGCCAATATCAAACTCTCTAGGAGTTCATTTAAGGTCGGCATAGCTATTCTGATGATTTACAGCTTCTTGAAGTCATTGGTATATTTCTTTCAAGTAGACCTCTATTTTTTTCACAACATCAAGACAGATCATTTCTTGATAATCTAGGTTATCCTACATTAAATATGTTCTACACCTATGTCCATATAGGGCTTCACAAAGGGCCACACCTAACGTGGTATGATAGCTATTATTATAAGAAAATTCTACCAAGAAAATATAATCTTCCCACTTACTCTGGTGGTCCATGCAATACATACGTAACATATCTTCTAGCACTTGTTTGATCCTATCGATCTGACCATCCATCTCAAGGTGATAGGTTGTTCTAATGTTAAGCTTTGTACCCCATGCTCGGTGCAAAACTTGATAAAATTTAGAAGTAAATCATGAATCCCTATCAGAGATAATTATCTTAGGAAAACCATGCAGTATCACAATTTCTTGAGAAAAATTTTGAGCTATTGTAGGAGCATCATCATGAAAATTTTTAGGTATAAAATGTGCCACCTTAGTTTAACAACAATAACAAAAATCGCATCATGCCAAAATTGATTTTTGGGAAGACCAACTATAAAGTCCATGGAAATCACTTGTTATTTTTGTGTTGGTATATCAAATGAGTATAATCATCCGCCATGATGTTGATGTTCAGCCTTAACCTTCTAACATTATAGACACTTTGCAACAAAATGAACCACATATTTCTTCATTCCAGGTCAGTAGTAATCCTTTTCAGATTTTACCTCATTTTCACTACTCCTGGATGAGCAGAGTACAGAGCATAGTGTGCCTCTTGTAATATTGTACTTTTTATCTCATCATCATTCAATATTATTATTTGATACCTAAAATATAGTATATCTTATTTAATTTTCAAATCCATATTTGATTTCGGTCCTTGCTCGACCTTATTACGACATTGGTTACAAAATTCATCATCTTTCTGTAACTCTCTAATTTGCTCTTCTAGACCATATGGACACCATGTTAGTGTAGCTACATGTCTCTTTCTATTGAGTGCATTAGAAAAATTAATCTCCTTTCCTTTTATATATTCTATCCTAAAATCATATTCGGCCAAAAATTCCATCCACCTTCGTTGTTTGGCATTCAATAAATGGTTGGGTAAAAATGTATTTCAAACTCTGATGATCTATTTTTAGTTCAAAGGTTTTACCCAACAAGTAGTACCACCATATTTTAAGGGCATGAACTATAGCAGCTAATTCTAAATCATAAGTGGTATAATTTACCTCATGTTTCTTAATTTTTCTAGATTCATGTCATAACAGCCTCATTTTGTATTCAAATACCTCCTAACCCTTCTAGAGAGGCATATGTACAAACTATGAATGGTTTACTTGAATCTGGAATCTGGAGAATAGGTGCAATCATCAAATTTTTCTAAAGTATTTTGAATGCCTCCTCACACTAAGGGGTCCATTTAAAAACTTTATCCTTCCTTTACAAATTAGTTATGGGAAAATAAATCTTTGAAAATCCTTTTACAAAATGCCTATAATATCTAGCCATTCCCATAAAACTTCTCACTTCAGTTACATTGGTGGGTGCTAGCCAGTTTACTATGGCTTCTATATTTTTAGGATCAACTATGACCCCATCGGTTGAGACTATGTGACCCAAATATTGTACTTGTGGTGTATAAAACTCACACTTAGATAATTTTCCATACAACTGATTTCTTCTAAGAATTTCCATAACTATTCTAATATGTTGATCATGTTCCTCCTTATTCTAATAATAGATCAATATATCATCTAGAAATACAAGCATAAACCGATCTAGTTGTTCCTAAAAAACACTACACATCAAGTTCATGAAAGCAGCAAGTGCATTTGTCATATCGAAAGGCAGCACTATGAACTCATAATACCCATCACAGGTTCTAAAGGTAGTCTTAAAAGTATCTTCTTCCTTGATTCTTAGTTGATGATATCCTAATATAAGGTCAATTTTGAGATAATTATTGCACCTCTCAATTGATCGAAGAGATCATCAATCCTTGGTAAGGAATATTTTTTTTCACAATCATCTTATTAAGCATGCGATAGTCTATACACAATCTCAGAGATCCATATTTCTTTCTAACAAATAGAACTGGTGCACCCCATGGTGAAACACTAGGCTTGATGTACCCTTTCTCTAATAGATCCTGAAGTTGGGTTTTGAGCTCTTGCAACTCAATGGGGGTCATATGATAGGGGGTTCTAGCTATGGGTGATGCTCATGGTAAAAGCTCTATAGAAAATTCAAATTCTCTCTTTGGTGGTAGATCGGATAGGTCTTTAGGAAATACATCTCTAAACTCATTTAGAACTAGATACTATTGGAATTGAGTAAAGTTTGATTCAATTTCTTCTTTATTGTTCATTTTAACCATATAAAGTCTACACCCCTTCTTTAAGTCCCTTTTAACTTGCATAGCAATTAGTAAGTGAGGTTTTAAGGTCACTCAATTGCAATGGACTCAGATTCATTTATTGGAATCATATGTGAAGTCCAGCCATATTTATTCAGAATTTAGCAGGGATTTGTGAGTTTTTAGCCAATATACACCTAATATGATATCAAAAGCGTGTAATGGTTCTACATACAAGTGCTAATTTATTTTTCCTTAAGGTATATCTATTTGGGATTTAAATACACACTTTTTGACCATATAAGTTTATCCTGATCCATACTCAACTTGCCACCCATTTGCCATTATTATAGGTCTTACCGATATGTCCCTCATAATACTAGAGGATATGAAACTATTAGTTGCACCACTATCTACAAAAATATGCACATATTTCTTACCTAATTTTCCATTTAGAATAAATGGAGTGGCTTACCCTAAAATATTAGGATTACCTATGCTAGCATAAATTCAGTGAGGAGCTTCTTCAACTGGTTTTCTCTTATATACTCTCTTCAAGCATTGATTTGCATAATGATACTTAGCTCCATAGATGAAATACACATTTGGACCCTTGTTCTTCCATCTATCCCCATCCTTGGAAATATTATTTCCTTTTTCTTGTGTCACATTTCTAGTGTAGTTTTCTTTGAATATTTTCTCTTGTATTGCTTCCCTTTGTTACCTTGATACTTTCATCTATTTATATTATCCCCTTTGAAT
This sequence comes from Wollemia nobilis, assembly GCA_028583015.1. Lineage (NCBI taxonomy): Eukaryota > Viridiplantae > Streptophyta > Pinopsida > Araucariales > Araucariaceae > Wollemia > Wollemia nobilis. The sequence goes on from JAQPPZ010016723.1 coordinate 15,526,022, forward strand.
CAGTCACCATATTTATTTTTCTTATATTGTTCTTTTCCTTTAATGGGTTTTGGGTTTTTTCTTTTCTTAATTCATCATTTTCAAACTTCTAACAATAAGCTTTTTTATTCTTCTAGTTTAATTCTTCATAATGTGTAGTGTCAAAGGCTTTAGTCAAATTCTTTGGCTTGATCTATCCAACAGGAGATCATGCAAGCCTAGTAAAAATTTATAAGTATTAAATTCCTCCCGCTTATCATATTCGGGTGCATATTTCAGTAATTGGACAAATATCTGATAATATTCTATCATTGACATGTTTTCTTGGTGAATTTTGGTAAATTTTGTATATTTCTCAATATAAAATTTTGGTAATATATCCCTGAATTCCTTCTCGAACACATCCCAGGGAATTTCAACAATCTCCTTTTGACTAGTTTTCTTGTATGTGGTCCACCAATATCTAGCAGGAATTGTCAAGTGTGATATAGCCCATGAAGTTTTAGATTTTGCATAGGGGTTGAATGGAAAAGTACCATTCTACTTCACTTAACCAATTTACAGCTACTTCACCATCCCCTTTCCCATAAAATTTTTACATGTCTAACTTTTTTATTTATTTTTGTAATTCCACACCAACTTTCCTTCTTGATGATCCCTTAGGAAATTCACTTTGTATCCTTTTGAAATATTTACTTTTAGTTATATTTTCTATTACCTTCTACTACTGTGCAATAATTTCTTGTTGTTGTGATATTTTTGCTCTCTTCTATTCCATGTTCTCACTCATCTAAGACCTTTGAATTTTCATTTTATCTTTCTATTGATGCAACTGCTCTTGCATCAGATGAATAATTTTTGTCATGTTATCATTATTTTGTGTAGCTCTTCCTACTACTGGCTCCTTTTATTTTCTTAAAAAATGTTGAGGCACTTTGGTTGTTTGTACACGATATGAATCCCTTATGAGTCATATAATTCCCCTCCTTGGAACCTCTGCAATCTCCTCTTGCATATTAGCACTTGCCTTTTTTAAGGTCCTTGCCATTTCACCCGAGGACAAAAGAGCTATGTCAAACAAAAATTCATAATTTGATTGTAATTTTTGCAACCTAAGCTTTGATACCAACTATAAAAACCCAGGTCTAACTCTCCTAGTTTTCAAAAATACAAGTTCAAAATTTTATCTATTTATAGAACCAAAGTCACATTTGAAAAATGTGCATCCAACTTTATATTAGTACATAGGCATAAGGTTTCACACTCTGAGATAAAATACCACTACAGACAGAATCACGAGTGCTCAATATTAGACAATTTCCTACAATAAGCTGCCATTTATGAGACCCATATTCTCCTAACTTGAGTTTTGGGTTCTCGAGATGGGGTTATCCTTCTAGGTCTCATAACACCTAGAAGGATGTATGCATATTTTTCCTATCTTGTAGCATGGCGAACATTGGCCTACAACCTTATCTTCATCCTAATGGTCCACTAACCTTATCCTCATCTTGATTTAGCTTTTAAGCCCATGCTAGAGTTAGCATGGTTATACCTGGTGCCTGATTGTAGTTATCCACTCATGAATACAATCAAGGCCTGCCAATACTCTATATTTTGGATTAGGTATCTCAGATAAAATATCAATTAATGATAATATTGCCCATACCATCTATCGTTGGACCTTCCAACCCCAAGGACCATCTCCCTATTCTTAAATTACTGTTGGCTATTTCACAACCGGATTATGATTCATGATAACCCTAACTTGCTACCTCATAAATAACCTAGAATGGCATCCCATACCACCGTTTGTTATTATCCATGGCATAGGATCGACTGACTCTTTTTTTTAAGAGAATAGTTATCCCCAAATCACAATATCCACCACTACGAACTATTGGATTTGGGTGGATAACATCCTTCCTGATGGCATCAAATTTGAAAGATAACATTCTTCTCAATAACCTCATGTGACGGTTTCATTATGTCATTCTTTCTGATAGCTCAACTCAATTGGTTCTCGGTTAAAGGTCTTTCAAGTCACTCATGATAAAAATTATATACTGATTAAATAAAGAATCCACGCAACATTCAACCATGTAGCTCTCCTCCAGTTTTATTAAAGGAATTATTATTTCTTTTAAAATCCACCTATCATTTTATAAATGTACATACTACTTACAAAGTTCTATACATATCTAATTTATTAAATCCAAAAATACATTCCTACAACTTATATTTTATTTAAAAATTCTAATAATTAAAGCTTTAAAAAAAAATCTATTAAATACATAATCAATGTTTTTAAAAGAATCTACATAAAAGACAATTATGATAATTCTAACTACTCCCTAATTTTGTAAGGGGCTTTGTTATGATAAATGTTCCCGCTTTCCAATATAAAAAGACAAATTCATAATATTAAGTAAATATTTAATTCTAGCATTATTAAAACATTAAATCAACACCACCAAACGACTTTTCCAAATCATACTTTTTCAAATCATAAATATTTGAAACTCCCAAAAGTTTTCCAAAACCTAGACGTCTTTAGATGAGATGTTCTACTATGATGTTTTTAGGTTAAATATATTTACTCTATTATGAAAGTAAATAAAGCTAATATCTTCAACCATGCTCAATAGAGAGTTAGCTAAAGGATATGTTCATCGTCAGGCCTTTCACACTGCTTAGAATTTGAGATAAAATTTTAATTTGGTTGATGGTTTTCATTCTCTAAAAAGCTAAATATTATTTTCTTCATTTTTAGGGCTAAAGGAAAATTGTGTTCAGCGTATCTAAGAGAAATCGAAGAAGACTTTATTTAGAATCAAAATATTTTTATATAAATCCATCACTCCCTTTCGCTCGACTTCCAATATTCCATCGAAAGAGAGTTTGAATATTTTAAGTAAAAATTATGCTCAATTGTCCAAAACATGAATTGGCCATCTCTAGCGATTTGCAAGAGAAGTATAGCCTGAAACTATAACATGAATAGTGTACAAGTTTCAAATTCTCCGTTTAACCAAAAATAAAGGAATATGGCTATTTGAAGCTAAACATTTCATAGACCTACATATTTCCAAAATTTAATTAATAATGCCAAATTAAAGAACTATAAAAACCTTATATAATAAATTAAATGCGATATTTAAGAATCGAATCATTTTCATGTGAATGAATTGTTTGATTCACATGAGAAGAAAGTTTTCTCAAACAAGAATTAAATTTATTTGAACATTATTTTTATTTTTAACTTAGAATTTAGGTTTTCATACTCTATCCAAAAACTTATTCACCATACGATGATTGCAAAGATGCAAATTTTGTACCATTGTCGTGGTTTCAAACTTTAGAAAACCATAGATTCAGTTCAATTAATTATTTTTCCAATTCCAACAAAAGGGCGCAACCTTAAAAGTGAATATTAAATTGATAGGGGTTTCTTCAAGAATGATATACAACAAGCTAAATCTCGGCTTATTTTTAAAAACTAATTCTGCTATGCTTCTGCAAAGGAAGACTTTTAAATTTTTGTTATAAAAAAGAAAAATAAATAGCATTGCTATTGCATTCTAAACTGAGGACAATATTCACATAGAAACATAAACAACACAAAGGTTCTTTTTATCATACAATTTTAGCAATTCTTAGTTCAATTTGTGATTTTTCCAATATTTACAACATGACTATGATAATTTTATAGTTTTCAAAGTTGAAATGCATTCCACTAAAACCATTGAATAAAATATATTAGCCCTTAAGAAGATAATAACTATCTTCAATTCCTGAAATGGCATATCTCAACCACAACAACATATCCACCATGAACTATTTGCATCGCGGTTATCTCCTCACGATTACTGTCATGATGGAGAGTTAATTGGTTGAGAGCACAATGGATCAACATGGCCCTTAATTGAATGCAATTTTATAAATAAAAACAATATGCAATAGATAAATTATTTGCTCTTTTTTTAACATATAATGAGTGCATCTCATCAAGTGCTATCTTGTTTGCTTGTTTGGATTAGTGCAGTCTAATAGCTCAAAAATACAGATGATTGAAGTATACTTTTGACTAAGTATAGTATAGAAATTTCATCATATTTACAAGGCCAGCAAGTTAGATATAAATTTCTAAACAACAATAAAATAAAATGCACAAATATCATTCACGGATTCAAACCGAACATGGTAGTAGTTTATATTTTATCTTTTTATTACCAAAATTTTCCCATTATATTAAGAAATTATAAATAAATAAATAAAATCTGACCTTTTTAACTAAGTTGTTGACAAATGAAAATTGGAAGCCAAATCTCTCAAGGAACCAACGAAGCAACAGTCTCTTTCACAAGTTGAACTTACACAGCCTCCTCTAAAATCATGATTTCGAATCATGATCCCCATATGGAGTTTTGTCCTTCATTAAATATAAAATACACAATGTTTTCATGGTAACACATAATATCTCATCATGCATAAATTTAACTCACTAAGTTGCCATGTGGTGATGTCTTAATTCATCTGATGGAAAGAAAATTACTTAGATATATATCTTATATATTTTTATTTATTTTTACTTAGATATGTGGTTTTAATTACCATTTATAGTTCTATTTTTTATATATACATAAATATATGTAATAATGGAAAGAGACACTACTAAAAACCAATCACACCCAACAAGCAAAAAAATATTAAATTTTTCTCAATTAGACATATGCACAAAATGCAGCAGTGGCAGAATGTTCTATATGAAATCTTTTCAATGGGCTTCCATGTACCCACAGACCATGGTACATAAAGCACGACATCATATCCCACCTTACCTATTGCTTTCAACCACTATCTCCACCAAATGTGGTTGCTCTTCTCATCTGGATTGTTTGCTATGGGGTGAAAACTTGCTCTTGCATTCACAAATGACTTTAGTAGTATCACATTATTCAAGCAAATTAAATAATTAATTAGCCAAATAGTGGGGATGTTACAATTCTAGGGTGTCTTATCCCAGAGTAACAAGGTGGTTTTGTTCATGGTAAACAAATTCTTTATGGTATAATTATTGCACAAGAGGCCATACATTCTCTTCATTCCATGAAAAAACCAGGTATGCTTTTGAAAATAGATATGAACAAAGCATACGATAAGGTTTCCCAAAATTTTCTACATGTTATTCTTAGAAATTTTGGCTTTGATTATAGTTTGTGTGATTGGATTAAATGTTGTTATAACACTACAAAATTTTCTATTTTGATCAATGGTTCTCCTGTTAGGAACTTCAAGTCATCTTGTGGACTTCATCAAGGTGATACTCTTTCTCCTTATCTATCCATTATTCTAACCAAAGCATTAGAGAGAGTCTTTTCAAAGTTAAAAATTGAAGGAAAAATCAAGGGTATTCAAGTTGAAAAAATGATCCCTTTGAATCTCATCTCCAATTTGTTGATGATACTTTTCTTTTGGTCCATCCCTCAATCAGTGAGGCCATGGAGTTTAAATAAATATTATCATGCTATGATAAGGTTATTGGACAGTTGGTAAATACTTTAAAATCCAATATTTTTTCATTAATAATACCCTATATTTACAACAAATTATTGTGAATATTTTAGGGCTTAAAATTGAAATTTTTTCCATCAACCTACTTGGGTATTCCTTTGTCTGATAAAGGAAATATAAAGGAGATTTGGATATCTTTTTTGAATATAATGAAAGCTTGCTTGGTAGGTTGGAAAGTTAAGTTCTTAACCATGGCAAGAAGACTACAACTCATAAAGGCTACTTTGAAATCCATTCCTATTTATATGATGTCACTTTCAAGACTGCCATAAGCTATTGCATCAAAATTTGATAAAATTTAAAGGGACTTTCTTTGTAAAGGTTGTGAGGAAAATTTTAGGTTTATTATTTGTAAGTGGGATAGGGTTTGCAAAGGAAAGAATATTTGAGGAGGAAGCTTAAAAATTTATAGACTTATTAATATGGAATTAGGAGCAAATCTTGGGTGGATATTATTCATATATCAAGGAAAGAATTGGGCAAAAATATTACTTCAAAAATATATAGGTTCTCTTGATGCAATTAATTGTTTAGGAAAATAACTCTACACAAAGGATCGCCAACATGTTTGTCATGTCCCCTCCTCATTCATGATCTGAGACAGGTCTTGATAACCTATCCAGAGTCCCTGTAGGTTGATCAATGATTTTTCTAGGGGATTCATCCGTTCATGGGGATTACTATTTATAGATATTGCTATTTTTAGCAGTGTGGTCCCGATGCGGTTCTTCCAATTTTGTAGAGTCATTTATTTTTTGGATGCAATATTTTCCCAAGTCTAAGTTGGCGTCCCCTTGGTGAGTAAATAAATTAGTAAATTCAAGTTATATTATTAAGTCATAAAGTGACTTTAAAAAAAAAGGACATAAAAGGGCCCTCTTTTAAAAACAACGATATATCAACTAGGATGGGGTACAAGTTGGGCCCCCCACTCTAAGGAGAGATAAGGAAATAAAAAAATATTAAATTTTATGCTTTTTGGTTCCAAATCCAATATGGGCGTAGCTTTCATAAAAAGGAGGAGTTTTTGGGGTTTTTGGATTCATTCACATCTTTTCTACCTTAGAGAAACTCTGCCAGTTTTCATTGAGAAAATTGTAGCTTGAGGCTTGTGGATACGACAACCTCCATGAGTAGCTCTGATTTTGTGGGTGGAAGATCTCACCTAGTCAGATTACTAGAGTCCTTACACAGAGGTCTCATTTGGGCATCACAAATTCAACAGTAGGGTTTGAGGATTTTTTGAAGTTTGGGTTCCAGGAAAAGTGATCATCTAAGTTTTTCAGTTTTTGGCCATATTCATCTGGGTAGAAGTTAGTTTCACATCCTAACGAGTAAATTTGCATTTTTGGGTCAGATCAAACTACTGCTTGGAGGGCTTTGGAAAGTGTATTTGGTTCATAACTCATTATTCAGCAAGGTTTTCAATTTGGGTTTTTATCACACCTTCCTCATGCTTGGGTGACCCCTTTAGGGCTGATTTTAAGGTTTGTAAGTGCAACCATTAATTTCTTTTGCTAACCATACCATCTAGGGAGATCGTACAACTTCCCAGGGAAGCGTGTAGTAGGAAAATAGTCATAAAATTTTGATGTTACTGCCTAGATCTGATCAGCAAGTAAATATGAGATCATTGCACTTTACGGGAGGCGATTCAGAGTCCAATTGAATAAGTTGTGAGCACTTTAATAATTTCCAACTGTGCATTGTACAATTTTAGTCTTTAATACCAGATCTGTGCTTGCAATTTTAGGTTAGAAATTTTAATAAAATATTGTTATTTAGTGTGCAATTTCATTTGGGTTCCTTTTCAGTTCAAGTGTGGCATTTTCAAAGTTATTTCATGCATAGCATTTTCTTTTCAAAGCATAAAAAAATCAAGAAAAACATAAATAAAAAAAAAGAGTAAAACAAAGTACATTTGGAACATCAGTTATGGGGTGTACAATGTAGTGGTATCAGATCTCATGTTAACCCCTGTCAGCCTATTGGGTCATTAATGCATACACATTAATATTATCTATGGAGAAATAAATCCAAATCACAGTTTAATCAGTAGGAGGATATTTTGGAACAGCAGCACGAACAGGGTAGTTTGTCCCATAGTTCAGGTGACAGTGGGTCTACGAAATCTAATTCATAAGGGAGTATGGGTGACAAGTAGAAAGGTAGACAGAATTCAGTTAGTCCCAATACTAGGGGTGAGAGGCAGTTTACTTTGATGATGGACATGATGTCATAATTTTTGGGGAAGTTTCAACAGGGAATACCCATACAACGGGTACATGGTACAGGTATTATAGAGCATAATAGTGCTCATACAACAGAGACTAGTCATGCTAATCAACATACTAGCTGCATAGTCTTTTCCTTTAGACCATTACAGCCTACATTTACTCCTTGAATTGAGAGACCAGTAGTGTAGACTCCACTTTCTATAGCAGATGAGTATAGGGAGGCTTATGTGGAGTATAATACCCTTCCTGATGAGATTAAGGCACTCACCATATTTAATGACTTTGTACATGAGAATAGATCAAGGGGCAACTTCCACAAACAGGATCAGCATGGGCCACCTCCTTAGCGTGAGGTGCATCATGCATTGAGCAAGGTGACATTACCCCACTTTGATGGTAGTGGGAGGACCACAACATGAGCATGCATTGATAAGTTAGATACAATTGTCACTCTCTGATCTATTCTTGAGGACAAGACGATTAAATTCATTACACTACATTTATATGGAGCAATACATGATTGGTGGTACCATGGTCTCACTACATTGGGGTATAGATATATCACATATTATGCAGTGTTTACATAGAATCTCATAGACAGGTTTGACAAGAAGGATCTATAATTACATTTTAGAGAGCTTGCTCAATTGAGGTAGTATGGGTCATTGGAGGCTTACATCTCCGAGTTTCAACGTTTGTCTGTGATGGTGGTAGACATCTCAGATATGAGATTTATCATACCATTTATGGAGGGACTTACAAAACCTATCCATGGTTGGGTCAAAGCATTTTATCCACCTTCCCTATAGGATGCTATGAAGAAGGCACGTAGTTTAGAGTTGGCTGCCTCTAAAGCAAAATTTCAATAAAAGCATTTTCCAAGCAAGGATAGTAAAAATCCATTCCAAAAAGCATTTGATCAGCCCAAACATACCTTTAAGAAATTTGATGAAGACACTCAATGACCTTAGGAAGAAGAACTTGTGCTTCAAATGTCAAAAAACTTGGAAACCGGGGTATAAGTGTGAAGCCAAGGGTACATTGCAGCTCATTGAGTATCATTTTGTAGATAAATCCATTGCTGATGATTTTGAACAACAATATGAATTGGAGGACATCGATGAAGAACTCCCTTATTTTGAGCCAAATAAAAAATAAAAACATTAGGAGAAGCAATAAGAAAAGGAGGATGAAAATAAGGGTATTTTGGCCCAATTGCATAGTTTTCAGAGCTCACAGTCACTGAGGATACGTGGTGTGTTACAGGGATAGTGTGTGGTTGCATTGATTGATATAGGTGCAACTCACAACTTTGTTTATGAGGAATTGGTTGCATGAAGAGGACTAAAAATATAAGATATAGATAGCTTTCAGGTGATGGTAGCAGATGGATTTACTATTACATGTTCTAAAATGGTGCCACAGTTGAAGATGAAAGTGGGTAACCATGATATTTGTGATGATTTTTATGTGGTCAGCATATGAGAGCTTGATTTGATTTTGGAATTCTAGTGGCTCCGATAATTGGGTGAGATTTGTACTCAACTTCCAAACTATGGAGTTGAAGTTCCAATTGAAAGGTCACAATGTGGTCCTTAGATGCATGTCAGATGGAGGACCCAGGATAGTATCCATTCGACGCATGGAGAGACTTCTTATGCATAACATGGTGGAGTGGGAAGCAAAATGTATCATTATGCCTATAGCAGGAGCAGAGTCCAAACACCAGTATTACCTAGATATCTATGCAGTGCTTCAGAAATGAAGCAAATTTTTCAGTGATATACCTCTAGGATAGCCACCAGATAGGGGTATCGAGCACATTATTGAGTTGGAGGATGGGACCAAGCCCATAATTTCTACATCCTACAGGCATCCTAAGAGGTTTAAGTATGAAATAGAAAAGCAAATTAAGGAGTTATTAGAGATGGGATTCATTCAGCCTAGTAAGAGCCCATTTGCCTCTTCAGTTGTTTTGGTAAAGAAAAAGGATGGGACACTCCATATGTGCATTGACTACAGGCCATTAAATAAGAAGATAATTAAGAACAAGTACCCTATACCTCATATTGACGAGTTTATTTATGACTTGCATGGAGCTTGTTACTTTTCCAAGATTGATCTAAGGTCTGGTTATCACCATTTTTGTATGAGGGAGCAGGATAGAAAAAATAGCGTTTAGGTGTCATTTTGATCACTTTGAGTACATAGTTATGCCTTTTGGGTTGACGAATGCACCATCGACATTTTAGTATTGCATGAATAGGATATTTAGTTCATAGCTTCACAGATTTTTTTTTATCTTCTTGATGACATTCTCATATACAGCAGGTCTTGGGTGGAGCACTTTAGACATTTGGATGAGGTTCTTGGCATCCTGGAGAGGGAGTCACTCTATGCCAAGAAATCCAAATGTGATTTTGGCTTGTCAAAAATCCTATACTTGGGGCATATTATTAGTTTTGATGGAGTTCGGATGGATCCTAAAAAGATTCGAGCTATCATTGATTGACCTCCACCCATCAATTTGACACAGCTTAAGGGATTCTTTGGGTTGTGTGGATTCTACAAGAGATTTGTTAGAGGATTTTCCCAATTAGCAACCCCACTCTCAGATTTGACCAAGAAGGGGGTATTTGTATGGTTCGAATCAGTGTAGAAGGCCTTCAAATATTTCAAACAGGTTGTAGTTACTAGTCCAGTTTTAATAGTTCTAGATTTCTCTAGACCCTTTATGCTTGAGTGTGATGCTTCAGGTGAGGGGATTGGTGTAGTATTGATGCAGGACAACCACCCTATTGCTTTTGAGAGTAGGAATTTGAGGGGGATTGAATGGATTTATTCGGTAAATGATAGAGAGATGTTGGCCATTATCCATACATTGGCCAAGTTTAGATAGTATTTGGTTGGGGGAAAATTCATCATGAAGACGGATCATAACAGCTTAAAGTATTTCCTCAATCAAAAATATCTCAATGATCGTCAGTATAAATGGGTGAGTAAGATCCAAGCTTATGAATTTGACATAGAGTATGTGCATGGTAAAAAGAATTTCGTTGCTGATGCATTGTCTAGGAGACCTCACATATGCTCACTCACAGAGATTTTTGATGATTGGAGGTATACTATCATTATTGATTATGCCCTGGATACATTTGCTAGCAACATTTTAGATGGTTCTCATAGTGATGACAAGTATGTGGTGAGATATGAGATCATTTATTACAAGGATAGGATTTATCTTGTGGTAAAATCTAAGCTTAAGAGGCAAATTTTTAGTTATTTTCATGATGCTCCCATGGTCGAACACCCAGGTTACTTCAAAACATACAGGCAAGTGCGTGAGAGGTTTGCATGGAAATGACTTAAGGGGGATATTCTATAGTATGTCATAGAGTGCCACGTGTGCCAATAGAATAAGAATGAGCACACTTATCCAGCTGGCCTATTATAGCGACTTCCCATTCCTTCTAGGAAGTGGGAAAGTATATCTATGGATTTTGTCACTGGTATTCCCAAGGTGTAGGGAAAGTATTGCATTTATGTAGTAGTAGATTAGTTGACAAAATATGTGCACTTATTCACCATATCAACAGGGTACACAGCTACACAGGTGACGAATTTGTTTTTTTGGGAGTTTATACTTCATGGGGTGTCGAAGAACATTGCGAGTGATCGGGACAACAAGTTCATCAGTTTTTTTTGGCAAGAGTTGTTCCATTTATGTGGCACTAAATTAACACCTAGCACTAGTTACCACCCTCATACAGATGGACAGACGGAGGTGGAAAACAAGTGTCTTGAGGGACATCTTTGTAATTAAATTTTAGGACAGTAGAAGGCATGGGTTAGATGGCTCTATTTGGGGGAGTACTGCTACAACTCCTCATATCATATGACCATCAGGATATATTATTTCATAGCACTATATGGGTATGATGCTTGCAACTTTATGGATTTGTTAATAGGAGATAGTAGAGTGCCAAAAGCAAAGGACCTATTACAATATTTTCAAGATATTATGCGTTCTTTGAAATATAACATCCAACAGGCTCAAAACCAGCAGAAGAAGTATGCGGACCAACATAGGATAGAGCACACATTTGAGATTGGGGATTTGGTCTATCTTCACTTATAACCTTACAGACAGTACTCACTCAAGAAGAGTGATGCCAAGAAGCTCAAACCTCATTTTTATGGGCCTTTATGAGTTATCAGGAGAGTGGGTGAGGTAGCTTATGAGTTGGATATCCCAGAGGGTACTGAGGTCCATAATCTATTTCATGTGTCTCACCTTAAGAAGGCGCTAGGACATAAGGTGACACCAATAGCTGAGTTTCCTTCGCTCGATGAGGAAGGCAAGTTGATATTGATTTTAGAGGCCATCTTGGACACTAGAGAGTGTACTCTCAAGAGACAGACAGTGAGAGAATACTTGGTGAAATGGCAGAATCTATCGATTGAGGATGCTATGTGGGAGAGTGCATAGATCTTACAGCATCCAGATCTTCAATTGCTTGAGGACAAGCAATCTTGGGAAGGGAGGACTATAATGTCCCCTCCTCATTCATTAGCTAAGACAGGTCCTGATAACCTATCCAGAGTACCTGTAGGTTGATCAATGCTTTTGCTAGGGGATTCATCCATTCATGGGGGTTACTATTTATAGATATTACTATTTTTAGTAGTGTGGGCTTGATGTAGTTCTTCCAATTTGGCAGAGTCATTTATTTTGTGGATGCAATATTTTCCCAAGTCTAAGTTGGCATCCCCTTGGTGAGTAAATAAATTAATAAATTCAAGTTTATATTATTAAGTCATAAAGTGAATTTAAAAAGGGACATAAAAGGGGCCTCTTTTAAAAATAATGTTATATCAACTAGGATGGGGTGCAAGTTGTGCCTCCCACTCCAAGGATAGATAAGGAAATAAAACAATATTAAATTTTATGCTTTTTGGTTCCAAATCCAATATGGGCGTAGCTTTCAAAAAATGAGGAGTTTTTGGGGTTTTTGGATTCATTCACACCTTTGCTATCTTGGAGAAAATTTGGCAGTTTTCATGGAGAAAATTGTAGCTTGAGGTGTGTGGAGATGACAACCTCCATGAGTAGCTCTAATTTTATGGGTGGAAGATCTCACCTAGTTAGATTACTGGAGTCCTTACATAGAGGGCTCATTTGGGCATCACAAATTCAGTAGTAGGGTTTGAGGATTTTTGAATTTTGGGTTCCAAGGAAAGTGATCATCTGGGTTTTTTAGTTTTTGGCCATCTTCATCTAGGTAGAAGTTAGTTTCACATCCTAAGGAGTAAATTTGCATTTCTAGGTCAGATAAAACTGCTACTTGAAGGGCTTTGGAAAGTGTGTTTGGTTCATAACTCATTATTCAACAAGGGTTTCAATCTGGTTTTTTTATCACACCTTCCTTATACTTGGGCGACCCCTTTAGGGGTGATTTAAAGGTTTTTAAGTGCAGCCATTAATTTATTTTTCTGACCGTACCATCTAGGGAGACCGTATAGCTACCTAGGGCAGCGTGCAACAGGAAAACAATCATAAAATTCTAATGTTACTATCCAGATCTGATAAGCAAGTAAATATGAGCTCATTGTACTTTATGGGAGGTGATTCAAAGTCTGATTGAAGAAGTTACAAGCATTTTAATGATTTCCAGCTATGCATTGTACAATTTTAGTCTTTAATACCAAATCTGTGCTTGCAATTTCAGGTCAAAAATTTTAATAAAATATTGTTTTTTAGTATGCAGTTTCATTTGGGTTCCTTTTCAATTAGAGTGTGGCATTTTCAAAGTTATTTCATGCATAGAATTTTCCTTTCAAAGCATAAAAAATAATAATAAAATAAAATTAGGAAAAACACAAATAAAAAAAAAAAGTAAAATAGAGTACATTCGGAATAACAGTTAAGGGGTGTACATTGCAATGTTTTCCTTTTTAAACCAGATGCATCTAAACCATGGCCTATGGATCCCAACCACATGGTGCCTTGAGATTACCGATCACATCCTCCCTTGTGATTTTTATCTTTCTCCAATCTAGCCCATTTTTCTCTACTCCAACAAAAATATCTTTTCATTTTATCCATTTCCTTCATTCTTGTCTTTGTGTATCTTCTTTCCTAAATTACCCAATGATAATTTTATCAAGAAATTAGTTATCATTATCTACTCCTTCACCCATCAAATCATCACTTGAGGGGGTAGATATTACCCAATAATATCACCTCATGAATGATCAATACCAAACACTCAATCTTGGAATCATGTTTGTCCAAGAAATTTTACCTAAGAATATCTCAAACCCTCCTTTGCCAAGACAAACAAAAGCAATTTTTATCTTCTCAATCAAATTCTAAAATTTCTCTTCTCAATCAAACTCCAATCCAACCAAATATTGATATACCCCATTCCTATAATGTTTTATTAATCACGAATTCCCTTCATCGAGGTGGCAAAATACAAACCACTTGTGATCGAAGCATCATGATAACACCCACCAATGGCTATATGATTGACTCAATCAAATCAAAATCAATAATCTATCAAAGATAAATTTTCAAGGATGTTCCTCCCTTCCACAATTAGGGCATCTTACATTGATCAAGATTCAAGATAATATTATGTCTTCTCCCTCCCCAATCGTCGCAACATGCCAAAAATCATAATCAATCATCAATCAATCATGGGTCAACCTTAATCACCCATCATCAGTTCATATTTCTCATAGTCAAAAACCAATTTGGTGTCATAATTTTTTGCACTACATCATGTTTTCACACTTTACAGTACAAAAAGGGTAAATGTAGACACCTAAAAATATCACATTAATTCTTGTACAATAAAAATGGCTAATTAATTTGCAAATTCCCTTTAATTTTTTATAAATTACCTAAAAACACTATTCATCCCCTTTAGCCCCATTTTCCTCCTATGCCCCTTTATATGCTTATCCCCTTTATCACCATGTGACCATCTCTCTTAGCCTAGCCTAGGTACACCTCACTCTAGTCTACCCTTTGACTAGCCTAGCCTCCACCTCACCTTGGGTTAACCCATAACCCTAGTCTAACTTAACTCTTGCTCCCCTCATCCCCATGTGCATTCAATATCATAAATAGCATTTAAAGACTTTTCCATTCAATGTATTCAAGGTATTTATGATTCATCATCCACCATGCCATAAATGGGTGAAGAATTTCCTCTCATATGCATTTATGAGGCATGGTGCACCCATGACCATTTATTTCATATGGATGGGTGAGGACTTTCCTCCATCTAAATTTATTTATGAGGTATGGTGCTCCATGCCACCTCACAAGACACCTCATAGGATACCTCACCTCTCTACTCTTGGCCAAGTCTATAAATATAGGGTCATTTATCACATTTCAAAGGATCACATATTTACATACCCAAACTCTACAAAAATCACTCTAGACCACATTATATTCAAACCCTCCCTTTGCTACCACCTATCATGGATACTTTCATGCCCATTTTATTCTCCCTTTTTGTACTATGAATTTCTCATAGGTGTAAATTTAGAAGGTGATTGACTTGGGCAAAATCTCCAGCAGGACTAGTTGAATCATCCCTCCAAAGGAATTCTCTATCTAAACAAACCAGCACCAACCATAAGGTGGGTTGTGACTTAAAAATTGAACCACAACTTATGTTGCAATTCTTGTAGAGAACCTATTTCAGACAACAATAGAGTAACAAGTCATCAAATCAGGTAACTATCACTGGTTTCTTTATTTTTTTAGTAATTTTCATAACTTTAACTATGTAATAGATCTGAGTATTAGACCTGAAAACAAAAGTACAGCTTATTCAATAACCGTCACGAGAGCAAAAAAATTTTGATTGAGGATGAACTAGGGTTTCTGGAGCTAAGAAAAAACTAGGGCATCAGTTGGGTAGCCAAAGAGATTTCTGGTTACTGTGGATTTGAAGACAATATTGCTATCCCAAGAGGGTCCAATGGGGACACCTCCGAATCCTCTTCTATAGAGACGTAGTTCTTTTGAAGATTTGTTAAAGAATAAATCTCCATCAAAGACTGAAGAAGCATAAAAAACTGCATTAAAAATGCTCTTTATGGCTGCTAGAAATAGATCATCTCAACGAGTTAATGGATTCTTGCCACGGTCAGAATCAAGGCCAAATATTGTCATTGAGCAAAGTATGGTTGAAGAAACAGTTTTATATAGAACCAATCATGATTTGATCTGTAAATTCATGGGTTTTCACCCTACCCTAAATTTTTTGCATTCCTGGGTCCAGCAAAATTGGGAGCCTCTTGGTGAGTATTCTTTATGGTTTATTAGCAATGGATATTTTATTGTTAGTTTTTCTTCACTGGTCGATAGAAATAGGGCTTTTGAATCAAAAAAGAGGAATCATGGTCCGACAGGATTATTTGTTCAACCCTAGAGAGTGGGATTTGATCCACGAATTGAACCCACTGCTGTCCCAATTTGGATCCATTTGTATGCACTTCCAATGGAGTTTTTGAGCGAGCAGATATTGGAAATTATCGATAATTCCCTTGGAAGACATTTGGGTGTATCCAAAGACACAATAGAAGGAAACACAGCTGTTTATACAAGATTATGTGTGTAAATGGATCTTAGCCAGCCTCTACCGGTAGAGGTGGAACTTGAACTTGTAGGACTATCTTGGATTCAATAGCTGGATTATGATGCTTTGCCCTTCAGATGCAGAGTTTACCACAAATATGGGCATTTGGCCCGATCTTGCCCAAATAATATGAACACAAAAATGGAGGCTCCTCTAGGAATGTCAAATATTCCTAAGGAGGGTAAGTCAACAATAAACAAAGAACCAACCAATATTTCTTAGGGTAAAGAAGCACAGAGAGATGGTTTTGAACAGCCCAAAAGAAGGAGAAGGCAAAAGAAAAAATATGGTAAAGAGCAAACCCAACTCAAGCCCTCCAATAGGTATGAGATATTTAAGACACTAATGGACCAAGAAGATCAATTCATGGAAGGAGTGGATGGGAATAATGAAAATAATAACATCCATGTTCAAGCTCCTCTTTCATCTCCCCCCATCATAGAGCAGGTAATTGAGTACAGTGAGTTACCGCAGTAATACAATGCAAGGGCATTAATAGTGCATAACCAAGAGCAACCAATAATTAAGGATGTCAACATGGGAATAGTAGAAAAGAACAGAGAAATGCCAACTTTAGGGATAACTCAGGTGGAAAAGAGAGCAAAAAATAGCAACTCTCAAGGAGTGGGTAGAAAATCAAATAAGGAAATGATAGCAGTTCAAGGAGACAAACTGATCATTGGAGGATCGATGAGGCCAATAGATTCGTACTGCTCTCAAGGTAACCAATGATTATACAATCATGGAATGTTAGGGGTTTAAAAAGTAGAACCCATCAATCTGTTGTTTGAATACTCTTAGAAAAATGTAAAACTGATTTTTTGCTTATCCAGGAGACAAAAATGTCATTAGATCTTATGTGCAAAATAGTTAACAGAATTTGGAGGGGTGCTGGTCATATAGAAGTGGCTACCCAAGGTGCCTCAGGGGGGATAGTTACTCTTTGGAACTCTCTTGAATGTACTGTAATAGAACATATAGCTTGGAGGGGCGTTCTCACATCACATTTTAGAAATAATGTCACAACTGAACATGTTTTAACCACAAATTTTTATGGGGCTCAAAACCTATATGGTCAGATGCATCAATGGAAAATTGTGCATAACATGAGAGTCTCAAGGGAAGATTTAAACTGGATTATTGCTGGGGATTTTAATGCTAAATTATCCTCTAGAGATTAGGAAGGGGGAACCCCAATTTTAGACCCAGGGGATCAACTTATGATTGCCCAAGTCCAGGCATTACACTTGGTGGATATTAAATGCCCTGGAACCAACTATACTTGGACTAATAAGAGGAGGGAGCCACATAGCAGGAAGGTGAAGTTAGACCATTTTTTTGTTTCAAAGAAGGCATTTGTAAAATGGAATATAAATTTTCAGATTTTGGAGGGTCCAGTTTCAGATCATTTCCCCATTTTGTTGGAAGGAGGGATCAATACAGTGCAACATCACAAACCATTTAAATTTGAAAACTTTTGGTTACAAAAAGAGGAACTTCGAAAGATAATTCCACAGTGGTGGGAATAAGGTCACCCAGCTTATGGGACAGCAATATTTAGACTCCACAAACAACTTCATTATGTCAAATATCAACTAAAATAATGGAGGCGAGCTAACAAGACTGACTTCTAGGTCCAAAGAGCTCCATTGGTGGCCAGATGGGATGAGGTTCAAAAACACTTTAGGGAAGGAACAATTACTAAGCAGCTCAAAGAAGAGGATGATGCATTGCGTAAAGCGGTTGAGGACATTGACAACCAAGAGGAGACCTACTGAAACAGATAGCAAGAACCACTTGGTTATTAGAAGGTGATAAAAATACCAAATTTATTCCATCGGACTGCCTGTGCTAGGATACAGATGAACAACATGGAAGATCTTCAAGATGAGAACGGACACTCCTTTGATACACTTCCAGGTATACATTTCCATTCAATGGATTATTTTTCTAAACTATTTAAGGAAAGTATGGTGCAAGATGAAGAGGCTAAAAGAGACGTTATTGTTGTCATATCCTCTGTTATCTCTGAAGAAGAAAATAAGACCCTACTAAAACCCATTGATAGAGAGGAACTGAAGAATGTAGTCTTTGGAATGAGCACCGGTAAAACTCCAGGTCCAGATGGCTTTCCAATTGAGTTTTTTCAGGCCTTTTGGGATAACTTGGAGGAGGATGTAATGGTTGTTATAGAGGAGTCCAAAGGTAGTAAAATAATTCTTAAAGAATTAAATCATAATTTCATTACCTTAATTCCAAAAGTGGAGGAGGGGGTACACATTTTAGATTATAGACCTATTGCCTTATGCAATGTCATATATAAAATAATCACAAAGGTAATGGTTGAGTGGCTAAAACCTCTTCTACATAACATTATCTCCTCGGAGCAAGGGGGTTTTGTAGAGGGTAGGCATATCTTTGATGGTGTGGTTCTAGCTCAGGAGGCAATCCATTCAATGCAAACATCCGGTAATAGAGGAATGTTCATAAAATTAGATATGTCAAAGGCTTATGATAGGGTGGAGTGGAGCTTCTTGTCAAAGATGATGGTAGCCTTTGGTTTCTCTCAGGATTGGATAGAATGGGTCATGAGTTGTGTTTCTACTCCGACATACTCAATGTTAATCAAGGGTCTTCCCTTGCAACCGTTTGGAGCTTCTCAAGGCATTCATCAAGGAGATACTTGCTCTCCTTATCTTTTTCTCATTTTGGCTGAAGTATTGGGTAGACTTATCTTGAGGAGAAGACAACAAGGTTTGTTAATAGGTATCAAGGTGGGTGAGGAAGTTTTGACTCACCTACAGTTTATGGATGACACAGGATTTGTGGGAGTGTCCAGTTTTAGGGAAGCAAGAATGATTATAGATACACTTAATGTCTACCTTAGGGCTACAAACCAAGTCATCAATGATAAAAAATCCAAAGTGGTCTTTTTCAATCTTTATCAAAGGCTTTAGGACAAAGTTTTAGAGATCTTGGGATTCACAAGGACTTATCTCCCAGTGGTATACTTGGGGGTCCCTTTGCATTTTTAAAAAATAAAAATAGATATCTGGAGGAATCTTTTGGATTGTATCAAGGATATAATTAATCATTGGTATCACAAATGGTTAACCTATGGGGGTAGATTAAATTTTTTATAGTCATTCATTCAGGTCATGCCAATTTATAAATTTTCTATCCTTGCTGCCCCACATACTATATGGAAATATTTGGACAAGATGGCTAGAAAATTTTTATGGGAAGGAGTAAAAGGAGAGAGGAAATGGGCCTTAGTATGTTGGTACAAAGTAATCCAGCCCAAGGTAAAAGGAGGTTTGGGACTGAGAAGATCAAAGTTAAATAATAAAGCTTTGGCTGGAAAGCTTTACTAGAGGTGGATTTCCCAACCAACTTCTTTATTCAGTAGAATCTTAACTAGTAAATATTTGGGACAAGTGAACCCAAATGAGGTGGGTCATTTCCCTTTGGATGGTAATGGATCCTTAGTGTGGTAGGCTCTCAAGTTAGGATCTCAGGTAGTAAAATATAGATTATTTTGGAAAGTGGGGAGAGGGGAGAAGGCACTATTTTGGATAGATTCATGGGATCAATACCCAACTATCATTGTTGAATTTCCTAAATTGCAACTAATAAAAATAGCCATAGAAACCAAGGGATGGTTCCAAATTGAAATTTATTTCAACACTAGTCAGCTAGGGGATTATAATTTTAAGCAGTTTAAGAATTTGGATGAGTGGGCAATTTCAATCCCTCCGGATTTGACACCTATCATGACTAAAATCTTGGTAGAAAGATTTCTCATAGGTAGAGACGAGGAGGATGAATTAGCTTGTGGCTATGGGAGCCTTGGTGTCTACATAGTGTAGGACGGATATGATAAGATCCTTCTAGAGCCCCCTCCTCATACTTATTAGGTGGAGGATTGGAGAAATATTTGGCAGTCCAAGGGTTGGCCGAAAGTAAACTTTTTTTCCTGGCAGTTCATGCATAATGGAATTCTTACTTTTGATAAACTCATATGTAAGGGAATCATCGGTCCATATCAATGTGTTTTATGCTACAAGAGTGAGGAAACAGCTGATCACTTGATGTTTGAGTGCCCATTCACACGCAGATTTGGGAGAGATGGTTTTTATATTATAAAATTCAAGTTAATGGTGATTTGAACCAAATTAATATTTGGGAAAGATGGAATAGGGGTAGATTTAAATCTAAAGCTCTTTGTATTGGTTGGGAGCTTGGATTAAACTTTATCTAGTGGCAAGTGTGGTTGGAGAGAAATGCTAGAATTTTTAGAGAAACTTTTTCTTCTTTAGATGGAGTTTGGTAGGTCATTTGGAGCAAAGTCACAGAAATTGTGGAAGTCTATGCTAAAAAGGAAACCCAGGTTGTTAAAGGAGCAATGGAAAATGAAGTTGAAGTGCAAGAGGGACAAGACAGAGCTAGTTGGAAAACACACCCAGAAGGTTGGATTAAAATTAATACGAATGAAGCTACAAAAGGCAATCCGAGTAGAGCTAGAATTGGAGTGGTTTGCCATAATCATGTTGGAAAAGTGATCTATTGAGAACTCCAAGGCTTGGGAAGAGCCACAAACAATGAAGCAAAAGCCTTAGCTATCAAATCTACTTCTATTTGGGTAGTAAAACAAAGCCACAGGAGGATAATACTAGAATCAGATTCTCAAATAATGGTTGGAGCTCTAGATTGCATGAGGAACTTTACTTTGAAAACATGGAGGTCGAGGATTCTTGTCACTCAAATTAAGGAATTATGGAGGGAATTAGATGATGTGATTCTAGTTTATGTGAGTAGAGATCTAAATAAAGTGGTAGACTTCCTGGCTAAGATGGGTGCTGAGAAGGAGGTTGGGGTTCATTGGCATAGTGACATGGCTGTTGAGGATGAAGTGATTAGGCAGGGTGTTGAAAGGGTAGTAGACCAAGACAGCAAGAAGGTGTCACGATTTCATGACATGTTGCAATGTCAAGGCCAGCTGAGAAGAAGTGTCATGATATCATGACATGTTGCATTGTTGCGGCCAAAAGAGAAAAAGTGTCGTGATATCGCGACATGTTGCATTATCGCAGCCAAAAGAGAAAAAGTGTTGTGATATCGTGACATGTTGCATTGTCACAAAAAAAGAGAAAAGGTGTCATGATATCGTGACATGTTTCATTTTCACAATCAAAAGAGAAAAGGTGTCGTGATATTGCGACATGTTGCATTTTCATGGCCAAAGGAGAAAAGGTGTCGCAATATCGCGACATGTTGCATTTTTGTGGCCAAAGGAGAAAAGGTGTCACGATATCGTGACATGTTGCATTTTCATGGCCAAAGGAGAAAATGTGTCGCAATATCGCGACATGTTGCATTTTCATGGCCAAAGGAGAAAAGGTGTCGCTATATCGTGACATGTTACATTTTCACGGCCAAAGGAGAAAAGGTGTCGCGATATTGTGACATGTTGCATTTTCATGGCCAAAGGAGAAAAGGTGTCGCGATATCACGACATGTTGCATCATTGTGGCCAAAGAAGAAAAGGTGTCGCGATATTGCAACATGTTGCATTTTTGCGGCCAAAGGAGAAAACGTGTCGCGATATCGCGACATGTTGCATTTTCACGGCCAAAGGAGAAAACGTGTTGTGATATTGTGACATGTGGGATTTTTGCGGCCAAAGGAGAAAAGGTGTCGCAATATCGTGACATGTTGCATTTTTGCGGCCAAAGGAGAAAAGGTGTCGCAATTTTGTGACATGTTGCATCGTCGCGACCAAAGGAGAAAAAGTGTCACGATTTTGTGAAATGTTGCTTTGTCGCACCCAAAAGAGAAAGAGTGTCATGATATCACGACATGTTGCACCATCACGTCCAAGAGAGAAAAAGTGTCAAGATATCGTGACATGTTGCACCGTCATGGCCAAAGGAGAAAAAGTGTCGCGATATCGTGACATGTTGCACTGTCACGACCAAAGGAGAAAAATGTCGTGATATCGCGACATGTTACATCGTCATGGCCAAAGGAGAAAAAGTTTCATGATATCATGACATGTTGCATCGTCACGGCTAAAAGAGAAAAAGTATCATGATATCGCGACATGTTGCATCGTCACGGCCAAAAGAGAAAAAGTGTCACGATATTGTGACATGTTGCTTCATCATGGCCAAAGAAGGAAAAGGTGTCGTGATATCACGGCATGTTGCAACATCATGATCAAAGGAGAAAAATTGTCACGATATCATGACATGTTGCATTGTCATGGCCAATGGAGGAAAATGTGTCACGATATCGTGACATGTTGCAGCATCACGGCCAAAGAGAAAAAGTTTCATGATATCGCGACATGTTGCATGTTCATGGCCAAAAGAGAAAAGTGTCACGATATCGTGACATGTTGCATTTTCACGGCCAAAGGAGAAGAAGGAAAAAGTGTCACGACATCGTGACAAGTTGCATCAACAGACCAAACCGATCCCCCTGGCAACATCTCATTGTGCAAGCTTTGAACCTTGTTGGATTGTGCCTTAGGCCAATGGGAAATGAGTCTCTCCATGCTTGAATCTCAAATTTGCCAACTCCCCTATTAGCTAGGTTTTGGTTTAAGAGATTTGGCTCTAATGCAAATTTTCTTTTACTGTTGTAATCTTGTGTTCTCTCTGTCTATGGCTAGGAAAAGTCTCATCCCAACTTGTAACTGATCTTTGTTTTAATACAAGTTTTTTCAAATTTTTCAAAAAAAAAACTATGTAATAGATTAAGTTCCAAGGTGTAGACCAATTGGTTCATCCAAACCCCATAAGGGGGGCAGAGGTCCAAGGTTCAAATCTTGAGCCTCGTCAAACTGAACGCTTGTCCCTTTCTTGGTGCTTTCAATGGCGTAAAAGGTTTAAAATTATTGTGGCATGGTGGTTATAGGGGTGGACTGCATGAAGATCTGTGTGGTGACTTCTAGGGCGGATAGTGCAGAATATTATGGTGGCCATAAAAAGCTGGATAGCCTACCTGTATTCGTGGCAGCTATCAATTCCACCATGTAAATTCAAAAAAAAAACTATGTAATAGATTAGATTTATTTTCATTTTATATTTTATCATAAAGGATCTAATTGAGATAGGCCCATAGGTGTTACTAATGCTTTGAATTGGGTTGTGTAGGTTTATAGGACTTATACAACTAGCAATGATGCATGTATAGTAAGACTGATCCTCCTTGATGTGCTCACAAAAATCCTTGGTGCTATTACTAATCTAGTGGAAATGAGGCTTCCTTCTTGGAAGATCCCATATTGTAGCTCCTGGGAAAAATCTTGTAAAGAGCAAAATATTGCAATACATCTCTTTTTATCAATGTAATGGGATGTTTTTTTAGCATAGTAAGATATGGGAGGAAAATCTACAACATGTTTAATAGGTATTTTTGATTCTTTGAATACATAATCTATATGCTAATTTGGATAAATTCTCATTTGACATGATTAATATTTATACATTAGGTATATTATTAACAAAGAGGGATTCCATGTTGATCTTGAGAAGATTTAGGTAATCAGAAATTGGCCTACCCTAAAGACCTTAATAGATATTCATAGCTTTTAGGTCTTGCTAATTTCTATCAAATATTTATATTGGGATTCTCATACATTACTTGGCCACTACACCAGGTGACCAAAGGAGGTGCCAAATCTAATTTCTATTGGAAATATACATAATAGATGGTATTTGAGATATTGAAGAACCAATTGTATTTAGCTCCTACACTTTCCCTATTCAATCTACATCAATTATTTTAGGTAATTACAAATGCATCAAAGTATGCATTAGGAGATATTATCATATATCATGGGCATCCAATATCTATCTTAGTGAATATTTCAATGAAGTAGTTTAAAAATATTCCCACATATGGAAAATATCTCTATGCCACTATCTAGGCATGTAAATAGTAGAAGCACTACATCTTGGTCATGGAAACCATCATCCATATAGATCGTAGACAAATCATTCAAATGTATAGTAAGCTAAGTGGAAGACATCAAAAGTGGGCCACATATATATATAAATTAATTTTATTATAAAGCATAAAAAGAGAGTGTCAATTCAACAACGTATTTGAGTTGATGTCCAATCATAGCACTCATCACCATTCTTAATTCTTGTGGATATGATACTTCTAATTAGTCTAGCTTGTAATAAGTATATTCTTATTTTGCAAATACATACCAAGATCTTCATGTGGGTAAGCATATTCTTATTTTTTATTTATAATATAACCTTATTTTCCACATGGAACATATTTTTGTACCATATAATGAGTTTTCAAGGATTATTTGGAAGTAGAATTCAACAAATTAATAGGTTACTTTGGGATGGAAAAAACATTGATAGTACTTCAAAAATATTTATGTTGGCCAAGATGAGGAATGATGTCGAGAGGTGCATCAAATTATGTACCCCTTGTGCTATTTCTAGATCAACCAAAAATAAAAATAGACTATATATACTACTGCTAGTGTCATCCATGCCTTGAAATATATATCTATGTATTTCCTCTCAAGTTTACCCACATCTAAAAAATAGTAATGATTGTGTTTTTGTAGTCATTGATCATTTTCCAAAAATTGCTATCATGATTCATTATGAGAAATCCATTTGAGTTGAGGACGATACTAAGCTTTATTTTAGTCCTATGTGGATCAACATTGAATTTCTAGAGTCCATTGTATCTAATAGGCATAATAATTTTTTTAATATTTTTTGTCCATCCTATGGAATATGATGGACACCAAGTTGACCATGTCCACAACTTTCTATCCTCATACTAATCACTAAAAAAATGTTATAATTCACTCGATTGTACATTTTCTTTTAATTTACAATTCTAACCATCCACACACATGGGATGAGAGCTTCACATACATTTAGAATGGATATAAATGAGTTTTTCATAGTTGTACCAAAAATATCATATTTTATGTCTATTTTGTGTTCTAACCCTTGGATCCCATTAATTTAGCTATCCTCATGCAACCCATGGAGTAATCACCTCATGGATAAAAGAAGAAAAAAACAACACAATTTATAGAATAGAATCAATACATCTAGTAGTAGGCCCATGACCTCTTGGAAAATACAAATAATAAATACAAGGAATGGCATGGCCAACATCAAGTTCTACATCAATTTAAGGTTGTATATAAGATATGGCTACATATTTAGAAAGAGATACTTGTAGGACCCCATAAGAATATTAGACCTCTTTGCTATGGACCATATATGACCACCAATAAGGTGGAAGAAAATGTCTTTTCATTGAAACTACCATTATATCTTGGTTTACATCCTATCTTCAATGTTAACTAAGGGGTTGCTATTTTTTTAACAAGCACAAACAACACTAAATACTAGCACAAGCCATGCTAAACACTAACACAAGCAACACTTAAACACTAACACAAGATATCTAAGCTAACCCTAAGTTTTAGTTATCTATCATTTCCTCTACACCAACCCTCTATCTAGCATCTAGTCAGGATATGCCCATCTCCATACCATGCACACACCAGTCTATGTAGGTATACTACGTATATTGTGATAACTATTAACCACATTCCAGTTAGGATTATATTATCTCCTTCAATCGTTCAAAGGTTGCGTTCATATCTATACCTTACACAAGCCTATCTGTGTGGGTATATGACATGTATAATAAATATATCATTCATCTTATCATCATGACGGGGTAGCCTAATCCTTTCATAGACATTTATCATATTTTTTAACTGTTAGATGGTGTAAGTCAACCAGTTTAGTCACTTTAAATTAAGTTTACCCTATTTGACCCTATATTATGCTATAATCACCTAGGTTATCCTACTCTATTGACACAACACTCTAGACATAAAATAAAGTTATTTATCTACTCCTAGAAAAAAAAACATCATCATAGAAGAATAAACAATAATTCTATTAATTAAATCAAGCATGGAACATACTAAATAAGAGAAGTAGAAGAGATGTTGGAAGAACTAAATTTAACTAATTCATGCATGGATAAAATACTAACATAAATTATTCAAAAATATGCATCCTAAACTATAGCTAAGAGATAGGTTTCCATCCATCAATACATCATCACATAGTTTGAGCATGGTAAAAGAACCCATAATTTTTAAAGAATAACATTACATAATTAACTTAAACAAAGGTTACTCCAATAATACTTCATCCATAAAATATGTAGGTATCTATCTTGGATCCTGATGTCCCCTTGGTCCTTTCGCTTGCTTGTCTCTCAATTAATGATAGTAAGGGATCAGGACAACTCATGAAACTATGAATCATGCATCTACTAGATGATCATTTAATATAGTGCATCTAAAAATACCAAATTGCAACTATACAATCACCAATGTATCTTTAAATATCATTCATTCAATAATTATGAAGGTTATTTTCATTTCATCATATTGTCCTTTAATCATTCAAAGGTTCAATATTAAACATAAAATTCCTTCCAATTAAACTCATTAATTTCTTTAAGGCCCCATAACCCTTAATTAATTTACTATCTATCAATTGCTTTCTTTAACTAACTAGTGCCCCATAAACCTTGATTAATTAAATACTTAACATTCATTCCCTTAAACAAATTAATTTCAAACATCTCTTTCTTTTTCTAAAACTAATTAATTTTAAACATCCCTTTTCATAAAACTAAGCAATCATAAAACATTTCTTTTCATAAAACTAAACAATCATAAATCATCCATTTTTCATAAAACCAATTAATATTAAATCATTCATTTTTCCATAAAACCAATTAATCTTAAATAATTCATTTTTCCATAAAATGAATTAATCTTGAATCATTCATTTTACCATAAGACTAATTGATATTAAATCATTCATTTTATCATAAGACTAGTTAATCTTAAATCATTCACTTTTTCCATAAAATTAATTAATATTAAATCTTTCATTTTACCATAATACTAATTAATCTTAAATTAACTAACATATTGAATGCAAGTTCGAATAGTTTCAATAAAGGTTGCTCATATAATTAATCAATCAAACCAATGAGTTCAACAAACTGCCAAGACTAGAGGTTCAAAACTTGGCTACACACAATCAAATGATGAAAACATGGATAACCACACACAAATGCTAGACCAACAGAAATGCACCACCTTGGCCAATCAAGCCACAACACAATGGTTATAATCCTCGATCATGACCACCTATCATGGTTGACAAAGTATGGGGGTTTAACATATCATAAACCCTTTTTCCAACCTGAGCACATCCCATGCAGGATAGTGCTCATAGAAGGTTTTAAAAAGCCTTCCACCTAAGCATGTTATATGTGGATGATGTATCGTAGTGTCTTAAGGATGACTATGAGGAGGTCCCAAACCATCTCACAAGTAGGTAAAAACCACCCAAGTGCAAATATAGGAAGACAAAGCACATAGGATGTCTGATTCCATGACCACTAGAAAATGAAAACATAGGTACAAGGGAGAGTTTTACATGGTAGACAAATGTGTGAGGATATTAGGACATCATAGTCAAAAAAACTCACACATGGTAGTGGGAAAACACCAAGAAATTCAAGCACATGGTCAACTAAATGATGATGTGGAGGTTAACACAACCTAGTTCACTTACGGATAGCTACCAAAGACAACAAAGAGGATCTAAGGGAGTTTAATTATCTCAGTAAACATCATTCACCTCTAAGATACTAAGGATGAGGGAGAGCTAAAACAATAGTGTTTCCACTAGGTTTTAACACAGGAGAAACAAAAACATCTATAAACAAAAATACAATAGGCTATCAAACAACCAAAATCATTCACCTAAGAAAGCAATTCTAGGATCCAACTAGGTATATATTAAATTCTGGTTTGAAGCATCTTCCTCCACTATGAATTCTATCCTCACCTTCTTTTTCTTTCTCCATCCAAGGCTTTTGTATTTCCTTCATTTTTCCAACCCCTTCCTCCAAGAAAATACACCCTCTTATCGATAGGAAATATCCATCCGCACACCATCAAAGGTATCATCCAAAATTCAATTTCACCAACTAAATTGAAGGTTTTCTCATCCACCCATGGTGGTAAATAGTGTTTGGAGAATTTTTTTAATTATAATTTCTTAAATATTGAGCTTCTAGATGTTTTATATAATTCTTTCAATTGTTATATTATTATATATTTTAGAAGGAGTAAGGGATGAACATTCTCTTATTATAAAATATAATAAGAACCTTCTTTTATTTATATGAATGAGATATTTTTATACAAACACATTTACTACCATAAATACCTCTTTCAAATAGAAATTTTTTCTCTAGTTGAATAAAACATTTTTTTTTATAAAAACCTTTCATTATTTAAATCAAAACATTTTAAATAAAAACCTTTTTATTATTTAAAAACATTTTTTTTTATAAAAACCCTTTCATTATTTAAATATAAACATTTTAAATAAAAATCTTTTATTATTTAAATCAAATGCCTATGCTAATATCAAGCATTAGCATGGTAATTTGAATGGGTTTTGGATAATAGACCCTTTATATCCGTTAGTCCTTTTTCCAATCAAGTCCCTAAACAAATCATTTTTACACAGAAAAAAACCAAACAAGGCAAGAGTTTTTCCATAAATCCAGTCACCCATCTCAGTCAAAGAATTTATGATAGCTTCTAGGCTATCAACTTTGAATCTAGGTGGTTGGCTAGTTGATGATTATCCCTAAACTGATAATGCATACCTATATGAGGGTAATCATTCATGTTACCCTAAACTATTTGAATCATCACTTTCCTTTTCAAGTATTTTGTCCTTGGTGGTTGATTCTACCTCTACCACCCATGGATGTACCTAGTGTTGCACATTTACAACACATTAGTAGTACCATATTATTCAAGATAAATCAGTATAGTTAATGCAACAATTATTTAAGCATTTTAAACAAATCATCCTTCGGTTATTCATAAGTACATAGTTTATCAGTCAAAAATATCCTTCTAGGGTGGGGTGTGACATACCACCCCCCTTGGTTTAAACCTAGTCTCATGGGTTTCCTATCATAAAAGTTATTACAAATTATTCAAAAACACACTAAAATAAGCACTACAAGTTTTCAAAGAATATTTATTACAATTTCTTAAACAAAAAAGGAAAATATTTCTTCATTTCATCCACTTTCTCCCAAGTGGCACTTCTTTCTAAATAATGGTCCCACTAGACCTTAAATTGCTCTAGAACCCATTTCCTTGGAGATTTGGAATAAAATTTTAGAATCTTCACTGACATTACTTCAATAGCCTCTAGGTTTACCATCTGGTATTTGGAAACATCACACACATGGTCAACATCAACAACATATTTCCTAAGTAGGTATATGTGGAAGGTGTCATAGATATTTGATAGGCTAGGTAGTAAGGCAACTTGGTATGCAACCAGACTAATATTCTCAATGATATCAAAGGGTCCTACAAATCAAGGATCCAACTTCATGGATTTTATTACACTTTTTATTGACTTGACCCTTAGGAACACCCTCTCCCCCATTGAGTATTCTCTTGGAGTCCTCTTTAGATTATCATAAATTTTCTATCAACCAATGGCTTCTTGGAGCATTTACCTTATTTTTTTAAGTTGATTATCCATTTCTTTAACCATGTCTAGTTCGATCACCACTCATTCCTCTAAATTATCCTATGGCAATGGTGTTCTACACCACTTTCCATACAAGACATCGAACAGGGCCATACCGAAGGAAGAGTAATTCTCATTATTGTAGGTAAACTCTACTAGATGTGGATAGTCTTACCATTTAGACTTTTATCCATGCAGTACATGTGAAGCATGTCTTCTAGTACTTGATTTACCCTTTTGATTTGACCATCAGTCTTAGGGTGGTATGCAGATCTCATATTCAATTTAGTTCCCATGGCACAATGTAGGTCCTTCCAAAATTTAGAAGTGAATCTAGAATATCTATCTAAAAATATCATTTCAAAAAATCCTTGGAGTCAAAATATCTCCTTGGTGAATCTTCTAACCACTACCTGAGTGTCATCCATGATGTTTCCTTGTATTAAATGTGTAACCTTAGTCAATCTATCAACTATTACAAGGATATCATCATGTTGATACCTAGTATTGGGTAAACCTACTATAAATTCCATGGATATAACTTACCACTTTTGAGTGGGTATATCATGTGGATATAATTGCCCTGCAAGATGTCTACATTCAACCTTCACCTTCTAGCATTCCAAATATTGAGCAACAAAATCAGTGATATCCTTATTTTTTGATAGGTGGTAGAAATTATATTATATGGATTTTAACTGGTGCCCAAAACCAAAAACATAAGCATATGATGAAAAGTACATAGATAAGCACAAAACAAGGTGGCTACACCTTAGCTGCTCCATGAACCATACCAGATAAAAAATAGACCCATGTAGGGGTTTTTAACAGAAAAACTAAGATCAAAAGAGAGAGCCCACACAGGGGCTAAGGAGAACATAAAGTAAAATCAAACCAATACCCACACAGGGATTAAAATATTAGTACCAAAATTCCCATGTAGGGGAATAAAGCTCGAAAGATAAAATAACCCAACTCTAATCATCAATAATCTCTTTAGCTATAGATCTCTTTTGGCCATGTTTCTTTACCAGTAGTTTCATAATGGTGTTGTGGACCAAGTTGAATATGGCCACCAGAGAAGCAATTTTGTCACTCCCATCATCATAATTTTTGAGGTGAGCATACCTCTCAGGGTCATTTGTGTATTTCTAAGTCAACAACAATAGCATTAAGAACATTTTTAAGGAAATTTCGATACCATATGGATAGATTCCTGTGACTAACCCCAATATTGGTGAGTAAATCAATAGACTTGTTAGCTTCTCAATACACATGGCAGGTTGTAGTGTTGTTAAAATTCTACATCAAGACCTTAGATTCCTAAATAATAGTGTGCATGTTCCATGAAGGAATTTTATCGCTAATGGTAGAGTTTATAGCATTCATGGAATCACCTTCAATTTGTAAATTTCCCATGTAATATTTGAGAACTTCTAGCCCTCTCCACAATGAACGAGCTTCAACATAGTGGTTATTTTTAATGTCTAGAAACTCAACATAGGAAACTATGAGTCGTACATTGTGATCCCTGACCAGACCTCTGACACCTATTGCACCCAGATTTCCTTTAGAAGCACCATCATAGTTAAGCTTAAGCTATCCTACTGGAGGAGGAGTCCAATGAGTGCCAATTTTGGTATGGGGATTAGGAGTAGAGCTAGGACTATGGAGAATATTGAGGGAATTGAAAAGAGTGGACTCAAGGGCAAACTCAAGTGGTTTGGTGCAAGGGAAAAGCTTAGAATTTTCAACAACAAAGGTGATGGCTTTGTTGGAAATAGAGATAAAGCCCCTGAGGGTGTTTGAAAATATTCTATTATCTCTTTCGATCCCACAAGAAGACCTTTTTTATATTTTATCTCATTTTGTCTCCTCTTGGATGGGTAGAATAAGGGGTTTTATGAGCTTCTTCCATGATTAGTTTTCTTCAATGTTAAACTTCTTAGGCCTTATCATCCACCTTTGTTGGACACTTTGGTAGTGGAAAAATATTTGGATATTGAATAACTCAATATAGATAGCATAGCACTAGTAGAGAATGATCAAACTATTAACACATGGACTAGGACCACTAGAAGGTAATCCATTTAGATGTATAAAGTGATCAAGGTATGACAACTTAGTCACTAAGAGGAATGAATAACAAAAATCAAATAAAGAAATCCACACCTGATATCAAAATATGATGTAATTGGGACCATTAATTTCCAATGGGGGACAAATAATCTAGGTATGTGACCTACATGCAGCAAGGATTTATGTCTAAAATTATCCAAAAATATATATTTGTAATCCTAACCACATTTTTAGGATCATAACTTTGTGCTCGAAGCTCTATTTTGATCTATTTAAGAGTAATTAGAATGATTAATGATAAAATAATATTTTTCATAGACAAGTTACCAACACATTTATGGTTAAAATACTATAGAGGCCCTCAAAAATGTAAAACAAAAATAATAATTTTCTATTTTTATATTTTCACAACCAAAATGCATATATGTTTATGTTAAATATTAATAGAAGATAAAACATAAAAGGACAAATCATATACATGTAATTTTAATTTAATATGCACTTTGTAACTCATGGAAGATGAATCGCCACATTTCCATATGTATGACATTCTAACTCATGGAAGGTGAACCACCACCTTTCCATATGGGTGATCTTATTCAATATGATGAATTTCTAACATAGTAATTCTTTTGTAAAAAGAGATGCATCCCTAACTATAAAAATAATGAGTAATGAATGCAATGTTATAGCCTCACATCTCTTATTAGAGATTGCTTGCATTGTACTCTATTTTCTAAGCAATAAAATAATTATGTTATTTTTCTTGTATATTCTTGAGTACTAGTTTGTTATACTATGTTATTTTTAATTACACTCTTTCATAATCTTCCTTAACTAAAAATTATCAATATTATATCAATCAAGATTTTATGTATTAGAACAATAGTTGTAAGCAGATAAAATGTTTGCATTATCTCAATATGTGTAAAATTTAAGTATACTATGTTCCATTTTTTATATATCTCTTAATGAAAATCTAAAATTTATGGGTTTTAAGATTCCTATTTTTATTTATTAAAATTGGCCAACCAGATAACAATACTAAAATATTGCATGCAAAGAACAATAAAGTATATATAAAATAGAGTTCTAATCTATACACTTTTATTTCATAAATCACTAACAAAATACAAATATAGAAAAAAGTGTAAAATTAGAACCTAACAAATTATCAAAGTGGAAGGCACATGGATTTGGCTAGCTAGTGGGATCACTATAAGGTACTCATGCTCCAAGGAGGGGTGATATGATTATACTCTATGTGATATCAATTATTTTTTGCAAAATAGACAAACAAACCTACAAACAATATGAAAACTATGATTAACATTAAAGGGTTTTTCCAAGTCTAAAGAGATAAGATTGCTTACTCAAACCAAGTAGTCAGACTCCTATCTTAGTTAAGAAGATGTATAAAATAAAATGTGATCAAATATACCAAATTGAGGATCTATTTAGTAGCCTAGGAGTGACTTTGTTCTCATAATCATGGCAGGGAGATAGATAACAAAGGATGCAAATATAATGATATTATATATGCAACATTGTTCTAATAATAAATGAGCCACAAAAACACAAGAGGAAGATAATGGTGAATACACAACCCAAACGAGGGGATTGTTTTTGCTTTTAGTTTGTCATAGGCTATTGGAAAGTAGAAAGGTTGGTTGAAGTTAGAAGCATGTAGTTTGATTGAACATGTATAAAAATCCAAAACATAAAAGATTACCTTAAGAGTGTATTGATTCTAGTAGAGTTTTAGATGTGATATTATTTCAACAACATTTTATCAAGTGCACTTATTATTTTTTTTCTCCACCAAGGACTATATTTAAGAATATTTCAATTAGTCAGGATATCATGGTTCAAGTGTAACCAATTGAATTGGTGAATAAGATCATACCCTAGTAAGGACAATCTATAATGACCCAATTTTGGTAGGATCTTTCCTTATTGTTTGATAGATGTACTGATATGTTCATAATTAATGCATGATCCTCTTTTATTCTATCAAGAAGAGTTGATAGTGGTACTTTATGATTTTTAAAATTGGATTATGTTAATTTTAGAATATGGTACTACTAATGAATTTTATGGTTGCAGGACTAGGTACTCTCATGAGTGGATTGGTATGGGACAACCACCAAAATTGAGAGAAAGGGAAAATGATGAATGAATTTTCATAGACAGCCACAAAGGTAAAACAATCATGTAGAAGCATTTGCATGTGTATGTGTGATTAAATATATTTTCGAACAAAGAGGTTTCTTTAAAAGAAAAAGAGTCCTTACCCTATGCTTAGGGGGCCCTTTGTAGGTGGTTGATAACCTTGAAGTCATCGTAATCCCTCTTCCATAAGAAAAAGTATTGATTGTGCATATTCTTGCTTATTGTTAATTTGCATATTATTTTGGGCAAGGAAAAGTTTTCCTAAGAGTCCTTGTGTAGCTTTAATTCTTGTTTTGTCATTAGGATGCATTAATACATGTGTTTTGAAGTGTGGTATTTGTGGTTAATTATTTGTTAAAAAGGGTATTAATAATAATATTAGTATTATTAATACTTAATTTACTAAATACCAATGATATTAATTTTAATATTAATATTTTGTACTAGTTAAGTTAATTTTTTGAAGTAATAAATTTAATTATTAATACCTTGTTTAACAATTATTAACCTTATAAAGTTAACCTTTAAAGGAGGGAGAGGTACATTTAATAAAATAATATTCTAAAATCCATATTGTAATTAATGAAAAGGACATGAAAAATTAATCTTTTATGAGCATAGAAAATGAAAGATTAAGCATCTTTAGAAAATGGGCAAGAAAGAAAATTAAGTGGAAGTTACTAACGTTCTAGTTTCATCTTCCTTGATCTTCCTTGTCTATACAAAATGTAATTGAATATTTTTGCTGGGGGTTCTTTGGGGAAAGAAGGAGGAGAATTTTGGGTTGGAAGGAATTCCAAAGGCATGAAGAAATTGATAAAAATAGTCTAAATTTTGTAAGTCATAAATTGCCTTACTCTGTTATGGAGATGTTAAAATAAGTTCCATGTTTTTTCATTTTTAGTTGAGATATTGCATTCTCATGTTTTCTTCCAAAATTTATTTCTATCACAGAGACCTATTTTTCATGTTTTGGTTATTAATATTTGAGATGGATTTGCTCTTATATTAAGGACGTTGTCTATTATCCAGTTGATATATGCTTTATCTTATGATTTTTGTGATGTTTTCATTATGGAGTTTTTGTATAATAGTTGAATGGTTATTTTCTCTCTTGAATACTGTAACTTCTTGGAGTTTTATGTGATGAAGCCTAGTAGTAGGAAAAAAAATTATTTTATCGATATTGCATAAATTGGATCCCTTAACCATTTTTATACTCCTTGAATGTATGCCTAAAGATTTCATATTGTTTTTTTTTGTTTTAATTCCAGAAGTTGTACTTTCTAGAACATTGTTTTAACTTTTGGTTACCATGATTTCTGGCCCATTAGTTGTGTTTGGTTTTTATGAAATGTTGTTTTTCGGTTTTCTTCTTCAACAAAGAATGAATGTGAACCAATTTTTTTATTATTACTCTTCTACATTCTTGGACATGCATTCTTTGTGTAGTGATTTGACTTTAAGTCAGGTCATGGACTTATATCTAGGGCTTGCAGATTTTATTTTTCTCTTGACACATGAGCTTCATTACTATCCTTATTATTCCTTGTTATTTTCCTTAGTCTAAACATTTATACTAGCATATGGACGATGAGAATCGTGAGATGATTCTTTGGTTTGCTTGAAGTGTTTTTTTCTTAAATATTTTTCTTATGTGGTTGTGATAGGTCCTCCACCTTATGCCCATTTACTTCTATTTAGGTTGCTAACTAGAAACCCTAGTTATATTTTTTTATTATTAATATTACATAGCAAAAATCTTAAATTAATAAAAATAAACATGGAAAGTTAAAGTATAAAATGTACTTTGTTTCTTGTTTATTAAGGTTGAAAATGTTAATATTTTTAGTAAGAATTTTGTGTCTTGCTAATGTTGTGTTAATAATAGGTTGGTTTAATAATCAATATTATAGTTTTATTAACTCTTTATTTTAATAGAAATTAAATTATTTATTTATTGAAAATTTATAATACTCTTGTGATTAAATGATAATAAAATCTAATCCTAAGATTTATCATTGGATAAAACCATGTAATACGAGATGGTAAGAATTAATATTGGATTGATGTATTGAAGATACTTATATGTTTTATTAAAAATCATGAAGAAAAATAGGAATTTTATTCAAAAGAATGGATGAGGTTTGTGTAGCTAAGATATCCATAATTGAGTGAGAGAAAGTATGGGCTTCTCTCATATTTTGCATTGATCTTGCTTGATTTTTATTGCATGATGTATTTTAAGCTTGCATATGCATCTGAAAGATTTGTCATAATCCCTATATTGAAACTTTAAAAAATGATAGGGAAAAGACTTATCTAGAAGAATATTTTTAAATAGAGCATAGGACTAGTGTCCTTGGGTATTGAATTTTGAAATATAATATTGTATTTTTAAATAGAGAAATATTTAGAGATATTGTGTGTAGAAGATTATGTTATGTAATGATTTTAGTGAAGGATTGGATAAATTGTAAATATATTGATGCATTTTCATGAATTTTTTTAAATATGAAAGATAAATTAATGATTTCCTTTTATGTTAAGTTTTTCTAGAAATAAATGGTTGATAGTGAGATGGATCAATTGTGTTTATTAAATAGGATGATAAAATATAATTTATGAAATATGGATATGATTCTTCTAGATATTAATTACTTATTTTCATGTAAATTAAGGAAATACCTAATTCTAGTATTATATTTGAAAGAAGTATCTAAATTATTTAGCCTTTATCATTATGCTATGTTTGATGTTAGTATTAAATTTTGGGTACAATTTAATGTAGCACTATATTTTTTATGATGAGTTAGACACAAATGTTGGTTTAGGATCCTTGGGTTAAGAGGGAGTTTTATGGGCATGAATGTTAGAACCATATAGTAATCCCTAGAATTAAGTTGTACCCTATCCTATTTGAGTTATGGGTAGACAATTCAACTAGGTAATTATTAATGATATACCCTAATGGTGAGGCTTGGGTGGCCCTAGCGGTGAGGTTTGGACATTTTCTAATGGTGAGCCTTGGTAATTATTAACAGTGGATTGGTATAGGATAATCTACTAGATCATTCATAGGTAGTATAATGGTGGTACCTTACGGGTAGATAAGTGTGACCATGATCATTATCAGGTGAGTGGTAATGGTCTTAGTTAGTTTAATGGGTAGATGAAACTAACTAATCACTAAGGAATTACACCATAATAATACTACATAGATGGTAGTATGTAGGGTTAGGAGATAGGCATCACCTTTAAGTATTATGGGCCTTAAATATTAATTCCTATACCATGGTAAATTTATCGCATACAAGGTAGTGTATGGTAAATGGGGGACCACTAATGTTGTCTTTTCTAATGGTGAGATCAAAAAAGTGAACCTCAAGAAATTACAAGAAGCTGGCCACTCCTATGTAGTTGAGCATCATCTATAGCGACAATGAACTCGAGATAGTTATGCCTTAATATTGATGAAAAATATTGGGTCTTATTTAGGAATTAATTCTTGTAAAAAAAAATTAGCTCTCTCCCTTGGGTCGAGTTTGTGGCTCATTATAGTTGGTATTAGAGCCTAGTTCTAGGTCGTAGGACTCAATGCTTCCATTAATCCAGGTTAAACTTGACTTTATGTGCTATTGTTAATAAGGATAAAATTTTTATAGGGACCTTAAGTTGATTCAAGACAAGTAGGTACTGCCCACCATATTGACCAGTCAAACCAAGAAGTAAAATTTCTAGAAAGTATAGCTTCTAATTGAGGATCATAACTTGTCCTAGCTCTTTTTTATGGCTAGGATATGGCACATGTTTTAAGAGGAGGATATTTCAAATAAATCTGGGAATAAGTTGTAGCTTGTCCCCCAAAGAAATCTAAAATATTAGGGAACTCCAAAAAAAGGTAGAAAATCTTACATCAATAGTTAAGTTGCTACAAGATAAGATGAAGCAACAATAGAAAATGTTGGAAACACTTGTTAACCAGGAATCCAATAACAAGAATTTAGAGGGTAGAAAAGAAGAAAATCCTACTAGAGGAGTCCATGAGGGTAAAGCTCAAATTGAGGCTGATATTACCAGGGACTTAAATAATGTTAGGGTACCCAAATTTAGTGGAAAATAATGGGGTGGTGTAGTGGAATATTGGTTGAATAAATTAGAGACTTACTTTTCCATGACGAATTACTCACTTAAAACATAAACTATTTGGGCAACCCTTCATATACAAGATGCTACTTTGAAATAGTGGAATACATTTAAGATGGGTAGAGGAATCCAAGAAGTGGATTTAAAATGGAATGAATTTTTAAGGGAATTCAATAAAATATTCTTAACTAATAAATTCTATGTAGAGAAACTTGAGGAAGTTTCAATGCCCTAACAAGGTGCCTTGAATATGGAATTTTATTATTAAAATCTCATAAAACTCTTGAAATATATTTCTTAAAATGAGACTAAGGAGCAATTGAAGGTGCAAAAGTTCACCTTGGGAGTAGAACCTAATATCTAAATAGTAATTAATTTGCTTAAGTCCAAAACTTTATATAAGGTATATGATTTGGCTTGATAGGAGGATATGAATCAACACACTAAGAAGACCTTCTTTAATTATATAGTGTTTACAAAAGAAGAGAGATAGGAACTCAAAAAGAGTAAGAGTGTTAGGTTTGCAATATGGACCAATGAACAAAATAAGAAAAGCAAAGGAAACCTAAGAGAAAGACCAAATTTAAATATTAGGAACAAGAAAAATAACAAGAGGAACTTTCAAATAAAGGATAATTTAAAATTTGAAGTTTCATGGGGATGACTAATTACTATAGGTAATTTGTGAAAGACTTATCAAGAATTGCATACTATATTACCAACCTTTAAAGAAAAGGAAAAGATTTTAAATGGATAAAGAAATGTGAGGCCACATTTGACACTCTAAAGAATAATTTGATTACAACACCACTCAAAATGATTGATCCTTTTGGGAATTTTATAATATGCACAAATACTTCATTAGAAGGGTTGGAAGGAGTTTTATCTTAAAATGAAGCTACAGTAGCCTATGAATATAGAAAACTTAATAGGAATGAGTTGAACTATGATACGCATGACCTAGAGCTAGCAATAGTTGTCCATGCTCTTAAGGTCTAAAGGCATTACTTGTTAGAAAAATATTTTGAGTTAAGAATAGATCACCAAACCCTAAGGTACGTATTTACTCAACCAATATTGAATGCAAGAAAAATGTGGATATAGTTCTTAGTTGAATATGACTTTGGTATAGAATATATCAAAGGAAAGGAAAATAAGGTGGCTAATGCCTTGAGTAGGACGAGACATATAATAGCCTTAACCTAGAGTCATATTGAATTGATTGAAAAAATCAGAGAAATGCAGTTACAGGACCCATATTGCATTGAACTCTAGGCTAAATTTGAGGTAAATCTTGAAGAAAATGGGGATTTTAACATAAAATATGAGATTTTGTGTTTCAAATATAGGGTTGCTATACCCAATATTGGTGATTTAAGGATAATAATTATGCAATAGGTACATTGTTCTTCATATTCTACTCATGTGGGAGGTGAAAATTTAAGAGAGAATGTGAAAAAGATCTTTTATTGACCTATAATGAAACAAGATGTCAATGGTTTCATTACTAGATGTTTGGAATATAAAAAATTAAAGATAAAACGTCAACATCCAGTAGGAAAACTATACCCACATGATATACCTAATCAAAAGTGGTAGGTCATATCCATGGATTTATTGTGGGTTTACCTAAAATAAATTACCAACATGATTCAATCCTTGTGGTGGTCCACAAGTTGACAAAGGTTGTACACTTCATACCAAGAAATATTAAGGATGATGTACCAGTTGTGACAAATAAGTTTTCTAAGAAAATAATCCAATTGCATTGGTTTCCTAAAGTAATTATTTAATATAGAGACTCTCGATTTACATCAAATTTTTGACAAGTTCTTCACCATGTCTTGGGCACTAAGTTGAATATCAATTTTGCTTACCATATAGAATTAGATGGTAAAATGGAGAGGGTTAACCAATTCCTTGAAGATATGTTCTACATGTATTACATGGATCAAACATCTAAGTGGGAAGACTATTTGCATCTGGTAGAGTTTACATATAATAATGGATACCATGCTTCCTTGGGAATGGCTTCATTTGAGGCCTTGTATGGAAGAAGGTGCAAAACATATTTATTTTAGGATAATCCAAAAGATCATATGGTGATTGGACCAAACACTTTCAATGATATGGAGGAGTAGCTAAAGGTTATTTGGCAAAGGCTCGAGGAAGTAGTTGATCACCAAAAGAGCTATGCAGATCTAAAAGGATCACCGAGAGAATTCTCTATGGGAGACATAGTCTTCATAAGGGTGTGACCTAAGAAAAGTTCCATCAAGTCAATCAAGTTGGATCCTCACTTTTTGGGGCCTTTTGAAATCATTTATAAGATTAGTCCAATAGACTATAGGCTTGTATTACCACCCAAATTTTTAAAAATCCATGACACTTTTCACATATTCCTACTTAGGAAGTATGTTGTTTATCCCTCTCATGTTTGGAAGGTGTCTAAATTTTAGATAGAATATTCCATGGCTATTTAGGAGAGACTTGTTAGGATTATAGGATTTCATTCTAAAAAACATGAGAAAGCATATCCTAGAAGAGTGTAAGGTCTAGTGGAACCATTTTTTTAAGAATTTTGCTACTTCGGAATATGTAACAGAAATGGGAAAGCAATTCCCAATTTTTTTCAATATATATCTATTGAAAACACAAGGGATTGTGTTTAGTCTTGGAGGGAGTATGTAATGGCCCCATTTTGGTAGGACCTTCCCTTTTTGTTTGAATTATGTACTGATGTGTTCATAATTAATGCATGATCCTACTTTATTCCATCAAGAAGAGTTGATAGTGGTACTTTATAATTTTTAAAGGTGGATTATGTTATTTTTAGAAT
Source organism: Wollemia nobilis (assembly GCA_028583015.1). Lineage (NCBI taxonomy): Eukaryota > Viridiplantae > Streptophyta > Pinopsida > Araucariales > Araucariaceae > Wollemia > Wollemia nobilis. The sequence goes on from JAQPPZ010016723.1 coordinate 15,567,384, forward strand.
ATGGTACTATTGATGAATTTTATGGTTGCAATACCAGGTACTCTCATGAGTGGATTGGTATAGGAAAACCACCAAAATTGATAGAAAGGCGAAATACTAGATGAATTTTTCATAGACAAATATGAGGGTAAAATAATCATGTAGAAGCATTTGCAAGAGTATGTGATTAAATGCATTGTTGGACAATGAGGTTTATATAAAAGCAAAAGAGTCCTTACCCTATACGTAGGGGGTCCTTTGTAGGTGGTTTATAACCTTGAAATTATTGTAATACCTCCTCCATAAGAAAAATTATTGTTTGTGTATATTCTTGCTTATTTTTAATTTGTATATTAGTCTGGGTGAGGATAACTTTAAGAAAGAGCCCTTGTGTAACTTTAATTTTTGTTTTATCATTAGGATGAATTAATACATGTGTTTTGAAATGTGGTATTTGACTGGTTAGTTATTTTTCAAAAAGGGTATTAATGATAATATTACTATTATTAATACTTAATTTACTAAATACCAATGTTATTTATTTTAATATTAATATTTTGTATTAATTAAGTTAATTTTATGAAGTAAGCAATTAATTTAACTATTATTACCTTGTTTAAAAATTATTAATCTTATAAAGTTAACTTTTCAAAGAGGGAAAGGCATATTTTATAAAATAATATTCTAAACTCCATATTGTAATTAATGAAAAGAACGTGGAAATATTTGATGAGCATAGAAAATGAAAGATTAAGCATCTTTAAAAAATGGGCAAGAAATAAAATTAAGAGGGATTTACTAACGTTCTAGTTTCATCTTCCTTGATCTTCTTTACCTCTATATAATTTAATTGAATCTTCTGCCTAGGGAGTTTCTTTGGAAAAAGGAGAATTTTGAACTAGAAGGAAGTTTGAAGGCATGAAGAAATTGAGAATAGTTTTAATTATGTAAGTCATCAATAGATTTACTCTATTATGGAGATGTGAAAATAATTTCCAAGTTTTTTCATTGTTAGTTGAGATATTGCATTTTCGTATATTCTTCCAAAATTTATTTCTATCATGAAGATATATTTTTTGTTTCGGTTATTAAAAGTTGAGATGGCTTTGCTCTCAGATTAAGGATGTTGTCTATTATCTAGTTGATGTGTGTCTTGTCTTATTATTTTTGTGATGTTTCCATTATGGAGTTTTGCTATAGCAATTGAATGGTTAGTTTTATATGATGGAGCCTGGTAGTGCAAAAAGATTTCCTTTTATTGAGATTGCATGAAAGAAATCGGATCCTATAACCATTTTTATACTCCTTGAATGTATGCCTGAAGAGTTCATATTGTTTTTCTCAATTTTAAATTCAAAATTCGTTACACTTTCTAGAACGTTGTTTTAAATTTTGGTTACCCTAATTTCTAGCCCATTAGTTGGAGTTCAGTTTTTATGAAAAGTTGGTTGATTTTCTTCTTCAATGAAGTATGAATGTGAAGTAAGTTTTTATTATTGCTCTTCTAGGTTCTTGTATGTGCATTCTTTATATAGTGATTTGACTTTAAGTCGAGTCATGGACATATATCCAAGGCTTGCAGATTTTATTTTTCCCTTGATGTGTGAGCTTTGGTCATGATCCACCTTTGCGGGACTCTTTTATGATATGAACTATGTATTGATAAATGAATATTTAATACTTAATTTTGATGAATTTGTATGATTTTATGCATTTTTTCTTTGATTATAAGATATAAGGATATGGTATTGTTGATGGTGTTCTTGGTTGTAGGACTAGGTGCTCTCGTGGGTGGACGAGGAAGCTGACCACCAAGATTAATATGCAAAAAATAATAAAAATGATATGACAATGACTCCAAGGTAATAATTACTCATGGTAACAAGTGGTTATCGCATATAGTTGCATCTCATAATTCGCTTGTTTGAAATTATTGCATTGGAAATGAAGTTGCCATAGAGCAATGGACTTCCCTTTAATAGAAGTTGATAACCTAGAAGTTATCACAAAAAAAAGTGTGGATGAATTCTTGCTCTATTATCTATGCTTTACCAAATATTTATCTTCACCACATGAATGTTGGATGTTTTGAAGATAAGTACTCCTTTTGGTGGTATACATTTTTGCAATATTGTTATAAGCATTGGATTTTGTTAGAGTTACTATATTAGTAACTATGATTATTACCTCATTTTTAATTGTAAATTCACCTAGGTAGAGTTTACCGTATGGTAAAAATTAGCTTGTTACTTTTTACCACTAGGTTATTTTTATTTACTATTTACCTAGGTTAGTAAGTTAGTCATTGTAGTCAACTTGACTACGTAATTAGGTTAGTTGTTAGTAGTTAGGTGCTTATTTCTCAAGCACATTTGTTAGCAATACTTAGGGGATATTATTTTGTTAATATTCCTAAAGGCTATTCTTAGCCTAATTATTTGTATTTAAACCTTTGTTATGAATAATAATCTAGTGTTTATGCTTCAAATCCTATCCTTGGTATCAGAGCCATGGTGACCTACCTGGACAAGATGAGTGAGGATCGTTCCACTTGGTACCTGTGAGCAGAGCACTGGATAATATGGGAAGCAAGACTCCCCTTTCCAGTTGCACATAAATTGATAAAAGGTTGAAACTATGGTTTGAATTTGATTGTTTTAATAATTTTTTTTCTAGCCTTAGACCGACTCGCAAAGGTGACTAGACCAACGATTGGACTACCATTTTTCGACCACAAGTGCCTTCGAATTCTCAACCACTCTTTTTCCTTGGTGGGCAGGCAACCATCCAAGACCTCCAAGGCCCTTCACACACGGTGTTGTATCAAGCGGTGATCTTGATCCAAGGAGGCCCACCAGCCACACAACCACCGAAGATGATCTTGATCCGATGAGGCCCACCACCCACACAACTATCAGTGACTCCCTCACAAGAGTTGATGCCAGCATTGAATCAGGTTGTACATAAATATAGGAAACCTCCTTGTTAAACTAATTTTGTCAGCATGAAAACACTGACATAGACCTTTAGATAGTCGAATGGAAAGCACATATTTCAATTCCTAACCATCGATGGCACTCTAGTAACCTACGAGTACTAAAAACAAGGATAACACATAGATCGAGATGACTAATGTGGTGTGACAACTGGAGGACTCCCAAGGTCCACATCTGGTGCATGACAAGTGGTGGCTTTTTATTCATCTGATGTGGTGGGAGAGACTGATGCGTGGCGCTAAGAAATTAGTAGAAGGACGTGTGTGGCTCGTCTACGTGGCATCTATTCATTTGTTGAGTATGGAAAAAAAGGGAAGGTTCATGTCTATGTATTTATTGAAGGTAATCATTTATTTCATGGAGTGGTTGTGTTTTTAAAGAACTAAAACACAGTAGTGTGGTGCATGTGGGATTAATCCCACAAGTTTTAAAAAAAATCAAATAAGTCGTAACATGGCTTGAAATAGGAGGTTTTACCTCCTATACATTTTGGGTGACATAGCCTGGCCGGTTGCAATGGCCCCCGCTAAGATACTCCTTGAGACATCGAGATTTCAACTCCTGTACGGGAGCTCAAAGACATTCTTTTTGCTATAAGGGCCCCGTGGTTTATTTTTTTCCGCCATAGACATAAGAGAGGAGTTTTTCAAAGGTAAAAACCTTTGATATTTTATTTTTTATTTTTTATTTTTTAAATGAAAATTTTTCATATTTTTCTAATGATTTAAATATAAATTTTTGTTTTAAATCATTTTTATTCATTAAAATTGATTTATTTTAACAAATATTTTATTATTATTATTATTATTTTTTTTTTATTGGTAGAAAGGGTTTTGAAAGGAACCTAAACCTTGTACAAGAGAAATTACATGAATTCCATATCGACCGAGGTGGTCCAAGAAAAAAAGATCAAAGAGAAAGCAAACCTCCACACGAGGAAAGGTCTCGCGAAATTGTGACCAAATTGGTGATGTCGCGAAATCGCGACAAGTTGCACCGTTGCTGCCAAGAGAAGAAAGAATGTTGCGAAATCACGATAAGAAGCGCCATCGAAATCGAAGGAGGGAAGAAGTCACAAAATAATGACATGTTGCAAGGTTGCTGCCAGAAGAGAGGAAGTGTCACGATATCGTGACGTGTTGCTAGGTTGGATCCGGAAGAGAAGAAGAGTCACGAAATTGCAACATGAAGGAAAACCACAATCGGACAGAAAAGGTGTCGCAAAATCATGACAAGAAGTAAGACCGCTGCCGAAGAGAAGAGGTGTCACGAAATCGCAACAAGAAGGAAGACCGCAGCCGAAGAAAAAAAGTGTCGCGATATCGTGACAATTATGGAAGACCGCTGCCAAAGAGAAAGGGTGTCGTGAAATCGTGACAAGATGGAAGACCACTGCCGAAGATAAAAAGTGTCACGATATCGCGACATTATGGAAGACCACTACCAAAGAGAAAAGGTGTCGCGATATCGCGACAAGATGGAAGACCGCAGCCGAAGAGAAAAAGTGTCGCGATATCATGACAAGATGGAAGACCACTGCCAAAGAGAAAAAGTGTCGTGATATCATGACAATATGGAAGACCGCAGCCGAGGAGAAAAGATGTCGTGATATCGTGACATGATGCAAGTAAGAAAAAAAGTGTCGCGATATCACGACAAGATGGAAGACCACTGCCAAGAAGAAAAGGTGTCGCGATATCACGACAAAAAGGAAGACCGCAGCCGAAGAGAAAAAATGTCATGAAATCATGACATGATGCAAGAAAGCGCTTGAAGAGAAAAAGTGTTGCGATATCGTGACATGTTGCAAAAACACTCCCGAAGAGAAAAAGTGTCGCGATATCGCGACATGTTGAAAAAATGCACCTGAAGAGAAAATGTGTCACGATATCGCGACATGTTGCAAAATCGTGGCCGAAGAGAAAAAGGTGTCGCGATATCGCAACATGTTGTAAAATTGCATCCGAAGAGAAAAAGTGTTGTGATATCACGACAAGTTGAAAGACCACTTTCGAAGGATAAAAAAGTGTCGCGATATCGCAACAAGTAGCAACCTCGCGGCCAGAGGAAAAAAGGGATGTCGCAATATCGCAACATGCTAAAATTTTATGACCAACGGAGAAAAGTGTCGTGATATCACGACAAGTTGCCGAAACGTAGCCGAAGGGGGAGAAGAAGGAAGAAAGGATGCAAAAACTCGACCAGTTCCAAGAGCAAACAAACCCGGTCCCCTGTAAACCACTCACATTGTGCAGACATTGGAACTTGTAGAAGCGTCCCTTAGGCCAATGGGAAAGGAGTCTCTCCAAACATGAATGTCCGTTTCACCAACTCCCTTGTTAGCAAGCCAGTCCGTAGCTTTGTTGCCTTCCCGGTACTGATGCTTAATGACTAGTTCTAGGTAAATGTTGATTAGTGCTTTGCATTCTTGGAAGATTGAAACAAGGGCCCAGGGAGGCACAGAAGTTCCATTGAGCCAGTTGATGCAGTGCAGTGAGTCTCCTTCTATGATAAGTTTATTGATGGTCAAGCCTTCCAAGAGAATCAAGCTTTGGAGCAGAGCCCGAGCCTCTGCCATATTTTTAGATTGAATTCCCAGGTTTTGAGCAAAGGCCAAAATAATTTCTCCTCTATGATTTCTGAGAATTCCTCCTCTGCAAGCCGCTCCTGGGTTGCCTTTGGCCACACCATCGAAATTAAGCTTGTGCCACCCGATAGGAGGTAGGACCCACTTGATGACAGACCTATCAACAGAAGAACGGGGTGTGGCAGAAAAATTGGAAAGATTGAAAAGTTTTGTTAGGTCCGATTCAAGGCCAAGCGGGGGGGGTTTGGAAGACGAGACAAGAGAGGCATTCTCCACAACAAGGGCCAAGATTTTTGCAACTACAATATTCATATCAGTGGCTTGGTTTTTGAAAATTTTAGCATTTCTCTCAAGCCAAATCTGCCACAGGAAGATGTGAAGGCAAGCTTGCCACATGAATTTAAGTTGATTATTCTTGAAATGTCGGGGCCATTGTTGAAAAAGGAGGGGAATGGAATGAGGGAGGGCTACGAAGATGAAGAAGGTGTTAAGAAATTGGTTGAGCACTGCAAGAGAGAAGGGACATTCTAGAAAAACATGCGAAGTTGACTCACAGGCATTTTTACACAGGATGCACCAATTGGGGATGAGTAACCCTCTAATTATCAAGTTGTCAATGGTGAGGATTCTATTTTGGATGGCCAACCAGCAAAATAATTTGACCTTGGGAATGATCTTGGGAACCCAGACCTAATTAGATAAGTCTTGATCATCATTGGGAGTTTCTTGACTGTAGTAAGCTAATTTAACAGTGAAATTCCCTGAATCCTCAAGGTTCTAGACCATGGAATCATCTTTGTGAGAGCTGGGGATGATGCAAGTCCTCAACAAATTTTGTAACCGCCTGAGAACCTCTGTGATATGCCTAGGCCCATTAAGAGCCAGGTGTTTCCATTCAGGTCTTGTAATACCTGGGTTAATGAAATGACACACCTTATCTCCAAAGGTGGATTCGGTAATCGTCTTGAGCACTGCAAGATGAGTATCTTGGCTGAGAGGTTTGTCACGGATCCACGGGTCATCCCAAAAATGAATGGTCATTCTAGTTCCAATACACCACCTTAATCCTTCCATGATGATCTTCCTTGTTTTGGTGACGCCATTCCAAAAATGAGATCCGCTAGGAAGGTTGTGCTCTCCAAGAAAGGGAACCTGATGGAGGTACTTAGCTTTGATGATGTCAATCCAAGTTACATTTTCATTGGTGGTAAGTCTCCAGGACTGCTTGGCAATGAGTGCCATGTTCATCCATTTGATGTTCTTGAATCCGAGACCTCCATCCTTTTTCTTGGAACAAACCGTATCCCAGGCAACCAGGGAAAATTTGTTCTTATTTTCGTTTCCTGCCCAAAGGAATCTGCATTGAATTTTCTCAATTCTTTGGCAGATGGAAGTTGGAGCTTTGAAGATAGATAAGAAAAAAATAGGAATACTTTGCAAGCAAGCCTGGACCAGATTGGCTTTGGCTGCCTGACTGAGCATTGAACTTTTCCAACCTGCAAGTTTCTTATTGAGGCGATCTAAAACAAGGTTCCACATAGTCGAGACCGATTTGTTGTGGAAAAGCGGTAATCCAAGATAAGTGGTTGGAAGGCTCCCAATGATACACCCAAGGATCTCAGCAATTATTAAGTAAAAAGTTTTGATTAATTTTTATTTAACATTTAGCAATTTAAAATTAAATATAAAGAACCTATTTTTGCAATTTTTAAAACAAATTAAGCTTTTTGTTTTCTCCAAAAAAGGGGATATAATACATATAAGAGCATAATTTTTTGTTGCAAAATTAGGGAACCTTAACTCTCAAACCTTGTTAATTTTGCACAATCAAAGGGGGACAAAATCAAGCAATTTTATTCTTTCATGCAAAATTGGAACACAAGGTGACATAAATTTTGCAATCTCAAAAGACAATAGTGCATTTGTTTTCTCTCAAGGAGGGATATAACACAAAATTTTTTGCACTTCTTTTGCAAAATTAGGAGACCTAAATTCTTCTCAAAACCCTTGTTTATTTAGCAAACAATAAAGAATCAAACTTGAATTCTTTTTTGCCCAATTCTAAAACAAGGAGACATAAATTTGTAAAATATCAAAGTTGAAATTGTGCATTTGTTTTCTCCAATATAAGACATAAAATTGCACATTCTATTTTTTGTAAAATTGAGAAGCAATTAAAGACCTTGGGTCCATAAAAACCAAGTCGTTTGTCGACTGGTTTTGGAAGCCTTTCAAATGCGGGTCGTGTGTCGACTTGTCTTGAAAGGAGTGTTATTTTTGTTAATTTTGCAAATCAAGGGGGGAAGACAATAAATTGTACTTATTTGCAAAATTTTAATACAAAAGTGAGGAGCACTTAAAATAAAATCCAACTTGTTAAATTTGCAAAACAAAAAGAAAAGGCAATTGTTTTATGCCACATTCTTTGCAAATTTGGAAAACAAGAGGAGACAAAATATATCAATTCCTTTGATTTGGTTCATGGACCTCTATCTACAGGAGACACCAATCCCCTTTTCTCTGGTCTGCTCCAAGACCTGATCTCAAATATGCTCAAATATGCTCCAAGCCCACACACAAGGCTTACTCAATTATGGTCCAAGCCTACTCATAAGGCTTGCTCAAATCTACTCCAAGCCTACTCACAAGGCTTGCTCAAATATGTTGCAAGCCTACTCACAAGGCTTTCTCAAATATGCTTTAAGCCTACTCACAAGGCTTTCTCAAATTTGCTCCAAGCCTACTCACAAGGCTTGCTCAAATCTGCTCAACTCTGCTCAAAAATCTTCTTAAATATGCTCACAAAACCTACTCATAAACCTACTCAAATATGCTCATTACCCCTACTCATAAACCTACTCAATTCTGCTCATAACACCTGCTCATATATTCCCAAATATTGCATATAAACAATGTTAAAGTCCTTTCTTTAACTAAATTAATTCAGACATATTCTACTCAGAATTATTTTTCTTCATGAACATATAAAGAATGATATGCATTATAAATACTCAATATGTTCTTTTCACATTCATTAAATTTGTTGAAATATGGAATGAGATAATATATTTATATCGAATGCTTGCATTGGGTGAAATATGGAATGAGATAATGTATTTATATGCTTTTATAAGGCCTTCGAATTTTCAAGACGTTGGCTCAACCTTTAACTTGTATTTTGAATATCTCCCAAAACATAGGTGCCTTGATTTATTTTAAACCTTTGGTTATAATATTTAATTTAAATATTATAACATTACCTTTTAAACCCATAAATATTTAAATCCTTTTGAGTTAAATAATGCATACATAAGTCCCATCCTTTTTCCATATAAACATTTGTCCTCAAGCCTTTAATCCTTTTTATTTAAACCCTTTATCTCAAGCCTTTAAACCTTTTTATTTAAACCCTTTGTCTCAAGCCTTTAAACCTCTTTGATTTAAACCTTTTTGTCCCAAACCTTCAAACCTTTATAATTTTAAATCCTTTGTCTCAATCCTTTAAACCTTTCATCCCAAGCCTCTTAAACCTTTTTCTTTATAATATTTAAATATTATAATTTTTTCCTTAAAAATATTTTCCTTGCTTTGTAATAAACCTTACCTTGAGTAATTTGTCCAACCTCATAAACTCAACAATCTTAAAGAATATTTTTGCCTTGAATATCATGCACCTTTTGACATCAACCCTTTGACATCAATGAAAACTCAATATACTTAATATTACAACATCTCAAACCTATTGGATGAAGTGCATAAATTGGCCCAAACATTTAAAATTGTCCAGTACCAACATGTGTTTAGGGAGGGTAACAATTCGGTCGATTTTTTGGCTAACCTGGGTACCTCTCAAAATGACATCATAGTTTGGAACAAGGAGTTTTTGAAAGGCTTAATACAACTAGCTAATGATGTCAAAAGAAGGTAATTTACTTGTTTCTTATTTGGTGGCTAGAGTTTAGCTCTATTCAAGGGAGATTTTGTGGTACTTTTGAAATTTTAGAAACAATATTTTTTAATTCAAACAAGAGGATATTATGGCCTTGATGGGGTGGGAAGAGTGGGAACCAAAATATGAAGAGTTGGGGAAGGAAGCTGGACCCAGCGGAACCAAAAAACTAGGTTTCTATTTTGGGTGGTTTGTTGGGAATGTTTATTGTCCTATTTTTTATGTTTTGTTAGTCTAGGAAGTCGGCTAGGGCATTTTCTCTCCCTTGCATGGGATTGATTTGCCTTAGGCTATCTTATAATTTTAGGAGTATGTATGGAACTATTTTGGTAGCTTTTTTTGGGTTCGATCTTGTTGGATCTCTAGATCCTAGTTTCTCTTTTGGTGGCCTATGGGCCTCCCTTAATCTCTTGAAGCTGTGTGGATCCATTTTGTAAAATTTTTGGGATTCCTTTCAAAACCCCTTCTTCCACCAAATCAAATATATATATATATATATATATATATATAAATAAAATAGTGAAATTAAAAAGAAATTTTGTGAGTATATGAATGTAACAATGATCAAGTAATTAGAAAATATAATACGAATAATTTTTATAAGAAACATAATTTAAATTATATATTTGTATAAATTGTTCAAGTTGATGTTTTAATCTTATTTTTTATTAAATGAAGCAAAATCTAAGGAAAAAAATATTTGAGTAGATAGGATTTATTTGACATGGTGGTATTTTGATATGTGTATATATATATATATAATATGGGATTGAAATGGACCTCACCCTTATTACATCATGATCACATGGTAGTATCACAACAAGCTTAATAATTATGCATGTATTATTTGGTAAGATTTGAACCTTGGCCTCCTTGAAAGTTAAAGAATCTAACCAGATAATATTATTCCATTTGATTATTTTCATATACACTCATTAATATGATAATTTTAAAAATAATTATGAGTTAATTATTGATTAATATATATATATATATTTGGAAATAATAATTAATAACAAAGGATTATGGCTACCTTGATAGAAGTAAAAGAAATATACAAAAGGATATAGTAAAAATATATACATTTTAACTCACATTATTATTTATCAAACAAACAAGGGATTATTGCTACCTTGATTACTAGAGCTATGAGAATATTAGATAAAGAACACATCAAGGCAAAATTAAAGCATCTTGAGGAGATATTTAAATTTAAAGTTGTAAAAATAGAATGTGGAAAAAAGAGAAGAACATTGTGTTATGTGAGTGATTGGTGTTATTATGGGGATTTAAACATAGGTATTTAGACTTTTAGCTTTCTGTTCAAAAAACTTAGGATCCTCACTTGTTTTCTAATTAAGTTTATTCACTTGGTGTTTATTAGGCTTTGTTCGCTTGGAACACCTAGCCTCATAACAATGCAAGTGGTATTATCATCAAGAATATTTCATGTGTGTAGTTGGGAGTAAGAAATTATGATAACCAAAAACACTATGCACCTTATGATACCATCATTGAAACATTTTCCTTGTCTACTATATCACTGTAATTGAGTGGGCTTGACCTACTAAAATCCAACCTTAGTCAAATTGGTTTTTTGTTTGGAATTTTTACCATATTTTAGTAGTTAGAGAATGGCCAAGTCCTTGGAATAACATCTAGTTTTTTGGCTTAAGCTAGTAGTAGTAGTAAGGAATTACAAAATGTAGATGAAATTAAGGTTTGGTTTACAATTTTGACTTCAATACAATATAATTTTTCATTTGTTAGTTGTGTCTCATATTCCATTCCTTATAATGAAGTTAAACATATCATGGTTCTATCTTCTAAGTCTAAGGGTGTTTTCATGGGTCAAGTCATCTTAGGTTTTTTCTTCAATGTCTTCTATTAGGGTATGTATAGCAATTCCAGTATTTGGTTTGGTATTTATTGGAGTAATTAGTAATTTGGAAGGGGACCTACTATTATTTTTAATGTGGGTATTGGTTGTGATATTGATTCTTTTAGGGATCATTTTTTAGAATGTTGTTTTGATATTATAACATTCTTTAGGTATGCAAAGTACAACCATTTTTCTCAATATGTGGAGATTCAAGTTTTTTAATGCTAGTAGAGGGGTCTAGTTGTAGTCGAGTCAATTTACTAGGGACCTAGATGGTCCTAATTTATCTATTTCAATAAATAATTTGGTGTAGCTAAAATGGAGATATGCATGAGATATGAATGGATAAAGTATTTATTAAGGTCAAAATCTAGGGACACATATCATTGGAACTGTAACTATGAAGTCTCGAATCTCAATTAAGGTTCCACAATACCTTTTATCAAATGATATTATCACTAAAATAATGAAATGCTAGAATAGAACAATTATCTTATTTTCTATGGGGGGTATTTATTAAACATAAGTTTTACAAGTGGGTTTTACAAGTGGGTTAGGACAAACTGGGAATCTTGAGGCTAGATGGTAGAGCAAATGTGAGGGTTGGAAAAAATATATACATGTTGATATGCAAAATTGTTTGATCTTATTATGTTTCCATAAGATCATATTTTAACAATAAATGATAGGGAATCACTCCTCTTAAGTGTTGAATTTAGGTCAGCTCCTCACTAATCTAACTAACATAAGCATATAATCAATTTGTGGGAAAGGTATGTGATAGAGAAGAGTAAATGTAATAAAACAAATACAACCAAGCAATTATAGAGGAGTTCATGTTGATTTCATTAGAATATTTAATCATTGATCAAGTAATTTTATTATACCAACCTTTTAGATAACCTACAGTAAAATTATAAAAATGATTAACTTCAAATAGTAGGGTGGAGCCATTGATGCCACAAATTCATGAATAAAAATTTTAAATATACAATTGATTCATGAATTACATCCATAGTTTTGTAATTCAAATGACAAATATTATCTCAATGAGTAGATCTAATATTCTAGATAACCAAAATGACCCTTACAAATGAACATGAAGCTCTTACTTATAGAAAAATAAACTCTACTCCTAACTATAGTAAAATAAACTTTAACTCCTAGTTACATGAATTTAGTAGAATATTTAAACTCAAATGAAAAAATATTACATTACCAATCATATTTGGCACTAAAATACCTTCTAAAATGCTTTAAGGTCCATTCTTCCACTAATCCCATTAGAGATAGAAATATTAATTTTTAATCCATTATCTCAATTTTTATGCCTTGAAATCCATGCCAAAAACGACCTCCTCTAGGATTCTTCCTGGACATGTGATTTAGTTTCTATGGTAATGGCTATTCATTTATAGATTCATAGTATGAATAATATCTATCTTACCATGCCCTACTTTTTTATGTGAATCACTCCTAGGACTATAATGTGAGTCACATATTTCTAGATAAATAGGATTTTCATCCAAATTCTTAGGAACTTGATGTGTATCCTTTCCAAAAACATCAAATGCCATACAATTTTTATCAATTATTCCTAATGATTTTATATCATCTATTATCTAAATTGTAACTTTATGCCTTCCCACATGAGGAATTTAATCCTTAGAGTGGAATGTAGCATTTAGTAATAATAATTATCTACTAAAATTCTAGTCATTCAAGATCATGTACATTCAACTCAATATGATTATGGAATAACACATGCATTCATAGTCTACTAAATAATACCCATAAATTTTATTTCTACCTCTTAATATTATATTATTAATACACACATCTAATACATTTGTAAATTGATACTTCCCTTATTTTCACCATGTATCCTTGGTACCTTTTTTCATGACATTTTTAATACCTCTTTTTATTTCTATCCTTTCTATGGAAAGGGTAATTTTATTTTCAACGGCTTCATAAAACCAATCATTTATAGTTATTTTTGTTTCTAGGAGGTATTCTTAATCTTCAAGGGGAGGGAAGAAGTTGGATAGGTCCAAAATGGGCAATAATTTGACTTTGACTATTATTAGTTATGTTTTGGTAATTATTAGTAATTATATTTTAATATTGGTTGTTATTGTTTGTTACTAAATTTTGCTTATAATTTTTTTAGATATATGTAATGATTTCAATGCATAAATGACCAAAGATTCAAAAGATAAAGGATTAGGAGATAGATTTGGATGACTTGAAGAGCTTTTTAAAGAAAACTTTATGTTGGTTAGACGAGGATAGAAATTGAATTTTTATTTTTTAATTTCAATTACTTTATAATACTTAAAAGGTTCAATATCAGCAAGGATACTATATTTGAGATATTTATGAAGAATGGATGGGATTACCCACATTTAATGGGTCCAAGTCCTCCCTAAAAGGATATGTTGAACCAAGGAATTGTTGTAACTTCTAACTAAGGTTTTAGACCCCCAATATAAGTTTCAACAAGGTTGGATGAGATTTCCAATGAATTTTACCAACCTATATATTTAGGTTGAGTCTCCATTGTCCTCTTATAATATCACTACAATAATCTACACTTATTCGCATGGAATTAATCTTCTAAAAGGAAAAAATGTGTGAAAGTAAAAATGTAGATATGATTTTTTTGAAATTTTAGTGCAAGAAATTTAAAGCAAACACAACTTTTATGTCATAGTTAGGAGAGTGTGTGATCAATCAACATATGAGAAGTCAAATAGTATTAATGTAACCCATTTGTTTAATTATAAAATTGATAAGAAAATGACAAGATGGGCTAGAAGGGCCATGCCACAACCACCATTTACATAGAAAAATAAGATGGTGGTGTCACTAATTAAATGCTTCAGGACTTGCCAATTTTTTACAACCTCAAGAGCACAAATCACAATGTAAATTTTACAAAGTGTAGCTCTAAAATTTTATAACCAAAATATGAATACAATGAGGACCCTAGGCTTCTATTTATAGTAGAATTTTATCCCTGAGTTACCTAGATGAGAAACAATTACTCCTAGTAAAAGTAAAAATTTAGGGGTAACTTTGGTAAAATGTTGCACCTTCAAATGTTGCATACCTACATCTATAACACTGATAAATTTGGAAGTATTACAAAATGACCTAGTGTGCCACTACATGGTAGAATATTATTTTTTATAAGATTCATCTTAGGATCCATACCTTTAATCTACCTTTTTGATTTTCTAAGTGATTCACTTGAGCTTGACAAGTGAATCACTTATATTTTATAAGCGAATTGCTTATATTTACAAATAGATCAATGATTTTCATTGAGAAAACCACTTCTTTAATACAATAACTTATCTTAAATAAGTGAATAAGTTCTTAGATCCAATGGAGTAGTTTTTGCAAGTGGATTTGTCCTTGTCCATAATAAAATTTTGATAATTCTAGGATTTTTCCACCACCTGATCTCTACTGCTACATTATCCTTAAAATTTGGTAAAATTTATAAAGGTAGTGCCAAGGTACTACATTTATGGAAACTTCATGGAACAATAAGCTCAATTGATGTAAGATCTCTGATTATTGGGTATGAATTCTATAAAATTTGGATCTACATTAAAATTTTCAAAATTATTGATTCTCCTTTAGCTAGTATTTGGCACTAGTAAGCCTAGAAAATATTTCCACTTATTATCATCTAGAAACTATACTAATATAAGCTTTTCTACTTACTTTATCACATACTTAAAAGGGTTTTCTAATAATTCTTCCTATTTTGTAGATAGCTCTTGTTATTTGGACTAAATTAGTCTTAGCTTCTCATAGAGTGAAGTTGCATTCCTTTGGTTAGCTCAGTCCTTCTCTTCCTCAATCATAGCGCTTATAACATCATCATCCATAATGTGTTTTTGTTCATCAAATATGTTAGGCATCTTAGTAGAAATCAACCCATGAATTTATTTATCTATTTACTATAATTGGGTTATTAAGGATGCTAAATTATCCTTGAAGATATAAAGGTTTATCTAGACATCCAAGATTTTTTCTCAATTTATTCACCAAGTATTTGTGATCTATCTCTTACTATTGTGCTTGCACTATAGTCATAAGTAAATGGATATTTAGCCTCCTAATATTTACCCCTTGTAAATTGCTACCCTTATATATGTTTGATGGTTTTGTAAACCTGTTCCAATATTCTTCTATGAAAGAGGACAATCAAAAGTATTCATGTGTATTCTCCATATCCTCTTTGATTTGGTCCTAGAGGGACTTGACTCTTTAAATTTATTGAGTTAATTTTGGGTCTGTGGCTACCTATGTAGGTATTAAAATTATAACTTCTATAATTTGTTGATATTTCTTATTCAAGATTTCTTGGAATTAAGTTTATTCTTTAGTCAGCTACTACACAATATTTTCAAGCTCTTGTTAGCTTCAACAAGTTAGGTTTTGATGTTCTTGAATTGATTCTTTAGTTGATATTTCTCAAATACTTCTTTCTTGAAGCCCTTTTTATCCCATTGGATTTTATCCCTCTATGCCTTTAGTTATGTTTCTTCTACCTCCATTTTCCTATTTGATATATGTTGCTTCATCCTCAACTACAAGGTAGTCATATTTATTACTATGCCAAGTGTGAGCTAGTTATAGAACTATACCATTTTTGTATGGGTCCATTTTATCTAGGTCCAATTGGGATACCCTAGTATTTAAGTTAGTAGGAGCTATTATTATCATGGCGAGGATAACCTTGGAAAGTATACCTTGTATATCTTTCTTGATATCTATAACTAGAAAAACGCTAAAAGCTTAGAGGATATTTTGTTGATTCTTTTGTATTCCTTCTTTCATCTCTTATCCTTAGTGGCAATGATATCCAATGCCTTTACAAAGCTTATTTCTCTAGCCTTATATGTAAATATTATCCTAGGCCTTCTAGTCATATTTATTGGTGAGAGAGATCCTAGAGAATTAACTACTTGAGATGGGATGATGTGTGTCATTTCCTATAGGATAAGTTGTAATGCTTAGGATGGGAAGTATAAGGAGGTGAATGATAGACTGAGAGAGATAAATTATGTGGTGATGATAGAGAATGGATTAGAAGTGGTGGGAGTGGGATGTGATGCTATTTTAATCAAAATGGTAGAGAGGGATGGCATGTTACATGGGAATAATAGCTATGAGACTTGTATGATGGGAGATAAGAAGTGATTGAAGTAGTTTCCACCATGACCATAAATGTTGGAGGTAGGGTACCTCATAGAGAACCTTGAGTTGGGGTACCCCTTGAAGAAATGGGTGCCAAATTGATGGATGGTGATAGAATTATAGCAAAATAATGGGAAAAAAAATAATTGAGAATATAAGTTACAAAGAAGGAAGTAGGACTAGTGGGTGATGATAGGGGAGTAGAAATGGGTGTAGTTATGGCCACTAGATCAATTGTTCCCAACTTAGGAAGGGAGTCTCCTTAAGGGTTTTTACCTACTTAAATTGGGTTATCTACATCTATCACTACTATTCTACTATTGTGGTCACCTCTTCAAATATAATTCCATATCTCTTGAACCCCTTATACCCTTTACTAGCCATCTACCTAATTATTAAACTTTATACTAGTAGAGTTGTTGTAGTTACAATGATGGCTACTTGTGCTACCTATTTCTTTTTATTGACCTTGTGTGGGATTGAGGTTCCTATTGCTACTTCACTTATGATATTATCTCTTTTTACACCCTTTGGGTGCCTCTTATCCCAAGTGGTAGAAATTCTACCATCAAATATATTGTCTCTTATGGATTTAGTGATTGTGTTTATTTCATACCTAACCTTCTACCATGAAGAGATATTTTTGTTAGTATACCCAATATTTGGAGCACCACGAACCTCTAATGGTTCAACTTTATATCAAGGTTAAAGCCACCTTTTGCCTGATTTAGAAGGTGTGTTACTCTGGAGGTTAGGATACCAACTCTAAATTTTATCTTTGTACCCTTGCTTATTTTTCGAAGTGGCAAGGGTTGTTTCTTTTTCCATGTTTGCTTGTTACTATATATTATACCTCTTCTCATGTGCATAGAAGGCATCTTACTTCTTTTCCCTAAGGGTTTGTTTGAAGATTATTTTTGGGTCATAGGACCTATTGGTCTAAAAATTTCCTAAGGTAAAATATGTGCCCATAGACTTAGTCAACATTGAGTGACTGATCAAGATACATAGCTTAATGAGGTCAATATCCAAATAAGGTTGGCTCCTACATGATTCTAACTAGCTAAAATCTATTATGGGGGAAAAGGGTGCAACAAGAAGTAAATGCAAATGAAGTTAGAACTTAAGATGGTACAGATTAAGTAACATCAAGAAGTATATGAAGATCATGAAATAAAGTAAACATTCAAACTTCCTAATAGACCAACCCATTTTATGAAATGCAAAATAATATCTTTAATCAATTTATGGTCCAATAGATTATAAATTCTAAAATTAGAAAATGAGCATATGCAAAAATCTAAAAATGATAACTAATGTCATGCACATTTGTCTAGCTAAAACAAAAATAATCAATCACTCATACATACATGTTGTGTAAAAGGCCTAACAAAAGTCACCTTTGTATTACTCTCTTCAAAAAATTTATACATGCAACTTGTAAATGCCTAAGAGATGAAACTTTCACAAGAGGCCCTTGATCTTATTTATGAATGACTATAACCTTCCTATGGTTCAATATTTTGAATTACAAAAGAATTTTTGCTTGAAAATTGTTACAACAAAATGTCAGGTGACTAGCTTGGCAAAACACCATGCAACACTGCTAATCTAAAATGGGATAACATTCTTGGTTTTTGACCATTGATCAACTATCTCTTGCATGTGGTAAAGTAGTGGGCATGAGATTAAATCTAGTAAATACTTCGTTCTTGAAACAATATTCTCTCATAGATCTGTAATGCATATGGTAGGTTGAAATTCCTTTGAGATTCTATTTTCTAAAAGCTATCATGGTCATGACATAGAGGTATGTCATGATATCATGAAACTTCTTCATCCTTGAGAATCCTGATATTTGGTGATTGTGACTTGGGGACATGTCATGATGTCACACTTTTATTTTATTTTTGAGTTGATTGGACCTTAGCGATCGTGACATGGATACATGTCGAGATGTTGTGACATTTCATTACCTTCAAGCCTCTCAAGCTATTGTGACCATAATAAAAACACATGCCATGATGTCACGATGCATTTTTATCTTTGAGCCTCTTGAGCTTTGGTGACTACAACTTGGGAACATGTCATGATGTTGTAGTTTTGTTTTTATTTTTGAGTTGAATAAATCTTGGTGACTGTGATGTGAAGACATGTCACAATGCTATGACATTTTGTTACCTTAAATCCTCTCAAACCATTGCAAACATAATGGAAAGATATATCATGATGTCATGACACTTTTTTTCCTGCATGCTCTATAAACCTTGGTGATCACAACATGGAGACATGTCACAATGTTGTGTCTTAACTTATTATTTACAGTTTTCAGAGCTTTTGTGACCACAACATAGAGATATATCATGATATCACATATTTTTCTTGCTTTGAAGCACTTCAAGTATTTATGACTATGACATGGAAACATATCACGGTGTTGCAGCTCTCTTTCACCCTTGAGCCTCCCAAACCTTCACAACTGTGATGTGGATACATGTCATAATGTCACACCTTTTTTACTTAGTATTTCAAGTTTATTAGGCTTTGGTGACCGCGATGTGAATACATATTGTGATGTCGCATTTGATTTCAATATTTTACAAATTTCAAAATGTTTTAGAATCTCTCACCTTATTTCTCTTTATGTAGTCATTTTGACCTGCATTATTTGTGTCTCTCGAGATATTTTGCTTGTAAAATTTTTAGAACTCAAGGCCTTATCCATTGGGTAAACAAAGTCTAAAAAATAAAAATAAAAAGAGATAAATAAGGGACAGTGAATGAGTGAAAAATAAGAATAAAGGGGATTAATGAATAGATGGTAAAAAAAAGGGAGGCTTTGGGAAGCAAGGATAGATTTCAGCTTTTATTCTACTCTACCCTTTAATCATTAGAAGGCTCTTCTTCTTCTGTTTATCCTTCAAATTCTTCTTCTACCTATTTTTCATTATCTCCTCCAATGTATTCTTCTATTTCTCCTTCTACCTCTCTCTCTATTTCTCTTTTAGATTCTTTCTCTACTTGGTTTTCGTTCCCCTCACCTTTATCTTACAATATTTTGGCAATATCATTGTAGGCTTTGCAAGCCTAGTTCCAAATTTCATTAGTGGGTCTTTATGACTTTATGAATTACTGATAGATAAACTCTAGCTCAAAATTTTTATCATAGGAAAGATTCTTGGCCTTTGTAATCAGTTCATCCATGCAGGATTTTATTTAAGCAAAATTTTGTACCAATTTGAATATGTGCTCTTGTTGTATAGGCTCTAGACATCCTTCTATTTTATATTTATCATCTATATCTATAGTTAGGGTGATATGAAGTGAAGTGCATGAAAACATCATTTGATTGTATCCTTGCGTTCCTCAGTGAAGGTGGGATTCTTTGTATGTGTGCCACTAGTTGGATGCTTGGGAATGTTGTATATACCTGTGTAAACCTGCACAAATGTGTTAGTGCATTTGGGGGCCTGTCATGGATCAAACCCCATATTTATATAGACAAAATGACATGTAAAATGTATTGAAAACTGAAGGAAATGCTATAAAAACCATAAACAAAGTATACTTACCTGATCTGGAGTTGTAGACTAGTTGTAGGCTGTTGAAGCAAGCTTTCTGTGGTGAAGCTGATCCAAGTAGTACTTGTTGATGTGTGATGGATGCAAAATTGGTAGAAGGTATTCTAGAGAAATTTTAGTAGAGTCTGGGTATGTTTAGTCAAAAGAGTGAGAGAGGTTTAATGAAGGATTTGGTCTTCTATTTATAGAAGAAACCAAGGTGTAGGGGGTGTGGTTAGGTGTACTAAACCCTAAGGTCAAGTCCTAAGGTGGTTAGGTTAGGGTTTGTGAGGTGTCATGCATAGTCACCCTCTCACATGCCCTAAGGTAAATATCCTATCCTCACACATGTGTGAGGAGGGATTAGGATTAACTAGGATTGATTGATTCCTAGGTTAGGTTAGGGTTGAGTTAGGAAATATCCTAACTAATTTGGTGCACACATGTGTGAGGATGTAATTAGGGCTAATTTGTCTTAGAACCCTAATTAAACCTATTTAGATGATAAAGTGCACTTAAGTGAAAAGTGACTTTCAAATTAGAATTGTAATTAGCATAATTAGGGTTTTTGGAGGGAATGGTCCCATGGGAGCCCTAATTAGGCATAGGAAAGGGCTTAAGTGGCCTTAGGGAGCTAGTAGGTAGCCCTTTTGTGAATAGAATGTGTTTTGAATGTAATTGGTGTAGTTTTTTAGGGTTTTGTACCTACAGACAACTGAGTTGGCCTATGATGGTCTATGATGGCCTATGATTGAGAATGTGTGACTTTTAGGTGTCTACATTTTACCCCTTTTTGTACTATACTATGTGGAACATAGTTTAATACAAAAATATGATGGGAGAAAGTAGAAGATGAAGAAGGGAAAATAATGGGATCTAATCAAAGGTACGTAGCCGCTCAAAGCATGACCATACAACATGGATCGATAGCTAGGAGAAGAATGGAAAATAATGGGATCCAATCAAAGGTATGTAGCTGCTCGAAGCATGACCATACAACATTGATCGATAGCCAAGAAGAAGAAGGGAAAAAATGGAATCCAATCAAAGGTATGTAGCCACTCGAAGCATGACCATACAACATTGATCGAGGATACAGGGAGAGAAGAGGAGAGAAGAAAGAAAATAAAATGAAATAGAAATAATGCTGGTGAATGGAGATGGATGATTGCGGATGCAATGCGATGATTTTGTTGAGTCTGTATCACACTTTTTTTGATATCATACAGGTTTCTTGGGGGTGGCAACTTTTGACTGATTTTCTTTTGCAACCAATGAAGGATGGTCCAAAGTATGAATAGAACAAATGCCTATTTAAATTTTTGTTGTTGATTGATTGATGAGTGCATGGTGACAATTGTCAAACCATTTGAGCTAGTTAACATATGGATTATTTAAATGTGTCATTCATTATGTATCATGAATGCCAGAGTGGCATCTCCAAATGTTGCACTGATTTATTCAAATGTGTCATTCATTGTGTATCATGAATGCCAGAGTGACCTCTCCATTGTTATGCACAACTCTCATGATCTAACAAATATCTGGTTGGGATTGAGATTATAATCATAAGATAATCTTCAAAAAAAAAAATTGTAGATAAATGTGATATCCATGATTTGGATGTTTGGTTGTTTGGTTGCATGCAAAGCTAACTTTTGGATATGAATACCCCCTCAAATGAGGAATCAATAATGAGGTGAATGAGATGTGATGATAGTGACATCCCAAATGGTCGAGTAGTCAAACATGTCATAATCATGAAGAGGACAGTAGAAACCATGACTAACAAAACGGTTGGGATGAGATTAAACAAAGACAACAGAAAATTGAGCAGAGTGAATCCAGATTTGGATGGGGTTGGGCATGAAAGGACTTTGGAAGAAACCCCCAAACAAGGAATCAAAAATGAGGTGCATGATATGTGGTTATATGATGATGGATAGATTGATAGAATAAAATGGTGATAAAAAGTGGAAGAATGTGGAAAACCAGGATGGGAAGTGAAGAAGAATTTAAAAAAATTTAGAAAAAAGTGGAGATGATTGGATAGGTGAAAATCTAGGTCAAATATGACCCTACTTTTAGAAGTGATGAATGCACAATTTCAAGCCTTGTGAAGGGTGTGCATGATGATTTTGCATTGTGTCTACATACAATGTGTGTGATTTTATATGTATGTAATGTGTACATGTTGTGAAATGTGTTTGATATGAATGAATTTTGTAGTAAATATATGTAACATAGATGCGATGATGCATGTATGAGAGGATTGAAATGCATAAAGGAAGCACTTGTATCATTGCATGTACCTATGTGAATGTGATCCATTCCATAATCTTAGGGATGTAGGATAGTATAAGGTATATGTAATAACTTTGACCAATGTAGTTTTGGGAATCAAATCTCAAACCCAAAATTGTGTAAGTTTTTGTAGCAACTCATAACTAATTTGATTGGTTCAGAGTCTATCATTTACCTGTGTAAATGAGTGAGGTTCATTTATCCATTTTGAGGGAGGTAGGATTAACCCATTGTAAACATGGCCAAACTAGCTAGCTCATCCATAAGTGAACAATGATCTGTACAAAATAAGGTCGCTAATGTGACAGATATGTTACCACTTGTAAGACTATTCCACTGGTAGGAAGGATCTTGGAGCCTATTTCTAGCGATGGAAATCATCCCATGATGTTATGTTGAACGTAAGGACCAAAGGTGATGAAGCATAACACTGGTGATATCTAGAGGTGTTTCCTTTTGTTTTTTTACCCCTCATTTATTATTCTTGTATTTTTTGTGGTGCTCTTTTTTTTCTTTTCTTTTCTTTTTGTTCTCTTTTTTTGTATGGGCATTGTCTTTTGTTTTCTACCGTCGATTATCTTATTTTTTCTTATGCTTATCCCTTTTTTTATCCCTAGGTCATGTGTTGACCATGCAAGTGATAGGATGAGAAGGGGAAACCATTCGCTAGATGGTGATATCTACGCAAGGTGTCATCTTCCCTAGACTCAAAACTTGTTTAATGTGTAACCTGTGTGAATGGTCCATGAGAGAAGTTGAACCAACCTAAAGAACTATAAGAAGTGTGTAAAACCTGTCAGCTAGAGGTGACATTTGATTGACTAAAATAGTGAGTGGTCAAAGCTTAACACGACACCTATGTATAACCTAATCTTGAAAAATGGGGAATGGACATCTAGGTGGTGATGCTAACAAGTGTATGTATTACTCCTATTGAAGGTGCATTTTTGGGGAAGAATATACAAACTTGAAATGAAATTATGATGAAAAACATATGGATATATGCAATGGGTGTAATGTAAATGATGCAAGTGGGGGAATGCAATATCTACAAGAGGAATCTCATGAAGTGTAGAGGGAGAAGTTTGGGAAACTTATCTAGAGATGAGTATGGTGTATCATCATGACAAAAGTGAGATGTTGTGATAATGGTTGCCCTAGCATGTGGGGTGTGTGTATAATAGGTGAATAAACTATGACCTATGAGAATGCATGTAGTAATCACAAGAAGCAGAAGGGTGAGTAGGTGGGATTCACAAATGGAAGATATGAGAAGAAATAGGCATTGGTAACCAACAAGATGAGGGGATCACCAAAGTTAAAGGAAAAAAGAAAAAAAAAAAACAAAACAAGGGAGTTTTTTTTCTGAGGGGGGCCAAAAAAAAAAACAAAGAAAAAAAAAAAAAAAAAAAAAAAAAAAAAAAAAAAAAAAAAAAAACTACTCAAGAGGGTGTTTTTTTTTTTTTTTTTTTTTTTTTTTATCCTTTGTGGATGTTTTTTGTGTTCGATGTCGCATGTACAAGAATGCACAAGCAAGGAAAGGTTACCCCTGGAAGCAAAATATTTGCGAGGACAAAGAAGTGAAAATTTGTGAGGCCAGATTATGCTAGACTATGTGTATGCTACACCTATGTTAGGCTATGCTATGCTAGGCTACACCTATGACTAGCTATACTTTGCTATGCTAGGCTAATGCTATGCCTATGACTAGGATATGTTAACGCTATGCTAGGCTAGTCTAAATCTATGCTAACGCTATGCTAGGCTATGACTAGGCTATGTGTATGCTAATCTAGGCTAATGCTATGCCTATGACTAGGCTATGCTATACTAGGCTATGATATGATATGCTAGGCTATGATAGGCTATGCTAGGCTATGACTATTTTATGCTATGGAGAAACCTAGTTCCAATTGTTTTTGTTGAGGTTTTTGGAAAAAAACCTATCCAAATTTTTACTGAGGTTTTTGGACAAAACCTATCCAAATTTTTACTGAGGTTTTTGGAGAAACCTATCCAAATTTTTACTGAGGTTTTTGGACAAAACCTATCCAAATTTTTACTGAGGTCTTTGGAGAAACCTATCCAAATTTTTACTGAGGTTTTTGGAGAAACCTATCCAAATTTTTATTGAGGTTTTTGGAGAAACCTATCCAAATTTTTACGAGGTTTTTGGAAAAAACCTTTGTGTTGATTTTTTTTGCTGAGGTTTTTGGAAAAAACTTTGTGTTGATTTTTTTGCTAAGGTTTTTAGAGAAACCTATCCAAATTTTTACTAAGGTTTTTGGGGAAACCTATCCAAATTTTTACTGAGGTTTTTGGAAAAAACCTTAATGTTGATATATTTTTTTTTTGCTGAGGTTTTTGGAAAAACCTTTGTGTTGATTATTTTTACTGAGGTTTTTGGAGAAACCTTTGTGTTGATTGTTTTTGCTGAGGTTTTTAGAAAAACCTTTGTGTTGATAGTTTTTTCTAAATTTTTTAGAGAAACCTTTGTTTTTTCTAAGAGATTATAAAAAAGAATGTTCTAAAATTTTACTGAGGATTTTGGAGGAAACTAATTTTTGAAAAAATTATTGTAATGAAGGCAAGGCAAAGGGTGTAACCTTTTAAAAAAGGATGGAATCTTTTGAATCTAGTGTTTGACTTGATTTGATGAGGCGAGGTAAAGGACACAATCTGTAACAAAAGGATGCAACCTTTTGAATTCTAGAAATTGATTTGATTTGATGAGAGCAAAGCAAAGGATACAGTCTTTGGCCTTGATGATTGATTTGATTTGATAGGGTAAGGCAAAGGATGTAAAATTTTGAGCTTGATACTTGATTTTATTTGATTAGGGCAAGGCAAAGGATGAAACCTTTGAACCTAGTGATTGATTTTATTTGATGAGGGTAAGGCAAAGGATGCAACCTTTTGAACCTGACGATTGATTTGATTTGATGAGGATAAGGCAAAATATGTAACCTTCTAAACTTGATGCTTGATTTGATTTGATGAGGGTAAGGTAAAGGATGAAACCTTTTTAACCTAGTCATTGATTTGATTTGATGAGGGTAAGGCAAAGGATGGAACCTTTTTAACCTGGTGATTGATTTGATGAGAGCAAGGCAAAGGATGAAACTTTTTTAACTTGGTTATTTATTTGATTTGATAATAGTAAGGTAAAATATGCAACCTTTTGAACCTGGTGATTGATTTGATTTGATGAGGGTAAGGCAAAGGATGAAATATTTTTAACTTGGCAATTGATTATGATCGTCAAATACCATAAGGGTCATGGTAAAACCTATTTTTGTTGAATGAATTGTTGATGTATGAAAGGGTGCAACCTTTTAACAAAGGGATACTCCTTTGGAGGATCTAGCAATGTGATGTGATTGATGGTGATTTATTTGTGAGTGCATTGTTGGGTGGCACTATCATGAGTAGATGAGAGGTGATGAAGTGCGAATGTGCAAGGAGGATTAACTCCGTGAAAGGGAACTATGATTAGAAAAGAGGAAAAATCCTCTCCCAAGTGTAGAAGTGGTTTGAAAGGGAATGCAATCCCCAAATTGCAAAATTATTTAGAATGAGGGGGAGAAAAATCCCCCAATCATAAATATTTTGTGGAAATGAGATGAATTTTATTAGTTGTGAATGATGAAGTGGAAGGAGGTAAAAACCCAATTGTGAATGATGGATTAGAAGAGGGTGAAGCTACCTCCATTTTGAATGATGTATGGGGAGAGGGTGAAGTTGCCCCTGTGTTTAATGATGTATAGGGAGAGGGTGAAGCTACCCTCGATTGAAATGATGTACGGGAAGAAGATGATATTTCCCCAATTTTGAATGGTGTATGGGGAGAAGATGAAATTTCCCCAGTTTTGAAATATTTTGTGGGAATGAGATGAAGTTGCCCTAGTTTTGAATGATGGATTGGGGAAAATGAAGTTACCCCCATTTTGAATGATGGATTGAGGGAAGATGAAATTACACCTAATTTTAAAATATGGATTGGGGGAAAATTATGGTGTCCCATTTTTGAATGATGGATTGGGAGCATATGAGGTTGCCCCGGTTTTGAATGATTGATTGATTGGGAGCAGATGAAGTTATTCCAATTTTGAATGATGGATTGGGGGAAGATGAAATTACCCCAATTTTGAATGATGGATTGGGGGAGAAGATGAAATTACCCCCAATTTTGAATGATGGATTGGGAGAAGATGATGTTGCCCCAGTTTTGAATGATGGATTGGGAGCATATGAAGTTGTCCCAGTATGAATGATGTATTGGGGGAGGATGAAATTACCCCTAGTTATGGATGATGGATTGGGAGAGGATGATATTTCTCCATTTTTAAATGGGAGGGGATGAAATTGCCCCCCAATATTGAATGATGGATTGGGAGGAAGTGAAAATCTGCTAGATATGGAGAGTGTGGTGGAAAGTGAGAAACTCCTCCAAATCATGAATGATGGATTGGAAGGATATTAGAAACATTTGTAGTTGTAGAATATGTAGAAAAAATGGATAAAACCATTGTAGAAGGATAATAAAATGAATGGTGGAATGATGAAGATGTGATTGAAAAATTATGAACAATGAAATGTGAAGAAAGGAAGAATGGTGAATGCAACATAGCAAAAAGGAATGCTATGTAGGAGGAAGGTGAAAAGTGGAAGTGGATGATGGTGGAAGTGGAGGAATGGGCACATCCCGATGTGGTGGATAGTGCTGATTATGAGTAGTGATGCTAATCATGCCAACCACTCTATGGGAAGGAGGATTACGATGGACATGATTGACCTACCTTGATTGGGCTTGTTGAGTGGGTTGAGTCTCGTGAGGATTAGTCCCCCCCATGTTCAGGTAATGGGTTTTGATAATTACCCAAATTTTGATTTTGTGGTGTGATGGGGTTTGAAACTTGAATAGTACCATGATCGATAATATTCTTGACTAAGTCATGGAAGGTGCAACAAGAATGGACGTCATGGCTAGGCTGGTGATGGTAAACACAAAAGGTATGTTCGATGTGCCCATGAGGGTTGGGTCGAGTTGGATCTATGGGTTGAATATCCGGTAATGTGACATGACCAACATCAAACAACCTCTAGAATAAAGTAGGTAGAGGCTCAGAAAGTGGAGTCCAATTGTGATGTCGACATGGAGGATGGGGACTGTGAGCTCATTGTGGTTTGGATGGAGGAGGTGCATTAGTTTGGAATAGTTGTTGTTGTGGAGGAGGAGGTTTTGAGATTGATGAAGAAGATGGAGAGGCTACCACTACTTGGTTGGTTTGTGGTGGTTCAGAGAAGGGTTGATTCAGTTCATTGTAATTGAAGTGAGAATATGAAGCATAGGATGGCTTCTATTGAAGTTTGATTTTCTAGATTGGACCTTGATGTCCTCAATGAACTTGGCTTGGGTGATGGCTTCCTCAAATGTGTGGCTTTGATGAAGTTGTAAAGAGGTGGATATATGTTTGTTACAACTCTTGGAGAAGAGTGTAACAAGTTCTATAGATGGGAGGCTATGATCTAGGTCATGGATGACCGATCTCCATCGAGAAATAAATCCATTACAGGCTCATTGTCAGCTTGTCATAAGGCATAGACATCAAAAAATTTCATCTTCTTCTTGATGTTGATGGAGAAATGTTCAAGAAATGAATTGACCAACTGTTCGAATGCGAACAGGCTATGGCGTGGGAGCATGTTGTACCAAGCAAGAGCTTGTCCCCCAAGTGAGAGAGCAAAGGTACGCAACATGAGGGGATCATTGTTGTGAAGTTGGTAGCATGCAGAGCGATAGTTGCTGATGTGTTCTTGAGGATCCTCTTTACCATTGTATTTGTTGAACTTTAGAATCTCGAAGTGATACGAGTAAGGAGGGATAGGAACTAAAGGGTGAACTGGCTCATTACATAGCTCATTGTATGTGGGTTTTTGGGGTCCATAACCAACTGTGTGAAGATTTAGCATCTTAACTTCCTCTTGCAAGAGTTGAATTTTGGGTGATGGAGGTGTAAGGAATTGTGTCGAGGTGGTTGTACCCTGAGAATGGGGAGGGTATTGTAGTTGTTGTTCTTCCCAATGTGGAGGATGAGTGTATTGCAATTGCTCCTGGGGGTATGGTTGTTAAACTACGTGAGATGTCGGGGCTAATGGTATGCTCTGCTGTGAAGTAGGCATATTTTGGGTATAATAATATTGTGATAGTGGGATCTATGACTACTGCACAGGGATCTGCTGTAATGGTTGCATCGTGGGGGATGATGACCAAGTAGGAGGGGTCATAAAGAATGTAGGCATGATATATTGTGGTGGAGGAAGTGGAAAGGTGGAAGCAGATGGAGGTGAAAGTGGAGTGGGAGATGGCATACCGTACATCCTAGAAGAGGGGAACATAGGTGGAGGAAGGGATGAAGAAGGTATGTAGGTGTCAAAGGTGAAATACTGAAGTGAAGGATCGATGAATGTATCCACAAAGGATTGTGAGGAAGGGATTTTTTGATGTTGTGAGGAAATTAATTATGGTTTTTGGGATGGGGGTTGTGATGTTTGTGAAGGAGTTGGTGCAATTGAGGTGTATTATTGTTGCGATATTGACTATTGTAGGGTTGAATGTGATGAAGGCACATGAGTGCTAGGAGTGGATGATTAAGGATTTGAAATTATCCTGATTATGGGGGTAGATGTTGTAATCCCAATATGTGGATGAAAAAGTGAAGAGGAATTATCCCTAAGAAGGGAATGTGATGCACCCTGAAGAAATGGGTGAGAAGATGTGGGTGAGGTAGGTAGAATCTCCTCATCAATAGTGAAGAATGGATATGGATCGCTTGGAGTAGTATAGATAGCATGATCACAAAATGTGGATGGTGGATTAGGTGGGGGTGAATGAGGAAGCATAGGATGAGCTTCACCAAAAGATGTGGTAAATATATTACCGGTAATAGAGGTCTCACCATGGGACATGGTGTGTATGCGAGATGGCTCAAAACTGGTGAGGAAATCAGGTGTGATAGTGGATGTTTCCCTTGTGAATGAAGGGGGAGTGGTAGACTGACTGGAGGTGGTGTGAGGGACCTCCTCCTTGAGAGGCACTTGCTCACGCACCCGACTACGAGTAACAAAATGTATGGTGATGTAGAGTGTGATGAAGTGCTCAAAATTGTTTAGATATGTAAATATGAGCCTGTGGGTGTGTTTTGTGCAAGATTTGATGGAAATCTATGAGTTTTGGTGTGTGTATGTTTAGGAGAAGCGTGTTCGCACACTGCTATGTGAACCTAGACTATGATAATATGATAGAAAAATGATAGTAACATACTATAAATAGCCAACAAGTGGGCTTCTAACAAGTGAATGTGATGAAACCAGTTATGTGAGCATGCAAACAACGTATAACTGGAATCATTTCTAAATGTAGAAAATAAAGTGTTTTGTTTGTTTGAGTGTGTTTTGATGTTGAAAATATGCTTTCTAGAAAATATCATAGGTAGTGGGGTGAGTACTCTATAAATATCAGGAGTGTCATTGGAACAAAACCTCCTGCAACACCCAAAGGCACACAAAATAGAACAATGTCACAACAGGCTAATGGTGACCTGTATGGAAGGTGCAGTAAAATGATAGCCTATAAGGGGGGGACTCAATATGCACTAATGAGTCTGCTATATCCTCTCACGAGAAGAGGTGGTACTATCTAAGACCTGCTACCAACATACCCATGATTTTGCTTCACCCTCGGGTGGGCTTAGTCAATAACGATAATTACCATGTTCACAAATTATGTAAGCCTTGTGAATGAAGGTGTCTAATCCTATCCCACTCCGAAGGTTACTTCTGGTGATGAAATCTAGAAGCCCAATCTCAAAAGTGGGGGGTTTTTCGGTGATGAAGTCCAAAAAACCACTCCTATGGGGCTTCTAGGTGTCTAGGGGGTGAGATGGTGGAGGGTACAACTCCTGCCACACCAATCTCAAGCGATGGATTGGGGATGAAATCCAATCTCACCACTTGTATGTACCACATGAATGTGTGTGGGTTTTTTGTTGTCTAACGATGATATGAAAGCAAGAAATCTAACTAGATGCCTTTTTGAAATGGAAATCTAGCCCTAGATGCACTTTTGGAAGTAAGCTAGATTAATATGCATTTTGAAATAAAACTAAGCCTAGATGCCTTTTCAGAACAAGAAATCTACTTTATGAAGCATGAAAGCAAGCAAAGATGTAGTGTGTGAAAAGGAATTTGAAATCTATCTATGTGTGTTAGAAAAATTTGAAACCCTAATATAAGGATATTAAAGGAAATTGTGAGTTACCCAGGGGGGTTTGAAAGAAGCCGAAAAATATCAAATTTAAATGATGGAATAAAATTTGAAATTTTACTAAGGTTGATTGTGTTTTGAAATTTTTTGTGCTTGACTTTGAAGTTTGCCAATGTTTTTAATTTTTTGTTTTGAATGAAAAAAAACGTTTGAATTGTTTAATTGGTTTTTTATTTTTTTCATGTGATTGAAAAAAAAATGTTTTCATGTTTTGGTTTGATTTTTTTTTTTTTAAATTGTTTTTGTTTTTTTATTTCATGTTTTTTTGTTTTCGTTTGATTTTTTTTTTTTTTAATTTATTTTTGGGCATGTCACGTGATAGCCGAACACTAGCCTATCACTGACAGGCCTGATGCAAGCCTATCGCATGATAGGCTTGACGTAGGCCTATCACTGATAGGCCTAATGTGGGTCTATCATGTGACAAGACTAAAAATGTAAGCCTATTACAATAGGCCTGTTAAGGCCATGTCGCACTCGTAGCATGACCACGATGGCCAATGGGGGTGGGGTTAGGGACAGGCCACACTCAAAGTATGGCCATGTTGGTCATGTTAAGGGTGGGTGGGTGGGTGAGTGGTGGTGTAGGGTGAGGTGAGTGGTAGGGGTTTTGGGATGCGGGTTGCACTATGCATGGCCCATAAGAGGAGAGGAGGGGAGTTGTTGGGGGGTAGGCCGAGAGTGTAGGGGGATTTTGGGGTGCGAGCCGCACACAACGTGGTCCATGGGAAGATAGGAAGAGGGAGTGTAGGGAGGTATGTTGGGGTACAAGGATATGGGAGTAGCAGGGTAGAGCAGGAGTTTAAGAATTCATGGATATGGGAGGGGCATTTGGGGAGGGAGGTTGCATTGTGCGTGGCCTGCAAGGGAGGGGAGAGTGAGGGGTAAGGGTGGAAGGGCATGAGGGGGATGGTGTGGGAAGTGTGTGGTGACCTATGCATGGCCACAATTATAGGAGAGGAGGGGAGTGTGCAGGGCCATCATGGCCCTGCTTTTTTTTTGTTGATTTTTTTTCTTGTTGGTTTAAAGAAAGAAAAGAAAAAAAAAAGATCAAACTAAAATATGGAGCAATAATTTTTTTTGTTTCTTTTCTTTTTTTAGCAATTTTTTTTAATAAAAATTTTTTATAGCAAATGTTAAAAAAAAAACTTTTGAGAGCAACTATTGTAAAAAAAAAAGGGCAGCAACCTTTTTTTTTTTTTTTAAATGACAACAGCCTTTGAGAA
This sequence comes from Wollemia nobilis, assembly GCA_028583015.1. Classification (NCBI taxonomy): domain Eukaryota; kingdom Viridiplantae; phylum Streptophyta; class Pinopsida; order Araucariales; family Araucariaceae; genus Wollemia; species Wollemia nobilis. The sequence continues at coordinate 15,599,413 of JAQPPZ010016723.1, forward strand.
CAAAAAATTTACAGCATTTTGGAAGCAACTTTTTTTTAGGAATAAAAATTGATAGCATTTTGGTGTGAAGTTTTCATGGTACTTACCAAGATCACTTCAGTTGTGTTGGGTTCCCAACAGGCATGCCAAAATGAAGTGAATGAAAATAGTGTTTGATTGTCTCCTTACATTACTCAGTGAAGGTGGGCTTATTTGTATGTGTGCCACCAATTGGATGGTTAGAAATGTTGTATATACCTGTGTAAACCTACAAAAATGTGTTAGTGTATTTGGGTGCCTGTCATGGATCAGACCCCCTATTTATACAGACAAAATGACATATAAAATGTATTTAAAATTGAAGGAAATGCTATAAAAACCATAAATAAAGTATACTTACTTGATCTGGAGTTGTAGGCTAGTAGTAGTCTATTGAAGCAAGCTTTATGTAGTGAAGCTGATCCAAGTAGTATTTCTTGATGTGTAATGGATGCAAAATTGGTAGAAGGTATTCTAGAGCAATTATAGTAGAGTCTAGGTATGTTAGTCAAAATATTGAGAGATGTTTAATGAAGGATTTGGTCTTTTATTTATAGAAGAAACCAAGGTGTAGGGGTGTGGTTAGGTGTACTAAACACTAAGTTCAAGTCCTAAAGTGGTTAGGTTAGGTTTTTTGAGGTTTCATGCATAGTCACCCTCTCACATGCCCTAAGGTAAATATCCTATCCTCACACATGTGTGAGGAGGTATTAGGATTAACTAGGATTGATTGATTCCTAGATTAAGTTAGGCTTGAATTAGGAAATATCCTAACTAATTTTGTGCATACATGTGTGAGTATGTAATTAGGGCTAATTTGGCTTAGAACTCTAATTAAACCTATTTATATGATAAAGTGCACTTAAGTGAAAAGTGACTTTCAAATTAGAATTGTAATTAGCATAATTAGGGTTTTTGGGGGGAATGGTCCCATGGGAGCCCTAATTAGGCATAGGATGAAGAACACAAGATTATACTGAGAGGGGGGGTGAATAGTATAAGACCACTTTTTACTTTTCTTTTCAAGTCAATATTATGCAGTGTATAGATATCAGTATCAATAGCAATAATCAAAGTAATGCATAAAACACCATCCACAAAAGTGACACAACAATTTATGTGGTTCACCCAATGTGGGCTACTCCATGGAGAAAATATTTTGCTAAAACTTTATCAATCAATCTCTTGGGAATCCTTCCCAATTACAATATTTATGGACCTCTATCCAAAGGATATGTTGATCCCCCAAATCTCAAGTTCGTGGATATCTTCCACAGGAAAACTGTTTCCCCTTCTACTCTAGCTTGTAATCTTCTAGAAGACTCTGTCTCTCTGCTACACTAACTTATGTATCTCTCTCCAATTGAAGACTCCTCACTCATATATGTATTCAATTATCCTGGCTATTGGATCTCTATCCACTGAGACTCTATCCTCTATACTCTGTCACCTTCAAATCTCTATCAATAGATTCACTCAGAACATATTTAAATATACTCAATAGGCTCACTTAGAACCTTCTCAAATCTACTCAATAGGCTCACTCAAAACTTCCTCAAATATTCTCAACAAGCTCACTCAGAACTTGTCCAAATCTGCTCAACAAGCTCACTCAGAACTTGTCCAAATCTGCTCAATAAGTCCTCTCTAGGACTTGCTCAAATTTGCACAACAAGCTCACTCAGAACTTGTCCAAATATTCTCAACAAGCTCACTCAGAACTTGTCCAAATATTCTCAATAAGTCCTCTCTAGGACTTGCTCAAATCTGCATAGCAATCCTTCACAAAAGCTTACTCAAAATTAGTCCACAAGCCTTCTCAAATACTTGCCTCAAATTAGTTCAACAAAATCTCAACTCAATCTTATAGAATCATAAAGAGAATTGTTAGAGACTTAATATGTTCTATACTCAAATCCTAATCTCAACTCAAATCAATCTCAACTCAACAATATCATAGAAGCATAAAGAGAATTGTTAGAGAATCAATATGTTCTATACTCAAATCCCAATCTCAACTCAAATCAATCTCAACTCAGCAATCTCATAGAAGCATAAACAGAATTTTTAGAGACTCAATATGTTCTATACTCAAATCCAATTTCTTTCTCAACTAAACTCAAATCAGAATATAGAATAGTTTATTTTATGGAACTTGAACAACCACTTCACACAATCACTTGACTAGGCTCAAACAACTCTACTCAACCAATCACCACAAGGAACAAATATTTCTCACAAATCCTAGTCCAAGTATGAATCAACCAACTCAAAATGTCTTCAACAACAACTCTTAAATAACCCCCAAGACTCTCCATCGTGTCTCCCCATATAACCATTCTTGCCATAATAGAAAACGATATTGATACTCATGTTCTTTTCAGCTCAATTTCAAGTTCTTTGCACAACAACTTACTTCAACAACAATGCTTATAAAACAAGGTTTTAATCACAACTCTCAAACCAGAAAACCTTGAAGCATTAAACCAACCATTTTCGAATAGGAAACCACAATCAATCCTTTTCACTCCAATGATATTTCAGAAATCAACCACCATAACAATCAATAGGAGAATGTGCCCATACCTTTTTGATGCCAAGAAGTTGTTCACAAAGTCTACCACACTCAACAAAACTTTCCTTTCCAATATTAATAAGGGTTAGTGGACTTCAAATAATAATCACAAGATAAATTATAACTCAATTTACACCTTTTTACTCCAACTCAATAATCACATCCACCAAAGTCCTTCTAGAGAAAAACCCTCTAAAAATAATAATCAATAATCCATTATTCAATTTCCACAAATTCTACTTCATTCAAAACCCTTATTTCTCCTAAAATAATGCTCTCAAAAATTCAAATCAATATCATAAGGCTCAAATAATCATCTATGGTTTTAACCAACAAAATAATTATTTAACCTTTTAAACACAACAAAGGTTTACAAAAATAAAATATTTCCTAACCCTTATCACTCCAAACTTTATAGCATTAATTAAAATTTATTGAAAAAATTGCATACCTCCTTAATGGGTTTTGACCCCTCGACCTGCCCTCACCATGAACGCCTTAGCCATGGATAAGGTAGCCAAACAAGCTACCCACTTGTTTGCAATGCAAAAGTGGTACGAATTCCCTTTATTTGCTACAGGCCCACGTGCCTCAAATAAATCATGCACCCTTGGCGCTTCCACCACAAAGCACAATGAATGAACCTTGTCAAAATAGAATGCACGACCTTATGCTACCAAATGCCTTTGCACTACCTGAGTTTCCAACAGGCCACACTACCCAAGGTGACTTGGGTTTCACACGTCGTCTAATTTATTCATTGCTTCCACCACTAAAACCTTTTTTCACATGAGCTCTATTCGCTTTCCAAAAATCGCATTAACAACAAGAGCAAGGATGATTAATCTTCAAACATTTAATGGTATATATATATATATATATATATATATATATATATATATATATACCATTAAATGTTTGAAGATTAATCATCCTTGTATATATATATATATATATATATATATATATATATATATATATATATATATATATATATATATATATATATATATATATATATATGCCTTCCCTTAGCTTGGAAACTTCGATGATTTTGAACCTTCCTTTATGACGTCGATGAATATTCTTTTTATTTTAATTTTAAAATTTAAATTTAAATTTTAAATAAATTAAAATTTAAACCAAATCTTTAAAATTAAATATCTCCATCACCGGGGCACCTTTTTTGATGAAACAAAAAGCCAAATTGGGTTTTAAGAAAAACCCATTTCAAATATGCCATCCATAGTTTTAAATAAAACCTTTGAAATTAAATTTCTTCATCATCGGGGCACCTTTTTCGATGAAACAAAAATCCAACTTGGGTTTTAAGAAAAACCCATTTCAAATCTGTCATCCATGGTTTTAAATAAAAAAAATTTTCTAAGCTTCCCTTGAAGCTCCTTTTAGAACCAAATTCCATGCATCCCTTCTTGAACCTTTGATCAAAACCTTTGCTTCTACACAAACATAGTGTTAGCTTACATAGATCCTTTTGACATCAATGACAACTCTTAGCTTAGGAACTCAAAATGTCCAACATAGGAAAGGGGTTAAGTGGCCTTAGGGAGCTAGTAGGTAGCCCTTTTTTGAATAGAAGGTGTTCTGAATGTAATTGGTGTAGTTTTATAGGGTTTTTTACCTAAATATAACTGATATGTCCTATGATGGTCTATGATTGAGAATGTGCGACTTTTAGGTGTCTACATGAAGTTCTTCTTCCCCTAGGATATTGTAATTTTCATAAAAAAAAAATACTAGGAAACCAAATTGTGTAGCTTTATTTAGATGCTTCATCAGATCCCTGGATTCAACTTTAAGCCCTTGGAAATCTTCCATCCTTGCTTCATCAATCAACGCCTTCTAAAAAATCTTCTAGTAATTATCTTAGCATAGGACCATTCTTTATTAGGAACTATGTTCACTACCTATTCAAATTTACTTTCAACCAATGCTTGAATATTTTTTGTTGTAGATAATCTTGAATTAACAAAATCCTCAACATTCTTGAATTCATGTTCTATTGTCCCTAATATTTGACTCATTTCTTCCAGGTATAGTAGCATAGATCAAAATTTGAGGCTCATTTCAAGAATCTCCTTAGACATTTCTCTTATTACTTGTTTCACCTTTTCCTTGGAGACTCATATAGCTTTGTTTTTTCCATTTGAATTTTTTGTTGAAGATCATTGATTTGTTTGGATAAAACTTGATTTTACTTTTTGGTATCTTTGACTTCTTTCTTGTAATTACCCATTTCATGAAACTTTTCCTACCACTTCTTGATATCGTTCCTAAGGACATTTTCAATGTTCCTTTGATCTCTCAATGCAGTCTCAAATTCTTCAATATTTTCCTCTACTTGTTTAAATTTATCCTTAAAATAATCCCCATGCAAGTAGATAGTATCCAGGTGAGCTTTGGCAACCACTAATTCATCCTGCATTGGCAATTGTGTGATATATTTTATTGTTGCTTTTACTTGGTAATCTTCTATAGTCATGTCTTCTTTTGGTTTTTCAACCAAGGGATTAATTATCATGTTGTTCTGTTGGAGTGGATCTATCGCCATCATCTCTCTTAGATGAGCAAATTTCCTAGAAGAATGGGTGATCTTTGTATTCCACCAATCATAAGCATTTTTGTAATTTTCTTGAATTTTTTAAACTTGGAGGTGGTGGGATGAGTCTTAGCAAAGTAGGTTATGGGTAGAGACTACAACAATGGGAAGTGAACAATAGAGGAGAAAGGAACTACTATGATAGTAGCGTCTATGTTTATAGGGGTTGCAAGGGATACTTCTATAGAGGTGGTAGGTGTGAGTATTGGTGGTGTTGGAGCTAGGGATGATGAAGAGTGGGTCATGATAGCTAGAATAGATGGAGAAGGTTGTGGAGAAACTTTAGGTGAACGTGGATATTGTGGGATGAAGGATGAACATCCTTTTGATTAGAAAGGAAAGGGAATTCTTTGGGCAATTTGGAGGAGGAGAAAGAGAGAGAAACATTTATCATACCTAAGTTGGATCATTGAAGCTGATATTATCCTTGTGCACTTTTTGTGGGAGGTGATTGTTCAACAATCTGTTCTTTCTCAAAGGCACCTATATCTTACTGTTGAGGCACTATTCGATAATTTTCCCTTATTTTGAGGAATTTTTTTTTTAACCTTTCCCATTTTTTATTTTCTTATGTGTTCCTTCTTTGGGTGTATCTCTTGCCTTTCTCTTGGATCTTTTATAGGGGGAATATTAGAAACTATATCTAAAACTTATTCCTAAATTTGTGGTAGCATTGCTTTGATTAGATGAGATGCTACCCTAGTAGAAGTTGATATCACAAGTTTGGGTGAGGGGAGGCTAACTTGAAACTTTTACCTTTTGAATTTTTTCCCTAGAGCCAAGTGGTCTGGCCTCTTATGTACATGAATGAGCTTAGTGGTTCCTTGGCCATGCTTTCCAACGCCGTCTCTAGTATAATCCATCTTTTACATCATTTTGGGTGCTTTCAAATATTTTTCAATTGTTCTTGCGTAGGGATATACATAGGTGTATTTCCAATAGTGAAAGAGGAGGGAGCTAGAACTATAGCAACATGTTGTTGAGTCTAGGATGATGATTTTTCTTTGCCTATTTCAGTCTCCCTTGTGGTACCTTTCATGGATTAATATTCTTTGTGAGATCGAAAAAAACTTAGTGCAATATTCTTTCCAATATCCTCTACCTATAACTCATAGTATTTATTATACCTGGAAGAGAACTCATTGTCATTCTTAATACCAAATATTGACTAGAGTGTATCAATTTCAACCCTCATAATCTACTAGTGATAGATCTTGGATTTAGTTCATTTGAAATTTTTTTGCATGTAGGTAATTTTAGATTCTTCCAAGACATGTGTTGGTTCATTCTCATGATCATAATCCACCACCTATTTGTAAAAATACTACCATGGGGGAAATGGTTGCATTTGATCCACACGTAATTCTAATTCTTCATCCTCCTTATTATTCATGTGTTGCTCTATGTGAATCCTCATTGTTTTGTAAAATTTTAGAACCCTAGAGCTATTAATAATGGTTAGCCTCTCAATATATTTGTCAATAGAGTCATACCTCCATATTTGTGATAGCTCTTTTAGGTATAAATCCCTCATGGCTTGGGTGATACCTTAATTTTAATCTTTCCTTATTATTGTTATATCTCCAAAATTAATGGAATATTGTACAAAACTGAGTATATTAATCATAAACAACTGGTCTATTACAAAATGGGGGAGAAAAAATGATTTCCCAATGAACCCATACAATATTATGATTGTAACCTCTGTTAAAATAAACCAATCCCTTTTTTTTGCATGAGGTTTTTTCAGCACCCTTTTGGCTTTTGGGGATATCCTACTTATTTCCCCATGCAAAATTCTCAAGGCAGGTCCAAGAATTCTCTATTAAAATTATAATATGTCTCAGATGTAGTCAATACAATGGTCCATGAATAGCTCGACAAGGGATTCCCCTTTTCATCTTTATATGTCATAGCTATCCAAGGTATATATTGTACCATAAAGTAGAGGAAAACCTAGGCCAAATGAGAGTAGTACCTAAATAAATTTTTGGACCCTTTATTTAATTTGCATAGTTTTTCATGAATTTATTGGTACAAAAAGGAGGACGAATCAAAGAAAATGGACCTAGTGCTCTGGTCTATAATTGAAATGTCATAAAACTTGGGGTTGGATATGTAGTGAGTTATGGCAAGCTACTAATCCTATACCTGCTCATTTGAAGCTAACCTTGCTAACATCACCAAAATTTAAAAGAGCTAAGGGTTTTTAAACTTCATTGTTGGAATGGGGGTTTTTGAAAAATTCCCCCCTATCAACTTTAAATGGTTTTTAGCTGTGAATATACCCAAGACTTTAAATGGTTTTCTTAAAAAAAGTGATCACCTGGGGTATAATACTTTGTCTGATCATCGAGATAAAAAGGATTAGGTTTCTCAATGGGTACTAGGCCAACCACAACAAATATAATGAAGAAAACATCAATAGAAAGTGTGAACAAGGTTCTTCCTTATGCATTTTGAACAATACTATGCTTTGGGTCATAGTACTTAGCTATAGCACACACCAGCTCAGGGCACGGGTGGACTAGAGTGAAAATGTAAAAAGATAACAAGGAATGAAAGATGAAAGTGCTAGGGCTTGGTGGAGTAATATTTTTAGACAACATTTCTTAGAAATCATTTCTAAGCTGCTCAAAACCCTTCCATGTTACCACTATGCCTACAAATTTTCTAGCCCTATCCTAAAATTTGACATCTTTTTCAGCCTCGACCTATGTTAATGTCTCGATGGCTATAGATGAAGTTGCCATTATGATACAAGAATTTCCTTGAGCACTACTTCACTAAGTTTCTTTTGAATTGAGAGCTCTATGGAAATTAGTGTGAAGTGCGATAAATTGTAGTGGTTGTGTTCTTTCTTTATGTGATAATTGACATGGTAATTTTGCTTTAGTTCATGTGCCAACCTACCCAGTGAATCACAACAAATATTTCATTAACATCTGTCATGCTTCCCACTACCCTTTTTTCAATTTTGAAAGGATTTTTCCCTCTCATCATGTGGTTGTGCCCCTTTGGATTTAGAGGTATTTTGACTCTAGTTGATCGTGACATGGCAACATATCATGGCACTACATCAACTTTCTATTTTTAAAATTATAGTTATTAGTTACCATGACATGGAGACATGTTGCAACATTGTGACACCTTCAAAAAACAAACAATATAGCACATATAATACATAAAGTATAAAAGGTGAATTTCTTAATGGAAGTAGATATTCAAATGAAAACCATTGATAGGGATTGGTTGAATTCTTCCATATTTTTCTTGTAGTTGAAAAGCATTATATTATTTTCTAGAAATTATTTTGAATAGATCCTCACAAAATAAGTTAAACTTATGATGGTTTCTTGGCTTTGCTTTATTTTCATTCCACCTCAGGACCAAGTCTTCAACTTTGAATTTCTTTAAAGTGGCCTTTCTATCAAACCATCCCTTGGTTTCCCCTAGATGTTTTTAAAACTACACATAAGCCTTTTCTCTTTGTTCCTCTAGTTGCAAAAGCTGCATTAACCTATCTTCCACTAGGTTACCCTCTATAGTATGATTATGATCAAGTAATATTAGAGTGGGTATTTATAGATGTATGGGGATAATAGCCTCTTTTCCATATACCAAAGCATAGGGGGATGTTTTAATAGACTTATTAATGGTGATTCTATCAGTCCATAATGCTTAGTTCATTAGTTAATTTCAACTCCTATTATTATCCTTCAAAATTCTCTTTAGAATCTTAAGCAATTTTTTATTAGTAGATTCTACCAAACCATTCCTCTATGGATAGTAGTTTTATGAAGTCTTAAAATAGATTCCATATTTGCTCGTAAAATCAGTCATTTTTATTCCATTTAAGGATGGACCATTATCACTAACCAATGCACTAGGTATGCCAAAATTTGTAATTAGGCTCTCAAAAAATTCAATCACTACCTCCAGATCAGCCTTCTTTATGGGTATTGCTTCCACCCATTTGGTGAAATAATCTATAGTAGTCAAAATATACTTGTGTCCTACTAATGAATTTGGTTCTATCACCCTTATGAAGTCCAATATCCATTGATGAAAAGGTTCTTCCACTTGTATAGTTTTAGAGGTAAAGAGGTATTTATGTTCCTTCCCATGTGCCTCTATCATTCCTCATATTCTCTTGTCATTTTGAAAGCATAAAAAATATGGTTGGCCAATAACAACTTATTCTTAGTATTTTCATTGCAATTGTTCTGCCTGAATAATATCCTCCAAACAAGACTTCATGGAATTCCTTTAAGATCTATTTTTTATTGTCTTTTATGCATTTCAAAATAACTCCATCTAGATTTTTCTTGTATAAACATTCAGGCAATAAAATATATTTTAAAGCTTACAACATGTACCTTCTTCTTTGTGATCCATTCAAGTTTTATGTGTATTTTTCTATCTGGAAATAGCTTATGAGTTCCTCAACCCAATCTAAGATTTATTAGGACTACCCATCTTCCTAAATTGATCTTAGTGTTTGACATGCTACATAGTCCATTTTTATCCTTTTGTAAAACTATTGACATAGAGCTCTACTTCTCACCAACTTGGTAGGATGGATATCTACATCATACTCTTGAATTTTTTTAACCCAACCTACCCTTTTTTCACCTAGCTCTCCCTAAATTATAAATTTTCTAACATCAAGGTGTACCACATACACCAAAGTTTTACTTTAAGATAGAAAATATTTAAATTTCTTTAATGACTTCATGATTACATCCACTTGATTTTCAATAAAATTATACCTTTCTTCATGATCTTGCATCATTTGTATTAGAAATGTGATAGGTCTCTCCTCATTATCTTCTCATTTTTGTGTAAGTACTGCAACATAAATTTCTTGCTCACCAACTGCATACAATATTAAGTCTCTTGAGTAATTTTTTATTTATGAGCATAGGTGCTTGGGAAATTTCCTTCTTGATCTTCTTGAATGCATCCTTTCATGGGCCTATCCATTTGAAGTCCATATCCTTCTTCAAAAATACGGTCATAGGCTTCACTATTTATGCAAAATCTAAAACAAATTTGTGCACAAAGTTAATCTATGCAAATAAAGATTGTAGACCCATCTTATTCAATGGAAAAGGAAGATCTACGAGATCTTACACCCTTTTAGGTTCAATGGCCAAGCCTACTTCACAAATAACATGACCCAAGAGTTTCCCTTCTTGGATAGCAAATGTTGACTTCTTTGGATTCAAGGAAACTCCAAATTCCCTACACTTTTCAAAAACCACATAGAGGTGATCAACATATTTTTTATTTTCACGAGAGAATATAGTCATGTCATCTAGGTAGATGACTATTTATTTTTTTACCAACTCTCCAAAATCTAGATCCATTGCTCTTTGAAAAGTAGCCCTTGCATTGGATATATCAAAAGGATTTCACTAATAGGCAAAAGTTTCCCATTTGGTAGTGAATGTAGTTTTGTACTAATATTCATCCCTGACCCAAACCTGATTATAACCAAAAAACCATCTAACAGTGAAAATATCTTTGCTCCTGCTATAGTATGAAGTACTTTATCTATGTTAGGAAGGGGATAGTGATCTTTCAATGAGTCCCTATTCAAATTTTTGAAATCCACACATAATCGGATGTCCCCATTATTGTTTTTACTGGAACTAGCTTAGAAACTTAGGTATAATGTTTGATAGGGTAAATTATCTTAGTATTAAGGAGATTTAGTAGCTCTTGCTTCATTAGAGTTTATATATTTGGGTTGACAAGCCTCTACTTCTGTAAAAAAGGTTTTAAATCTACTTCAAGATTGATAGTATGTTGTATTGTCTACATGTACACTTTGAGGTCATCATATGTCCATGATATAATATCACTAAATTCTTTACATAAATACTAAATCTGACTGACCTCTTATTATAAACATTGAACCCCAATTTAAAGCAAATTCCCAGTTTTCAATGGAATTTCTTGGTAACTTTGTTTGTCAACTTTCATTGTGTGGCCTACTAGCTGATCACTCCTATCAAATAGACTTTCAAGAGTTATCAAACCTTTTTTATATGATTATTTTTCAGTTGGATTAGTCCTTCATTCTCTTTTTCTTCCAAGGCATAATCACTTGAATATTTTATTTCATATACTAAAAAATTTACCACATGTTCATCATTTTTAGAGACCTGCAAGAAAGTGTCCTTATTAGGAACTAAAGGTCTATATACTAGTCTTACTATCTTTGATTTTTGTATGATATTGGCTATTGGAAAATAGTTGAATCCCAAAAATGCTAATAAATCAGCACAAGTATTATGTTCCCTAGGGATAGCATTGATATTTAAATCTTTAAAAGCTTCAAATAAGTCCCACACTTTGTTCTGGTAGGCTTTGAAATAATGTTTCTTACTGATACATTTTTTTGTGACCTAGTTCACTATCAATTTTGAATCATCGTATATTTGCAACTATATGACTCCTAAATTTTTAGCCTTCTCAGGCCCAAGTGTGCCTCATATTCTGCTACATTATTCATGCAACTCCATGCTAATTTATATAAAAAAATATTTTTAGCCAGAGTTTGTGAGATTAGCACTATACCTGCTCTAGCCCCATTTTTACATCTAACAGCATCAAAGAAAAGCTTCCAAATATGATTCATGGGCGAATCCTATTTTGATAGAGTGGGAGGCTCAACCTTTTCAGAATTTGTGATTGTGTAGGTCCTAATTCCTATTTCAATCATAGCATTAAAATATTTCAAGGATAATTGATCTTCAATTTGGAGCTCCTCTAGAACTTATTCCATTAGATCTAGCTCCTCGATCTCTTTAGTAAACATACTAACATTATTAGCATGTTTGTAGTCTTCTTCATTTTTTTCAATATGAAAGGAAGAAGGATTTTCATTGAATATCTTAAATCCTATACCTTTGTGTGGGATTTCCATGTGTGAGTAGTCAAGGGATAGATACTCTTCTATCTTGGCTATGAACTTCCTTGAAAGACACATCCTAAAATAGGGTTCTAAGTCTACTATAACCACTTCTTGTATGACTATAATCTGAGGTATTCTATGAAACATTATAGCAATATCTTTTATCACTCCCACAGTATTGACTAGAGTGATATATAACTATAGTACCCCTAGGATACTTCTAGTGTATTCCATTCCCATGATATCACACACAAATTTGGGTATCACTGTAGTAGTTACACCTGAATATATCATGCAATTGTGTACCACCCATCCTTCCATTTGTAGTAATAAATAGAAAGGGGAAGGCATACTATTTCCTATTGCTTGTGTTGAGCTGGCCTGAGCTAGATTTAACTGAGGGTGAGACTTGATCTATTTTTAATTGATTATAGGGATTTTTGTAGTAAATCAATCTGTCTTGGAAGCAACAACGCATCATACATGATTGCTTTTTATGAATTATTTTTTAGTTCTTCCACAATATTAAATTAGGTGCATCAAACTATTTATCATTTTCCATTGAAGTCTAGCCATACCAATTTTTATATCCCTGGGTTGCTTCCACTCTTTTATGCTTAGTTAAATAGGGCTATCTCAAATTTTTCCTTGTTTGTTCTTGAGTTTCAATCTCCTTTTGTGCAACATCATTTATGTTTGCTTCCATCCTCTATTTTGGAGCTGGATATTGAAATGTAGCATCTTGGGAAATTTGCATTTCAACTTGATTCTTTGTTCCCAAAGGTACTTTTAAAGGATTCAAATCATTGGTATCTACTTGAAGAGGCTTCTTTCCTAATCTAGTTAGGACTACAACCTGCTCTAGTGATGGTATCATCAAATTATATCCTATTTTCCTAATCATATTTATTTACCCCTTTTGATATCTTTATGCTTTCTTAATAGATATCTTTTGTATGTGATTTTGATGTATCATACATAAAATTCCACCATGTGGATCATTGCATGTAGAAAACTAATAATCTGACTTAGATGATGATGTGGAAGGTTCATTTTCATAATTTGCAAACACTGTATTTGGTCTCTCTAGGTAATTTCTAGTTGAGGAAACTTGGTCATTTGTTATTTATGGGAATATCTTAGGTTGGAAGTTTATTTCAACTTCCCTTCTCTTCATTTAAGTAACCTCATTAGTTAGGTTTTCATGGTAGTTAGCATTTCTTGAAGGATAGTAGATTGAGGATCAAGACCTGGCAATGCATGTATTGTAGGGACTGGAGGTAAAGTTGGGATTGTAGGGGGAGATGGTAAAGCTAGAATAGTTGGTTATTTAGGCCATATGGGGAGATTTACTAAAGGAGTGGTGGTAGAGTATGATGAGTTTGCACTAGATGCTTGAGAAAATTTTGGAAAGATGGGAATTATTATTTTAGGAGGTAACCTTCCTATAACAAGGTATTTTTTTGCCTTCAAGGCTTCCTAAAAAATTTGTGGGAAAGTGAACACATGAGATTGCCTTATTTTCATGCCTAAATCTGAGTTGAAAACCCTTAGATAGTAATAAATTTCTTGCTCATTGTTTGTTCTGAGACCTTCATGCATTCTTCTCCATGTATGGCTAAATCTGATGTTGAAATTTACTATCTCTTCTTGAGGATTATTTTATATGATAATAAACTACATAAGTAGAGAGAAGGGATATGCTTTCTCATTAAATTCTTCTATAATTTTACCATCAAGCTTAGTCCATGCAGTTATGGTTTTATCTGGAAGATTTCTATACTAGTATAACATTTCCCCCTTTAGTGATATGACTAGCAATCTTATCATCACATATTCTTATTGAATGTTATGAATAGAAGCCAAATATGTAACATCCTAGAAATGTTCATAGGCCATTTTTCTCATTCTATCATATATTTGTAATACCTTCAATTTTTCCTAAGGAATAGGATTTTGAACAGCCAAATTCAGAGAACCTGAATGGTTCCATATTGGGTAGTTCTACACAATTTAATTCTGGTTGGTAGCCATTTTTGTAGTTGTGTTGATAGGGATTGCAGGGATAATATTGACTATATTAGTCAAACCTCCAATAAGGAATGAATATTATTCTAACCCATAGGAGGTGATAGGACACATTCTAAAACTACCAAGATGCAATTCTAAAAATTCTATAGGTTCCTCTAATATTTTGACTACTTGTCTTGTGATCATGTGTTTCAAGACTGAATAAAAGATGAATGTAAAGCTATTCTAGATTTTTTCTTTTGAATGGATTCAATAAGTTATTTAGATATATTAGAACAAATACAAACACCAAATCTATGGTCTATGAGAGTGATGGGATTTGGTTCCATCGGGCATACCAAAAATTGTTGGTCTAAAATTTGCCTAAGGTAAAATATGTGCCCATAGAATTTGTCAATATTGAATGATCAATCAAGATGCAAAGATTAATAGGGTCAACCTATAGAGAAATTTGGATCCTACAGGGTTCTAAATAGCTAAAATCTATTATAGAGGGAAAAGGGTGTAGAAAGAAGTAAATGCAGTTGAAGCTAGAACTTAATATGGTACAAATTAAGCAACATCAATAAGTGGATGAAGACTATGAAATAAAGTAAACATTCAAACTTCCTAATAGATAAACCAATTATATGAAATACAAAACAATATATTTAATCAATTTATAGTCCAATAGATTGTAAATTCTAGAACTAAAAAATAAGAATACACAAAATTATAGAAATTAGAATTAATGCCATGCACATTTGTCCAGCTAAAACATAAATAATTAAGCACTCATACATATAGGTTCTACAAAAATATGAACCAAAGGCCAAACATAAGTCCCCTTTGTATTACTCTCTTCAAAAATTTTATACATGCAACTTGTAAATGCCTAAGAGTTGACCCTTTCACAAGAGTCCCTTGCACTTATTTATAACCTTCCTATGGTTCAATATTTTGAATTACAAAATATTTTTCTTGAAAAACCATTACAACAAAATGTTAGGTGACCAACTTGGCAAAACACCATGCAACACTGTTGATATAAAATGGGACAACATGTTTGATTTTTTACCACTGATCAACTATTTCTTTCATGTGGGAAAGTAGTGGGGATGAGCTTAAATTTACTCCATCCTTAATTTTTGGAACAATCTCCTCTCATGGATCTGTAATGGATATGACAAGTTGAAAGTCCTTTGGAGATTCTATTTTCTACAAGCTATCATGGCTGCAACATAGAGGTACTCCATAATATCATGATACTTCTTTGTACTTGAGCCTCTTTAGATTTGGTGACCATGACTTGGGGATATATCATTATGTTGCAATTTTGTTCTTGTTTTTGAGTTGACTAAACCTTGGTGACCACAATATGGAGACATGTCATGATGTCATGATATTTTGTTACCTTCAAGCCTCTCAAGCCATTGCGACCATGATGAAAAGACATGTCATGATGTCACGATGCATTTTTATATTTTAGTAACCTAATCCTAATGACTACAATGTGGAGATATATCATGATGCTATGACATTTCATTGCATTCAAGCCTCTCAAACGATTGTGTCTATGATAAAAATACATGTCACAATGTCACGACACCTTTTTGCCTTCATGCTCTATGAACCCTGGTGATCGCAATATGGATACATGTCACAATGTCTCACCTTCACTTTTTTCTTAGAGTTTTAAAAGCTTTTTTGACCATGGTATGGAGACATATCATGATATCACATCCTTTTCTTACTTTGAAGCACTTCAAGTCTTTATGACCACAACATGGAAATATTTCATAACATTATGACACTCTTTCACCCTTGAGCATCCTAGACCTTCACGACCGTGATGCGGAGACATGTTGTAATGTCACACCTCCTATTTTACTTAGTATTTTAAGTTTCTTGGGCTTTGGTGACCATGACATGGAGACATGTTGCGATATCATATATGATTTCAACCTTCTACAAATTTCAAAATGTTCAGAATCTCTTATCTTATTTCTATCGATAAATTCATTTTGACCTACAAGACCAATGGTATTTAAGTTTTTAAAGATCCATATACCTAAATAATTCATTTACTACCAAGTGGAACCCATGTAGCTTAGGATTTATGCTCATGATTTGTTTCTTGATTAGGTAGAAGGTGATTTTCTTCTATAGTTTGAAATATTTGAAGTCTGTGTTGTCAAGTTTCCATATATATTTAGGATTAAACATGTAGTTAGGTACTTTTTTTGATAACTCAAAAGTTATGGCAAAGAAGCAATATAGGTAGATAAAAGACCTATTTATACCCACGTAGAAATTCCTCTTGGTCATTTCCATTTGATTAGTAGTTGTCTTGCCTTGTCTATTAGTTTTTATGCTTCTTCCTTGAAATTTTATATTATAACCTTGTACACCTCATCATAGAAGTAGTATGATGATTTTACTACTTCTTGGAAGGGTATTTCCATGCACTCCATAATGGTTAGAGGTTGTCCATCCTTTCCTACTTGTTCTAGCTAGAGGGAGGAAAATCAAATTTTATTCTAGTAAAGGATCAACCAAATCAAATAATAGATCTGTTCAAACTTCCTCTCTTCCTTAAACACCTTGATTTTATTTTCTATTTGATAAAAAATATATTTGCATAGTCAATCATTTGGGAGTACCCTAGATAGATCTATACTATGAGTAGAAGGGTTGTGTGATCTTCATAAAGTTTTTGATCACTTTTCTACCCTAGGACTATTGATATCCTTAAAATTATCATGTATACATCTTACTTGAATTGGTCCAACTACAATGGGATACTAAATTTGGATGGTAGATTTTGTTTCTTTAGGTAAGATATCAAGAATTTCCACCAATAAGTATTGATTTACCTACAATAAAAGTTCTTTTGGATTTTATATCTATAGGAGATCCACATGGCTCGATCATTTATGACCTTCAATATACTCCTTATGAATTCATTATAGATGTAGAAGGAATCATATATCCATTGATGGAGCTAGAAAATCTTAATCTTTAGGTCATACTTCTCTGGAACTGCATCTACTAACTCTAGGTAAATCTAGGCTTGTGGCACTAGATTCATAGCTAACCCTGAGGTCTAAATTTTGCTCATGCTCCATGAATCTATATAAGTCCATAGGTTGAATATTATTGGGACCTCCTTTCTTATTTTTCCTATGGGGTAGGTATAAGTTTCCTCATTCAATATCTAGTATGGGTATTCAAAATATTCTTCTAGAATTTTGGAGGTGGGAAGCCTAGCCTATTCCTCTTTCTACACTTATTTTTTTATGCATTTCTTTTTTATGGTATGACCTTTGCTAATGTGATTGGTATTGGTTATAGTGGGACACTAATGGATGGAGTGACAATGGTGGAAGTTTCTAAAAATTATTGTACCTTATATAACGAATAGATGGTGGATGCTAATGTGGTATCCATGGTAAGGAAAGAATTAAAAATGAGGAAAAATAACAAAAAAAATGGAAAAAATATGAATTTGATATTTTTTTGAGAAAGGATCAATTTTTTTTATAGATTTAGAGTGGTTCAATCATAAAAAGGAGTGATCCACTCACTTATATGTAAAAATGGTGAATGGAGGGGAAGCAATTTACTCAAGAAATTAGAGTGACTCAGTCAAGGGATTGGAATAATTCAATTTCCATAAAGGGGTTCTACTAGGTGGGAAATAGATTGATTCACATGTTGCTCATGTGTGATTATATTATATTGATACACTTTTCAAACTTATAAAAAATTATACTTCATCTCAAGGGAAGGTATCCAATATTTGAGTGAATCATTCAAGGTAGGGAGCCGAATGAGCTTGATCTAGTTGAGTGTTCCTTTTTCATGCACTTTGTAAAGAGTAGGGATACAAAATGATATTTATAATAATTGGGTGCATACATGAAATTTAGGACCACTTGGCCCCTTGGGACCTTTATAGACCTTGATAAATGCATGCCCCACCCACACTTTGGAGCAGAGTGCCTATGTAGGGCAATCAACCTATTAGGAACCAATTTGCCCCTAATTGTGGATGGCATGATGTGTCACCTTAGGGTGAGAATGATATCTCCTTTAATGAGTAGTTTTTTTGTTATTATAAACATAAATATAGTCCTTAGTGGACTTAATTAATTGTTGGTTCAAAAGGAAAAGGAAATTTTTTGATGAAAGTTAGAAAATCTACAAGAGGAAATGGAAGAGAGGAAAGGGACTAGTATAAATAAAAATGGTAAGATACTTTCCAAATTCATAGATGATGCAATGTACATACATATTCATTTGATCAAAATATCTTATTATAAAAAATGAATATTCTACCTATTCATATAAATATATAGTATTACCTCCATGGAGGTACGTCTATATGTGTTTGGACCTATAATTTATCAATTTGAAAGGGTATGCTCCATAGTAAATTTAACTCTTGGTGTACTCCTAGTTTTAATCAATATTCATCCTATTTTAATATAAGGTCTCCTTTATATTCTAATTTTATAGTTTCTTTATCAAAAAACTTTTTAATGGCTTCTTGATGTTGCATGATCTTCTTGAAGGTATTTCCTCTTGCTTCTTCTAGGACTAGTAGTGCATTGTGTCTTACCTACATGGTTTTGATGTCACTATCCTCTAATTCAACATGTTATGACATTTGGAAGGAATGGATCTCAAGGTTAATTGGTATTATTACCTCATTTTCATATACTAGCTTGTGAAGATATGACTTGGTGGATGCTTTTGGGATCACTTTGTCATTATGTAGCTTTTCATTCCAATTCCTTTGTGACTTAGAGATGGTCCTTTCCAAGATCATTATGCTATTTTTATTAGTTAACTTGGCCAATCCATTATCCTAGGGATAATAATTAGATAATGTTTTGAGCAAAAGTATAATTAAGAATAAATTTCTTCACTTGTGCTCCATTGAAGTAAGTGGAATTTTCAATGACAATGGCAGTAGGTACTTCAAACTTGGTGAAAATATCTTTGATCAATCGAACCACCATATCTTGTGTCTAGGATAGCTTCATCCCACTTGGTAACTTAATCTATAATAGCTAGGATCCATCCATAATCTACATATAATAGGATATCAATTTTACCTATCAAATATAGGATCCAATATTTGAATGGTTTAGTCATGATGATGGATTTCAAAGATATTAGAGCTCTTATTTTTCCTCCCTTAAACACACACCAAGTTTTTTAATTCTTAACCTACTAGTAGTAATCGATGAAAATGGTAGGTCAATAGTATCCAACTCCCATGATCTTGTATATCATCATGGGTGTAGATAAGTGTCCCTATTATTATGGTATTCTTTGATCAGGTCTCCTTTTCTACTTTCTTCTATACAATAGAGTAGAATACCATTGGATACTTTCCTAAACAAGACACTATCCATCCAATGATAAGCATTACCTTTTGTTTGAATTTTACCCTCTTTGGCCATCAATGCTTTTGGGACTTACCTTGTAGAAATTAATTTTCTTATGTTGTCCATACATCTAATTATGTCATTGATATCTTTTTATTCAACTAGAATGACCTTTTCTTTGGAGATTTTCATTACCAAACTTTTACATATCTCATTTTCTCTAATTAATTTGGTGGACTATCTTAATATAAAAATCCCAAATTTTATTGATCCATTTGGCCCTTTTTTCTCGTAGTTCACCATATAGTACCATAGACTAGACATTGATGTGTACAACTTGAATTCCTCAAATTCTTCATGAGTACAAATACCATTTATTTTTACCAATCTTTATTTCTCTTCATAATTGTGAATGGATTGGATCATGAAGAATATGGGGTTTTCATCATCCTCACATTATTTAGAGTTAGAAAAACCATAATTTTTTCATTTGTACTAAATACATATAGTCTAAACTCCTTGGAGAAATTTGTATTTATTAGGACTTTTGTAATGGCATCCTTGATATCTTGGAAGTATTTATTTCCTTCATCAATAAAATATAGAGAAGCATCATTTTTTAACATCTTGGCCAGGGGTCTGACCATTTAGTAAAATTTATAATAAACTTAGTAATGAACTAAATTTGACCTAAGAAATACATGGTTCCTTGGACTAACATGTGAAATGGTAGATCTTGAATGGATTTTATTTAATTGGTATCTATGGCTAAATATTATTTTCATACAACATGACCCATAAATTTACCTTCTTAGACCATAAAAATAGACTTAGTAGGGTTTAGAGAAACACTAAATCCCATACATATTTGGAATATGAATTTAAGATGCCTAATGTGCTTACTCCTATTTTTTGAAAATACCATCAAATCATCAAGCTATATAAAGATGATCTCCCATGTGATACCTATAAAATTATATAGATATATATATATATAGCCCTTTAGAATATTTTCCCTATGTTTTATAGTCTAAGAAACATTCACTAGTATGCAAAGGCTACCCATTTAGAGGTGAAAGCTATTTTATAATGGTCTTCATATTTAACCTAAATCTAATTATATCTTGAGAAGCCACCTAGGAGTGAGAACATCTATGACCCAACTACCTTCTACAATATCTTATCAATGAAAGGCAATGGATAATAATCCTTTAATAATACCCTATTCAAGTTCCTCAAGTCAATACATAATTATATCCCCATTTTTATTGTGTACTAAGATCAACTTGGAAATCCATGTGGAGTTTTTGGTTGAAAATATAATCTAAGCTTGCATAAGCTTCAATAAATATTTATTCATCACTACTTCTATCTTAGGTTTTATGTATCTCTATTTTATCTTAAAAGGATTGGTATAAGGCTCCAACTTGATAGTATTCTCTATTATATTTTGGTCAAATACTTTAAGATCTCTATATGACTAGGAAATAATGTCTCTATACTTATCATAAATCTCTTTGAAGAGGTTATTTTATTCCTAAGTGTAATCCTTCCCAAATAGTAGGCTCTTACCCTTAGCTACCTTGATTGGATAATATGAAGAAAATTTTACTCTTAGACACATTTTCTTATACTGTCATTAGGGTTAAAAAAAATCTCTAAGGTGATTAGGCCTTTGGGAAACTAGCTCAATTTTAGTTGTATGAATCCATATTTTATGCCAACCCCATACTCATTATTTTATTTGGTGTATTGAGCCTCCTTGATCAATAATTCTATGATTTTCTCATGATTATTTAAAATCTACCAATGGTTAGAATTCTTAGGAACTTCTAGTCTAAAGGCGATGTCAAATTATTTAAATTTATCCCATAAACCATTGGTGGGATCAAATCAAGCTTCCACTCTAGTTAAATCATCTATCTTTGTGTTTAATTCTATAGGCATTGCTTTGATTTCATATGAATCAAAAATTTTAAATAAATCCTTGACTCAATATTTATAAGTTTTTAGGTGATTGTTCTTTGTGGCAGAATGGGAATTGATCTAATTTATGATTATTTTAGAGTTACCATATATTATGAGGTCCTTGATTCCCATATTTTTAGCTTTTCTTGAACTATCATAGAGTTCTTCATACTCTACCACATTATTAGTATAATTGAATAATAACCTACAAGCATAATGAGTTTGTGCACCTTATGGATCAATGAACAACATGTTAGTGCCTACTGCATTCCTAGTTATAGCACTATCAAAGTATATATATCACATCTTATCATCTCCTTGACATATCAAGGATGGAATATTTGAAGTATTTATGATAAGATAATTTCATAAATTAGTTTCTTCAAACTTGACTTATGGGTATTTCTCATCTTATAACACACTAATTATCATGCCTACCTCTATATCTTAGTTTCCTTCAAGGTATTCATCATTTCTATAAATTCTAGCAACTATTCTAGTTCATTGTATTTTTATCCTCAAGCTTATGTAGGAGATATTTGCAAGGTAGTTCATTATTAGTCTTGATTATTTTTCCATATTTGGGAACCTTCATATAAATATAATCCATCACCAAGTAACCATCCCCTTATAACTTATGCATCCACTTTCTAGATAATAACATCCTAATGTACAAGGGTAGGTCTATGACTATCACTTCCTATAACACCACAAACTCTAGGTACCTAGCTATAGTATGATTTGATATTTGAGTAATCCAACTATATTTACCCTTGTGCCATCTATTTGGATTGGATGCCTAGATATATTAGTATAAGAGAGCTTTGTTGGTTCGGCTTTCATGCACACCCCGGGAAGGATGAAGCAAGGAAGCTCCGGAGACATCCACGGGACGAATCCCACTCACTTTAGGATCTGGCTGGTTATCCAAGGTGCGAGTTACAGAGTTGGGTCGAATGGCTATTCACTCTTTTCCGCTTCTGGAATAGATTTCAATATGGACTGCTCTGTTACCTTACAGGGGGTTCCCGAACTTGTTCGATAGTTGCAAAAGTTGTTGACAATCAGATTTAACTTGAATTCTTGATCTAGCTCTCATGGGTCAACAGATTTAAATAAAAGACAAACAAAGAAAATAAAAATGGATCATTCACCGAAAACAAAGAGAGGGTAGGGTAGGGCAGAAAGAGAAGTTTATCAGACTTTAACTACAAAACCCTAAACTATCAATCTTATCTATGCTATCAGCTTCACAACAGAACAAATCAAAGAAGAAAGTGTCCAGTCAGTCTAAGATCACTTTCAACTAAGAGCACAAGGCAGAGTGGAACAGATCTAGCAAAAAATTATAAATCCAAGGGCAAGTTGGTTAAAACTGGTATCTTTCACCGACAGACCTAGCTCACACAATGAAGACAGAGCAATTAGAACAAACTTAACCTCAAATCTGTAATTTCCCCTAGCAGACAATAGAACAACTGAAGCCTAACAACATATTTAAACTTGATAATACAGATTCACAGCATATATCTAACAAACTTTAATGGAACGGATAACAAAAGAAGATACACTTATCACACTCTGCAAAAGATTAGGCTCCTGGCCATGCTATCACGTAAAAGCTAAAGCACATCAACTCCAAGTCAGAAAACAAAGGATTTCACAAAATTTGCAAGAAATTGCTTATAAGCCTTTTATTTCTAAGTCTCCGCCTCCCGCAATTACATTGAGAAGAAGTATTTATAGACTCAGGACAGACCCTGATCTTTTCAGAAATATCTTCTTCTCATAACTGCAAATATTATCACATCTAAACCCTAGGACCCGGGTTTTACAATAAAAATCCATTTAAAAATCAAAGTCCGGATAGAACTTGACCATTCTGCCAATCTGTGGAGTCAGCTGCCATAAATGGAGAAGATAAAATCTAAAGCCACTTGCATTCATCCGCAGCTGCAAATAAATGCCTCCATTAATTCTGCTGGTGAGCCGGATGAGTCACCACTTCTCCATCAATTTGATCTCCGCAAAGCCATCCCTGAGTTGAAATTATCTCCATGCTATTAATTCTGCCATAAATTTGCCATTGAATGCTTTTACCGGCTTCTTCTCCTCTAGCATGGCGGTCCTTGATCAAATCTGCACTTTAACTTTGACTTTATGGCCTTTCCCGGTTGTCCCGCAAGTGCCAGATGGAATCCTGCATGAAAGACAAAAAGATTATATTAGTACTTTAATAATCATTAAATCAGAAGCTTTAAAGGTTAAAATAGATTAAATCAGGCTAAAAACCCTAAAGCAAGCTTGCATGTCGGCTTCTGTTTGTCTGCCTCACGCTTTGACACGTGTCGCTACCCCAGGATGCCTTCTGTTTCCCGCTGGAATGCACTTCTGGTCAACTTTGAGGACTTTCTCTCTCCTACCGTGAAACTGCGACATGTCGCGATTTCGCGACATGTCGCGAAATCGCGACGTCCCTGCGACCGCGCTGCTTCTTCCCTGTCGGCCGCGAAAATGCGACATGTCACGAAATCGCGCCTCCTGCTAGCGCCGTACAACTTTGCTCCAGCATGTCGCGATTTCGTGACATGCTTGTCTTGCAAGACTTCTTCAAAACGTGCAGCGCATCGCTACCATTCTCACCCTTTGCCTTCGAAACATGCAGCGCATCGCTGCCACTTTTCACCCCAGACTTTGAAACCTGCAGCGCATCGCTGCACCCTTTACCTCTCGACTTCGAAACATGCAGCGCATCGCTGCAAGCTCCAGCCCGCGATTTTGAGACGTCAGCGAATCGCTGCAACTTTTGGACTTAGCCACTTTTTCTCCTTTCCAGTCGCGAAAATGCGACATGTCACGATTTCACGACATGTCGCAAAATCGCGCTGGTCCGTACTGATTTCTTCTCTCTCCTCCGGCAGACAGCGATTTTGTGACACTTTCCAAAAATGGAAATGTCGCGATATCGCGACACTTCCAAAAATGGAAAGCGTCGCGATTTCACGACGCATCGTACCATTATGCCTTCTCTCTCCAGATTTGTCACGATTTCGTGACATGTCACGAAATCGTGCCTGTTTTCTTACTTAGCCGATTTTCATGCATTTTCTCTCTCCTACCATGAAAATGCGACATGTCGCGATTTCACGACATGTCAAAAATCTCCTCCGTACGCTTTCTCTCTCCTCATCTTGTAGCGATTTCGCGACACTTTCCAAAAATGGAAATGTCGCGATATCGCGACACTTCCAAAAATGGAAAGTGTCGCGATTTCGCTACACAAAAATGACTTAGCTGCTTTTCTATTTTCCTGTCGCGATATCGCGACATTTTCGAAAATGGAAGTGTCGCGATATCGCGACACTACCAAAAATGGAAAGTTTGATTTTTCATGAATTTATGCAACTGTTTTCTGGATTTTTCTTGGTACCGGTGCAAGATTTTCTTAAGCATGAATGATTCTAGCATGTAAAAAGTGAATTCTTGGATAACAATGCTAGAATGCAAGAAAAAACACAACTTTAAAAAGGAGGCAAGCAAATTTGGATTTAAAACCTGAAAATGATCAAGAGGGTCCCTGCTGCAAAAATGGAATTTCAGAGTTTTCAAGAGGATGGAATCTCATTTTTCAGTGGGGGTGTGTTGCTTCTCAACAAATGGCGATATCTACGGGTAAAATAGTAGCACTATTTTAGAACCCAAGACTCTGGTTTCAAAACAAAAAGACCATGCATCATGCCTTGCCACGGACATTCTTCACAATAAATTGACCGCTAACTGCTAAGTCGTTAAAATTTCCCAAGGACATACTAGGTCGGATTACTTCAAGGAAGATTTCTGATGTGCAATTTCAAAGGGTATAAAACTTTCTTCAAGGATGACTGGATTGAATGATAAACTTGGATTGATCAGCTTTTCTAGATTGTAAAAGGGGAAACCGAGTAGAGCTCTGTTTACTAGTTTAGCCTTTTACAGCCTAGACAGAGTTACCCTTTAGATTTACACGACCCAATTTACAACTGCAGGGCAGAATCTATAACTTAGAAGAAAATATTTTTGGAAGTATTGGCTGCCTCTTTTAATTATTCAACTCTTTTCTTTTTCCTTTTCTCTTTTTTTTTTTTTTTTTTTTATATCTCTCCTTCTGAAATATATCACTATCTGGAAATGACCTTAGAGAAATCACAATTTTCTTTTAACATTTGATCAATCTGGAACTCGTTTCGAGCCTAGGCATTGATAGCCTCTGTGGATACCCAAATAATTGCATGAACCATAGTCCCCTCTCATAACCAGCTTTTCTTGGATTCCCCGGGAGTTCCTCCAACTAAACAGCATAGCAGTTTCTCTATAATTAAAACAACTGTGGCAAGTAAGACACAAGATCCAATCATCTCTCTACCTTTGTCCTGAATAACAAAATAGTTCTACTGTTCAGTGCAAGCAGACTATCTCAATTAGAATGGTGAACAGCATGGGGCATTGGATTGCTGGATTGATCAGCTTAGAATAAAACAATTTTTAGCAGGCTGACTTTTCATTGATTGCTCAGGCAGAGGTTAAAGAATAGAATTTTAGAAGCCAAAGGACTTTGTACAGGCTTCCAAGGACAGACACAGGCTTCTAAAGCAAAACAAAATAAAACTGTACAGACTAAAACACTGAACTGAAGCAAATAAATTAAAACTGCACAGGCAGCAAAATAAAACTAAAACAAAAGACTATACAGACAGCAAAGAAAAGGAAATGCAGGGAAGAAAATAAAAACAGTACAGGCAATAAAAGAAACAAACTAAAAGAACCAAGCAAAGCAACTAAAACTGCTAAACTACAGCAAAGCTAAACTGCAACAACACTGAAATAAACTAAAGCAACTGAAATAAACTAAACTGCAACTGTACAGACAACAAAGAAAAAGAACTGCAATAAAGAACTAAAGCAAATAAAACTGAAACAAAAGACTGTACAGACTTAAAAGAAAGCAAGCTGACATAAAAAGACAAAGAAAGGAAATAAAAAGCACTGACAAAAGAAATAAACTGCACAAGCTAAAACTGTACAGACAACTAAAGATTAAAAAAATAAGATGAAGCAACTAAAAGAACTGCAGAGCATTAAAATTAAACTGAAACAGATTAAAACTGTACAGACATTTAAAAATAAAACTGCACTGACAAAGAAATAAACTGAAAAACTTCAAAGCTTATTTACAATGTATACATATGTTACAACTTCCCTTCATACTCAAAAAATGCAGCAGTTGGGAAAGCAGAGAAATGGTGCCTTAAAAAAATTTTGACCATGTGCAAGTAATTTAGAAAAATTACCTTTCAGGTCCTGTTGACGAAATGCACTCCAGATCGTGCTTCAAAAATTTGCTATCTGGGGAAAGACTTGTGTTTACTGTCTTCCCTGTCCCATTTGAAAAACAAATCTGCAACTCCTTCAAATTAAACAAATCATATAATAACAAATCATATGATAACATGTTTATGCTTCTACTTGAAGGGTTTGCAGAGTTCTTTCAAAAGGACTGAATGTAAAAACCCCCAGGATCAAATACCTTAAAATCTTGACAGACCTGCACCACCACATCTTCAAAATTATGTGACAACTGAAAGAAATCATGTTTTATCTGTATGCCCTGGTTCTTAACAACTTGAACATTTTGTGGTTGTTGTACTGCTTCAATATCCAGGACTTCAATTTTTATCTCTCTAGCAGAATGTTTACAATTTTCCTTTTCACCTGAGCCTTGCTTAGATTTAACCTCATCAATGTGCAATATCCAAACATCATTGTTGTGATGGTTTAGAGCTGTAACCGTTCCCACCTTCTCAGTTGCCAAATTATAAACTCCAATATCTGCATCAACACACTTTATAGCCTTTTCTTTGACATTATGTTCAGAAGTTGCAGGCTTATGTTGAGACAGTTCATCAATTCCAAGTTGGCTGACCACATTCATATTTACTATCTTTTCCTCCTTTTCTTGAAATTCAACAGGTGGTCCAGAGTAAGCCTCAATCAAGTTAACCTTTTGTTCAACAATCTGAGGCAATTCATAGAGGGTGATGTCAGCTTTAAGTTCCCTCATATCCTCAATGATGTTATCCTCCTTCGATTACTTCGCATAGTGACATTGAATCTCACTTTCATCATCCTCTCATGAGGAAGGATCATTGTTAGGTTCTGGACTCTGACATCTCAAATTATAACTCGTCCATTTTGAACTGTTGAAAATCTTGCATTTCATCCACAGGAGTCTCGTACAAGACTTTCTCGTCTCTTCGAGAAAAGTGAAAGAATCCGAAACCCCGGTTGTACTATTTTTGGGTGAACTAGAAATATCAATATTTCTTTGATCTCTAGGAAAATTTAACTCACCAGGAAAAACTTCGGATTTGGGTGGTGCCAGATCACAACTGTTCACTTCAAGCACTTCCACTTTGAACTTGTCAGAACTTTTCTCGTATATTTTGCACATGCTGAGTGGATGTGACAGTTAACGGAGTCTCCTTGGGTAGAGCATGACATGTTGGCACTAACTCATGATGTGGAATGGGATTCAAAATAGGCATGTTCTGTGTAACATAGGATATCAAAGGACTCGCTCGGAATTTGAGGCCCTAACTGTCTCTCAAGAATTAAGGCTTCTTTATAAGCCCTCGCCAGTGGTTGTGATATTGATGTCTCTCTTGAGGAAAATAGAGGTCACCGAATCCAATGCATTCTTGTAGATTTCTAAGGCCAGATTTGCATTTGGGATGTAATGGCCAGTCATTCTACCGTAAGCTCTTTGGAACCTCATATTGAAAGACCTGATAGCTTTCTCCCGACTCTCTCTTGATGCTGGAAAATTGTTGGTATAACACACCGGGGTCTATCACTTCCCCAAATTGTGATATAAAAGCTTTCTCTAGATCATCCCAGCCTAGTAATGGAATTGCTCGGTGAGGTTTAAAAACCAGCCATAAGCTCCCTCCTGGAGAGTGAACGGGAACAATCTGCAGGCAACATCTTCATGTCAGTATATTCAACAATTTTAAAGCATTTTTGAAAGCTAGCAGATGTTCTTCTCGCAGCTCTTGTCCCATCATGTTTATACCTGGGGAGATACCTTTCTAGACTTCTGGGCAGGTCATGGGCTATACCCAGGATATTCAAAGCAGTGGGGCCCAACCAATTTGCCATTATTACTTGGTCGACAGTGATGTTCTGAGTTGTGATTGGATAACTGCAAGTGGAGATAAAACTGCTCTTAACTTGAGGTCTTCTCTGGCAATTTTAAAAACTGCACTGACAACTTACAATACTTGAACTGAGTTCCACAGCCCTCCTTCTAGCGCCAATTAGATGTTGGTGTTAAGTCCCACTGTTCAGGCAAAAACTCTAACAACAAAATTTAAAAGAGCTGAGGAGGAGGGAAAAGGATTCAAAAGATAAAATACCAGACTCAGCACATACAACTTTACAGTTCAGGCCCTCCTTCTAGCGCCAATTAGATGTTGGTCCGGCTTTCATGCACACCCCGGGAAGGATGAGCAAGGAAGCTCCGGAGACATCCACGGGACGAATCCCACTCACTTTAGGATCTAGCTGGTTATCCAAGGTGCGAGTTACGAAGTTGGGTCGAATGGCTATTCACTCTTTTCCGCTTCTGGAATAGATTTCAATATGGACTGCTCTATTACCTTACAGGGGGTTCCCGAACTTGTTCAGTAGTTGCAAAAGTTGTTGACAATCAGATTTAACTTGAATTCTTGATCTAGCTCTCATGGGTCAGCAGATTCAAATAAAAGACAAACAAAGAAAATAAAAATGGATCATTCATCGAAAACAAAGAGAGGGTAGGGTAGGGCAGAAAGAGAAGCTTATCAGACATTAACTGTAAAACCCTAAACTATCAATCTTATCTATGCTACTAGCTTCACAACAGAACAAATCAAAGAAGAAAGTGTCCAGTCAGTCTAAGATCACTTTCAACTAAGAGCACAAGGCAGAGTGGAACAGATCTAGCAGAAAATTATAAATCCAAGGGCAGCTGGTTAAAACTGGTATCTTTCACCGACAGCCTAGCTCACACAGTGAAGACAGAGCAATTAGAACAAACTTAACCTCAAATCTGTAATTTCCCCTAGCAGACAATAGAACAACTGAAGCCTAACAACATATTTAAACTTGATAATACAGATTCACAACATATATCTAACAAACTTTAATGGAACGGATAACAAAAGAAGATACACTTATCACACTCGCAAAAGATTAGGCTCCTGGCCATGCTATCACAGAAAAGCTAAAGCACATCAACTCCAAGTCCAGAAACAAAGGATTTCACAAAATTTGCAAGAAATTGCTTATAAGCCTTTTATTTCTAAGTCTCCGCCTCCCGCAATTACATTGAGAAGAAGTATTTATAGACTCAGGACAGACCCTGATCTTTTCAGAAATATCTTCTTCTCATAACTGCAAATATTATCACATCTAAACCCTAGGACCCGGGTTTTACAATAAAAATCCATTTAAAATCAAAGTCCGGATAGAACTTGACCATTCTGCCAATCAGGGGAGTCAGCTGCCATAAATGGAGAAGATAAAATCTAAAGCCACTTGCATTCATCCGCAGCTGCAAATAAATGCCTCCATTAATTCTGCTGGTGAGCCGGATGAGTCACCACTTCTCCATCAATTTGATCTCCGCAAAGCCATCCCTGAGTTGAAATTATCTCCATGCTATCAATTCTGCAATAAATTTGCTATTGAATGCTTTCACCGGCATCTTCTCCTCTAGCATGGCGGTCCTTGATCAAATCTGCACTTTAACTTTGACTTTATGGCCTTTCCCGGTTGTCCCGTAAGTGCCAGATGGAATCCTGCATGAAAGACAAAAAGATTATATTAGTACTTTAATAATCATTAAATCAAAGCTTTAAAGGTTAAAACAGATTAAATCAGGCTAAAAACCCTAAAGCAAGCTTGCATGTCGGCTTCTGTTTGTCTGCCTCACGCTTTGACACGTGTCGCTACCCCAGGATGCCTTCCGTTTCCGCTGGAATGCACTTCTGGTCAACTTTGAGGACTTTCTCTCTCCTACCGCGAATGCGACATGTCGCGATTTCGTGACATGTCGCGAAATCGCGACGTCTCCTGGCGACCGCGCTGCTTCTTCCCTGTCGGCCGAAAATGCGACATGTCACGATTTCGCGACATGTCGCGAAATCGCGACCTCCCGCTAGCGTCGTACAACTTTGCTCCAACATGTCGTGATTTCGCGACATGCTTGTCTTGCAAGACTTCTTCGAAACGTGCAGCGCGTCGCTACCATTCTCACCCTTGCCTTCGAAACGTGCAACGCGTCGTTGCACTTTTCGAGTCCAGACTTTCAAACCTGCAGTGCATCGCTGCACCCTTTACCTCTCGACTTCGAAACATGCAGCGCATCGCTGCAAGCTCCAGCCCGCGATTTTGAGACGTCAGCGAATCGCTGCAACTTTTGGACTTAGCCACTTTTTCTCCTTTCCAGTTCGCGACATGTCGCGAAATCGGCGCTGTCCGTACTGATTTCTTCTCTCTCCTCCAATTTTGACAACACTTTCCAAAAATGGAAATGTCGCGATATCGCGACACTTCCAAAATGGAAAGCGTCGCGATTTCGCGACGCATCGTACCATTATGCCTTCTCTCTCCAAATTTGTCGCGATTTCACGACATGTCGCGAAATCGCGCCTGTTTTCTTACTTGGCCGATTTTCATGCATTTTCTCTCTCCTACCGCGAAAATGCGACATGTCGCGATTTCGTGACATTTTTCTCCTCGGATTTCTCTCTCCTCATCCTGTAGCGATTTCGCGACACTTTCCAAAAATGGAAATGTCGCGATATCGCGACACTTCCAAAAATGGAAAGTGTCGCGATTTCGCTACACAAAAATGACTTAGCTGCTTTTCTATTTTCCTGTCGCGATATCGCGACATTTTCGAAAATGGAAGTGTCGCGATATCGCGACACTACCAAAAATGGAAAGTTTGATTTTTCATGAATTTATGCAACTATTTTTTGGATTTTTCTTGGTACCGGTGCAAGATTTTCTTTGTGCATGAATGATTCTAGCATGTAGAAAGTGAATTCTTGGATAACAATGCTAGAATGCAAGAAAAAGGCACAACTTTAAAAAGGAGGCAAGCAAAATTGGATTTAAAACTGAAAATGATCAAGAGGGTCCCTGCTGCAAAAATGGAATTTCAGAGTTTTCAAGAGGATGGAATCTCATTTTTCAGTGGGGGTGTGTTGCTTCTCAACAAGCTTCATTATTTTGTAAAAACTTTTAGGCATAGATATGACTGCTACACCTAGATCTATTATGCGAATCCTAAGAATATAATTTTTAATCTCGAGCATCATATAGAATGAGTGTGGCTTTAACATTTTTTTACTTTTGATAATTCTATATACTTGATGCATTGACTTGAATGTCCATTAGATGTTTTTCTATCAAATTATGTTGATCTACTATGTTATTCAAGGTGGAATATAACTACTTACCATTAGCATAACTTTTTTATTACTCTTTTAAATATTTTTTTATTAGGTGGAAGAAGGGGTTTTGAAAGGGTCCTCAAATCTCTTACAACTTGACAAATATATTCAATGAAAACCCAAAGTGAAACACACAAAGATATTAACCCTCAGGGGAAAAGAAACCAAACACCAAAAAATAGGATTCCAGGATCTTGAGAGAACTAAGAGATCCCGAGAGGTGGATCCTATAGAAAGCAGGGCAAAAAAATAAGAAATTTAAAAATATGAATCAGAGGTGGGAACAAAGAGTTACCACCCAAATTGGAGTAAAAAATTTCATTTCAAATTTCAATAAAAATAATCTCTTGCTCAAATAGAAATCCAACATCCAAATCAGACTCCCAACACTAGGTACATAGGTTCCATCCTTACATGGTCTCGTCAACCCTTTTAGAAGTAGAAAATTACACTAAGCTAGCACCTCGACCCTAAATAAATTGGATCTATGATATAGGATACATTATCCTATGACCTCCAAAAGGCACTAGTAAAATCTTATTAGGAGATCCCAGGATCCACACTGCCTTCGACCAACATCTCAACACTTCAAAAAGAAGGTCAATGAATATCGAATATCCTCTGCTGATCATCCATGTCCCTCAACCTATATAAGATACCACTCCAAAGGGAAGGAATAGTCCAAAAACCCCTGATATCATCTCCTAATTTTTTTCATAAAAAATAGTTCAAAATTTAAACTTAAAATTTTCCTACCCCAACCAACATTCAATATTTTGGAACCACTTTGAATTTTGAATCCATGTAATAGAAGACTAGGGGGGAAGAAGCCATAACCAAGCTAGTTTCACCCAATAGACTAAAAGAATCTAGAACCATAGATCATTTCTAAGATTGAAAGAAACAACAATATCGCATAGCTCAAACATCAATATTTGGATCATGTTCTCAATTTGTATCAAAGCCTCAAGAAATAGAGTCAATAATGATCTAAAAGTAATATTATTAGATATATGTGAAATACAACTAGGACTAGCAAAAATAAAACACTAAGCTAGAATCCTGATTGCACCAATGTAAATATCCAATATCCCAACTAGGACAGGGATAGCACTGATGTCTAATGGCTCCAAGCCATAAGTCTACACAAATATATCATGCTCTACTAAAGTATCCCATATTTCTGACAAAGTAGATATAGGGTCAGCAACCCAAAAAATGAAAGTCCTCTCATCACTAAAAATCCCTAAATAAGGACTTCCTTCTAGGAATAGAACATGCCAGTAAGAAGAAAACTAGATTTATAGATCCAGGAACATAAACCTCAACCCCAACAAACACAAAGTTGAACTTACCCAAGCCTATTTTTCTTTCCAAGAAAGCTTGAAAGAAAGATCCCAAGAAATAGGGAAAAATAATAAAATGAAAATAGGTAGGGAAAGAGCACTATTAAAGGGGAAGACTGCACACAACACCATACTACTTGTTGAGCCCAACCAACTACCTACACCCAGACCACCAAAGTAGCACAACTAGCAGAAAAACCTACCACCCAACACAGTAGAAACTAAAGGATCTAGGATTTTTGGGGTATCTAGGGCTACTCTAATCCCTATCAGGACAAGACCACTCAACACCTCCAAACCAACACCCTTTACCAACCTATCACCCTCTCATAAACTAGCACCCTTACATGACCAAGCTCCCTCTCATGAAACAACACCCTTACCTAACCTAGATCTACTACATCTCATCTCACTCCCTCCATTTAGGTTCTTTTACAGCTTATTGAGTTAGATATCATTGTCTATATAGGGCTAATACTTCTTTCATTTTTTTTTTAAATCTAAAAACCCCTTGGGGGGCCACCTTGGTATGAGATACCATGAACAGGGGGTTCTACACCATCAAAGTCACCCAGGAGTCGCACCCGACCCTGCCCGCACCAACATTATCAATTGGATTTTGGATACCCAATTCAGCTTTTTGGTAGGGTGGAGATTTGAACTTGGGACCTCTCTTGGAAGATTGCCCTCTCCTCTCCAACTCACCTACAACTCTTGGGTACTAATACTTCTATCATATTGTTGGAGTATATTACATTATTTGGTACATGCTAATGTACCCCCATGGTACCTTCATGGTACATTTGTAATTAATATATTAGGTTCAATTCATAGTTTAGAGTATGAGTTATATTTCTTTATTTATGTAAGTGTGAATGTGCAAAATGTACAAGTATCATGTAAAGTTGTAATGTGTAGGAAATGCACAAGTGTCATGTAAGTTAGAGTGCAAGTGTAGGTTGAGTAAATGTGCACAAGTGTCTTGTATGTAAGAGTACAAATATGTAATGTAAAGATGTGCACAAGTGTCCTAGATTAGAGAGTGCAAGTAGAAGTGTAAGAGTCATGTAAAGGTGTGCTCATATTACAGAGTCAAGTGTTCATCAAGTATGCAAGTGGCAAGTAGATAAACCAAGAGTCATGAGACTTGGCATATGAAGAGCAATAGTCAAGTATCTAAAGAGTCATATTACTATGGCTATATTATGGAGATAATGCTCCATAAGAAGATATATTAAATACAATTTATTTATCTCATTATATGTTTGTAAGAGGAAGAGGAGTAATAGAGCTTGTATACATTTTGAGCAATTAATATTATAATTTTTTATTCATGCATAGTACATGAATGATTCAAGATATTTACATTCATATTTAAGCATATAAATGAATGTTATTTGATTTATTTATTTATTTATTAATTTTTTGATTATACTAGAGGAATCGGTAACTCGTTAAAATTTTCTATGCCTCTTCGTGGGTTCAAATCTCATTCTTTATCACCACTATAACCTCCAATTACCTCGAGTAAACATTTTATGTAGTCGACTACGTTGATTCAACACATCCACCAGTACTATAGGGATTGAGGGATTGGAACCTTGGTCTTCACGCTCCTACAGAATAATTTTGATCATTGAACCAAGCCCTTGGACCCAATGTTATTTGATTTATTATAAGCCTTGATATACATATTAATTTGCTCATATTATTCTACTCATATTATTATTATCTTGACCTTCAATATTGTGGCTATTTTATATTTGGGACTTGTGTGATATTTTCAAGTTAACCTATGATATTTTGTGGTAGTATAAGGCTTAAAAAGCCATCAGTGGTATTAGAGCTACCACCAAACTCTATTCAAATTGATAGAGTTTATTGAAGCCACCATTATTAATTAGCTTTATCCATTTTGATAAGGTTAATTAAGAGTATGTCCACTTTGAAGGTAGTGAGACTCAAACTCTATTTTTAAAGGTCATATTGAGTAGAAAAGGCTAGGGTCTTTCCACTAGGTTGAAGGAAAATTGATGAAGACTAGGACTCAACAAAATTAATAGATAGGTAAACCAATTAAAGAATAGTTGGTTATTTAGGGATATAGCCAACCCTAACATTGATTTGAATATTTGCATATTAAAACCAACCTAGAATAAATTTGCAGATTCAAGGACATTCTAAGTCACCTTGATAATATATTGGGTTTTATAGTAAGTAGGAGAATCATATTGAGCTCTTAGGTGCAACCTAAGATATTTTAGATTTCATATAAATAGTTGTAACAAATATTAAGTTACAGAAGTGTGAGAAGCTTCCTATAAAATATAGAGAATAGTTTCAGCTTCTGAGTACAGAGAATAGAAGAATTAAAATTTATAACAAATTGAGAAGCATTCAAAGCTTCCTAAGAAAGATAAAATAAAGCAACAGAAAATATTGTAGTGGATTGAGAAGTATTCAAAGCTTCCTAAGAAATATTGAAGAAAGAAGTTAAGAGAAAAGAGGATTTAGGTCATATTGACCTTGACATAGGTCCAAGAGGTCAATATAAGAGAAAGAGACCCTTATAAAAATAGAAAGAGGTCCTTAAAGAAAATAGAAAGAGGACCTTATAGAGAAGAGAAATAGGTCCTTATAAAGAAGATAAAAATACCCTTATAGATAAGGTAAAGAATCTCTTATAGAAAAGAGAACGAGCTCTTATAGAATAAAAGAAGCATGACGAGTTCAATAGTGATTCAACTCAACAAGTCAAGAAGGTAAAGAAAGGATCTAATATTGTAGAAATAAGTAGAGCCATATGACTATAATAAAAAATAAAAAAACCATTGACTTATGGTTGAGATGGGAGGGCTCTGGTCCCTCCCCTGCTCCCCCTCCCATGGCTCCTGGTTTCTTCCCAGTCCCTGGCTCAACCCAGGTCATCCCTCCCGGGGAGTGGTTGTTTGCAGATGATCTCCCGGGGGAGATCCTTCTCCACTATCTGCGCCCCTCCCGATCGGATAGGGTTTCCTTGGTTGTTTTTTCGGACTGGTGCTTCCCAGGGATCCCTGTTTGGTTGGGGATCCCTTCCCTTTTTCCCTCAAGCTTCCCCCTGGGGTTTTTTGTAGGTGATTCGCGTGGATCTGGTCCCCTGTGTTTCTCAGTGCGGTGGAGGTGACGGTTTAGGGTTTGGACAGCTTCCCCCTTTTTCTTGTGAATCCTCGACAGGCTCTGTGCTTGAATGGGATTCTTGGTCCCTGCTGCTAGGATCCTCTTTTGTTTTCTCGGGGCGGATTCCTTGTGGTGCAACTCTCTGGTCACTTCCTGATGGACTGGATCCTCTTTGTGCTGGCTTTCGGCTTCCTACAAGATGGCTCTCGTTGAACTGAATGTTTTCCCGATGGGCGGGATGGTTTCTCCATAGGGCGGGATCCGCTAAATCCGTCAATTTTCCCGCGAGGCAGGATCCTTTCTTTTCTGCTGGTTTCCCGGATGGCGGGATTTCCCTGTTGCTTCCCGCTAGGCGGGACTGTTTGTGGTGGTTTTGACTGCTTCCCGTGAGGCAGGATTTTATTGTAACGGTTTTTCTTTGCTTCTCGTCGGGCGGGATCTTCTTGATGGTGGTTTTGGCTACTCCCCGCTGAGCGGGATCTCCAAAACTACTTTTTTTCTTATTTGTTTGTTTCCCGCCGAGAGGGATTGTTTCATGCTTACTGTTATCGTTGGGCGGGATTTCTGTTTTGGTGTTCAGTTTCAAGGGATTGATGCCCTAGGCCCATTGCTTATGTAATCAGGTTTTGGGATCCTTGTTAAAACCCGCTATAAATACAAACACATAATTATCAAAAAATAAAAATAAAAAAAATAAAAAAACCATTTAATAATCTCAAGAGGAAATACCATTTGACCAACTACAAAGAAAAGAAAAAAGGAGTATATTTAGTCTAGTTAAACCTAAGAAAAAATCTATTTAGCTAAAGGAAGCACACTATAGAGCTATGTAAGATAATAGTCATATAAAAATAATAAGAGACACACTTTAAGCATCTAAATCATAATAAGTGATCTAAGCAATACAAAGAAATGTGTACATTTAGTTCTCTCATCAATGAGTAGTGAAAGTGGTCTATCCATCACCATCCAGACTGCACATTAGAGAGTTGTGAGATAAAATATCAAGTAAGTATAAGAAAAGTAGAACAAGCTCATTTAGGTCTATTAGCAAATATCAATAAAGCATAATCTAAGGAGAATAGGCTAATGGAGGTCTAATAGCTAAGCATAGAAGTTAGCAAAATCTAAGGAGAAGTGCAAGCAACAATGCACGAAAGCTAACAAAAGATAAGGAGAAGTACCAGCATCTAAGAAAGTGAAATCTAGTAGGATATAAAGAGAAGCACAAGTGGCTAAGGAGACAATAAAATATAGCTAGCAGAAGATAAGAATAAATGTAAGTAGCTAAGGAGACAAGCAATAGCAGCTAGAAGATGCTAGGGTGAAACAAAAGCTAAAGTGTCTAGGAGAAATAAAAGCTAAGCACTTGGAATAAATAAAAGTAAAAGTGCCAAGGTAAATAGGAAGTCTAAGCAAACTAGAGGAAGCCAGAGCAAGTCAAACACGTAAGCCACTAGGGTAACATAAGATTCCATAATGCCTAGAAATTTATCATTTCGGAGTGATTAAATAACTTATGAATGTGCAGAAATAGAATCTTATAAGTGAATTTTAGATATAGGGTTAAGCATTTCATGAGCATTGATTGTTTCATCTAAGGAGGACGTAAAATTTTAAGAACAAGCATTGATCAAGCCACCTAAGGAGGATATTAAAAGAATCATTGATCAAGTATTTGAAATTATTTAGAGTATTTTTAATTTTTTAGAAAATTTGAAATTGATAACTTTATTAAAATATTTTGAAATTTTGCAAATTAAATTTTGGACCTAAAAAGGTTTTCAACATAAATGGTTAGAAAAATAAAAAATTGCAAATTTCATATTGATATTTCATTCTAAACTAGGGTTTCATAAGGTTTCCTACCTCAAAGGTTTTCAATTTTTTTTTAAATGAGTTCCATTATGTCTAACAACAAAATTTTCCTTTTTGAGTCACAACTTCTAAAAGGACCAAATTTTGCATCATGGAAGAACAAAATGAAATCAATCCTAGCTATAGAAAAACTCTAGGATATAGTTAGTGGAACAAAGACAAAACCTAGTGAGGATGTAAGAGAAATACAAATATTTGAAGAAGGTGATGCAAAATCACTTATGTTGATAACATTTGAAATAATTGATGAAATATAACCATATGTAAGTGGAGTAAAAACTTATACAAAATCATGGAATACTCTATGCAAAATATTTGAAGGGAAAAATAAAGCTACTATTCTCAATCTACAATCTCAGTTGTATTCCTTAAAATTCAATAGTGGCAATCTCCTTAAAATTTGTATTCCTAACACTAGGTTGACTAGAAGGTAGTCTACTCAGATGTACTAACTAGTAAAGGTAGAAAAAATTGGTCACCAATGGGAATGACTAAAAAAAAATCAAATAAAGAAGCAAATTTGTACCTACTATAAAATTTTAACGTAATATGGACCATTAATTTTTGAGGGGATACAAATAATCTAGGAATATGATCTTGTTATAGCATTGCTACATGCTAAAAAAATACCTAATTTTATTTATTATTCTAACCACATTGCTAAGGGTATAACTTTGTGCTTGGGACTCTATTTTGATCCATTTAAGAAGCATTAGAAATATTGGAGAGAGAATACAATTTTCACAAGAAACTCTTCCATAGATAATCTTTCCAACATATTTATGGAAAAATACTTTGGAGGCCCTAAAAATGTAAAACAAAATACTTACTAAAAATAGTAAACTTTTATTTTAAGGTTTTTGTAGCCAAATTGCATCACTAGCATGATGACACATTAGTAGAAGATAAAATAAAAAAGTACAAGTCACAAGTATGTAATTTGCATTAATATACACATTGTAACTCACATTTCTATGTGGGTTAACTTTTATTAGAAGGTGAACCACCACCTTTCCATATGGGTGACCTTCAAAATTCAATATGGTGGATTTCTAACACATTAATTTTTGTATAAAGAGTGATGCACCCATGACTAACATGAGTAATGGATGTAATTTTCTAGCCTCACATCTCTTCCTAGATATTGTTTGCATTATACTATATTTCTAAGCAATAAAATCATTATACTATTTTACTTGTATACTCTTGTGTTGTGATTTGTTATGCTTGATTATTTTGAATTGCTATTTTTCATTATCTTTGTTAGCTAAAAATTTTGATTTTTGGATCAACTGAGATTCTAG
This sequence comes from Wollemia nobilis, assembly GCA_028583015.1. Lineage (NCBI taxonomy): Eukaryota > Viridiplantae > Streptophyta > Pinopsida > Araucariales > Araucariaceae > Wollemia > Wollemia nobilis. Next base: position 15,639,150 of record JAQPPZ010016723.1, read on the forward strand.
AGTTTTGATTAGTAGTATTTTGTATTAATAAAAATGATATTAGGCTATTAGAAGTTAAGGTATCATATTTGAGGTCCCTCTAACTACCTCCCTTGTTATTCCAAATGATCTTATGTAGGAATTAAAATGGATAACATCAATATAGTTTATCCTTTTAAGGATATATTGTATGAATCCCTCATAAAATAGAAGAATGATATAATGGATTAGTTTGATCAAGTTCTTCAACAACTCCCTACTACAAGTTCTAGAACCTCTTTTGCACTACCTCTCATTTCCCTAGCACCATTTTGTGCTTCTACACATTTTAAGGTATAGGTAAAGTTTTATATTCCTATTTTTGAAGGAAAAATTAATGTTAATGCCTTAGAAAATTGATTGGATCAATTTTTTTTGTACTTATCTATAAATAAACTTGTTGATAGTGAGAAAATCACATTTGCACTCTTTAAATCTTCATTATGTATTCAAAATTGGTGGGAATCATATTGTAATAGGGTATATTAGAGAATGAAAATGAATTAGTATTCACATGGGATAATATTATGGAGACCATCAAAGAAATATATTATCCTATGGGAGCCTATGAAGGCCAATACATGAAATGACTATAGTTACAACAAGGTAAATATGAATTTATTAAATATTATACTAATGCTTTTCACTCTACGGTAGCAAAGATACGTATTCAAGATACCAAAAGGCATCAAATCCTCAAGTACCATAGCAGGATATAATTGTATATTCAAGAGAACATAAACCTCTTCAAATTTAAGATATTGGGAGAGGCATATAAACTTGATATAAAATTAGAACAAAACCATATAAACAAAAGTATAAAAAGAGGAGCAAACAATAAAATCTAGAATACTAAGTATCAACCAAATAAATGAAGAGTGATTCTTAAAACAATCATGATAAAGGGATTCAACCCCAAAATTAGAATTGGAAGCTCAAAAATTATTCCCAAGAAAATAGTCCCTTAAAGGCTAGAGAGAAAATGGTATGATTATCACAAAAGAAACTGACATTCAAGGGAGGAGCATCAAACAATTTAGTCATTGTTTTTTTAGTCACAACTCTCTACATCCACTACACCATCACCTCTAAATCCATAAGCTGAGAATAAATGGAATTGAATCATGAAATTCAAACCAAATGTGACCATTGCCACCATACATGTAATAGAGGAGTCAAAAGAGGAGGAATTCCTATCTTACTCAAAAATATGGTTCAAGGATAAATAAATATATTTTATTGTTGGTAATAAGAGTTAAAATAATATGATTTTACTTAGATGGTGAAGGATTTGAATAATATTATCACACCACACTCACAACCATATGATATTAAATGGATACAATAGGGTAAAGACATTCATGTCACTCATCGATGTTTACTCTCTTATGCCATGAAGCCCTTCAAAGATGAATTTTTGTATGATGTTGTGCCCTTGGATGTTTGTGACGTGAATTTGGGCCAACCATTTATATGTAAGAGGTATAGAATATATGAGTCTACGACCCAAAGTATCATCATCACTATTGAAGGTTAGTGCTTTAGGATCCCATAAGTATCTCCTCCTACATATATTTTCTTAATCAATGATAAACAATAATTAATAATGATAAACAAACAAGAAAATTTAGTTTGTTGACGATCAAGCCACAAAGTAGAAGTAATACCATTGCTACATTAATTACAAGCCCTACAAAATAAAAGAAAATGGAATATTTTTCTTTAATTGAATCTTCCATATTATTTGAGTTTTCATATAATATTCAATATTGAACTTTTTATGCCCTATCATCCAACTGTGTTGGATACTTTCATAGTAACATAATAGTTGGACATTGAAGAACTCAATCTAGAAAACTTAGAACTACTATAGGAGGATCCAAATTATTGAAACATAGACCGTAAACACTAGAATGTAGTACACTTATATGTACAAAGTCATTAAGGTAGGACATCTTGGTCACCAAGGAGAATGGCTCACAAAAAAATAGATAGAAAATAATTCTTGCACCTATTGTCAAAATTTAATGCAATGAGGACCATTCCTTTTCAAGGAGATGAATGATCTAGGCATGTGACCTTGATAGAGCATGGATTTATGCTAAAAAGCACAAAATTCTATTTTTTAATCACAATGAAATTGTTAATGTCATAACTATGTGCTAAGGAATCTACTTTGATCCATTCAAGAAGCATTGGAATGATTGGAGAGAAAAAAAATTGTTGGTAAATTTATCATAGAAATAGTTGAAAATATATTTGTGGATTTTTTTGGAGGATCTAAAAAATGCAAAAGAAAATACTTAGTAAGAAAAAGTAATTTTCCTTTTTTATATTTTCATAGCCAATATACATCTCTAGCTATGTTGATATTGTAGCCAATTTTTCTATAAAAAAATGTGTCTACGTTCACAAGTCCAAATATGCAATGATACACTTCTAAGAGGTTTATCCAGAAGCAATAATCTATACTAATCTTTGATACAATCACAAAGTATGCTAGAACTTCTACTAATTTATAGCAATATCCTTCAAAATATTTTGCAAGGTAAAATATTGGTGAAGAAGAGTGTTCAAACTTGGAAGATAGCAAACTAGACCTTTTTGTGATAGTGTCAACATAATCTTGAAATTTTTTTGGACTAAGTATAAAGTTGAAAGCTCAAAGTCTAATAAAAATACTACTACCTTTGTAAGTCTAGAAGTCGTATGAAAACTATAAGGAAAACATGCCAAAAAATTTATTGTGAAGGTTAGCAAGGCCCATCATCAACTCCATCATAGTGAAAATATAGTAAAATAAGCATTATTTGTTCTAGGAAAAAAGTAAGTTGAATATTTTTTAGTTATGATATTAACCTAGGACTCAAAAGGTTTTGGCATAATAAAAGGTGTACAAGGAGCATGAGAGAAAACTAGGGAGATTAGGTTGGTAACCTAGGCCAAAGATTCACTAATGAAGATGAGGATGTCAACATGTATAATGGTTGACATGCATATAAATAACTACTTCAAAAGTAAAATGTTCCAAGCACCATAGACAAAAATAAAAGTTAGATCACATAGTAGTTGTCAAAGTAGGAAAGTGACAGCCACCTTAGTAAAGCATTATTGAAGATGCCTAAAAAAATATATGTTGAAGATGTTAAGTGGTTCTAACTCATCCTTGATCACTTAGAGCTATTTTTTCTTAGTATTTAGCTTTATTTAATCCACTAAAAAACTACAAATAGGGAAATACTCCTAATTGTAAAGGGTATGATGTTTTAGTGTTTATCTTTAGAAAGTTGTATGTTTATGCTAATCTAGAATACAATCAAGAGCTATTTAACTTACCCAAATTAGTGTTGCATATCTCTTAAGTAATATGGTTGACATGCATATAAAATACTACTTCAAAAGTAAAAGTTTCCAAGCACCATAGACAAAAATAAGAGTTAAACCACATAGTAGTTGTCAAAGTGGAAAAGTGGTAGCCACCTTAGAAAAGCATGATTGAAGATGTCTGACAACATATATGTTGAATATGTTGAGTGGTTCCAACTCATACTTGATCATGTAGAGTTATTTTCGATTAGTAGTTAGTTTTATTTAAGCCAATAAAAAACTATAAATATTTTATTGTTTGCCTATAGAAAGTTGTATGTTTATGCTACTCTAGAATGCAATCAAGAGCTATTTAACTTACCCTAATTAATGTTTCATATCTCTTAACATAATATTTATACTTTTGATATTGTTTGTTTATTATATTGGTTCTAATATTGTTTGGTATTCCTATGGTCTATCTATTAGGCCTAAACTATTTGATTTTATTTGGTTAGAGTGCTTGCAATGCTAAAAGTTGTAACATTTGAGTTGAATGTATTTTTTACATAGCATTAAATGTATAGTTTGTTAGCCTTTGCTTCTATTGGGTGGCCTATGCTCATGCAACTTAACGTAATGTTGTTATCTAATATTTGGTCATATTCAAATAAAGCTTCTAACCCTTTTCCCTCTCACCCCTTTTTCTTTTCTCTTTGTTTAGATTTTTTTTTGCAACAACTTCACAATGAACCAACCTTCTCTAGAGGTTGTCTTAGAAACAATTCTAAGCCATCCAATCTTGACTTTGGTCTAGGTAAAAAATTCACACCTAGGTATATTGAAGCATCAAGAAATTTTGACATGCCTACTGGGACCTAATTTTATCAATTAATCTCATGTTTAGAAGATTTTATAAAGATATCAAGCAAAAAAGTCACTGGTGGGATGAAAGCATAATAATTTTATGATCAGAAACCAAATCCATGTGTTCAAGAGTTTTTACATGCTTACATCTATGGATGATCAATATTATGGTGAAGATATTGGTCTCATAAATAAGATAAAAATTTGATTCACCTAGAGACTCCACTGATAAAAGAAATAGAGATCCATAACTCTATTGAAGGACAACCCCAAATCACATGATTATAATATTATAAGTAAGAAATAAAATAGAAAATCTACAAGTTTTTGAGCTCTTAGTCTTTAAGAAATTTAGAAAATTTAAATCCATTTCACCTATCTAGGCTTATTTCATATAGAGCCCCACTCAATTGTAAGTCATATCCCCAGAACTTGAAACTAGATCCTTGCCTAAAAACATGGATGAATGCATATACCCTAATTGAAACAATGCTAGACCCCTCAATATTCTAAATCTCCATGAAATTTTGCAAGCTACACTAAAATATTTTTCCTCCTATGATGGTAGTGAAAATACAACCTATGAACATTGCCAAGATATAGCCACTTTAGCTACTATGCATAATATTATCCATGAAGATGTAATGGTGAGGTTGTTAGCTTTGTATTTTAGAGGCAAGATGCTAGTGTGGTACTACTATTTATAAGAAAGCAACATCAATAATTGGGTTGACCTAGATGAAACTTTCATCCTAGAGTTCAATGATCTAAGGGATTGTTCTTCAATTCTCACATAGTTTACTTCCATGCAAAGGCTTCCCTAGGTGAACAACATGGATTTCAACATTTGGTTCAGTGAGACTTGGAGAAGAATCCCTTAGGACATAAGGTCATATTATGCCTAATATTACATCTACTACTGTAGAGATTTTATTCTAAGCTTAAGCCTATATATCCAACAATTCAATGAGATGAGATTTTATCAAATCTTTCAAGTTGCTATTATGGTAAAGAATGCACTCATATCAGTTGGCAAAATTCCTTTAAAAGTTGTAATGCCATATTTTCTAAAGGTTCCTCAAAAAATACAATAAGCCTCACCTTTGGCTCCATTATTCCCTTCATTGGCCACTTTGTTCACATCCAAGTCATATCCTCAGCATACTCTGGTCATTCTTATATTAGACATACCTACTTTAAAACCAAAATAATCCACAAAGAAGCATGAGTTGAAATCTATTATTGGAAGTCTAACTAATAAAATCACTATGATAGAGTGGAAATGATGACAAATGGAGTCTGAGAATAATAATTTATCATTACCTTAGACTAAAGAGAGTCTAGGTTTAAATAGGAGATAAAATAGAACATTTAAACAAGATAGTAGAAAATAATGCTAACTTACTAACAACTAACTACGTAGTTAAATTGACTATGACTAACCTAGTATATTTAGATAAATATCCAAAAGGTAAACAGTAAATAGTGAAAGGTAACTAACCTAGTAGTAAAAGTAAATACTCTTTTACCTAGTGGAGTAAATGGTAAATATCCCAACTAATGGAATATTACTCTAACATCCCCCCTTATTACATTATTTGGGTAATACATACATATCCCTCTATACAACAATATTTGGGTGAAGTATATAACTGCCCCAATACAGTGAAGAAGATGTTGATCTACTGGTTCTTTGCTCTGTCACAGTTCTCTGGCTGCTCCTAAGCAAAAAGTGGGTCATTCCTCACTTTGTCTTCACGCCAACGAATGTCCTTATGGTAATCACATCATCCAACCGATTTGCATGGGTAACCAGCCACTGCAATCGCTAGGTGTAGTAGAATAGATCACTTCATACAAGGTTCATTCATTTACAATATGAATTTGCAAAAGATAAGGTAGCTAAGGTGTCGGTCGTTGCCAAAAATGCACCCTTATAAGTTCCCCCTTCTTGTTGCAAAACATAGTGTAATTAATTTCTGAAGGAAGTGTGACTAAGGTGTCGGTCAAAGCCGAAAATGCACCCTTATAAGTCATCTTCCCTATTTACAAAAATCAGTGAAGAAAAGAAATGGATATCCCCCCTCAATTGCAAAAAGTGTGCAACTCAAGAGTGTTGTGAAGGATTTTACAAATATTGCCTCCTAGACAATTTTACATCACAAAAAATCGCTCCTCTTGTTACAAGTACTTCAAACACCTAGAATTTGCTATTTATGAAGCCTAAAAGAGGTACAAGCACCCCTTATTGCAAGGTCTTCAAACAAAAAACTTATGCTATTTATGAAGCCTAAAAGAAGAGTGAGAGAAAATGGTGCTTTTGCCCAAGGGACACATGTGTTTTCCCTCTACAAAACTATTTTAGCAATTTAGCACTCCTTGTGCTATCTTTGAACCAAAAACAGAATCAGAATGAGACACTTCACAAGAAAGATGGCTTCTATGTTGTGCCTTTGCCATTTTAGTTTTGCTTGTTTTGAAACCAACACTGAATGGTGTCTTGGTTTTCATTTTTACAATTTGTGCAAAACTATGCTTTCTAGGCAATTTGATCAAAAAAAGTTCACCAATTTGTCCTTTCTTATTGTAAGTACTTCAAGCATGATTGCTATTATGAAGTCTAAAAGAAAAGGTTTAATGTTGATGACTTGGACTTTTCTGATTGCCTTTTACAAGTTTTAGTTTCCTCTTATCAAAATCTATGTTTGAAGGAAGAAAGGAATTATCCCCCCTTAGTGCAAAGGATTGCAACTTTTAAGGTTCCTTATTTTCAAAAAACTTGTTCTTTCTTTTGATTACCCTAAAAGAGTACCAAAATATAATTCACTCAAACAGATATTTAATGGCACCTGCCTTAACTCCCTTCAAGAAGGATGAAAAGTTTGAGGAAATTAAGCCAAACAAATAAGAGTGAATTAGGGGTTTTGTTGATTTAGGAGAGAATATCAAGTAATTTTGGCTTTAAATCTGTGCAAGGATTTACACAAATTTGTGAAATTTTGGGGTTTAGTGTGTTCTTGATTCTATGACTTATAATTGCAAAAGAAATAATGCAATAATCAAACAAGAATGCCCACAAAATTCTTATCACCTAGGTGTCGGATGCAACCGAAAATGCACCTAATTTGCCAATAAAGGTGTCGAGTAAAATCGAAAATGCACCTTTTAATTTTTGCAACAAAATGTGTGTTTTGTGTTGTGCAAAAAATGATATTTTTATGTCTCCTACTTTGTTTTCCAATTTTGCAAAAGAAGTACAATGTTGTCTTCTCCCCTGAATTTTGCAAAATTAACAATTTTGAGCACTCCTTCCAAGACAAGTCGACACACGACCCGCATTTGGAAGGCTTCCAGAACTAGTCGACACACGACTTAGTTTTTGATGGACCCAAGGTTACAATTACTTCTCAAATTTTTGCAAAAAAGAATGTGCAATTTTATGTCTTATATCCCCCCTTGGAGAAAACAAATGCACACTTTGCCTTTGAATTTTACAAAAAAAATTGGGTCTCCTTGTGTTACAATTTGGCAAAAAAGAATTCATGTTTGAACCTTTATTGTATGCTAAATTAACAAGGTTGAGAAGAGTTTAGGGTTTTCTTATTTGCAAAAAAAATGAGGCTCTTATATGTCTTATATCTCCTTGTTTGTGAGAAAACAAAAGCACTCTAAAATTTGTAAAGTTGCAAAAAAAAATTCCCCCAAAATTGATTTTTAATATATTAATCTAATTAATTCTAGCTAATTTAAATTAATAATAAAATTAGTTTCATAAAAAATCACTTAATACAAATGTAAAATGATTTTCATATAAAAAAATTAAATTATTAATAAAATTAACTAAAAAATAATTAAAAAAATAAAAAAATCTTACCTTAGGTTTTCTTGTCGCGGGCTCCTTGCGGCAAAAAGTATTTTTCCCCCGACGGGAGTCGAACTCGCGACCTCCCGTCGGGCAGCGCCTTAGCGCTGGCCCCTCCGCCGGTCGGGCTAGCTGGCCCGACGTGAAGGGAAGGGAATGATATTCCCTTTCCCTTCACTCCTCACGCGGGCGAGGAAAAATGTGGGATTTATCCCACATCGCCCGCATAGGGGATGTAAGGGGTATAAAAGGGCTTTAAAGCCCTTAGAATATTGACTACCTTCGGGCAGTCACCCTGCCCTCTTTTTGGTCATTGCCATGTGGCACGGCTAGGTCGAGTCAGGTGGCACGTGGCAGTCCGCCACGTGTCACCCACATGTCAAGTCCGGTGACACATGGCTTGTCCGCCACGTGTCATGTCTGTCTTCATCCGGTTGTCATCCAGTGGTTGTCCGCCACTTGTTCGGTCTCGTCTAGGTGTCCTATCTAGGTGGCAGTTGCCACATGTCCTATCCAGTGGTTGTGCCACGTGTCCGATCTTGTCCAGGTGGCACTTGCCACGTGTCCTATCGAGTGGTTGTGCCATGTGTTCAGTCCAGTGGTTGTCTGCCACGTGTCCGATCCAGTGGTTGATTCAGTGCCTTAGGATATGTGCTCGAGCACAAATGGGTCCCAGCTATGATTATCCTCAGGATTTGTGCCCAAGAGTTGGTCCATAGTTGTAGGGTCTCTGATCCGATTGTTGAATATCAAAGGGCGCTCCTACCCTCTCAGATCTTGGGTGCTGGATCTGTGTCACCAATCATAGGTATCAGAGGGTGCGCCTACCCTCATAGATCCTGGTCATCAGATCTGTGCCATCGATCGTAGTCACCGAGGATAGGAGGTGTCAGATCCCCTAACAGGGATGTCCCCTATCAGTGTCGGTCAGACCCAAGGGTGCTCGTGCCCTTGGGTTTGGGTCTAGTTTCTACTTGGGATGGCATGCCTACCCTCCCAACTATGTGCTGGACCCACGGGGGTAGCACTAGCAGATGTCAATAATCGGAGGGCCTCCTATCTTCGGGATCTAAGCCCTGTGATGCAGGCTCTGGCCTCTTGTTAGGCCCGATAGGTCGGATAGTAGAATGTTGTTAGATCTGTCGGGTTCTACAGGCCTGCTCCCATGGTCGCTTGATGACGTGGGCCTATGGGCCCTCTCCCATGGTCGCCCGATGATATGGGCCTATGGGCCCTGCTGCTTGGGATCCACCTCGGTATCCATGCAGGTCCTGAGGGCCAATAGGGTCCTCAAAGACCGTGCCAGGTCCAGGTCGGGTGGAACGAGTGGAGCTCGTATTAGGCCACCTAGTTGCGATGATACCAATGATGACAAATGGAGTCCGAGAATAATAATTTATCATTACCTTAGACTAAAGAGAGTCTAGGTTTAAATAGGAGATAAACTAGAACATTTAAACAAGATAGTAGAAAATAACGCTAATACGTAGTCAAATTGACTATGACTAACCTAGGATATTTAGATAAATATTCAAAAGGTAAACAGTAAATAGTAAAAGGTAACTAACCTAGTAGTAAAAGTAAATACTCTTTTACCTAGTGGAGTAAATGGTAAATATCCCAACTAATGGAATATTACTCTAACAGGAAAAATACTGATAGAATTTTTGAAGGCTATTACTAAAGGAGATACCCCTACATCATGAAGAAAAAATAGATTCAACCAAAAACACTCCCAGAAAGCAAATTGCTATTTCCAAAATCCAAGAAGAGGAAACAACCATTACCCAAGAAGATCATTGGTGCTTAGCCTACAATGATCCACACAATATTGATTCCAATATGGTATATCAACACCATTTTGGTTTTGGAAGGACCATGTGCTTATTCCTGCGACTCTGCTCTTTTGGTTCATGGATGTGGGCATCTTGGTGGGTTCTCAAAATTTTTTGTGGCTTTGGGTGAGTCCTTTATGTTTCTTGCTACTGTGATCCCACTAGTCTTCCTTATCTAGTTTCCTAAAGCTATTCATTGGCAGTGTTGAAGGTTTTTTGGGGTTTCTTGTTGTATTTTTTTGGTCTAGGAGGACCTATGCTTAACACCTGCAACTTGTTCACCTTGTGGCTCCTTCCTTTTTGGTTCCCAAAGAACTTCCCTGCCTCTTTCCCATGGCGTGTGGTTATGCTTATGTTGCTTCCTCTTCTTCTTCGGGTACCTTTGTAGCTCTACCTCATTACAAGGGGATTTCCTGGCCTGTGGATATCCTCATATTGTTGTTCCATTTTTTAGGCCTGTGTGGGATTATGATCTAGTTTTTTTCTTACATCCCTGCATGTTTTCCAGCCCTCCCTAGGTGGTATCTCTTCTTGGAAGCTCCTCTATTCCATCATGTTGTTCGAGGTGGTTTTGTGTTCAATAGTTTTACTTTTCCTATATTTCCTTGGCAGAAAACTAGGTTTTGCTTTATCTCTTGCACAAGATTTTTCAAGTTTATGTTTTCCATGCTTTGGAGGGAATTTTCAACTTTCTTTTTGGGTGAGTTTTTCAAATTTCTTGTTGTATGGGATTTTAAAATTTTCCTACTTGGTGCTTCGGGTGTGTTTTCTTTCAGCCTTTCCTTTGGCCTTTCCTTTGGCCCATCCTTGGGCTTTTCCTTTGACCTTTCCTCTAGCCTTGTTATTGGTATTGTAAAAAGGTTTTGGGGCCCTTTCAAAACACTTTCTAATGAAATATTAACTTACCAAAAAAACATGGTCTATCAACACCAATGCTAGTTGGCCATAGTCCAAAAAGTAAAAATGAAATCAAAAGTATGAGAATATTGATTGATCTAGAGCCAAAACTCATTGCTAAAGAGCATTCAACTCTTGATTTGGTCCAAATATTGACTATATTTAGGAAAATATCTCTTTTGGTAGACCCTAGAAGACTAATGGTTTGGAAACCTTCCCTTAGCCTCAAAAGGAGAAAAAAAGGGAGAATCCTAAGGGGCATACCAAGCTTAAATATCCTAAAGCTACCTAAGAGTTAAAAAGAAAATAATAAGGAAGTTTTGGTACCCTTCTATCACTAGAAAAAAATATTGGAAGCAAATCAATAGTACCAAAGGAGTTTTAAAGAGTTGTCTTAAAAGAAAGATAGGATGTCGAAAGCCTTTAGATTAAACTTTATTGAATAATTGAATATGAACCCTTTAAGCTTATACATGCACAATGCTCTATATATTATTGGGTATATTTATCTATTAAAATCACCCCTCAATAGCTCATCATCAATAGTAATCACCTCTCCATACCTAAATCTACCACAAAGTCAACAAGATCTTGATATGGATAAGATTAAACCTACTCCCTTATATATGTATTTGTGCATGAAAGGATATATTGTGCATAATTGTATGGTCAATTCTAGAGCTACCACAACAATCATGCCTAAGGTTTTTTTTGATGATATGGGAATGGAGTACACCTAGACTAGTCCTAGCATACTTTAGCTAGATGGGAATCTAGTCTATATGATTAGAGCAATGGATATTATTATGGTGCTACATAATATTTTAATATCTCAGTAATCTAAGAGGTAATAGTGGTGGATATTGTACCTCTATTTACACTATGCTCATCAAGGGAGTTCAAAAAAAATATTGGAGGGTATATTTCCCTAGGATACACACACCTCGTGACTCCTTACAAGGGAAGGAAGCTTTGGATCTATGCAGAGAAATCCAACCTATACCACATAAAGAGGATTAAGGATCAAAGCATCCATTTTTCTAAAGATGGTCCTCTATGCCCTCAAGTGATTATTTAACAACATCCATAATACTTGAGGAGATGATAGAAGATGAATTCTCTATGTTTGATTTCAATGTAGTGATATATGAAGACTTGAGGGATCATTATATGTCAAAGAAAAGAATATAGAACCATCTAGTTATGATAAAGCAGGTATCCAAGAAAACAAATACTCAAGAGCAATAGAAATTTGGGTCACTTTGGTCTAGTTATTGCTAATTTTGGTGAATGAGCATAATGTTGATATATTAGGCACACAAAAATATATCAAAACCATGTACCATATTCTAAATAAGTGATACTTAAATAGGATCTAGGCTATAAAAATTATATTCATTAAAAAAGGGTAGCAATAATAAAAGCAAAAAATATATCAAGGTGCTCACATAGACCAAAGCTCCAAGAAAAGCAATTTAGTTAAAGCAAAACACATTTGAATCATGACTCAAACACATGTGCATTACTGAATTTGTAGCATTTTCTAATGATTAAAGCTTATAAAAGGAACATGTTAGCTCTGTATAGGCGATAAAATCATTCAAGGATCTAACATTTTTTTCTATAAGAAGTGGTTACATAGTTCCTTATTGCAAAATCTTGGTGAAAATATCTATGATGTCCAAGAATTTTGAGGACCGCTTATGAGATGTTTTTGACACAATTTTAACCATCAAATAGAAACACTTAAGGTACTCAATAGAGTAGATACCAAGGAGGGTTCATCCTTGCTAAAGCTAGTCTAAGCAATAGCTAAGCATTATCATGCATAATCAAGAACTATAAAGAATTCTATATACTAGGTACTGTTTTCTTTTAAGCCTAAAAATTTCATGGTATCTTTTACTAGGAATATTCCTCCTCTTGCACCCAATACATTTTATAGGTAGGACCAAGTAGCTTATTAAAATAGTAAGATATTGGTCTAGCTAAATAATCAATTAGAAAAACCTATGAAAACTCTTCTCACAGGTCTAATCCCCTTAGCTAATTTTTAAAAACATGCCCATGAAATATTTTCCATGGTAGATATTATTTTTGTATTAGATTAACCATGTGCATAATTTCCAAATATCCATGTCCTATTTAATAACCAAACCTTAAATTCCCTTCTATTTTTATCGAGATTTATTTACTAGTTTTCAAATACATGAGCAACTAGTGAATTCAACCAAGTAGGGTTTTTCCAATATCCATCCTACTTGAATTGGATTTTTCTATTTTGTAAACCAAAAATTTTATGGGGTATTAAAATTAAAAATCAAAATGACGATGGAAGGGCTTTATCGATAGTAGACTAGACACCAACTCGTACAATGCCCAATTCTCTTTTAGATATCAATATGTTTCTCTTGGGACCTGCTCTGTTAGGCATAAAGAGACCAATTTCTCAACCAAATTAGGAAGCAAAAGCTACATTACAAACTCAAAATAATACTAAGGGCTAGTACTTTGTACCCAATGTCATGATAATAAGTACATACAATATTTCCCAAAGAACCAATATTTTTTTGTAATTACATTAAGCACTAGATTATATAAATGAATTTTTGGGTGTTGGATTAAATAAAAAATCCATGTATAGCTTACCATTGATTTATGGGTCTATCACTTTCAAATCCAAAATGATGGCTGATTTGCTAAAATAGAAGATCCTAAGCCTAATTCTAAAACTAGAACTAGAAATGTGGAGTTATGACTCAAATAGTATTTTTAAGGATCTCCTTTCAAGTTTGAACAAGCCCCCTTCATTTTAGCATAAACCTAGTCTAGAGGTTGAGAAGAAGAGAAATATAGTAGAGGAGGAAGGTGTTGAAGTAGACCCATTCAAGGATAATCATCCTCTATAAAGCAGGTTTTATAAAAATATAAATGAGTATGAACCTCAACACAACACAAGCCATGTGTTGAAGAAGAAATGACAATAAATTCTTGTAGAAAAATATTGTTTTGAGTAGAAAATTTAAGAATGGTGAATTTTATTATGCGAAATCAACACTCAATTCTAGGTTTATGGTATAATAATTTTTCAAACATTTGAAACTACTTTTGACAAAGATCTTAAAAATAAATATGAATGAAGAAGTGAATATGGGTAATGAGGTACTCTAGAATAATATTATGAATAATAATCCAACAACCTAGAATAGATAGAGAAATATCCAAAAGATACAACTTCAAGTAGACAACAAGCTCCATAAGTGGCTATGTAAGAATGGCAACAGAATCCACCATCACCCACATTAGAAAATAAACTATAGCAAACATATACTATGGGAGTTGGTATCATAGAGAAAAATGGTTACATAGGTAGTGGTCTAAGTCTAGTAGCATTCAAACCTCTAATCACTTCTCAAGCACCACTTCATACGGGTAAAGCCATATTAGGTGTTGATACTCTTAAATCATTCCCCAATAAAATGTTTGGTCCTAACACTCCTAAAGCCTCAAAGAAAGTGGTAAAAAATAAGTGGTAAAATAAAAACATTAGAATCTCTTTTGGAACAATAAGGTCATAAAATAAAGATAAAAATATTTTTGACGATGTCTTCATTGCTCAAGGAGCATTCTAAGAAAACGATGCAAGAATCATGTGTGTTGTATTTGATTCCTTCTTTTCCTCTTCACAATAAGCATTTGCATTCTTCCCCTAATTTTTTTTATCTCTTTCTCACTTTTATCAACCACCTTCATCCCCTCCTCAACTAAATCTACCACCTCCTTCTTTTCTCATTCTACAACCATCAAAAGAAACACCCACCAAGAATCATCCCAAAGCAACAAATGTTTCTCCATGCCCAAAAAATTCTTAAGCTCCCAAACTCATAACTTCTCCATATTCCATAGCACTCCAAACTATTTCCTCCATATCTATAATGGATTTCTCCTCTCTCTCTCTCTTTTTTAATATTCCTTTACCATTCCTAGCATCCCAATGGTAACAATACAAAACCAAATCCAATAGACAGAAGCCAACATAAGCTTGGATTAGTAAGAAGAAAAAATAGATAGAGATAGAGGCCACACTAATAAGAGTTATGGATATGATTGAACCAAAGTGAAGATAATACATAATTATATTTATAACTCCTACTATGTCTAATCCAATATCACAAGTTACAAAGAATGATTATCAAGTAGCAACCAATATCGTAGACAAAAGTAAAATTCTAATTGGGGATAAAGATAAAATGGTGCATACATCCATTTATGTATTGTATACAGATAAAGTTTGGATAACAACTAAATACCACAAAGAGAAATAGAAATTAGATGGTTTGACCAAGGTCCTTGAGCAAGAAAAGACACAAAAAAGGACTTGGAGAACCAAATCTAGTAGCAACAACAAAGTCTTGATGAGGCTTCAATGCCAAAACAACTATAGGGAAGGATGCTAAAATCTAAGTTCTACAAAACAAGGTATAGGACTTGCAACAAGAGCTTGATAGTCTCTCAAGTCTCTATAGATATCTGTCACAGTATCAAAAATTGATACTAGGATCATATTTTTGAAGTTGTCAAGGCATGGTCCCAAAATCTAGAATATTTTAATTATTATAGCGATATGGATCAAGAGGTGTAAGATGACATCAAAACCATGGAAGATAATATAGGTAAAAAGAGTTAGGAAGCATATACCCTCATTGATGCATTGAATAAAGCATCCAACCAGAAAATTCCTTTAGCTATAGAAAGGGAAATGATACATCATTGACATAAAAAATTATTGAGTTGGAATGGATAATGGAATAAGGCTATGAGGCCATTGATTCAATCCTTGCTTCTAGAACAAAAATCATGGATAAAATGAATGGTCATTAATGATGGAATCCCATATCTCTAGGTGGAACTAGATTATCATATTTATTCTTTAGAGAAAATAAAAGGTATGTATAATGTAATAGTAGAAGATGGAGTTTTAAAGTAAATGACCCAAAAATGAAGAGCACCAAAGTGCAGTAAAAAATGCAGTAGTTACAATAGAGTGCAAAAATTGCAGCAACACACAACAACCTAAATTTGAGGGACCAAAAGTGCTTAGAAATTTATGAAACTTTGGGAATGAATTCTACACAATACATTTCAAACATTATATCACATGCAAAAAAAATAACTACAAAATAAAAGTGATGAACTCTGAAAATTGACTGCATGTTTCAGAAAACAAGGAGAATAAGCATATTTTTCACAAAATGAATGGAATAGAATACTATTTTTCATTCCAAATAAACTCAGAAGTATTACAAAGATTTATCCATAATATCCTATAGCTATATTACTCTATTTTACATTTACAAGAGAGAAAATAATGTTACAACACTTCATTTCACATTCTAGGAAGTCCAACAATCATGGTGACTCTTCAAGGCTTGTAGAAACTTTTGGGCTTCTTCAAATTCATGGGAGAACTTTTGGTTTTCTCTTTATTAATAAACATTAATATACAACATAATCCTCCTTGATTCTGAGTGGTGAGACAATTTTATCTCTCAATCTCAAAAATTGTTCTTTATTGACACCTTTGGTAAATAGGTCTACAAGTTGTTTGGTGCTGCAATATTTCAAATCTACAACCTTCTTTTCCAACATGTCTCTTATGAAATAAATATTTAATTGAATATTTTTAGGTTTAATATGTTGAACTAGATTTTTTTCAATATTTATTGCACAAGTGTTATCACAAAAAAATGTCCTTGGACTATTTTGAACTTCACCAATCTCTTCAAGTACCTTTCTCAACCAAAGTGCTTGTGTACTTGCTATAATAGTTTCAACAAATTTTGCCTATGTAGAAGATAAATAAATAGTATTTTTATTATTTGAGCTCCATGTTATCACTCCTAAACCAAGTGAAAAATAATTTCCAGAAGTTGGCTTTCTATCATCCAAGCAACTTTCCCAATTTGAGTCATAATATCCAACAAGCTCCATTTTTTGTTAGCATCATGATGTATTTCAAAGTTCAAGGTTTCTTTGACATACCTCAAGATTCTCTTGTTGTTGTCATGTGGTTTTGTAAATTTCTATTCATGTACCTTCATACAAGTGAAACTACAAATGCAATATCAAGTCTCATTGTAGTAAGGAACATTAAATTCCTAACAATGCTTCTAAACAAATTTTTATCAACTTTCTCTTCTCCAGCATCTCTACACAACACTTCTCCATGTGCCATAAGTTTCCAAAATGGTTTGAATTTTTTCATGTCATATTTCTTTAACACATATTTTGCATATTTTTATTGACAAATGAAACTTTTACCATCACCTTGATATACTTCCACACCAAGAAAGTATTACATAAGTCCTAAATATTTCATATAAAATTCCTTCATCATAGCATCTTAAAATCATTCATCATATTTGAATTACTTTCCATGTAGATAAAATAATCAACATATAGGAACACAAGAATAAAATCATCACCTTCATTCTTTAAATAGAGTGCAGGATCATTATTACTTTTCTTGAAACCACAATCTTGGAAGTATCCATCAATTCTTGAGTACCATGCTCTAGGTGCTAGCTTCAATAAATATAGTGCCTTCTTCAATTTATAAACATGTTTTTCCTTTACTTCCACTTCAAATCTTGGATGTTGTTGAACATAAACATCCTCATCTATATAACCATTCAAGAATAAGCTTTTCACGTCCATGTGATAAACTTTCCACTATTAATTGGTTACCAATGAAAGAGCCATCTAGACCGTCTCTTGTCTTGCAATAGGGGTAAATATTTCTTCATAATCCATACCATATATTTGAGTGAATCCTTTTGCAACCAACCTTACTTTGTATCTTTATATGCTTCCATCATTGTTAAAATTTATTTTGTAGACCCACTTGGATCCAACAATCTTCTTGTCCTTGGGCAATTTCAAAAGTTCCCAAGTATCATTTTTTTCAATGGACTCAATTTCTTCTTTCATTGCTTGCACCCAAACATCATTAGTACAATAATATTCATAACATGAAGGTTCCAAATTAACTTTAGAAAATAGAGCATAATTTACCAACTTAGCTTTTGGTTCTTCTTCATCATAACTATACATTTGGAGCTTTTACATTCTTGAAACAACTTGGTCTAACTCTTGCAATTGGCTTCTTGTTAACCTCATTTGAAAGTTCTTGTCCATAATTTGTTTGGTTGTATGTGCTTTGAGTATTCTATTTCCTATATTTGTATCCTTGGTAGTACTTTTAGATGATTTGTTTGTGCTTGAACTTGGTGTAGTCTCCTTTGAACTTATTGATGGGTTGCTAGGTGGGCTTGGAGGAGTAGAGAGAATATTTGAAGGTTTTCCCCCAATTGTACTATCTTCTTCAACATCAAATATTTTATCTGTAATTTTTTATAATTGTACACTCCATAAAAAATACATCTCTAGAGACTACAAACTTATGATTTTTTGGATTATATAGCCTATATTCCCTACTTTTTTCATAATATCCCACAAGAAAGCATGGCTCACTCTTGGGATCCAAATTCTTTCTCAATTCATCATTCACATGGGCATATGCAAGACAACCAAAAACTCTGAAATGACCTACAATGGGTTTTGTGACATACCATGCTTCATGTGGAGTCTTCTTGTGTAGTGCTCTTATGGAGCATCTATTGAGAAAGTAAACTATTGCCTAAACTACATAAGACCAATAAAAATTGCTCAAACCTTTTATCTTCAACATGCTTCTTGACATTTCTATAATAGTTCTATTCTATCTCTTCTATCCCATTTTTTTGTGGTGTATAGGTGATAGTGAGCTTCCTCTTGATGCCATATTGTTTGCAAAAATTATTGAATTCATTTAAAAAAAATTATCCTCCATAATCAGTTCACTTTCATTCTCAACCAATACTTTGAAAATCTTGAACATGCCAAAATCTTCATCCCTATGTTTTAAAAAATACACCCAACACTTCCTTGAAAAATCATCAATAAATATGGGAAAATATGAATACTTACCCAAAATTTGTGTTTGCATAGGTTTCCTGTGAAGGTTTTCCAGAAAATTGAGAAACTCCAAAAAGAATTTTTATGGACTGGATCAGAGGAGAAAAAAAGGATACACCTTGTAGGATGTACCAAAGTATGCAGACCTAGGGAAAATGGGGGCTTAGGTCTAGCGTGGCGTCTCATTTTTGGTGAAGAAAATGAATGAATAGCTATCATCAAACGAAAGTATCTTCAAAATATGGAATTTCTAAGTGACTCAGTTCCAATCATAGGTTCTTCTTTTTGGAAAGCAATTCTTAATTGTAAGGAAATCATCAAAAAAGGTTTAAGATGGGTTTTAGGCAATGGTGAGAGGATAAATTGCTAGAATGACAAGTGGGCTAAGGATGAACCACTGATGCAATATCCTAACTTAGCCCGAATCAGAGATATCATAGAAGAACTCATTGGCAAAAGAGCTAGGTTCAAAAGGTACTCTATGTTGCTTTCCTGATAAGCAATCAGAGCACACTGGTAAGGTAGATGAAAGAGTAGGCAGTCCTTTTACCATTTGATATTTACTCAACTCTAGTAAATATCCTGAACTCAAATGCCCAAATCTCTTATGCCAAAGAGAAGTGGCCTCTTTTGTGTTTACTGTCGTTGTAGTATGAGTAGAGGTAATGGCATCTAAGACAAACAAACCATGTTTGTATGAACCTGTTGCTATTTTTTCTCCCTTTTTAGTGATAAAGCAACGTTTCTTTTCTTTGTCCATTATAAAATTGACATTCATGTTATTTTCCAGGATTTGTGGAACTGACAAGAGATTATTTTTCAATCCTGGTACATAAAGAAATTTTTGAATATTACATTCTCCATCTGGAAGGGAGACAGAAACACTTCCTTCTCCTTGAACTCGATAGGTCTGATCATCAGCAATGGTGATCGGTTTACCTTCTCGAGCCTCAAATGTTGCAAACCAAGATTTATCATCAGTCATATGTTTACTAGCGCCTAAATCTATGTACCACATAGAGTCCTTGTGGGAGGAATCTATATGTGTCATGAGCACTTTGTGTGCTCTCTCAAAATCTAAACTAGAATCTTCAGCTGCAATGTGTCCCTTTTGCTGGTTGTTTTTGTTCTTAGGTTTTCCTTGGCCCTTTTTGTTTCCTTGTTCATTGGGTGATTTGTTCTTAAAACAACATCTTTTGGTTTCATGAGTGTCTTTGTCACAAATCTTACAATATCGCTTTTTCTTCGAAATCTCTTTGGCTTTACCCTTTTCTTGATTAGAAGAAGAACCTTTCTGTTGATTCCACTTTTTCTTACCACCTTGTCTTTTTGAGAAAAGAGCATTGTTGGATGCCTCATCTCTTTGGATTTGATTAGCTTCTTCTATTTGAAGCATGTTTACCAACTCGACAAAAGTTACTGTCCTGCCATAAACTTGTAGTGAAGTGATTAAATTTTGGTAGGAGTCAGGAAGAGCTCTCAAAATTATAGAGTTCAAGACTTGGTCTTCCACTTTCTCTCCTAAGAATTGCAGTTTTGTTTTCAATTCTGCGACTCTGCAGAGGAATAGTTATACTGTTTCTCCTGATTTCATATGTAGAGTATGAAGCTGTGTTTGAAGGTTAAGAATCATTGATTGATTCTTTCCCTCAAAGATGGTTTTTAAGGCATCCTATGCTTCCTTACCAGTTGTAGCTTCACTGATATGAGGTTGGATATCATCAGTAATAGCAAGCAAGATATTAAGGATAATTTTTTATGCTTTTTATCAAAGTCTCTTTGATCTTGACTAGTGATTGAGGTCTAGTGACACTTCCATCCACTATGGACCATAATTCCTCTACAGTTAAGATAGATTTCATCTTAGTCTTCCAAGCTGAATAATTTGAACCTTTGAGAAGTTGGCTCTCAGTGAGATACTTGTGTATCATAGCCATGGTTTAGGTTAAAAATTTGATAGGACTAAGATGGTTATATCTTGCACTATACCCTCAAAATAGTATATGAAAGTTGTTTTCAATTTGCCTCTATAAGATATTTAATGGCACCTGCCTTAACACCCTTACCAAGGGATGAAAAGTTGGAGGAATTTTAAGCCAAACAAAATAGAGCAAATGAAACAGGGGTAGTTTTGTAAAACTTTTGATTTTTCCCTCTAGGATATTTAATGGCACCTGCTTTAACACCCTTTAAAGAAGGATGAAAAGTTTGAGGTTATTAATCCAAACAAAGAGAGTGAATCAAGGTGATTTGAAGTTTTGACCTTTTGATGGGGAGTAAAAAATGACTTTTTTTAACCTATGCAAAAGTGTAGCATGGTTTTTGAGTGAAATTTGGCTTTTGTGAAATGCTTATTTTAATGTTATATTTGACTTTTTAATTGCACACAAAAACATGAGTGTTTAGTGCAATAATCAAAACATGAGAGCAACCCAAATTTGTATCACTCTAGGTGTCGGATGCAACCGAAAATGCACCTAGTACAAGCAATTTGTAAGATAAGGTGTCGAGTAAAATCGAGAATGCACATTTCTTACTCTGAAATATCCCCCCTTTTTCGTTATAATTTTGTAAACTATAGAATAAAAAAAAATGAATTCTATCCCCCCTTAATGTTTACAAAATGTAGAATTTAGAGCACTCCTTTCAAGACAAGTTGACACACGACCCACGTTTGAAAGGCTTCTAGAACTAGTCGACACACGACTTAGTTTTTATGGACCCAAGGTTACAAAGTCTTCTCAATTTTGTAGAAAAAAAATAGATGTGCAATGTTATGTATTATGTCTCCTTGGAGAAAAACAAATGCACTCTTTGTACTTTTGATCTTTACAAAAAAAAAATTCAGGCTCCTCGTTGTCTAATTTGCAAAAAAAATCAAGTGTGATCTTTTCTTGTATGCTAAATTAACAAGGTTTGAGAAGAGTTGTCTAATTTGCAACAAAAAAAATGTGCTCTTGCTATGTCTTATATCTCCATTTTGTGAGAAAACACTAGCACCTTTAAATATCAAAGTTGCAAAAAATATTTATTTTTAATTTTTAATTTTGCAATAGTTAAGAAAAGTTTAATAAAGTATTTTAATTAATAATAAAAAACTAAAAAATATATCTTTTAAAGAAATCAATTTAAATATTTAAACAAAAATTGATTTTTTTTTTTTTAAATGAAGTTTAAAATATTAAAAAAAAATTAATTAAAAACTTTAATTAAAAAAAGCAATAAAATTAAAAATTAAAAAAAATGAAGTACCTTGGAAGCGGCAAAGGCCAAAAAAAAAATGCCTTTTGTTCCACGCAGGATTCGAACCCTGGACTCCCCGCCATGGGCCTTAGCTCGACCCGATCAACCGGTCGGGCTACAGCGCCCGATGGGAACGAAGGCACACGCCGTGCCTTTTAAACCTTGCTGATGACAATTTTTTTTTTTGAAAAACTATAGGTTTTTATCCTACATGCATCCCACAGTGGGATGTTGTGGGGTTGATAAGGTGGAGAGCTCTGGCCGTCGTCTGCCCTTTTGGTCGCCGCACGTGGCGCCAGGGGTAGGCAAATCTACGTCGAGTCAGTCCTGTGGTGATGTGCCACATGTCGAGTCACATCCAGTGGTTGTCTGTCACTTGTCCGGTCCCGATCCAGTGGTTTTCTGCCACGTGTACACCAATGGTTTTTTGCCACATGTTCGGTTACAGTCCTATCTAGTCAACACCTCGAGGTGCATGCCAAGGTCCAGTCAGCATCGATCCAGTCCACGTGTCCCTCGGAATGCATTCCAGGTCTATTCTACATCGATGTCCACATGTCGGTCAGGGATTGGAGGGCCGCCTGCCCTCTCAGATTTTGAAGGCTAGGTCAATATACAGGGAGGAGAGGGTGCTCCTACCCTCTTGATTCTCTCGTGATTGGGCCACATGGCCTACATGGCTCTGCAGGCCCGAGGGCCGATGCGGGAGCCGAGGTTGAATGGCCTCAGCTTTTTGATCGCGTTCGATCTAGGGAAGCATGGGCCCTCGGCTCAGCCTACGTGCTAGGTCAATGGGCGAATCTACGGGCCCTCTGGTTGCGTCGTCTACGACGGCCAGGTCTGAGGGCCGACTGGCGACGTCGACTATGACGGCCAGATCTACAGGCCTACTGGCTACCTCGACTACGACGGCCAAAGCTACAGGCCTACTGGCTACGATGGCTAGGTCTGTGGGCCTTCCCCGTGAGGAAGAGACCACGTTGAGCGCCTCAGCTGCTCCGTGGGAGTCCGCAGCGATGGGGAACGAGCGAGAGCTCGTAGGCGAATGATACCAATGTAGGTCCAAGGTAAGTCCAAAATATGAAATTGAACATTAGCTTAGGCAATAGTTTGCCCAAAATATATATAACAAAATAATCAACTAATCTAGTCTATCTCGCTAACCAACATGGTAGGAGAGACGTGTAGCTAACTACTAACCTAGGTAGAGAGTTCTAACCATAACACTAACCTAAATATCTAACATAGGATATTTAGGTACTTACCTAGTTTAACAATGAAGAAAATATCTCATGGTAATTACATAATTACATAGAAAAGTAAATGTAATAACCCCATGTAGTGTAATGCAATACACTACCTTATTTTACCCTAAGGAGGAAGGGTTTTTTTTTTTAATGGGTGGATACCAAGGCATGGGGGATGGGATTTTTTTCGAAGGGGTGGAGATCAAGGGATGAGAGAAGGAATCTTATTTTTGTTTTGAAGGGGTGGAGACCAGGGCGAGGGGAGGGGCTTTTTTTATTTAAGGGGTGGAGACTAGGGTATGGGGGAGGCTTTTTTCTTTTTTTACCTTACGCTATCTTCTATGCAGGTTTTTCTTGCATAGGCCTATGTAGGTTTTTGTTTTTTACTTTATGCAGTTTTCTACGCAAGGAAAGCCTACATAGGTTTTTATTTTGTGTAGTTTTCCATGCAAGGAAAACCTCTGCATATTTTTTTCGTGTAGTTTACTATGCTTTTTTTATATGCAATTTCCTACATGGATTTTTTCTTTTGTATTTTTTTCTCTATGTAGTTTTTTCTTATGTATGGGATTTTTTTTGCGCACATTCTTGTGTAATTTTTGGCAATCTTATTCCAATGCAGATTTTAACTACTTTTTAATGCATATTCTAGCATAATTTTCAATTTTTGATGCGATCAATGCAATTTCTTATGTAGTATAATCTATTACAAAGTGGTGCCAAAGAAAATTTTATCCTTGAATTTGATCCAAAAACTTGTGAAAAAGCTTTCTTCCAATATTGTGACATTGGCCTCATAACTCCTCCCCCAATTAAAACTAATGTATTTCTTCATGCATCCTTCTTTGGTGGCCATGTATGTGATGACACACCCTTATTAATGTGGCATGTTGATGGTTGGCATGCCTTCCCCCAACTTGAAGGGTTACAAAGCCTAGCCTTATGTTGAAAATTAAGAATATTTTTTTAAATCCGGTATTTTGATGTAGGTGCCAATATTTTCTACTCATATTTTGACTATTTAGTCTTCTTCAACGTAATTTTCTATGCAATATTTTTTCAACATAGTTTCCTATGTAGTATTTCTCAACATAATTTCTCATGCACTATTTTTTAGCACACTTTATTGCACAAATTTTTGAAGTATTTTTTGATGCAAAACTTCCAATATTGGAAGTTCTTCAATGAGATCTTCTCCTGATATCTTCTCTTTTGCTTTAGGATTGAGCTATTTTGAAGAAGATACTCTTCCTAACTTTCTTGTAGGAAGTCTCCCAACTCACTGAATCTTCTATTCCTACAACAAAGATATTAGTACTAAAATATTTAGTGTACTTTTGAATCAGATATTCTTCTTTAGGATCAAGGCTTATGTGGCCTATTTAAGTATCAAGACTTCTATAGCCTTTTTCAAAACAAGGCTCTTGTGGCATTTTTAAGTATCAAGGCTTCTATAGACTTTTTAGTATCAATACTTATGCGGCTTCTTCTTCAAGGCTTCTATGGTCTTTCTGTATCAAGGCTCTTCTGGTCTATTCTTCAATTGTGGAATTCTACAACCTAGCCCAAAACCACTATCTTGACTGCCAACCTTTCCAAGAACCCATTTGCTTATGAACTAACATTGAGACCGCCAACGAGACCACCACCCTGATTGGTATCATTGCAAATTAGATTTTGCAAGTCACCTTCTGCATTTCTCTCAGACACTCGGCCACCCTGCACTCACCTTCCTGCTCGCACTCATGTTCAAAACCCTCAGGTTTTATATGTTCAATAAAGTATATTGAAAGTGTTTATAATTTTCATGTTCACTATGAAATCTTGTAGAAACCCTAGTCTTCAACCCATAAATGAAACCCTAAAAAAAAAAACCCTAGTCTTCAACCTGTAACTTCCTCTTGCAAAAACCTTAGTCTTCAACCCGTAAATGAAATCCTGCAAAAACCCTAGTCTTCAACCCAAAAATGAAATCCTGCAAAAGCCCTATTCTTCAGCCTGCAACTTCCTCCTATTGTTCACTGTAAAACCTTGCAAAACCCTAGTCTTCAACCTATAAATATTGTTCACTCTAAAATCCTACAGAAACCCTAGTCTTCAACCCGTAAATGAAATCCTGCAAAAACCTTCCATTTCATCCTGAGAATTTTAATCTGCAACTTCCTCCTATTGTTCACTATAAAACCCTTATCCAATAATTTAAACTACAACTTCCTCCTTGCAAAACCCTAGTCTTCAACCTGTAAATGTTGTTCACTCTGAAATCTTGTAGAAACCCTAGTATTCAACCCGTAAATGAAATCTTGCAAAAACCGTAGTCTTCAACCTATAAATTCCTATTGCAAAAACCTTCTATTTCATCCTAAGAATTTTAATCTGTAACTTTCTCCTGTTGTTTACTATAAAACCCTTATCCAATAATTTAAACTGCAACTTCCTCCTTGCAAAACCCTAGTCTTTAGCCTGTAAATGTTGTTCACTCTAAAATCTTGTAGAAACCCTAGTCTTCAACTCGTAAATGAAATCCTTAGAATACCATATAATCATGAGATCTTGGTTAATTTATATATATTTTATATTAATAATATTTTATTTATTTTATTATTATAACATATATTATTTTTACATGAAAAGCTAAAATACTTGCTTAATTTCTTTGTTCAAGGGAAAAAAATAACACAACTTTCAATTTACCAAAATTTTAAGGGTAAAATAATTGATGGTTTCAATTGTGAGCACTAGTCACTCAAAAGCAAAGTTACTTAGATACATAGGGGAGTTGGTTACAATCACACTATTTTTAGTAATTGTAAAGAGCAGGGTTCAAACCATAAAAGTTGCTTCTAATAAGCCTATTCTACCTCATTGTTGTTGACCTGAGGGTTCAAACCAGAGTGGCTGCTTCCAATAAGGCTATTCCACCTCGTTGTTGTTGACCCGGACCATTGGTCACTCGAGATTCATACCGTCATCGTCGGTTGCTCCCAACAAGCCTATTCCACTTCGTTGTTGTTGACCCGATGTGAAGAGGACCACCAGTGGCTTGGGATTTGTACCATCATCATCGGTCTAGCATGTATTCAAAGCAGACTACTACCTTTGCAAATTGACACCTCAAGGTTTGAACCTAGATCTCTTGGTAAGTGCCTCACCAGACTAACAACTACCTTTGCAAATTGACACCCCCAAAGTTTCTTCAAGTGTCTGGTCAAACAAACAACTACCAATCCACCTAGTCTTTGAGGGCTACCTTGTTACCATGTAATTAAGCTTATATTAATCACATAATCCTTTACTTTCAAATTTAGAAATAAACATTATAACTTAGTAATTATAAGTACTTAGTTCTCTCACAACTTCTGTGGTGTTCTTTTTATTATGATAATTTTTCAAACGGAAGCTTAACTGAATCACTTACACTCGCATCTTTAATGGTTTGATTTTGAATTTTTATGAACTTAATAAAAAATTTCATCAACTTAAAATCCAAAACCATATCCATTCGAAATCCAAAACAACGTCCTTAACACATTTTAACCAAGAAGACATAGAGATCAAGATCAGAATCATGATCTATTAATTAATCAACAGAACTCTAAAGCAAAGAAAACAAAAGAAGATCAGACGCCATGGCAATTACACCCGTAACAAAAACAATAACATGGTTTGAGACTAGTGTTGCATGGGCATGCGATGGAACAAGAATAACATTATCGATGACAGGTCCACAAAACTCAAGCTCCTTAGTCTGAGCTCTGTAAAGGCTAATGAAAGAAATATTCATCATCTGTGCAAAGGCAGTAAACTCCATGGAGAAACCAAGATAGTCACCTCTCCCATAAGACATGTAACTGAAGTTCCTCAAGGTGGATCCGACCTGGACCCCAACGGCCAATCCACTCACGCACGAATCGTTTGCATCTCCCGCTTGAAATTTCAATACATAATTCAATCCAACAGACAGGGCGACAGTCTGCTGAATTCCACCTGTGGGACCTGAAACGATTTCCACGGCCCCATTTCCTTCAAAACCCACATACTTGACAGTATCCATGATTTTCCATCCCGGCAGAGAAGATGCATGCCCGTCTACACCGGCTTGTGGATGCATCAGAACTCCTCCGCTTGATTTTGGGTAGATGTAGGGTCCTTCCTCAAAGTCCCCGTTCAAAAGTATATTACCTAAAGTAACACATAGTTAGAAATGCACACAGACCTTATTGGTGAAAAATGTAACCTTTTATGTAGGAAGCACATTTTTTAATGTTTAACCATTATAAGGGGGGGCAGAGTTAGAAGTTAGTAACAGTAGAACCCCAAAGTTGCTATAGAGGACAATGAGTAAGAGTTCAATGTTCCTACATTTGAATAGTAGTCTGGTTTAAAAAGCAGTTAGAACTTGTATGTTTATGCAACTTTTAGGAGAGTTAGTTATAGTTATTATTTTTAATAACTAATAAGAGTAGGGTTTAAGTCATAAGGACTATTTCCAATAAATTTAGGGGTCATCCTCAATCTAACCTCAATTTTTTACAAGAGTAGGGTTCGAATCACAAGGACTGTTCCCAACAATTTTATGGATCATCTTCAATCTAGCCTCAACTTTTAGGAGAGTTAGTTATAGCCATTATTTTTAGTAATTAGCCAGAGTAGAGTTCAAATCACAAAGGACTGTTTCCAACAAATTTATGGGTCATCTTCAGTATAGCATGCATTTAGAGGATTCGGAGCAAACTACTACCTTTGCAAAAGGTTGGCTTCCCCAAGATTTGAACCTAGGTCTCTTCTTGGTAAGTGCCCAACCACACCTACACTTACCAATCCACCTAACCCTTGGAAGTTGATTTGTTTTTAAATACTGATTATGCAACTTCAACTTTTGATTCAAAACTAATTCAAGACTAATTCAATATCAGAGTATGACAAGTAAACAAGTAAACGACTACTTCAATATCAAAGTATGACAAGTAAAATCCGAACGGATATTACTCCGAAGAGTTGGGTGAATTAGTAAGTGTAGGTGTGGCTGGGCACTTTACAAGAAGAAACCTAGGTTCAAACCTTGGGGGAAGTCAAGCCTTTCAATGGTAGTAGCCTCATCGGAATTCTTTGAGTGCGTGCCAAATAGAGGATGACGGAACGAACATCGAGTGATAGGTGGTCTAATGGGTGGTCTAATGCGCGGGGCACTTTACAAGAAGAGACCTAAGTTCAAACCTTTGGGGAAGTCAAGCCTTTGAATGGTAGTAGTCTCATCTGAATCCTTTGAGTGCGCGCTAAATCGAGGATGACAGAATGAACATCGAGCGATGGATGGTCCAGTGCGCGACAAATCGAGGATGATGGATGGTCCCGATGATGTTTGGTCCAATGCGCGGCAAATCGAGGATGATGGGTGGTTGAGATGATGATTGGTCCAATGCGCGACAAATCGAGGATGATGGGTGGTCCAGATGATGGTTGGTGCACCAAATCGAGAATAATGGGTGGTCGAATTCACGTGGAGTTTTTAAAACAACAAGATAACATAAAATTTGAACCCGGAACTTTATTTAAGGAAATTATAAAAAAAACAGCGGGTATTAATTCTATGTGGCAGCATGGTTGCAGAGACACTGCAGTGTTTTTGTTTCTACATTTATTGCACACACACGTTTTATATACATCAAGTTTAAAGTACTCTCATACCTTCGACGCTCTGTAAATCCCCCTGTTGTTTGAGGTAGACGGCATCCAACAGAGGCCCACATGAAAGGTTGGCGTAATTTTGGGCTTGGCTGGCAAATGTGAGGTTCGATTTCCTAGCTGTGGCTGTGAATGCCCAGGCGTGGGTTTCCCAAGAGTGGTCGCCATACCTCTGCTCCAAATAAAACGCAGCCTTCGAATTTGGAGGACCTGATATGGTTAAGTAGCTGGGAGTCCACCAACAGTCCTCCCCCGCTGGTGTGAAAGTAAAGGTGAGCAAGTAGAGAGACTGTGGAATGGAAATAAAGCTCTGCGTAATCCATCCCTGGTGACCTAGCTGAATACCGTGGCCATTGTTTGGCAACGATATATCGCCGCCTCCTGTCACATATTCCACAACACCTCCAAACACCCATCCTGGTACTGTATTTGAAGCTTTTAG
Organism: Wollemia nobilis; assembly: GCA_028583015.1. NCBI lineage: Eukaryota > Viridiplantae > Streptophyta > Pinopsida > Araucariales > Araucariaceae > Wollemia > Wollemia nobilis. The sequence continues at coordinate 15,668,568 of JAQPPZ010016723.1, forward strand.
TACAATTCTTTGGTTTGTGTTGTTTAGGCTAATTTTGGCAGGAGGAGCCTCGAAATCTCCGTTCTGCAAAACATCTTTTGCCATGGGCTATGCCTAGTTAGATTAAACAGTAGTTCAAAGAACATTAGGGAAGATGGTTTTCTAAACTTTAGGAATATGAAAATATCTTACCACCCGTCAGTACAAGGCACTGCCATCTGAGAGTCCAAATCCAGAAGAACCATGCTTTAAATGCAAGTTTATAAATTTTTTGAGACATTAGCTGAAACTTGTCTGTCTGAGGATTAACTGCATTGTATGGATTTTATCAATCCTCTTCGAAGAAGCCTTGGTTTTGTTTAAAGTGGACTTTCTTTTGAGGGAATATGGCAGAGTAACCAGCTTAAGTTATTCTTTCATCTTCTCTTTTGACGTGTTATAAATTCCTTTACCCTTACTATGCAAGGCTTCCTTTCTTGTGATTCAAGTACGCTGTATGGAATCTGCAACCAGTTGGCACATAAGCACAGTGTCTTTTGCATGCATTTATTTATTTATTTATTTATTTTCATTAGCAGAGGATGACCATAGTACGAATCCTGAGCAACTGGTGATTTGTTTCATGCCAAGTACGAAACCCCGAGCAACTGGTGATCCGCAGCATGTTGGGTTATTTTACAAAGGTTGTAGTCTGATATGAATCAATAGGATCAAACTCACCTTCTCTACTTAAACAACAAAAAAAAATAAAAAAATTTATTAATTTTTAATAATTATAAGACATTAGTATAATTTTAATCTCATTTGAAAAATCTAAGTTTAATCCGCTCAATGTATATTAAAAAAAAAACTTAATTTTTAATTCTAAGTTACATCAAGTATATGTAAGTTCGATTAATATTATAAGAATAATTAAAAAAAAAACCTACGTATGTTAAGATTTATGGTAGTTTTTAATTCTAAGTTACATCAAGTATATGTAAGTTCGATTAATATTATAAGAATAATTAAAAAAAAAACCCTACGTATGTTAAGATTTATGGTATTGCAAGTGGATGTACTAATATTGTTGGTAGAGTTTTTTGTTTTTTTTTTAATAAATAATTTATTTGGGTTTGTTTTTTTTTTAATAAATAATTTATTTGGGTTGTGTAATGATTCTATTATAGTTATATTGGTTTATTTATTTTTATTTGTTGAGATTTTAAATTTAGATAGTTAATCTTTGAGTATTAGGGTAAGGGTTGATGTTAATTTAGTTTATTAATAGGAAGATATGTGTGGTAGTTGGAATATTTTTTATGTTTGAATTTTAGCTACTTTTTTATGTATAAATAAGAGACTTTTCTTAAAATGGTTATGCTATTTCACCCTCTCCAAATGGTTAAGGATTTGTATGGATTTTGAATCTGATTATTGTATATTTGATTTCTTGACAATTGAATCTAAATTATTGTTATCATTAGATATTGTTTATTGTTGTATTTTTTAAAGTTGTTTCATTACATGTGATATTAGAGTGTCAATATTGGTTCCTTGTGGTGATGTGTATTTGCAAGAAGAAGGGCATTGATGTGTATTTGCAAGAAGAAGGGCACATGAATCATCTTAGAAACTTTACCAAATAGTATTGCTTCTTGTTTTCTAATAATCTTTTTGTAAATTTTTTTACTTACCTTTTAGTGCATTTATCTTCTAGAATATTATGAGCTTGCTATTATTACTTCTTATTACTGATCTTGGAAAAAGAGTATCTTGTGTCATTGGATCCTTAGGAGAGATCTATCATATTGCAATCATCTCTTCAAGTTGATCAAAACAAGGGGTATTTCTAGAAACACTTGCAAGTGTGCTAAGACCCTTATGGGACACCTATCTCATTGCAATTATCTCTTCAAGCTTATCAAAGTAAGGGATATTTATTATGAGATTTTTTAGTAGCATTCCAAAGATGTTTTGGAGTGTTTTGCAACTACCTCTAGTGTATGAATGAACCTATTGATCCTTTTGACTGGTTGTGAATCAATAGTCGATTGTAGTGCATTAGTAATTTAGAGGATGTGCATATGAGCAAAAAGAAGCATCAACCCAAAAATCTTGTTAAGCATCACAATACTCCCCCAAATATCAATAGTTTTGACCATTGTCTTCTTTCTTCCGTAAACACCATGGCTTTACCTCCTCCCAACACCTCTTGTCCTTCCTCCCCTCTTTCCAAAATCCCCTATTGCTCCTACTACTACCCCTCCAACTGGTAATCCTCTTATTGATATTATTGACCCTAGTTTGCATATCTATCTTGAGAATCAATAAAAAATGATTATTTCCATTGTGAAGTCCTTAGCTAAAATCCAAAGCATCCTACATATATCCTCTTCTATTCATATCCTTGTATATAAGTCTCAATAGACGTTCAATAACAACCTTCGATTATTCATCAAACACCAAATATAAGAGACACAAGTGTTCTTCAAGAGTTACTATCTAGTCATAGTCCTTTAGTTTCCTATGGAAGTGACTCAACTCCCTATTCTAATAAGGTACTCTTCCATGTATGGGTGGTTATATCTTAGGCTTTGCATGTGATCTAGAATCCTCTATAGAAGGTATTTCTAAATTTCTTCATTGATCTCATGATGTTCATGTTCCACACATCGACATCCCCACCTTTAAGGGTCGGGATCCCCATTAATGGCTAGCCAAGATGGATATCATTATCCATTTACACCATATTCCTAAAGAAGGTCATATCGCATTAGTAGATACCGAGTTGGGAATCCATGCTCATCAATGGTTATTATGGTAACTTCACCAACTAGAGGCTCCTCTTTAATAGCTTGATTGCAAAGGATGATTCCTCCAAATTTTTAACAAAGGATCTTCCACATTATATGTGGTTCATCTAATGCAAATAAAACAATCAGGAATAGTTGAGTATTGCATATAGTTCATAAATATTTTCACCTATGCCTAGCAATTGAATCTAGTGGTGGTGGTCTCAACCTATTTCAATGGTTTAAGGATAAAATTTAGTGAAAAGTTGATATCCTTAACCCTTATGCTCTCAAAGATGCTCAACATATAACTTTGGAGGTAGAGCAAAGCTTCAAGATTCTAGTCCCCAACATAGACACAAATCCAACTCTCAGTACCTTTACTTTAATAACCACAATAATAAGTGTTGTCAATCATTATTCTATTTCAAATGTCATTCTCACAATCCTTGAGATCAAGCCTATGAAAAATACTATAACTTTCAAGTGGAAGGTGAAGATATAGTAATATCAAATTATAAAGATTCATTGCAACAAGAGCAAACAACAAAATTAGATAAGGTGAAACGTGAGGATGATACCATAGATCTCTTTGCTCATAATATTATGGGACTCCAAGCTCATCATACTATCAAGGTCTAAGGATTCATCAAAAGACAATGCACCAATATGTTGATTGATTCAGGTAGCACACATTACTTTATAAATAGTAAGACAACAAAGTCTTTAGGCTTATATATCAATTATTGTTAGGAATTAGTGCATCATAGATAATATGAATGTAATTTGAGTAAAACCACTTGCACATTGTATATGAGGTCCACTAGTGGTTAAGTGTAGTTGTAGGATTGGTTATGGTTGGCTATGCCAATTTGGAAAAATGTATTGTATTTAAATATCCTTCATTGTAGCATATAAATCATTGAAGCATATAAGCATTAGTAGTACCAATGATGTCAGAGTAGGTCTTGATGGTAGGGTTATGCATAAGGGGTCGACCCCGAAATATATTTATAAAATCAAGGTGAATTGTCTTGAAATCGTGACAAATTATGTAGAAGTATACATGGTGAATTGCATTTATTTATCTCCAAAAAATTTCAAACCGTGGCAAATTGTATTAATTTATCTCCAAAAAATTTCAAACCATGGCGAATTGTATTAATTTATCTCGAAAAAATTTCAAACCATGGCGAATTTTTCTATGTTGAGGGCTATGAATATCGGTTTACAAAATTTAAAAATGTACGGTAAACTTAAAAGATTTAGGCCAATGTGGAATACTTTTAGCCTTTATGCTTTATGATGATTGGTCTGAGACATGTTTGACGATCGACTGCATGCATGACGATCGACTGCTAACATGATGATCATTTGTAGGTATGCTGATCGGTTATAGCAATGTCGATCGATTGTAGGCATGACTATCGATTGCAGGTATGACGATCAGCTATAGGTATGATGATCGATTACAGGAATATCAATCATTTACAGGTATGGTGATCAGTTGTAGACATGGTGATCGACTGTAGACACAACAATTGGCTACAGACATGACGATCGACTGCAAACATGATGATCAGCCATAGACATGATGATTGGCTACAAATATGATGATCAATGGCATGCATGATGATAGGTTGTAGATATATTGATCGATTGTAGGCATGAAGATCAGCTGTAGACTTAACGATCAACTGTAGATATGACGATTAGTTGTAGAGATAAAGACTTGTGGTATGCATGATGATAAGTTATAGACATGACGATCGGTTGTAGGTATACTAATCGAATGCAGCTATGATGATCGATTACAAGAATACCGATCGATTATAGGAATGTCGATCGGTTGTAGGTATGATGATTGACTGTAGGCATGACAATCAGTTGTAGGTATGACGATCGATTGCAAGAATGCCAATCGATTGCATATATGACGATCGATTGTAGGAATGCCAATCAAGTGCAGATATGATGATTGGCTACAAATATGATGATCAACTGTAAGAATACCGATCAAATGCAGGCATGACGATCAGATGCTATAATATCGATCAAGTGCAAGCATGACGATCGGTTGTAGGAATACCAATTGATTGCAAGTATGTCGATGGGCTACAAACAATGTCGAGTACCCAATCAGTAACAACGGTGCATCTGTACCACATGTCAACCATCCGTGAAATTATTACATGCAAAGGCCACATGTCACCTGTTGTGGCTAATCCACAACACACCCCAAAATTGGGGACCCACCTTTTTTGCATGCTTTCAAAGAAAACTGCAGTGGCCCAGATGCTAAAAAATCAAAGGAAGAGCAAAATATAGCAAGAAAAATAAAGTGTCGCGATATTGCGACATGTTGCTCCGTCGCGACCAGAAATGAAAAATTGTCGTGATATCGCGACATGTTGCTCCGTCGTGGCCGAAAATGAAAAGTTGTCGCGATATCGCGACATGTTGCTCCGTCATGGCTAGAAATGAAAAGTTGTCACGATTTCGCGACATGTTGCTCCATCGCGGCTAGAAATGAAAAGTTGTTGCAATTTCACGACATGTCGCGTTTTCGCGGCTAAGAGCAGCAGAATGCATCGTGAAGAGAAAATGTTGCGATATCGCGACGTGTTGTGAAATCGCGGTGCAAGACAAAGAACCAAATTAAAGACTCAAAATGTCACGATATCGTGACATGTCGTGAAATCGTGGTTCATAGAAGAGAGAGAAATACAAAATGAAAATGTCGCGATATCGTGACTTGTCATGAAATCACGATCGAAGGCAGCAAGAGAAGAGTCAATGCAGAAGTTGTCATGATATCGCGACATGTCATGTTTTCGCGACCTAAAGCAGCCAAAATGAACGTAGAGGAAAAACGTCACGATATCGCGACAGGTCACGTTTTTGCAGCTCCAAGCAACGAGATGGTACGAAAGGAAAATATGTCACGATTTCGCAACATGTCACGATTTCGCAACATGTCACGATTTCGCGACAGAAAGCAGCGAGAGATAGTCTGAAAGAGAAAAGCGTCACGATTTCGCAACAGAAAGCAGCGAGATAGCTAGAAAGAGAAAAGTGTCATGATTTCGTGACAGAAAGCAGCGAGACAGCTCGAAAGAGAAAAGCGTCATGATTTCACGACAGAAAGCAGCGAGACCGCCAGAAAGAGAAAAGCGTCGCGATTTCACGACAGAAAGCAGCGAGACTGCCCGAAAGAGAAAAGCGTCGCGATTTCATGACAAAAAGTAGTGAGACAGCCAGAAAGAGAAAAGCATCGCGATTTCGTGACAAAAAGCAGTGAGACATCCAGAAAGAGAAAAGCATCGCGATTTCGTGACAAAAAGCAGCGAGATCGCCTGAAAGAGAAAAGTGTCACGATTTCATGACAAAAAGCAGCGAGACAGCCAAAAAGAGAAAAGTGTCATGATTTTGCGACAGAAAGCAGCGAGACAGCCCAAAAGAAAAAAGCATCATGATTTCACGACAAAAAGCAGCGAGATGGTACGAAAGAGAAAAGCATCGCGATTTCATGAAAGAAAGCAGCAAGATGGTATAGAATGAAAAAGTTTCACGATTTCATGACATGTCGTGTTTTCACGGCTAAAGTGCAACAAAACATAGCGAAGGAGAAAAACGTCATGATTTTGCAACAGGTTGCATCCACGCGGCTCGAAGCAGAAAAACGTCGCGATATCGAGACATGTCTCATTTTTGTGGTGCTTGAAGACGAATAAAGCTGTGGGTATAAAAACATCGTGATATCACGACATGTCTCGTTTTCATGGTACAAGAAGAATAACAAAGCTACAGGGTATAAAATGTCGTGATATCGTGACATGCTATTTTTTGTCACGATTCACGGTGGGCCGTTATAGAACATGTAGGGAAGCGCTGAACACGTGGCACGAAGAGGTCATGACTATGGTGTAACGCTTCAGGACTAGCAGTTACAGTTCACTGATAAGATCAAACGTTCGACACCCAAGCAGAAAGTCAAAGGCAACGAAGAGGCGGGGAAGGTGAAATGAAGTGATCTAGGAGACGAAATGAAGCGTCGCAGAGCAAAACAGAGAGCATGGCCAAAAATTTTAAAAGCAAAAGCACAGATTGGTACAAGGGTCGAAAACCGCTGCGAGCAGAGTTGTAGTTCCGAAGGCAAGAAGCCATTCTAGGCCTGCTTTGCAGTGTTTTTCTTCCCCTTTTTTTGGTTTTGAGAAAACTAGAGCTGCTTTTTGTTGTAAACTGACATAATTTTAATACAAAAATTACAAAGAGTTGTATCTCATTGGCAAGAAATGAGTTATTCTCTGCATGCAATATTGAATGTTTATCTTTCCCCTTTCAGATTTTTAGGCTTATAGGTGAAGTTTAATGCAAGTTTTCTTGGTTGCTTCATGCGAATGTCTAAATCTGAAAACCATAGTTAAAACCCCGAAACCAAGCACCTAGCTTATCCGGATTGTGCATGTTTGCAGGTTCAATAGGTTAGGTTGTATGCAGAAAACCTCATATCTTTGGTTTTGTCGAATAGGATCGTAGCACTCTGAATGCATTTTAGTTTCAGTTTCTGCATTTCATTTTTTATTTTTTGCTTTTTATATTTTTTTTCAAAAGCTTTAACTTTCAAGGCATTAAAATAAACATTTGAAAAATATCAAAAGCTAAAAAGACAATGAACAATCACTAAAGTTTCATGGTGAAATAAATCAACATTGCCCCTTGTTTACAGTTACTTGCAATCACTAAGGTGTTCCAAGCATTTAAATTGAATATCTTTATTTGAGATTACTAATATATATATGCAAATGCTAATATAGCGGAGACCTTGGAGAAGTTACTTGTTTAATTTATTTGCAAGAGGGGATTTGGGAACCCAAATCCTATTGGAGAGTGTGTTTTCACAATCGGGTGAAAATACCACTCAACATCACCCATCCATGAGCTGATTGCATGCAGAAAAGTCTATATAAAGGGATAAACAGTCATTTTTTTGCCTTTTCTATCATAGTTTTAACCATTTTCCTCCTATTTTAATGCATTTTTAACCCTCTTCCTCTAGTTTTATCTTAGTTTTTAACCTTTTACCTTAAGTTTTAAGCGAGTTTTAACCCTTTTCCTCCCATTTGAACCCTTTTCCATCAAGTGTCGCATACCATCCACTGTATCTTCTGATCCATACTCTCGTACACAATGAAATAACCCTATGGCATCCCCTGTCACCCCTGGAATGTTTAAAATTAATTTTAAAAACCTGGTTTACCCCCTGATTTCTAAAATTTTATCAACACCGGGTTACGACATGTCATGGGTCACGAACTCTGGTCTTCGGGGTCTAGTTTCAATGTCGCAGTTCGACACGGACACTAAACTACTGGAGAAGATCATTGCAGGTTATAATATTGATTCGGGCAAGGTAAATCTTGTCATCGACAACAAAAACATCATTCTTTCTTTCACAGCCTCTGATGTCGCCAGATTGACAACATTGCCCCATGCTGGTTGTGAGCCTATCACTTCCAAATACCCATTAACTGATGAGGACAAACTCTACCTGGAGACCAACTTCAATGTGCAATCAAAATCTTTTCAAGGTATAACTATTTTTTTATTTAATTGAATTTAAATTCTAGTCACTAGTGTACAATTACTGATTTTGTTTTTTTGTAGTTACGTCCACCAAGTCCAGAAGGGGTTTGACTGTACCAGCTATTGAAAATAAATTTCTTTGAGCATGTTGTGAATTCTTCCTTGCCAGACTCATTCTGCAAGGAAGACCGACAGAAATTCTGATGTGGGCCTTAGCATATTTGGTTCGTTGTGTTGCACACCACCAATTCGACTGGTCCAGCTATGTCTCACATCGGATCAGATTGGAAATCCAGAACGTGATAACCCATGCTTCACCCTCATCGATAGTTAGCACATGCAACTATATTATTATTTTTTTTATGAATATTTTTATCATTTGTAGAACACTCAAGTACCAACATCTTGGCACTCAACCCTAGCCAATGCAACCATGACAGAACAACAGGTTCAGGTAATTTTTCGTTAATATTTAAGTAAATTTTTTTATTTTTCATATGTTTGTCTTTTTATAATTTTGACATTTTATACCAAACACAGAAAAGGGCATCCTCTTCCTCTTCAAAGCGGGATGTTGCTATCAGAGGTTATAATCCAGAGGAATCAGGAGACTCCGAAACACCTGTAGAGGAAACAACACCACCGCTAAGGAGAAGATCAACAAGGAAACATATAAGATCTAGTTCTCCTGATCCTCGACAACCTCCACCTATGGCTGCACGTCCACTACCAATGGGCGTAGTTGCACAAGAGGTTTCATCTTCGGGGAGTAAGTTTTAATGACTGTCCAAACAAAAATTTTTACAATTTTTAATTAATTTTTTTTCAGATGTACAACATGCCCACATTCCATTTGCATCAACAACTACACAAGATGTCTTTTCTTCTATCGGTAAGTGTTATAACAAATTTTGCAACCAATTTTCATAATCTAATTTTATAACTAATTTTTATTTTCTACCTTCACAAATTTTATAACTAATTTTTATTTTTATGTTTTAAGTTCCTATACAACAATTTCATCAACAAAATCAACAAGCGATGCCGCCCCCTCCTCCACCATGCCAACCTCAAATGCGAGGTCAATGCTTCCCAGTTGGAAAACACATTCTTCCATCTAGGCCATAGAGAGAAGCAACACAACAATTTTCAGAGAAAGAAGCATCAAAGACATTTTCAGGATTCGATCGTATTTCTCTTGCTAATTTTAATTTTAAGGATATACCGAAAGCTTCTGGTGTTGGGTTGGATGAGGTTCCACTTGATAAAGATTTATTTTTGCAAGGGAACACACCCACTACTTTTCAAGTATCAGAATTGCTTCAAGATAAAGGAAATGAAGGAGCAGAATGTTCAAGCAAATCTCCTCCTAAGGAAACAAACACCCGTCAGGCTCATCCTCGACCAGAGGATGAAAGATTAAATATTTTAGAAAAATATTTGGTTTCTGATAACGTTGAATCTACCATTAAGGATTTACTACTTCCAGATATAACAGAAATGAAAAAATGGGAGTATCGGGCCAAAGTGTTGATAAAGGAAATTAATGCCCGATACAATAATTTTTCAAAAAGAGAAAAAAATTCTGTTGTTGAAAATGAACCTGAAAATATGGAGGCTCTACTACAACAAGTAAAATCTGGCATTGTGAAGGTGAATACATCTTACATAGATGAAATTTTAAAGTTTATGATGAACAGATTGGAGAACATAAATGGTGAGGCCCAAGCTTATTACAATGAATGGGCAAGTGATAAGAAAAAGGTTGTTGTTGTAGCTACAAAGAATGTTGTTGAGGTTTGACTTAATCACTTATGTGTTCAAAAATTTGTTGTTCTCTTTTTTAAAATGTAATTATCTATTGATTAACTATTTTTCCTTTTTGTAGGTAAAGTATGATAATCTCAAGAAGCAGGTTCAAAACCTGCAAGACTATCTCAGGATGGCAAAGGAGTTCTTAAATGCTTCCATGGCAATGAAAAAGAGCACAAGAAGTAGTTCGACAAAACAACATTTTGCAGAAAATCATTATCCGCAACGGATTGGATCCTGATGTTCTGCTAAAGGAGAAGGGTAAAGAAGTTCAAGGACCAACATCTGAAGATGTTGGCAAAGAGGAAAACACCCTTCTCGATGGATTGGAAAATGTTGAGAAGATCCTTGTCAATTCTGGAGCAATTGATAGTACTGTTACCCAGCCCGAGGGAGGAGCCGTTGGAATGCAGAATGTGGAAATCATGGAAGTAGTGGATGAGGAAAAAGGAGTTGAACATGGGAAATATGAGGGAGGAGTCATTGCTATGGAGACTGTGGAAGTCATTGAAAAGGCAAAAGGAGTGGTGGAAGGGGGAAAATATTCTGAAGCATGAAATTGAATTTCAAAATTTGATATTTCGAAAAGACTATTTTATGACATTTCATATGTTTTCATTTGAAAACAAGATACTTGCTTTTATTATTTTACTATTACACTATTTACATTTATAATTGTGTGTTATTTTCATCTCTTGAGTATTATGGTGTTTCAAATATGCTTGAGTTTACGAAGAATATATGTATGCATAGGTTTAGATTTTCATGTTATTCAAAGTTATTCATGTTGTGATATAAAAATGAGTATTGTCTTGTGTATTCTGCTATGTTGTTTTTATATTTCAATTTTCAAATGAGTTTACGAAGGATATATCTATGCATGGGTTTAAATTTTTAGTTTATTCAAAGTCATTCTTGTTGTTGTATAGAAAAGTGTTTTGTCTTTTGTATTATGCTATATTGTTTTTATATTTCAAAGTTAGTTTACGATGGAGATATTTATGAAGGGGTTAAATTTCAATTTCCATATATTATGCTATGTTGTTTTTATATTTCAATTTTCAAATGAGTTTACGAATGATATATCTATGCATGGGTTTAAATTTTAGTTTATTCATAGTCATTCTTGTTGTAGTATAAAAATGAGTATTGTCATTTGTATTATGCTATATTATTTTTATATTTCAAGTGAGTTTACGAAGGATATATCTATGCATGGGTTTCAATTTTCAATGCATTCATAGTCATTCTAGTTGTTGTATAAAAATGTGTATGGTCATTTGTATTATGCTATATTGTTTTTATATTTCAAAGTGAGTTTACGAAGGATATATCTATGCATGGGTTTCAATTTTTAGTGCATTCATAGTCATTATAGTTGTTGTATAAAAATGAATATGGTCATTTGTATTATGCTATATTGTTTTTATATTTCAAAGTGAGTTTACGATGGATATATCTATGAATGGGTTTAAATTTTCATTTTCCATATCTAGAGTAATATACTACATGCATTTTTCATACATATGTAGAGAAATTTTTACTAGTTATGTATGCATACAAGGTTTACTCAATGACAAAGCATAAATCATAAAATTTTGTCAACATAGAAAGTTAATAACACTTCTAGAGTCATATCATACATACTAATGATACTAATGATACATACAAACATACATTTAAAGTCAAAGCAAAAATCACTATATTTTGTCAACATATACAATTAATTCAATAACATAGCATCATTACGTATACATGGTTTTCAAATTTTTAGCTTACTCAAAGCTATAGCATAAATCATAAATTTTGAAAACATAGACAATCCATATCATTAAAAAGCAAATATGCATAATCATTGAAAATAGAATGATTATATGATTTTTTCAAATCACTAAAATTTTACAACAAATCAAATACGAAAAATCATTGATAATATGAAATTTTTCAAATCATTGACATTTATAAATGATATCAAATACGGAAAATCATTGATAATATGAATTTATTCAAATCACTAAAATTTTACAAATGATTTCAAATCCGAAAATCATAGATTATATGAATTTGTCATATAATCATTGCAATTTTTACATTTCTGGAAGTTGATACAAAGCTTTATCGACTTCTCCAAAAGAACCGAGAATCATTTGTGAATTCTACATTTCCATAATCTCATCATCACTCCAAGCTGAATCATTTTCGTCATTATCAACAATATTAGTGAGACCTCTTCTTTATGCTAGGGACTTCCAATATGTCAACGCTCTATCATAGGGAAACTTACCCACCTCGTACGATGACACATACATTCTCAAACAATTTTCCAAATTTTTGTCCAACCTATTATGAACTTTTGATTTAACAAAATATAATGCACTAAAAACCCTTTCATCTTCAATAGATCCCAAAATCATTGTCTGACATAATTCATATAAAATAAAGTATTCACTCATAGTTTCTTGTAAGACACTACTTCGATACAATTTTTCCAGAAATGCGTGATTGAACCAGTCTCATGTGGATTTTTGAAATGTGCAATTTGATTATCCATTGTTATTCCAAAATTGGTTGATTGTTGTCTCAGAAGATCTTTGTTTAGAATACCATTGATTTCAATGCCATTTATTTCCACACTTTTAGAGAAATGTGTCATAAGATTACCCATATATTTTACAAACAACTCACTTCTACTACTATGGTCACCACAAGGATTCCAGAAGATGGGATTAACAATAGCCATGGCCTCAAGTGTCTCATCTCTCTTAAAATGATCTCTTATTTCACTTGTTAATGTATTTGTAATTCTTTTCAATTTATTCTTAGTGCTATCCAAAACCTCATCGAATCTGAAATGTGTAACGGGCACTTGTTCAACATCATCTATTAGTGTATCTAATCACTTTTCAAAATGATATACATGAATCATCTTTCCATGGATAGCAATACAAATATTATCGTTGATGTTGAACTTTAAAAAGTTGTTCGGATCATTGACATTAACTAACGTATTCCAACTATCAAACTTGGGATCCTCAAAATATTTTTTGGATAAATAAATCTTATCAATAATCATACATATTTGTTTTCTCATCCTCATGAAATCGACAATATAAATTGCCCTTTCCTGTGCAAGTTTAATCAAAGAATTCATTTCTTGTAACAATGGAAGAATACCACATAATGTGAGAAGAGTTTCCAAGTCAATCATACAAAAAAGCAAATATTTTGCCTTGTCAACATCCCTACGATGTGCATACATAAACCCAACCAAGGATTGATATTCTAAAAATACCCTTTTTGTAGGAAGAAACAGTGAAATCCACCTAGTGTCCACATATTTTAACATTTTTCTGCCTTCAGTTACACCTAGAGAAAACTATTGAAACTCTACAAACCTTTTTGGACTGCATGAAAAGTATGAGTGTATTTCACGGATGAGTTCTTCCACTCTAGCTACATTATCAAAATTGCTCACAATTTTGTATGCAAGATTCATTCGATGAGCCATGCAATGAATAGGAATCACATATGGGGCAATTGATGTCTGAAGCCTAACACAAAGACCATTCCTTTGTCCTTGCATTGTAGTCGCACCATCAGCTCCAACACAAATTAACTTTGTGGCAATTTCCTTTTCATCCATTTCAGAAATATCCTTTAAACTAGTTACAACAACATTATAAATATTTTTCGCATTACAATTTTCAATCATCTTATGTAGTGCTAGTAAATGAGGTTGTCTCAAATGATTTTTGAATGTGTAAACATGTATGCAAATCCAAGATGTGTTGTCAACAAATTGTTACCTCATCAATGGAAAGTGAAATAAATTTGGCTTGTTTCACATTCTCTCTCAGGTCTTCCTTCTCAACCAGTGATAGATATTTTACCATTTCCCAACCACTTCGATCTGACCAATGTGAACTGGTAAGGTTTTGTACATCGGCTAGTTGAAGTATTTCCTTAAAATCAGCAAAATCAGACATGGGTCGACCTTTTTTTAGAATATTGTATACAATAGCAAACTGCAATTTCTTTGAGGCTAATACAGTCTTATTAATTTTTTGAAATTGTGCCTCGATTGTTCCACCCTTCTCAATGAGAGTTTGTTGTTGTTTCATTGCTTTTTCATATTCAAGTGCATATCTCACATGCACACATTCTGATGCATCCTTCCACCTATGAAATCTGTTAATTGTTCCATCACTTCGTATTTCTTTGATGTAAACTTTCCCATAGTGTTTTTCTATTGTGTCTTTCTTATTTTGCAATAAATGATCCTTTCCCAGCTTCCATGTACAAATAATGCATTTACACACATTCTGTTTCTCATCTCGCTCAATAAAGGGGTATAACCATGCCCATTCATTTTTAAAATCCCTTCCAATAGTCCATTCGCTTATCTTTTGACGTTTAGATTTTTGACTACAAGATTCCCTAGAGGTCTGCATTTTAATTGTACTATCATTTTCTTTTTTGGTTGATGTGTCTGAATTTAAAATCTCCTGAAGTGGTTGTTGAATGTCGTTATTAGGAAAATTATCATGTGGTCCCATCTCATCTACTAGAATATCTTTGAGTGAATGCACATCAGGGTCGACAATGTTTACTGCATTCAATGTTTGGTGTTCTCTATCATTTTTTGAAGTAAAAAAGGCACTATTTTAAAGAATTAACAGAATACAATTTTACAAAGCATTTAAAAAGAGGTAGATAAGTAGACAACCATTTATCTATTAATAAAGAAAGGTTTTATATTTAATAATAACAGAAATATTAAAAATTTGATGGTAAAAGGTGTTTGTACCTGCATGTTGTGTAGAATCTGTAGAGATTGATGCCTCATTGCATTTTGATATTTGTGTAAAATATTTTAGAATTATCTTTTTACAAGAATATTGGCCTCCCTTCTTTCCATATTCAGTAGGTGACATTGTATCTATAAAGAAAAACCTTTAGATGTTAGGAAATGTATATGAAATTGAAGGAAAATAGTAGACATCCCTCAAGACGAACCTACGTTGCCCTGTAGAATGACATCTGAAAGACAAGAAGCAGTCTGACAAGAAAATGCTCCTAACACACAACATGACATGGATACTTATCGACCACAGTTGTAGATAGTGCTTCTACACTACCTATGAAACATACTCTAAGAGACAAGAAGTAGTCTCTGACAAGAGAAATGCTCCTGACACACAACCAGATGACATTGATAGTTGTCTACCATAGTTGCATATAGTTCACCTATAGTGCCTATGAAACTGAAGAAAAAGAGCTTTGGATAAAAGAACAATGGAAGAAGAATACTCTACCAATTTTTAGTCATGAATCCTCTATAACCGATAGCCCTATGCCGATCGACACACTTCTGCAATGGGTCAGACCACAAACACACCTCTACAATCGATCAAATTTTACCGATAGTCTCTTCTCTACAACCGATCGACTTAGGCTAATAAATGTATCTCTACAATCTTATGTCGATAGACACTACTCTACAATCGATCAACTTATATCGATAGACACTTCTCTACAATCGATCAACTTATATCGATAGACACATCTCTACAACTGATCGACTTATATCGATCGACACCTCTATAACCGATAGACTAATATTGATTAACACTTCTACAACCGATAGACTAATGTCAATCGACAC
Organism: Wollemia nobilis; assembly: GCA_028583015.1. Taxonomy (NCBI): domain Eukaryota; kingdom Viridiplantae; phylum Streptophyta; class Pinopsida; order Araucariales; family Araucariaceae; genus Wollemia; species Wollemia nobilis. The sequence continues at coordinate 15,684,384 of JAQPPZ010016723.1, forward strand.
ATCCCTACAACTGATAGACTAATATCGATCAACACCTCTACAATCGATAGACTAATATCGATCACAGTCCCTATAATCAATAGATTATCGATCAACACCTCTACAATTGATCGACTAATGTCGATCGACACATCTCTACAATCGATAGACTAATGTCGATCGACACCTCTACAACCGATCAACTAATATCGATCAACACGTCCCTACAACCGATAGACTAATATCGATCGACACCTCTACAACCGATCAGACATCTCTATAATCGATCATCTTATATCAATAGACACATCTCTACAATCGATCATCTTATGATAGACACATCTCTACAACCGATCGACTTATGTTGATAATCTTGCATCGATCGACACTCCTCTGCAATCGATCGACTTATGTCGATAGACACTTCTCTACAACCTTGTCAAGTTTTTCATTATTTCAGAGCTATTTTTGAGTTAGAGTATTTTAGATGTATGTTTATCGGTACCCACTACAATATATATACAGGTAGTATATGAGGTGATTTGGGTAAGAAAAATAAAATCATTTATAATTTGAAGGTGAATTGGGTGGGAAAATCAAAATCATTTATAATTTGAGGTCGACGAATTAAAATAAAAATAGGTTAATTATTATCAACGATGGGTGAATTTACCCCAAAAAAACTTCCACCCCATAAATTTCGGGTGAATGGGCCCTAGTGAAAGGATCCAAAATTAGCCAATTTAAAATCTTGAAAATCCTAAATAGAGCCAATTTACGATATTTCGTGCTTATGCATAACCCTGGCTTAATGCCTCATTGAGGAAGAGAACTAATATCTTCCTCAAACTTTGACACAAAAAATCTCCAAAGAGCTCTCTATTAAAGAAAAAGACTCAGGGTAAATAACCCTACCAAGGATCAACATTTTATTAAATTTGATCTTAGGGTAAAGAACCCTACCAAAGACTAGACTCTTATTAAGAAAGGTCTCAGGATAAAGAATCATGCCAAAGACCAAAACAAAAGAAGTAGTAATCTCAAGATAAAAATCTAGCCAAATTTTATCTAAAGGTAAGTCTTTATGCCATACAATTTTACAATAAAAAAACACACTCAATTGAAAGGGATTAGGTATCAAGTCCAATCATTAGCATGCAAAAGAGAGGCAGCAAAGCTGCAAAGCAATTGCAAAACCATCAAGAAAGCAAAGATACCCTCAACACATCCTTCAACAAAGCTAACACATACCTTGCATTTTTTCAAGGATCTAAAACTAATCACTTACGAGGTGCACATGGAAAGAATTGACAAAGCTTTAACCTAAAATAACTCATGGTGTTAATATTGTTTCTTGGGTGACTTGTATTTTAATGGAAGTAACTACAGAATTGGGTCAAATTTTGCAATAAATATCATAGGAGGCAGGATTATTAAATCTCAACCAATGGGATAAAATATCTATGGCATTTCTAGTGACTCCACCAAGATTGGAGTCTCATCTCTACAAGAAAATTGTAAGCAAGGTAGGATATCATTTGTTGAGGAGGTAAGAATACCTATATCTAAGGATTGATCCTCCATGCATCATGAGTGTGACATACCTTGAGCTTATCTTATGCATAGACATACTCATCATGGAAATCAATAACAAAGCAATAGATGACACTTCTACTCCACCTTAACAAAGATGATGTTGTTGCTTTGCTTGCAAAATCCTCAGTGATGTATTAGACATTTGCATAAAAATACGTTAAAATTTTCTAAGGTCTCAGCAAAGGGAGGAAATATCTAAATATACAAAAATTAATTGGACATCCAACATATCCATCTGGACAAAGGTATTTGCAAATATTTTTGGGTTTCACCAGCTAATAATGAAAGGCAGTTACACATGGACTCAATATGACTCATTAAAAATACAATGATGTTTGGAAAGGTACATATGCATACAAGAAGTCAAATTAAATTACTTCCATCTCACATAAATTATGGGGGGCTTCCTAAAGCCCAATTTTTTGGTTCTTTCCTTTTATTAATTGTAGGAGAATAAAAGAAAAAAAACTTATATAATATTTTAAAATATTAGGATATTCCCTAGAGGAAGAATATTCCCTCCTAATTTCTTGCCTAACAAGACATTGATTTTTTGCAATTCAAGGCATCATTAAACTTACAAGTATAGATTTATATATACTTAGTGGAAAGCATTTTTTAGGCCAATCCATGGAAGTAAAATTTTCCAAGTTTTTGAAAGTTTAATATGGCTAGTGGTACACCAAAGTTATTGTTCCATGATTCCCAACTATTGCAATTGGATAAGTAATGCTTCCTATAATACCAAACTAAAAACTCAACTTGATTTTGAAGTATGGGAAGTTGTAGATAGGTCCATTACCCATTCAATACATATGATGAAGAGCAAATAAAATTCACCAAGTCTATTGGATGCAAATGGATATTCAAGATCAAATATAAATCAGATGGTATCATTGATAAATACAAGGTATGACTTGTAGCCAAAGGTTATGCATAAAAATAAGGCATATATTATGAAGACACATATTCAGATACAACAAAAATAAAATTTATTAGAATAATTTTTGTTCTAGCTACACAATTTGGATGGAGAATTCATCAGATGGATGCAAAAATTGTTCTACTTAATGGGGAATTAAAATAAATCTATATGATTCAACATACTTAGACAAGGAACAAAGGTATGAAAAATGATCAAATATATCTATGTTCTCAAATAATCCCCTCAAACATTGTATATAAAAATAGATGAACATTTTGGAAAACATGGCTTTAAGAGAAATCCATATAATCCAAGCTTGTATTACAAATAGAGAGGGAGGAAGTTGAAATCATCAATGTATATGTGGATGAGTCATCATAGGAAATTATGAAAGAATGATTCTATCCATAAATGAAGATTTGAAAAAATCCTTTAAGATGACCAACCTTGGGCTATTTCACTATTGTCTAGGACTGGAGGTTTGGAAAACTCATCATCACTTATTTTTCATACAAAGAAAATATGACAAGAATATTCTTGAGAGTTATCTCATGAATGATAGTAATCCCATGACAATTTATATAAATTCAAGGCTACAACTCTCATGTTTTGATTCCTCTCCTCCAGTATATACAACTCTCTATCACCAATTGATTGGAATCATCATTTACCTAGCTTACACCAGATCAGATATTAGCTTTACAATTAGTTATATCTTGTAATTCATGCAACCAACATTGACACATTAGAAGGAAATAATAATATTTTAATATTAATATAGGGTAAAATTAAGTATGGTCTAGAATTAAAAAAGAGTGACTAGTTTCTCTTAACTGGATATATAGATGCATACTATGCAAGGCATATTGATGATGAAAATCCACTTATAGATATGTATTCTTCCTAGGATATGCACCTATATTATGGGGAAACAAAAAATAGTTGCTCAAAATTCCACAAAAGTAGAATATCATGTAGTAGGAGTTGTCTATGATACAATATGGTTGAAATATATGCTGGTAATACGGGTATACCACAAAGTAAACCAACAACTATGTACTGTGACAACCAAGAAGTGTTGAAACTTGTTTAAAATATAATGTTCCATGGATGGACCAAGCACATTGACATGGAGTGTCATTTCATATATGAACATTTTTAACAACACAACATTCAAGTCAAATTATGTCCTATTCAATAACAACATGGAGACATCTTCACCAAACTACTTAAATAAATTAAATTTGAAGCATTTCAACGTTTCCTCTTAAGAAATTCTAGAATATGATGTAATAAGGGAGGAATGCTAGGAATTATTATATTATAGATATTATGAATGTAAGTTGAATCAAACCACTCAACACATGATACATGAAGTCCACTAGTGGTTAAATATAGTTGCAATATTGGTTATGGTTAGTTATGCCAGTTTGGAAAACTTATTGTATTCAAATATCCTTCACTCCACTCATTCAAGCATCTAAGCATTAGTAGTATATATTCTTAAAATCAAGAAAAATTTCAATTCTTAATTGCAAATGGGGATACTTATCAATGTGTGGGTCAAAAAACTAAGGTTAAAATTCAAAAGGAAGATTATACTTGGTTGGGAAATCTTTTTTCCATAAATCTAGGTAGTGTAGATATCATCTTAGGAGCACAATGATTATATTATCTTGGTTATGTTTCCATTAATCTACAAAGATTATAATTCAAGTGAATGGAGAATGGAAGATTCATTTGTAGCCAAGAAATCCAACCCCCTCCCTCCAATATGGTTAGTTGCCATAGCATAGAAAATATATAGAAGAAATATGATCATGGATTCTTTGCCTAAGTCAATTATATAAAGGTTCAATCTTTAAATTTGCTTCTTCCAAATATTTCTTTGGACTTGTAGAACATTGTGGATCACTATGAGGTCTTTGGTGAGCTCATCAATCTTCCTCCTAAGCGTACATATGATCATTCCATCCATATTGTTCTAGGAAGTCAACATCCAAATGTGTTTGCATTATTGTATTGTTATTACTATTGCTATATTTCTTGAAGTTGTTTAATTATAGGTTTATACTTTAAATATGATGCAAATTATCTATACAATAAATATATAACCCTTTACCTTGCAATTTGTACTTTATTATTCATAGAGCTTATTTTTTATACTTATTTTTACAACACAAAATAAACATTAAAAATAAATGAATTTTACAATACTTTCATTAAGTTTTTACTTTGTATACAACCATCAAATTAGACATTCTAAAATAAATTTTACTTAAATGGTTTATATATATAATATAAAGTTATTGTAAATTAAAATTAGTATTTTAAAAAATAATATTATAATTTAAAGGTGTTTTATATCACAATATATTAAAATAGCAAGAATTATAATGGTCCCAAATATTTAGGGAGAGATGGCTCAAGGAAGGTGATAAAATATAAAAAAAAATCAAACTATAGCAAAAACAAATCTATCTTTACCTTGTATCAACAATATTTCAACATAATGGAAGAAATATTAAGGAAGAAGAATATTTCAGGAAGAAAACAAGTTATTAAAAAATATTATGTCATGTTAGGCAATATAAGGATGCTCAATTTAAGTTTTTGCAAAATATTCCATTAGGTATCACATAGGGGTAAAATGAAAATTTGATAAGGAAGATCTCTATGGAGGAGCTAGATGAGGTAATTTTCTCATTCCATCCTAACAAAGCACCTAGCCCCAATATATTTATTTTAATTTTCTTTCAAGTTATTTTATATTTATTGAAGAGTATCATGTTGGCTATAGTAAAAGAGAACAGGAGAAAGAAGGTTATAACAAATAATACCAAAACCGCCTTTATTACATTAGTTCTTGTTGAAATAAGGAACTGTCTTGAGTTCTAATTTAGATTTGTATCACAATTCTACTTTCAATAAATTTGGAAGGGATAGCCAATGGATTCTCCCAACCTCTAGATTTAGGTTGGATCCCCATTGTTCCTCATGGAATACTCTAACACTAACATATACTAACTTGCATTGAAAGTAAAATGTAGAAAGTAAAGTGTAGAAAGAAAATGCATGGAATTTTTAAAAATGTGAGTGATTCAAGAAAATGTGAGCTTAAGTCATAACAAGGAAAGTGTGTGATAAAGAAGTTAAAACAGATCAATGTCCACTCATTCATTAGATTATAAAAGTGATAAGTGAATGACAAGATGGGATAAAAGGGATATGACATATTCATTGCACACTTAACAAACCTAGAGGTCAATACCACTAATGGAATGCCTAAGGACTTGCCAATTTCCTATAATATCATGAGGTCAAAGCACAATGTAGGTTTCATAGTGTGGATTTGAGTTCTCATAGCCAAAACATGAATACAATGAGTGCCCTAGGACCTTAGTTATGGTAAAATTTTACCCTTGTTACCTAGAGTAATTATAGTAAAAGTAAATTTTGGGGTATCTTTAACCAATTGTTACATATCTCTAATCATACCTATAATAGGCTTATAAGTATTCTAAAGTGACTTAATATGCCACTACATGCTAAAATATTGTTTTTAAGAAGATTTTCCTTAGGGTTCGTGCCTTCAAATTTATGTTTACAATCATTTGGGTGGTTTGCTCTTGTTAGTGAGTGAATAGCTTGCTTTTGAAAATAAAATACCTTTTATTGAGCAAATCACTCCCTATATCAAATTAACACCTTTTCCTAGTGGATCACTCCTGGATCCAAGCGACCTCTTTTGAAAGTGAATTAATACCTATCCCATACTTAGCCATATTTTGATAAGTTTTGCAAGGTGTTCATTGTTTATTTTCTCTATTGTATGGCCCTTAAAAATTTATAAAATCTTAAGGTAGTGTTGAGATACTACATTTTTAATAACTTCATACGGTGCCAAGCTCAAATGGTATGAGATCCTAGATCCTGCCTTTATCCTTTGGTACAGAGTCTACAAAATTAGGAATTTTGTCACAAAAAATATTAAACTTTTTGTTATTCTTATTTAGTCTTCCATGATAAGAATCCAAACAATTTCTACCATTAAATATTGCTAAACAACTAAACTAATATAAAGTCCTTTGCTTCCTCGATTAGGTCTTCAAAGTAATTTTTTAATAGCTCCTCTTGATTTGCAACTAGCTCTTATAGTTTGGTATATATTGGCTTCAACTTCTTGTAGGTTTCAGTTGCATCCCCTTGGTTAGATTGACCATTCTCCTATTTGAACATAGCATTTATGATTTTGTTATCTAGGATATGATTATATTCATTCAATATGTTATAAATACCAACAATAACTAACCTTGAATTTCATTATCCATCTCCCAAACTTAGAACTTCAACAATGCTATATTATCCTTAGAGGTTACTTTGGACATATGATATTTTATTTAATTTCCTAACTAGGTCCTTGTGGTTTATCCTAATTTGTTGTACCTATGATGTTGTTATTGAGTGAGTATTTAAAGGACTCTTGGTATTCACCCCTACAGATTGTTGTCCTTTCACTTGATTTTTTTGGCTACTTTTTCTCAACCTTTTTCTATAAAGGAGATCAACCAAAGTACTTGTAGGTGTTTTCACCTCTTTCTTGATCATATCCTAGAGGGACTTGAATCTTTATATATCTTGAGCCTCTTTAGAATCTATATTCATCTCTATTTATCTTGAGGCTATCAATTATGCAACCTATTGATATTTCACCTTCAAATCCTCCTAGATCAAATTTTGTTCCTATGCTAGCTACTGCAAGGTCTTTGAGCCTTTGTTAGTTGTTCCAAGATTCAACATGTTAGAATTTAATGTCCTCAACTTAATTTTTCAATTGGTCTCTTTCTAAATTTTATCCTCTAATATTCTCATTTTGTTATTGGAGTTTGTCCCTATATTCCTTTAGTCATACCACTTCTACCTTGATCTCTTTGCTCATTCTTTGAGTTGCTTTATCCTTGACTATTAGGTGGTGAAATTTTATGGTTCTCCCAAGTGTGAGTTAATTTTCTAGTTGTACCATTTGGTCTAGGTTCATTATTTTTAGGTCTAGCTCAGGCACTTTGACATTAATGTCAATAGGATTTGTTGCTTTGGAAGGGTCATCCTTGGTAACCTCAATTATTTATATTTTGTCCTCTTTCTTGATAGTTTAACTACATGAATATAGAAACCTTGGATTTCCTCTCATTAATTCATTTGCATTCTTTCTTTGACTTTTTCTCTTTAATAATGAGGATATAAAACACCTTGGTGACATCTATCTCCTTTGGTCCATGCATATTTTTTGATGCAAAGGCCAATCTCGGCTTAACAACCTTTATAGTTTAAGGGCTTCTCCTACAAACTCATCTCCTTGGGCTAGGGACATTAGAATAATTTCTTGTAAAGAGGATTTAACTGGAAAAATAAGCATATTAGATGTGTGGAGGTAGAAGGTAGAGTGAGTGAAGAAAATTGTGTGTTAATGGTAGAAAATGAAGTGGAGGTATAGGGAGTGGGTCATGATACCAACTATACTAGAGTGTCAGCAAGTGGAAACATGGTTTTTGATGGCACGAATAAAATATGTGATGTGGTGTATGATACCAATGGTTGTAGGGTGGTAACTTATATGGTAGGATATGCAAATGATGTAATGGATGTGATCCCAACCATGGTAGATACTATTGGGGACAATATACCCCTTGGAGAATCATAGCCATAAGATGTGTAGTGATTTCTCATTACACCATTTTTTGATAGCAAAAGCAAAGTGCAAGAAATAGACTAGCACTAAAGATAAATATCTGATCAAATGATCCAAGGATTGAAAGGTTTTCCAAGATAAATTTTGAAGGTCATACCTTTATTAGTTCTAATAAAAAATGGAAAAGGAAAAGCTCCAGCATCGTAGGTCTGATGGTTAGAAGTCCCAAGGGAAGAAAATTTTTAAGGTTAGACGGTGAGAAATGTTTTTGAAGAAAAGGTGTGATATCTTGAAAAACTAAGATTTGTTGGGATGAAAAATATTCAAGAGAGTATTATCCTTTACTACAAAATGAATATTTCATATCTCTTAGAAAGGATAGTAGTAGCTAGAAAGCCATGACAAGGCCACTCCCAAATATAGAGCATTAAAAGTAAAAACACTTCACACCTAGATTATGAGGATCCCAAATATGGTAGTTGGAAATAATGGTAGTAACTTCTCATATAAAGGCTTAGAACCATTTGGAATTTAAGATAACGTATCTAGAGAACCTTGTAAGGACTAACAACTCATACAAGATATGACCTAGTATCAAAAGTAGCAATCATATTGAAATCTTTGCATGAGTTTTGGAGGGAAACCCTCCTCTTTGGAAATTATAAATAGGAGCAGTGTTAGCTTTGTAAAGGATTGACAAGTTTGCAACTGCATTATTTTGTAGTCTTTTCCATAATTTCCTTCTATATAGTTGAGCGAATTATGGGCAAATGAAACCCTGCTCCTGACATACTCTCTATAATTATATATATGTGTGTGTGTGTGTGTGGAGGCTTGTATTAATTTTTGGATTATTCATATATGACTTCCCATGGACCTATTTTTATATGTGTATGTGCACATGCTTGTAGTCTTTACCTACTTTGGGTTTTGTTAATGCATGTGTGTGTAATGGGCTTGCATTAATTTTTGCATCAACCATTTGTGGCTTCCTATGGACCTACCTATTTATGCATTCTTATGTTGAAGACTCTCATATATGCTTAAATATGTTGGGGAGAGAAAGCATCCACCACTAGCATATAACATTCAAGTTTGTTATGCAAAGGGATATTAGTAGATCTTTTGGTGCATTGTCACCCCTTTTTCCTTTGTTGAGTTGTTTACTTTTTGTATCTTGTTTTCCTTGTTTTCCTTTTGATTTCAAGTGTGCCATGAAGATAATATCTTAACAAGTATTTGACCTTGTAAATATTCCTAGAGATCTTCAATTGAGCCAAACCCTAAGCTTTCAATTGTGGCCCTATTGTGCCACTCCTTGTGATACATGATTATTCTAATCAAGACAATTGAAGATGATAACAATTTAATGGTACACTTGGTGGGACCCTCACCAAGTACTTGGTGAGGGTCTAATCCTTCCCCTACTTGTTGAAGCACCTCTCACTCACTTGATGAATTCACTTTAGAATGAATATTAGAAGAAGCAATTTCTAAAAATATGATATTAATATTCCAATGAAGGCCTTGGTCTACCCACTTTTAAGAAACACAAGTTGCATTCACCTGGTGAATCCATTGCTACTAAAATACCCAAGGACCAAAATATGGTTTCTCTATCATCTAGACTATCTTCTACTTTGGATAATAGGATATCATTGTGACCTCATAAACCACCAACTATTTGAGGAGACTCCCAGAATCACTACTGGGAATCCTACCTAAATACATTTGTGAAGGCTCAAAAACCCTACTAGATAATCTATGAGAGATGTTATTTTTATACCAAATATACAATGTCGTAAAGAAGGATGTGGATCTTATATTTTTAGTGGCCTTACTATAAGGAAAATCCTACCAAGTTTTTGATTATCTTCCTCTGTATTCAATCACCTATTGGTACCAACTTGCTACCCTCCTGCTAAAAATGTTTAAAAATGAGAGTGTTACAATAAAAGACTAGATCAATCAAGAAGATGATCAGGCTCATGACCAAGACCAACAAGGAGTACTAACAACAACAACTCCATAACAAGAACCTATAAATCCATCCAAGGAAACTAATCTCATAAAAGAGAACAATGTGGAAAAATCAATTTCCTAGTATAACCCTTCTCTAGATGCACATACCACATAAATCCTTTATAGAGAAAAGCCTCGACCATCCACACCTGATCAAGAGAGACTAGAAAAAAATATAAATAGATTATATGAAAGAGGTCTATGATTTTCTTGAAAAAACTAATCTCAAATGGGTCTCTCTCCACATCCATCAAGAAGAACTTGTGTCTTCATCCAACCTAGGTTTTTATCACACCCATGTCACAAAAATGGCACATGGATCAAATTACCTCTGATTTTATGATATCCAAATAGGCTAGTAGATGTACACAATTTGGGAGGTAGATCCCTCTAGGGTCTTTCACCCAATAGAAAGGAACATTGAATTAGTCTAAGCAAAGAGTCTCTTCATCCCTAAGGATGAAGAGAAAATAAACTAATGGGCTAACAAAGAGGAGTTATACTTAGAGGATACCAAAATCAAAAGAAATATTGTTGTTGGTTCCTACCTTTTATTATCAAAAGGGTTACTGAAGAGTTCCTCTATATTCTTGATGAAAATACTTCACCAAAGAACTAGAAAAGAAGAAAAAAGGGGGAACTTGAGGTGAGGGATATTTTTGACTCCATTCCAAATAGATAAAGGCAACTCACTGAAAACCTTGTACATATATATCATATGTAGCATAGTAGTCCCAAAATCATGGGATGATAAAATTCCTAAAATTTGTAGAGACATGGATATGCTGACTACTGAAATTCCCTAACTTTGCTAGGTGTATTCTTTACCCAACTCCATATCCAATGTGTTAAGACAAAAGTATTTTTAGGTTATTTATCTTTAGAAAGCTCAATATCTCCTGTGAATCACTAGAGCTATAGTGATTTCTCACTACACTATTTTTCAATATCAAAAGCAGAGTGCAAGAAGCAGACTAGCACTAAAGAGAAACCTATTATCAAAAGTTTCAAGGATTAAAATGTCATCCAATATAAATTATAAATGTTGGACCTTTATTAGGTCTAATAAAAAAGGAGAAAGTAAAAGCTTCAACATTATAGTTTTGATGGTTAGAAATCCCAATGCAAGAAAATTTTTAAGGTTACATTGTGAAGAAAATATTCAAAGAAAAAGCACCACATCCTGAAAATCTAAGATTAAATGAGTGCACAACCTTATAAAGAGTACTTTCCTTTACTAAAAAATTAATGTTGTATATCTCTCAAAAATGACAATAGTAGCTAGAAAGACATGATGAGGTCACTCCCAAATTTGGATCATTAAAAGTAAAAAAATTTGACACCCAAATTGTGAGGTTTCCCAAAAGGGGTAGTTGGAAATAATGATAGTAGCTACTCAATTGAAGGATCAAAACAATTTGGCATCTAAGATACCATATCTAAAGAACCTTGTAAGGATTTTTTACTTAGATAAGATATGACCCGATGTCAAAAGCAATAGTTATATTGAAATCTCTGCATGAGTTTTGGAGGGAAATCCTTCTCTCTATAAATTATAAATAGGAATAGTGTTAGATTTGTGAAGGATAATTTTATTATAATTGTATTATTTTGTAGGATTTCCTTTCATTTCCTTTTGTATAACAATCAACTCTTGAGAAGCTTGTGGGAAAATCAAAACCCTACTCCCAATACAATATTTGTAATTGTACACACACACACACACACACACACACACACACACACATATATATATATATATATGTGTGTGTGTGTGTGTGTGTGTGTGTGTGTGTGTGTGTGTGTGTGTGTGTGTGGAGGCCTATGTCAATTTTTGAATTAGTCATCAATGACTTCTTGTAGACCCATTTCTAAATGTATTTGCTTGTAGTCTTTACCCACTTTGGGTTTTGTTTATGTATGTGTGTGAGGGACCTACATCAATTTTTGGATCAACCATCTATGGCTTCTTGTGAACATACCTCTTTATGGATGCTTATGTTGATGACCCTTATTTCTGTTTAGATATGTTAGGGAGAGGAAAATTTCACTAGTATCACATAACATCTTGGCCTATTATATAGAGGGATCTTAGCAAATATTTTGATGCATCATCACCCCTTTTTTCTTTGTTGAGTTGTTTATTTTTTATACCTTACATTCATTTTTCTCTTTTGGGTCCAAGTGCACCATAAATATAATATGTTAAATAGAATAAAACCTTGTAAAAACTTAAATAACCCCCCAATTGATCCAAACCCCATGCTCTTAGTTGTAGCCCTATTGTGTCACTCCTCATAAGATGTAATTGTTCCAACTAGGATAATTGGAGACAACATGTTGCACTAGAGAAAGGTGATATAAGTGCAAAAAAATAATGGGAAGGGAGAGAAGAATCATCATTATAATAATGGCTAGATAAATAAGGGGAATTAGTGGAAGGTGTAAGGGAGATAAAAGTGGAAGAAATTATGGCCATAGGGCTAGTCATTCTCAACTTGGAAGGGGAGCATCTTAAGTGATTTCCTCCTCCTTAAATTGAGTTGTTTGTCCTTGCTATTATTGCTTTTTTGCATGACTTCACCTAATATATACCCATATATTTCAAATACTCATTTCCATTTTATGACTTTTTACCTCATTTTTAAACTTACCACTATCAAAGTCTTTGGTGTGGCAAAAATAGTGATTTTGGGCATTATTTTCTCCTTGAATCTGAGGGTGCCTAAGGTGCTTGTTGTTGCTTGACTAATTAGCTTGTCCATATTTACATTATTTTTATACCTTCTATACATAAATAAATTCACATCAAAGGGGTCATTTCTAGTAGTCTTTGTGATCATACATATTTTGTATTTCATCATTTTCTACGTTAATATTGTTTAAACTATGTATCCCAATTTTGAGTATTCCCAACTTTTGATGGTTTATTTTGATGTTAGGATTAAAATCACCTTTCACCTTCATGTAGAAGGCATGACAGTATTGTGGGTTAGTATACCAATTCAATATTTCATCATCATATCCATGGTTACTTCCCAAAGTGGCAATGTCCAATTATTCACTTGGGTTAGATTTTTGTTACACATTATACCTCTTCTCATGAGTGAAGAAGATATCTAATTTTTTTCTTCTTACATTTTTTCAAATATTATTTATGGATCATAGGTCCAATGATATCTCAACTATGAAAAACCCATTTCTCTCAATAATTCCTTCGTCTCTTGGTGGAACCCATGTAGCTTTACGTGATATTGATGATTAGTTGCTTGAGTGGGTAGAAGGTGGTTTTTTTCTACCTCTTAAAATACTTCAAGTCCATGTAATCAAGTTGTCATATATATTGTAGGTTGAGAATGTGGTTGGAAACACATGCAAGCTACTTGAAGGGAATGGTCAAAAATCCATGGAGGTAGATAAAGGATTGGGTCCTCCCTGAATAGAAACCTTTACTCAACTATTTCCCATGTTTTAGGATTTGTCATGTTTTATTTGATATCCTTGGCATCTTCGCCTTGAATCTTTTCATCATGGCCTTATACACCTCATTATAGAAGTGGTAGAAATTCTTACCTGCTTCTTGGTATGGTATGTTTGTGTATTCCATGACTAAAAGAGGTTGTTCATCATCTCCTACTTTGTCTAACTATATAGTTAAGAACTAATATTTATTATAGTGCAAAATTAGCCAAACCAAGTAGGAGTTATAATTAAATTTCCTCTCCTTAAATATCGTTAAGTAACTAGCCATTTGGTCCGATCCACTTGGCATAGTCGATCATATTTGAGTCACTAGGGTATTTTTGTACATTATGGAGTAGGACGATGTTCTCTTCATAGCGCTTAAATTTATTTCTCTTCCCCAAAATTGTGGCTATACCAAACAATACCATTTGAATGTTTTCCTTGAACAAGAGCTTTTGTTTAGTCTAATTGTTGTTTTACGTCATTGCATTGATGGGATTTATTATAGTTTAAATTAAAGCTTAATACTTTTGCTTGGGTGATATTTAAAATAAGTATATTGCTTGATAGGCTTAAACTATAGAGTTGTGTCTATGTTTTAACTAAAGCCTATGTTAATGAATGAAATGCTCTCATAAAAGCTTTAGTAGAATGGTATAAAGGTTGTGTGTGCCTTCAAACCTTTCTTCATTAGTTGAAAGCCCTTGCTAAGTGGATAAGAGTATAGATTATTTTCATGTTTTAAGCAAGCTTGAGAAGATTTGTGGGAAAACTCTTGTTGAACTTATGTGGGTTGGTTTATGATTATTGTTGCAGGTAATGAAAGCTTTGAAAGATAGATATTTAAGCTTTGCACATGCTTTGTTTTTAAGTATGTAGCTTTATTTGTGCTTTGGTTTTGAAAGAGAAATCAAAATAATAATTCTTGAGACTTTTGTAAGTTAAAGGATTATTATTAAGAGAAGTATGAGATTATCTATGGTTGAATGTTTTATTTATTCTTTGGTTTTGAAATAGAAATTAAAATAACAATTTTTTAGACTTTTGTAAGTTAAAGGATTATTATTAAGAGAAGTATGGGATTCTCTTTGACTGATTATTTTATTTGTAAATTGGTTTTGAAAGAGAAATAAAAAATAATGATTCTTGAGATTTTCGTTAAAGTATTATTATTATATTGAGATGTATGGGATTCTCTGCATGGAATGTGTTGCTTAATAATTCTTGAGACCTAAGTGATTTAAATAATTATTAACAGGAGCAGTATGATATTCTCCTTGATTGGTTGCTTATGTTTTATGCATTGTCCTTTGCATATTGGTTGCATTGCATTTTAGAGTTATTCTGATCCTAAGTAGATTTCTTATGCCATGGGTTTTTTGACCATCAAATAAATTATGGAGACATGATCGAAAGTGGATTTTAGATAGTTATTTCCTTAAAAACTCTTCTAGAATAATGTTGTTGTAATAAGAAAAGACTTGCATTTTCTTGTATGTTTTGTAAAACTTGATTTGTTGATTCCTTTATGTCATGATCCATGAAGTAGTTGGTTAAGCAATCTTATGTTTTTAGTTAGCTTGAAGTTGCTTTGATTATGGATTTATATTAATGTTTAATTGCTATAGCTCCTTTATGTTAATGATGGAATGTTTATTTGGAACCTTTTTTTTAAGCATTGAAAATGAGTGATGTGGTTTAAATTATATCTTGGATCAGGTAGCTAATGGTTAATTCTTTATATCAATTAATAGATGTGGCTTCTATTAAGAGGATCTCTTTAATTGTATCTTTTAGCAGTTCTTTTAATGTTTTATATCATGCTTATTTTATTTAGAATTGTTTACCTAACCTGGGGATGAGTCATATATATTCTCTAAGTAAGTGATAAAACCCAATCCTATAATGAGTTATGTGAAGGCAATAATCAGGTAGAATGAGTCCTAGGAGTTG
Organism: Wollemia nobilis; assembly: GCA_028583015.1. Classification (NCBI taxonomy): domain Eukaryota; kingdom Viridiplantae; phylum Streptophyta; class Pinopsida; order Araucariales; family Araucariaceae; genus Wollemia; species Wollemia nobilis. The sequence continues at coordinate 15,700,013 of JAQPPZ010016723.1, forward strand.
CATGCATGCAAGAGCTAGGAAATCATAACCTTGAAAAAGTTGTGAGAAGATAATAACCAGGATACTTGTAAACCATTATACCTTGAACATGTAGGTTTGGGTATGTCCCACCTATATATTGGGATAAACCATTCACAAGATAGTAGTTATGATCAATCAATTATATAGGATTAGGTGATCATGTCAATTATCGTCAAAGTGGAAATGACATTAGTTAGCCCAAAGAGTTATGGTAACTAAGTACCAAGGCACTACATTGTTCAACCTACCTAAATAGGTTTAGAATTAGGATAGATAATAAGAGTCCCCTTTAAGCATGTAGGTCTTAAAGTATAATCTCTATGTCATGGTCGTAAGGTCCTATGCCACGAAGGGTATGAGAAAGGTGGGGGGACCACTTTATACATCATTCTAAACATGTAGGTTTAGTAAGGTAAACCCCAAAAAATATAGTATTTGGCCACTCATGTCCATTGAGTGTCGTATGTAGTGACTTAGAACTCAATATGGTGAAGCCTTGTATACTGAGTTAAATGATTAAGGGTGTTTCCATTGTGAGCCTTTATTGGCAAGTGCTCTTAATTTAAAAAAATGGTTGGTAGTTTGGGTTGTTATAGTTGGTATCATATATCTAGGTCATAGGACTAGAAGCTTTTGTGGAGTGTACTTAGGTTGAGTCTTGACTTAATGTGTGACTTTGGGGTAAATACATTGAAAGAAGGCAAGGGTGGCCCTATAATGGGAGTAGCATATGTTAGTTCACATGTAGAATAAAACTAATAGGATGTAAGTACAATTGTAGAGAATTGTAACTTACATAGCATTTTTTTGAATAGGAGATGGCACCAATGTTGAGGTCCTCCAATAAGGTGGGTTTACTCATTCAAAAGGACAATGAAGTAAGCCTTCCAAAAGAGACTAGCATTAAGAGGGATTGTGGCAATGATAAGGGTAAGGTTTTATCTATCTACAAAAATTTTGGGATGGCAAAGGGATCTAGAAAATATATTTATAAGGGCATGACTAGTGGGGCATCCCTACTCCAAAAATTATAGAAGGAAAATAAAGCATTTGTAGTCGATAGTAAGTTCATTGCAGTACCAAATTGGTCAACATCAATTGATACTATAAATAATTGTCAAACAAGGATTCAACATATCTAGAACCCATAATAAGGGTAAGACAAGAACCCATTTTTCCATGATAAATTATTACATATGTGGGGGTCCTCACTATGCTAAGAAGTGTTCTCAAAGAGCAAAGTCAATCCATAGAGCAGAGGAGCCATCACACTAAACTTATATCACTACTGAAAATCAGGACTTGGATTGTCAAGCAACACCAATGATATTAATTAGTAAGTTGTTTACTAGAGATGTAAAATCTTGATCGAGAGTAGAGCCACATATAGCTTTATTTCCACTAGTATTATCAAATAAATGCTAAAAAGGCCTAGATTTTTGGCACAAGGGTGGAAATTTGAGTATGTTTTTGGGTAGACCTACTTAGTGGATCAACATTTACCTACCACATAGTTAACTCTACTTGAAGGGTCTACTATATGGCACTTGTATGTGGCACCTCTTCATGCCTTTGACATTATATTAGGGATGGATTGATTGAAGTCCCATGGAGCCTTAGTCAATTTTCAAGATAGGTGGATGGATTACACCAATAAGGATAAGATAAGAGTATGAATTCAAAGTGGATGAGGAACTTTTAAATCCTACTTACTTTTAGCAATGTGTTTAAAGAAGGCCGTCAAAAGGGGTATCTTGCTCTACGTAGTGAAGTTCAATGGTGAGACTAGAGAAAAAGAAGATGAAGTATTTAAGAAGCAACCAATTCTTTATGAATTTTAGGATATATTTCCTGAAGACCTCTTAGTTCTACCCCCTCAAATGGAATTTGACTTCACTCTTGACTTAATGCTATGAACCAAACCTATAACATTCCTACCAAAACCAACCAATCTTAGAGAGATTTTTTATTATTATTTATATTATTATCTAGGTCATTGATCAATAGGTACATAAGAAGAATATCCATGTGGTTCTCTTATAGATGAGTTTCCAAGTAAGTCCAAGGTTGCACTTCACAATAATCAACGTGGTCATTATCTATCCCATGGATAGGAGTGGCCAACCCCTATAGTGACATGTGGGTAAGTTTCTTTACCTCGCAATTGAGAATTATCCTATCTAAAATAGGAACTCCATTTTCCCTACTAGCTTAAATCAACATTAAGCTAGCCTTATGTTAGGTCTCTTTCAACCCGTACATTAGGCGTATGCCTTGAATATTAGCTTATTCTTCCTTAAGGACAAAACATCAATCATTGCAATGCTTAACTCTCCCCATATCAACAATGGGTAGCTAAGGGGGTTATCACACAAACCCTCATAGACTTTTCAATGTCTACCATTATACCTTACTTGCTCTATTCAACTATAATCTCCACAATATGAGATAACATTCAAATTCTCCCTTATGATCATTCTCATGTTTAATCACTAGAGATACATCTTTAAGTGTTATACACAATTTATCCTTTCTCTTTTATTTAGGGTTAATTTATGTCATCTAAACACAATATTTAATTCTCATTTAAATATTTAAACCCTAATATATGATAACTTCATGCCATGATATAATTTTACTTTATTTTCCATAATTACTTGTAACTAAGAATTATATTGTTTACAGATCTTCTTAAAGAGTGATACAATTCATTTTGTATCAATTTACAAATCATTCTCAATAGAGATATTTTTACAATAAAGGAGCCTTACATCAATGAGGTCTTATTAAAACAAATATACATATTAAATAGAATCTGAGCAACTCCTTGCTTCATATAATCCAACTCGAACCACCAGTACTAGGTTGTAGGATTTTGTAGGATCAGGACAACCCATTACATGTATATGATAATGCATTCTAAACAAGTAGTGGAATGTAATAATTTCTAATTGAATGCAACCAAACACAATACATTCCTCATAATGTAATTATCTAAAGCATTCCATAATTCAAAGGAAGGAAATCCCATACTTTCCTAAGAATGAAATCCACATTTTCACCCCATATAATTTTTCCATAAAGATATACCTTTGAAACAAATATTATTACATTCAATTATTATTAATCATTTCAAAAGAGAATTCCATAAATACACTCAAGAATGAAATTTTTTCGAGAATAAAACAGACAATACTTTCACAAGTAACTCATATTTCTTTCAATCAGAAATAGCATTTAAACAAATAGATTCAACTATAGATTCACAAATCATTCCATAAGTTTATTTCATAATCTATCACTAGATCATATTATAGTTTCTCAATATTTGTTTCATAATCTACCATCATGGTCACACTATAGTTCTTTCACAATGATAGCTGCTAAATTATCTTGTAGTCTATATTTTTACACAAATTTAGCTACAATTTGTCTTGTGATCTATCAACAAGATCGTACTATAGTTTCACAAGTCTAGCTGCAAACTACCTACAATCTATCAACAAGATTACTCAAATTTAGGTATAACTTGTCTCATAATCTATCAACAAGTTTACACTATATTTAGTCACTTTTCTTCAAGTGCTAAATAATACCATATCCTTTGATAAATTAGTTAATGTTCTTCAAGAATATGAAGTGGAAAATCTACTCAAATATGGAATGACTAATAATGATTTGATATCAAAGAAAAATGTATTAAATAATATTGTTGCATCATCTCAATCTCAACCTAAATGGAGAAGAAGATATTATCACATATGTGATGTGGAAGGTCATGTCACAAGCTATTGTAGATATAATTCTCTAAATCAAAGAAATAGAATGAATAGACATTTTCAAAGGTTCTAGCTAAGACAATACCAATCTTGATATCTATCTTTGCAACTGTTGAGCAAGGTGCAGCAACAGTATTGTCATTATTGTCAACACAGTCAGATAGATCTGTTGATGCAGTGGACAGGAAGTTCAAAAGCTATTCAGATGTAGAAGACAGGAGTTCAAAGGTTATTCAGAGTATGTACAGTGATTTTCCAAGAAGACCGAAGTGGTCCATATGTAAAAGATCAAATAAAAAAGACAAGTAATAAAAGTGTCGCGATATCGCGACATATACAGCAGGCAAGAAAAACTGTCGTGATTTCGCAACATGTTGGAAGAGAGAGAAAAAGCAGGAAAAACTATCGTGATTTCGTGACATGTTGGAAGAGAGAAAAAGTAGGAAAAACTATCGCGATTTCGTGACATGTTGGAAGAGAGAGAAAAAGCAAGAAAAACTGTCACGATTTCGTGACATGTTGGAAGAGAAAAAGGCAAGTGAAAAACTGTCGTGATTTCGCGACATGTTGGAAGAGAAAGAGAAAGCAGGAAAAAGTGTCGCGATTTCGCGACAAGTTCGAAGAAAGAGAACAAGTAAGAAAAGTGTCACGATTTTGCGACATGTCACGTTTTTGCGACTAAAATAGGAGAGAGAAAGTAAGTTGGAAAAGTGTCACGATTTCGCGACATGTCATATTTTCACGACTAAAACAGGAGAGAGAAAGTAAGTTGGAAAAGTATCACGATTTTGCGACATGTCGCATTTTTGCGACTAAAACAGGAGAGAGAAAGTAAGTTTGAAAAGTGTCGCGATATCACGACATGTCGCATTTTTACGATAAAAGAAAGAGAGGAAGTGTACGAAAGTAGAACTGTTGCGATTTCGCGACAAAAGCAGAAAGCAAGACTTCGAAAGCAGAAGTGTCACGATTTTGTGACAAAAGCAAAGAAGTAAAGTACGAAAGCAGAAGTGTCACGATTTTGCAACAAAAGCAGAGAAGAAGACTTCGAAGGCAAAAGTTTCACGATTTTGCGACAAAAGCAAAGAAGCTAAGTATGGAAGCAGAAGTGTCACGATTTCACGACAAAAGCTAAGTTGAAGACTACGAAGGCAGAAGTGTCGCGATATCACAACAAAAGCAAAGTCGAAGTCTATGGAAGCAGAAGTGTCACGATATCGTGAAAAAAGCAAAGATGAAGTATACAGAGGCAGAAATTTCATGATATCATGACAAAAGAAAAGACAAAGTTTATGGAGGCAAAAATGTCACGATATCATGACAAAAGAATAGAGAAAGCATACGGAGGTGAAAGTGTCACGATATCGCAACATGTATTTTCATGGCAACAGCAACAAAAGAAGCTATAGAGGCAAAAATGTCACAATTTCATGATAGGTCGTAAATGCGTAAGTCAAGAAGGAGAACCCGACTGAAATGAGAGGTATGACAGTGGACCGACATCACTACGACATTTATAGGGGCAATTACAGAGTGATTTTATACTGCTAAAATACGAAGAGTGATCAAAAGTCAATATGGCGGTTACAGGGTTTGTCTAGAATGAAATCATCAAACGATGGATAAATCGAACATCTTCTTGAGTTGAAGTCGACGAAGACCGATGACAACCGACTAAAATTAGGGTTTACAGTTGTTATGAAAGCCGACTAATATTAGGATTTACAACCGACTAATATTAGGGTTTTCATCATAAAAATATTGTTATAAAATGAGGGTTGTTTGGAGAATTGAAGTGGTGTCGAATGTGTGTGAAATACGGTCGTTGTGCGCAAAGAGCAAGTCGTGTCAAATCGTGCTAAGTGCAAAATTTGCAAAGAGAGCAGAGTGCGCAAAAGGGAGAAGACGATCATGAAGTTCGACTGTAACGAAGCAGAGTGGGCAAAGTGATTGTGCATAGAGAGTAGAGTGCATAGAGAGTGAAAAGGTTGAAGTTCGACCAGGTGTTGCTGTGATTACGTAGAGAAAGTAGAGTGCACAGAGAATGCAAAGGTGAAGAAGACCAGTCAGGGTCTTGCAAAAGCAAAGGTATCTTACTGATAAACTTCTAGTTTCAGAATTGAAGTTCGAGTTGGTGCTTGGCATCAGGGGTTGGTGCTCCTTCTAGTTGGTGCTGGTAAATCAGGGGTTGGTGCAGATAAATCAAGGGTTGGTGCTCCTTTCTTTTGGTGCAGATAAATCAGGGGTTGGTGCTCCTTCCAGTTGGTGCTAGTAAATCAAGGGTTGGTGCTCCTTTCTGTTGGTGCAGATAAATTAGGGGTTGGTGCTCCTTCCAGTTGGTGTTGGTAAATCAGGGGTTGGTGCTCCTTTTTGTTAGTGCAGATAAATTAGGGGTTGGTGCTCCTTCCAGTGGGTGCTGGTAAATTGATTATAAAGTTGGTGCTTTGCAAAGGTTGGATTTGGATGGTAGTCCAAGCAGTCAATTTTTGAGGAGTAGCCACATTGGTGAACCTTGTTAAATCTTGTGTTGTGTGATGCTCTTTTGTTATACTTGTATCTAGTAATAAGTTTTAATTGATGCGGTATTAAGAGCTGTAAATTCAAGTTTAAAGAGCTACACTGATTCACCCCCCCCCTCTCAGTGTCATTGTAAGACTAACAGCAACAACAATGATGAAAAAATAAAATCATAAAGAAAAATTACTTCAAGAAGTCCAAGAAACAAAAAATGAGGTGAAAATAAAATAAGAGCTCTTATGGAAAAAATAATAGACAATGAAGGTAAAGACCAAATTGACAAAGAGTGTGATAAGAATTATAATACAAATCATTCAAATTTTTCTAAAAGCACTTGTTTCTGATAACAAAATAAAAGTTGCTAAAAAGAGATAATAGGAACAAATGAAAGGCATGGATTAAAATCAAGAACATTTCATAATTGTAAGATCTGTGAGAAGACCAAATCGAAAACATGTCACAAAAAAATTGAAGTACATTATGGATGGATCACTAAATCAAAATGGAAGAGGATCATGGACATGTTAAAATATTTTTATAGATAAAAATAAAGTCTAAAAAATATTGCAGGAAACATGTTAATAGAATAATGTTAGGACTTCAAGCAGTGTAAGAAAAAAATCCAAAGAACAAAGATCATAATCAAATATTGAAGGCAAAATCCTTCACACCAAATAATGTAATACAAAGGAGGTGTTGGAGGTATTACATTATTTGGTGCCTTGAGTACCATTGTAAATATTTAGGTTAGGAGTGTGTTTACTATCTATGTCAATAGTGGATGTCAAGTTTTGAAGTGTGTCTATGTGTCATGTAATCAAGTATGAGTTATGAGTAAAAGGTTTCATGTGTGTAAGTATGAGTTGTTAAGTCTGTAAGTGAATATTTATGAGTGAAAGGTGCCATATGTGTAAGTGAAGAGTCATGTGTGATGTATCTATATTAGAAGTAGGAAGTTATGTAATCATCAAAAACTTTGTCATAATATAAAAGGTATGTGAAAGGTTGCATCTCCTCTAGGTTTGAGGAGAGCAAAAATCAGGAGTATTGAAGAGTCTTTTATAAGGCTATATATTGGAGATAAAGATCCCTGCTATGTAACAAGTTTGTATTGAGAAATTTTTTATTATCAATAATGCTTTTATTTTGAGTAATATTGGAGTTATTGAATGAGATTATATATTCTTGATTATACAATTCTGAGAAATATAGACCTATGATATTTGGGCACATTTTCTAACAACAACTTCATCTTAAATATCTTAATTAACATTGCTTCTTCTTTAATGTCAATATTTGGACTTTCCATCTATAACTATCCTTTTATATGCAATCCTTGTATGTCTTTATTCGTTGAATGCTTGAACTAAGAATATCCTAATAATGTGGATGCTGATAAAGTTCCACATTTTAAGGTTCTTCACCTTGCTTCACTTCCATTTTCATTATCTTGCAAGCAATAATACCTAATAAAGAATTTTCTATGGGATCTCAAAACCATCGACCACCCCGATCCAATTCATGATGAGTTGTTTTTTTTACCCTAATTGATATATTTTTGAAGATATAGATGGAGTTGTGTTTGCATATTTTTATTCTCTTTGAAAATTTGCTAATATTTTCCCTTAAATAGTTTGAATTCAAGCAATAATACCTAATTTTAATCCTAAAATCTTCAAATTTTGTTATTTTTCCTTTAATTTCTCCTTTTGTTATTGCAACATTGACTTTAAGAAGTTCACTTCTTCTCTTCGTTGGACCATCTAGCTAATATTACCTCTTCTACATTTTCAATTATAAAAATCCAAGTCTATCCTTTCCAAGACTTTTCCACAATTTGCTTCTCCTTCAAGTGCTAAATATATAAATGACAAAAACAAATTGGTCATTCAACCATTTTCTCATGTCTTCTATTTTGTAAAATACTTTTACATCTTTTTGTGATCCCTTTTGATTACCCACCACTATAGATTGTTGTACATAAAATGATTTTGAGGCTTAAATAACAGAAAAATATATTTTTATAGATATGTTTCAAAAAATATGATATTTATACTAAAATAGTTTATTACATTATATTTTAAGGCATGTTGTATAATTGTATTGTGCTTGTTACTATAAAGAAGACACAACTCCACAAAAATAAATGTAAATGACAAAAATCTGAGCACTTAGAAAAATAAACTACACCAAAAACTACAAGCACTAGGTAAGAGAATTCACTCTTCCTCTACAAGGGTTTAAAACACAAGCATAGTAATGTGAAAAATAGTTTGGTTACTATAGTATCAAGTACTACCATTATTTCAATATGTGGGAATTGGCAAGTAGAATTAAAGGATGCAATGCATGGTAGAAGGTGGTGCTCAATCATAGGGGCTAAAGTCAAATTTTGGAATACAATTGAACCAAAGGTCAAGGCCAATTTTAGAATTTCAATCTAAAAAATAAAACAAAAGATATAAAAAAATTGTTTGTCTATGATTCAACAATCCATCAATACATGCTAGTGAATCGTCAGTGAGGCAAAAAAGCATCAACAACCAAGTAATTTATAGAGTTAGCATGTGAATCAAATGAATGTGGCAATATTTTAAGCATGAATTTTGATATAACTAATTGAATTATATTTTTCTCTTTGTTAATAATTTGATGTAGACAAAGGTTAATTGATGTAATCAAGGATTAGAAGTAGGGTAAAATTTTTACTATAAATAAGATCTAAGATCTCATTTGTTAGGATCTTTTGGCTATATGTGAATAATATAGCTTCACTTTGTGGTTGTGAATGTACTATCAAAATTCAATGCAATTACCAAAAATATTGTATATGGCATTTATGGATCAACTATATCATTTGACCTCTTAATTCATGGATGAATGGTGTTTGTGGATCTGTGTTCCCACTTATTATTCATCCTCTCTCAATATTGCGTGATTATCCAAATGTTTGATCATATTGATGTTATTTGGTAACTTTTAAATGTTACCAATTGATCAACACTAATCTTATTTATAGTCATGACCATATTTCATTTATTGTACTATGCTTTATTTCCTTGCACCCTTTACCTTCTAGATTTACTTTGAATGCATTGGATTAGTTTAGCTTAGTTATATTAGTGGAAATCCAACGTAAACCTAGAGGTTGAAAAGGTCAATCCTTTTCTTCCAACTATTGAAACACGATCTTACGAGTACATACCTTTACATGAGTTTAACAATTACAAAATGGGGAATGGATCCCCTATACAAATATAAATATAGCCTCAAAAAATGAAGTATTCCACCCATGGTATTATAGAAACAATGATTTCAACCTACCACTATTAAGTAAAAAATTCTAAAAACTACTTTAATTGCCAAGACAAGATAAAATGACCTATATGTTACTTATCAAACATCATATTTTTGCACTCAAAACTTGAGTAAACCTTTGAATTAAGGAGTCCCATTGCATTATAAAATGGAATTAGGGTAAGATAGAAAATCCCCACTCTTTTTCCATCTCTATTTTATTGGCACATCGTATTTCTAATGATAGTTGAAGTGGTTGGTCATGTATGATTCTATATTTATTTTTTCAAAGTGTTTATTACATTCAAAAACTTTGGTATTTCTTTAGCAAAAAGTTAAGAGACTTATTATATTGTAGACATGTAGAGCTCTTTTACAAGGTTCAATAAGGATTAAAATGGATTCATAAGGGAGAACGAATAAAGAGGCATTACGAAAGAGACCTACTACCTGAGAGATTCAATCTGTAATGGAGGTGCAACCTCATCATACGTGTACCAACCCAAAAATCTAACCAACTTGAGAGAATTTTTTTATACACTTGTTAGGGATATACATATCCCCAATCTACAAGCCATTCAATGAAGTTGTCTATTGACTTAATACCTTATGATTAAGTGGTATCTCTCATCTCCATGATGAACCAACTTATCCCCTTTTAATATGTCAAAAGGGTACGCCCATATCTACACCATACATAAGTCCATCTATGTAGGTGCACTAAGCGTAATGCAAATAAGCTATCTATCTCATCTCCACAATGAGCTAACTTATCCCTTTTAGTCTATCAAAATGGTACGCCCATCCCTACACCATACATAAGTTTATCTATGTAGGTGCACTAAGCATAATGCAAATAAGCTATCCATCTCATCTCTATGATGAGCTAACTTATCCATCAATCACTCCCAGTGATATTCATTGACTCTAAACCTAATTGTTGCCTTCATGCATCTACCTAGGTTTAGGTCTTAGAAGAATGATTTGATACAAGGTTACTCGAAGTTTCCTCCAAAAGGGATCCCATAATCCCTTAGATCATTATTTCTTTCTATCTCTCTCTACGCTTCTAATCCAAAATTATAAACATTAATAGATCTCATTTTATAATCATCTAAGATTCACCATAGTATGGACTATTCAAGAATATAAAATGCATATATTTTTTCCATCTCATAACTAGTTAACTTATTTCTTTATTTTGATTTAAACATTACAATTATAATGAATAACACTATTTTTAATTCAATAAAACTCTTACCAAAATCTTATCCATGATCTATGAATTACAATAAACCTCCCATTTTATTGAAGAGCAAACATAACCTCAATAACTAAATCTAGAAAGCAGTAAATGCAAGATCAAAAGATGAAGATATTCAATATACACACAACACATCATATATCCTGGGAAACCCTTACAGGAAAAACCTAGCTTCGAAACATCCTTTTTATTGCATAAGTTTAGTTGTCTCCAATACAACTATATAAAGAAATCTCATAATTCTTTTTTCCAAAACATCAATATCAATATAAATACATAAGAACCCCATAATTCTTATGTCCTCAAAATCATGAATTGTTCTTTTAATTCACATTACAAAATCAATGAGGGAACCCCATAATTTCCTTGAATGAATTCCACATTCATTCTTCTAAAGATGATTTCTTCTAAATACATAAGAATCCCATAATTCTTATGTCCCCAAAAACATGAATTGTTCTTTTAATTCACATTACAAAATCAATGAGGGAACCCCATAATTCCCTCGAATGAATTTCACATTCATTCTTCTAAAGATGATTTCTTTCTTCTAATAACATTTAAAGGAATAACTTCTTTCTAAAGGTCTAATGTATCATACAATGATATAAAGGAATCCTATAATTCCTTTTTCCCAAATGATATATATAGTCTTTACTTTCCAAACATATTTCAATTCAAAATAAAATATAAGATCCTTTACACATTTCAAACCTAATTTACCCAACATGAAATATATTATCCTTAATACATTTCAAACATAATTTAACCAACATGAAATATATTATCCTTAATACATTTCAAACATAATTTAACCAACATGAAATATATTATCCTTAATACATTTCAAACATAATTTAACCAACATGAAATATATTATCCTTAATACATTTCAAAAATAATCTATCCAACCTTTCTTTCAATTAAAAAGCCTTTCATTTAATCGAAATACCCAAAAACCTCTCTTTCAATTAATCAAAAATAATCACAAGCAACTGCTTCTAGCTAAGCATTTACAAAAACCAAGAGGGAACCCCATAATTCCCTCAAAGAATGAATTTTGCATTCATTCTTTCTTTATTCAAACTAGGAGATTGCTTTTTAAAGTAATATCCACACAACATAGTTTTCCATTCGTTTTCTCAATAAAAACAAACATATCTTTCACAAAAACAAACCTAAGTTTCATTCAATCTTTCCGCAAAGTTGATCCTAGGTTTTCATTCAAATTTTCCACAAATTTGCTTCCTAAGAATCAATCAATTTTTCCACAAAATTGTTTCCTAAGAATCATTCAATTTTTCCACAAAATTGCTTCCTAAGAATCATACATTTTTTCCACAAAATTGCTTCCTAAGAATCATTCAATTTCCACAAAATTGCTTCCTAAGAATCATACAATTTTTCCACAAAATTGCTTCCTAAGAATCATACAATTTTTCCACAAAATTGCTTCCTAAGAATCATACAATTTTTTCACAAAATTGCTTCCTAAGAATCATTCAATTTTCCATAAAATTGCTTCCTAAGAATCATTCAATTTCCACAAAATTGCTTCCTAAGAATCATACAATTTCCATAAAATTACTTCCTAAGAATCATATGATTTTTTCACAAAATTGTTATAACCAGGGTTTCAAAATACTCAAACCCCTATGTTTTCATCATTCATTATTCCCACAAAAACAATTGGTTTAATAGGACAAATTATTTCCTCACCAATACATAATTTTCTAAAATGATAAAAAAACTTCTTTTAAAAACATCGCCTTAAAAGGGATAAAACCACATTTTAAAAGATAAAAACATTAATTTAAAATGGGGATTTGCTATAGACCACTAAACTCAAACAATCAACCCAAGGTCAAACAGAGTCAACAATTCAACTTGATCAAACAGAGCAAACCACAGTCAATCGAGACATCCAAGTCAAACCACAGTCAATCGAGACATCCAAGTCAAACCACAGTCAATCTAGTTAACACTGCGCCATCACCCAATGCTCTAACCTTCGCCAAGCGATGGCATTCCTGACCATCGCTTGGTGGTCAGGCTATAAAGAGAGTCTTTTCCCTTTGACATCGTAGTGCCCCACATAGGGCATGTGGGACCAAACCCACACTAACAAAACAAAAGGAGTTAAATCTGTTTCAACTTCCCAAAGCGAGCACATCAACTAACACCGCGACTAAAACCACATGGTAAACAAAGGCAGGATCAACACAAGCCACACATCAAAGGCGATCAATCAGTCTAGATTAAGCCATATGACACAAAGGGAATAGCGCCTCCAACTGGCATTGGGCAGCTCCACATGGAGCAGCCCTGACCACAACCTGTGGTCAAAAACTTAAGGGAGGCTAGCTCCCTTTAAGGCGCTTAAGCACCATGGCACATCTGATGGGGGATAATGCCCAGGGAATATCTAAGTGGCCTTCCCTTGCCCACGCCCTTTCAAGCATGAAGATGTTGCTCTGCGGCATCGCGCCTTGGCGACAGGGCAAAAATTAGTTTTATAACCTAAGGTTAAACCTTAGGGGAAATTTTTCTCTACCAGCGATGGATGAATTTTCCACCAAAAACACCCTAAACTAATAGCAATAACAGGGTTCTGATAAACATGAATAACCATTCATGATGGTTCACATCTAAGCTCATTGGTGGCTAAGGAGTTAGAAGGCATTATTCAAAACTAAGTTGAATGAATTCCTCTATTGATCAGGCCGACTGCACCATGGCAGGGCTTTATAGGCGTTAAAAGATCACAACATTTGCCAAGCTTAACCTGGACCAAACTTTGGAGATTTTAACACACCAAAGCTATGGTTTCAATTGAACATTTCCTTTCCAAATTTTAATGAGCCTCCTCTACTTACTCATAGGGGGATAAATACAACAAGGATGATGGTTTTCAAAAGATAAACAAACGACTCTAGGTTGTATTCAACGTTGCATAACAGCGCAAACCAGGGACCAGGTCTGAAATAACAAATTTCAACTATAGGTCTTTAATTAAAAAACCTCCCCAAACAATCACATCCAAGGTGCCCATAAAAGGGAAGTAGACATGAAAGCTTAAGGACCGAAATTAAACTAGCAAAATTTAACCACAATAATCCATTTAGGTAGCAAATAAATCCCAACACAACTAATGAAAATGAGGGGATTGACATGTCATTCTCCTAATTTTGGCCTTCAAATTTTCCCTCAATTCCTTCCTCCTTTTTGAGCCTCACCCAAATGCCTCCTAAGTGGCCTCTAAGTTGACTCCAAGATTCCTCCAAAAATTCTATCAACAACCAGCCCTCTTCCTTCTCATTTCCTCGGCCTCCTTCCTCTAGCAAAAGATCTTCCCCATAATATAAATAATCCTTGCAACTATTAGTCGTCTAAAAAGGTAAGAAGAAATTCTTTCTTTCCAATATAAAAAAAAAATCATTTCTCATCTACCAAAAGTAAATGCCCATCTACCAAGACAGCAAGGGTAGACCTTTATTTTTATAATATGATTTTTTTTCTAAAATAACTCATATTAATAATATATTCATTTTTCTTGCTTTACTAGAAAAGACAAAAAAGGGGTATTAATAAAACAATTTGCATTCCCAAATTTACCAAATCATCAAGGTAACCTACAATTAGACCAATATTAATTAAATTACCTTTTCTTTTACAAAATATATTTCCTAAAATAGTTTTCACAAAAGCATCAATTTTCCACCTAACATTAATATATTTCCTCAATATATTATCCAAAAAGCATCAAAAGCATAAAACCAAACAAGCATTTATCAATCACATGCTCGAAAGATTTTATGATAACTTCTAGGTTATCAACTTTCGCTTCACCGACTTCGTTGCTTATAGCAACTTCCTTGGTGGTGGTATATTATTCAAACAATACCTATACTAATATTAATGATTAGCATGGTATTAGGTGGATCAAGAATTAATAGAACCTCTATATCTATTAATCTTTTTTGAAGGGGTTCCATTTACCAGGTCCATATTACGCATAAACACACATATATGCAAATGCAACTATATGATGGTATCATTTACCCTAGAGACTGCCTTTTAAACAAGTTGCCTAAACCAACATTTCCCTTTTTCTTTGGTACCTCAATCTCGATGGTTGACTTCCTCGCCACCCTCGAGAGTACTTGGTCCTACAAATCAACAATACATTAGCAGTACCATATCCTCAAGCAATAAATTAACATCAATATTGCAAAATCATCCAAATGCATCAAAACTAAGCATCAGATTATCATATATCAATACATAGTCCATCATGCAAAGGATCCTGCCAAGGTGGGTCATGACAATAGGCACTTGCTTTCAAGATTTTGCCCAATTCTAGCTCTTTAAGAGTTTCATATCACAAAATATGAGCTTCATACTCAAATAGCCCATTGTGTTATGTTATTACTTGTGTTGTGATGAGACACACATGTCCTTCCATTTGGAAGGGTTTGTCTACACTTGTTCGCATACCTTATACCATAACCAAAATAGAGATGCCAAATTTGATGTTGTCCTCTATGTTATTTTTATGTCACCTTTGGAATAGACAAAATTTGAATATGCAACTCCCTTGTCAAAATCATTGTCTCTTCTATACATGAAATGTTATGTTGAAAAATTACCGTAGGTTACTAGGCTTATGTTGTATGGGATCCATTAAATAATTCTTAGCATCTTCATTATGGTCCTCCACTTCTACATCTTCCTTATCTTCATAAGCACCCTCACCCATCCACATTATTGTTCTTTTTTCATGAAGATCCTCACCTCATATAACTATGGATATTCCTTATTTTAATCAAGAAAAATTTATCCCATATCACTAGTGGATATTCCTCACTTTTATTTAAAATCCCATTCTATGTCAATAGTGGTGACTTGTCATCATCATACAAATCTTCATCTCATATCACCCATAATGATTTTTTCTTCAAATAGATGTTTTCCCTTTTTAAAATAAATCACTTCTTTTATGATTTCTTCTCTTAACCTTATGAAGGATTACTTACCTTGACAATAGTTATATATGAAAATTTATACTTTTTATCAAGTAACATTTTTTGTTTAATAGATAAGCATTACCCAAATATACAGACTTTAAACAATATTGAGGTGACAAATAAAATAAATTTTACATCATAATTATAAAAATTGTTGAAATATAATTCACTTTAAAGATTTTTAAGTACACTTTGTGAAAAAAAAATACTTTTTGATACCTAAGTTGGAGGTTATGTTTAATTGACTTCAATGTAGCCTCATGAACTGTGTTATAATAATCACAAGCCACAAATCACAATAGCAATATCATCCTTCATAGATATCTAAATTTGATAAATCTAGGATTATTGGAAGAGTTTTGATGCCTATTTTCTTACAAAAACTCTAAAGATACTCGAATGAGAAGTTATGCCATTTGTAATGGCCTACCCTATTTCCATCATACAAAGTTAAATTCAATTCCGATATCACTTGACTACAAGAAGGCAAATCTGCACAAAAACAAATTTAAATAAGAAAGGTTGGAGCATATATACATCCAAAAGATGGACTACACTTACAATTGCAAGCCTTTGGTGGAGAAAATCACTCTTCCTCTAAGAAAGGTGTTAAAACAAATGTTTAGTATATAATATATATAATTGAACATAGCCCAACCAATTGTTGTATTTTACTTAAAAATATTCTATAAACAATGGTTTTGACCTACGACCTCTAACTAGAATATTCCTAAAGACTACTTTCATTACTAGACTTGGAGACAATGAACTATAATTTTTTAAACACAAAATATGAGTTTTATACTAGAACTCATTACATTACATTATAAATTATTTTATATTAAGGCACATGATCACCACCTTCTCTAATTAGTTAGATGTCATTAACAACATGGTGGAAGATTTCTTGCCAACACCATGTATTAGTGGAGGATGTGACCTATGCATCTAACTTGTGAGATTAACAAGAAATATATTTGGGTGCACACAGATAGATATACTCATTTGGAAGAGTTGACAACAAGCGCTTGTAAAAAAATCCAAACCCAAAGCATATTATAATTGGAGGCATTGACTAGCATTGCAATATCTTACTATCACCCATTGAATGGCATATTCAGTTCCGATTGCCACAATCGATGGATTCCATAATATGATGTTACTCATCCTTCAAATGTTAGAGTTAACTATAGGAGCTCAACTATCTAGCTTACCAAATGTAAATGCACTTATCTAACCTTCATCTATAGTTAGATGAAGAATAAAAAAACTACTTGGAAGATGTACAGCTCTCCTATTTTTTACAAAAAGAGTCAAGTCTAAGACGGAATTGCCAAGAAAGAACAATCCCCTTTGTGGTCAAGATGAGAAGCATAGTATCTTTCTTCTATGGATTCTTGTTTGGGGAAGAGGGCACACAAATTAGACAAGGCTACTAAAGATTGGATAAGACTATTTATCAGTTGCATGAGACTACACATCACTTGAGTGAGATCACACAAATTATCTAAGACAAAGCAACAATTGAGAATGACAATTATAATTGCACAAAATAGAGAAAATGGGTAAGTAACCATCGTTTTTGCAAGCATGTGCAAGAGAGATGTATAAAGGCATGGAAACAACACTACCTTAGCCAAACACTCTACTCAATCACCTACTCTAGTTGATCAAGCTGCTCCAAGCATTTTAGCCAAAATCTATAGGATGCCAACCAAAGTGAAGGAGGGGGCAGATGTAACAAGGCTGGTGATGTGATCCCACCTCAAATATCAATGTAGCTACAAGTCACAAGCTTGTGTCATATACATACATTTGCCATGTGTTTTGTGGTATGTGTTATCATGTAGGTGTCTTCACACATAACCATGACATTTTCTAGTCATTGCAAGTCATATAATATAGGGTACTTGTATTTATTTTTCATGTAAACAGGTAGCAAGTAGTTAGGTAGTTGCTAATTACCTACCAACAACCCATTGTCCTATATATTCACCCCATATTAGTCTCTTTGGGTGTGTTATCAAATATCGTATTCTCTTGTACTATACCATATCATATAGTGTTGTTTTGGTGCTATCATATTGCCTGTGCACAAGAGATTGAATCATTCATGAATCTAACTTTCTTCCAAAGATAACGACATACTGATATTTTGGTTGAGAGTTAATTTGTAGTTGCTGATATATTCACTCTATATTACATATTTTGATTTATTACACCATTCTCTAAATGACATGATCAATAGTCTGAAACCTATACTACAAATCTGACCAAAAGAATCAACGAAACCTCTTATTTATGTTGTTTTCTTCTAAGCCATTTGGACAATATTCATGATTAAAGATGTATGTTTGGTTATTATCATGTGACATAAGAAACTGCATTGATATTTAATGTCAATAAATACACTCCACAATAACTCCATCTCACTAATATTATTTTTAGCTTCATTTACTAGATACATTATGATCCTTCGAATAGCAGTTCTGGAAGGTCAATACCAATCTCGCACAATAATTCTCAAACACTTTGCAATGAGAATGAAATATTGAACAAAGTTCAATGCCTGGTAAATCTTACATAAGAACTAGCTGAACACATTGCAATGAGAATAAATCTTGAACAAAGTTTAAATGCCTGATAAATCTTGCATAGGAACTAACATTATATTTACAATGTTGAAACTAACTTATGTATATATGTCATTTCAAGATTTTTCCCCATCCATTTATGTGCGTTATTGGCAGCTACCCATGCACAACTGTTTTGAAAAGGACAGACTTTAACAACCACAAAATGTTTGGCTTCAAAATGAAGAGATTTAATATCTGAAATCAGGATGACTAAAAGAATGTCACAATTCAACTTTCCCTTTGATGAGTGACACTTAAATTGCAGTCCCGAACACATAAAATACAAGGTGGATAACATGAGCAAATATTTCTACTTGTAGGAGAATCAGAATTCCAGAAACCTTATAATCTTGCATGAGAACTAACATTGTTTACAAATTTGACAGTACCTTATGTAAATATGTTATTCCAAGACTTTTCCCTACTCGTTTTTGTGCATTTTGGCACCTTCCCATGCACAATTGTGTCAAAAAGGATGGACTTGAAGACTACACACAATATATGGTTTCAAAAAGGAAGTGATTGAATATCTAAGAACAGGATGACAAAAAGAATGCAACAATGTAAATTTCCCTTTGATAAGCAAAACTTAATTTGCAGTCCCAAATATATAAGTACAAGGTGGATAACATGTCAAATATTTCTACTTGCAAGAGAATCAGAAATCCATAAAGCTGCCTCATATATATGTGAAAGATGAGACTGATAAAAATCTATTCCTCCCACTCGTAACATGATTTGGTTCGACTCTATATGTGTTCTGACCCTAAAAGCTAAAAGTATTGGAAGTGGTGAAAGTCATATCCCAAAATTTAATGTATGTCACATATGCCAACAGAAAACTTGACAGGGATACAACTCAGCTGCTTTAGCTGAAAATAGGTAACAATCTGAAAAAGAAACAGCAAACAAAGCAAAATAGCTTGCTCCACTGTCAATCATTCCACAATTAATAGATTATTTTCCATTAGACCTTCTCCAACAACCTGAAAGTCTGGCGAGAGTTGCCATTCTCCATCCACCAAAAACTTGATTTCATACCTTTGCATTGACAGATAATTGTTAGAAACCATATGAACATAAATGCAAGCTCCAAGTCACTATGAAAATGTTATACAGAAATCAACCAATATGTCAATTGTCAAAAGGGATAAAGATCAGAAGCCAGAAATGACATACCGGCCAGGGCAAAGTTTTAATGTTGTTGAAAATTTTGTAAAGCCTGCACTGCTTTCAGGAGACATTTGTTCTCCATATGTCCAACCATCAAAAGAACCCATAACTTTCACATCCTGAAATTTCAGCAATAGAAGATAATCCACTTACTACCAATAAGCATGCTTAAGCATATGAATCAACCAAGCCACCAAAATCTTTTGTCAAACACTGTCTTGGGTACCCAGAATAATTCTTACTTCATTTTGTACTCATGAAACACTGTCTTGGGTACCCAGAATAATTCTTACTTCATTTTGTACTCATGAAAGCTATCATACACCACATTTCAGTTGATGCCATTTGGAAATATGTTTACGTAACTCGATTAGAAAAGTTCCATAATAAAGATGAAATATTACATGTAATTCAGAAATGATACTTTGTCAAGACCAAACATCTTCCGCACGCTCAATGGTCTAAAAACTTTGTAATTAAACTTGTCATCTTTATTTGGACAAACATGTATTAAAGAGACCTATTGAAAGTATGGAAGTGAAGTAATAAACAATTCCCTATCTTTTAAGAGAAAATTCATAGATCTTCAATATGATGGTTGTACAGAGCATAGTATCACAAGGCATAAAATAAGGAGTGACAGTTCCTTTCTAAGGTTCTTTACACAAAGTATCATAAAAGTGCATGCTTAAACATGTAAAGCGGACTGGAGATTTAAAAAAGGGGACACCCTCTAGATGGCTATCTTAACCCAGGTGGAGAGGTATGCAAGGTCCAAGAGTATACAGGGTTAAAACCTCAAAACCATGCATATGTTATAATGAAAACATAAAGTTGAAATGTGAACTTGGGTATGCTATGGTAAAATTATAAAGTTGAATCACAAAATCAGAAATAAATTTTGTAAAATGATAAACTAAATTTAAAAATGAGTTGCCAAGGCACTGAGAAGGAGTTAGATGAGAGATTTTCAGCGATCCGAAGAGAAGTAAATGATATGTTTTATTTTCTCCTTTTTCTTTCCTCTTGTTTTTCATTTTGTTTTTAAATTGCAAAGGACTCTTGTGAGTGCCTAAATAAGGGTCAACATACCAGATGCACCACCCAACACCAAGTGCATCGCAATTGTGGGAAAGGGTGTGTTTCGTACCAGTACCTAAGTACCTACTACAAGTGTCTCAGATATGAGCAAAAATGGCCAGGAACATGCACCCAGACAACATGGTTTATATGTCATCTAAAAAACTAAAACTGTAACTAAGGTTGCTTAACCTATGTAAGTTAAGGCCACAATAACGATAACCACACACTTGTAGCAGTGGCTTCCATAGAAAGCAAATGAAGAGCTAGGAGGAGGAGGCATATTAAGGTCAAACAATATGGAGCACATTCTTGCTTAGATATGACATAATGATTGGGAAAATAGTCACCACATCAAGAAGCCATTGACCAAGAAACCTAAAGAAGTCTACAATTAGCTCGGATGCATTTCCATTAAAGTAGCACTCCTCCCTTTCAGGACCAAGAAACAACACAAGAAGATTTGATTCCTAGTTTCATCATTAAAGCATCATTGACAGAGGCACTTGGTAAGTAATGAGAAAAACCTATGTTCCTTCTGCTTGACTCTATGATTGGGGAAAATTAAATAACCTCTCAAGAAAGGCTGAAGACAAAATTTTGAGCAGCATAGCAGTCATTCTAAAATGAGGATAACTAAGCCGCATAGTCTGAAGTATTGCTATTTAACATAAGATGTATTATTGTGTAGCAATAGCAAAGGAAAAGATTACCCTCATCTCATCATCCACAAAGTTTCGGGACAGGAACAACAGGATGCTTTTCCCAGATGGACCTGAAATCCTAGGATGAGTCCCCATGGAACATAGCTAATCACATATCTGTCTAGACCCCAGAAGCAGTTGAGTTCACCTGAAGTAATTAGGCAATTGGAGTTTCAATAAATGTTCCCTAGTAGGCAATTCCACAAAAATTTTAATGTGCACTACAGTAAGTATTAGGATTTACCATAGATTTGGGCCCATTCCTGACATGCATTGATAACTTTCAATTCTACCTTTTCCTTCCAGGTTCTGGAGCAGTCTATTAACCCCACGCATACATCCTTTCAATTAGTACATAGGATATGATTCCCAATTAACATACTATCATAGTATGACTTCAAAAAGAGATTATTGACAATGAAAATCTAAATTTGAATCCAATCATACAAGCTTGTACTATTAAATAAATAATTGTCTGAAATCCATTCTCCAGGATTCATAATACAAAAGACAGCAGAACACTCTAAAATAGGAAATTATGTATTTCATCATGCCTGGGATTCAAGTGTCAAAACAGAATTGAGATAAGAAATCAGATTTACTCACTGCATAGGAATGAAAGGAATTGAGATGATAAACAATTCCATTACCACTTAGATAAACAAAATATATAATGGGAATAACTTACAAATATTATTGGATACATTGTGCACACAGCATGTATCCTGCACAACAACTATCTACAATACATCATACTCTGATGAACCATCAGCAACAGAATTCAGATAACAACAACATGCACGCACACACACACACACATAGATATAGAAAGATAGATGGATGATAGATTATCATGCATTCGGGAAATGTAAGGGGTCTACTTATACTTTTCTTAGGAAAGAGGAGGTAGTTTCCAATTCTGCAACTTCCTCATAACTAACCCTAACTACACCAATGCTCTAATTACGTGACATTTGAATTAAATGTACATTCAATTACCCAAACATCCACATTACACATATGCTCATTTCTTCAAACACTTTGCGTACGAACTACACGACACAAAATGACAAAACTTTATTGATTAATTATGCAGACATGTCAATTTGTTTGCCTACATCTATCCCCTCCTCTGGACTTGTCGGTGTCCTCAATGACACATGAGCTGGACATCGGGGATAGAAGCACAGAACACTGCATTGGAATTTCACGTCACGCCCCATCCGCTTTCTCTTGTTGTAGACATCTTCAACATCTGGTGTACTTTAAATTGTTGCCAACAATACATTGTTCTATGATTCCACATTTCGCTTCTTATAATCAGCCACATTGCCAACATGATGAGCAACTCCTATTGCTACCTTTATCGGGGGTCAACGGGGCAAAAGCCCCCTTGTAGGATCAAGGGGTAGTGCCCCTTGCAAGGTCAAAGGGCAGCGCCATATTCCTCATCTGCATTTTGGTTGCCTTCACTCAATCCTTTCAAACAATTTCCCCTCAATTCTGAATGACCTCTTCCTTGCTCCAAACAATCTCTCCCTGTCTCCTAACAACCTCTTCTTGGCCTCAGATGGCCCTATCTTGATCTTTGACGAACATTCCTTGGCCTTAGATGGCCCTGTCTTCATCTCCAACTGATATCCCTTGGCCTTAGACAATCCTGTTCTAGTCTTTGGCAAACATCCCTTGGCCTCAAACGACCCTGTCTTGGCCTCTAACGACCCACTTCCTAGGTCAAACAGCCCTACGCCTGATGGCTCAGATGGTTTGTACAGTTTCCTTGATGGCACGACTGAATTGTCTGACAGCCCAACTCTCTCAAATGGCCTATCTCAACTTCCAAACTACCTCTGTAGTCAGACGGCTCAACACCAGCTCCCAACCAATATGGACTTCCGTACAACCTTGTCCTGTTAGATGGCCCTCCAAATCGTTCGTACAGTGCCCTCTTCCAATCAAACGATCTCCTCCTTGGCTTGAACTTTGTGTCACTTGGCCCTGACGGTCTTCTCACTTCAAACAATACTTTGTAAGGTCCATATGACATTGCTCAAGCTTCAGACAGCCCTCTCTAGCCCTTGGAAGGCCAGACTCTTCTTGCACAGGTTTCTCCTTTGCAAAAAATGTCCTTGTTGTCGCATGTCATTTCATTTCTTCATGCTTCCACCACTTTCAGCATGCAAATTTCTTCAAAACCCTAGCTGATTTTATCGGCAAGGGTTTGGAATTACAACTTCTTCCTTGGAAACTGTGTTTCTTTGCTACAAACATCTCACCTGCACATAAACTTGAAATTTTCTAGTTGTCGGACAAGGGTTTTCAAGAAAACCCTTGTTTCTACTACTCTTTCGGCATGCCCTACCTCCAATACTCCAATGCAATTTTCTTTTCTACAGCTGATACGTGTTTCTCCTCGGTTGCTTTAAAATTTTGCATGGTGGAATGTGTTTGGTTTTTCATCCATAGATGCCCTAGTATGTGCCCTACCTTGTGCCCTAGTTGTTTCAAGTTTAGTTGACTGGTGCGCTCTCCTTTGGCTCTTCCTTCTTGTTGCTCTTCAGCTCTATACGTAAGAATGAGCAAATGAGAGCTCTCTACTCCTTTTTATAAGTTGAGGGTGTTAGAGGGATACTTGGCTTGCATGCAACAAGTCCCCCTCCACTCCCTTAACTGCCACTTCAACACCAATAACTAATTTGCACGCAACTACTCATTTCATGCATCATTTTCATCTTTTGTGGCCTCGGCTCCTTAATTTTGTTTGTGCATGGCCGAATTACTAGAAAAGCATTCATGCCCCATTCCAAACTACATTGATACTTCATCCCAGTCGGCCTACCTAGATGCCTAGACGATTTTGTATAAATTTGGTTAAGATGGCCCACCTCACCATACAGCCTAATCTGTCAACTACATGCATTGGCACGGACTCCAAGTGCTTCATTTCTTCCTTTAGATGACCCCGCTTGGTTCCTTGAGGGCCCGTCTTCATCCCAAACTTTTGATGGCTCATCCCCTTCCTCAAACAGCCTTGCATGTTCGCCAAATGGTCCAACCTCATCATCCTCCCAGACTTGGGTTGTGGACGACCTTGTATGATTGTTAGACAACCTTGGTTGGTCTTTAGACGACTCAAGGTGTTCATCTAATGGCTCGAGGGTTGTCTGAGTCTCAAATGAACCCTTCAAACAGCCTAGCATAGGCCTAGATAGGCTTCCCCTTGAGACTAACGGCCAAAGGGTCATCTGGGGCCCTAATGTCCCCACTAAAAGGTTAGGGTCTTAACTTAGATGGCCTTAATCCTAAAAATCGAGGCTTGGGTCCACACGACCCAAGTCTACATGGCCAGACATCCCTAGCAAATGGTCAGAGGGTAAACAACCTCCCTCTTCGCCACCTACATCATACACCTCTTTGTCTACATCACTCACTTCACTTTCTACATCAACTACTTGTGCAACCTCCTCTTCTTATGCAGCTTCAACTATTTGCTCAATCTTTGCCTCCTCAATTGTAATCAAGTTCATCTCCTCAATTGTAATCAAGTTCATCTCCTCAATTGCAATTAGGTTTATTAAGTTCACCTCCTCTGCTTCCCAGCTAGGGCTATGACTCTTCTTCAGCACTTCTAACTCTACACATCACCGTTTAGTCTTGACTTGCAGTACATTGACATTCATGTGAGAAGTATCCCCACAAATGGCATCGCCAACCTTGCACAATGGGTTTGCCCTCAGTATCATACCCAATTCGACGTCTTCTAAATCTTTGGCAGTTGTCACAAACTACACCACCAATGACATTCTTCTTTGGAACAATCTCCCTTTGTGCTACATAATAGCATATACCTGTAGCAACAATCTTAAGCTCTTTAAAGTCACTTCAGTGACTTCTTGAGCCCATCACTTGGACGATGAACTACTCTCATTCTCAAAATCATCACTCTCACTATCAAAGTCACTCTCAACATCAAAGTCACTTTCATCTTCAAGGTCACTCTCATCCACATTAACATGACCCCAGTATTTTAATGACGTCTTTGCATCACTTTCCAAGTTCAAGGCCTGCTCAAAGGTCTCTTGATATGATGTTGGAGGGGCCACCCTGATCTTCTTCCTATACATAGAAAGATGTCCCTCCACAAACCACCTCTTCTTCAATGCATCTAACAAATCTTCCTCCAATGGGTAAACAACCCACTCAACCTCTAATTGTAGGGCCAAAAAAACTCTTTCTCACCCTATTCCAAATTCCTTCACAAAATGATTTCCCAACATCCCAAATTTGGTACTTGCCCTTTGACAATCCCATGTACTAGTGTATTGCAATTCCATGAAATATCACAAGGAATAACCTCCTCCAATCCATGTTATTATTTTGCCCATTCGCTTTCCAATCAGGAGGCAAACTTTCCAATGCCTGATTGGATCCTCTATTTCACCACCATGAAACATGGAACACTCATGCAATATGGCAAAATTGGTCTTTATTGTGATAGTTTGTTTTGACATTGGCAGTGGTTGTTTACGTGCCTCACCCTCTTCACGCACATCATTAGGTGCACACCACCGCAATTGCTCTCATGCTGGACTCTCATTCTTGCACACCATGAAACATGCTGATCTATAGTTACTCCAATGTCGGACTCCTATACCGCTCACCATCAAGCACAAATATTGACAAAACTGTATTGATTAATTATGCAGACATGTTAATTCATTTGCCTACAAATCCCACCTAAGAAGGAATACAATTCACTGTCTTCTGCTTCCTCCTAAAAGAGAATCCGTAAATGAGATCAAAAAAGGATCTGTCTTTTGATGGCATTAAAATTTCAAGAATTGCCAACAATATGTAACTTATCTAAATTTTTTGGATCCTATAACACACAAGAGGATGCGCTCACTAGTAACAACTTTAAATATTGCTTCCATTTTAAATATCCTTCAATTTCTCCATGGCTTCTAGCAGCATACCTAGGATTAATGTAGTAAACCCTTCCCTTTAAAAAAATTGCACCTGGAATGAGTCTGATCCTACAAGCAGAAAACTTAAAAGATATATATATATATATATATATATATATATATATATAGGAATTTAGTGTTTGAAATTAATTGCATGACTACATCAGCCGGTGTTAGGCACAGTCATTGGCTCGAGTTCTGATCAGGCCAATAATGTGAGAATAGGCTTAGATGGACACATGAAAGCTTAATCTGAAGTTAAATTGAAGTTTTGACATGATTTCGGCGATTGTGTAAACTTTAGAAAGCGACTGCACTGCCTTGTTAGAAACAAGTGTAGTCAGCTGGTGCAGTCGCAAATTGATCAGCACAATTGACAGAACTGGGACAGTCGCTAAGATAGCCAAATATAATGAATTTAAGTGTGCAGAATGATTCCTAAAAATTTTCTAGGCTTGATCCTTCTAGATGGTCCTTTGTGGCCAATTGAATGATTCTCAACCTATGACCTCATCAAGGGGAGGAATCTTGAAGGCTATCTAAGGCTTATGTACCTCAAGGACTACCTATGCTTTCTTAGGAATCATTAGTCAAGAACAGTAAGAAGCCTACTTACCTGATTTGCTGATTTGCATTTGGCTTTGAGTTTTGGACTTTTCTCTAGTATACATTTTCTAATTCTTTCCTTACAGCTTGAGGATGCAAGTAAGCTTTCTCACAAAACTTCATGGCTTCTATCGAGACTTCCCTTCTGTTTTAATCAACCACTTCCATTTAGTGGGTTTCCAAGTTGTCCTTCGAAGTCTATACTTGCCTTTTACCATTCCTCTTGACTAGCCAAAGGCATTTCTTTCAATTCTCTTATTTCTTCCTATTGTTTCTTTTCATTTGAATAATCAGCTTTTCTAGACTGTATATCCATCTTGAGTTGTATAACTTGCTGAAAGGCTTTCCAAGCTTCTTTAGTCAATGTATTTTTCTTTAATTTTGTTGATATAGTCAAGTAGGACTCTCCTTGCTATGCAACATTATGAATTTTGATATAATCAATCTCATCCTTTTTTAGGGTGACAACTGACTTTGCCTTAAATTTTGTGCTGGCTTTGTTGACTGTAATTTATCTTTGTAAGACACTAGCTTGTGCTTCAATTTGGTCAACTCTTTGCTATTGAACATGTAGGCAAATGATTTAACACATCTATATGAGTGCATATTTGTACGAGTGTACAAATGTGTGTGCAACAATTGGTGTATGTGTAAATAGAGTTATTGTATGTGTGTTTGTCACATAGTGCTACATGTGCACGTGGCAATATGTGTTTGTAATAATGTTATGCAGTGTTATGCGTATTTTTAATGTTTTCATGTAAAGGGGTGGTTTGGTGGAAGTTGGGTAGTTTTCCAATGCCTTCCGGTCATATTGTACCTATATGTATGCATCTACCTTGTTGGTAGAGTGGTTTGTCTATGTAGGTGATTGGCCAAGTATGCTTGTTGGTGTTGTTTGTTGAGTGTGGTGTTTCAACCATAGTTGAGAAAATCAGAATTGGGAGTCAATCGGTAGTTTTAAAAATCGGCAAAAAAGCGGGGAAAAAATCGGCAAAAAAACAACGAAGAAAACGATTTTTTTTTTTTTTTCATGTATATTACAATGAATTAACATTATGCAAATCAAATATTGCAATAAAAACAACAATTCAAGTCAAGACATCATACAAGGCTCAAGCTTTAAGTACACATGAAAGTGACAAAACACATCCTATATTGCTTATAATATGAATAGTACAAAGTTACAAGTAACAACAAGGAAAAAATGGTTTCAATTTTTATATGCTTGCACATGGAAACAAGTAACAACAAAGTTACAATCACTTGAAAAAAAGGAAAAAAAACCTAAACCCTAAACCAAAAGGCTAGGGTTTAGGGTTTAAAATTGAAACACTGACAGTTGAAAAATGGGCTTGCATACATAGTTATCAGGCAGCAATATTTACTTAAAAAGAGAAGGAAAAAAAAACCTAAAACCCTAGGACCTCGACTAGGGTTTAGGGTTTAAACTTCCAGTTCAAAGTTCAAAGTTTCAAATTCAAACACTAACAGCTGAAAAATGGGCTTGCATACATAGTTACCAAGGAGCAAATTTTTCTTATTTACTTAAAAAAAAAACAAACCCTAAACCAAGGTTTAGGGTTTAAACTTCAAAGTTTCAAACATTAACAGCTGAAAAATGGCTTGCATACATAGTTATCAGGCAGCAATATTTACTTAAAAAGAGGAAAAAAAAAAACAGAAACCCTAAACTAGGGTTTTAGATTTAGGGTTTAAACTTTACACTTCGAAGTTCAAACATTAACAGCTGAAAATGGGTTTGCATAAAAAAACCCTAAATCGGCCACAACGTTAATTAAAAAAAAAAAAAAATGCAGATTTTTTCACAGATGCTGATTTTTTCAAAAAATCCCCAATGAAAAGCCAAACTCACAATAGTTTGCCGATTGAAAAAATCGGCAAACGAAAAAATTGGCAAAAAATCAGGAGTCCGCTGATTTTTTGTCGATTTTCTCAACTATGGTTTCGACCATATTGTATTGCAAATAGTTGTGTAGGATACATGTTGTGTGCAATATATCCATTTCTATCTGTAAGTTATTCCCATTGTATACTTTTGTTTATATACATGGAAATGGAATTATATTGCAGCATGTATGCCATTTCTACATTTTGGCATCATTGCCTATTCAAAGTGGGGAATTTGGTGACATAGTGTTGTGATGAGCATATCGCTCGAGGAGGTATGCAACAACAATGGGAGGAGTGCAGTGCAATTGACCAACAACGTAGTCTTCCTTGAGCAGAGGGAAGATTGGAGTTTGCAACAAAAGAAGATGAAGAGTTGTCTATTGACGTTGACTAAGGACCGACTATGACAAAGAAGTACACATAGGAGAAGTTCATGCAGACAAACAAGTACACGTAGGTGTAAACGTGTGCAAATGGACAAGTTTGCACAGATGTGCATAACTGAACATGTTCGAGAAGATGTGCGCAATTGATGGAGTTGTTTGTGACGAAGGCATACTTAATAGCAAAGGTCATGTCGATGAAGGTGTTCATGATGAAGAGTGTGATGAACGCATGAGCAATGAGCAATGTGTGAGAAAGATGCACACAAAGGCAAGGACATGCACACGAACATGGAAGTTCACACCGATGAAGTTGAGCATGATGAAGTTGAGGACAAGTTTGATGAAGGAGAAAATTTCAATTGGCAAGAAAGGCTGATAGTGGTTGGAGCAAGTTGTGCGTTAGACAGTCTGCATGATTAGAGTTTGGCATTGGAGAAATTACAGGATGGTGCACCTAATGGTGAGCAGGAGAGGAGACCAACATTGGAGCAAATGGAATATGGTGCATCCAACAATGCACGTGACAAAAGTCTAACACTAGAGGAACTGCAGGTTGGTGTGCTTGATTATGAGTGGGACAAGAGTCCAACATCAGAGCAACAACAAATGGGCATGTTTCATGGTGAATAGGATGGGAAATCCACATGAGCGCAGTTGCAGTGTTGTACATCCAATGATGTGTGTGATAAGGAGAAGACACATAAGCAATCATCGCCAATGTTGAACCAACTTGTCATGACAATGACCAATTTTGGAATGATACATAAGTGTCCCATCTTCTTTCATAACTATGATCTATATGTATGCATGTAACTTGTTGGTAGATTTATTTGTCGATGAAGGTTGTAGGATGATGTGTTGTTGGCGGACTATACTTGTTAGTGTTGTTCGTCAAGATATGGTGTTTGAACCATATTTTATTGTAGATAATTGTTGTGTAGGATACATGTTGTGAGCGCAATGTATCCATTTGTATTTGTAAGTTATTCTCCTTGTATTCTATTTCTACAAAACACTATTTGGAAATTTCTATGCTAAGAGGAAAGTTTTAACTTTTGACCACACTCGTAAGATACTTATGTTGTCCAATGAATTATCTTTTCTTATTCTAGTTTTTCAATGCTTTCAGTTGTAATATGAGTGTTGGCACAAAGCATACCAACTGCTTCACGTTGTAGGTGGAAAGTCCAATGTGGCAACAACTCAAGGACCACTGCAGCATCAAGTCGCCATGTAGGTGTCTTGTAACTGTGAGCATTGACTTATACATAGCTTGATATGTTTTCTGCTATAGGTGTTGTATATAGGTTGTTGCATGTGGATGTGTGACACCTGGTCTTATAATAAAAGTAGGGCACTTTTCCTTTTTGATGTATACAGATATTGGGTGATGGTTGGTAATTCGACTGTTATTAATCGTCTCCTCTGACGATCTTCTTTTATGTACAATTTGCCCTATGCAATCATATGTGCATACTTGTCAGAGCATTGTACAAATTTGTGCATGCAACATTGGACTAGCTCTTTCATTACAAACTATAAATCCATATAATAATTTATTTTGAGTTGTCTTTGTTTTATGCTATTGTATGTTATATTATTGCACTATGTGGAATACAAAATTGCTATTGTACATTTGGCATTGATGTTGCAACGAGTCTAGATTGGGAGAACACGATGATAAAGAGTAAATCAGATGAGAATTGAATGAACAACAAGTTAAGAAGAGTATACTAATGTGGATGTGCACAACAACAAACATGGGGTAAGTCTATGCACAAATATGAGCGGACAATGCAACGTATGATGCAATTCAACAACAAACATGAATGTGGTGCAAACAACATGCATGGAGGTCCACGATGAAGTTCAACACAACCACATGATCTTTTTCAAACAGAAGGAAATATAGGTGAGCATTTTATACAACCCCCTTTTGATGAGGCAACGAGTGTGCAAGCACCATTTCTCATCCTTGCATTTGGATGAAGATGCTTAAATAATCATGACAATGTTGTCCTTATTGTCTGGGTGACAAGGGGATTTTTGTTGCTAGAAATCCAATGCACAACCCCCTTTGGGAGGAGAGAAGTTGTTAGTCAAAAGATGATGTCTCTGATTTGAAAGTCCAAAATGAGCAAAACAAGCTTGGTGGTAAACATGTTGTTATCATCCACAGACAAATAAAATACTGAATCTCAACATATTAAAGAAATTTAAATGTAGGGTGTCTATGCATAGGTGCAAGTGGACCGTGCAACATATGATGTGGTCGAACAACAAATGTGAACATATTGTAGATGATGTGCATGAGGGTGCGCAACGAAGTTTGACACAACCACAATAGCTCCTTTTATGAATGGAAGAAAATGTAGAAGGTGACCATTTTGTAAAACCCCTTTGTGATGAGGGAAGAGAGGATGTCAAAGCATCATTGCTCGGCCTTACATTTGGACAAAGGTGTGCAAATAATCGTGACCATAGTTGAGAAAATCCGCAAAAAATCTCGATTTTGCCGATTTTTTCCCGATTCACAAGCTAACAAATTTTTTGCCGATTTTTTCGCGAAAAATTATGATATGCATGAAAAAAGCTTTTTTTCAATGAAAATTTGCATTTTCTTTGGTTTTTTCAATAAAAAATGCCGGATTTTTCCCCGATTTTTTGCCAATTCCGATTTTCTCAACTATGATCATGACAATGTTGCCCTATCTAGGTTACAAAGGGAGTCATTTTGTTGGAAATCAAACACACGACCCCCTTGAAAAGAGACAAATTCTCAGACAGAAGACAATGTCTCCGATGTGAAAGTGTCAAATGGTCGAACCAAGCTTGGTGGTAAACACTGTTGTTATCATCCAAAGTCAAAAAAAATACAAAACCTCAATGTATTAATAAGAAAGTTCATATAGAAAATGAGGTTCACATATATGACGTGCATGCAAACAAGGAAGTTCACGCAAACAAAGGTGATTGTGGCATGGTAGTTTGCAAAGATGAACAAGGCACGCAAGTGACTCAAACATTAACACAAGTGTTGGAGGGAGTGTCTCAAGGTGCATGTGATAGGAGTTTGGCACAAAGACAACCGCAGCAAAGGGAGTCAAGTAGCACGTGGAGTTTAGCACTCGATCAAAGCCAACACTTGTATACTCGCGCAAAAAGGTCTCAAAGCATCAACACGGACATTGGATATGTTTGAGCTTTGAACAAGCCTCAGAAGGAGACATTCAAGCAAGAGAGATCGTCAATAGATGAAACCAATCAACTGACAAGTAGTACATCACAAATAGAAGTGCCCAAAATTCCATGGTGATGAAAAAGATCCAATGATCAAATCCATCACATAGGGACTTGTGTAACAATATGGAAATCAATTGCAGTAATATACGAGGCATTGTGGATGTAGATGTTGCCTGCTATGCTAAAAGGGGTGGCAATGGATTGCATATTGTAACTCAGACAACTCCGTTTAACTCCTAGGACAAACTAAAACAATCCTTTGAAAAGGAATTTGGCTTTTGTGCAATGACACTCATCTAGGAGATCTACATCATAGTTGAGAAAATCGGAATCGGGTAGTAAATCGGCTGGTTTAAAAATCGGCAAAGAATCGGAATCGGCAAAAAATCGGGGAAAAATCGGCATTTTTTATTGAAAAAACCGAAGAAAATGTAATTTTTCATTGAAAAAAAGCTTTTTCATGCATATCAGAATTTTTCGGGAAAAATCAGCAAAATTGACAAAAAAATCGGAAAAAACAGGATTTTTTTGCAGATTTTCTCAACTATGATCTACATAACCAAACAAGAGAAAGATGTGAACGCCAAGTCATACAACCATTGTCTAAAATAGCTAATTGACAAAAAAAAACAACCACATGAACCACCATACAAGGTTGTTTCATGGACGGACTTCTTTCAAAGTTGCAAAAGAAGATGAAGGTTGACCCTCAACATTGTATCAAAAAGCCTTTGATAGGCCTTTGAATCTAGAGAGTGAAGTGAAGACTTTGATCACTAGAGGAAATCAAAGTTGTATGAAGTGTAGTTCCAACAACAATAGTGAGGAAAAGAGTGGAAGCATTGACTGAGGTGCTCAAGAAGGATCTGTTACACATGATGTGCATGCTAAAGGAAGATAAGGAGAAAGAAAAACGTGATGTTTAGTGTTCGAAGTGTTAGACAGAAGGACACTTCGACGCCAATTGCCGAAAGTGCGACTATTGCAATATGTAAGTGATGAACAACCACTTTGAACCAATGTCTGTTTAAAGTGAAGAGGAAGAAGCACCAAACTCTTTTACTCCCAAAGGGAGGTGTGACCTGTGAAGGTTACCAAAACAATAGAGAGGCAAAAAGGAATAATAACCTAAGTGGCAAGAATGTGGAAGGATAAAATTAGTGTCGTACTCTATGTGATATAGTCAGGACTATCGTGTGATTCCGCAATTGCTAGAAGTAGCTAGTGTGGACCTTGAAACCGAGTAGACATTAATTGTCCTAAGAAGAATGTGGACAGCCAAAAATTCAATTTGCTTGATATAAAAGAAACACACTTCGATGAAAACAAGTTCTTGTTATGACACGAGCCCAAGCAAAGAAATAGACGAAGTATCCTAATCTTGCCATAGAGAAAAAAATATGGCAAGAAGCACGTGCAAGCATAGAGTGAGAAATGGCCAAAGAACACAATGAATAGAACCAAGAACGTCAAATGGCCACACCTACCATCAAGGAGCCATTAGTGTTTCACAACATAGTCGCGACTTAAATTTTGCGGTGGATGGATGTGTCAATTAAGATGGTGATACTACTTCAAATGATTCTATAACCACATGACATTGTGAAAAGCATGGTGCAAGTTTCAAGTGGGGGAGACAAGCAACGTCCAAGTTTGCCACCATGGAAGATAGTAGAAGAGTACCAGTATATCAATCCTATGATTCTCATGATCAATACTGGGATGAGATCAACACTATCACACATGGATATATTGATACACACATTGATGCACATCATAATGGGTCGTAGAACCAATGTAAATGCTCTTCTAGAGAAAACATGGAAAGAATTAGGTGCACCAACTCTTTGGCCACCTAACTTCAAATTGCTTAGAGCTCATCAATACAAGATATAAATGAAATGCATGTTAATGGACAAAGAATCACCATTTTGATGTATATAGATATCGAGTGATGATAGGTAGTTAGACGAGTACTACTCTTTTCCTTGATAATCCTCTTATATATATATATATATATATATATATGTTCACCCCCCTATTGTTTGAGTTGAATAGGATACATTGTACATGTTGCCCTAAGTAATCATATGTGCATACTTGTTCGAGTGTCATACAAATGTTGTCATGTGTGCAATATTGGATTGGTTTTTTGATTGCATAAGATAATAGCATATTTGTTCTATAAGTTATTTTGAGTTGTTTCCATTTTATGCTATTGTATGTTAGTTTTATTGTAGTGTGTGGAATATAAAATTGTTGTCCAACATTTGGTGTCGATCTTGCAATGAATCTAGATTGGAAGAACGTAGTGACAAATATTGTATATCACCATCCCTTTTAAATTCGGCAATTGCTCGCTTCAAGATTTTGACCATGTTCTTATTGGTTGATTCAGATAGCCCATTCCCCTGTAGCTGGTAGTAGTTAGATGATGTCTTCATTACTATCCAATTTCAATGCAAACTGGGTGACCTTTGCTCCAATGAAGGACTTAGCATTATCTAAGACCATCACCTATGGTATGCCAGATCTTGTTATGATACTCTCCAACAAATCAATGATTGCTGCATGGTTTGCTTTTTTAATCAGAACAGCCTCAACCTACCAAGTGAAATAGTCTGTTACAATAAGGATTCAATGGCAGGCCACACTTGAAGCTAGATTGATTTTCCCAAGGAAATCAAGGCCCCATTATTGGAATGGTTCTACGATTATTAGCAGCAACAACATGGCTGCCTTTTTTCTCCTTCCCATATACATGTAGCATGATTTGCAATTCTTGACCCATTGGAAGGAGACGGAGAAGATGACAGGCCAAGATCTTGTGTGCTATTGTCTAAGGAAAATAATGGCCTCCCACTATGTAATAGGTCTGGGCCCTTTTATGCTTCAACACATCTCAGCAATACACCATCAAACACTTTTCTGAACAGCACACCCTTAATGAACACATACCTAGTGGTTTGCCACCAAAATCTTCTTTTTTCATTGTTGTAAGACATTGTGGATTTTGCTCTATAAGCATATATTGTATGATAGCAGCCATCCACCCTACTTGGTAAGATTCTTGTTGATCAATTGATTCTTGTTCATCATCTTAAAAGAGTGCTCCTTGATTTCAAGCATGAGCTTTGGCTAAGTTCTCACAAAAGGTCGGACCTCAGACTAGCTTTGTCAACTTGATCTCAATATCAAACTCTAGCATTTCCAATACCCAACCTGCTCTCTTCTCTCTAAGTTCTCCTTGCAGCAGATAGGATTGGATATTTCAATGAACAACATATAATATGGCCTTACGCTATGAGAGGTAGAGCCTAAACTTCAGCAAAGACTTCACGTGGCATACACTTGCTTGTCAACCAAGTTGTACTTTTCTTCATAAGGATGCAGATATCTGATTCATGAAGGTTATGTGATGCTTTTCTTTGTTTTCATTATGCTGAGTTAATACAACAACAATGGTTGTGTCTGCACCAAAGACAAAAAATAAAATCTCTATCGTAGTCCAGATTCACTAGGGCAGGTGCTTGCACGATGGCTTCGTTGATATTGTGAAAAGCTTTATTCAGCAACTCTATGATAGGCTTGACTATTTGCATCAATTTGGTGATGAATTTACAAACAAAATTGATGTAACAGAGGAAGGATTAAATTCCCTTACTGGATGATGGCAAACGTTAGCTCCAAGATGGCTTTAACTCTATCTAGATCAATGGTCAATCCATCTTTTGAGACCGCGTGTCCAAGTATCTTTCCATCTAGAACATTTTTGATTCAGTATTATTCTGAATTCTCTACATCACTCAAACACCTTAAGTACAAACTGCTACAAATTACCTCCTATATTCTTGAAAAAGAACGTAAGATCATCCAATTACACCAAAGCAACTGTAGCAGTCAGCTTTGACATGGCATCATCACAAGCGCCACCTCAAGCTTGGTTGGATGTGTGTGTGTATAGCTTTGATATATTGTAAATAATTATGTTTTGATGTAATGTGCGCACTAAGTTTTTGTCGAAAGTTGCCATGTAAGAGCATACGTGGCAAAGTGCTTGGTGTTATGTACATACATAATCATTTGTCATGTAATGGGTAGTTGTTAGTTGGCCGACACATATGAGGTTAGTTGGGTAGTTATGCAACTACCTCCCTTGTCGACCTTTGTTATTTATAGATCCCTTATATTCAAAAAGAGGATAGCATATGATAGAGATATGGTGGAGTATTTGTTGAGTATCATTGTTGTGACCATGTTTCATCCATATGGTGATGAGATAGTGTTGTATTGTATTATTGCATATATTAGTGAAGATGTCTTGTTCCTATTGATAATTCTTTTGACTCTATGATTCTTTTGATGTGCATGTATGGATTATTCTACAAATGTTTTTTGTTAAATACTTTTTTGTACCTTCGATTCAGGAATACTATTGTTGTACTACATTTGGCACTGTTGCTGCAACAAGTCTGGATTGGAGACTGCGATGACATTGACGACAAAAGAAGGTGAATGATAGATAATCCAACATGTAGACATGGGTGTTGACAGACAACAAAGTTGACCTAAAGATCCCAAATACTTGCACAACAGCAAACAACGCACGTGAATAAGTTGACCATGACAAAGAGTTGCACAACAACTAGCTAATGAAGAGGATGTTGTGAGTGTGCACATAGAGGAAGTGCCAACCCAAACACAAGAAAGACATAGAAAGGAGAGTGATGTAGTAGGAGTTTTGTTGCGAGAATTGGAGCATGTGTGGCCCCCTCAAGAGGGAAGCCTTGACATAGAAAAAAGAAGAGAGTCTAAACAATGGAAGGCACTATTTTTTACAACAAAAGTGTAAGACGAGCAAATGAACGACATGCAAGGAGACTCACAAGTACCTATACATGAAGGAGGCGTATGAGTATTCGCACATGAAGCAAACATACCACAAGCCGACAAAGGCATTCACGCAAGTGGAGTAGAGCATGCCAATGTGGAGCATGACATAGAGGATCGTGCAAGAGAATACGTGTTTGAACAAGTGGTAACTCCAACAGCAACAAAATACGGGAAAGAGTGCCTAGATGTGTGGAGGACAGGAGTCGATCACAACAGCAGCTACGAGGGAGTGTTCAAGAGACCGGAGCCGAGACTCATATACACGTGAAGGAGATCATGTAGCAATAATGTAGTTGGAACCGGTTGGCAATTGTTTGTGCACAAAGGGGATTAGTTGTCAAATAAAAGTCCGTCAATTGAGGAAGTCTGACAAACAACAACAATAGCAATAACAAGTACCACAAGGCCAGACTTCAATGCAGTTGACAATAATGGTGGCAGAAAAGAGCAAGCAAAACTGCCCAAATTTACAGGAGACGAGAAGGAAGATCATGAAAGACATATTGGCACGTGTGACGATATGTCAGTCCAATGGAGTGACAAATGAAGTTTCATGGTTGCGACTATTTCCAGCCATCCTTAGGGGAATAGTGATGGACTAACATCCTAAGCAAGGACAACCATTCACCACCTAGAATGACTTGAAGGAAGAATTTAACAAAAGATTTCAAGTTGCTTCAAGAAGATATAGAAAATATTGAGGAGATTTACGCAAGGGAGCAGAAGAAGAGGTACTAATGTGGAACGAAATTCCATCAAAGGAATATGAGAAATAAACGGCTTGTATAAGAAGAGCATCACATGAACGGGTTAGAACATCAAGTCATATGACTATCGTTTGAAGGAATTAATAGGTAGGATGGAAGTCAAACTTGCAAACAGAGTCCAAAGGCAGTGGTTCATGGATGGACTACGTCCTCAATATAAGAAGAAGATGAAGGTGGATTTGTCGATGACATACCAAGAGGCATTTGACAAAGCATTAATGTTGGAAATTGAAAATAAAGACCACGACAAAGAGTGGAATTGTAATTCAAAACAAGGATGATACTGTAGTAACTGACTACTACCATCGCATCCAAAACAAGTTTTGTCATGCAATTACTATGAAAAATTTAAAGGGACCAAGCCATACTCCATAGACGCTTTGCTTTGAGCATTTTCCACATAAAGCACCCACTCTTGGAAGCGTCCCGCTCTCTAGAGCTACCCACTCTCCGAGCACCCCGCTCTCCTAGTGACCTCGCTCCCCAAATGGAGGTTCATCACACAAGCTGAGGCAAAAGACAAAACAAGGTAGAAATCAACAAGAATTGATTAAGTATTTGAAAGAGGGCACCCCGCTCTCCAAAGCGACCTGCTCTCTGAGCGCCCCACTCTCCAAAGTAACCCATACTCTGAGCGCCCTGCTCTCTAGAGCAACCCACACTCTAAGCACCCCACTTTCCAGAGCAACCCACACTCCAAGCACCCAACTATCCAGAGCAACCCACACCCTGAGCGCCTGCTCTCTAGAGCAACCTACTTTCTAAGCGACCTCCTTGAGCGGAGGTCCATCACACAAGCTGAGGTAGAATACAAAGCAAGGAGTTTGTATTTCAGGTGGTGGTGACACCTAAAACAAACATGTCATAGCAGATCAATTGTCAATGATTCGTTAAAAAGAACCTATAAAAGAAGTGTAGGATGAGTTTCCAAATGCTCACTTGTTTTCAATCACTATGTTGTTGTCTTGGCACAAGTACATCGAAATGTACTTGCCAGTGAGTGAATTGCCAAGGGAGATGCCAACAATTAAAAGAAGGAAGATAATTATGAAGTTAGCACCGTTTCAGTTGATTAGCAATTTGTTGTACAATATGGGACTTGATGGAATTCTATGACAATCTATGATGGATGCAGAGGTATAGATGCCATTGAAGGAAGCCCACGAAGGGTTGGCTAGAGGGAACATGGATCTAGATGCAACCATAAGGAAGGTGCTTCTGGTAGGGTTGTGGTGGTCCATCCTCTATTGTGACGTGAAGGAGTTTATCATAGTGTGTAATACATGCCAGAGATTTGGGAAGCCACTGTTGGGTTTTTAAGCCTTACTACCACAAAATATCACAAGTCCCAATATAAAATAGCCACAATATTAAAGGTCAAAATAATAATAATAATAATAATAATAATGAGTAGAATAATATATGAGCAAATTAATATGTATATCAAGGCCTATATAATAAAGCAAATAACATTCATTTATATACTGAAATATGAATGTAAATGGCCTAAATCATTCATGAACTATGCATGAAGAAAACTTACAATATTAATTGCTCAAAATGTATACAAGATTTATTCCAAATTGGATCTCTTACAAAATGCTACTCCTTGGTTCTATATGGTTTCTATTGGATTTTCCTTCTCATGAAGTATTGTCTCCATAATATAGCCATAGTAATGTGACTCTTCACATACTTGACTATTGCTCTCCATATGACAAGTCTCATGACCTTTGGCTTGTCATCTTGCCACTTGCATACAAGACTCTTCATAGACACTTAACTCTAAGACACTTGCACACATCTACATGCACTCTTAATCTAAGACACGTGCACATCCTCACATTACATATTGCACTCTTACATACAAGACACTTGTGCACATTCTCTCAATCTACACTTGCACTCTAACTTACATGACACTTGTGCATTTCCTACACATTGACACTTACATAAAAAGGGGAAATATAAATCACACTCTAAACTATAGACTCAACCCTAATCTATTACAATTTACAATTGTACCATGAAGGTACCATGGGGGTACATTAGCATGTACCAAATAATGTAATATTCCTCAACAACTGACTGCACCAAAACTTTGTCATTGCATCGGATGTAACCACAGGAGGTGTTTGAACATTGGGGCTTGGATTTTGTTGGACCATTGAAGACCAGCAAATGAAGAAGATGCAAGTACATTGTGGTAGCAACTGAGTACCTACCAAAGTGGATTGAGGCAAGAGCATTACTTGACAACTACATTAAAAGTACTACATGCTTCATGTATAAGCAGATCATCATGAGGTTTGGAGTGCCATTGCAATTGACATGTGATCAAGGAGGGAACTTTGTAAATGAGATTATTCAAAAGTTACATTTAAAATTTAAGATATTCCATTCGTTGTCAAGTTCATACTATCTGAGGACAAATGGGTAGGTGCAGGCCACAAATAAGGTGTTAGTCTCGATTTTGTATAAATCTTGTGGAAGTGAAGATGCCTATGGAAATGATCTTGGAAGCTAGAAAAGAAGGTGTTACTCTTGCCAAAGAAGCACCAACACCTAGAGTAATGGAGGTTGGCTAATCTAGTAAAGCACCATTGGCAGAAGATGCAAAAATGCAAGAAGTTGAGTAGTAGTCATAGAAGCAAAAAGGCAAGGCGGCTAAGGGGATTTCTAAGAACAAGCTCAAGAAAGGGGATGATGAATCTTCGAAGGATGAACAGTATGATGAAGAAGAGGCTGATTTTGAGAGCGAAAACAACGAGCACCTATTAATCAAATATCCTAAGCTGAACAAGCCACATCTTATGGGTGAGATGATTGACAATGAACTTCACGACTTCTTCAGTCTTATGACCAGAGCCATGGACAGAATGTATAAGGAGTTTGATTTCAGTACTATTGGTCAGTGGAGAATTTGGACGCTAAGCATGGAGAACAAAACAACTAAAGTGAATAACTAGGCAAGGGATGATAAAGTTGGCCCAACTAGGGTAGACTCAACCATGGAAACTAGGGGAATGCAGCATCCATACCATGATCAGAGTGATAAAGCTTCCCGAGGGTACATCATTTTTGTACCATCATCCATCGAGGATTTGACTCAGACGATAAGTTTGATATGTACCCTATTTTGCCAACAACAAAGAAGTTCAAATTGGCACTTGAGATGGATCTAGCACACACCAATTTGAAATATCTTGCTTATTTGATTTAGTGGCTAGCCACGAGGCTAAAAACTTTTCATGAGATGGCAAATAGTTCATGCATGAAGGCAGAGCAGCATGCAGCCTATGTAAAAATAAAAGAAAAAATTTGGTAATTAAAGGTGGAGGCCAAAGCAAAACTGGAACAATGAAAGAAGGAGATGGAAGAGCTGAAACAAGAGCATAGCAAGCACTATAGGCTCAGTTGGTTAATACACGAGGGAAAGTTTTTGCACTTGAAGGAAGCAATTAAGAGTTAAGCAAGAAGGTGCATCACCATGGAGTTCAGTGAGCACAATATGCATCTTATCCTACCAAAGTAAAGACGGGTCGATGCACTAAGGGTGTAGATCCATGGGATGGTTGTGGAACATGTCCAAGTTCAGCAACCATCTCCTATTCAACAACCTGATCCTCAAGGGAAGCAAATGCAGTCGATGAAGATATCGACCAATCTAGAGGGGAGGGCAGATGTAGCAACCAATTCTGACTTGGCATTGTCACAAATGCCACCTTGAGCTTAGTTGGATGCGTACAAGCATGAGTACTGATATATATATTTTGGTTATGTATGAGACCTTTTGATATATTGTAAATAATAATGTGTTGATGTAATGTGTGCACAAAGTGTTTGTAGAAAGTTACCAAGTAAGGGCATACGTAGTAAAGTGTTTGGTTTTATGCACATAAATATTTATTTATCATGTAATGGGTAGTTATTAGTTGGCAAACAGGTATGAGGTTCATTGTGTAGTAACACAACTACCTCCCCTGCCGAATTTTGTTATTTATAGAACCCTAACAGTTAGAGAGGATAGCATATGATAGGGACATAGTGGAACATCTATTGAGT
The DNA here is from genome assembly GCA_028583015.1 of Wollemia nobilis. Classification (NCBI taxonomy): domain Eukaryota; kingdom Viridiplantae; phylum Streptophyta; class Pinopsida; order Araucariales; family Araucariaceae; genus Wollemia; species Wollemia nobilis. The sequence goes on from JAQPPZ010016723.1 coordinate 15,742,352, forward strand.
ATCATTGTTGTGATTGTGCTTTATGCATATGGTGATGAAATAGTGTTGTATTGTAACATTGCATATATTAATAAAGATGTTCTATTCTCGTTGATAATTTTCTTCTCTATGATGCTTTTACTGCGCATGTATGGATTATTCTGCTAATGTTTGTTGTTGTCAAATACTTTCCCACACCTTCAATTCCGGAATACTATTGTTGTACTATAATGATCTCATTTATTATCCTTGTGAAGACTATATCCATTGCTTTCTAGGATGTCACTCCTGCATTGGACAATCCAAACAACATCCGCTAATATGCAAAAGTTCCACACTATGTTGTAAAATTGTCTTGCACTAATCTTTATCTTTCACCAAAACTTGATTGTACCCTAGAAAACCATCGAGTAAAGACAACACTTCTAATCTTGCCACCATCTGAAGAATCTAATCCATTGAAGGTAATGGATAGCTATCCTCTAATGACACATTATTGAGGTTTCGAAAATCCACAAACTGATATTGCCATTCTTTTTTCTAGCAGGAACCAAATTTCCTACTTAGGTCGAGTGCTTGATTGAGTATATGATATGAGATTGTAACAGCTTCATGAACTCCTTCCTCGTAATTGTTTTTAACTTTGGATTAGCAGGTATTTGCTTCTGCCAGAATGGCCATGCTCTAAGAACAAGGTCTATATTATGCTTGAGCATATTCTTTTCATCAACCTCTTAATCATCATAGCTCCATGTGCAAAGATTTTTTTGTTAGGAACCTGAATTGCAAAGTAATCCAACATGAAAGATTTTTCCTTCACTCAATCGTCTAGATGAAAGACACTTTCCAACATATGTCCCTTCGGCAACCAATTGCCCTTCAATTGGAGGACTCCCTCTTTTACACCATCTCCAAATTCTCCATTTTAAGCATCATATTGTGCTTCTTTGCCCAAAGAAATGATGATTTGTCAATCATTGCGTAACACTTGCCAATGGTCCATGTAATCTGGAGTTGATGGTCTGCAAATCACCTCTACATCCTTCAGTTTTGTCCATATATCAATAGCGGGGTCAAAATAGGCAACTTTCTTCACGAGTTGATCTGTCAATTGATTTTGTTCCCTTGGCATAGTCTAGATGTTGATTGCTACTAAAGATTCCATCATGCCCCAGACCCTATGCTTATATGATCTCAACAGCTTTTGCTTTGTTTTGCACAATAAGCAAATTTGTCAGAGTACAAGTTTTGAAACTCCAAAGATCTTCACTCCAAGTTTTTCATCTTTGTGTAAACCGAAGCAAAGTGCTTTATATTTTAACAATCAAGTTTTTTCAACTTTCTGTAAATATATTAAACCCTTAGCTGCTGCTAGTGGCTACTGTTGTGTGTGGCCATGCCCTAAGCAGCTGTTGTTGCTGGTTGTTGCTGTAGCTTGTTGCTCCCCTTCAAATTTAATACTTAAAACAATCTCTGCCTTACAATCTAAAATTTTAAATAATCTGAGTCAGACAGTGATAAGTATGCAGTTGTTGAAAGTGGTGGTTGCTCCCCTGTGCGTCCCCCTTCATCTGCATCTTTGAGTCCCCTCCTGAACGGTCTGAGTGACTAAGTCTTTGTACGTAGGAGTTTTTTGTCCGTTCAGGCAACTATTATAAATTATAAAGTGAAGAGTGTTCACTTTATAATCTCATGATTATAAAGTGAACACTTTATAACATTTTTTTTTTTTTTTTTTTCCTCCTTTTTTAAAACTTAAAAATTTGCAAATTTAATTAATAATAATAAATACATAAAAGTTTCAAATAGTTGCAAGCTTACTGCAGTGGTAAGGGCTTTGGCCTCTCTTTGAAAGGTCCAAGGTTCAAACCCCACTCAGTATGAGGAGACCAGGACCAAACCTGTGTAAACTCATTGAAAAAAAATAGAAAGTATCAAATGGGTTTAGCTCAACCTGTTAGATTCCTCAACATTCAAGGAGGAGACCCAAGTTCAAATCTTGCCACGCAATACACAGATGATATCCAAGTTATTGTAAAACCACTAATTGGTGATGATGTAATATAGGTGGGGCCGTTTCAATCCCATATAACCAATTGAAAAAATATAAAAAAATAAAACCACACTAAATTTAATTCTCTAACATACATACATACATATATATATACACACCAAAAATTTTCAAACCAAACTGAACCTTCTTGAAAAAACTGAACCTTTGAACTTTTTTGGCCTTTTGAACCTCTGAACTGAACCGAACTTGGTACCTATGGTACCAAGTATTATTATGCATCATACTTAGCTGAGTGGATCCAAAATTTTATGCTGAGGGTGGCCAAGAATTTGTCAATGGCATTCCATGCCATTGCTCTTTTGTCGGATAACACAACAATAGAGAGGGTTCCCATACCTGAACTGGGAGCACTAGTAGCAATTCTTGAGAGCACACCGTCCATATTCCAATGAACCACCATTGCACTAATGCAACATATGTGCACTACTAGAACAGTGGCAAAGAAGAAGAGGAAGATAGTAGCATTGGCAGGACCAACAGTCATGGAGACTGTAGAGTCTTCCAAGGAGGTAGAGTACAAGTATGATACGAATGCTCTGGCTGATGAGTCAAAGAGTGCAGATAGCAAGCCACAGCAAAAGGCAGTGGAGGAGCAACCACAGCTTCGGAAGTAACCAGTGAAGGCCATACCTCCTCGAAATCTACTCATCATGAGGATTGTTCCAGAAGTGGAGATAGTGGTGCAAAGCCGCATCCACCTCAGCAATCAATGCATGGGAGCAGCGTGCAACAGAAGGGATAACCTGCACAAAGGTCTCAGAAGGTGAATCCACAAGTGGAAGTCCAGAATTTACAAGTGCAACTAACTCCACCAACAAAAAAGAAGTAGATGAGTACAGCAAGACCTGTTGTTGCATTGATGACTGTGTGGGCCATTGTGCAAGAAATTACACAAGAGCTCGTTGTGGCGCAAACTGGTGGGACTGTGCAAGTTGGTGCGATTGCAAACAAGTAGGTGGAGGGACAACAAATAGAAAAAGAAGGGTGTTGTGAAGGAAGCATAGTCCAATGGAAAGAAAGTTGTATAGAAGACTAGTGTGGCATAGCCACAAGCAGAAACATCACTACACAGCAAGGAGGAGATAAAAGTCATTACGACAGTGAGAAGATTGATGATGTGGCCCATGAGACAGTGGATGTTAATGCTGCCTTGGAGGTCATTAATACAGTTCCTAAGCACACCATGGACAAAAAGGAGTCACCTAGTGTTGGATTTTATTCGGAGACAGCTGGATTGGAAGCAACAATTGAACCTTTGGTCTAGATGGAGACAAAGCAAGCCACCTTAGTCAGAGACAAATCAGGTTACCAAAATCAGAGACGGTGTAGGAGCAGTACAAACAGTGGCTCAACCCAGTGATTTGGATGTCAACGAGGGTTTTGAGACCCCTAGGCATGAGTATGGTGAAGAGGTAGCATAGTTCACATCTTTCCCTCCCTTGATGGAGATAATGATGAATGTGCCCATGCAGATTGAGCAAGAAGGTGTTTTTCCTACCACGGAGGAACAAGCACCACGATTAATGGAGGTTGGTGAGTCGAGGTTGATAAGCTCAACCTCCTTGCCAGTATGAACTCGAAAAGGTCTCTAGTGTTGTGAAGGTCGCCCTACTCGATACTTATTACATCTGTAATAATGATGCGAAGCTCTTCAGCTATGAATTTCCAATTTCAAGCAACCTTTGCTAAGCTCTTCGATAAAGGCCCTTTGAAATATTTTGTAGGAGGGGGCTTCATCCCTCTACCAAACCTCACTTGGTGCCTTCACCAAAGCTTAACAATAAGGATTGTTCACAAAATTAAAAGGAATTTTGCAGTAGTACCAAAAATTTGTTATCGTTGTCTGCGCTTCCTTCATCTTCTCCTTCCCCCATGCAGTACTCTATAAGGGTTGTCTACTTCATGTTTAAGGGAGTACCCTAACTCTGACCAGAAGATCGCCAAATGTGAGGGCTAAGGATGGACTCTGATGCAACAACAGCACTATCCTTATATTTGACCTCATACTCATAAACAAAGCACCAAGGCCCTACCCGTGTCCAATTGAAATCTTTGCTTGTTTTGCCTCTATCTTCTTTGCCTCTTTGGTGCACATCCAAAACCTTGACCTTGTTTTTTTACTTTATCGTCGTCTACTAGGCAGGTCTCTACATCATGGTATTTTTACCCAACAAGATGACATTTGAGGCAATGGATGCCTCCTCTCATGTCCTTGTCCCAATACATATAGAAGACTTGATTCGGAAAAGTGCCTTTTATGCCATGCTTTTACATCAAGTCCCTCCCTCGACTTGGAGTTGGGGCTGTTGGATTCAGCTCATTGTTGTCATCACTAGTTCCCTAGCCCTCACCCAAAGAACTCATCTATTTTCCAAGGAAAAAAAAGGAAAGTATCAAGATTCTAAGACATGGCCTTAGAGGCATTAGGGACAATAGAAGAGAGAGAACAAAGGAAAGTCTAAAAATTCTTAAAAAATAAAAAAATCTACTCTTGTGCCAAGGAATGAAATAAAAAAAAAGAGGTGTTAAGTCCATCAAATCATTCTTCAGATGTGTTCTACAATATCTAGTTGGCCTCTAAAAATTTTCAGTCACGAGCAGGAGAGGGGAAAAAATGTCAAAATGAGGGGTTTTCTTCTTTTAAGCCCATTTTTCATGTTCTTCCCATTCGCGCATGATTTTGCCAAGAAATCAGCAAGTTTTTGGTGATCTCTTGACACCAAGAAAAAGGCCTTATTTTCTCATGAGATTTCCAAGTTCTCGCAAGTTCTTGGCAATTTTTCTTACTATTGTATTTTTGTGGTTGTCTTAGGACCAGAGAACAATTTAAGTGGGGAGTGGGATGTTAGCACAAGTTATATTTTGAATAACATATGTAAGGTGCAGTCCCATTTGTTAGCGCCATGGAGTAGTAAATGGCATCAAGTGCCAATAGTCATGTGACACCTACCATGTAACATATATATATATATATATATATATATTGGTTATATGGGATTGAAACGGGCTCATCCATCTTACATCATGATCACATAGTGGTATTACAACAGCTTGACTATTATAAAGGTATCGCTTGGCAAGATTCCAACCATCGGATCCTCCTTGAAAGTCAAGGAATTAACCAGGTTGAGCTAATGCCATTTGATGCCAACTATATAACATATTGTAATTACTAAAAATGACAAAAATTAAGTTATAAGCAATTGCACCTCTTGGGAAGGGTGCCTTGGAGTATAAGTAGGCATTTGGAAGATCATAGAACTTGCCACAATGTCAATGGAGGTGAGCACTGTAAATAAGAAAAGGAATACAAGGCAAGAGGAAATGTTTTGCATTTGAGATCGATACTAATGCTATTTTAAATTTCTTTTCATGTACTATACATATTTTCTGCCATGTTTGTGTATGTTGAGCATGGGTGTGTGTGTGTGCTTATTCTAATTATTGGCCTTCCATGCCAGCAAAGAGATCACTCAGCTGCTTGAAACCCAACCCTTCAAAAGATTGAGTTAAGGAAATAAATAAAATTTGACCTTTTGTCCTATATCATTCAATGCATAGGATTCTATACTACATCATCCAATGTGTAAGATACTAAAACTCTTGGACATTTCTACGTAGATCTCTAGCTAGATCCTAAACTAAATACTGACATGGTCTGAAACAACCTTTTCCACTCAAGAAAAAGAAATGACCATGGAATCAGTGGAATGAGGACACTAAGAAGATAATAACAACAATAATGATTCCAATAAGTATCCAATTATCCCTTAAAGCAATGGAATTTCTCTAACTTGTTATATATGGAACAAATAGTGTGGAAATCCTTACTTGAATCCAATAAAGCCATGGATAATTCCTGTATGTTCTAAGGAGTTGACTTGTCCAAAAAATTTCCTATCAACAATTATGGGGAAGGATTAATCTCATCAAAGACATGAATTTTTCATCAGTTGGAATAGTAAATGTTCTGGCGTAGCTGCAAAATACATATAATGGGCCAAAATTTGCCAAGACCTACACTTTCACACATTTGCTTTCTGAAAGGTAACTCTCTAGGGATAACTTTTAAAAAGCATTCTCATGCTGTGAGTATATATAGTTAAGAAGTCTTCCACATTGAGAAATAAAAAGAAATGGAAAAAAAATATAATTTAAAGCAAGAGTTTTATGAATATCACATTATAGTAAAGGTTTGAGTGAATATAGATATATGTGACATTTTAAGAACAAATATCAAGCATAAGTCTTTGCTTATCAAGAGGCATGAACTCAAGTGGTTACATACATGGACTTTCAAGGTAAAGACCCAGATTCGAATCTTGCTAGGCAATATGTGCATAATTGCCAAAAAGTACTTGTAACACAGATACCACTATGTGGTTAGTTGAAATACCGAGGTAACACGGACATGATGTAATACAGGTGGGCCCGTTTCAATCCCATATAAAACACTAATTAGCACACTAAGGATAAATTAAGAAAACACTCTTATGAGTATATACAGGTGACAAGTCTTCCCACCCTAAGAAATTGTTAGCAAATATGAAGGATTATCTCACAGGATTCACTTCCCAAGATTATAAACCACTCAAAATAATAACATCAATAACCAATCACATATCAAAAATATCAATGCATACATCAATCTCACATGAATCAAACTGAAAGCTTTATTGATAATAAAACTCAAGCAATGCATAAAGCAAAGCTTATATGAGTTACAAATTACATTGCTTTGTCTTAATATAAAGATACATGAGACCTTTCACATTACATGACTCTTGGCTTTTGCTCTCCTCAAACTCACGGAGAACTTGACTCTTCACATTCCTTTCTTACATAATAAGTCCCACATATTACATAAAGACAAAGTATCTCATGATTGCATATAACTCCTACTTCTAAACTAGATACATCACTCAAAGACTCTTCACTTTGTAATGTCCCTTTTTCTAGGCAGTCAGTGTGCAGAGCAGATTAGCCTATACATGAGCTCCCGTAGGCTAAATCGGATGTAGGGGAGCCTTTGGAGATATCAAAATCTTTGACAAAACCCAAAGAGCTCTTGATTGACTGTCGTTTGGGCTCGTTCGGAGGTCGTTTGACGGGATTTCTATTTTTAGCAGTGGCCGTTTTTAGGGTTTCGGTCAACGGGTCAACTGCAGGATTACACTTCGGCGAATTGGGTATCCAAAACTGTTCACAGTTTTTCATTCTAACAAGCAGAGGTCCAGTATTTTAATGGACAAAGTTAATTTCATTAAGTGACATTATTTTAATATTTATAAAGTTTGTACTTTATATTATAAAGGGTCACTTATAACGTTGTAAAAAGGGGCCACTTTATAAAATAACTTTAAGTGGTTGAACCTAGTGCACAAGGGGGCCTGTTGAGGGAAAATAAGAGAAAATTAGAAATTAAATTATTCAATGTGCACAACCCCAATTTTGCCCTAATTTGGGAGAACCCTAAAAGGAAAGATTAAAAAGGCTTTTGGGAGATCATTTGGATTATGCAAAGATTATTTTTTCTTCCTTCCCTCTGGGTTTTTGGAGAACTCTCTAGCAGAGACATCGCAGAGATTCTGGAGCTTGTGAGAGCCGGTAACCTTTTACAGGGACATTGACTTCGAGGTTGAAAGATTACCCTCAAGCCAATCAACAGTATTTCCATACAAGGAATACATTCGGACTTCATTATTCAGTCTTCTGGAGTTGGGGTTTCCACACAGGGACACTGAGCTTTATATAGGGGAATATCTGGAGCGAGGACACCACACAGAGTTCCAATCTGAAGGGTTGAGCCTTCATATTTATCTTTACAGAGATCAGATCAGCTAGGGTTTACAGAGGTACTTATTTTATTGTATTGATTTAATGTTTCCAGAATTGAAATCATTGTAATTGTTGTGCCCTAGTTCAATATTTGAAATAAAAAAACAAAATACCTCTATATTTCTGGATTGTCTGTGTTTTCACACAAATTGTATCAGCAAAATAAAAAAGATTGAAAATTAGACCGGGGGAGGGTCATTACAGTGGTATCAGAGCACAACTTATTTTGTCAGTCTGTTTGGGTTCATATCTGGTGTGTTTTCTCATAACTTCTTCAGCTGAGAGTTGGTTAGTCCGGTATGAAGATGGAGCCACTCAGTGATTGGAATAAGTTTCAGCGTGAGTTTTGCCAGGGTCAGAGAGAGTTGTAGAAATCCATCAATCAATTGGTTGCTATGATGACAGATTCTCCGCCTACAATTCCTCCTTGGGTAAATATGGAGCCTACAGTCACTAAATTACTTAATCAGTTCCAGCAGGAGTGGAAGGCTCATGATGATGGTTTTCATGCCCTAATGACTTGTGAAGATTACATTGATTTACGTATGAGGCAACAACCAAATGGAGATGAAAAAATGAAACTTCTTGAGAAGATGAACAAAGAATCCAAACACAATGATGATGAAGCTGAAGATTCAAAGACTACTGCTGAAGAAGAAATCAAATCAGAAGATTGTGTTGAAGAAGAATTCATTTCTCATGAGATAGAGCATGTGGATAAGGGAGTTCAGGATAGTCACACCTTCCTTGATTTGAAGGACAATTTTTTTAGTAAGGGGATAGTCACACCTTCCTTGATTTGAAGGACAATTTTTTTAGTAAGGTAATTCCTCATGAAGAGACACTTGAATATCACGGCAGCCTATAGACACTGCTGAAAGGTATGACACTAATTCTGATTATGATTTAAATAATATCAACAGTCCATTTATATTGCATGATCTTGATAATTTTGATGATAACTGGAAGAACAAGTTGTTGGTGTCAGCTGAAAATGAAGTGCACATGTTATCTACTTTGGATGAATCAATGAAGCTTGTTGAAACTCTAATCCAAAAGAGACCTAAAACCCAATCAAACAAAAACATTTCCATTGCTGATTTACAAAAACTTGAGAGTACAATGCATGAAATGAAATCAGTCTTCTTGCACATGATCAAAGACAAGGATACAACTATCAGGATTGCAGATGAGGCCTTATTTCATGACAGGGAAACTCAAGTTGAGGTGGATGAGCTCACTCTTGAGCTTAGCACAGTTAGAGATTCCTTGATAGGTGTTCAGATGGAGTTACATGAAACAAAAAGGGAACTTGCTGCTATCATAAATTTCAGAGATCAAGAGAACAAGGAAAGAGCAAAGGAGATTGAACAAGTAATTAAAAAACTGGATAGCATACGGGAGGACTTCAAATTAGTTCAGTCAGAGAATACTATTGTGGATCAGCAGGTTGATTTGGATGAGCATAAGGATAATGACAGTTTTCAGTGGGTCAACAATCCATTATTTAAAATGGATCATGAGACATCTTTTGATAACGCACTTTTTGAGATCCATCATGATCATGGTCGCATGGTGAGGGATCTTGTGGACACACCACAAAGAGAGGAGATTAATAATGAACCAGCAGCTGATGTGATGGAGAGGCCTTGTGTTGTACCAACATATATTTCTACATCTTCCATAGTTAACATTCATATGATGTATGGTATGATGCAGCTCCAGTATGACAGAGCCTTTGGGAAGATGAATTTCTACACCCAGGATCGCATGCTTATGTTTCTGGGCATCGAGGATGATGGAAGGTGTGTGCCTTCGGAAATGGGAAACTTGTTGAGTTGATGACTATTTGGAGGGCTTCTTCAGTTTGGGACATGGCCAAGCTTTGCTTTTTAGCTGTTATGTTTCATATTTGCAGCGAACATGTGTCTCGCGCTAACTCAATCCAATTTTGGATGAGTTTTTGGGATTCCAGAATGTGTCATTGCAGTCACTCTTTGTTTCTGAATGATACATCTTGTAATGATGCTCCCATGCTTGTTGCTGATTTGAAGCAACGGTTATTTCGGGGTAGCTGTTTGGACAATGAAAGACTAAGTGTTTACAAAGTATTTTCAGATTTTCATAGTAGGTGCATTAATGGAATGGTTATCTTCAGATTTAGCATTGCTATCCACTACATTATCAGCCACTTGATGGAGATTGATTTGCATCTCAATTGGGTCGTCATGGGTGTGGGTAATTTTTCAGGTGACATGCAGTTTAATTTACACCCCACTTGGTTGAGTAGCGATCACTACAATCTAGTTATGATGGACTTTGTTGGTTGTAGTTGATTTTGGGACATGGGTTCACCCAATTTACGTCAGGTGGACAAGTGTTGAGTTGAGATTATTAGATGGTGATTATGAAGGCAGTTTCAGAGTTGTTCTTGCAGTTGCCTATGATGGAGATTTCACAGATATTACTTGGCGTGAGATATTTCATTCCAGCTTAGATAGGCATTTTATTTTCAGGCTGGATAATGATCATATTATGGTGTTGCAATTTAGCCTTAAGCTAATTGTGCACAGTGGATTTCCAGATGTGATCAGAGTGGCGTAGCGTGAACGTGGTGGTTTCTTTTTGAGGATGTTATGGGATCCAGGGATTTGATGGACCTCAGCTAGGATGCAGACACTTGACTGGAGTATGTATGCATATTACTTGGGGACAAGCAATCTTTGGGAAGGGCGGACTGTAATGTCCCTTTTTCTACGCAATCAGTGTGCAGAGCAGATTAGCCTATACATGAGCTCCCGTAGGCTAAATCGGATGTAGAGGAGCCTTTGGAGATATCAAAATCTTTGACAAAACCCAGAGAGCTCTTGATTGACTGTCGTTTGGGCTCGTTCGGAGGTCGTTTGACGAGATTTCTATTTTTAGCAATGGCCATTTTTAGGGTTTCGGTCAACGGGTCAATTGCAGGATTACACTTCGGCGAATTGGGTATCCACAACTGTTCACAGTTTTCATTCTGACAAGCGGAGGTCCAGTATTTTAATGGCCGAAGTAAATTTCTATAAGTGACATTATTTTAATATTTATAAAATTTGTACTTTATATTATAAAGGGTCACTTATAACGTTGTAAAAAGGGGCCACTTTATAAAATAACTTTAAGTGGTTGAACCTAGTGCACAAGGGGGCCTGTTGAGGGAAAATAAGAGAAAATTAGAAATTAAATTATTCAGTGTGCACAACCTCAATTTTGCCCTAATTTGGGAGAACCCTAAAAGGAAAGATTAAAAAGGCTTTTGGGAGATCATTTGGATTATGCGTAGATTATTTTTTCTTCCTTCCCTTTGGGTTTTTGGAGAACTCTCTAGCAAAGACATCGCAGAGATTCTGGAGCTTGTGAGAGTCGGTAACCTCTTACAGGGACATTGATTTCGGGGTTGAAAGATTACCCTCAGGCCAATCAGCGGTATTTCCATACAGGGAATACATTCGGACTTCATTATTCAATCTTCTGGAGTTGGGGTTTCCACACAGGGGGACAGAGCTTTATACAGGGGAATATCTGGAGCGGGGACACCACACAGAGTTCCAATCTGAAGGGTTGAGCCTTCATATTTATCTTTACAGATTTCATATCAGCTAGGGTTTACGGAGGTACTTATTTTATTGTATTGATTTAATGTTTCCAGAATTGAAATCATTGTAATTGTTGTGCCCTAGTTCAGTATATTGAAATAAAAAAACAAAATACCTCTATATTTCTAGATTGTCTGTGTTTTCACACAAATTGTATCAGCAAAATAAAAAATATTGAAAATTAGACCGGGGGAGGTTCATTACACACTTCCTAACTAAACACCTCACACAATTACATGACACTTGCACACTACTACTAACTTGACACATACTTTATACATAAAATCAAACTCACAACCTAATCTAAATATTTAGAATGGGACCAAATAATGTAATACCTCGAACAGAAATAAAAATAAACATAATCTCAAAGGCAAAAAATTTACAAAAAAATCCAACCTATAAGTGAATTTTTAAAATGTAATTATATGAATATTTCATACATTCAAGGTGAACAAACATCTATAACTGAATTTTGAAAACTTAGAAATACCTTTTTTCAAGAATTTGTAAAATATGGCCCATGCGGATTTATTTAGGGCCTTCATATAAACAGCCACAACCAGATGTAAACCCATAAAAATTTATATAAAGATCAAGATATGCATTTGAAAAATTTCCCAAACACTGAAATAGAAAAACCTTAATGCATATTTGTATCAGACGAAGGCTTTAAATATACATGAAAAAAGGATTAAAAGTAACTAAAAAATGAATATTTTATTCCATGTATAATAACAGACGAGGGAACCAAGTTAGTTTAGCTCCAAAAGTCAAATCTGCCTATGATAGTATTCAGTTTCATCTATGAACACTAAAATGAAAGAGGTGGTGGAAAGAAGAATTGGAATTCAGACACGATCTTATCTAAAATAATGCTTGGACATGTCGTTTAAAGTGTTCCAATATTAATATCACCAATCCCCTCAGCCATTTCATACCACACAGAAGGAACTTCATAAGAACACATTACATCCCCATCCTTCATCTGCCTAAGTAATTTTTCACAACTTTCTACAATCAAATTTTAACAATCAATCAAATAATAACGAAAACAACCATCACTCACCTTAGCCATTCCATACCAAACAAGAGAAACTTCACAAAACTGCATTGCATCAACATACTTAATCTGCTCAAGTAATTCCTTACAAAATTCTAGAACTGAATTTTAATAAAAGATCTACTACCATTAAACACAACTATCACTCACCTCAGCCATTCCATACCAAACAAGAGGAACTTCATGAAAACGCACTGCATCAACATCCTTTATCTGCTCATGTAATTTCTCACGAAGTTCTACAAACAATTTATAGCACAGGATTACACAATAGTTAACACAACATGAGATGCAGGTTCAATTTCATCAGTTTTTTAATATAATTTCAACAATATGCCCAATTGTTTCTATAATTTCAGTAATATGCCCAGTAATCTCTAAATATCGATAGGCCAAAAGATATTATCTTTCTTGTCCATGCATGCAATAAAAATGCTACCTTCTAGCCTTACTGCAAGGTGTGAATGTATATATTTTCCATTAATTTTCCTTGACATAATTTTGGCATCATTTCTTCCGGTTTCTTCAGCAAGGACCACTAGTGCCTGAGAAAAAAAGGTTTTAAATAAGGACACATTGGAGCTTTACGACAACATACACATGTATCAATAAACATGCATAGTGTGATAAAATTGTTAGACCATTAACCTTATAAGAAAATAAATAGATATCATCTGCCGTCACAAATTTATCAAACCATATAATACTAAACTAGCAGAAAATTGCTTACCAAAGAAAGAATGCTAAGACTTAAAAAGGGGCAAAAAAAAACATTGCAAATTACGGTTGAAGGCAGCAAATAATTCAAAGAATTTTACTGTAACCAACTAATACATCTATAAACTAAAATGGCAGAACAATGAGATGGTTACATGTACTTACTAATTTTGGAGGTCTTACATAGGACATAAGACCTTACATTCTTCAGTTGATTGAGTGGTTCAACCACCTGAAGGGGATAGTTATAGGATCTCAGTAATCCTGATTGGTGGAGTCCTTGAGAGAATCATTAAGTCACCATGTGGGTGTCCTCACTAGAGTAATGTTGAGTTTGGGAGATTGTTTGGCTGACGGGTTCCATGTCCATGATGTGATTCAAATACTCTTCATAATACATTTTCACTGGACTTTCTTTAAATTTCATGCCATGTGTATAATTGTTGGAACACACGCTTCAGAAAAAGCATGTAACTAAAAGAAGTTATATCAATATAAAACAAAAAGGAGAACAATGAATGAAAGCTGACTGAAATGAAAAATGTAATGTTTTTATATAGGATCAAGAAGGTGAGGAATACAAAAGTTAGCCTCAACTGCACATAATAGAATATTTGGAAAAGCCCAAAATACAAGCCAACCATTTTTCAACTGAATAATACATGGGTTGACCCAAGAAGAGGCCAATGTGCCAGAGAAGTAGATTTACACATTCTAACATCCCTTCTTGAACATCTTGGAGGGACAAGAGGGTAATTACACTATAATTCCTTCCCTGCACCCCCTACAACCCCACCCCCATTTAACAACTTCCTAATAGTGCTTCATGTTCGGATCTTCTTGACTTTCTCGTCAACCCATGGGTTTATGAGGAAGTTGCAATGTGATCTTCAATGCTACCAACAATGGAAGATACGACCATCAAATATTTGTATGCTGTGTATAATATACCTCCTTTCCGCTAGCCATAGGTGCAAAATTTTCCCTTCATTGCTTCCAAGTTGCATGGACTTGTTCAGTGTTTGTTTGTGATCCTATGACATCAATTTGATCCTTATACTCCCTTGGGTCTTATTTTGGCCCACTGCAGACATTAATAATATTTCATTTCATTTCATTTCTACTATAGATTTTGATAAAAAGGCCCCTTATCATGGAAAGGGACATCATGTCATTCACTATTACCAACATCCTCAATTTCAAATTCACAATGAACATTATCAGCTACAAATATTTCCCCTTTACATGAAGAGCGGGTCAACAAGACATTTAGTAGACATAGTCTCGAGCAATGTGGCACTAGAAGTATCTTCCTAAAGTTCCATCCCTTTGCTAATCATAATCTCATTCTTCTTTGGTTAATCAAGATGACAGACGCTAGTGTGAAAGCTACCAAAGCTGGCATTAATAGCGGCATCCTTGCCATGGCCATCCTTTAATTCCTTGACATAACTATTGCTTAGAGTATTCCACAGAGACAAAACAAAAAAGTAACAAGAAACAATTCTGCAATGAAGTAAACAAGAGCAACTATAATAGGTCAGAACAGCAAAGACATTTCATTACTTTCTCCAAAAGAGTACATCGTGAACTAGTCTTGACCGCATCCATGCACAAGCTCTCTTTGAACAACATGAACATGAAGATACACAACTCTATGCATGAATGGATCCATTAAAACTGGCTTGAAGGTGAATACATACAACCATAAGTAACGAGGGGGCGGTTGCAACTACCTTACTGCTGCATACCCCAATGCATAAATACGTCCTTAAAAACTTGACATTACACCACATAATATGCATTATTATTACACATGGGTGTCACACAGTGCGATAAACCCATGATATGCACAACAAAATGACAAACTACGCATACAAAACCACAATTGCTTGATGACAACTCATTGGAGTTGGCTTGAGTTAACACCACATCCATTCCTTTAGATTGGTCTGTGACACCCGTGTTGTTGGAACTTCAATGAAGGCAGGTTGTGAGTTAGAAGCAAGAGCAAAAGGCTATATACATTGTGCAAGCAAGGTATGCAATCACTGACTTTCCTAGCACACTTTCCTATAAATCTCGTAATATCTTGTCAAATCACTATGCTTAACCAACTACTTGTCGGCCTCATCCACCTACAACTGCAATTCCTCTCGCTGCTGAAACAAAGCAGCAAAACATACCTCAGTAGTGTTGAGTCTAGACTCGACATCAGCAAGGCATTGGTCTCTCCTTGTGTCATTGCTCTTCGTACTAGCAGCACACTGTCTTTAACTCCTCCATCTTTGCCTCGACTTGCTCCAGCAAAAGGTGCAAGTCATGGAGCTTGAACTCTCTCAATTTCAGCTAGCTAGCTCACTTGTTCAAAGAACTCTATGTCCAAACATTAACTACAAAATCTGGATATAATGAGAAAGATAGTTCAAATGCCTAAATGGAAAATAAACTTTCTTTGTTATAGTATACTTTTTAGGCAAACAATTTGACATTTATGCATGAATGAATGTTTGAGCATAGGAATGAATGCGTGCAGGGAAAATAATGAGATTGAGTTTTTTCGAAAGTGAGCGACTGTGCGAGGGTTTCATCTGTGTTGAGTGCAAGCGGCTCCAGAGGTTGTTTTTCGGGGCCTTCGGGCCCTAGCGGCCAACATTTTTGTGGTTTTTGCTCAAGATTTTAGCGGGATATGTTGCAGGGGACCCAAGATGGGTTAGAAATATGTCTTTCAACAGATCTTCATGCTGCGAACTTGATTGACAATGGCTTCCAATTTGTTGCACAAAACAAAAGTGAAAATCATACCTTTTCTCGGCATCCAAGGCATGGATTAAAGAGATCTCGAAACAAGTTTCAAGCAGCTGATCAAAAAATGGTTCAGATCTCAAGCGAATCCGGTGCTAAGGAGCACCCCCAAAACAAATCCACTGTGGAAACCCCTTTCAAGGGCAAGGATTTCAAAGACTCGACCCCAAAAATGAATTTTAGGGATGCCCTCCATGGTGGACAACCTCAACCTAATGCTAACATTAATCTTAGGGTTTCCCATAAACCTCTGAGAATGCCTAAGATTGATCCTAGGAAAACTGAGTCGGGATGTCTTAGGGCAGCTGATGGAACTTCGATTGTTAAGCTAGATATGGGCATCATTCAGACTAGCATAGAAGATCTAGAAAAAAGAGGACTAATTTGTCATTTCTTGGGTTTTCATCCGAGCCTATCTGCTTTCAAAGTTTGGGCTGCAAAAAACTAGAAAACAAAAGGTGAGTTACAAATCTCTATTTATCCAAATGGTTATTTTCTTGTTTTATTTGCTAATAATGAAGATAGAGAGAAAATATTTCAAGGGGGTCCCTAGTTCTTTGGAAGGGTAGGGCTTTTCATGAAGCCTTGGCATACTAAATTTAAAGTCGAAGAAGAGATGCCTTCTACAAGTCCTATGTGGGTTAGACTCTTTGGCCTCCCAATTGAATTCTGGAATCCGACTATTTTTTCTTCAATTGGAAACTCTTTGGGAACTTTTATGATGATTGTTGATTGTACTAAAAAATTTGAACATATTATTTATGCTCGGATTTGTGTTTTAATGGATTTTGACAAACCCCTACCTGAAAAGATCTCATTACAATTTGGGGAGGACACTTGGGAGCAAGTGGTGGACTATGAGAACATTCCTTTTCATTGTAGAATTTGCCATGAATATGGTCATTTGGCTAGTGTCTGCCCAAATAAAATTCTAGATCAAAAGAAAGAGGATACAAACTTAGCAGGTTTCCAAATGCCTAAGAAGAAGAACACTCAAAAAACCAGTTATGAAGGATCAATCGAAGTTATCAACTAATATGTTTGAAATTCTTTCCACAAATGATGTCCCAGGTGAGGAAGAGGAAATAATGGAGATAAAAATCTTAGAAACACAATTTAAAGATGTAGGGAAGGACTCAGAGACAAACCAACAAATTAAAGGTTTTCAACAGGAAAAAAAGGAGGAAATATACACAAGAAAAACAATCTTTTAAATGTTGAGACTTCAAATAATACAGGTCCCAAGATAGACTCTATTGAACCTTCCAGTAACACTTTGGCTTTGTACATGCATTCTTCGAGGTTAGAAGCCATCCCAGATTCAATTGGGGTAAGTCAAGAAACAAGGAAAAAAACTAAAGATGGATTCCAACCAAAAGGCAGGTCGCAAGACCAATCAACATCATATGGTAAAAGAAGGTGAAAAGCTTGTAGAGGAAGGTAAGATTAATGCCCTTACCAATTTTTTAGCCCTGGTATTAATGAAGATCATCACTTGGAATATTAGAGGACTCAAAGGGAGTCTTTCAAAACAAAATGAAATTAGAAGAATGATTCAGACAAACCATCCACATCTTGTTTTCCTTCAAGAAACGAAGATGTCAATAGAGGAAATGGATTCAATTGCTAGTAAAATCTGGCCAGCTAGAAAAGTTGCTTCCCTCAGTTCCCAAGGGACTTTTAGTGGCATTGCTTGCCTTTGGGACCCAAAAGAGGTAGTTATTCACCATATGGTTGGCAGTTGGGGTCTTTTGGCTATAGCTATTCAAAGTAGACATTCTAACCAAATTATGCTTTGCATAATTATTTATGCTCCGACTACTTTGGAGGAAAAGAGAAGATAATGGAAGGATATAACTTATATTATCTCTCATTTTCCTGAAGCTTGGATCTTGATCGGAGGAGATTTCAATACCATCCTCTCTTTGGATGAGAAAATAGGGGGAAATAGAAATTTGGACAAAAGCATTGACCTCATGAGTGAATATATTGCAAACCTTCATCTTGTGGACATCCAACCAGATAATGGCCTTATGACTTGGTCTAACAGAAGGCAAGGCTTAGCTTGTATCATGGAGAGATTGGATAGGTTCTTGTTCTCTGACAATTTCTTAATCCATGGTCACATTCCTAAGGTGAAGACTCTTAACAATGTTGGTTCGGATCACTGGCCAATCATGGTGGAAATTTGGAAAACCAATGTGAGTTTCTCACCTTTTTGATTTTAGTTAATGTGGCTTAGAGATAGTTCCTTCAAACCTCGAGTGCAACAATGGTGGAAGGAAGGTAAACCAAGGTATGGGACTAAGATGTTTTGTTTTGCCAAAAGGTTGCAATACATTAAATCCAAAATCAAGATTTGGAACTGGAAGGAGTTTGGAGATGTCGAAAAAAAACATGAAGTTATTGCTCAACTTGAAAATTTGAATAAGAAAATCCATTTAGATGGCCTCACAGAGAGTAGAAGTACAGATGAAATTAGACTCACAACTCAGTTAGAGGAATGGGAAAAAAGAACTCTTATGGAAGCAAAAATCTAGGATCCAATGGCTCAAAGAAGGAGATCGAAACACAAATTTCTTCCACAAATCTCTTCTAGCTCGAAGATCTCACAACTTTATTTCTTCCCTAAAATCTGATTCTGGAGACGTTGTCTACACTTGGGATGGCATGAACTCTATTGTTGTCAATTACTTTTCCAATCTATTTGTTGTTGCACCTCTTGACTCAACTTCTCAACAAAATATTCTTCAAGCGATCCCTACTCTTATCACTTCTAAGGAGAACTCTATTTTGACTACTCTAGTTACTATCAATGAGCTTCAACAGGTGGTTTTTAAAATACAAAAAGGAAAAACCCTAGGTCCTGATGGTTTTCCCATTGAGTTCTATCAAGAGTTTTGGGATATCCTTCATGCTGATTTATTAGAGGTGGTGGAAGAAGCCAGGAAAGCCAAAGAAATTTTGAAGGTTATCAATAAAAATTATATAGCTCTTGTCCCAAAAGCTCAAGAGGTAGATCATATCTCAACTTTTAGACCTATAGCTTTATGTAATGTTCTTCTCAAAATCATTACAAAGATCATGGCAGAAAGGTTGAAGCCTCTTTTGCATAAGATTATTTCCCTAAACAAGGGGGTTATGTGGAAGGGCGTCAAATAGTGGATGAGATAGTTCTTGCTCAGGAAGCCATCCATTCCATGGAAATGCAAAAATCTCCATCTATGTTCATTCATTTAGACTTATCTAAAGCTTATGACAGAGTGGATTGGCACTTCCTTATCAAAGTTTTAAGGCAATTTGGCTTCTCTCAAGATTGGATGGACTAGATTATGGGATGTATCTCTTCAATGTCCTACTCTATTCTTATCAATGGTAGGCCTTCTCAATTGTTCCCTACTTCCAGAGGTATTAGGCAAGGTGACCCCCTCTCCCCTTATTTATTCATCATTCTTGTTGAATGCTTGGGCAGGACTATAACCAAAAATAGAGAAAACAGAACCCTTGAGGGAGTTACCATTGCTCATGGAGCTAGGCCTATTTCT
Organism: Wollemia nobilis; assembly: GCA_028583015.1. Taxonomy (NCBI): domain Eukaryota; kingdom Viridiplantae; phylum Streptophyta; class Pinopsida; order Araucariales; family Araucariaceae; genus Wollemia; species Wollemia nobilis. The sequence continues at coordinate 15,762,008 of JAQPPZ010016723.1, forward strand.
CATCTTCAATTTGTTGATGACTCTACTCTGTTAGGTAAAGCTACAGTTAAGGAAGCTTCTAAAATTAAGCAAATCATTAGCTGTTTTTCTAATGCTACCGAGCAATTGATCAATGAAGACAAATCTAAAGTCATTTTCTTTCACTGCTCTCCCAGACAAGAATCCATGGTCTTGGATAAATTAAGATATAAGAAGACCTCCCTTCCAATCACTTATTTAGGCATTCCTATCAATATTCAAAGACAAAAAAAACTAGAATTGGTTGTTGGATAGAGTTAAGAAGAAAATTGGAAAGTGGACCAATAGGTGGCTTTCATTTGGGGGCAGAATTACCTTGGTAAAATTAGTCCTTCAAGCTATACCTATTTATGTTTCTATTGTGTTGAATATCCCAAAGGTAGTTCTTCGAGAATTGGATCAAATCAATCATCGGTTCCTCTAGAGTGGTACTAAGGAGAAAAGAAAATGGGCCTTGGTGAAATGGGATACTTTATGCCTTCCCAAGAATGAAGGGGGTTAGGATTCTAATCTGCTATTAATAACAATAAGGCTTTAGCTACTAAACTATATTGGAGGATTTTGCATAACCCCAATGCTCTTTGGGCCAAGAATATTCATGCTAAATATGTTGAGAACAAAAGTCCTGAAGACCTTGTTCGCTATCAATTGCCTACCAAAGGTTCTCCCATTTTAGCGATTCTTAAGACTGGTGAGGATTTGATTAAGCAAAAGTTATTTTGGATCATTCATAATGGTCAACAAGTAAATTTTTGGATAGATTCTTGGGATGGTCACCAACCTTTGATAACTCAATTTCCTGATTGGAGGCCTTGGATGGAGGAGCTTCATCGAGCTAACTAGATAAAGGTTGCTAATTACTATCGGTACCATACTGGTAATTCAGAGGTTGGTAGATATTGGATCCCTATTGAGGACTAGCCTATTCAAATGCCAGAAAGGCAAAGAAAAGATATCCAAAGCATCCTTCATATGAGATCTCTCTCTTGGTCCCATGATAAAGATTATTTTGGATGGAACAACACTACTAAGGGTGAGTATTCAATTGCTCAAGGTTATTTGGCCTTATGCCATAATAATCCCAACCAATCATATGATATATTTACTCAATTGTGGGCTCAAAATCTCTAGCCTAAGGTGAGGTTCTTTACATGGCTTTTATTGCATCATAAGGTGCTTACTGGTGAGCAACTTATGAAACATGGTTTTCATGGCCCGTTTAGATGCGAAATGTGTGGAGAGAATGTGGAAACTCTCAGCCATATTTTTATTGAGTGTACCTTAGCCTTTGAGCTATGGAGGAGAATGGCCATCTTACTTGGCTTACAATGGTCCAATTTTTTTACTTTTGAACAACTTTGGAGGGATTGGCCTAATCAGGAGGGTGTTGATCATTTTATTAGGTAACTAGTTTGGATGGGTTCTACCATTCTACCTTGGAATATCTAGAAGGAAAGAAACAATTAGATTTTCAATCAAGAAAGGAAGGACATTCACTATATCTGGCAAAAGACCATTGCCAACTTAGTTGAATCAGTCCAACAACTCCTTAAACACCCCCAGAACTCCCACCAAAGATGGGATCAAGTGATGCAAAGATTGAAGATTAACTCTTTTAAGGGCAACCAACTTAAAGGGAATGTGAGTAATCAAAATATGGATAGAACAAGGAATTGGTAGCCTCCTCCTAAGGATTTTGGAAAAGTCAATACCGATGGAGCCTCTAGGGGGAACCTTGGAAAAGCTAGTGCAAGAGGAATTGGTAGACTTTCAGATGGTTCCCTGGTTTTCACTTTTGCTGAGAATTTGGGTATCCTTTCCAATAACCTTGTTGAGGGGTATGGTATCCTTAGAGGCCTTCGAGAGGCTGCTAAGGTCGGATGGAAAAAGGTGTTGGTTGAATCTGACTCTCAAGTCATGATTAATCTGTTGAAGACTCCTAAGAATCATAAGGTTGATTGGAGAATAAAAAGAATTGTTGAGAAGATTCAATTAATCCAGATGGGCTTTTTGAAAGTTGAATACAATCATGTGGTCAGAGAACAGAACAGGAGTGTTGATGCTTTAGCTAATTGGGCATTGGACAAAGGTGATCTTACTTACTACGACCACCCTCCCAGATGGTGGGATTCACAAATAAGGGAAGCTCTTCTTTCTATCCTTTCTCTGGATGGCTCCAGTACTAGAGGTACCTAGTTCCTTTTTTCTTTGTTTTTGCTTCTCTTTGGTTCGGTCAGGGTATTTTAGTTCCCTTGCTCAGACTGATCATTCTTATGTTTCCTCTATTGAATCTTGCCTGAATAGCCTTTTGGCCTAGAAAGGCCAAAGTTGTATTCTATTTTTTCCTTCTTTTTAGTTTTCTGTGTGTGTTGTTTTGTATTGTTTTCTTTTTTTTTTTTATGTTTTTTGTGTTGTTTTTGTGTTTTTATTTTTTTATTTTTTTGTGTTTTTTTTTTTTTTTTTGTTTTTTGTGTTTTTTTGTTGTTTTTGTGGTTTTTTTTGTGTTTTTGTTTTTTTTGTTGTTTTTTTTTTTTGTTGTTTTTATGTTTTTTTTGTTTTTGTGTTTTTTTTGTTTTTTTTTTTTTTTTTTTTTTTTTTTTTTTGTTTGTTTGTGTTTTTGTTGTTTTAGGCATGCTCTTTGAGTGTGCCAAAGGGGCAGGCCAGGTGCGAGCCCTGGGCGTTTTTGGTGGAATAGATACCCCTGCCTCCTTGGGACTTACCCGAAAGTGGCATCCCAATTGGGGTGTTTTCCACAAACAAAAAAAAATATATGTGTGCACAAATTGTTTGTAATAAGTTGGCATGAAGTGTTGTGTGGGTATGTGACAAAGTGTTTGTAATAATGTCCACGTGACAAAGTGTTTGTAATAATGTATGCATGCAAAGTGTTTGTAATAATGTGTGGATGCAAAGTGTTTGTAATAATGCACACATGTAAAGTATTTGTAATAATGTAATGTAATGGGGTATTGATAATGTTTTATGTAAACACGTAGTTCAAAGATAGGTAGTTGCCAACAACCTACCAATCAAATTATATCTATAAGTACGCATCTATGTGAGTGAGGGAGTGTGCTTCTTGTTGTTGGCTGAAGTGTATTGTTAGTAGATTGTTCACCAAAGCATGATGTGTTACAAATAGTTGTTGTGTAGGATACATGCTATGTGAGTAATGTATCCATTTGTATTTGTAAGTATTCCCATTTTGCATTTTTTTATATGTAAGTGGTAATGGAATTTTATTGCAATGTGTTGTATTCCAGTTTTACATTCTAGCATAGTCGCCTATTCAAAGTTGGGTTGAGTTTGGTGACATGGAGTTGTGACACTTGAGAAGGTATGCAATGAGAACAAGGGGATGATAACATGGTAGCCAACGAAAGGCACAACTTCCCTAAGAAGCAGGAAGATTGGAGGTTGCAACATAAGAAGACATAGACTCATTTGTTGACGCTAACAAAGGACTGACGCACAAAGCAAATGCACAAGTGGATGCACAAGCAAACGTGCACGAGAGAGACTCGCAAGTGTTAGCACATGAGGGAAACCATGTGTTTGAGCATGAGAGAGATATGCAACTATTCATGCATGAAGGTGGAATAAGAGTGTTTGCGCATGAAGCAGACATGCACGTCAATGAAGAAGCTTGTGCAAGTGAGGATATGCATGCTAACGTGGAAGTGCTAATGGTGTGCATGTTGACAAAGAAATCTTCAAAAGTGCCCGCTGGCCATCAAAGCAAGAGCTCCGAACATATCCAAAACAGTCAACACCCCCATAGAGAACGATGCCTTCCTCCTACAAAGATGACCTTATGTATTTTCTAGCGCCAAAATTTGAATTTTTAAAAATTTCCCTCCAAAACAGCAAGAGGTTTTTTTATTTTGCTTCTTTTGTCACTAAATGAAGAAGAATCTTTTTGCATACTTGAGTGGTGTTGTTCCGAATCTACTCTGATACCATGTTAGGATTCACAATATTTTCGAGAAACATTCGAAAACATACATTCACCACAATCACATGCAAAAAAGATACAAGAGCAAAACAAAGAGAGCAATTAGACAAGAGAGAGAAAGAGAATAAGGGGTGAGTGCTTGTAGGCACCCCCAAAATCTCACATATCACAAACTAATGCAATGGATCAGACATTGGGGAGTCTTTATAGTGACACCTAATATCCAATAAAATACTAACCTTAAGCCAACATAACGTAACTTGAAGGTTATATTACAATATAATCCTGTTGCCACATTTTGCACAGGGTGCCATGTTTTCAAATTTTGTAAGTATGCTGCTCTCCCTTCCTTCCATCCTTCTTCCCTTTCTCCACTTTTCCCTTCTTCCCTTTCCTTCAGTTTCATTCCTCCCTTTTCCCCTTGTACTTCCCCAGTCAAAACCCCAAAGCCAGCATTCCCTGAAAAATTCTAAGTGTCAGGGCGCAACCCGACTTCGCAGCGAAGTCGGGGTGCGCCCTCAAGTTGGAGCGCACTAGGGAATGCGAAGTGCGAAACAGGCAGGAAAGGAGCAGAATTTGGCTAAGTGTCAGAGCGCAACCCGACCTTCGCGCGCCCCTCTTCCGGTGCGCACTTGGGAAGCAGTGTTTGCAAAATTCAGCTAAGTGCCGGAGCGCAACCCGACTTCGCGGCGAAGTCGGGGTGCGCTCCCCCTTTTGTGCGCAGTCCGAACAGCGGCCGAAACAACCAAGTGCTGAAGTGCGCAACCCGACTTCGCAGCGAAGTCGGGCTGCGCCCTCTGACCGGTGCGCAATTGGGCAAGATCCATCAAGCAGCCCAGAAATTGGCTAAGGCACGGAGGCCTCCCCAACTGCGTTGTTCCCCACTGCGCTACCCGATGGCGCTCCGATCCCAGGCGAAGTTGGACAAACTGCCTTTCAAGGCAGACATGTGTCACTCATCAGAATTCGACAAGTGTCCGGCCTCGGGATTCGAGCCGAGATGTGACGGGAAAAAGGACAAGCATGGGCCGAACTACCTACGCCAGCTGCCTCCATTTAAGCTGATGCAAAGTTCCATCTACCATAGCTACCCGCATTCCTGCTGACTAGAAGTTTCACCCGACGCACTGCCACGTAGCTGTACAGCTTTCAGGGAGACCTTGCTGCAAGTACAGTCCTCGCCGACAGAGTCAGCATCAGCAGCTCTTCTGCCGCTTTTGTCAGCTATTGTCTGGTCTGGGACTTTGTGCCCGTAATTGTAATCGGGGGGAACTTGGGCTATAAATAGCCACACCATTTCATTGTAAAAGGGTGGAAGGGGGATATCCTGCTAGGGAACCATTGTAGCTATACGTTTGCTTCTGAATGCAAGACACATACTTGGCTCTACTTACTGTCATCATCTTTTATGCTGCCTTTCCTTGTCATTTCTGCCTCATGTTTCTTATTTCATTGCTTACTGTTATACTGAACTCTGGATTCCAGTATTTGATGATTAAGTATTCCTGGAATGCATAGATAGAGGATACATAGGATGCATGATAGTTGTAGTTTCTATGGTGTGTTTTGTATTTAATTGTTGTTAGTAGTGGTGATTGATCGTTGTCGTGCTGCTTATTCCCCCCACCCAACTCCAATCACATTTGGATCTCTTTCCGCACTTTATCTCTTTCCTGTACCCTTAGCTAAAACACTAAAAAACCCACAGGAAGCCGGCCTTCTCCGGAGATTGGCACGGAAGGCATTCCTTCCTTCCGGCCTTTCAATCTGGTGGGCGAATGCGGGCGCATTATACCAAATCCTTTCCTAATGGCAGATTCGTAACCAACAGTTTCTTTGGCACGCCCGGTGGGACATGGAAGTTTCCCACCCCAAAACAGAATCGAAGCACTGGTGTTCGCTTCATTGCTGTTAAAATCAGAACACCTGGCGACTCTGCAAGTACCTGAATATTCTCTGAGTCCGTGAAGACCGGTCCGAACGCCTTCATGCAAACGAGAAGGTGGAGAGCAAGGAATCCGGGAAACCAGCCTGATCTTTACGAAATTGACATTGCCGCTCCAGGAGAGCGCGTCAGGCTGGCTGACCGCCAAGCTCGCATAGACGAATCCGAGCCCGAAATCGAAGAGGCCGAGGCTGAAGAGCAATCTACATCCTCGGACGGTACCGATACCGAGTACACTACCGGAGGAGAAGAAGAAATGGCTGCTCAGCAGAATGACGATGATCTCTTCCCGACGGTAGACTCCACGGGGCCCTTGGCCCTAGTCGGACAACAAGCTGTGCCCCCCGCTGCCTTAAAGTCCATCCCTACCTATGATGGCTACGGCAAGACGGCGTACGAACACATCCAGGACATTCTGGCCCTGGCTGCGCTACATTCCATTACAGACGAGAGTGTCAAGACCCGTCTACTGGCCCTTTCCCTAAGGGGAAAGCTTCTCTACTGGTGGAGATCTCTGCCAGAGGGATCTATCACGGGGTGGCGCCAGCTGGCTGGCAGGCTCGTAAAAGGATGCAACGAGTCTGCTGATCCCTCTTCTTTGTTGCATCAGTTCCAAAGCATCCAGCGACACCCCCAAGAGGAGGTGTCGGACTTCAATATCAGGTTTGCGAGGTCTTGGAAACGAGTACCTCGCGAACTACGACCTTCAGCGGGTCAGGCTGCGCACTACTACCTGAGGTCTTTCAACTCAGACATCTGCCTGCTGCTGAAGATAGCCCGAGTCGACTCATTCCCTGCCCTGTACGAAGCTGCCCAACAAGCTGAAATGGACATAATCTCCATAGGCAGACTCCCGCATAGGGTACAGCCACCCATTTACCCTGACTTTCCTCAATCCCAGTACCCATCGGCCTCTGGTGTGATGCCGTCATCTTCAGGACAGCACCCCCAGCAGCAATGGAATCCGGCGCCGGTCGTAAATCCCTACGGCCCGCCACAAATTCATTATCCTAACCCGCCGCCTCCTCCTCCGCATTATCCAGCACTCCCAGCTCCCCCTCAGTATGCGCAGTATTCTGCACCTCCTCCATTGGCTGCATTACCTCCGCCAGCTCAGTTGCCGCCTCCAGACAATGATATTCAGAACAAAATCCTCCAAGAGGTACGGGCTCTGGCCTCTGGATATCATACCATGTCAAATGACATGACTATACTGAAGAAGAAGCAGGCCCAGATGGAATCTGTTCCAAGGAGGCCATATCCTCCTCCGACACTGACAAAAGATCAAGCCGCAGAACGGCAAGTTCAGAGGCGCCCCCCTGCAAGAAATGCTGCCATCGAGGACCAACCTGGCACTTCTGACCAGGTTAACTGGTGCTCCACGTGCAACGACCCGCATTCAGAAGAAGATTGCACACTGCACCAACATTACCTCCAGACTACGGCGGGCAGCGCCATAGAAGATGAAGAACTTTACATGATCCTGGACGATGAAGGCAACTTTGCCGTCCCAGAGGAAGATCTGGCGTTGCCCCCTGCCAAAGAAGACAGAAAGCCTGTTGAAGCTGCTGCAAAGCCATTGAAGGTATACGCCAGGAGAGAAAAGGCGCAACCTGCTGGGCTGCCACCTGACAAGAGGCTGTGGCCTCACACGGCCAAGGAAAAATTGCCTGCAGCCAAGCCTCCCGCAGCGAAAGCTCCCGCAGCTCAGCCTCCAGCTGAGACCAAAGAACAAGCTCAGGAGAAGCTGAGATACCCGTCTCTGACAAAGAGACAGAGAGTCGAGGCCACGCAGCAATACCGGACCAAGTATGAGCCTGCGAAAGAAACGGAGGGAGCTAGCACTTCAGGCTACAGCATAGTGGATGAGCTAAAGAGGACTCCCGCAAGGATAAGCATGTATGACGCTCTTCTGCTCCCGGGGCAAGTTGATCTGCTGCAGGAATCTTTGAAGAGCATGAAATATGGCAAGCAGATACAGCCTGTTGTTCTGGTTCAACCCTGACAGTCTCAGCCACTGGGAAGAACGGACCACCTCCCTTCTATCTGTCATTACGGATGCAAGGGTATATCGTACACAACTCGTATGGTGGATTCCGGTGCCTCCACGATCTGTTATGCCAAGAGCCGTCTGCGACGAAATCGGGATGGAATATACAAGGAGCAGCCAAGGTGTGCTTGCAACTAGACGGCACCCCTGTCAAGACAGTCGGTGTCATTAAAGATATCCCGATCCGGCTGCACAAAGCTCTTGACATAGTGGTCATTCAAGAAGTCGTGGTTGTCGACTTGGAACCCTACTTCGGCATGTGTCTCTCCGGGGAGTTCATCTGCGAAGGCTGGGTGGGTATCTGTCTCTGGATTACTCGCATATGGAAGTGCCCTTCAAAGGAAGGAGAGCGAAGATCTACAACGAGAAGCCTTCCACATTTCTAGTGGAGAAGATACCCGGAGAAGAGTCGCAGGACTGCATGGTTCAGCTGACGGCGGAAGAACTGGTGGTGGTAGACATGACAGAGCAAGCTCTTGAGCTGTTGCAAGTGGAGGATGAGTTCTCCTTGCTGGATTTCAACGCCATGATCGAGACTGAGCAAGGCTGCTACACCGTCATTCAGCCTGAGAGGCTTGACCAGTCAGCCAAGAAAGAAGTAGGACCTGCACCAGAAAAGCTATGGCAGCTCTTCTTTGATGGCGCCCGATGCAAAAATGGCGCCGGTGCAGGCGTACTCTTGGTTTCCCCGACCGGGATCCAGAAGGACTACACCTACAGGCTGGCTTGGAGTTGTACCAACAACGCGGCAGAGTACGAAGCCCTGTGCTTGGGTTTGAGAAAAGCGGAGAGACTGGGGATAAAGCATCTGCAGATCTTTGGCGACTCAGAGCTGGTGTGCAACCAGATTACGAACAAGTGCGCCTCCAAGAAGCACTACCTCAAGGCGTACCGTAATCGGGTCTGGGACCTGATGGAGTCATTCGACTCATTGAATGTCAAAGCCATATCACGTGAGAAAAACAAGCACGCTGACATTCTGGCGTCTGTTGGAGCCAGTACGTTCCGGCTGATGACACTGTCCAGAAGCCGAAGCCGGTTCGTACCATCTACAGGCCTTCTGTGCCTGATAAAGACACCCACTGGCAGGTGTTTGACTGTGACGAGGAGATCGTCACTTTTTTGGTTACCGAAGCATGTACAATCGAAGGTAGAGACCCTGATGACGAGCAATATGAGGGGTTGATACAGTTAAAGAATAATCATGTCCCGAAAGGACTGATTACACTAGAAAGTCTCTTTGATCAGAATGACAGAGCGATATCACACAGGATCAAAGTAGACCCCAAGCAGTACGTCGACCTGGAGCTTGAACCTGGAAAGACAATCAAGGTCGGAACGGACTGCACCGAAGAGGAACTCGAACAGATCAGATCATTGTGCGGAGAGTTCCCCGATATAGTAGCCTGGTGCTACCAGGACTTGAAGGGGTATGACAGACAGATAATCCAGCATACCATTGAGCTAGAAGATGGTGCGAAACCATTCCGACAGAAGCAGAGGGCTGTAAACCCGAAGATTGAAGCCATGATGAAAGCCGAGCTCCTGAAAATGCTGGAAGCCAAGATAATCTACCCCATCAAGCATTCATCCTGGGTTGCGAATCTGGTTCCCGTGAGGAAGAAAAACGGAGACATTCGTCTCTGCGTAGATTTCAGAAATCTAAATCAGGCCTCACTAAAGGACCATTACCCGCTTCCCCAAATCGATCAGATCCTCCACATAGTTGTTGGAGCGCAGAGATTCTCCCTCTTAGACGGATTTTCTGGGTACAACCAGATCTGGGTCAAAGATGAGGACCAGCATAAGACAGCGTTCACCACCAAATGGGGAACGTTCGCCTATCAGCGCATGCCCTTCGGCCTGTCCAATGTCGGCGCCACATTCCAGAGAGCCATGGACCTGGCCTTCCGAGAGCTGCTTAACAAGATCATTGTCATCTACTTGGATGACATGATTGTATTCTCTCACAGGAGAGAGGACCATGCTTCCCACCTGCGGCAGATATTTGAGAGATGTCGTGAATTCGGCATTTCCATTAACCCGAAGAAATCAGTCTTCGCGGTAAGAGAAGGTAAGCTGCTGGGACATGTCATCTCCGAGAAAGGCCTTGCAGTGGATCCTGACAGAGCCGAAGCCCTCCTCCGCTTGCCCGCCCCAGTCGACAAGAAGGGGCTACAGTCCTTCTTCGGCCAGATCAACTTCGTAAGGAAGTTCATACCGGACTTCGCACAAGTGATCAAACCCATGGCCGAACTGCTGAAAAAGAATGCCGAATTCCTGTGGATTGACGAGAGGAGGCAGGCCTTCGAGGAGATCAAGGCCAGAATTGCACAAGCTCCGGTGTTGATAAACCCGGATTATTCCAAGGACTTCATCCCGTACGCGGTGGGAGAACCCGAGAGTTACGCCGCAATCCTGACTCAGAAGGGAGACGATGGCGAAGAGCGCCCCATAGCGTTCTTAAGCCGGGTGATTCAGCCGCACGAGGAAAAGTACAATTTTATTGAGCGGCGAGTTCACGCAATCATGAAGTCTCTCCGAAAGTTCGGGCACTTCGTCTCCCGGAGCCGGACAAGCTGTCTTCGTGATACACCCAGACGTCCGGAACTTCATCATACAAGGGGAGCCGGGTCACAAGAGAGCAGGATGGATTGCCAAAATCCAGGAGTTCGACATCGAGGTACGGCCAACAAAGCTGATCAGAGGCCGAGCCTTGTGCCAGGAGCTGGCCCGAAGCGCTGCAGCCGAGATATCTGCCTGTAAGTGGGAAGATCCGACAGCAACCACCAACCTAGCCAACTCCTTATCAGAGGAAAGTGACTGGACAGATGACCTGGTGAGGTATTTCTGCACCGGGAGATGTCCAGATCACCTCAATGCCTCACAAAGAAGGAGGTTTCGGCTAAATGCCTTGAGATACACTCTTCGCCCCGAGGGGCTTTACTTCAAGAACATTGACGGCATCCTGTTGCGGTGCGTCAAGAAAACCGACCAACCCAGGGTCCTTGGAGAATTTCACTCCGGGATGCCTGGGGGACACCATTCTGGAAGGCCTACGGCCTTGAAAATCATCAGAGTTGGGTACTATTGGCCCACTCTCTTCACAGACGCACATGCGGTCTGTGTAAAATGTGATAAATGCCAGAGATTTGCTGGCAGAAACAGAAAAGCACCCCTGCCCCTCCAACCAATCCAGGCCGAGACTCCGTTTCAGCAATGGGGTCTGGACTTCATCGGGGTCATCACGCCTAACTCTGCAGCGGGGCACAAGTTTATTCTTACCGCCACCGATTACTTCACCCGGTGGGCAGAGGCGATCCCCACTAAGAATGCGGACCAGGAGACGGTCATTGGGTTCCTCGAGAGCCTCATCACCCGTTTCGGGGTCCCGGAGTCAATAGTGACGGACAATGGTCCGGGGTTCGCAGGCGCTGTACTCACGGAGTACACCAGCAAGTACGGCATCTATCACAAGATGTCTTCTAACTACTACCCGCAGGGGAACGGCCTGGCCGAGTCCACCAACAAGAATCTACTGAAAATTGTCAGAAGGACAGTAGAGAGAAACAAGAGGACATGGCACCTACTCCTGAACCGGGCGCTGTGGGCGGATCGCATATCATTCAAGAAGTCTATCAAGACATCCCCCTACGCGCTCGTGTATGGCAAGGAGGCAGTTCTGCCTACCCACGTGGAGTTACCCGCACTCTGGATGTTGGATGAAGAGAGAGGCAGCGGGGATCCAGTGGATGCCAGACTGTGCCAACTGCTGCAGTTAGAAGAAGAAAGAGAAAAAGCATACCAGGCCTTCACCAAGCATGTTGAAGCGACCCAAGGCTGGTTTGCAAAAGGCACCACCGCCCGAGTTTTCAAAATCGGGGACCTGGTGCTGAAGTGGGACTCACTGAAGGCAAAGCCGGGCAACCATGGCAAATTTGATGCCCTCTGGGAGGGTCCCTATCAGATTGCTCGGGTGAACCAATTTAATGCATTCGTGCTCCGGGACATGGAGGGACAGCTTCTCCCCATTCCCGTCAACGGGTTCCACCTGAAGATTTACCACCGCTGAAGGCACCCCAGGCGGGTCCTTCCTTGTAAATATTTCTTTTCTGCATTTTTTATCAGCTTGTATATATTTATTTCAGCATTTCAGCTTTTTATTTTCAAGAGCCTAAGTGAAGCCTAGAGCGAACCCCGACTTCGCAGCGAAGTCGGGCATCGCTCCCGGAACAGTGCGACAACGGGAGTTTGAGAGAAGAGAGCTGACAAAAAAGGCAAGAATTTGACTAAGTGCTGGGTGCGCAACCCGACTTCGCAGCGAAGTCGGGCTGCGCACCGTCTTGAGAGCGCAGTTTGGGAAAGCAGAGCTAAAACGGCTAAGTGTCAAAACGATCGCGAACAATCCCGAAGTCGGAGTGCGCCCGTTTTTCGGGCGAAGTCCGACTGCGCAACAAAATCTGGCCGAAGTCGGAGTGCGCCCATTTTTCGGGCGAAGTCCGAGTGCGCCCTCAATTTCGGGCGCACCTCGGGTGACCTGTCGCGGGAAACAAGAAAAAATGATAATCTTTCTAAGTGTGGGCCCGGACAGCGCAGTTTGGCATAAGTGCGAAGTTGGGTTGCGTCCCTCTTTAAAACCCTGGGCCCTGAAATTCTCCCTCAAAAGGTGTGCCCAGGCGGCGGCTATGACGTCATCAAAAGCACGAAGTCCGAAGAATGTTTAATAATGATTGCGCGACTTTCAAAAACGATGTCATTAAGAAAGCAAGGCGCATTAGGACCAACTGCAACTAGGGTACGCTTTTCAAGATTAAACCCATGCACAACCGCCAAAATATTATAACGCTCCCACCAACTTCCGGCAAATCACCTTAACCCCTGCCCTGGCGCCATTAATGCTGAAATCCTTGTCTAGAAAAAGGGCCCTGGCGTACTCAGAAAATCCAAATTGTCTAACCGACTCTGAGCTGCAAAGTCCAGAATTGAGCAATCAATAGCCAGAATCTCTGTCTCTGCCAATTCCAGCAGAAAAGAAACGATGGACAAGGGGAAAGCGCCAATGCCGGCGCAGTCCAGTGACGCAGAACCTGAAGCTGAGGAGCAGACAGAATCCAGCGCTCATGAGAGCGAAGCGCCGCAAGAGCAGAAAAGGAAAACCCGGACGAAGAGAAGTCGAGGGCAAATTTCGCCGCCCATCAACCGCCTGGCCGGGTACAAAGATGGCGAATTTTCTATCAGCCTCACCAAGCTGCGGCTGAATATTGCGAAGTGGGCTGACAAGGTTTCGCCCTCACATCATGTCGGGGCTGCGTACAAGTCGAACCTGTACTGGTTCTTCTGCCCTCCTGTCCATCAATGCCCGGAGCTGATTGAATCCATTGTAGCATATTACAAACCAGCTGCCCGGCAAGTCTGCGACAACAAGGGAAGAGTGTTGTTCACACTCTTCAGGGAGAGCGTCCAGCCAGCGTTCGCCCCAGGGCTTCAGTACGACCCCGGCGCGATTGTCAGGAGGATTAATCTGGATGAACAGACGGGCAGATTCACGCAGACCAAGCGGATGAGAGAATTCCTCAACTCAGAGCTGAAGACTCCGCTGGCAGCCGGACAGTGGCCGACAGGCCCCATACCCCTGGACAGGTTCGAGAACAAATACATATACATCATCCTGGCATGGGTACTCGGCTGCGATTCTGACAAAGTGGTACGCCCGTACCAGCTGGCGCTGGCAGAATGTATCCTGCATGGGGAGTTTTACGACTCCACGGCGCAAAAGAGTGGGAAGCGCCCTATTTTCTTCGACTGGGCAGACTGGCTGGCATACGCCATTCATTCAAACCTAGTCAGGCTGCAGCAGAAGCAGACAACGGAATTCCGGTTCTGCTCCTTCCTCACATGGCTGTGCCTGTACCACATGCACTACCGGATCAGAGTTCCTAACTTGAAGAAGGTAAATGAAAAAGGAGAGCCGCTGCCCGTGTATGAATGGACCGAGATCCTGTACAGAAAAGGGTCATTCTATGAGTTTAATTTTAAATTTTTGTGCATGGTCCTGGGGCTGTTCAATGGTGAGGCATCCCGCCCGCCAGAGGTCATGACAAGCTATCTGAGGAAGCACAAGTACGGGGACACCTTCCGGCTGACGCAGGGCATTGTAGTCAGAATCTACGGATTCAAGGGGAAGTCGTTCCTGCTGCCCTATTTCTGCACTGACCATCAGTACGGAATGGAGATTGCACGACAAATGGACTATGTCGAGGAAGAGTTCGGCCAGGGAAAGAAAAAGGGCCATATTTTCCAATACCCTATTACCTGGGCGAATATTCAAGTACGCGAGATTGGACAACATGTCTACCTCGAACGGGAACTTATCGACATGGGCCTAATAATGCTGCCGCAGCGCTGGAAGTACGACCCAATTGGGGTCAGGGGAAAGTTTGCGCATATCTGCCCCCGAGCAGAGATCATGCAAGAAAGGTGCAACAGAACAGGTGCAGACCTGGAATGGCACATTGAGCAGATGCAATCATGGCCTCCATGGCATGATTTTTACTGCGAAGAGGTGGCGTATGACCCAGAGCGAAACCCGGATCACCGGTTAGATTCGGCGGGCTTCAAAAAATTCCTCGCCAAGGTGGCGCCCCTCAACTGGCAAAAGGACAAAATCGTTGAATGTTGGAAGATGAGATGCCGCACGCAGCACGATAAATCCAACCGAAAAACGCTGGCCGTTGATGATGAGTTTTCGGCCCTATATGATCAATACGCTGACACGTGGCGGCCTTTCGCATTTCGAGATTGCGTTCCCCGAGGCGCTAGGAAAAGGTATACAAGGAGGTCCCCGTCCCAGCAATTGTCAACTCCCGGAACTTCCAGCGCAACGCCAACGAGCAGTCAAGTGGGCCCAATGTTGCCTCCAGCTCCTGAAGCATTACCCGAAAGGGCGCAACGGCCAGAAAAGTCAACTCCAGAGGTGGCCCCCCAAGCGGAAAAAGCGCCAGAACAGCCAGCTAGTGGAGCGGCCGCGGCGAACATCCTCCCGTCTAGACCCCGGTACAAGTTTACCGTGGGCACATCGCAGCCTGCCGCCCCAACCTCCTCTCCCTCCTTTGAACCAGCCGCAGCGCCAGAAGAAAAGAAGAGGAAGAGGAGCGAAAAGGCCAAGCGGCCTAGGGAGTCTGCACAACAACCGGCCGCGGCACGGACAGGAGCAGCCGCGCCGGAAATCGTCTCTTTGGACAGCCCTGAAGCAGAAGCAGAAACTTGGGCTGCAGACGTCCTCCAAACAGCGGCTCAGGCGGAGCCCGCAGGTACGTCCACTTCCCCGCTCCCCCAAATCCCAGTCGGCCCTGCCGTAACGCCGTCCCCCATTTTATCAGGGCAAGCCGTAGTCCCATCTTCTTCATCTCAGACCACTCAACCCTCGCACAGCCCCCATTCCTTTGACCAGTTCGCCCAAGACCCGAACGCTTTCCAGTCTCTCAGCCAAACCCTAGAACCCTCGCCCGCGGCCAGTGCCGAAGCTGTGCATACATCGCCGCGCCGTTCACCTCCATTGTTCAAAACCCCGCCAACGCCTTCCACTCAGCCGCTCACTTCCCCTAGGACCCGGTCGCCCTCAAAAGCGACCACAGCTTCTGGAATACCTCCTGCTTCGCTGTTTGCAGGGAAAATGCCGCAGCAAGATCAGATGTTGGAAGACCTCGACTTCATGCAGATCGCAGATGACCAGCCTCTGGCAGCAAGAGCCGCAGGGTGTTCCGCCTCTTTCCTTCAGGGCGTCAAACGCAGAAGGGCCGAGGAAATAGCTGCCCCGGTGAAGCGCACCAAGTACGACTTGGACAGGAGAGTGCTCAGAACTGAAAAGTTGGTTCCAAAAGTGAAGAAGCCTCTCCGGGAAATGACCGAGGCAGACTATGAGCATCAAGTCAAGGAGAAGAGCTTTGATGACATCAACGAGGAATACGAAATCAACGGCATTCGTCGTAGAACACATAATCTCCTTGTCAAGCGACTTGAGAATCAGGAGGCGTTGTTTCAGCTGCAGAATACTTCAAGGCAGCTGGAGGAAGATCTGGCTAGGGCCACCGCGCAGTTGGGGTCTGCACAGCAGGAGATCGATGAACTGAAAGCCCAGCTGGCCGCCTCTCAGCAAGAGGCCGCAGCGCAAAGGCAGACAGCCGAACAGCTGTCAGAGGAGAAAAGGGCAGCACTGGAGCAGGTCTCTCAGCTCCAGGATTCGTTAAGGCAGGCTAAGTCTCAGCTCGAGGAGAAAACATCACAGACGGCGGCCTTTTCAAAGAACAAGATCAAGGTGATGCGGGCTGGTTTGCTGCAGGGTTGCAGGGCCAACGTTGTCAGGTCCATATCGGTCCTGGATTTCACGTCCAGGATCCAAGAAGTATCTGCCCAGGGAAAGCCTGTGGTAGAGGAGGCCGAACGCCAAGCGAAGCAGTGGCTGGACTTGGCAATGAAACTTGAGGAGTATGAGCGCAAGGGCCTCCGATTTCCCCCTATGTCCCGAATTACCCTAGAATGGGCAGATGCAAGGGTAACCTTGCATAATTATTTTGAAAAAGTAGAGAAAATAAGGGCCGCCAGGAAAATGCTGGACGCATTAGACCATGAGATGAACATTTTCCTGGCCCCCTTCAACGCTCTTTCTGAGCACGGTTGCCCGAGCTTCATCAAGGATGGAGAATTTCTGACCCTTGAGCAGGTGAAGATGAATTGGCTGTCTTTCGAGGCAGACACAGCAGAAATTGACAGTTGGGCTGAGCCAATTCAGGAAGCTCAGGTCACCCAGATGGTATCTAGGTACTGCAAGATCAACACCTCCCTCAAGGAGTTGGGAGAAAGATACCACACCATCGACATGCATGCGGTCGCAGCATTCAGAGCAGCGCTGAAAGATGTCAGCGACTTAGGGCCATTTCAGGCAGCAGCCTGGGACCAAGCCAGGACCGCATACAATCTTGTCCTTGAGCGGGAACAGCCGGCCGAGCAAGAAGGTGACAGCGGCAACCATTCAGGTTCAGAAGGAGGAGAAACAGAAGAAGCAACTGCCGAAAGCGGATCTGAAGAAGAGCAGTTGCCAAAGAAGAAGCCGTCAGAGCAGCGGAAGGCAGGGGAAGGGAGTTCCTCTGCGCCCAAAGGATGAAGGCCTGGTTCTTTGCGTCGAGGCGAGCTCGACACCCCGCGAGCCGCCAGGAATGTTGCCACATTTTGCACGGGGTGCCATGTTTTCAAATTTTGTAAGTATGTTGCTCTCCCTTCCTTCCATCCTTCTTCCCTTTCTCCACTTTTCCCTTCTTCCCTTTCCTTCAGTTTCATTCCTCCCTTTTCCCCTTGTACTTCCCCCAGTCAAAACCCCAGAGCAGAGCAAGCATTCCCTGAAAAATTCTAAGTGTCAGAGCGCAACCCGACTTCGCAGCGAAGTCGGGGTGCGCTCTTCTTCCTGTGCGCACTTGGGAAGCAGTGTTTGCAAAATTCAGCTAAGTGTCGGAGCGCAACCCGACTTCGCAGCGAAGTCGGGGTGCGCTCCCCCTTTTGTGCGCAGTCCGAACAACGGCCGAAACAACCAAGTGCTGAAGTGCGCAACCCGACTTCGCAGCGAAGTCGGGCTGCGCCCTCTGACCGGTGCGCAGTTGGGCAAGATCCATCAAGCAGCCCAGAAATTGGCTAAGGCACGGAGGCCTCCCCAACTGCGTTGTTCCCCACTTGCGCTACCCGATGGCGCTCTGATCCCAGGCGAAGTTGGACAAACTGCCTTTCAAGGCGGACATGTGTCACTCATCAGAATTCGACAAGTGTCCAGCCTCGGGATTCGAGCCGAGATGTGACGGGAAAAAGGACAAGCATGGGCCGAACTACCTACGCCAGCTGCCTCCATTTAAGCTGATGCAAAGTTCCATCTACCATAGCTACCCGCATTCCTGCTGACTAGAAGTTTCACCCGACGCACTGCCACGTAGCTGTACAACTTTCAGGGAGACCTTGCTGCAAGTACAGTCCTCGCCGACAGGAGTCAGCATCAGCAGCTCTTCTGCCGCTTTTGTCAGCTATTGTCCGGTCTGGGACTTTGTGCCCGTAATTGTAATCGGGGGGAACTTGGGCTATAAATAGCCACACCATTTCATTGTAAAAGGGTGGAAGGGGAATATACTGCTAGGGAACCATTGTAGCTATACGTTTGCTTCTGAATGCAAGACACATACTTGGCTCTACTTACTGTCATCATCTTTTATGCTGCCTTTCCTTGTCATTTCTGCCTCATGTTTCTTATTTCATTGCTTACTGTTATACTGAACTCTGGATTCCAGTATTTGATGATTAAGTATTCCTGGAATGCATAGATAGAGGATACATAGGATGCATGATAGCTGTAGTTTCTATGGTGTGTTTTGTATTTAATTGTTGTTAGTAGTGGTGATTGATCGTTGTCGTGCTGCTTATTCCCCCACCCAACTCCAATCACATTTGGATCTCTTTCCGCACTTTATCTCTTTCCTGTACCCTTAGCTAAAACACTAAAAAACCCACAGGAAGCCGGCCTTCTCCGGAGATTGGCACGGAAGGCATTCCTTCCTTCCGGCCTTTCAATCTGGTGGGCGAATCTGGGGCGCATTATACCAAATCCTTTCCTCATGGCAGATTCGTAACCAACAAATCCTTTTATCAAGATTAACCATAGAGGTGGTTTAAGAAATATTGTTAAGGATAAATACATCAAAACTGCCAGTAGGCTTCCATAAGTGATGTCCATAGGCTTACAAAAACACTTACTCATAGGCTACATCAATAATGCCCATAGGAACTGCATCACTATCGGCCTTTGACTAATAAGATCAGATTACAGATACTTCAACACCTTTTTCCTCATCTTAGATCCTATTCCTTATAGTAATTTGATCTTTATTAAAATGGGTCATGTGTGTCCCATGTGGAGCCTCACACAGTATTCACAAAACTTCTGAAAACCTCAACTGTGGACTGTTCATTTAGTTCAAATGACAAGAAATATTGGAAATGCCCTTGAAAATGTTAAAAATGTCTCTTAGAAATGGTAGGAAATGTGGGAAATCAAGATGACAAGTTTCCAGGACTTTCCAAGTTTTCGAAACAGGGAAACAAGGGCACCCTAGAAGTTTTCCTGCAACATAGCAAAAAAGGAAGAATTTTATAGATAAAAATTATACAAATGCCAATTATTATTATTAAGAAGAAAGGTTTCTAGTGAAAATAGTAAGCAGATAACCTTACAAGCAATGAAATAACTTATTAGTCATTGCTTAGATGATGCATCATACGAATCACACCTATGAAAAAATTACAAAGATAAGGCTCCTCCAACATAGAATTTAATGGTATAGAAAAAGATACTAAGAAACAATTATAAGAAGCAGCATAAAAAACAAAGAAACTATCCATAGTAAAAACAAGAGAATTTTTTTTTTTTTAAATACCTGAAGCTCCATTTCCATAAGAGCAAGATCATTTTTACATTGGTTCAGAGTCTGCTCCTTTTCATGAATCTACACATATCTCACCATGAAAAATAAGAACAAAGTGGTTAATACATAAAAATAGCATTTTAGTTTACTCTCAAGAAAGGGGAAAGAAAACATATACTAAAATTTGGATCCACAAAATATTGTAGAGTTTTTAATATTTGTTCAGTTGCCAATAATAACAATTAAAAGAGAGCCAAAAACACGGGAGAAATTGACAAACATTGTAAACCCACAAGGGAATAACCCACTTGGTATCATCAGTTTCTTTCATTCATTAAGGTCATGCTCACTAGTATTTATACTATGCCAAAGTGGTTAGAATAGTTTAACCACCAGGGAATCACTAACATTTTTGTGTTAATTTGTTTATGCATATAGACAGTTAATATCATTTACATAACTTTACATGAACAATGAAATTAAATGTGAATTTGCTCCTCCAACATGCCCTCTCAAATGAGAAATCCAAAAAAATGGGCTTGCTCTGGACCAAATGTTATTAAATAGCAGCAAATAAGTGCATGCTCTCATTCACATGCTGTTGAAATCGTTGCTCACAATAAAAAGCGAGCTGGTAGAGGAATCATATTCACTATTTCCTTCTGAAAGCTAAAGCTCCATTTGAAGTACATCATGAATGTAAGGAATCAAGAGCCACAAAATGGAATAGCAATACTCCAAAATTCTCTGAAATGTCTCAAAATTATCAACTCAAGATTCAATTCTTCTATTGTGATCGTTTTGCATGTGAAAAGCCATCAATCATGTCTGTCATAAGACATCAGAAATTCAATCTCTATGAATGCCAAATGTCAAACAGTGAAGCCAAGCCTCTATCAGAATCCAAGTCTAAAAAAACATAATCAATGCAACTAATCACAAACTATCATCAAACCCGTGCGAATCAGCTAGCTAAATTAGAATCCACATGAATTGATAGACCAAACTAGAATCCATCCATCAAAAGAGTCATGGATGCAACCATGCAAGAAAAACTGCTATCGTTATGTGAGTCATTAAAATAACCATCATCAAAACAAAAACTCGATAGATGCAATACACTCAACAGCCAATTCTACAATGCACTCAAATCCCCGAAGACATCCCCATGATATGAATTATGGATCCACCAAAATCATATCTTCTTGTCAACTAATGCAAAAGACAAAACATTAAAACATGTTATGGGATTCACTTTTTATGTCAAACCACCCAATAAAAGCCAACAAACAATATCAACCAAGAAATCAAACATAAGAGATACCCCAAAATGTAAGCCATTGTGAAAAACAACAGAAAAGAGTCAAGACTAATCCATGGATGTCATGAATTGATCATGAAAATACCAACACACACCCAAAACATGGAGGTCAAAGGGGACCAAACATCACCAGGGAAGCTGATGAGTCTCCAGAAAATAACTGACAAATAGAAAAATAAAGGACACATTGAAAAGACATATCAAAAAAATAAATAAATACAATCTAAAAGATTGAGGCCCTTCTGTGACTTTCAAACAGATTAATCATTAGAAAAGGACTTCTAGAGTATAGCAGAAAAACAAAGGTTCCAAGCTCCAAAGTAAAGCAACATCAAATGTAAAAATTGTAGAGACCAAAGTAAAGCAACATCAAATGTAAAAATTGTAGAGACCATTTTGGTGCAAAATTAAAGCATAGTCTTTTCTTGTGGCAGAGTTTATATTCCCCTAGGAATTTTTCTCAACATAGAGTGTGTGTCAAATGTTTCATCAGTTACCAACCGCAAAGCGGACTTGGTACTAATTGTTGTGTTGCTCCAGATTTGGGTTTCACAAAAGAGATGCACCGAACCAAAGTCGCCATGATAGAGAGAGATCCAATGGTGGTAATTCTGAACTTTATATTTAGACATTTAAGCTTAAATTGCCTCATTCAGATAGGATTAAAATTGGTCCAGAGCATGAAACTGCTTGTTTTATGAAATTTCTGTAAAATTGTCAAAAATGGTTTAAGTCATGACTCTGCAGACGAAGGACTGCAGAAGTTGATAATCTAACCCCCATTTTTATTGACCCTCTGCAACCCAAAACTTGAAAATCATCCAAAGCATTTTCCCTCTGTGGAAGCAGAATGTATATCACCAATGAGATGTTTTGCCTTACCTTTATTCAAAGACTTCTGAAATTTACAACTCTCAAAGTAAATCAAGGTATTCTCTCTATGGGAATGGAATGCGGATAGTCAATGAAGTGCTTTGGTTTTCTTGTCCAAGAATCTCCCCTCTGCAGATGCAAATTTCAGAAAGTCAATGATCTTTTTGCTCAACTCATTACTTTAGAGGTTTATGCAACTGGCAGTCTGCATTGTACCCGAAGTCATTTTTCTTCATTTTCAGGTGCCAAATGGCCAAACTCAATAATTCTGTTTTCATTAAGGTCTTGCAGCCTGCAACCCACAGTCATTTTCTTCATCCGACTTCATACACTAGTATATTTGTTTGGCCATGAATTCCTTAGGAGACATTTCAGGAATCTTGCTTAGCGTTGTCCCTGATCTTATTATCATCATGACATCATAGAATGCTCAAGGACCATCCATCATTTTCACCATCATCTGCAGAGAAAACGAAGTACAAATTCAATATGAGGCACCAATCACTAATTTCTTCTACAGTCTCATAGACCTCAGATGCTGAAATGGCCATGAGTGATAATGAAGATTTGGTTAAAATTGCCATGATAGAAAGGAAGTATAAGGATTTTCACAATTCAGGGATAGTTGGTGTTTCAATTTTTGAAGCCACATTCTCCTGCCCTGAGTTAGTACCTGAGACTGCTGAGTGTTTTAATAAAGCCACAACAGATATCACAGATTCAGAGGGCAAAAGAGTGGCAAGCCTTCGACCTCCAATGATTGTTGCTCTCTTCAATATCCCTTGGTCCCCAACCTCAGTTCCATAAACAAAACAGCAAAGTATGGTATATTGGGAAGAACAGAACTAAACACATGATGTTTATAATTAAAAAATGGGTCAGTAGAGACAAGGATATCTCCTATAAAATTCTTATCAATTTGCATAAGAGCAAATTCAAAGAGGAGATCAGTGATGATTATTTTGATCAGCAGATTGAGTGGAGAGAGAATCTCTTCAAAAATTCAGCCTTGGATGTTTGCTTCTATAGACCTTATTTTTGGGCAGAAAGTCGAAGTGAATTGGTCCTATCTCATCAGTGAACAAATGTGCAAGCAATTGTCAAAAGTCATGAACGCAAGAAACAAATTTAGGACTTCCTTTTTTTCTTCTACACTCTTTTGATGATGGATCCTCAGGCCAAATCATTGGGAATTAAGACAAGGCTTATTCAGCTAAAACCTGCTCCTGAATGCTTTCCAGCTTTCTATGCAAAAAAATGCTTTCAGAATTATATGCTTGTCAATAATACCTTCTTGAGATTGTCAATAAGCAAATTGAAAGAAGACAAGGAAATTGATCTCACTTTGCACCCTATCAATTGCCCCTCCCAATTTCTCAAGGAAACTGTCCACTTGCTCATTGATCTTTTTCCCATATATTGGGGGCTGCCGCAAATTTGGCACTTCAATCAAGATGTGCTCACTTGTGTCACTCTCCTCCCTAGGCTCATGTCCTCAATGGTGGTTTCTTCCTTTTCCTCCCCCCCAAGTCCTCCTATGGCAACTTTCCCTTTGTCGGCCTTGGCTTTCTCTTGAATCTATGACTCTAATTGTTTTTTTGCATCAACCGTAGGTTCATCTCCCTTTGCTGTTAGTTGAATACTTTGGCCCTTCTACCACAAGACGTGTTCTAATACAGGGTGTTTCCCTTTCTCCTCCAGAACCAAAGGTGTTTGTGTGTGATAGATGCAATCTCAATTGGATCCTGATCATCCAATGGTGGGGAACCGCATATCTTTGCTTCCTCCGCAAATTGCTACAACTGAGTGGTGGAAAAACTTTCATGTTAGAAAGTCAATGTCCATCATAACTCCTCCATATAATCCAGGTGTCCCTAGATCAAACCCCTACGGCCTCTCGAAATTAGATGGAGGTGAGGTATCCATCACCTCCAATGCAACATTGATATCATCAACATCTACTATGATTGGTGCTAGCTACACCGCTTCTTGTGCAGCTCCTTTATCCTGTCGTGTCATCTCCTCCACTATCATTGCCTTTTGCGCAACTCCTTTATGCTTTGGCTGAATTCTCCCCATGCATCCCCCTTGAAGCCTCTGTCTTAATACCAAAAACGGTACTTGCAATGCCTCCTTGAGCCATCTAGCCCTTCGAATGCATAAGAGTGGTTCCTTGCACCACGATATATCTTTGACCCTAGAACTGATACCACTAGCCTAGTACGAGTCGTGCAAAACCTCCACCTTGCCCACCAACTGCACTAACTACCACAGCCTGAAACGACCCTTTGGGAGGTATGATTCTTACCATTTCTCTCAACGGATAGGATTGTATGACTAGAGTTGAGGTTGGGTTTGCAATTGTCGCTCCATTTGTTGCCATTGCTAGTCTAGTTGTTTTTGCCTCTTTGCCCCTCTCCAACTCCACCGCAGTGAGTTAGCCACTCCTCGCTCCCCTCAACCTCAAACTCATCTTCCACCAACGCGTCCATGTCATCTCCCTCATCTTCCTCATCTGATGACTCAACACATTGCACCGCTTCCTCTTCTTTGTCGTCATGGCCTTATTTTGTCCTCCTAAGGCCCTTGGTGCTTTTCTCGTTGGTCCAATTCTTATCACTGGGGCCACATAAATCCAACGGAAAATGGTGAGTGTTTATTTTGGCACTTTTTGAGGCAGGGCACCTTGGAAATTAGACCTTCTCAAACGTTGTTGTGTCCAGAAGTAGAGCGATGGCATGGAAACCCATCAAAAGTTTTTCCAAAACCACAACAAGAAATTTTGTATGTGATCAAACAAGAATGATGCACAATCAAATTTAACACCGCACATGATTCCCTCCTTGCATGGTACGAGCCAAATGGACATATGCAAGGCTTGTTGCTCTTCGGACAATCATCGCACAATGTAGCTCATATGACTTCAAGTGCTACATCTTCAATCAGAAGCTATCATGCCTCATCAGTTTCCCAACCTCTCCCAAACTCAAGTGGGCGAACTTGTCCACAAACACTTGCAACTTGTATGGCTCTACGTCCTCCTTTGTTGGTCTATTGTTGTTCGTGGCAAGTAGCCCGAATGCTTCTAAATTATTCAGGAAATAGGACACCCATATTGTAGGTAGGCAAATTGATATGTCTGCGTTTAGTGAATAATTTTTGTCCTTTGATGTTATTTTGTAGTCTATACGCAAAGTGTTTGATGAAATGTGCATACATATATTTAATAAAGGGATGAAGTCATAATGTAATGTTAGTGTGTACAAGAAAGTCATAAAGTGAGTCATAAGCTAGTTTGCCTCATAGTGGGAAATGAAATGTAAATGAATGCTAAAGCATGTGAAATGTAATTTAGGAAAATGAGAAGGTGTCAGGTAGTTGGAAGGTGCAAGGTTGTATAAACAAGACCCTTGCCTCATTCATTCGGGTCATGTATGGTAATGGTTGGAATGTTAAGGCCCAAAGTGTGTGGTTGGCCGATGTGTGGGGTATGAGGATTGTTGACCAAAGTATGTTGTTGACATAATATTGAGGGTTTGTATTGAATGTGACTGCCATACGTTGGCATCGCATGTGGCAGATTGAATGCTGTTGCAGGCAGATTAAATGTTGTTCCAAGAAGATTGAGTGTTGTTCCAACAAGTCTGAACTGTTGTTCTAGGCAGTTATATGTTGTGCACAGTGTATGCATTGTAATGTAAATTAATTGCATTGTATACTTTATTTATTTAAGTAGAAATGGAATTGAGTTTCAATATGTTAAATTTTATTTCTACATTTTGGCGTCGTTGCTTGTACGAATTTGGGTCAAACCTGGTGACATGGAGTTGTGAGAAGCAAGTCACTTGGGAAGATGCACAATGAGAAAGATGGAATGCAGCCAAAGAAGCAGATGAAGACGCGATTTTGTTTGTTGACGCTGACGAAGGGCTATACAGCAAGGCATGTACTGTAGAAATGCAGAAGGAAGGAAGAATGGTAGAGTATCATACAAGTGAGCAAAGTATGGTAGAGCGCCATCCAAGGCAAGTGTGTTCAGCAGATTGTTGCATGAATGGAGGAGTCTATCATACAAATAGAGTCTTCCGTATGAATGGAGGACGTTGTACAAATGGAGTTTGTCATACAAATGGAAGGTGTCATACAAATGGCGTGTGTCATTCAAACAGAGCCTGTCGTACAAGTGGAGGTGCCCAATGGTGAGAGGTATGAGAGTCCAACATTGGTGCAAATGGAAGATGGTGTGTCCAACAGTGCGCAAGACAGGAGTTCGACACTAGGGGAACTGCAGGTTGATGTGCTCGATGGTGAGCAAGATGTGAGTCTGACATCGGAGCAATTGCAGGATGGCATGTTTCACAGTACATCGGATAGGAGTCCGACACAAGCACAATTACAATGTGGTGTGCCTATTGTTGTGCGTGAAGGAGAGATACGTGAACAACCATTGCCAAGGTTATGGTAACCTATCACAACAAAGGCCAATTTGGGCACGTCATGTAAGTGTCCACTATTTCATGAAGGAACAACTAAAAATCCAGTCAAGCATTGGAGAATCTACCTCACGATATGGAAGGCAAATGGGGTGAATAATGATAGACTGGAAAAAGTTATTTCCTACGACATGTCGTGGAGTCAAAATGGACCAGTACACGAGATTGCCAAAGGGCACGTACCAAACATGGGAAGAGTTGAGTAATGGATTCGTGAAAAAATTCAGGTTGTTCCACAATGACAATGCGGTCATTGTTGAAACTTATCAGATGGAATAGGGCGAGAACAAGTCTGTTCGTTCATACACTCGAAGGTTGAGTGGGTTGTTTACCCATCTGGAGGAAGACCCATCAAACGCATTGAAGAGGAGGTGGTTCATAAAGGGACTTCTTTCTACATACTAGAAGACAATTAGGGTGGTCCCTCCGATGTCATACCAAGAAGCCTTGGAGCGGGCCTTGCTTTTGGAAAGCGATGCAAAGACATCACTAAAGTATTAGGGTCATGTTAATGCAAACAAGAGACCCTGAGGACGAAAGTGACTCTAATGTGGAGAGTAAATCTTAAAGTGAGTAGTTCATCATTCAAGTGTTGGGGTCGAGAAGTTAGGGAAGGAAGTGACTCTGAAGAGAAGAACGATGACTTCGAGGATGAGTGCGACTTGGATAGTGTAAGATCATCACTACAAGTTATGCAGCACAGAGGGAGATTGAACGAAGGGAGGATACCATTGGTGATACAGTCTATGACAACAGTTTAAAAACTAGAAGACAGAATTAAGTATGATACTAACGACAGACCCACGGTGCAATGTTGGCAATGCCATTTTTGGGGGCACTTCACACGTGACTATCAAAGTGTTGCAAGTCTAGATGAACCAATGATGTGTAGAGAGTTTGAAAAGCCGAAGAAGAGTCACCGCCCTTGCCAAGAAATAGAGGAGATGAACCAAATTAAGGAGGTGAACTTGATTTCAATGGCGACAGAGATGGGGTCTTGATTTTGTGGGACCATTGAAGACAAGCCGAAGAAGGAAATATAGATATATCATAGTGGCGATAGAATATTTGACGAAGTGGGTTGAGGCAAGAGAATTGCTCGATAATTCTGCAAGAAGTACGTGATTTATGTATGAACAAGTGATCACAAGTTTTGGCTTACCATTGCAATTGATGAGTGATAGAGGTGGACACTTCATTAATTACATAATTCAGAAGCTGACCATAGAGTTCAAGATGTTGCATTCATTGTCAAGCCCATACTACCCTAGGGCAAATGGGCATGAAAAGGCACCAAATAAGGTCTTGGTCTCTATAATCTACAAGACATGTGGAGTTGAAGGTGCTAACCAAGAGGAGTAATTGCCAACAATTTTGTGGGCATATAGAATGATGCTCAAGCCAACGACTAACCATACACCTTTCCAGTTAATGTACGGTTAGGAGACCGTAGTGTCGATGGAGTTCCTGGTACCAACTCTAAGAGTGGCAGTGCAAAACCGTATGGCTGACCGGGAAAGCCTAGAGGAGAAGCTATCAGCACTAGTGAGACTGGAGGAGAAAAGGGTGACAGTGCAGTGGGCAACAGAGATTGCCCAACATTGGAGAAAATTGTGAAAAAATAAACACCTGAAAAAGATGATGCTGAAACCAGTTGGCTTGGCCCTAAAATTTAATGGCAAAAGAGAGATCAAGATAGGGAAATTAAAGACCCTATGGCTTGGACCCTTCCAAGTGGTTGAGATGATGGATAACAACACCGTCAAATTTCAAAAACTAGACAAGACATTGCGTCTCTAAACAATTAACGGCACAAGATTAAAGCCATATAAGGTGAAGGTTGAGGTTAATTGGATTAATCTTGAACCAATGGAAGAAGAGGAGAAAAGCATAGGAAGGTTGATCATAGCACCAAATAAGTCTTCAAACACATTTGAAGGACTATTGGTCCATGAACAAGGAGAGTCAAGTTGGATCAAACTAGATGGTGCAAACCAAGAAGATAGTAATCCAGATCTAGTTTGGTTGTTTGAAAATGCAAATGGAGAGCAACCTGTAATAGAGTAGGAGGAATTGGAACCCCTCCCTACAGAACAAAGAAGACTACAAGTACACATACAATTTCCAAACAAAGAAGTTACACTGAGATCACTGAATGGGGAAGATGCACAAAGAGTGGTGGTAATAGGAGCAGAGCAACTAGATCAAGAGCCTCAAAGCGATGGGAGTGAATACGAAGACATGACTTTGCTGGCAAGAGTTGGTTGTCAACAACAAAGAATGCATAGAGAAACACAGCAGTTGCAAGAACAATATGAGTAGTTGCGACGAAGAAACAAATAGTTAAGGGCACAAGCAAGTTATGAGATTGTGAGTTTACAAGATGATATTCAAGCCAGAGAAGAGAGAAGACATCCAATGAAACACTCTAGAGAGATATAAATGAAATTTCCTCATCCACAAAAGGAGAAGTGAGGAACTCAAGAACAAACTCCAGTAGTGTGTCCTTTATAAGTGATAGTAGAAATCACCCAGGTGTAGTAGGTGAGTTGGAGAGGAGAGGGCAATCCTCCAAGGGAGGTCCCAGGTTCAAATCTCCACCCTATCAAAAAGTTGAATTGGGTACCTAAAATCCAATTGATAATGTTGGTGTAGGCAGGGCCGGGCCGGGCGCGACTCTCGGGTGACTTTGACGGTGTAGAACCCCCTGTTCGTGGTCTCTCAGACCAAGGCGGCCCCGCAAGGGGTTTTTTGCTTAAAAAAAAAGTGATAGTAGAAATGGAGATGACTCAAGTAGTGACAACTCAAGCACAAGACTCAAGGATAGGGAAGAAAAGACACACCAAGACGCAAATTCCCCAAGCAGAAGATAGGAGTAATGAAATAGAGCAAACTAACTCCGAGGAAGAAAGGTGGACAAGAAGAATTGGACGTCCGCCATCACACATGAATGATTCCTTGGAGAGTCAAAGCGGTTTGCAAGGACTGTAGGCAACTCGAGGCATGTGTGTGGAGTAGGTAACTTGGGCATTCTAAGTAAGAGGACCATCAAGTTTCTTCGCCCATCTAAGTTTGCCCGACCAAATGGGGAGGTTCATTAGCCTCTTTCCCGGTAGTCTGAGGGGAAGATTTTTCCCTCCAACTACCCCTAGGTCATGTTGTCAATAGGATGACCCATCAGGACTACCTTCTGACTGCATACGAAACAATAAAGTTCTGCACAGCCATTAGGTTGGCCCATTAAGACCACCCAGTTGGTTGTACCCCGAATAGAACTCGTAGAAATAGGAGGCAAAGAAATAGATCTCAGACAGACAATGGGCAGTCTAGAGAAAGGAACAAACAGTCCCAAGTTATGGAAGGCTAGTTGGGAGGAGTGAAAGGCAAAAGAAACATGTCTGAGTTTGAAATACTGTCACAACGAATAAGGCAACAACAAAGATGCTCAAGAAGGAGAGGTGGTGCGTAGTCAGGCCACCTATAGATCAGACAAGGCGGCAAGAGTGACAACAACAATAGAACAAAGAAAGAGGTGGCAAAATAGCCTATCATACAAGTGGAAGAAGAAGAGATGACACTTGTAGGGTAGATTGTTATACACATGAAAGGCACTATCATACAAGTGAGGCTTATATGGCAGACTGTCGTACAAGTGAGGCTTGTGTCGCAGACTGTCGTACAAGTGAGGCTTGTATGGCAGACTGTCGTACAAATGCATTTTGCCATACAAGAAGAGCATGTCGTACAAATTAGAGCGGTCGTACAAATGGAGGTTGACATACAAATGATGAGAATTGTACGACAAACTATTGTACAAATGCAGCACGTGAAGAAAGCCGCAATATAGGTACACAAAGTTGGATGACAAAGTAAATTGGGACAAAACAACATCAAGATGGAGAAGATTCATTGGCAAATCATGTAGTACAAGTAGAAGTTTGCATCGTTGTATGAAGAACTTGACAGAGATAAACTCAAACGCTTTCAAGTAAAAGGGAAATAGATGAAAAAGCACATCATTCAGTTATCATGCAAAGTGACGAGGTGGCAAAGTGGCAGTTACCAAGCAGTTATTGCATGGGTGTCAGCTCCACTTCCCAACCTCCACCATCTTATAAATACACGCATTGGGGAGGCTTTAGCATTCCATTGTCAAGTGCTTGACGGAAATCAAGGAGAGGAAGACCAGTTTGTATGGGGAGGTGTATGGATTTGCAAGAGAAGACATACGGAGATGCCGACACAGGCATTGCAATGAAGAATATGGAGTTGCCAACGCAACTAGAAGGAACTGCTTACAAAAGGAAGTGCAAATTGAACATACGTGCCTTGAGGAGGACGCTAACGTCATATCGAAACTGAAGACATTGAAGTAGGATGGTGTTGCAAAAAGAAGTGACTATAGGAGGAATTTGCAAGTGTAGGGAGATGTACGGACGATTGCTAAAATGAGGAATTGCAGTTGTAGACACGCTCGAGGGTTTGCGAAGTTGTAGAAAATATCGTACAAATAGAGAGTTGGAGATATTCGACAAAGTGGCGTAGGCATCGTGCGTAGAAGGGCTAAGTGCGAGGAGGTTGCCATACAAGTTGGAGAAAGCAACAACACACTACCATACAAGGAGAGGGGTTGTACAGCAGCACCATACAAGCAACAGCAGTTGTGTCGTACAAGCAAATGCCAAAGAACACTACCGTATAAGCACAGACCTGAGGAAGATTGTCGTACAAGCAAAGGCTTGATGGCAGTGCTATACAAGTCGAGTGTGAAGTGTTTGTCGTACGAGTAAAGGAAGTGTACGGCAAGGGCCATACAAGTGCAAATACAATTGTTGGAAGTTGACAAAATGGAGAAAAGGCTAAGCATCGTGAGGAAGATACAAATCAGAGTGGTCGTACAAATGGAGGTCATCGTACAAATGATGAGAATTATACGGAAAACCACCATACAAATGTGGCATGTGAGGAAAGTCGTAGTGTAGGTGCACAAAGTTGGAAGACAAAGGAGATTGGGATAGAGCATCGTCAGAATGGAGAAGATTCGTTGGAAAATCGCACAATACAGGTAGAAGTTTGTGTGGCCATACGAATCACTTGGTAGAGATAAACTCAGACACTTTAAAAAATAGGGAAAAAGACAAAAAAGTGCTTCATTTATTTATCATGCGAAAGTGGCAAGGTGGCAAAGCAGCAGTTATTGCATGGGCACCAACTCCACTTCCCCCCCTCCACCATCTTATAAATACACGCATCGAGGAGGCTTGGGCATTCCCTTGTCCAACACTTGATGGAGAGCAAGGAGAGGAAGACCAACATGTACGAAGAGGTGTATGGAATTGCAAGAGAAGATGTACGGAGCTATCGATGCAAGCATTACAGTGAGGCATACGAAGCTGCCAACGTAGGTGGAAGCAACAACCTACAAACAGAAGTGCAAATTGAACGAACATGCTCTGAGGAGGAAGATACCATAGTACTGGAACAAAAGACATTGAACAAGGATGGTGTTGTAGAAAGAAGTGACTGTAGGAGGAATTTGCGAGTGTACGAACCGTAAAGACATATAGACGGCTGCTAAAACGAGGGATTGCAATTGCTAACACACACGAGGATTTGAGTTGCAGAAGATATCATACAAACAGTGTTGGAGACGTTCGGCAAGGTGACACGGGTATCTCGCACAAAAGGGCTAAGTGCAAGGAGGATGCCATACAAGTTGAAGGAGAAAACAGCAGCACGTTGCCATACAAGGAGAGGGGTTATATAGTAGCGTCATACAAGCAACAACAGTTATGTCGTACAAACAGACACTTGAAAACACTACCATATAAGTGTCGACCTGAGGAAGATTGCCATACAAGCAAAGCTCTAATGGTAGTGCTATACAAGCCAAGTGTGAAGTGTTTTTCGTACAAGTAGAGGATGTGTATGGCATGGGAAATACAAGTGCAAACAGCTACAATCGAAGTTGCTGGAAGTTTGCATAATGCTGAAAAGGCCAAGCACTGCAAAGAGGATACACCAGGTGGAACAACAGCTGAGAAAGGTTCCACCCGACCCCATGTTGCAGACGAGACCTTGCTCATAAGGAGAAGGCATTGGAGTAGCTGCAAGGAGAAGTCTTGCGGAACGTGTACGTGGTAGGAAGAGGGAACGTGTCCAAAAGTGAGCAGGACAATACTAGGCAACACGGTGGACACTCCAAGGAGAGGCCAAGAACCAGCAATCCCAAGGAGAGAAGTGGAGGCTTCGCCTCAAGAGGAGAAAGGCAAGGGACAAGAAAGAATGTCAATACCCTTGCAAGAGATGACATGGCAACAACCAACAAGAGAGTTTTGCAAAAATTGGTGGCAAGAGAATTCACCAGATCATCCATTAAAGACTGCATTCAAAAATGCAGGTGTGCATTATATTCTACAAATTCCGAATTCTAATAAGGAGCTTTTCAAGGAGTATTTGCTGCAGATACTACAAACGTATCATCAATAGTAACACGAATAGAATCATGATTGGTGACCGGGAAGGACAGGTACTGTTTTCACCTGGTAATTTTCATATAACATTTGGATTGCCAAGTTCAGGAATACCAGTGAGAAAGGAGGTGGTTGACCTATACCAGTGGAAGGAATTGATGGATAGGGTTACCAATCTCAGTTTGAAAGAGGCAGCAAAATTGTTAAAGCACGAGAGCCACTAACTGAAGATGCAACATCTAAAAACACCGGAATTGCAATGCTCCATGAATATAATTATGTCAAAACTCTCTAGAGAACGAGCCTCGAAGATGCCCACCTGGCTCATACCATACATGGAATGAATAATGGCTAGCATAGCATATGATTGTGCATAATATTCGTCATACCACATCAAGAATTTTTTAATAAGGTACACAAAAAAATTTCGATGGCTTTCCATGCCATTGCGATAATGATGAATGTCGTGACGCAATCAAAACTGCAGTTACCATGAAGCTGAGGTTACCAAGATTGAATCCTCCCAAAGTGATTTCGAAGCATGCACCATCTATATTTAGGTGGATCCACGCAATGCCAATAACAAAGCTTGGCGCCCCGGTAAAGAAGGGTACCTTTAAGAATAGAAAGAGTCAGGAAGCTTCAGAAGTTGAGGCGAGTGAGAATTCAAAGGGAGCTGAGGAGCAACCATGAACGGAGGAGCTGGTGCGAAAGGAGAAGCGGTGTAGGAGGTTGGAGCACCAGTGGACTAGAGCTCAACCTCAACCTCACCATCAACAGGAGGAAGGGCAGCAGTGACAAGCAAAACCCTCACAGCAAGCCACAGTAGGAGTGGGTGGCAGTGCAGGGAGGATGATAGAGGGTCGACGCAAGACGTAGGTGATGCCACATGCAGCACTACAAGAGGAAGTTCTTACACAACACGTGAGTCAAGATATGCAGGAAGGCACTGTAGTTACTAGTGCAAGTACCAGGGAGATGACTTCCAAGAGGGTTGTAGTGGGTGAACAGTAGCCAAGGGATTTTGTTGCAAAGGCAGGGCAAGAGATGGAGAGGAGAGTGCAACAGCTAGAGGAGAGGACTGCGGAACAGGCGTAGGAACCTGTCATTATTGGATGAGGAGACCCAAACTACAATGGACACAGTACAGGAGGAAGAATGTGCAAGGAATATGTGGCTAGAGAATGTTAACTCACCCGACAATTTTGACACCAATGCAGTTTGTGCAGCAAGTGGATCCATGTGATCACCCCCACTGAATGAAGACGCCCACATTGAAATCACATCTACAGCGCAGATGGTGGCACTAAGTCCAGTTGTGCCAAAAAAAAGGAGGGAGAAAGGGAAACAGAATGCATTGGAGTTCAGTTGGTGGCAGAAGGCGAAAGATGCCAACCATTGGAAAACGAACCAGAAAAAGAACAGGAAATGGTAGAAGAAGTCACAGACTCACAACTATTGATGCAAGACAAATGATTCAGGAGGGCAAGGTGGCCAAAGGAACTATGAACCTGACAGGTCACAGTGAGGAGGATGTGGAGGAAACGACCAGCGAAGACAAGACTAATATGGAACTGGCAGAAGACAAGTGAGCATTTTATCATCGATATGCTGAATCTGAGCAAACCACCTTTTTTGGGAGGAAATATCAACGATCAAGTAGATACATTCCATAGTTGAGAAAATAGGAATCGGATCGAAATCGGCATGGAAAAAGAATTCGGAAAAAGCGGCAAAAAAAGGGCAAAAAAGAAACCGAAGAAAATGCAATTTTTCATTGAAAAAAACTTTTCTCATGCATATCACAATTTTTTAGAAAAAATTGGCGATATTTTCAAAAATCACGATTCTGATGCGATTTGAATTGGCAAAAATTCAGATTGGATCAAGATTAAATAGAGATTTTCGTAGCTATGATACGATATTTGAAAAGGTGACCGGATTGTTTGATAGAGTTCGAAGCGATTTCAGAGTGAGATGTATGGGAGATTGGTGATTGTGGCAGCTAAGACTAAAGAATGATATGGGCAGACTCGCAACAATGAGCGCATGAAGAAGTTGGCAAAAATTCACCAATCGCAGCAATAGGAGCTGGAAACTAGCAATGTCAAATCAATGTTGGGATTGAAGAACCTGCCAAAACGAACTCAAGTACTCTACAGGCATCCACCACAAGTATATGTAGATGAAGGAAGCTTGGTAGCTTGTCTAGAGGAGAGCTTCAAGTATGTCAAACATGCACCTGCGATGGTGAAGTCATATGCAAGAATGAGCTTCTTGGCATACCTGATTCAATGGTTAGCCACAAGATCGGAAAAGTTTCAACAGACGAATATGGAGCAAGCTAACCAATTGGGGGAGATGGAGGCATGACTTCAACAGGTGCAAAAGGATGCCGAAGCAAAACTAACAAGGTTGAGGAAGGAAGTTGAGAAGATAAAGGAACAGGAGGAACAAAATCAGTTGATCAAACAACTAAAACCAAAATGCATGGTGAGGGAGCAATTGTTGGAAGTGAAGAATAAGGAAGTTACTCACTGCGATTGTAGGCACCAATTCCAAACAGAAGTAAAAATGAAAGTGTTTGCAAAAATGTCCAAGTAATAGCACTAAGTTAGTCTAGTAGGGAATGAAATGAAATGTAATGAAATGCATTGTAATGTAATGAAATGAAATAAAATACCAATGAAATGTAATGCAATGTAAATGCAATGCAAATGTCATAGTCGTCATGGTTAAGCGCCAAATAAATGATATTTTGTAAAGTTGGCATTATGATCAAAGTACATAGGTAGAAGGGGAAAACAATTAATGCAAGGTGTCCTAGAAACCGTTGCTACCAAAAGCCAAGCTTGCATTATAAATAGACCCCCCTTTTCATTTTGAGGGAATCTATGCATAGCAGATCAATCGTTCAGATAGATAGTTCTCTAAGTCGTGTGTGTAATACTTGGGTTGGAGTGCGTATGTGCAGAAAGGCATAACACAAGTTTGATATTGTAATCTAAATACTATTCCAGCATATCAATCAATGCAAGAACACATTCTCTATTCTTGTTGCGGATGTTTGTTTTTGATGTTTGATTGATTATTAGATTACTAGGCTTGTATTGCAAAGAAGTTGGCTGCAGGTTGGACTCAGTTAGTATAGTTAGGTTGTAGTCGCAGTCAGGGAGTGCAGATGCCATCAGACGATGTCGAGTGTCGTGGAGGGCTAATGTCTTGGAAGTGGAATCGCTATCTGAGGAAGATTGTCGTTTGGCGTCATGTCATCACAAGGTGTCGTTATGCCATCATG
The DNA here is from genome assembly GCA_028583015.1 of Wollemia nobilis. NCBI lineage: Eukaryota > Viridiplantae > Streptophyta > Pinopsida > Araucariales > Araucariaceae > Wollemia > Wollemia nobilis. The sequence goes on from JAQPPZ010016723.1 coordinate 15,797,887, forward strand.
TTGATTGTTGAAGCTGTATGGAGGATGTTGTCTAGCCAGTGTCATCTAGAGCATCTCGTCTGGAGGAAGAGTCGTTGCGTCGACTGAGTTACCTTTCCAAGCCTACCGTCTTGGGATTGTATCGTCTTAAGATTGTTGTCATCTATAGTAATGATCACCTATACCTTTGTTGACTGCAATGTGTTGGCCTTTAAACTCTGTCATTACCTCGTTGTAGGGAAACCTCACCGTCGTGCTACAACGATCAACTGATAGCTGACAGAGATGAGTTACTAGCAATTGCAACCAAATTTGAAGCTAAAGTGGTAAAGAAAGAGGTTGAAGCAACAAGGAAGGAAGCCAAAGCTGAAGCTAAAGTTGAAAAAAGAGGTGTTCAGTTGTTGGTAAAGTGTGTAGAGAAGTCGAGCATAGATCGAATCATTATGGTATGCAGTGGGCTCAATATTAGGTCTACGCCAAAAGACTAAAGGGAGAGACAGAAGCCCTAAAGTTGCAAATCCAAGAGTTAGGAGGTGTTCATGTTCCCATGCCTCAACATCAACAGAACCCACGTCCCTAGGAGCAGAAGCACTCGTCAACGAGGACGTCAACCGATTTAAAGGGAAGGACAGGTGTAGGAGCCAGTTCTGACCAGCCTCAGAAAAAGTAGTGTACATAGTAGAAATAAGTGCAAAATGTGCACACATGTAAATGAAATGTAAATACACATGAAATGTAAATGAAAAAGAAATGCAATTTTGTAGTTTGACATCAAGGGTGATGACGTCATCATTTGATAAATTGAAATTGTAATGTACAGCTAATGTATGTAGTTAAGCATATGCGAATAGATGGTAGTTAGTCGTGAGGTGTCCCAGGCGGCAGTTGTTAACTGCAAGCCCTCAAGGTCAAAAAGGACCCCCTTTCAATTGTGCAAGACCAAATGAGTACCACGAGAGATCATCATCACCATCGGAGATCACCAGATATGCTATGTGCAAAGCATCTATAGTCTATGTTTGCATATCCGTTATAGCATTAAATATTGCCAGGGTGGATGGTCTGTAATGTCAATGTCGTATAGGCAAGAGTAATACAATGATGATTTTCCTTCATCTATGTGTTGCATGTGTTCTATGTGATTCTATTGCTGCAAGTAGATTGGTATATTGTGGTTGTTCCACGTTCTCTATGTAGGTGTGAAGCAGTGTTCTAGTCAGGATAATTGTACAACGAGTTGCAATCCGGAATCCCCAGTGTAGTCAAGAGTGTCATTCAAGTGGCTTGTAGATTTGTCGTACAACTTGTACAAGTCAATGTTATGCAACTTGTCGTACAAGTGGTGATCAAGTTGTCGTACAACTGGAGATGCTATGCATGTTTGGATTACTATTGATTGTAGTCTTGTTTGGCCTCTAAATCTGTAATATCATTCCTCCAACTATTGGAATACTCATCACCATGCTTCAACGGGAATAAAACGGCATTGGTTCACCTAAACAAACTCTCCACACTCAATTCAATTCACTACATCCAAGAGGAAGACATTATGGTATGTTTACTTATCTATTCATTGCGTGATAAAGTTGCTTGTGGTATTAGAGGGTTACCTGATAATGTTGTTACAAGTTAGGCATCAATTGCGGAACCTTTCAAGGGTAGATTTGGTACTATGGGTAATTTGTATTCTGTCTTGTTTCAATTGAATACTATGCAAACACATCCTCAGGAAAACATTCATGATTATAACACCAGATTCACGAGGGCCGTGCATTTAATTCCTCCAAATGTTAAGCCAAATGAAGAACAAGCATTGCCACATTATATCAAGGACTTACAATCAGACTTAAACATTAATGGTTTGTAATGCTAACTGTGTTACTCTAGCTGCAGCCTTTGAAGAAATGGCCCATGCAGAAGACATCCTCATTAGAGTAGGTAAATAACTGTCTGCCCCACGTATGGCCTATGTGGCCCACGCCGCCCAAAATCCACAAATTCCTAGATCTACGCCCTTCATCTCACCCATAACGAACATCCAATCATCTGTCAATTCAACATCCAAACAGTTTGAGAAAAGTTGAAAAAATGTAAATTAAAAATCTGAAGATACTTTCCAACTACAAGCTGGTCATAAATGAGATCAGCTCCTAATGCGCCACTAAGAACAAGCCCCTGAAATCGTACAAACATAGGGTCTCGAATTTGCTAGAAAGCTTCAACGCTTATGAACTCAAGGCAATCCCCTGGGATTTGCACACAAAAATAGATGAGACGAGAATCCATGGCAGCCAAATTTAATCCCACCTCCGAAATTCAAGACAAACCAAAGGAGTTAGAGGTGGTATTTACACCAACGGTCCTTGATAATTTTGACTATTGGCAAGTCTTCAATAATGACAAGCAAATCATTGAGTTCCTCATCAAAGAGGCTTAGCATGTTAACGACAAGAATGAATACGAGGATGACATAAAAGATGGAGTGATTCAGCTTAAGATGAACCAACTACCAAAAGGTTTGCTCATGCTAGAATGTTGGTTTAATCCAGATGACAACGTAAAGAGATCCAACATCAAGGCGAAGGCCTTTTCCTACCACCCCATTGAGATTGCCAAAGGTAAAAGCTTGTTGCTTCGAAAAGAGTGAACCAAAAAATAAATTGTTTGTTCAAGGAGCTCTATGGCAAACACAGAGATATTATTGCATGGTCCTATGAAAATTTGAAGGCATGCGACAAAAACATTATAGAGCATACCATTGAACTGGACCCTGGTGCAAAACCTTTTAGGCAAAAGCAAAGGCCTATGAATCCTAAAATTGAGGCAGTTATGAAGGAGTTGCTAAAACTCTTACAAGCCCATATTATTTTTCCAATTAGGCATCGCACCTGGGTAGCCAATTTGGTGACAATACACAAGAAAAATGGTGACATCAGGTTGTGGGCCGACTTCATAAATTTGAAGAGGAATCGTTAAAAGACCACTCTCCCCTGCCTACTATAGACCAGATTTTGCAAAATGTGGCAAGGTTGCAAATGTTATCACTGTTGGACAACTTCTTAGGATATCAGATTTGGGTCAAGAATAATGATCAGCACAAGACTGCCTTTACCACCAAATGGGGAACCTTCACCTAGCAAAGAATGCCTTTTGTATTGTTGAATGCAAGGGTCACTTTCCAATGAGCCATGGACATCGCCTTCACATGACTAGTTGATGAGATCATTCTCATAGTGCAGTATATGTGATATGATACTCCATGAACACTACAATGCCAAGGAATCTTGTAAGTGTGTCTCTATAGATTTCATAGGCAGGTTACCTAGGGAAAGATATTGACTACTCGATTGTTGTGGTTGATCAATCTAGTAAGAAATCAACATTGCAAGCCGCAATTATTCTCAACTATCGACGAAGAGGATTTAGGTAGAACAGAAGGAGTCGTCCCCATGGATTTGCATGACAATGATAAGAGTAATGTAGCGAAGGCCATGCATAGCAAAAGAGGAAAGAGACAGAGAATTGCACCAACAACTTTCCGAATTTTCCCCAAGTTCAATGCCAAAGGGAACAAGGATGCACATAGGTGTCCATTTTGGTGAGCACGCACAACAGCAAGGAAGAGAAGAGTGGAGGAGTTTTCTGCCGCCAGGAGGAGAGAGCTCACAGTCGCAATCGAAGACTCGAACGGTAAGGGGAAGGATAAGGCAATGTCTCCACCACAGATGATGAAGGGGAAAGATAGGATGTAGACCCCCTTGGATAAGATCACATGGACACCCACTGGGGAAATTTTACATAAGTGGTGGCACGAGAATCCCTAGAATCCATTGAGGGCATATTTTTGAGAGGCATGCATGCATAACATATGCAGGTGTTGAATTTTGATAAAGACTTCTTCAAACCATATTGTTATATATGTTGGGGAAGTACGAACCAACCAAGACAAATAAAATCAAAGTTGGGAATAAGGAAGTTCACATGATATTTGAAGCAAGCAAATTAAAAAGGTGTATTCAGGCTACTTGGATCAAACAATAGACCTGTCCAGAAGGAAGGAATAGAACTGTTTAGACTGTAGTAATTTATGATAATTATGCTAACATGACACATGGACAAGTTAGCAAGTTGATGAAACATGACAGCATGGAATGAAGATGCAGTAGCTAAAGATGGATCCGCTGAATTGTGTGATGAGCATGGTGATGTTTAGATTGTCAAGAGAACAATGAGCCTTGGATATACCCACATGGCTGATGTCATACATGCAAGGGATCATGGACAATGTCAAATATGATTGGGAAACGCATTTGGATGAGTGCATCCACAACTTCAAGTTGTGGATCACAAGAACTTTTCGATGCCATTTCATGCCATTACACTATTCTTGGATACAATAGTGTTTGAAAAGTTCCAGATACAGAGGTTAGATTCTCCTCGACACATCGCAAATGGAGTGCCTTCAATTTTTAAATGGAACCACAATTGGCCCAGCTGCAAAGGTGCAAGCCCTAAAACAAGGAGGAAAGAAGAAGGCAACAAGGAAGAGGAAGGCACGAGTAGTGCAATCAATGGAGGAGTTTTCAAAAGAGGAAGAAGACGATGGTGATGACATGAATGCACTGGCAAAGGACTCCAAGACAGAAGGAAGTGAGGAGGGGATGACCATAAATGTCTTGGAGTAGTTAGAACAGGAAGAAAGCAAGCAAAGGCAGCAGCCACAACGGCAGCTACAACCTCAACCACAGAAATGGGCGGTGAGGATAATACCTCCTTGGAGGTCGTCATCAGCCCATCCAGTGAGTGCCAATGGAGGAAGCGATGGGAAGGCGAATCAACCAATAAGACAAGCTATGCAAGGAGGAAGCAAGGCACAACAACAACAAAGACAAGGAGGCCTAGTCAAAATTGTGATTGGACGGCAAATCCATATGCAGGGCCAAACCCATATGCAGGCTATGGTGCAGTTTGTGGTGGATTTATCAACCACTAAAGCAGAATACATTGCAGCAATTGATGCCAACAAAGAGGCAATTTGGCTAGAACGACTATTGGGTGACTTCAAGATAATGCAGGAGAAAATTACATTGCATTGTGATAGCCAAAGTGCTATTTAGTTAGTGAAGAACCCAACATTCCATGATCGCATGAAACACATTGATGTTAAGTACCATTTTATAAGAAATATGGTGGAAGAAGGTAGGATCTTGTTGCAGAAAATTGGTACTTAAGTGAATCCTGCAAATATGCTTACTAAGTCGGTCAGGACAGAGTGGCGCAAAACTTCTCTAGGCTTGCTGAAAATGTGATAAGGGCAGCATTGGGCAATTGGCACTTGGATGGAAAACATAGGCAAATAATTCCTATATATCAACTTCAAGTGGGAGAATGTTAGGAGGTGAGGTCAATATCCAAATCTCCAATGTTCTTCAATAGCGAGGTGTATGGTGGTGCAGTTCCAGATCCAATCGTAAATGATGTTCGTATGCGCCGGGCGCGTCGAGAGAGGTTGCAGGGGGGAACCGTGGCCGGTTCCCCCTTGCCCGGGGGTTCGAGGGCTCCGCCCCCAACCCAATTGGTTGGGCATCCGTACAACCATACATTGTGAGAGGCAGCAAACAGTTTTCTCGAAGCAAACAGTTTTTAGGAGTCTTCCTTTTTCAGAAAGGAAACAAACAGTTTTTGTTTTTCTATAAAAGGGAAATGACCCCTTGCATGTAAAAGTTGATTGAATGTAAAAAGTTTGCCAAAATCAATAAAATATCGAAGCTGTCATTGCCCCGTGGTTTTTCCTGCACATTGCAGGTTTTCCACGTAAAATTTATGTTACTATTTTTCTGCGTTATTGTGTTTTCTGCTTGCACGTAATTTGATATTTTTCTAACACACAAGGTAATTCAATCTTAGACTAATGCAATTCTGCTGCTATGAAAAAATATTTAAAATACAACAAAATGTAAATGGCCACAAGCCAAAAAGGAAGGATTGACCAAAGGCTTAAAAACACGTGGGTCTAAGCACATTCTGTACAATAATATTGAAACTGGGAGAATTTGATAACCATACTTCACAAGTCACAGACTTTCCAGCTTATGAGACCTACACATGAATTTGGCACAAACATCAAATGTTTAAGAACATGCATAACAAACTTCATTGTCAGGTGCTCATCCAAACATATATGTTACTTGATAAAGCGCCTCTTTCCTATTACATTAGACTAAGTACCAAGAATTATATGTAATGAAGACATAGAAGAACCCTGTAGTGCTAAAGCCTGCGAAATGGCACTTACCTGGCGCTTCAGATGCCGATTATATTGATTAGCTTCACTGAGTTTCCTAATGAGCTTTGCCCTAATGGTATTGACCCGCAAGGCTTCCAACTGCAGAAAACTCAAAAACATTTTTTTCATGAATTGCCAATCACTTAGAAAGAAAAAACAACAGCAAAGCTTATTTGCTAATTGCAAAAATCTAAAATATGTAAGCTACAGTGCCACCAAAAACAATGATCATATCAAGTAATTAACATCTTAGAAAGTGATGATAATAATAGTGTTTCATGCATCTATCATGCAGGATTAAGCACCATCAAAGATCATGTAGTTTACACATGACAAAAAGTCAACTACTACTGTATCCAACTAATACTTTCAAAAAACATTTTCTTCAATGCAAGACACTGTCTATAAAAATGCAATTACCAAAGAGGCAAAACATACTAAGGGACGGACTCCCACTGTTCATGTTCTTGTCTTTCTATCTGTTTGAAATTCCTAAATAATAATGTCTAAAATGTGCTCATTGTTAATTCAGGTGTTTGAAGGATTGAAAATTACATTCTCTTTCCACCTACAGTCCCTATGTGCATATTTCCCTGCACTTTCATATTAAACAAAATGTCATAGAACAACAATTATTTTAGGGAGAGAGAGAGACTGGGACAAGTCCAGGTCTAAAACCTAAAAACAAAGAAAACCTCAAAGAAAATGTTGCTTAAAGCTGATCTCTATTTGAGCATATATGTATACTCCTCAGACTGACAAATAAAAGGAACAATCAAAATAGACAAATATGTGAGTTATGTCACAAACTCAAGTTATTCTGCAGATGAAGCTATTCTGAGAACACAGGAAGGAATGTACAATAAATATAATAATGATCTTCAAGATTAGTGCTAGTTTAATTGATGGTTTATAATTAAATCAGTGGAGATGCAAAATTTAGCACAGGTTTTTGTAGTTCTAAAGCAATTTGACAAGAAAAACTGAAAACATATATGAGGAATAAGGTAAAGGCCCTAGCAATTAGTGTCACCTCTTTTCAATCACTTACGCTTGACAGTCAACAAGACTAGAAAATTTACTTAGAAGCAATTGACTAGAATGATTTACATAAACTAACATTACTTGAATCAAATGCATTGGTCACAATGTAAACAGTCCTCCATTGAACTTGACATTACCAAAGAGAAGATACACATGTAACACTTAACCATGTGAACTCGCCGCATTTCATATCCTTACTAACCTGGAAAACTTATGCATACATCTACTCAGAGTTGTCAGTTTTCTGTTGCCCCGACCCCAACCCCACCTCTTATTGGGTCCAAAAGGAAAGATTGTGGTGATAGCTATTTCTATGATTCTAAATTGCACAAAAGTTGAAAACAGGTGCAGTTTCTAAAACAGAAATGCCATAGGAAATGCAAGCTCCAATAGTCCTCACAGTGCACTTTTTTTATAATTATAGACATAGATAACTAATGCACAAAACCAAAAAAAATACAAAGTTCATATAGAATCACAATGTTCAACATTAAATTTTATCCTCTAATTATGAGGCTACATATAGAATTTTATCCTCTAATTATGAGGCTACATATAGAATACTGGGACAGACATTGCCATATTGTCTGCCTATATTTTGATTTTATATCAGTGAAAAATGCAAGTTTAGACACTAGCCTCCAGCTTTCTGACACCCACTATTAGCAAATGCTGTCTTAAGATATTTATGGATATATTCTTTGGTTTACTATGATAAGAGAATCAAAGGAACAGAAAGGATAGAATAGAAAACAAGGGAGGGGGGACTGTGCAAGGCAACATGGAAAAGATCAAGGAAAGATAACTCCTATCTTGCATTTGCAGCTGTGCCATGTTAAGGACAGCAATAACATTAGCACATATATACCCATGTATTGTTAACAAGTTTGATTACAACTTGACAATAGGAGGGAAAACCAACACATCTCTGATATCATCTTTAGTTCTTTGATGTATACAAGATGCACTTATTTGGAAAATAAAAATAAAAGACAAGAGGAAGATACGGGCAATGTTAGGATTTTGCCTTATACATTATCAGGCAGGACTGCAATGAAGCGCATTTTATGTCTATTCACTTAAGTGAAAATGCTTGTAATGCGAATGAGGAAATCATAAACTAAATATTCATTTTCAATATTTAGACACATGTGAGATGCAAACAATTTGAAACAAGCTTTACCTCGGTTTTATCAACTGGCTTCCCAAAATATTCACCAGAGAAGCCTGCTGAGGATTTATCCAGGTCATCACTGTACTCTTCTGCTAACTGGGTAGCTTTCTCTTCTGAACCAACTGTTACAGCAAACTGTATTTGCACCGAACTTATAATAACTCTAGTACTATTTACACCCAAATATCCAGGCACTTGCTCCTTGGGAGACCTCCTGTTACATACAAGAAGGGGCCATCTGCACCTTGATGCCCTCATAGATGATTTATTAATGCATGTGATGTGAGAACCTTCCGATTCTTGTTTCTGATGTTGCAAAGTTAAAAACCAGCCAGCTTTAGCAGAGATGGATCTGCAAGAAAAGAAATCCTTCATTTGATTCAAATGGACATGAGGTCATGCCTCCCAGTGATTGTCCCTCACAGAATAAATGTGGAAGAAAAAAATATAGATACCATATCAAGGATGCAGCAAATGATAACAAGGGTGTGAAAATGCAGCCAAAAATGAAAGCAAAGTGACTGTTACAAAGACATTGTAAGGATCATGCAAGTTTCTAGAAACTCTATTTAGAACTAGAAAACTGATGTCATCTCTCAGTTTTCCTCAGTTGAAAGAAAAAAAGAAAATAAGATATAAAAATTCTATTAATATCTGCAAGTCACAACAGTAAATGAATGGGACTCAAAGGTACGTCATGTTACAATAGTATGGGGAAGCCAAAAAGAAGAGCCCCAATGTCAGAGGTACAAACTAAGAATTACAAAGATCCATAAGCAGATGAACAATGTCAACATGTATAGCATGACATCGTACACCCTGTAATATTACATAATACACATCCAAATACAGTACCAACATGGTACAAATAGTCATGCAAGAGAAATATCTATTGCCAAAGAGGATGATAGTGCTGAATCACTGATGGAGACCATCATCTAGCCACTATCACTAGACGAAGGTTTGACATCATCACCAAATCATCAGTTTACCATCAAGAAGCCAACACAAGATCTGATGATATCTATGGGAGAGTGATCTGGACTAAAAGGGCCTGGGCAGGCAAATCTTGGATGCACAGAAGTAGTATCACTCAAGTGCCCTGCAAATATCCAAGGCCAATGACCCTCCAAATGCACAAAGGAATACAGTATTGCATGTCAGTCTTGACTGCCTGAAAAGTCAAAGAAGGGAGGTTAAGTTGACCCTCTAAACTAAAGGATAATAGATCTACAAGAAAGTTGCCAGATGGTTGCTCCCTAACAAAAACACTATCTCAAAGACAGAACTAACACAATCTGTGGGGAGAGTCATAGCATCCAATGCGTGTTTAATGCCTCAACTTTTAGAAGAGGATTAAAGCAGATAATCATCCTTGAACTTTTCAGGAGCCCCTTCAAGGTCTGGCATCTAGATGATCACTTCACAAAACTACAAATCTAAACACTTCTAATCGAGAAAGCAAAAGAGAATGATAACCAATCTCCCTAAAACTCAGTATAAGCAATGATATTTCCCTCTGACCTCATACTACATAAGGCATCTAAATATAAAATGTTCCTCCATCATCAACTCATCGAAAGAGCAAAGCAAAGAAGCTTGTCACATCCCTAAGGATTATGGTCATCAATCTCAACCCATAGCTGGCAGGGGCATACCTTCATTTTAACAAAGCATGTATTGAAGCATATGGTCCAGTAACATTATGTATAGTCAGAACAAGAGACAGTATCATCAACTATTTGCAACAATTGCTCAGCATAGAAGGCCATCTTAGAACCCATAGGTTGTAGAGGAGAGATCCAAGTAACCTGTGTATTGCTGACACGTCTCCCACCTGTTAAATTAATTGGCCCCTTTTTCAGGGAAGAGACTAGGGGGAGCAATCAATTAGTATCTTAAGGGGGATGCAAGCCCATGGAAACGCTAAGAGACTGGAGAAACAAACTAGTCTTTTATTACCAATCTTGACTCCAACCAAGAGGAAGCATGGAAGCAACCCACACTGTAGAGCAAAGGGCTATGTAGAGATCTCTCTCGTCACCCAAAGCCCGCATGGACCTAAGCTAGTGGATATGGAAGGTAAGCCTACAGATGCTCTCAGAACAGCAAGGTTGGGCCACAAATTTAACCTGAAATATGCAATGAGGAACCATTCATAGATTCAAGCAAGATACGTTGAACCTTATTAATATGTGCCCAATTAGTAGAACCAAATCTCAGCCACAAAACCTCATTCGCATAAAGGGTTATGGGTTTAAATAATATAATTGAGGAATTGCATCTTTGAGGGGATGTAATGAAAGTGTATCTAAAACACTGACATTCTAGACAATACAGTGAGGCATATCCCTTACAAAGTCATGACTGGGAGGCATGTTTGAGCTTAAGAGATATAAACAAAACCCCCAAACATGTATAGATGGTTGTGATCTTCAGAGGTTCTCTTTGCAAGCCCTTGGAAGAATGGAAAAGAATAACCACACAATAAGCAAAAAGCAATATAGCAACAAAGAAATGACATAAGATTCTCCCGTCCTCTACATGAGTGCTATTAAATGAAATATTCAAGTTCATTAATGTATATGCCAAGATGAGTTGTTGAGAAGCCACAATAAGAACTTAAGAACTGACTATAGATAGAAAATAGCAGATTTCTAGCAAGAAATCACAAATCTCACGATTTGTTCTTGCTGGCATGAAAATGGCCCACTTTCTCAGCATCAACAAATGGCAACAAAATTGTCAATAAAATTGCAAAAACCTTGCATAAAATCACCCTTGTGCAGGAAACCCATGAAAACAGCATAAAGTAGGGAAATGTGTCATTCTTTCAGTTTTTTTTTTTACTGACTCCTGGACAAACATTTGACGCATTTGACAGCAGTTTTAAAGATTTCACAGGTTGGAACAAGATTTCAGAGGTAGAGTTTTTTATTTTTTAGGAGTTCTTTTTTACTTTGTTTCCTTTGTACGTTACTATTCCTAATGCCTCGGCCATATCTTAACACTTCCATTTTTTTTTTTCACATGGCCTCTTCATGTGAGGGTCAAAGAACCAGCGGTAATAAATTAATAATCCAACTCCAAGTCTAGGGAGGGACCCATACACGGCACAAAGGTTCTTTGCCAAATCAGTTTTTCTGTAAATATTGCAGCAAAGATATGAGAGAAGGCATCTATCGCCTCAATTTTGTCAAGGTTGAAGGCTGCAAATGTAGACGTTAAAACAAGTGAAAGAAGACATCAAACATCAAGTCCAGGCTTGGCTTACCACCAAAGAACAGAAGATAGAGAACAAAAGAACTAGGGTTACAGTTGGGGCAAGGGTAGGGCATAGGAGCTCTAATTATGAGGTTGACATCAATAATAGCCCTACCACTACATCAGAATCTGTCTTTGGCCCTCGCATACAGCACTCTTTTGGGGAGAGTCAAAGTACAAGCTGCAAAGAAAGGTTATTGTTTCCTCGTGCAGATATGCAGCAGACCACCCTTGAGAGTATCACACGGGGAAAAGAGAAATAAAGGAATCCTGAATGGCGGCAACAAATTTACGGTATTGCTGCAACATTCCTTTTGATGCCACGAGCAGTCCTTATTGGGATGCTTCGGTGAAGGCACTAGGCACAGTTGTTATAGGGATAAAGCTCTCTACAGCAAAAGATTTCAGCAGGCCCTTATTGGAGGAGTATGCCACAAAAAAAATGCTCTTGTAGAAGAGCAAAGAAAATTGTGGACCAAAAGAGGGTGCAGCATTTTATTCAATGGGTGGACAGATGTGAGGAAACACACCCTGATCAATAACTTAGTGGATTCAAGTGGATCCATGGTCTTTTTGAAGTAGTTGATCCCTCTCGAAAGGTGAAGAGCAAACAGCTGTTGTTTGATTTGTTGGAGGACATGGTGATCGAAGTGAGAGTGGGTAACTTTGTCAAAGTAGTGACAGACAATGCAGCAGCTTATGTAGCTGCAGGCAAACTTCTCTAGGAGACGTATCTCACTATTTTTTTGGAGCCAGTGTACCACCCATTACATTGACCTCATTCTTGAGGACATTGGCAAATTCTCAAGGGTGAAGAGTGTGGTTGAGGAGGCAATGAACATCACTAATTACATTTACAAACACACACGGGTGCTAAGCTTGATGAGAAAGCACATTGATTTGAAGGACATTGTTCGCCTAGTGTCACCCAATTCACCTCCAACTTCATCGCCCAGCAGAGCTTTTTGGCTACATTTGCTCCTCTTAAGAGGATGTTTGTAAGCAAGTGATGATTTGGATAGCCATATCATGCAAAGAAGGCACAAAGGGTTGTCAAGCAAGCCTTTGACAATGAATTTCGAAAGAGCGTGCAAGATATACGCAAGGTAACGATTTGGCTTTCTAGAGTCTAAATTTCTAGTTTTACTTTCTATTTTCTGAATTTAATTATAAATTACAAATCTAAATTTTTTATTTTTTATTAAATTTATGTATGATGACTAATTTTTCACTATTCAAGTTACAAAACTTCTCGTTAAGGTTCTTCACCTTGTGGATGTATAATAATTGATAACGGTATATCCATGGATAGGACAAAAGAGGCCATCAAAAACTATTATGGAGGCAATAGGCACAAATTTTATCCCATTTGGCAAATTATTGATAGGAGATGGACAAGGCAACTCCATCAACCTTTATGGGCAGCGAGGTACTACTTGAACCCCAAATTCCGTTCTAGTCCCAATTTTAATAATGATGAAGCGGTCATGGATGGCTTCTACACCTATGTTGAGAGGATGATAACTGACCTGGAGAAACTACGCCTAATCCCTACCAAGTTGCACGACTACGCATAAGTTGAGGAGATATTGTTTTCATCCACTTTTTGTATTTAGTCAAGGATAACCTTGTGGCCAAGTAAAAGTTCTAAACTTTTTTAGTTGAACTTTACTTGCAACTTATGAATATAAAGTTTTAAATTTTTATAAATATTCTTTTTTGCAGATTTTTGGTGGTAAGATTGCGGTGCTAGAACACCAAATCTTCAAAACATAGAAATATGTACCTTGAGTCAACCTCGTAGCACTTTTGGGTGTGAGTGCAACTAGTCTCTATTTGAGACCATACACACCAAGATGTGCAACAGGTTGACCCAAGCATGACTCAATGACCTCATCTTTGTGCAATACAATTTTTGGCTTTGCATCAAACAAGTGGAGGGGACTGAATCATATATGACACAATTGACTTGGATGACATGGATCCACTGTCAAATTGGATTGTCGAAGAGGTGGATACTACATTCACTGAGGACATCGAGGCATTGGAGAGGAAAGAATATTAAATAACATGTTGCAAGATTGGAGGAAGATGTACTAGAGGAGCCTTGGTGTTAGGTACTTAAGGATAAGAATATTGGGATATTCTATTATAGTGTATGGGTATTATGGATAGTGGCATGGGCCACACATAACCCAGAGTTGATTATATTTTAATATTTTATTATAATAATGAGTGGGAGAAGGATTTAGGAAGATGGGTTATAAAGAAGGGATATTGTCATTATAATCAAGCATTCATATCGGATATTCTCTTGTAAAAATCTTGGCTCGTGGAGAGGATCTAGAGTAATTCCTTCCTTAAGGAGTATTATTAGTGTTGCCCTACCTTAAGGGTATTATCTATCCCTGTTGCATTGTGTAATTTGTTACTCTGGATAATTATTTGTGGATGATTGTGTTGTTATTTCAATATATGGTGAATGATTTATGCTAATGAAAATAAAGGTTCATAACAAGTGGTATCAGAGCAATGATTCTGGCAAAGTGGGGATTGTGTTTTTTGTAGATTGTAGAATTAGGGTAATTTTTTTCCTGAAAACGACTCATCTTGCAAGAGCTCTATCTTTTTTCCAGCAGTCATATTCAGAATATTCTTACACCATCATGTAGATCATTTTGAGTACTATAAAATGATTGGTCAGGTGTTAAATTCTTATCAGTATTGAAGGAGTTATGGTTGTTTGAAGTTGGACTATCAACACTGTTTTTTGGTTGCATAGAAATTTGTCAAAAAAGAAAAAAATTCATCTCTCTATCCGAAGGTCCGATTCAGACGATTCTTGTGCCATTTTTTTTGGAATTTGAAAAGCTTTAGAATAAGTGGTCATATGAAGGAATCCGAGCAATATTGAGGGAGATACGACCCTGTGAAGTCAGCCATCCGAAACAAGGGCATTGATGATTTTTCAAATTTTTGTTTTTTTCCAAAGAACAAAAATTGAGATACTTGTTAATTGGGGTAAGCATATCAGTTGTTTATTTCGTTTTCCAAAAAATCTCTAGATCTAATTGTTTATAGAAAAGAATAGATGAGATTTGAGAAATTTAAAATTAAAAAAATCCCAGTTTATTTAAACCCATGAGTTGAGGTCATAGAGTTGCCAAGATTCACTAAAAAGAATGATATTGATGCTCGGGAATGGTGGAAAATTTTAAAATCATTAAATTCTGCTAATTCTACATAGAAAAGTAAGCTTCTTTTTGCTTCTTATGGAGGAAAAGCTTTACGTTGGTTCATAAACTTTGAGCGTTCCATCATTTTACATACAAATGAGAAGAATTTGAAGTTGCATTTTTAAGCAAATGGAAATTGGAAAAAAAGGATGAAAAGATAGCTAGGCTCCAAGATGAACAAAAGGAATTAAAAAGAGAGTTGGAAAATTTCAAGAAATTAGTAAAAGGAAAAAATAAGGATGATAGTGTGTAGGCTGAGGGAACCACAACTTTGGTGACAAATAGGCCAAATAGTGTTCAGAAGGATTTGTTTGAATCTAAAAAATCTATTTTGCAGGTTCATGGCTGCATTCAGAAGGAAAAGGTTATTATTTCTATAAACCCTAGCAGCAAATATAATTTCATTAATATTGCTTTGGCTAAGAGGTTGCAAGTTCAGGCAACAAAAATCAAAGACATACAACTTGAGGGTGAGAATATTCAAATTTTTGAAGATTTGAAGATCACCATGGATAAATATTTTCTGCATTCAAATTTTTATGCTACTGAGATGGATGATGTGGATATCCGATATTCTTCTTGGTTATCCTTGGTTGGATTCTTTGGGTACTGTTAACATTAATGTGCAAAAGAAGTTTATGAAGCTATGGTACAAGAAAAAGAAGATAACACTGCAGGATATTTCTCAGCTTAAGAAGCAAGGACCCAAGGAGAAGCAAGAAGCAATTATGGTAGGGGAACAAGTTAAATAACCAATAGAGGAATCAAAATTCAAATCTACAGAAGCAGCAGCAACAAAGTCCAGGGAAGAAACAGTACCAGCAAAGTCCATGAAAGAAGCAACAACAAAGGAAACTCTGTTAGAAGCACACAAGGACACACCAAAAGAAGGGAACAATAGAGAGGAACATGGGGAAGAATTTAAAAGAAAAGAACAAAATGTTGAAGAATCAAAGGTAACAGAACATCAAGTTAAGGTTACAGCATATCACCACCCACACCACCAGGAGTGGCAACAATCTTGGAGGCAAGGCTTAGGGCATCAACATTATTATGGATCTACATGGAGTTAGAAAGGCATCAAGTATGGTAGTGTTTGGCAGAAAAAGCATAGTGATTCTAGATTTCAGAGTGGTGCAGCAACATCATGGAACAACAGGACCAATCATTTAGAATATCAAAGTAGAGCAGCAAAAGCATGGAGACAACAAAGCAGTTATGGAGGCATAAGGGCAGTTTGGCATCATCACAAACCACCACCAATCAAGATTTCACTTGGATGGAGGGATGATCAAGATTGGTACCAGTTGCTAACATTGCTTAGAAAATCATACTATTTAGTTTCTTCTCATGTTTCGAGGATGAAACATTTGTAAGGGGGGTGGAATGTTAGGTACCTAGGGATAGGAATATGGGGATATAATATTATATTGTATATAGGTATTATGGATAGTTGGCATGGGCCACACATAACCTAGGGTTGATTATATTTTAATATTTTATTATAATAATGAGTGGGATAAGGGTTTAGGAAGATGGGTATATAAAGAAGGGATATTGTCATTGTAATCAAGCAATCATATCAAGTATTCTCTTGTAACAGTCTTGGCTTGTGGAGAGGAGTATTATTGGTGTTGCCCTACCTTAAGGGTATTATCTATCTCTGTCTCATTGTGTGGATTGTTATTGTGGATAATTATTTGTGGATGGATGTTTTGTTATTTTAGTATATGGTGAATGATTTATGTTAATGAGAATAAAGGTTTGTAACACTTGGCCACCTGTCAAAGAATCTAGTTCTAGGAAAAGCAATGGAAAGCAAAAATCAGCTTAAAACTGCTTGAATATGTTGTAAACGTCCACCCACCCTTCTCATTTTGTATGTATTCCATAGGAGAGTAATCACTGATATCGTCATAGCGTTGTGAGAGCATTGTAGTATTGTGTTGCATCGTTGGATCACCATTGTATGTTGTTGGTATTGATAGTGAAGATGAGTGATCATTGTTGTGGCAAAGATTATGTCGTTTTAGAAATAAATTGCACATAATGAAATGGTTTTGTCCCGACAATTGTTGTTCATTTCTTGTTGCATGTTCTATTTGATTTGTTCACTCTAACTGCTGGGTGTAATATCTAAACTATAAAAAGATGCATTCTCGTCTTGTAGGACTATAATTTTTTAAGATATGATTTTTTTCAAGTAATGGTAGTTATTCCATTGCACCCATCCCCTAATTCTTGTCCCTCTAGACCTATTTTCCCCAAATCTTCTGAGTCGATACTCCATATGTAAATTAATGGTTTTGAAAAGGTCATCTTCTCTAGGAAATTAGAGCTGGAAGAATTGGAGGAATTTGTCAAAGGCATGAAGAATGATATGTTTCAAGGTGAGATGGCTTCCCTATGGAGTACCATGAAAAGAAATGACTTGTAACTGGTGCATGCTATTTTAAAATGTGTCGGTATTCTATTAGAAAAGGAGTTATGGGTGGACTGATCAATGAAGAGCTTATCCAACTTATCCCAAAGGCCACAAAATGAGAAATGGTGGGAGGTTGGCGCCCAATTATCTTGTTTAGTGTCCCTTACAAAATATTTACCAAAACATTTGCCATATGTGACAAACAAACAGATTTATTGAGGCAGGTTTATATCAGCTCATGACTCAAGTCAAAAAAAGCTCTATTCTTGAAAGAGGGCTTAAAGGAACCATACCATACGATAGAATAGGACTTTATTTTGAATATGTTAGAAAGGTTGTGATTTTTAGGACTTTTCAAAAAGCTATAGCAACTCTCTAATGCTTTAGTAAGGGTCTATGTCAATAGAACTCCATTGAATTCAACACCTATTTGGCAGGGGTATCCATTGGCTCTTCCTTTCTTTGTGATTGTAGTTGATGCCCTTGGATACCATTTAGAGGCTGCAAGTTTCAATAGATAATAAGGTATTAAAAAATTATTTCCTGATGATTTGGCTCTTCTACAAACATTGTTGTTAGTGACAAAAAATAAAAGATCGTGATCATAGGCTAGGATGGTCCTCTAGATTGGCTTAGGAAAAAAATGGTAGGTTATTAAGCTTGGGGAAATCATTTGCTATTTAGTCATTCCCTTTGCTATCCGCCTACCATTGTTGACCAATGTTGATGATGTCATACTACACATGGCAGTAGCACCTTAACCTTTTAACAAATACCCACCACATAATGAGTCATGACCTAAACTTTGTCATTGCAAGAACACTTGTATTTAGAATTCAACTTGGCGTACCTTTTAGCTACATGACTACATTGAAACCTTGTTTTGCCCTTCATCTATCTGACCAGCACCCACTGATCTCATTGGTGTATGCAAATGAATTGATGTGTCTGCATGAATATATGTCGTAGCATAAGAGCATATACGTAATTGTTTGTAATAAGTTGTCATGTAGTGTTGTGTGTGTAGGTGACAAAGTGTTTGTAATAATGCACACATGGCAAAGTGTTTGTAATAATGCACACGTGGCAAAGTGTTTGTAATAATGTAATGTGATAGGGTATTTTTTTTAATTTTATGTAAATGGGTTGTTCAGAGGTGGATGGCCGCCAACCGCCTACAGGTCCCATTATCTCTATAAGTACGCATCTACACAAGGAAGTGTGCTTGTTGTTGTTGGTGGATTGTTCGTCGAAGTATGATGTATTGCAGATAGTTGTACACAATACATGCTATGTGTGCAATGTATCCATTTGTATTTGTAAGTATTTCTATTGTGTATTTTGTTTATATAAGTAGTAATTGAATTGTATTGTAATGTGTTGTATTCCATTTCTACAACTTGCAATTGTGCATCTCAATGAAATTGGGGGCACTTTCACTCTTCCTAAGACTACAGTTCATGTTATGTCTATTCTACATCAACCACAGTACCACCTTTTTTTGAGACTGCGGTAGGCACAAAATATGCAGTCGCTTGTTTCTAGAAATCTCATGATTTTTGAGCATTTTGTGTTGGAAATATGTTGAATATTTTCCATGTTATTCTGGTGGGGTTAACACTAAAAGGTATTGGACACTCTGTACCTATACTCAAATTTTTAGGGTTTTTAAGTTATTTTTAGACCCATATGGGCTTTTAGGGTTACTATATTTGAACCCATGCTTTTTCGCCCATGATATTGTAAAATCCGTGCATGTGCCTTTGTTATATATATCGCACTTGCATTAGGGTTTGAAGAGAGACAGAAGGAGAATATTATTGTATTGGAGACGGTCAAGTTAATGCAATAATAAGATAATACTGTGTTGGTTTTTCCCGGTTGAGGGTTTCCAGGATAAATATTGTGTAATGTGTGAATCTGCTATCTTCTTCTTTTGATTATGTTATTATTGCTTTTCTGATTTAGTTTATTGGGGCTCTTTATTTCTCTTCATTTGGTATCAGAGCTAGGTTTTAGCTTTGTTCGAGGAGTAAGGGTTTCAACCCTGTGATAAATTAATTCTTGAGTGGGAGCCATACGCGAAAGGATCCAAGCAAAGGAGAAAGATGGGAAGCACACGGATAGAGATTGAAAAATTTAATGGACAGAATTTTGAGTTGTGGAAACTCAAGATGGAGGATCTGTTAGTTGATAGAGATCAGTGGATTGCGGTCTCGGGAACAAAACCAACATCGATGACAGATGAGGATTGGCTGAAAATCGATAGGAAGGCAAGGAGCTCTATCAGATTGTGCTTATCTGATTCGGTATTGTTGAATGTATCTACAGAGACCACGACAAAGTTGTTATGGGAGAAGTTGGGAACATTGTATCAGACAAAGTCATTGGTAAATAAACTCTTTCTTCGAAAGAAGTTGTATTCACTTTGGATGAATGATGGTGACTCTGTGGTTGAACATTTGAATGCTTTTAACACTGTGGTAAGTCAATTAACCTCTGTAGAAGTAAAAATGGATGAAGAGGAAAAATGTATTACTTTACTTTGTTCATTACCTGATTCATGGGATAACCTTGTTATGGCTATCACCAATACTACATCTACATTGAAAGTAGAGGATATAGTAGGAACTTTGTTGTCTGAGGAGATGAGACGAAAATCTTCTGAGGATTATCATCAAAAGGAAGCCTTGGTTGTGAGAGGTCGTTCTCAAGAAAGAAGCAAAAAGAAATCAGGAGAAAAGAAATCAAAATCTAGGGGTAAATTTGTTGCCCCAGAAAAGAGGAAATGTTGGAATTGTGGTAAAGCAGGGCATTATAAAAGAGACTGCAGATCTAAAAAGGTTGATAATAATCGATCATCTGATGAAGGAACTTCTACAGAAACGAAGACCACAAATGAAGATTTAGGGGACTTATTCTTAGCTGCAACATGCTCAAGTGAATGCGATGACTCATGGTTGATTGACTCGGGTGCTTCTTTTCATATGACTCCTCATAGGGAGGGGTTCTGTGAATATGAAAAGATAGATGGAGGTAAAGTCTTCTTGGGAGACAATTCGACATATAAAATAATAGGTCGAGGAAGAGTCAAGCTGATGCTAAAAGATGGAAGAATTAAAACCCTTCCTGGTGTGTTGCATATTCCGGGTTTGGCAAGGAATCTGATATCTGTGAGTAAGATGAATGATGCAGGTGTGAATGTGGTATTCAATAAGGATAGTTGCAAGATGGTCCGTGGATCCTTGGTGTTGGCAAGAGGAGTTCGCACAGAAACTTTGTTTAGACTTGAGGCTAGCACTGTAAGTATTAATTGCAATAACTCTTCAGTTGTACAGGAAAATAATACGGTTGAAATGGCTCCGAGTATTCCTACAGTGAAGACAATGTTGTGGCATCAACGCATGGGGCATATTGGTGAGAAAGGACTTCGAACATTGAAAATGAAAGGTATGGCTGAAGGAATTTCTGATTGCCCATTAAATTTTGATTTTTGTGAGCACTGTGTTTTCGAGAAACAAACTAGAGTCAAGTTTCCAAGTAGTGCTACAAGGTCTGAAGGAATTCTACATCTAGTTCACAGTGATGTGTTTGGACCTACAAAAGTACCATCATTAGGTAAATCTATCTATTTTGTTACATTTATAGATGACTTCTCAAGAAAGACATGGGTATATTTTCTACGGAACAAATCTGAGGTTTTTAATAAATTTAAAGAGTTTAAGGCTCTTGTAGAAAATCAGATAGAGAAAAAGATAAAGGTTTTGAGAAGTGATAATGGTGGTGAGTATTGCTCTAATGAATTTGAGCAGTTTTGCAAGGACTGTGGAATAGAAAGGCAGAGAACAACTCCGTATACTCCACAACAGAATGGGGTTGCAGAACGGATGAACAGGACATTGATGGATAAGGCTAGAAGCATGCTAAGTGGTGCAGGGTTAGAAAAGAAATTTTGGGCAGAAGTTGTGTTAACAGCTTGTTATCTCATCAATAGATCTCCTACCTCAGCTTTGGTGGACAAGACTCCACAGGAAGTATGGATTGGTAAGAAACCCTCTCTCAGACATATAAGGGTTTTTGGTTGTGATGCTTATATGTATGTCCCAAAAGAGAAAAGGACTAAGCTAGACTATAAATCTGAAAAATGCATATTTGTGGGTTATAGTACTAGTGTTAAAGGATATAAGTTGTGGAACCCAGAAACACAGAAGGTTGTTTACAATCGTAATGTGATCTTTAGAGAAACAAAAGGGGTTTTAAAACAGGAAATGCAACCAAGCAAAGAACCAGAAATAGTGCAGGTAAAATTGGAACAGGAGGAAGAACCAGTGGTAGAACCTGAATTACAGAGAGAGTCTGAAGAGGAATATTCAGAGGAAGAAGGTGAGGAGGAAGTTGAAGATGCAGAACCTAGAACTCCAATTTTGAGGAGATCAGATCGAGAGAGAAGACTTCCAGACAGGTATAGTCCTTCAAATTTTTATTCTGCATTTAATTTATCAGTTATTGATGAAGAACCCAAGACTGTAAAGGAGGCACTTCAATCAAGTGAGAATAAGTCTTGGAAAAGGGCTATGGAAGAAGAAATGGAGTCCTTGGATAAAAATAAGACATGGGACTTGGTGAAATTACCTCCTGGTAGAAAACCTGTTGGTTGTAAGTGGTTATTCAAGAAGAAGTACAATGTAGAAGGAAAGTTGGAGAAGTACAAGGCTCGCTTGGTAGCAAAAGGATTTTCTCAGGTTGAGGGAATTGACTTTGGTGAGATTTTTTCTCCTGTGGCTAAACTAACTTCAATCAGATTTTTGTTGGCTATTTTTGCTGCTTTTGATTTTGAAATAGAACAGATGGATGTAAAGACAGCTTTTCTACATGGTGAACTTGATGAAGATATATATATGTCACAACCAGAATGCTTTAAGGTAAAAGGTAAGGAGGACTTGGTATGCAAGCTGAAGAAGTCTCTTTATGGGTTGAAGCAGTCTCCAAGGATGTGGAACCAAAAATTTGACAGGTTTGTCTTGACACTTGGGCTTGGAAAAAGCAAAGCAGATCCATGTGTATATTTCAAAAAGGAAGGTGAAAATTTTGTTATCATTGTATTGTATGTGGATGACATGTTGTTAATTGGTAACAGTAAGGAGATGATAAAGTTACTAAAATCTCAGTTATCTTCTGAATTTGACATGAAGGATTTGGGTGTTGCAAAATTTATTTTGGGTATGGAAATAATAAGGGATCGTGCAAATAGAAAGTTGTGGTTAAATCAAAGGAAATATGTTGATTTGATACTACAGAAGTTTAGGATGCATGATTGTAAACCAGTATGTACTCCATATCCGGTTGGTCAAAAGTTATCTGCTGAACAGTGTCCCAAAACAGATGAGGAAATTGAAGAAATGCATCATGTTCCTTATGCTAGTGTTGTGGGCAGTCTGATGTATGCAATGGTCTGTACTAGACCTGATATTGCACATGCAGTGGGAGTAGTTAGCAGATATATGTCAAATCCAAGAAAGGAACATTGGACTGTTGTGAAGAGGATCTTCAGATACTTGCGTGGAACTACAGATTATGCTATTTGTTATGAAGGAAAATCTGGAGACAATGATATTGTAAATCTACAAGGGTTTGTGGATGCTGACTGGGCTGGAGATCTTGATAAGAGAAGATCCACGAGTGCTTATGTGTTCAGGTTGTTTGGAGGGGCAGTAAGTTGGATGAGTAAAAAGCAATCAGTTGTTGCTTTATCCACTACAGAAGCAGAGTACATTGCAGCAACTCATGCCAGTAAAGAAGCAGTGTGGCTACAAAGGTTGTGTTCAACAGTTGGCATTAAATAGAAGGCTGTGAGAATTAACAGTGACAGTCAAAGTGCAATATTTCTGGCAAACAATCTTGGTTTTCATGATCGGTCAAAACATATTGATATAAAGTACCATTTTGTGAGAGAGATGGTTGAAGAGAACCGAGTGATATTGGAGAAAGTTGGAGACAAGAAGAATATTATTGTATTGGAGACGGTCAAGTTAATGCAATAATAAGATAATACTATGCTGGTTTTTTCCCGATTGAGGGTTTCCAGGATAAATATTGTGTAATGTGTGAATCTGCGATCTTTTTCTTTTGATTATGTTATTACTGCTTTTCTGATTTAGTTTATTGGGGCTCCTTATTTCTCTTCATTTTAGGTGTTTCTTGCATGAAAGCTGACATGATTTTGCCTTTGGTTGTTTTTCATTTCTATTTATAAACCAAATGTCATTCCATTTAAACATTTCCCATCCCTATCTCCCCTAGATGCAAAGATTTTCATGCTTTCACGACAATTACTCTCACCCACATGTTATGAGGTCTCGCTTGTTTTTTATGTATATTTTTGCACAACACCTATGATGTCTTGCTCTTGTTATTATCTTCAGCATCCATTGAGCCTCTTATTTAGGTGCTATTAATCTGCCATACTCATTTCCAATGTATATTTCTACAAAACACCAATAAATTTTTTCTCTTGTTATTTTCTTAAGTATCCATTGAACCTCTCATTTAGGTGCTACAAATATATCATAATAAAAGGAGCACTCTTACAATTTTCCTTCAAATCTCTTGCTGAAAATATTTTGGGCTACTACCTATACAACACTTCATTCTTTGTAGGAGTCAATTGCAACGTCCTAAACCTTGTTTTTCCACTCCTTTTCTGATTTCTAGGGATCGTGCCATACAAATCCACTCAAGGATCCAACATGGTAGGGCTATGGAACATCCTCTACACATGAAAATATTAGGCTCGACCCAATTGCACTCCTTAACTCAGAGTCAGAAGTCCATTACAATGGCCTTACCATTGTTTTTCCACTCCTTCCTTGTTGCTACAACTCATGACACATTAAGCCATTCAAGGATCAAACATGTTAGGGCTATGAGACATCCTCTATACATGAATCAATAGTCTCAACTCAACTCCTCTCCTCACAACTTCGAACTCCACAACTTAGATAGGTGGCCTAACCCCCTTGAGACTATAGAGATCCTTCTTCATTTTAGTAGAGAAACATTTAGCAAGAGTCATCTAATACACCCTGGCATTCTACTCTCTATTTTCACTCTACCCACTAGGTAAGGAGAACTGATCGTAAATTTTTTATTTTTTGGTAAGGGTTTTAAAAAGGTTCCTTATCCTTTTACAAAGAGGCTCGAGAGCCAAAGACTAAAAAGGGGATAAGACCACCACCTATTCCAAGAATGCCAACAAAAAACAAAATGTAGTCCACAACTGGGACTGAGATACAAACCAACCAGAATAACAAAAGCTTGCTAACCACAAAAGAAAAAACAAGAGCATTCTAAAAATCTTAAACATGTGAAAGCAACCCAGGCAACCAAGGTTGGTTAGAGGCAATTTGCGTTTCCAAATCTCACTTTGTCTATGTTTTTCCAGATCTCACTGTCTGTGTTTCTCCTACTATTATTGTGCCAAACCCTAGCCCTCTGTGAATTCAAATCTTATTTTGTCTGTGTTTTTCCAGATATTTATCTATATTATTCAAATTTCTATGTTTCCAAATCTCACTGTCTGTGTCTTACCAGATCTCACTTTGTTTAAGTTTTTCAAATTTTTGTGTTTCTAGATCTCACTTTGTCCATGTTTTTCTATAACTTACTCTATCTGTGTTTTTCAATTTTTTGAATTTTTAAATCTCACTTTGTTTGTGTTTCTCAATTTTTCTTATTTCCAGATCTCATTCTGTCTATCATCTCTTCATTGCTTCTTGTTCTTTTGCCATCTCCAAGATAATGTTAAGAAGATTTTCTTACTCTTTTGCCACAAAATTACTGCCACTTTGTATTCCCCAGTTTGCCATCCAATCTGCTATCATTTTTCCTTCCTATAAATATGCTTGATCTTGTTGGATAGAAAAGCATTCTTAATATAGATAACATCATTAATGATATCATGTATTGTCCAACTAACTGAATTCTCCTGTCTTAAACCTTTTAATATGTTTAGAGAGTCTCCCTCAATGATTAAATTCCTTATCTGCATATTCTTGGCCAATTTAAGCCTAGTCATAGCCTCTGCCACATGGTTGGTACCTACTACATAATAATCTACATATACACCAATAATCTTCCCCTGTAAAATGTTAGGGTAAAGCGCGGGTTTTTATGAGGGGTCCTGGCCCCCTAAAAATTTTTAATTTCTTTTTAAGGCATTGCATCTCAATGTATCACATTCAGGGCAACTAACTGAATTCTCCTGTCTTAAACCTTTTAATATGTTTAGAGAGTCTCCCTCAATGATTAAATTCCTATTCTGCATATTCTTGGCCATTTTAAGCCTAGTCATAGCCTCTACCACATGGTTGGTATCTACTCCATAATAATCTACATATGCGCCAATAATCTTACCCTGTAAAATGTTAGGGTAAAGCACAGGTTATTATAAGGGGTCCTGGTCCCCTAAAAAATTTTACTTTCTTTTTAAGGCATTGCATCTCATTGTATCTGGATATCACATTCAGGAATTGCATATAATAATCGAAAATGCAGCATTCTCTAACTCTTTATCTTTTATTGAAAAGAAAAGGTAAAGGATAAATACGATAGGGTAGTGATGCATCTAGACACTAAGAATTTATAACTATTTCATTATTATTCCATTTCTGCATTCACTTTCTGCATATTTCTTTACTTTCTGCTTTACTTTTATGCATACTAAAACACTAGACATCCAAGTTATGACTATACCATAGTGCTCTTATTATTTTCTTGCATAACTTTAGCAACTTCAATCTATCCTGGAATTAGTTTAGTTTGGCCTTTGAAGCCATAACTCATCAGTTGGTCAATCACCTGTCTGTGTCGAGTCAAAGCCTAGTGCTCTTTTATTTCCCATCCTAGTGATTTTTTACCTCCCATACTGTGTTGTTGGTCTTCCCTTCTCTGCACTCCAGAAAAGTTATGGCCACATTTGAAAAGAAACTACAACATTTACATAATCTTGGGCTGGGAAGTATGTCTATGGTACTGACCAAGAATTCTTTAAAAAAAACAAAATTCTTGGGCTGAGTTATACTTCACTCAAGATAGGATTTACATATTCCTTATGTGTTGTTTGTGGAAGAGAAGAGAATCCTCTTCATCTCTTTTGAAGATGCAAATTTGCTAGGGCCTTTTGCACATAAATGCACTCAGAATTCAATTTTCTAATTTATCACACCCCGTTCTTGGTGTAATTCCTTGCTTGGAGATTTGAGGCTGATAAAAGGACAATTGGAAATGTCTATGATCGATGTCAGTTGAATGCATTGGCCTTTTTATTGAAAAAGAGATGCAAAGCAGTTTTTGAGGACACCTCTTGGCTTGGACTTGGTCTTCTAAAGGTTTTTTACATGAAAGTTGTCCTTTCTTATTCGTAGCAGCTTACATGGATATGGAAGGACCTTCAGCATTTTCCCATTTGAGCACAAGCCCAGATGATATATTTCCTGGACTATATAGGATATACTGCACAACTAATGGACTTTCTTCTCTGAGTATTAGTAGCAAAATTGCATCTTTAAAAAATATAAATATAAAGCATACTGCAAATGACTTCACATTTATAATTTAGTACATTCCATTGTATTCTTGTCTACCATATATACACTCAAATTTTGATTAAAAAATAAAACTTGATCACAGTTTGCTTTTGTATTTCCTCATCATAGACCTTTGACTTTCTCAACATTAACCCTTCATAAAGATAAAATATTCATGAGTTAAATATCAAATACAAACGTCACGTACCTTCCATTTCCCAGCGTAATAGACATAGAATCCATCCTCATAATACTGCCTGCCTGTAAACTCAATGAAGAACCACACATTTCAAAGCAAAGCACAAGCTATGCATTTGATCTAAGCATGCAAAGAATTATAGAACCTAAGCCAACACAGTAGAACAACAAAATCTAGTGCAAGAGTTTATACTTCCGAAGAAAAAGAATTTTTCTTTTGAAATTTTTTTTCATGCATATTACAATGAATTAACATTATGCAAATCAAATATTGCAATAAAAGCAATAATTCATGTCGACATTATACAAGGCTCAAGCTTTAAGTACATATGAAAGTGACAAAACACATCTTGTATTGCTTATGATATGAAAAGGTACAAAGTTACAAGTAACAACAAGGAAAAAAAGGTTTCATTTTTTATATGTTTGCACATGGAAACAAGTAACAACAAAGTTACAATCACTTGAAAAAAAAGAAAAAAACCTAAACCCTAAACCAAAAGGCTAGGGTTTAGGGTTTAAAATTGAAACATTGATAGTTGAAAAATGGGCTTGCATACATAGTTATCAGGCAGCAATATTTACTTAAAAAGAGGAGGAAAAAAAACCAAAACCCTAGGGCCTAGACTAGGGTTTAGGGTTCAAGTTCAAAGTTCAAAGTTTCAAATTCAAACACTAACAGCTGAAAAATGGGCTTGCATACATAGTTACCAGGCAACAATATTTACTTATTTACTTTAAAAAAAAACAAACCCTAGGGCCTAGCCTAGGGTTTAGGGTTTAAACTTCAAAGTTTCAAACATTAACAGCTGAAAAATGGCTTGCATACATAGTTATCAGGCAGCAATAAGATTTAGGGTTTAAACTTTAAACTTCGAAGTTCAAACATTAACAGCTGAAAAATGGGCTTGCATAAAAATCCCTAAATCGGCCACAACCTTAAAAAAAAAAAAAAAATTAAATGCAAATTTTTTGCCGATTTATGAAAAAATCGGCAATGAATCACCGGACTCGCAATAGTTTGCCGATTGAATCGGCCAGCAAAAAAAATTGGCAAAAAATTGGGAGTCCGCAAATTTTTTGCTGATTTTCTCAACTATGATTTATATAGTATGTTTTCATTAATCGAGAAGACAATTGTTGTCGTTTTTTAAATTTTAATTTTTTAATTTTCTTTTTTTTGTAAAAGCGTGTATTTTTCTTTTAATCTCATGTCGTGCATAAAATCTAGATGTGCCTAGGCCAGATCTAGATGTATTAGATATGGATGAAATAGGGACATGTATTCAGATACACCTAGATATGGTACTCATGTATTTGGATATGTTTGGACATGGTATCTGAGAAGGTATCATATCGGTATCTATATCCATTACCCAAATATGGATAGCTAAGCACAGGATCACCGAATAAGGTAACTCTGTCTTTGTTAGATTAATGCCATGAGAAAAATTTCTTTATTAAATAGGATTAAGATTGAAATCTCTATAGGATTAAATTAAGCCTACGAGGTAAAGAAAAATGCCTAGAAACTACTTGGATTTCTTTCCAGCTACTGTGTTAGGGGTATTAGAGGCAACACAAAGTAAGGAAAGGAAAGAAAATTGATAAGTAATGAATGGCAGCAACAATTACACAATTGTATACCTACATCAATGTAGGTATCCAACAAAATGCAACTGCTTATTAGGCTGTTGGGAACTCTCCTTGAATCACATCCATCAATTGCAGAGTTTGTCTCTTCCATTGTGAATATATGGATGAAGATCAAAATAGTCATCCACAATATGTCCAATCCTGCCACAATGCTAACATCTATCCTCAATAGAAGACTCATCAATCCTATCTACAACATCATGAATGAGTTTGCCACTAACTCCAAAGGTTTGAGTAATTAGGAATATCAAAAGTGAAGTCTTTTTCATACCCTCGAGCACACCTACTTTTGTTGAACATGAGCTCGTACCAAGGTCTATGAATTTCCAACCCACACTGGATTTTTTTTTTTACTGGATAATAAGGGGTTGTACTCGGGTCCCCCACCCTTGACAAATTACATCTCTTTTTTTAGAGCTTGAGAGTTTACAAATAGATACACTTCTCATCTCAATTGAGATGCTATAGCTAGAAACCTACATCATTTTACATAAAATGTTTGAATTCTTGATTTTCATTTTTTAAATCTTTTCAAATTTTTGTATGAATACAATTAATCCAGAAATTTAACAACTTTCTAGACATTTTCTTATAGCAGCCTTCACAATGCCAAAACTTCACCTCTACTATCTATGCCTTGCATCTTAGTAGAGTAATATTTCCAAAACATCGCACAATCATAATCCGCTTTACCAAATCTAGATTGCTAGTTTCCTTCTTGAAACACAAGTGCAACCACAAAAATTATAATAAATAGTCTAAAAGAAAACACATTATTGTTACAAAATAAAGCAGATAATACCAATGGAAAACATTAAATTAAATCTTAATCATAAATTGATTCAGGCAATCAACATTTTTTTTGTCAGCTTCAACTAAACTTTCTACTTCCTCTAACCATGGAAAGGAGAATTTAACTTCACGATCCTCAATCAAAACCCTTCTATTGGCTAGCTTATCTGCACATTTGTTTCCTTCCCTTAATATGTGTGTAAACCTGATTTCTTCAAACTCTTTAGCAAGATCTTGAATTTCCACAATTATCTCTTGTATGTTCCATGGAGCCTTTGCTTTCCTCAAAATTGCATTAATTACTATGAGAGAATCACCTTCCATCCATACTCTATTCCATTTCATTTGTTTACATATTTTTAACCCTTCTAAAGTTGCCCAAGCTTTAGCTTCATTATTTGTCTTAAATCCACTATTGAAAGCATAATGAGACAAAATCTCTCCTCTATTATTTCTAATTATTCCTCCTCCTCCTGCTGGTCCTAGATTTCCTTTAGATGCTCCATCAAAATTCAATTTAACCCACTCCACATCTGGTGGTTTCCACTTTATATTCTTTGCCTTCTTTTTGCTTCTTTTGTACCCAACATCATAATTCCATTTAATTGTTTGACTCCATCTATCAAGGCTCTCTGCTTCCAGATTAGGGACTGGGTGAGTTGATAGGGTTGATTTAGACTCCTCTATGGCTAAACATATCTTCCTTTTCATTATCTCTAAACTGCTTTCATTTCCTTTAAATATTCTTCTATTCCTTTCTAGCCATATAGTCCAAAGTATTGTATCTTTTGATATATCCCATATAGTCTGTAAAGCCTCACTTTTATAAGTGCTTTGCCATTGCTTTAACCAATCTTTAATTCTGTTATTCATCACCATGCATTTACCAAACATATTAAGAATCCATTGCCATAGATTTCAGACTATTGAGCAATATCCCAAGAGATGGTCTATACTCTCCTCTTCCTTATTACAGAAAACACATTGAGAGGGGCCATGAAAACCCCTTTTCATAAGGTTATCCCAGGATAGAATTCTTCTATGATCTACTAGCCAAACAAACATTTTGACTTTAGGAATGCTTGGGCTATCCCAAATATCTCACCATATTCCAGTGACATTATTATTTGTTGGTGTTGAACATTATATCCACTTCTTGTTGTGTATTCTCCTGATCTGTTCAACTCCCAAATCAATTTATCCT
The DNA here is from genome assembly GCA_028583015.1 of Wollemia nobilis. Taxonomy (NCBI): domain Eukaryota; kingdom Viridiplantae; phylum Streptophyta; class Pinopsida; order Araucariales; family Araucariaceae; genus Wollemia; species Wollemia nobilis. The sequence continues at coordinate 15,828,729 of JAQPPZ010016723.1, forward strand.
TGGCTCCCTTTGGACTAATCACAGTTGTTATCTTTCTACTCAATTGCCTCCTAGCATCAATGTTTTGTATACTTGTGAAAAAATCTTCTTTCCATTTGTATCTTCCTTCTCTATCCTTGTACAAAATGTTTGAAACCCTATCACCATATTTGTCTTGAAGCAATCTCATCCAAAGTTTCAAAATTGGATCTAAATTGAGTGGTTTTTTATCACACCAAGTATCCATCCAAATAGAAATTTTTTCTCCAATTCCCACCACCCATCTTAAACCTTTAATCATAAGATCAATAGATTTTTTTAAACCATTCCAAAGAGCAGAACCATTTGGTAGAGAGAATGCAGTAAATATTAAACTTAGGTCATTGGGATCAACATACTAAGAAGAATTCTTGCCCATTATCTTTGACTTTCTTTGTATAATCTCCAAATAACTTTTCCCCTAAGAGAATGCAGAAAATATTAAACTTAGGTCATTGGGATCAACATACTTAGAAGAATTCTTGCCCATTATCTTTGACTTTCTTTGTATAATCTCCAAATAACTTTTCCCCTAAGAGCTAAGTTTGCATCTGTAAGAACTCTTAAACCAAGACCTCCCCTAGTTTTATCATCACACAACTTGCTCCATTTCACCAAAGGAAATTTTCTTTTATCATGTAAACCTAACCATAAAAAGGATCACATAATATAGATTAAACTTTTTTCAACTGATTTTGGCATAGAATACAATGACATATAATATGTTGGAATGGCTTGTAAGATTGACTTAATTAATTGCACTCTTCCTACTAATAATAACCATCTACCTTTCCAAGCTGGAATTTTATTCTGAACTTTACTAATAACTGGATTCCATAAATCTATCCTCATTCTCCCGTCAAATAAAGGCATCCCAATATAAGTTGTTGGCAAATTTGTCTCCTCCATTTGAAGCAACCTGCAAATGCTTGCTTTGATATTAGCATGAGTGTTAAGGAAGTAAATTTTGGATTTAGTCCTATTAATTTTTTCCCTAAAGCTCTTTCGTACTCTTTTAAAAAGTTATTCAAAGCTCTGGCCTCATTTATCCTTGCCCTTCCAAAAAGGGTTGTATCATCTACAAACTGTTGATGGGTGATGTTATCGATGTTATTACTAACCTTAAGACCACTTATAAGCCCATCTTTGTAAGCCTTCTTTAAGTTCCTACTCAAAACTTCTGCCATAATAATGAATAAATAAGGAGATAGAGGATCTCCTTGTTTAAGGCCTCTTTTGGCTTTAAAAGATTCTGTCACTAACCAATTGACCAACACTGAATAAGAAACTGTAGAGACACAAGCTTTAATCCATATAACCCAATTCTTCTCGAAACCAAACTTATCTAAAAGAAAATCCCATTTAACCTTATCATAGGCTTTACTCATATCAAGTTTTAAGATCATTGCTTTCTCTTTTCTTGAAGTTGCTGAATGTATAACTTCATGAGCTACTATGATCCCATCCAGAATTTGTCTCCCTTTCACAAATCCTCCTTGCTCTTCTGAAATGATTTTGTCTAACAATGGCCTTAATCTATTCGTCATCACTTTGGAAATAATCTTATATGCCATATTACATAGGCTTATGGGTCTAAAAGAATCAAACAATTCAGTATTCTTTTTTGGAAATAGGGTAAGATATGTTGCATTTATTTTACAAGGTATGAATTGTTTTACCCTAGACTGTTCCACTGCCACCAATAAAGAATCCTTCACTATATCCCAATTATGTTGGTAAAAAGCTGCAAAGAGCCCATCTAGACCTGGGGATTTATCCTTATTAAAAGATAAAAGAACTAAATGAACTTCTTCTAAAGTAATAGGCTCCATCAGTTTCCTATTGTCTTCATTCGTTATAACTGAAGGAACATCTTGAAGAAGTTTATCATTAAGAACTACAGTCTCCTCTGAACCTAGAATATTCTGATAAAACAACTTTGCTTCTTTTCTAATTTCACTCTAATCTTCAATCCAAACCCCTTCTATAGATTTAATTCTACTAATTCTAGAAGTTGATCTCTGTACTATAGCCATCCTATGAAAAAACTTTGTATTTTTATCACCTTCTTTTAACCAAGTCTGTCTTGATTTAAATCTCCAAAATTTCTCTTCCTTACTCAAAAGATTATGATATTCACTAGGCAACTCCCTCTCCTCTGCGCTTGGATTATTATCATCACCTTTTTTGAATTTTGAAAGTTTATGTTCTAGTTCTTTTTCCTCAAAAATATTTCCAAAGGTGTTCTTGTTCCATTCATTTAATCTATATGTCATAGTTTTAATTTGGTTTGGAACAGCATACAACCCACCATTACCTAAAGAATTCCACGTTTGAGCAATCATATCAACAAATTGAGGATGGTCTTCCCACATCTGCTTGTATTTAAAATATGATTTTTTTTTAATTCACTTACCACCATTTTAACTCTTATTGGCCAGTGATCTAAACCAATCCTTGTTAAGGTATTAATTTTAGCACAAGTTCCTTCATCTAGCCAATGATCCGAGAGAATGCATCTGTCTGATTATTCTGCTATTAGGTTCTGGCCTCTCCTGTTGTTGGTCCAAGTATAGTTGTCCTCTTCAAACTCAACTTCCCATAGATTATTGTTTTGAATAAAGGTTGAGAAATCTTTCATACTTTGGGTCAATTTCCTAATTCCCCCAAATTTTTCATCCAGCTTGGTTATGGCATTAAAATCTTCAATGATCATGAATCGAGTTTCTTGGTCTTTACTTCTCATAAAGGCTTCAATCCCACTCCAAACTTCTAATCTACCTGACTGAGTTGTAGGTCCACAGACATTGATAAGGATGAAACGAATATCTGCAAAGTAGCAAGTGACTAAAGAGGCTATCAAATGCCTAGTTTTATGAATGGTTACACAAGAGGTTCTAGAAGGATTCCAACAAGTTAGAATTCCCCCTGCCACTCCTTCAGAATCCATAGCATCCCATTCACATCTTGCCCATACTGCTTTCATAGTTTTTGAAACTTCTCCTTCAGAATCCATAGCATCCCTTGTTCTGAATAGTTGACTTCATAGGGTCATATCTCCCTCAATATTGCTCAGATATTTGCATATGACCACTCATTTTAAAGCTATTCAAATTCTGCACAAGTTGGTCCAAGAATCAGCTCAATCAGATAACTCTTCGCGAAGATATGGCTCCTAAAAGATGTGATGTTTTTCAGAAAAAACCCTAATCCTCCGCACTTCACGGCCTATGGGACATGAGTTGTTAATTGACGAGGAAGATTCACCTCAAGAGAATCTTAACCACCATAAATTCTACATCCAACCCACACTGGATTGGCCTCTATATTAACAAGCATATATTATCTAAAAGCATCTTGGAGATAAGTCACAACATCCTAATGCCTCAGTAATTCTAACTCTAATCCATCCTTTGATTGCCAAATGCAAGTTTGAAGATGAACAATGAACAACCTTCTTATGCAACTATCGTGCAAGAGATGTCATTTGCTAAAGTACGTATGTTAATTTCAATTGTGGTTCTCTGAATAGTACTAGTCACTACTATTCAATATTTGGAGAAAACAGAAAATTCAAAATGCGCAAATAAATCAGGGATGGATGAAAAAATAATATTCCACTGAAAGTGATGCCAAAAACCATCAACCAAAATGCAAATTACCAAAAATTAAGTAATGGAAATAATGTTCCAAAGCACAAGATCTCACAAATGTCCAAAAAAATAATAATAATAATAATGAACTCTAAATGGTAGATGATTTAACCAAGGCTACATAGATATTCTCTAGCAAGTCAACATACATGTATGAAAAATATTTGCAAAGAAAATGACAACTCTACAAAAACATTGTAAGGATCAAACAACAATTTCTTAAAACACCCAAGATGCCCCTCATAGTACCCACAAATGGGGTAGGCCAATAAAACAAAATGAACTGCCAAAGAATACAAAAGAAACTCCTTATAACTGCATGACAAAAATTCTACTTATAAATCCCACAATAAGCACACCAAAAAGGTATTATAATATGACAAAAATATATTAAAGACTTCCTTTTACAAAAAAAAAATAGAATCTTTTTGTATATCATATGTCGCTTAAAACATTACACGAAAGACTACATCTATTTGTTACAAGATGTTTTTCAAAATTACATGAATCCTCCTTTTCAACAAAAAAATCAACCCTTTAGACCCGTGAGGGATACCGTAGTGGTAAGTCCTTGGGTTTTCATTCAAGAGACCCAAGTTCAAACCCCGATAAGAGGGGACTGGGACCCCTCATTAAAACCCATGTTTTTAACTCAAAAAATTTGCAAGCCAAGAGAGAGCAAGCCAATCTTGAGATCTTCAGATATGGCGAAAGAGCAATGGATTCGTTTGGAGTGTATCAATGCTTCAAACCCTTACCATGAATGTGGCAAATATTGTTGCCAAAAAATCATCAAAGCAAAGGAACGTCGGGAGAAAGAAGAGACAAGAGCGAGTGCAAGCCGAGAGGGAGTGCGAGCCAATCTTGAGATCTTCAGATATGGCGGAAGAGCAATGGATTCATTCGGAGTGTATCAATGCTTCAAACCCTTACCATGAATGCGATGAATATTGTTTCCAAAAAATTGCCAAAGCAAAGGAACGTCGGGAGAAAGAAGAGACAAGAGCGAGTGTGAGCCAGGAGGGAGTGCAAGTTGGGAGGGAGTGCGAGCTAGGAGGAAGTGCGAGCCAGGAGCGAGTGCGAGCCGAGAGGGAGTGCGAGCCAGGAGGGAGTGCAAGCTAGGAGCGATCCCCAACCCCAACCCCACTAGTTAGTTTGGAAGGAAAGTCATATTTGAAAGCCCTAATGGGAAGTGAGGATGCCCTAGCTGGAAGTATGGATGCCCAAGTTGAAGATAAGTGGAAGAGCAAATATATGGAAAGTTCGATCCAAGTAGCAGATGTTGCACCAGAAGTGACCATCAAGGATGAGATGATTGAGCATGATATAATGGTTTTGAAAAGCAGGGGGTTAATATGTAAGTTCCATAGATCCTGGCCAAGGTTTTTGGAGATTCAAGATTGGATCAAGTGGAAGTGGGGATTGAATTCAAATTACTCTATGAGTTTTCTTCCTAAAGGTTTTTTCCTTGTCATCTTTTCTAATTCAGAAATCAGGGATAAAATATTGAGTGGTGGCCCATGGTTTAGAGGGAGAGATACCCTTTATTTAAGACCATGGAATGAAAATTTTTCTATTGAGACAGAAACTATTAAGAAGCTTCCGATTTGGGTTAGGCTTTTTGGACTTCCATATCAGCTTATCAATAAGGATGTTTTGAAGAATATTGGAAATACCCTAGGAGAATTCATCAAGGAAGGACTAACTATTAAGGAGCGGAAGCATGCTATATATACCAGAATATGTGTTGCTATGGATATTTCAAAACCTTTGCCACAATCCATTAAGATTAAATCTGAATCAAGAGAATGGGATCAACAAGTGGATTATGAAAACATCGCATTTCGTTGTCGCAATTGTTATGAGACTGGCCACTTGGCAAGAGTTTGCAAAGTGAAAACTATGAAGAAAGAGACAAAATTTTGGTCATAAGAAAAACTTCAAGGCGAAGCAAGGAAATCATACATTAATAGAAGGTAGATCAGATCAAGGATATTCCACTCCTAAAGAAGGGGCAAAGAAAGCCTATCTACAACATCTTATGGAAAAGGCCACCATAACTCACTTGGATCAACAATTAGAAGAAACAAAGAAGGATATAAGGGATGAGAAAGTACAATATGTAAGTTCAAGTTCAAAAGGAATTAAAGGTGCAAAGGTAAATGTGGAGGAAAATCCAAACACAAAGACGACAAAAGAGGTCAAGATCTTTCCAGGTAAATCATCTTCATTTTCCTCAAGTAGTATAGAATCCTCTCCTGGTAATAAAAGTGAAAGTGGTATAGAGGTTATCCCTTGCACTTTAGGGTTTCAAGAGCAGCATAATAAAGAAATGAGGATGGAGGAAGTCTGTAACAATTTAGGGTTTTTAGGGCAGAATAAGAAGGTAATTGCTTTGGAAGAGCATCCTTGCACTTTAGGGTTTCTAGGGCAATATAAAGAAGAATGTGCTTTTGAGGTTATTCCTTGCTCTACAAATCCTGCACAACAAGACAAACCTATAGATGATAAGTCTTACTTTGAGCAGTGTGAGAAGATTGAAGAGATGGATGAAGATGAAAGTATTGGTGGAAATGAAAAAAAAGAGGAAGACCCAAGAAGCAAAAACAAAGAGAAAAAGAAACCCAGAGGGATATTGATATGGGAAAACAAAAGCAAATATCGCAAGTGTTAACAAGAAGTGGGGCTAAACCCACAAATAAAAACAAAAAATAACAATGAAAATAATATCTTGGAATATTAGGGGCATGAATAAGAACCCTAAAAAAAGGTATTAAGAAACTCTCAGATTGTTATAGACAATATATTTATATTTATAGATATGAAAAATGGGCAGCAAATATTTTAGCCATTCATGGTGTTGAATTTTATCTTGACAAAATTTCAATTTCGGAAGGCATCTGTATGAAATGATAAAAAGGAGTTGATTGTGGAAACTTAGCAATGAGGAAGATGGCAAATCTCTTTGATAAGAAAGGCAGATGAAGAATATTTTTGATAGAAAGGCAGGTTGGATATGATTTAATTAATTTGATAGAAATGTAATGAGAGCAATGTAATGTTTTGTTTTTGTAATGGGAGTGGCCCCCAATAGAAGCCACACATAGCTTATTAAAAAAAATAAAAATAAATCAACCCTTTAATTTTATTCTATTCTTAGTCACTGGAGGAGGGAGGGGAAAATAATGATTTGCAACAACATTGGGATTGAACTCATAAATCATTGAATTATATTTTAATGAATTGACAAAATCTGCTACTCATATCTGCACGAGGTGAACATTTTGTTTGTCTTTACAATTTCCAATCTTCAAAAAATCGTATGACACTTGAAAAGAATGAAACTTGAGATCTTTTTGTTCAACAACAAATCTTAGACCACCACGTGTTTGCTTTCTTGAAGGACATAACATAAGTTAAAAGCATGATTTTATCACCTTTATGTGCACCTGTCAAAACTTCCTGGACTGAAACACTCATGGACATGCAAAGGGTAAAAAGGAGATGCACGGATCCCAAGGAAGATTTTGGGAAAGTGACATTTTGGCATGAAGTGGCACCACCAAACACTTTGGAGGCCTTCTAATTAACTTAGAAATGTATTTAGAGGCATGTAACATTTGGAGGTGCATCATTTTGCTAAAGATGCCCCCAAATCGTTATTTTTACTAGATAACTCAAGGGTGAATTCTTCCTATAAATAGGAGCTATGTGCTCCTTTGTAAACATCTTTTGGCCTTGAGGGAGTTAGATCTACACTTTGTGAGACCCACATTGTACTTGCTCCTTCTTGAAGTAATAAGAAATTGATAAGACTTTTTGCTTTCATCAATGGCACTTCCCTCCTAGATTGTGGAATGCGTGATGATTGCAGCATTGCCCTTTTGTCCTTTTGTCATTACTTGTTAATTTCATTTCATATGTATGGGATTCCATTGTTGTTATTCAATTGCGGGCACATAAGAAGTTGGTCGTTTCCACAATTCCACATTCGTTTCTGGCATGCCCAATGGGAGCAAGGGCTTGATCTCCATGATGAGACTAAGCCAAGACCCGGACTAAACTTTAATATCACACATCTTTCATTTTTATGTCCTAGTTTGCAAGTGTTTTGCAAATGGTGACTCTATTAGGAACCTTAGAACTCTAAAAAAATTTCAAGGCAAACAAGCAAGGTGACCCCAATTGGCAGGCTTTTTCATTTTTGGCTTCAAACTTGCATTTGCCACAGGCAAAAATCAATTGGACTGGATTTGGGAAAATTTTGCCAAGTCCTCGTTGGGGAAGTGATTAGCTCCAAAATTGGAGCGATTCGCTCCATTTGAGGCCAATCGCCTGGAAAAAGCAACAATATTTTTAATTCCAATCTAGGGAGCGATTTGCTCCGACTTGCCAGCGATTCACTATAGAAAAGTAAAATTCCTTCAAGTAGAATCCAAAGTGCAATTCGCCTAGAGTCTGAGGAGCTATTCACTTAGGAAGGTCAAGAATCTTCCTCACTCCTTCAAAGAGAGTAATTTGCCTCAAAATTGAAGCGATTCACTTGGAGTGATTCACTTGGCCCCTCTTTTGGCAAGTTTTTCTAGGTTTCATTTTTTAAAGTGATTCACTCTACTTGGGGAAATATTCACTTCGACTGAGGAGTGATTCACTCCGTTTGTCAAAAACTTCAAATTTTTCGACATTAACCTCAAAACTCTATCCGTGCAGGTATGCACACTAGGGAACCAAGGCTTATGATTACGCGCTAAAAAACGCAATGACCGGGCAAAGAATTTCAATCAAATAAATTAATCATGTACCAGAAAAGAAATACAAAAAGGAAAAGAAAGGAAAAAAATTTCATGTGGGTGCATCAAGATGATGAGATCAAAGAGGATCCTACACCAAACCCCACTCCGTTGAAAATAAAAGGTCTAATGGCTGACCAAACAAGTCAAAATCTTGTGTCCTAAGAGATGGTCTTTTCTAGCTTCCCTCACAATTACGCCTCTATTGTTTCTAGTCAAGCCTAGGCCAACATGGGACCCACCATAACTCACACCAATCCTTTACACGGGATGTTATTGGTTGATGTAAACAATCCTTCAAAAAACCAATTTTTGGTGTCCTCCAATAACTAAAACAATGTGATTCAACCCCCAACCTCTAATATCCAAACCAATCCTCCTAAAAGCATGGCTTCATCTCAAAGTCTACCCGGGTCCAATCAACAAAATAACATGTCTAACGTCGTAACCTCGTCATCAAGACAATTTGTGCCACCCAATATGAATACTTACCCAATATGAATACTTCAGGACAAATCTATATTCCCAATCAATACCAAGTTATTGCCCAGAATTTGCAAGTGTCAGTTGGTCAAATGGGGGTGCAAGAAGCACAGGGAAACTCCCTGAGCCAAACACCACCTCCAGCCAGTCAGCCACCACAAAATCTGATCCCCCAGAATGGTAAAAATGAAATATGTGCTTATAAAATTTGCAGTTTTTTTTTTCTTTGCTAGTGCTGTTGTGCCCTTTCCTGTCTCCTTTTTCTTAGGATTGGGTGGGGGAAGAAACTTTCAGACATCTTGGTTTTGTGCCCCTATATATCCTTGTCCCCTCTAAAAGGGGACTTGATGGAACACAGACAAAAACATTGAGGTTCATGCTGATTTGCGATGACTACATAAACAACACGAACAACACTTTGAAGTACAAAGCTAAGAAAAGTATTGCTTGAGTGGAAAATGAAAAAAACATATCCTCATGGGAGGGGATGGGGGACAACTGCCCACGGGTATCAAGTGTAAGGGTCTCATCCCTGTGGAACAGAGGTTCAAGCATAACAATTTTTATATATTTTAAGGTCCACATCCCTTGCATAGTCACTTGAGTTATAAAGGTCTCTCCAAAGATCCCAAAAAACATCTCTTAATCTTCATGTCTCCCTCTTCCCAAGTGACACATCAATCTTAATATAGAGTGTTGCCCCATTTAATTTTTGTATTATTGTTAAAGGTGAGTGGTAGATTAGGAGAATTTTGTGAATTTTGTTGTCAAGGATTTGATTGGTTTAACTCTTAAGTAAACCTTAAAACTACTTCAAAATATCATGGAGTATGATGTTGGTCTTAATTTAGTTTTAACTCTTGGTTGTGTTGTTCTCATATTCCTTTTGCACACATGGCTCTTGCAGTTTTTCCAAACATTGATGAGCTAACTTTGTGTTGTCCTTGGAGTTGTGAAGGTCCAGTGCAATTAATTTAAATGCCTTGAGTATATGTATTGTCATGCAAGAGTTTATGCATAAGGCTGAAGAAGTGCTGATATAGTATGTAAATTCAACAACAGTTGAGCTTTATTCCCAAAATATTTGTTTGTTGACAAATGTGATCTTCATATGTCCGTAATTTCATTCACGCTTAGTCTTTGTCCACCTGATTGTGGGCGTCTCCACTACTAAACTAAGTCTCTCCTATTGTACAATCCCTATGGGTGGTCATATTTTGAAAAGACTTGTGTTGTATGTATACTATGTCTGTCTTTAAGTAATGTGTGGTTAGGCTACCTAATACTATCTTATTTTACCCAGGTCCCATGGAAGAGGGTGACAAAGCTGACTGAAAATCTTTCTCATTTGTCATTTAACATTGGGTGGGGTCTCTGATGGGGAGAATCTTCCAGCTTTTCTGGGTCAATACCCTTTTAAACACAAAACTGAGGACACTGAAATGCCTCTATACCTAATACCAAGTGGCAAAGAGGACACAATTTGCTCGTTAGACTAGTTTAATCAAGCTCCTTAGATGAAGTGGCATTCTCCTCACCTATTTGATATACTGGAAACCACATCGTTTGGACCTGTAAGGAATTCATGATGATTGATTAGTATTTATGAATAGTGGCTAGGATGTATGCCCCAGAACCTAACACTTTACTCTACCTTATTATTTGGTTTTATTTATTACTTCATTTAGCAGCCCACTGTGTCCAGGCAATTATCCTTGAAGAATCTATTACTGTTGTATCAATTTTTATTAAAATATTGGTAATGAGAATTGTACTATGCTCATGTTAAAACTCATCGAAATCAACCTTGGCCTAGTCTGCTCAATGACCAGTTGTTAAATGTCAATAAGCTGCTACATCTAAATAGAATATTTATATAATGAAAGCCATTTACCTGTTGTGCCGCTTCTTTAAAAATCTCCGTTTTCCTGATACAACCTTTCGCACATCCTTCTCGTGATATGTTGAGTACCTGTTATCGTCTATATACTCATCTACAAACAAAGAAACAATAAAAAACAGAACACAGTGTTATTGCAGAATTCACAGTAAAATTAACCTTCATTCCTCCCCTAAAATGGAGATTTGTCACTGATGATTTTATGGAGCAGAGTTTCAGATTTTACAAATCCACATCAAATCAATGTGGATGGCACAACCCCATGGTTTCTAGGCAGCCATTCATGCTTCGCACAGAACCTGTGAAACTATAACAACAGTTTGTAATACTATTCCTCATAATTTGAGCATTCATGCCTATGCCTTCAGACACAGGAGGCTGACAGATTTGCTATGTCTGTGGCACAATTCCCGTCAATTGATGGTCATTTTTTCTCAATGACTTAAATAGATGGAATGCTTTGTAAGACATCGTCATACGGACATGGCTATTATTATCCAACGCTAACTGCTATATTTGGGGCTTCTTCCTACACATCATTTCTCTATACCCTCTGCTAAACCCTTAGATCAAATATTCTTAAATACCATATTACCCTCAACATAGAGACCCTAAGAAGTATATAAACTCGAATGGATGCAGAAATGTGGTGAAAAACGCAGGAGAACTTACATAATTAAATGCAAGGCAACCATAAAGAGAGTATGAGTCCAACCCGCAACCCAGACAAGCAATTGCAGAACAAAGTGCGTTCCTCTTGTGTGCAAGTCGACTGCTTGAATGAATGAATCAAGTGGAAGTAGAAGAGAATAGAGGTAGATATAGAAGGGCTTAAGCTCACTGGTTGGTAGAGGAGAAGAGAGGTGAATACGTATATTAATTGCGAGGAGAGCCGCGGTCCCGTTTATCCACCTGCGGGATTCCAAGCCACAATTTCGTCCTCGTGTACAAATTCTAAAAAACTCGTGGACGTTTCTTCACTGGCCAGCCATTATTCCATGTAATTATTTTGAGGCTATTAGAATACGAGAAAATGGAATCAAATGGAATATGATGTTTTTAAGGTCTGCGAGGATAATACTCTAGGGGGATTGTGATATGGATTAGAAGGATAATACTCTAGGGGGATTGTGATATGGATTAGAAGGATAACCTCTTGCCGTGAACTTAAACATCTAAGGAGCCACAATTTCGTCCACGTGTGCAAATTTTAAAATACTCGTAGAAGTTTTTCACTTGCCAGCCAATGTAATTATTTTGAGGCTATTAGAATATGAGAAAATGGAATCAACTGGAATATGAGGTTTTTAACGTTCGTCAGGGGATTGAACTTAGACATCTGGAGAAGGACAAGAAAGAGTTCACAAAATGGTTTTTTTTTTTTTTAAATTGACCATAACCATTCGAGATTATCTATAGCGGTCAGAAATCTTGGAACAATTAAACTATGTCTACATACTAATTAATATATATTAATATTAAGTAAAAAGTATTTTTATTATCTTGTACTAACTAAAATATTAAGTGAAAAGTGTTAAAAATTTTCTTTAGGATAAGTTTTAGAATAAATAATTAGGTGAGAAATGGTTGGGTTGTTACACTTCGTTAGTAGAAAAAAGATTTAAGTTTAAATTTTGGAGACAAGTCTTTCTTGAGATAAAAGTAATAAATTGTCCTGAATTTGTTGACCAGTCCGAAAAGTTATGTTACCAATTCCCTTTTATGAAAAAATATTAAACTTCATCCAAAGCCAAGGTGAGATAAAGATATATTACCAATAACCGTATGTATCAAATCAAATTAAAAAAAATTGAACTTAGTCATCTACAGAATGGGCAAGTATATTCCCTTTTATCCAAATTTTTAATGGAATATAAACGCTAGCGTAATTTTTAACTAAAATGTTTTCTTGTGGTTAATCTCTTAAAAATATTCAATCATAGCATACATTTTTATTAATATTATTTTAATTAATTATATAGGTTGAATAAGTGTATAATGGTTTTGTGAGAGGTGGGTGTGTGGTGGTTTTGTGTTAAATTCTCTATTGATAAGTATAGCTCTTGGCTTTAGGAGGGGTCATGGTTGGGAGGAAACTGCTCAGTCTTGTGCGTAGGTTATAGAAGTTTCTTACAATAACCAAATCAAAAATAAATAATTAAGTGTATAATAGTATTATAATATATTTTCATAAGATTTATTAATGTGTTAATTAACAGAGGTTGGCCGATAATATTGTGTAGTAAATTTTTACAAGGATGAGGACTTTTTAAAATTCAATATATATATTGAAGGGGAGGCTTCCAATGTTGCTACATGAGTGGTTGGTGGTGCCAAGAATGTGTTGACTATGTAGTGTATCGATTAACCCACCTTAATTTGTTTGCCATACATTTATCACTCCACCTTCAATAGATTGTGTGTTTGCCATACATTTATCACTCCACCTTCAATAGATTGTGAGGGATGCTCGTTATCTCGCATGATAAATCCTAAATTCTTATAGAGTTACCTCTAGAATATTTTCATGTATTTCAAAGTCGATTCATTCCTTTATCATTATTGCTTATGCATCATGAACACCACTTATTTTATTCTACTCAAGGTTGTCATGGAAGCTATCACAATAAAAAATATTACAACAATTTTACACTCCAAAAGAAAAACAAAACATTTTATTTTCACAAGCAAACTTATGCACAAAATGCAGGAGCAGGTAGGATGCTCTATAAGAAAATATAGAGTAAAGTAAAGAATGTAAGAGAATGATTGTTTTATGAATGCAATATATGTAAAATTGCAGCTAGGCTAACAACTCCTTACTCAATTTTTTATCACTATCTTTTCCAATGAAATGCCATATTTAAAAGTGTAAGTTCTCTTTCATGCTTAGAAGACTAAACATTCTCATGGATCCTTGGTTTATAGCATAAAATTCCTTACTTTCCTAACAGTTGGCCCAATTGACAAGCTTTAAAATGAGTGGTCATATGAAGGAATCCAAGCAATATTGAGGGAGATACGACCCTATGAAGTCAACCATCTAGAACAAGGGCAGTGATGATTTTTCAAGTCATGAAAAATAAAATTGCAAATATTTGTCAGCTAGGGTTTGGATGATGGGAGGAGCAATGGAGGGCTAGGGCTTCAATGAGGCAAGACATTCTATTTGGGCATAGATTTTTTAGCTAAGTTTCTTTTTCCTTTCTTTATCTTAGAAATTTTGCATGCAAATTATTATAATTTTTATCAAATATTATATTCGCTATAGGATATTCTGGTAAATTTCAGTAGATTTTGAGTTTTAGTTTCCTTCCCATGGACCGATTTATAGCTAAATCCTTAGAATCATCTCTAGTAGTAGAGGTTAGTGAGTGCACCATAGAGGATCGATCCTTGTTGCTCAAAGATAGGGTGATTTTTGGTAAATTTAATGGGTATTGGCTAGGGGCTTTAGCCTTGAGAAAATGGATTGATAGGAGTTGGAAGTCTCTAGGAGTGATTCTATCCTTTCTTCCCAAAGGTTTCTTCCTAGCCATTTTTTGTTCTAGGGAAGAAAGAGATAGAATCCTAAAAGGGGGTCCTTGGTTTATGGGAAGAGCAGGACTCTTCCTTACCTGCTGGTATGAAGGCTTTTCACCTAAAAATGTAAATCTATCCCTAGTACCAGTCTGGGTTAGGATGTATGGGTTGCCCATTGAATTTTGGGATATGGATACCTTCAAGGCAATAGGCAACACTCTAGGAGAATTCCTTGAGATTTCAGAAACTACAAAAGATGGATTCTTGGCTATTTATGCTCGGATATTGGTCATGATTGATATAAGTAAAGCTTTACCAGAATCAATCATTCTTAAGTATGGGGATAAGATGTGGACCCAAACCATAGATTATGAAAACATATCTTTTAGATGTAGAAGATGTCATGAGGTGGGGCATATTGAGAGATCATGCCCTAAGAAGAGTCCAACATAATCATATGTAGAAAACCACAAGAGAAACTTACAAATGGATATGGATGAGGATGGTTTTCAACTTCCAAAAAATAGATCTAGACAAATGAAAGCAATTAAACAGTGGAGACCAGTAAGGAAGGATATTGGAAGAAATACCAACTCTTTTGAGGCTTTAGCCTATGAAGAAAAAGTAGATCAAAGCTTAGAGGACATAGTACAACAGGTTCAACATATTAACAAGGAACCATCTATTTAGTATGATCCTGATTTAGGGATAAACATTCTCGATGAACCTAAGGAATGTGTCTCATCAGATTTTGAAGACTCTCTTGAAGTACCATGCACCATTCAAGAGAAAAAAAATGGTAAAGAAAATGTAGTGTTAGATGTTAATACCTCTACCATTAATAAGGAAATACCAGAAAATGAGCAGGACAAGTCAAAAGCTTTGTAGTAGATCCAGGAGAAGATAAATCTGATGAAAAATAAAGTTGTGAAAGAATATTGAGGAATAGAATAATAAGACCTACTCCTGATACATGCAAGCAAAAAGAGGAAAACCCTCAAATTATCAAGCGAGATCTAGGGAAGCAAGAGCAAACATAGAGAAAGGAACACAAACTAAGTTGGTTGAACTTCTCTTTACCAAACAACAAAATGATATTGGTAATTTGTAGGAGGGCCAATAGCCCCTAATGAGACATGATTATCATCTCATGGAATATAAGGGGTGCTAATGCCCCTCAAAGCAGAGGTATATCAAGGACCTCTATTTAAGTAATAAGCTAATATTCTTTAAAAAAAAAATATGAAATATGGGAAGATGTGAATGGGATGCTATGGATTCTAAAGGAGAGGGGGAATTCTAACTTGTTAGAATCCTATTAGAACCTCCTATGTAACCATTCATAAAACTAGGCATTGGATAGCCTCTTTAGTCACATGCTACTTTGTAGATATTCATTTCATCCTTATCAATGTCTATGGACCTACAACTCAATCAAGTAGATTAGAAGTTTGGAGTGGGATTGAAGCCTTTATGAGAAGTAAAGACCAAGAAACCTGATTCATGATCATAGGAGATTTTAATGCCATAACCAAGTTAGATGAAAAATTTGAGGAATTAGGAAATTAACCCAAAGTATGAGAGATTTCTCAACTTTTATTCAAAACAATAATCTATGGGAGGTTGAGTTTGAAGAAGACAACTATACATGGACCAACAATAGGAGAGGCCAAAACCTAATAGCAAAAAATTAGACAGATGCATACTCTCAGATCATTGGCTAGATGAAGGGACTTATGCTAAAATTAATACCTTGACAAGGATTGGTTCAGATCACTAGCCAATAAGAGTTAAAATGGTGGTAAGTGAATTAAAAAATATCATATTTTAAATATGAGTAGATGTGGGAAGACCATCCTCAATTTGTTGATATGATAGCACAAACATGGAATTCTTTAGGAAATGGTGGGTTGTATACACTTCCAAAACAAATTAAATCAATGACATCTAGATTAAAAGAATGGAACAAGAACACTTTTGGAAATATTTTTGAGAAGAGAAGAACTAAAAGATAAACTTTCAAAATTCCAAAAGGTGATCATAATAATCCAAGCTTAGAGGAAAGGGAGTTGCTTAGTGAATATCATAATATTTTGAGTAAGGAAGAGAAATTTTAGAGATTAAAATTAAGATAAACTTGGTTAAAAGGAGATAAAAATACAAATTTTTCATAGGATGGCTATAGTACAAAGATCAACATCTAGAATTAGTAGAATTAAATTAGTAGAAGGGGTTTGGATTGAAGACCAAAGTGAAATTAGAAAGGAGGCAAGGTCTTTTTATCAGAATATTCTAGGATCAGAGGAGTTTGAAGTTCTTAATGATAAACTTCTACAAGAAGTACCTTCAATTATAATAGATGAAGACAATAGGAAATTGATGGAGCCTATTACTCTAGAAGAAGTTCATTTAGCTCTTTTCTCTTTTAATAAGGATAAATCCCTAGGTCTAGATGGGCTCTCTACAACATTCTATCAACATAATTGGGATATAGTGAAGGATTCTTTATTGGTGGTAGTGGAATAGTCTAGGGTAAAACAATACATACCTTATAAAATAAATGCAACATATCTTACCTTGATTCCAAAAAAGAAGGATGCAAAATTGTTTGATTCATTTAGACCCATAAGCCTATGTAATATGGCATATAATATTATCTCCAAAGTGATGGTGAATCGGTTAAGACCACTATTAGACAAAATTATTTTAGAAGAGCAAGGAGGATTTATGAAAGGGAGACAGATTCTAGATAGGATCATAGTAGCTCATGAAGTTATGCATTCAACAACTTCAAGAAAAGAGAAAGCAATGATCTTAAAACTTGATATGAGTAAAGCCTATGATAGGGTTAAATGGGATTTTCTTTTTGTAGTATTAGAAAAGTTTAGATTTGGGAAGAAATGGGTTAGATGGATTAAAGCTTGTGTCTCTATAATTTCATATTCAATGTTGGTCAATGGGTTAGTAATAGAATCATTTAAAGCCAAGAGAGGTCTTAGATAGGGAGATCCTCTATCACCATATTTGTTCATTATTATGGTAGAGGTTTTGGGTAGGAACTTGAAGAAGGCTAACAAATATGGGCTTATAAGTGGACTTAAGGCTAGTAATAACATCGACAACATCACCCATCAATAATTTGTAGATGATACAACCCTTTTTGGGAGGGCAAGGATAAATGAGGCCAGAGCTTTGAATAACTTATTAAAGGAATATGAAAGAGCATCAAGGCAAAAAGTTAATAGGAAAAAATCTAAAATTTACTTCCTAAACACCCCAACTAAAATCAAAGTAGGGATATGTAGGTTACTTCAAATGGAGGAGGCAAATTTACCAACAACTTATCTAGGGATGCCCTTATTTGAGGGGAGAATGAGGATAGAATTATGGAATCCAATTATAAGTAAAGTTTAGAATAAACTACCGACATGGAAAGGTAGATGGTTATCATTAGCAGGAAGAGTGCAACTAATTAAATCAATCTTACAGGCCATTCCAACATATTATATGTCCTTGTATACTATGCCAAAATCGATAGAAAAAGTTTAATCTATATTATGTGATCATTTTTATGGTTAAGATTACATGATAAAAGGAAATTTCCTTTGGTGAAATGGAGCAAGGTGTGTGATGATAAAACTAGGGGAGGTCTTGATTTAAGAGTTCTTATGGATGCAAACTTAGCTCTTAGGGGAAAAGTAATTTGGAGATTGTACAAAGAGAGTCAAAGACAATGGGCAAGAATTCTTCTAAGTATGTTGAGCCCAATGACCCAAGCTTAATATTTATTGCATTCTCTCTACCAAATGGTTCTACACTATGGAATGGTTTAAAAAATCAATTGATCTAGTGATTAAAGGTTTAATATGGGTGGTGGGAACTAGAGAAAAATATTCTATTTGGATGGATACTTGGTGTGATAAAAAACCACTCAATCTAGATCCAATTTTGAAACCATGGATGAGATTACTTCAAGATAAATATGGTGATAGGGTTTCAAACATTTTGTACAAGGATCAGGAAGGAAGATACAAATGGAAAGAATATTTTTTACAAGTATACAAGACATTGATGCTAGGAGGCAGTTGAGTAGAAAGATAACAACAATGATTATTCTGAGGGGAGCCAAGGATAAGTTGATTTGGGAGTTGAATAGCTTAGGAGAATACACAACAAGAAGTGGATATAATGTAAAGCACCAACAAAATAGGAATATTACAAGAATATGGAGAGATATTTGGGATAGCCCAAGCATTCCTAAAGTCAAAATGTTTGTTTGGCTAGTAGGTCATAGAAGAATTTTATCCTGGGATAACCTTATGAAAAGGGGTTTTCATGGCCCCTCACAATGTGTTCTTTGTAAAAAGGAGGAGAGTATAGACCATCTCTTGGGACATTGCTCAATAGTCTAGAAACTATGGCAATGGATTCTTAATATGTTTGGTAAATGCATGGTGATGAATGGTAAAATTGAAGAATGGTTAAAGCAATGGTAGAGCACTTTTAAAAGTGAGGCTTTACAGACAATCTGGGATATATCAAAAGATACAATACTTTGGATTATATGGCTAGAAAGGAATAGAAGAATATTTAAAGGAAAGGAAAGCAGTTTAGAGGTAATGAAAAGGAAGATTTGTTTAGCCATAGAGGAGTCTAAACCAACCCTATCAACTCACCCAATCCCTAATCTAGAAGTAGAGAGCCTTGATAGATGGAGTCAAGTCATCAAATGGAATTATGATGTTGGGTATAGGAGAAACAAAAAGAAGGCAAAGAATATAAAGTGGAAACCACCAGATGTGGAGTTGGTCAAATTGAATTTTGATGGAGCATCTAAAGGAAATCTAGGACCAATAGGAGGAGGAATAATTAGAAATAATAGAGGAGATATTTTATCTCATTATGCTTTCAATAGTGGATTTAAGACAAATAATGAAGTTGAAGCTTGGGTAACTTTGGAAGGGTTAAAAATATGTAAACAAATGAAATGGAATAAAGTATGGATGGAAGGTGATTCACTCATAGTAATAAATGCAATTTTGAGGAAAGCAAAGGCTCCATGGAACATACAAGAGATAATTATGGAAATTCAAGACCTTGCTATAGAGTTTGAAGAAATCAGGTTTACACATACATTAAGGGAAGGAAACAAATGTGCAGATAGGCTAGCCAATAGAGGGGTTTTAATTGAGGATCATGAAGTTAAATTCTCTTTTCCATGGTTAGAGGAAGTAGTAAGTTTAGTTGAAGTTGACAAGAAAATGTTGATTGCCTAATTCAAATAATGATTAAGATTTACTTTAATATTTTCCATTGGTAATATTTACTTTATTTTATAATATTAATGTGCTTTCATATAAACTATTTATTATAATTTTTGTGGTTGCACTTGTGCTTCAAGAAGGAAACTAGCAATCCAAATTTGGTAAAGTGAACTATAATTGTTGGCAATTTTGGGTACTTTGGGTACATTGCCTTTGCTCAAATGTATAAGTTGTCATTGATGTCAAAAGGCATTTTTGTGTTGATATCAAAAGAGTGTGATGTCAAGAATATCTTGAGAAGCTTCATTATGTTAAAGGGTTTTTATTAAAACCATGGTGACAAGGCTAAAGGTTTTTCTTAAAACCATTTGGACTCATTAAGGGTTTTTATTAAAACCAAGCTTAACTTAATGCAAAGGTCCATGTTTATTATTAATAATTAAATTAACTCAAACCTTTGTCAAAGGTCCAAGTTTAATTTATTATTAATAAAATAATAATTATTATTTTAATTATTATTAAAGGGTCTTTCAACCCTTAAGCGACGGAAGAAAAAAGAATTCTTTCGTCGATATGTTGCCATCGTTGGAGGAGCGCCGACGTCAAACAGTTAAGGAAGAATGGCTATATAAGTGGGGATGATTTTCTAAAGTGAGCACCTCCGATTATTATTGATATCTACGATTTGTGGTTACTCTTATTTTTTGATTTCCCTTATTTCATTTCTTTTTTTATTTGCTCTCTATTTGCATTTGCTCCTTACCTTTCGACATACGCTTGGTGTCTTCGAGTTGAGCTTGCTCTATGTCTTCGAATCTTCGATTGACGTCTTTGAAATCATGCTTGGCATACTCGGATTTGAGCTTAGGCTGCTTCCTTACCTTTTTGCTTGACGGCAGTGGATTGGCAATTGCTCCTGAACTACATTTTTTAGACTGTGCTATGAGATGATTAATGCAAGCATTCAGTGACTTACGTTTTGGACAGCGCTCACCAGTTTGCATGTGGTTTGTGGAAGACGTTTACGTTTTCTAGATTCTTGGCGTCAAAGGAAGATAAAAGAGAGGGCAGCGTTGTATTACTTCATTGGGCACTTGTGACCCAATGACGGTGGCGTTTAAGCGAAAGCGCTAGAAGGCAGAGGTGCCGAGTTCGATTCTCTTCATTGGATTTTTCTTTTGGTCACGGTGTGCAAAGGATAGTGGCTGTGAATGCGCGGGAGGTATAAGGTTAAGGTATCATATTTGTTTTGACATTGTTTTATTGATGTTTAATGTTTATGTGGAGTAATAAGGTGTAAAGAGGTTTTACTTTGTATATATATTGTACTTTGGTGGTTTTTACTAAGTTGGAGAAATAAGGTGTTATTTTGGATCTTTATTATTGTGTATTATTGTATAGTTGCTAACTCTAATTAGTGGCAAATTGAGAGTTAGTGTTGTGACAGATTTTGAGTTCTCCTTCTTCATCAAAGTAAAGGTATGGGCAACTTCTTCCATGTATGTTGTTTATGGTATATTTTCTGAAATTGAGTTTGGAGTGAAAAGGTTGTCTACTAGGTATTCTTTGGTGTAAATCTTATTTTCTGGATATTGAAGATTGTTTATGCATTAAAGTTATTGTTGAATTTTTGGGTGAATGCATAATTCTGGTTGAGGAAGAGGAAGCATTTTTGCAATAGGGTTTATGTTAGTAAGTCTTGCTACTTGCATTGAGATGATGAAACCCTAGTTGTTGGTGAAAAGAATATAAGTATCATTGTTATATGAGATATTGCATGGTTGGCAATTGTTGGGTTGTGTTTCATATTCTTGAGAAAAGCATACTACATCTATCTTATTCTTTTGAGATTGAGATTGAGTTGAGATTGAGATTGGGAGTTAAGTATAGAACATATTGGGTCTCTAACAATTCTCTTTATGTTTCTATGAGATTTGAGATTGAGATTGGGAGTTAAGTATAGAACATATTGAGTCTCTAACAATTCTCTTTATGCTTCTATGAGGTTTATGAATCACATTGGGTCTCTAACAATTCTCTTTGTGGGTTCATGCTAAGCAAGTTTTTCTTGGTGAGCTTGTGAGGTTTTGGACAGGTTCCAGTGGGGACTTGTGAGCAGATTTGGACAGGTCCTAGCAGAGGACTTGTGAGCTAAGTTTTTGAGAGTTCTATCAGAGAACTTGAGGACAGAGGTGCATTGGTTCTTTGAGAAGAACCTGAGGACAGATTTGGCAAGTCTTTGAGAAGGCTTGTGTGTAGAGGATTGATTTGTTCAAAGAGTTGGACAGATCTGACAGACAGAGGAAGACTTGTACTAGACCGACTAACTATGTTTGGTACAGGTAGCTGAGCTACTATGGACGTGATCATAGAAGGTAGAGGTCTCTTAGGCTAAGCATTGAGGACAGGAGGTCTTCGATGGAAAGGAGTTCCACGTGCTGGCAAGAGGTAGAGGCAGTTGATCTTCTGAGGGATCATTTCCAGAGCAGATGGGAAGGTATCTCCTTTGAGCAGAGGCTCATAAATTTAGATTGGGGGAAGGTGTCTCCTTTGAGCCGAGGCTCATAAACATTGTAATTGGGAAGGTTTCCCAAAGAACTTTGAGATAACTTTTAGAGAAAAGTTTTGTGGACGTAGCCTGAGCATTTCGGGTGAACCACGTTAAAATTGGTGTCACTTTGTGGATGATATTGTGCATTGTTTTGATATTGCTTTGGGTATATTGCTTTACTATTTTGAAGTATAAAGGAATAAGTAAAAAGAGGTCTTATACTGTTCACCCCCCTCTCAGTATAAGCTTGTGTTCTTCAATTGGTATCAGAGCGGGTGCCTTCGAAAAGTTTAACAACTTGAAGGAAAAGCTAGTAAAGAACACAATGGATCATTCAAGTGGCAATGCAACACCTATTCTTGATGGGTCAGATTTTGGTCTTTGGAGTGCAAGGATGAAGGTTCATCTAATGGCACTTGGGAATGAGGTTTGGGAAGTGATTGAAGATGAGTACACTATTCCTGAACATGGTCCTTATACTAAAGAAGAAAGGCTCCTACATCACAGCAATTCAAAAGCAATGAATGCAATCCTGAAAGGCTTACAGAAAGCGGATCTCACCAAAGTGATTCACTGCAAGACAACTAGTGAAATGTGGAATCAATTGAAGGTGGTTCATACAGGTGATACAAATGTCAGAAAGGCAAAGTTGAGACACTTCAAAGGTATGTTTGAACAACTCAAGATGAATGATGATGAAAATATTAGTGACTACATGCTTCGTATGGATGAGGTTGTTAACTCCATGAAAGACTTAGGTCTTGAGCTTGCTGAAAATGATGTTTGTGATAAGATTTTAAGATCTCTTCCTAATAGATTTAGTGAAAATATTTCTGCTATTGAGGAAGCTAAAGATTTGGATAAGTTGAAAAAGGATGAGCTCCATAGTATACTTGCAGCATTTGAGTTGAGAACTCAAGTGAAGGTTGATGTCAAGAAGGAGGCAACTTTCAAGGCTACCAAGAAATCCAAAGGTAAACAACTTCAAGAGAGTGATGAGTCTTCTAGTGATGAAGAGGCATATTACAACAAGAAAGGCAAGTTCTCTAGAAAGCACAAAAATATGAAAAACGTAAGATGTTTCAATTGTGGAAAGTTTGGTCATTATGCTACTGATCGTATCTTATTGCCAAGGATGAAAGTGATGAAGATAAACAGGACTTGTAAGAGCAAGGATTCCGAAAAGCACAAGCATCATAGGAAAAACAAAGATGAGCACAACAATCAAGGAAAGAGGTATTCTCACAAACACAAGAAGAGTTTCTACCTAGACAAAGCAAGTAAGTGTTCTAGTAGTGATAGTGAAAGTTCTTCAAGTGATAATGAAAATGAGATGTTGTTCATATCAGAAAAAGAGGAAGAACCAAAACATAGATTCATTATCATGAAATGTCTTAGATGTGGAAATTTTGGTCACCTTGAGGATGATTGCACAAATAATGATTTGATTTCTAGTATGTATGAGGATGCTTCAGAAAACTATAAGGAAGATGCATGTATGGTTTTTGAAAAGGGTAGCACCTCTAGTGATAAGAAATCTGAAAAAGGCTTTGATGATTCTAAAAGCAAACATATAGAGGAAGGTGAAGTAGATCTTAAAGGTGAACTTATTAGTGCTCTTAGTGCTTTGAAAAAGGAAAGAAAGAAGAATGCTAGACTCAAGGATAAGTTGGATGAATGTTGTATGGAGAGAGATGATCTTATAGAAAGTCTTGACTTCTCTATAGCTAAGACACAAGAACTCAAGGATGAGTTAGAGTCTAAGGTTCTTGAGTATAGTGAGTTAGAACAGAAAATGGCTTCTTTGAAAGAGGAAACTAAAGGGTACAAGGATAAGCTTCACAGGTTTCAAGATAGCTCCAAAAAGGTTAAGTCTCTCATCAAAGGTCAAAGAAAGACAACAGATAAAACAGGCCTTGGTTTTGTTAAGCATCACAAGGAACAAGTTGGAGAGTCTAGTAAGAGACTCCAAAAGGAAGAGAGTTCTGATGAGGAAAGTATTTCAGATCATGAGTCCTTGAATGATAGATGCACAGAAATAGAAAACAGAATTCAGAATGAGAAGAAGAAGTTTTCAGAACCTAAGAGGTCAAATAAAGGAAAGTTTCAAGGCAGATGTTTTGCTTGTCACAGGTTTGGTCACATAGCTTCACATTGCATGGCTCAAGTGAAGAAGGTAAATGACAGTTTCAGAGGTGGTAATTTCTTTCAAGGGTATTGCTACTCTTGTCAACAGTTTGGGCACAAGGCGAGTTTATTGCAAGGCAAATATCAGGAACAGGTTTGATCAGAACAGGTTTGGTCAAGTTTGTAGTTTGTAGTTTGGTCGAATAGGTTTGGTCAGAACAGGTTTGGTCAGAACAGGTTTGGTCAGAACTGGTGGATTCAAAGAATAGGTATGCCTAAAAGAAATAACATTGTTACTTGTTATAAGTGCAACAATGAAGGTCACACAGTCAGACAGTGTAGAGCTAAAATTCTAGAATACAGGAACAGGAACAGTGGCATGATCAGGTCCAAGGATCAAGGCATGGATAAAAATAGGGATGAGAACAAGAACAAGAACAGTGATAGGAATAGGAATATGGACAAAGAGTTCAAGAGAAGGCCCGACAAGGAAGTTATAGACGCTGATGATGATCAGTGCCTAATGGGAGTTTTACTCCCACCCTAGAATTAATCACCTCATCAGGAGGTGGGGGAGGGACTAAGCTAAGAGGCTAATTCTTAGTCCCGAGCCCCAAAGGTGGCCCTTTGCCATTGATGACAAAGGGGGAGAGATATGAGTAAGGGGGAGAGCTTCAAAGTGAAGAGGAAAGCTTCAAGTCAGGGGGAGCAAAACTTCAAAGGAAGATTCTCAGTTGTTAGCACAGTTGGTTTCAGTTGGTTTCAGTTTTGGCTCTTGAGAAGTGTTTTCAGTAAAGGTTTGCCATCAATGACAAAGGGGGAGATTGTTGGCAATTTTGGGTACTTTGGGTACATTGCCTTTGCTCAAATGTATAAGTTGTCATTGATGTCAAAAGGCATTTTTGTGTTGATATCAAAAGAGTGTGATGTCAAGAATATCTTGAGAAGCTTCATTATGTTAAAGGGTTTTTATTAAAACCATGGTGACAAGGCTAAAGGTTTTTCTTAAAACCATTTGGACTCATTAAGGGTTTTTATTAAAACCAAGCTTAACTTAATGCAAAGGTCCATGTTTATTATTAATAATTAAATTAACTCAAACCTTTGTCAAAGGTCCAAGTTTAATTTATTATTAATAAAATAATAATATTTATTATTTTAATTATTATTAAAGGGTCTTTCAACCCTTAAGCGACGGAAGAAAAAAGAATTCTTTCACCGATATGTTGCCATCGTTGGAGGAGCGCCGACGTCAAACAGTTAAGGAAGAATGGCTATATAAGTGGGGATGATTTTCTAAAGTGAGTACCTCCGATTAATATTGATATCTACGATTTGTGGTTACTCTGTATTTTTCGATTTGCGCTTGGCATCTACGATTTGCACTTTCTTTTATTTGCTTTTATTGCCTCTATTTGCATTTGCTCCTTACCTTTCAAACAACGCTTGGTGTCTTCGAGTTGAGCTTGCTCGTGTCTTCGAATCTCCGATTGACGTCTTTGAAACCGTGCTTGGCATACTCGGATTTGAGCTTGGGCTGCATCCTTACTTTTTGTGTGACGGCAGTGGATTGGCAATTGCTCCTAAACTGCATTTTTTAGACTGTGCTGTGAGATGACTAATGCAAGCATTCAGTGACTTACGTCTTGGACAGCGCTCACCAGTTTGCATGTGGTTTGTGGAAGACGTTTACGTTTTCCAGATTCTTGGCATCAAAGGAAGATAAAAGAGAGGGCAGCGCTGTAGTATTTCATTGGGCACTTGTGACCCAACGACGGTGGCATTTAAGCGAAAGCGCTAGAAGGCAGAGGTGCCGAGTTCGATTCTCTTCATTGGTAATTTTCTTTTGGTCACGGTGTGCAAAGGATAGTGGCTGTGAATGCGCGGGAGGTATAAGGTTAAGGTATCATATTTGTTTTGACATTGTTTTATTGATGTTTAATGTTTATGTGGAGTAATAAGGTGTAAAGAGGTTTTACTTTGTATATATATTGTACTTTGGTGGTTTTTACTAAGTTGGAGAAATAAGGTGTTATTTTGGATCTTTATTATTGTGTATTATTGTATAGTTGCTAACTCTAATTAGTGGCAAATTGAGAGTTAGTGTTGTGACAGATTTTGAGTTCTCCTTCTTCATCAAAGTAAAGGTATGGGCAACTTCTTCCATGTATGTTGTTTATGGTATATTTTCTAAAATTGAGTTTGGAGTGAAAAGGTTGTCTACTAGGTATTCTTTGGTGTAAATCTTATTTTCTGGATATTGAAGATTGTTTATGCATTAAAGTCATTGATGAATTTTTGGGTGAATGCATAATTCTGGTTGAGGAAGAGGAAGCATTTTTGCACTAGGGTTTATGTTAGTAAGTCTTGCTACTTGCATTGAGATGATGAAACCCTAGTTGTTGGTGAAAAGAATATAAGTATCATTGTTATATGAGATATTGCATGGTTGGCAATTGTTGGGTTGTGTTTCATATTCTTGAGAAAAGCATACTACATCTATCTTATTCTTTTGAGATTGATATTGAGTTGAGATTGAGATTGGGAGTTAAGTATAGAACATATTGGGTCTCTAACAATTCTCTTTATGTTTCTATGAGATTTGAGATTGAGATTGGGAGTTAAGTATAGAACATATTGAGTCTCTAACAATTCTCTTTATGCTTCTATGAGGTTTATGAATCACATTGGGTCTCTAACAATTCTCTTTGTGGGTTCATGCTAAGCAAGTTTTTCTTGGTGAGCTTGCTGAGGTTTTGGACAGGTTCGATGGGGACTTGTGAGCAGGTTTTGGACAGGTTCCGATGGGGACTTGTGAGCAGATTTGGACAGGTCCTAGCAGAGGACTTGTGAGCTGAGTTTTTGAGAGTTCTATCAGAGAACTTGAGGACAGAGGTGCATTGGTTCTTTGAGAAGAACCTGAGGACAGATTTGGCAAGTCTTTGAGAAGGCTTGTGTGGAGAGGATTGATTTGTTCAAAGAGTTGGACAGATCTGACAGACAGAGGAAGACTTGTACTAGACCGACTGATTATGTTTGGTACAGGTAGCTGAGCTACTGTGGACGTGATCATAGAAGGCAGAGGTCTCTTAGGCTAAGCATTGAGGACAGGAGGTCTTCGATGGAAAGGAGTTCCACGTGCTGGCAAGAGGTAGAGGCAGTTGATCTTCTGAGGGATCATTTCCAGAGCAGAGGGAAGGTATCTCCTTTGAGCAGAGGCTCATAAATTTAGATTGGGGGAAGGTGTCTCCTTTGGGCCGAGGCTCATAAACATTGTAATTGGGAAGGTTTCCCAAAGAACTTTGAGATAACTTTTAGAGAAAAGTTTTGTGGACGTAGCCCAGGCATTTTGGGTGAACCACGTTAAAATTGGTGTCACTTTGTGGATGATATTGTGCATTGTTTTGATATTGCTTTGGGTATATTGCTTTACTATTTTGAAGTATAAAGGAATAAGTAAAAAGAGGTCTTATACTGTTCACCCCCCTCTCAGTATAAGCTTGTGTTCTTCAATTGGTATCAGAGCGGGTGCCTTCAAAAAGTTTAACAACTTGAAGGAAAAGCTAGTAAAGAACACAATGGATCATTCAAGTGGCAATGCAACACCTATTCTTGATGGGTCAGATTTTGGTCTTTGGAGTGCAAGGATGAAGGTTCATCTAATGGCACTTGGGAATGAGGTTTGGGAAGTGATTGAAGATGAGTACACTATTCCTGAACATGGTCCTAATACTAAAGAAGAAAGGCTCCTACATCACAGCAATTCAAAAGCAATGAATGCAATCCTGAAAGGCTTACAGAAAGCAGATCTCACCAAAGTGATTCAACTGCAAGACAACTAGTGAAATGTGGAATCAGTTGAAGGTGGTTCATACAGGTGATACAAATGTCAGAAAGGCCAAGTTGAGACACTTCAAAGGTATGTTTGAACAACTCAAGATGAATGATGATGAAAATATTAGTGACTACATGCTTCGTATGGATGAGGTTGTTAACTCCATGAAAGACTTAGGTCTTGAGCTTGCTGAAAATGATGTTTGTGATAAGATTTTAAGATCTCTTCCTAATAGATTTAGTGAAAATATTTCTGCTATTGAGGAAGCTAAAGATTTGGATAAGTTGAAAAAGGATGAGCTCCATAGTATACTTGCAGCATTTGAGTTAAGAACTCAAGTGAAGGTTGATGTCAAGAAGGAGGCAACTTTCAAGGCTACCAAGAAATCCAAAGGTAAACAACTTCAAGAGAGTGATGAGTCTTCTAGTGATGAAGAGGCATATTACAACAAGAAAGGCAAGTTCTCTAGAAAGCACAAAAATATGAAAAACGTAAGATGTTTCAATTGTGGAAAGTTTGGTCATTATGCTACTGACCATCTTATTGCCAAGGATGAAAGTGATGAAGATAAACAGGACTTGTAAGAGCAAGGATTCCGAAAAGCACAAGCATCATAGGAAAAACAAAGATGAGCACAACAATCAAGGAAAGAGGTATTCTCACAAACACAAGAAGAGTTTCTACCTAGACAAAGCAAGTAAGTGTTCTAGTAGTGATAGTGAAAGTTCTTCAAGTGATAATGAAAATGAGATGTTGTTCATATCAGAAAAAGAGGAAGAACCAAAACATAGATTCATTATCATGAAATGTCTTAGATGTGGAAATTTTGGTCACCTTGAGGATGATTGCACAAATAATGATTTGATTTCTAGTATGTATGAGGATGCTTCAGAAAACTATAAGGAAGATGCATGTATGGTTTTTGAAAAGGGTAGCACCTCTAGTGATAAGAAATCTGAAAAAGGCTTTGATGATTCTAAAAGCAAACATATAGAGGAAGGTGAAGTAGATCTTAAAGGTGAACTTATTAGTGCTCTTAGTGCTTTGAAAAAGGAAAGAAAGAAGAATGCTAGACTCAAGGATAAGTTGGATGAATGTTGTATGGAGAGAGATGATCTTATAGAAAGTCTTGACTTCTCTATAGCTAAGACACAAGAACTCAAGGATGAGTTAGAGTCTAAGGTTCTTGAGTATAGTGAGTTAGAACAGAAAATGGCTTCTTTGAAAGAGGAAACTAAAGGGTACAAGGATAAGCTTCACGGGTTTCAAGATAGCTCCAAAAAGGTTAAGTCTCTCATCAAAGGTCAAAGAAAGACAACGAGATAAAACAGGTCTTGGTTTTGTTAATCCTCACAAGGAACAAGTTGGAGAGTCTAGTAAGAGACTCCAAAAGGAAGAGAGTTCTGATGAGGAAAGTATTTCAGATCATGAGTCCTTGAATGATAGATGCACAGAAATAGAAAACAGAATTCAGAATGAGAAGAAGAAGTTTTCAGAACCTAAGAGGTCAAATAAAGGAAAGTTTCAAGGCAGATGTTTTGCTTGTCACGAGGTTTGGTCACATAGCTTCACATTGCATGGCTCAAGTGAAGAAGGTAAATGACAGTTTCAGAGGTGGTAATTTCTTTCAAGGGTATTGCTACTCTTGTCAATAGTTTGGGCACAAGGCAGTTTATTGCAAGGCAAATATCGAGAACAGGTTTGATCAGAACAGGTTTGGTCAACAGTTTAACAGTTTGGTCAAAGTTTGGTCAGAACAGGTTTGGTCAGAACAGGTTTGGTCAAAACTGGTGGATTCAAAGAACAGGTATGCCTAAAAGAAATAACATTGTTACTTGTTATAAGTGCAACAATGAAGGTCACACAGTCAGACAGTGTAGAGCTAAAATTCTAGAATACAGGAACAGGAACAGTGGCATGATCAGGTCCAAGGATCAAGGCATGGATAAAAATAGGGATGAGAACAAGAACAAGAACAGTGACAGGAACAGGAATATGGACAAAGAATTCAAGAGAAGGCCCGACAAGGAAGTTATAGACGCTGATGATGATCAGTGCCTAATGGGAGTTTTACTCCCACCCCAGAATTAATCACCTCATCAGGAGGTGGGGGAGGGACTAAGCTAAGAGGCTAATTCTTAGTCCCGAGCCCCAAAGGTGGCCCTTTGCCATTGATGACAAAGGGGGAGAGATATGAGTAAGGGGGAGAGCTTCAAAGTGAAGAGGAAAGCTTCAAGTCGGGGGAGCAAAACTTCAAAGGAAGATTCTCAGTTGTTAGCACAGTTGGTTTCAGTTGGTTTCAGTTTTGGCTCTTGAGAAGTGTTTTCAGTAAAGGTTTGCCATCAATGACAAAGGGGGAGATTGTTGGCAATTTTGGGTACTTTGGGTACATTGCCTTTGCTCAAATGTATAAGTTGTCATTGATGTCAAAAGGCATTTTTGTGTTGATATCAAAAGAGTGTGATGTCAAGAATATCTTGAGAAGCTTCATTATGTTAAAGGGTTTTTATTAAAACCATGGTGACAAGGCTAAAGGTTTTTCTTAAAACCATTTGGACTCATTAAGGGTTTTTATTAAAACCAAGCTTAACTTAATGCAAAGGTCCATGTTTATTATTAATAATTAAATTAACTCAAACCTTTGTCAAAGGTCCAAGTTTAATTTATTATTAATAAAATAATAATATTATTATTTTAATTATTATTAAAGGGTCTTTCAACCCTTAAGCGACGGAAGAAAAAGAATTCTTTCGTCGATATGTTGCCATCGTTGGAGGAGCGCCGACGTCAAACAGTTAAGGAAAAATGGCTATATAAGTGGGGATGATTTTCTAAAGTGAGCACCTCCGATTAATATTGATATCTACGATTTGTGGTTACTCTGTATCTTTTGATTTGCGCTTGGCATCTACGATTTGGCTTTTTTAATTTCCATTTTTCATTCCTTATTTCATTTGCTTCTTAAAACTTGGTGTCTTGAGTTGAGCTTGCTCTGTCTTCAATCTCCGATTGACGTCTTATGAATGGGACCGTGCTTGGCATACTCGGATTTGAGCTTGGGCTGCATCCTTACCTTTTTGTTGATCGGAGTGGATTGCAATTTTTAAAATTTTGTTTGCATGTGGTTTGTGGAAGACGTTTACGTTTTCCAGATTCTTGGCGTCAAAGGAAGATAAAAGAGAGGGCAGCGCTGTATTATTTCGTTGGGCACTTGTGACCCAATGACGGTGGCGTTTAAGCGAAAGCGCTAGAAGGCAGAGGTGCCGAGTTCGATTCTCTTCATTGGATTTTTCTTTTGGTCACGGTGTGCAAAGGATAGTGGCTGTGAATGCGCGGGAGGTATAAGGTTAAGGTATCATATTTGTTTTGACATTGTTTTATTGATGTTTAATGTTTATGTGGAGTAATAAGGTGTAAAGAGGTTTTACTTTGTATGTATATTGTACTTTGGTGGTTTTTACTAAGTTGGAGAAATAAGGTGTTATTTTGGATCTTTATTATTGTGTATTATTGTATAGTTGCTAACTCTAATTGGTGGCAAATTGAGAGTTAGTGTTGTGACAGATTTTGAGTTCTCCTTCTTCATCAAAGTAAAGGTATGGGCAACTTCTTCCATGTATGTTGTTTATGGTATATTTTCTGAAATTGAGTTTGGAGTGAAAAGGTTGTCTACTAGGTATTCTTTGGTGTAAATCTTATTTTCTGGATATTGAAGATTGTTTATGCATTAAAGTTATTGATGAATTTTTGGGTGAATGCATAATTCTGGTTGAGGAAGAGGAAGCATTTTTGCAATAGGGTTTATGTTAGTAAGTCTTGCTACTTGCATTGAGATGATGAAACCCTAGTTGTTGGTGAAAAGAATATAAGTATCATTGTTATATGAGATATTGCATGGTTGGCAATTGTTGGGTTGTGTTTCATATTCTTGAGAAAAGCATACTACATCTATCTTATTCTTTTGAGATTGAGATTGAGTTGAGATTGAGATTGGGAGTTAAGTATAGAACATATTGGGTCTCTAACAATTCTCTTTATGTTTCTATGAGATTTGAGATTGATATTGGGAGTTAAGTATAGAACATATTGAGTCTCTAACAATTCTCTTTATGCTTCTATGAGGTTTATGAATCACATTGGGTCTCTAACAATTCTCTTTGTGGGTTCATGCTAAGCAAGTTTTTCTTGGTGAGCTTGTTGAGGTTTTGGACAGGTTCGTGGGGACTTGTGAGCAGTTTTGGACAGGTTCAGTGGGGACTTGTGAGCAGATTTGGACAGGTCCTAGCAGAGGACTTGTGAGCTGAGTTTTGAGAGTTCTATCAGAGAACTTGAGGACAGAGGTGCATTGGTTCTTTGAGAAGAACCTGAGGACAGATTTGGCAAGTCTTTGAGAAGGCTTGTGTGCAGAGGATTGATTTGTTCAAAGAGTTGGACAGATCTGACAGACAGAGGAAGACTTGTACTAGACCGATTGACTATGTTTGGTACAGGTAGCTGAGCTACTGTGGACGTGATCATAGAAGGCGAAGGTCTCTTAGGCTAAGCATTGAGGACAGGAGGTCTTCGATGGAAAGGAGTTCCACATGCTTGGCAAGAGGTAGAGGCGGTTGATCTTCTGAGGGATCATTTCAGAGGAGAGGGGAAGGTATCTCCTTTGAGCAGAGGCTCATAAATTCAGATTGGGGGAAGGTGTCTCCTTTGGGCCGAGGCTCATAAACATTGTAATTGGGAAGGTTTCCCAAAGAACTTTGAGATAACTTTTAGAGAAAAGTTTTGTGGACGTAGCCGAGGCATTCTGGGTGAACCACGTCGTTAAAATTGGTGTCACTTTGTGGATGATATTGTGCATTGTTTTGATATTGCTTTGGGTATATTGCTTTACTATTTTGAAGTATAAAGGAAAAAGTAAAAAGAGGTCTTATACTGTTCACCCCCCCTCTCAGTATAAGCTTGTGTTCTTCAATAATAGTGCGATGTTTTAGAAATACTACTCTACTACGATACAATGCATAGATATTAGAGGTGAAGTTTTGGTATTGTGAAGGTTGTTGTACAAAAATGTCAAGAAGGATGTTAAATTATGGAATATTTGTATTCACACAAAAAATTGAAAAAGATCTAAAAATAAAAAATAAAAAATTCAGACATTTTATGTAAAATGATGTAGGTTTCTAGCTATAGCAACTCAATTGAGATGAGAATTGATTTTTTTTGTAAACTCTCAAGCTCTAAAGAAGAGAGTTGTAATTTGTCAAGGGTGGGGAATCCAAGTACAACCCCTTGTTCTCCAACAAAAAAAAATTACAAGATTTTAATTTAGGTTTCTTTTTTTAAAGTCTAGAAGTTTAATCGATTAAGTTAATGTTATGTGGTCAAATATTAAAGTTCACCCAATTGGAACCTTAGTTGATGGTTTGATCTATGCATGCGATCTTTTTGGGACATATCATTATACTTGAAAAGCTATTTTTAATCCTAAACACACTTTTAGGGTATAACTTTATATTAAGGATGAAATTTGTTTTGATCCATTCAAGATATCATTGGAAATATTAGAGGGAGAACAACAATTTTAGATATAAATATTACCAACTAATTTATGAAAAAATGCTCTATTTTTATATATTCATAATCAAAATGCATCTCTAGACATATTGACACATTAGTAAGGGGTAAAACAAAGGATAAGTCATTTATATGTAATTTTCATTTTATATGCACTTTGTAACTCATGGAAGATGAATCACCATATTTCCATATGGGTGACCTTCTAATTTATAGAAGGTGAAACACCATGTTTTCATAAGGTGGATTTCCAATATTCCAATTGTATAAAGAGAGATGCATCCTTGACTGTAAAAAACATGAGTAGTAGATGAAATGTTATAGTCTCACATCTCTTCTCATAGATTTTTTTGGCTGAATATTAAGGGGTTGTACTTGGGTCCCCCACCCTTGATAAAATTACAACTATCTTCTTTAGAGCTTAAGAGTTTACAAATAGATACACTTCTCATCTCAATTGAGATGTTATAGCTAAAAACCTACACCATTTTACATAAAATATTTGAATTCTTTATTTTCATTTTATGGATTTTTTCAAATTTTTCTATGAATACAAATATTCCATAATTCATCACCCTTCTGACATTTTTCTATAGCAGCCTTTACAATACCAAAACTTCACCTCTATTATATATGCATTGCATCTTAGTAGAGTAATATTTCCAAAACATCACACTATCATAGTCCGCTTTACCAAATTTTGATTGCTAGTTTCCTTCTTGAAACACAAGTGCAACCACAAAAATTATAATAAATAGTTTATATGAAAACACATTATTGTTACAAAATAAATCAAATATTACTGATGGAAAACATTTTTTTTTGAGAAAAAGGTAAAAATTTTATTGAAAAAAACTCAAATTATACATTTATTGTTGATAACCTGCCTTTCTTGGCAAGGCTCAAAATGTGGCACAACTCTGTTCCTTTGACTGTCCAACTTTTAGAAGTTTTAGTCCCTATTGGATGACCCTTATATAAAACTTGACGAAGCACTGCATTCATTCTGATTGATTCATTATAAAGGTTACAATGTAGTTATGAGTTGGTTTATCAAACCAACTTGGTGGTTAATAAACCAACCTAGAGAGCGCTACCCTTTTGCAAATAATGTAATGAAAATGACATATATGCTAACATCCCCCCTTATTACATTATTGGCAAATTCCAATAGTATCTCGAAACTTTTCATATTTGATACGTCCAAGTGCTTTGGTAAAGATATCGGCAACTTGCGCATCAGTAGGAATGTATTGAAGTTGTATATGGTGCTTGGGAACTTCATCTCGAATGAAATGACATCTGGTATCAACATGTTTGGTACGTTCATGAAAAATTGGATTTTTGACAAGATTCAAAACACCTTGATTGTCGCAAAACAAATGAAGAGGAAGATTCTTTGGAAGACCCATGTTTGTAAGAATGTGACTTAACCACATTATCTCGCAGACTGCTTCACTGGTTGCACGATATTCTGCTTCTATAGAAGATAAAGCAACCACATGCTGCTTCTTACTGTGCCATGAGACAGGTCCAGATCCTAGATGAAAAACATATCCAGAAGTGGATTTACGATCATCAATGGATCCAGCATAATCCGAGTCCGTGTATCCTAGTAAGAAAAACTTATTATTCTTTTTGTATTCCAGACCATAATTTGTACTACCACGAACATAATGAAGAACTCTTTTTGTTGCTTTCCAGTGACTCATCTTAGGCTCTTGCATGAACCTTGAAAGATATCCCACAACAAAACTGAGATCTGGCTTGGTATTTGTCAGATATAGGAGACTCCCAATCAATCGGCGATAGAGAGTACCATCTACCTGAGGTGATTCATCATATCGAGATAACTTAAGTCCTTGCTCCATTGGAGTTGCTTTTGACTTACAGTTAGTCATCCGATATTTTTCTACTAAAGTCTTGGCATATTTCTTTTGTGTTACTCTAATATGAAATCTTTGCTGAGTAACTTCTAAACCAAGACAATAGTGCAGAAGTCCTAGATCTATCATTTCAAATGATTGCTTCAAATCATTTTTCACTAAGTCAATCATTCTTTTCGAGCTTCCTGTTATGATCAGATCGTCTACATAAAGTACAAGGATCACTATATCAGAACCATTTTTCTTAATATAGAGATTTGCATCTCGAAGGACTTCTTTTGAATTCATGTTGCACAAGGTGACTGTCTATCTTGATATACCAAGCTCGAGGAGCTTGTTTTAGCCCATACAAGGATTTGATCAACTTGCATACTTTTTGTTCTTGCCCCTCGACCACGAATCCTTCTGGTTGAGTCATGTATACTTCTTCCTGTAAGTCACCGTTCAAGAAGGCACTTTTAACATCCATCTGATGCAACTTCCACCCAAACTGAGCTCCCATGGCACAAAGTACTCGAATGGTAGTCATTTTTGCAGTAGGGGCAAAAGTCTCTTCATAGTCTATGCCTTCTTTCTGAGCATATCCCTTAGCAACAAGTCGGGCTTTATGCTTATCAATAGATCCATCTGCCTTATACTTCACTTTGAACACCCATTTGCAGCCTATGGGTTTCTTTCCTGTTGGAAGATCGACTAACTTCCAAGTATTATTTTTTATGAGAGACTTATGTTCTACATCCATGGCCTCTTTCCACTATGGTTTATCAAGTGCAGATTGAACCGTTGTGGGTTCATTTGCATTCAATGTAGACATATAAATCTTTTCTTCATCTTCATCTTCTTCTCTATCATTTTCTGTACCCACTGACAAATCATCAAAGTGTTGACAAAGTTCGTCAACCTCTGAAGTAGATTCCTCTGCTCTCATCTGCTGAGTCATACTGCGAGTACATGGCCTATCTAGAGATAGATCTGGAAGGGAATTCAACTTAGCATCTCTCAAAGTGCTAGTATACCATTTTGGGACTTTTTGTTGTTGTTGTGGAAGTTGAACCTCCTTCTTAGGTTCTTCTTCATCTAGGTATACAACTGTGGATGTGTCTTTTGATGTGAAAGCTTCATCAAATACAACATCTCTACTTACGTGTGTCTTCTTGGTCTTAGGATCAATCAATCGATAACCTTTTGAATACTCATCATAGCCAAGAAAGATACACTGCAGGGTTTTCTCATCCAACTTCCTCCTTTTCTGTTTTGGAATGTGCATGAATGCTTTACATCCAAACACCCTTAGATGAGAAATGGAAGGTTTCTTACCACTCCAAGCTCCTTGTGGTGTTTTCCCTTGTAGAGCTCTAGTGGGTGCTCTATTTAGGAGGTATAATGTTGTGTTTACTGCTTCTGCCCAATATTGATCCTCAAGATGTGCTCCCTTTAGCATACATCGAACCATTTCCATAATGGAATGATTTCTCCTTTTTGCAACTCCATTCTGCTGAGGTGTATAGGTTGTAGTCAGTTGTCTTTTGATCCCATGTTTCTTAAGAAACTCTAAAAACTCTTCAGAGGTGTATTCCCCCCCTCGATCTGAGCGGAGGGTTTTTATCAAACAACCCGACTCCTTCTCAACAAGTTTCTTGAATTGTTGAAAGTAGAGAAATGCTTCTGATTTCAACTGAAGAAAGAAAACCCACATCTTTCATGAGTAATCATCAACAAATAGTTGAAAATACTGCTTCCCACCATAGCTGGTTGGCATAGGACCACATAGATCGGTATGTACCAGCTCTAAAGGGTTTGTAGCTCGAGAGGAGCTAGCTTCAAAAGGTACTCTGTGTTGCTTCCCTGCTAAGCAATCCAAGCAAACTGGTAAGATAGATGAGAGTGGTGGAAGACCTTTCACCATCCCATATTTGTGTAATTCAAGCAAATATCTAGAACTGAGGTGCCCATAACGTCTATGCCATAGAGAGGTGGCCTCCTTTGTAGTTGCAACCAGAGCAACATGAGGAGTTGAAAGTGCATCTAGAATGAACAAGCCATGTTTGTAGGATCCGGTTGCAACATGTTTACCACTGTGGGTGATAAAACATCTCTTCTTGCCTTTGACAACTCGAAACACGACATCCATGTTTCTATCCAACATTTGTGTGACTGAGAGCAGATTATTGGCTAAACCTGGAACATAGAGAACTTTCTCAATTTGACAATTACCATCAGGAAGGGACACAAAAATATCCCCTTCTCCCTTTACTTGATAGACTTGATTGTCAGCAATTGTGATTGGCTTACCCTCTTTCTCCACAAAAGTATCAAACCATGATTTGTCCCCAGTCATGTGTTTGCTAGCTCCTGAATCAATATACCATACAACATCTATCTGGGAAGATGAAGTATGGGTCATGAGCACCTTGTGTGCTCTTTCAGAGTCAGAATTTGAATCGGACCCAGGAGAATCTGAGTCTGAGTTGGAGTCAGCATAAGCAACATGGCCTTTAGATTGCTTATGTTTGTTGTATTTCTGTTTGTTTTTGCCCTTCTTCTGAGGACCTCTATCATTTTGTTGCTTGTTTTTGAACCAACACCTGTTGGTGTCATGGTTATTCATATCACAAATCTTGCAATATTTTGTATCCTTCTGCTGATTTTGCTTCCCTTTTCCTTTGGAAGAAGGACCCCCTTTTTGAAACTGACCTTGTTTTTTACCACTTTGTTGTGTGGAAAGAGCATTATCTGGCATATCATCTTTCTGGACCTGAGTTGCCTCCTCAGTCTAAAGCAAATTTACCAGCTCCACAAATGATACTTGTCTACCCGAAACATTGAGAGAAGTGATCAACATCTTGTAGGAATTTGGCAATGCTCTCAAGATGATAGAGTTCAAGATATCATCATCCACTGGTTTTCCCATGGCATTCAATTTGGCTTTCAAGTCAGCCACTCTGCAAAGGAATATATCAACTGTTTCCCTAGAATTCATACTGAGATTATGTAGTTGAGTTTGAAGGTGTAGAATAGTGGATTGATTCTTTCCTTCATATACTGTGATCAAGGCATCCCAAGCTATCTTACTAGTTTTGGCATCACAAATATGAGGTTGCACCTCATCTATAGTAGCAAGCAAGATAAACACGAGACTCTTCTTGTCTTTCTTATCCCAAGCATCTTGATCTGTTCCTATTGCCTGAGGGTGTTTTGTAGTGCCAGTCACTACATCCCATAAATCTTCCAACTGAAGTATGGCTTTCATCTTTGTTTTCCATGGAACAAAGTTAGGACCTTTCAACAATTGTGAATCTGAGAGATACTTATGAATTGTGGCCATTATGAAGGTTCCTTATATCACCAATTGGTCTCCCTTTCTTTATACCTACTAGATATTTATATTGTAACTATTCAATATATACCCGCCCTTACATGAGGGAGACTATAGGTATATATGAATAGTATACTACTCAATATGTACCCGCCCTTACGTGAGGGAGACTATAAGTACATATGAGAAGCACAATATATTGAACATAGGCGATACTGAAAGGGCATCGTGTTGTTAATGACACCTACCATAGAAAGTTTTATTCCTCATGCGTGGGGCGTAACTTCCCCTAAACACTTTGGAAAAAAAAACTTTCGTCAGGATTTACGCCTAACAACAATCACGATGTGGGTATGAAATGGAAAAAAAATTGGTTTGCCTTATTTCTCCCCGATGATTTATAGAGAACAAGCTCAGACGTCGTTGTTGCAGCTATATTAGGCGGCGAATATAGTAGTCCAAAGCACGACAACATTACCTGTAAGTGTGGACCAGAGGTATCTCAAATACCGAACGCTGTTGTGCAATAAATTGCACAAATAGGGTATAAATTTGGGGTCTTATATATTTTTTAATTTATGATTGTTAATGCAAGAAAAAAGAATATTTAAATGCAAAAGAAACAATCACAAATGCCCACAAATTTTAACTATAGGTGTCGGTTTCCACCGAAAATGCACCTATGTACAATGCCAATTTTTGTTTAAGATGTCGGTGTCCACCGAAAATGCATCTTTGTTACAATGATTTTTGCAAAATATGTGAGGTTTTGGTTTGCAAAAAAAGATAAAAATTGCCACTCATTTCTTGTTTTTTTTTAAAATGCAACTTTTGGTTTTCTTGTCAACAAAAAATGTGAAAAGTTGCTTATGGCAAAAAATACCTCTATGGGGTTTGAAATCCCAACCTCCCCTTGGCGAGTGTCTTTAGCAAGGACCTTGAACCACCTTGGCCACAATGGTGGTTGTGTCTTCAAAGACACCGCAACCGCCTTATTCCACTGTTGTCAGCGCATATGGAAAGACAGGCATGGAGGTTTGTGACGAGTCGCTGATGTGTGCCAAATTTGGGCATGGTTGGTTGCCACCACCAGCACTCTCCTCCACATCATGAAATCGTTATAACCGACATGTCACTAGGGTTTCCAGCAAATCAATCACCGATATGGACTCCATTTGGTTGTCGTCATAGCAAACATCGACATTGTCATGATCACCGCGTCTGACCTCCAATCACAACACTTAGCCCACTGTAGTAATGTAGGGTGGGAGCCACGACGAGGTGCCTGCTTCAATCATGTCACACAGAAAGCATGTTCTTGCTTTGAATGTCGTTCTCTTACACCTTATGCTTGCCTGGAGTTCACCAATCAACAAGGACAAAAACATTGTGTTTACGGCTCACTGCGTAGCAAATGGCACTTCTGGATCATCTGCACGCTCTGTGAGACATGCCGCCAACAACACTCTCCTTCGTTGAGGATAGATATGCCTGCTGCACACGTAAATATAGTCGCAAAAAGGTCTTAATGACTCTGGTCAAAATTGCAGATTATCTGCAAACACCGTCTGTTCAATCTCCGCCTATGCGTATTGAGATTCAACTTGGTCCGACTTCAATAGTCATGAAACCATTTCAAGGGGGAAGTGTTGTTGTTCAACAGGTGAACAGAACATGCTCTCATGCCACAGTATAAATATTGCAAATGAAAAAAAAACAAATATTCATCTATAGCATCAATGGATCTATTTTCCTAGAGTGCGATGGAATGGCAGAGAATGTACCATATTGTCCATGCACATTATCTAAAAGAAAAATTCTATGGCTCTGATACCATATAAAACTTGATGAAGCACAACATTCATTTTGATTGATTCATTATAAAGGTTACAATGTAGTTATGAGTTGGTTTATTAAACCAACTTGGTGGTTAAAAAACCAACCTAGAGAGCGCTACCATTTTGCAAATAATGTAATGAAAATGACATTTATGCTAACACCTTAAAGGTGTTCCATTTACCCTTTCCTTTTGAATCCATAGACTTCATCCTGAGTCTATAAAGCCCTCTTTCTATTCTTATCCTTCCTTTCTTAGTTCCCATATTGCAGTTGTTTCTGGAGTTGTGTCCATATATCTGCTTCATCCTCTACCATCTGAGAGTCCTCTTGGGTTTTAGCTTGCACTGTCTCTAAAAGTTTCCTAATTAGAGTGCCCCAGATTCTTTCCTCTGGTCTAAATTCCTCATTGAAAATCCTGTTATTACGTTCCAACCAAAGTTGCCAGCAGATGAAACCCAAACCCAAATCCCAAGCTATCTTCAAGGTCTTTGATTTGAATCTATTGGTCTTCCAATAGTCCCAAAAGTTGTTCTCAGTGAGAATGGATCTTTTTGATTGACAAAAAATATTGTACCACAAACTCCAGACTGTTTGGGCATAGGGACACAAAAAAGGAGGTGGCCCATTGTTTCCTCCTCTTGGTGACACATTACACACCAGTTGGGTCCAATAAATCCACGTCTCCTCATGTTATCTTGAGTCATAATACTGTTATGTGCAACCAACCACATAAAGCAATTTATCTTTGGCCATCCTTTGGGTTGCCATAATTGCAACCAAGGGGGCTTTGGACCAATTTGAGTGCTTTGGATAATCTTTCTATAACCTTCTTTGACAGTATAAATTCCTAATTGGGTATGTCCCCAACCAAGTTGATCAGGTCCATTACTCCTTGGCCACTTTCGTCTATCCAAGATTTCTTTCAGTTCTCTTTTCTCCTCAGCCCATTCTTCCCTCAACTCCTCTGGGACTTGCCACTGACTAAGATTGTCCTGCAGTTGATCTGGCATTTTAAAATAGTGGCTTATGAGATTCCACCCTTTCCTCTGAAAGTTTTCCTTGAGTCCTATTAAGTGGGGGTACTGATCAATTATGGGGGAAATGTTCCCAAGAATCTTCCCATAGTCTAGCAGTTTTGCCATCTCCCACTTTCCAGTATAACCCTTCTTTGATAAGTGATGCTCCTTTCTTTAGAGCTTTCCAGGTCTCTGATCCCTCTCCTGAAACTGGAAGACGAGGAAGATCTTTTGTATTTTGTGAGGGATAGTATTTAACTTTCAATACTTTGCTCCAGAGTTGGTCAGGATGAGTTAGCCATCTCCAATACAACTTGGTTGTTAGAGCTTGGTTGTTTGTCATTGTTGTTCTAATTCCCAAACCTCCAACTTCCTTAGGCTTGCAAACCTTGTCCCAACTGACTAGTGCCCTTGTGTGGTTACCCTGCACTCCAGACCAAAGAAAGTGTCTCATCATCTTGTCCAAATATTTTAGGATGCTCTTTGGGGCAGCCAAAATGGAGAATTTATACACTGGAATTGCTTGTAAAACTGATTTAAGCAATGTTACTCTTCCTCCAAAACTTAACCACCTATAGGTCCAATGCAAAAGTTTCGAGTGGATTCTATCTCTTATTGATTTCCAATATTTATTTTTGAGGCCCTTCTCTGTTAAGGGGATACCCAAATATTCTAAGGGTAGTGATGCCTCTGAGAATCTGAGGATGTGGGTTATCCATTCTCTTAATTTTTTTATCACATTAAAAAAACCACTATTGATTTTTCTTCATTTAGTAGTTGTCCAATAGCCGCTATGTAGCACTCCAACATTTTTTTGATATTGGTTGCTTCTCTTATTGTTGCTTCCCCCCACATTCCTGTGTCATCCACAAATTGGAGGTGAGTAATCTTTATGTTCCTGCTTATCCTTACCCCTAAAATGGTATTCTCTACTTTCCTCTTCTGTATGAGTCTTCCCAAGCCCTCCACAAAAATGATGAACAAAAATGGTGAAAGTGGATCCCCTTGCCGAATTCCTCTGGAAGCTTTGAATAGTTGGGATGGATTACCATTGATGAGCACTGAGAAAGAAACTGTAGAGATGCATTCCATAATCCATTTTATCCATTCTTCACTAAAACCAAATTTCTGCAGTATTTGGGCTAAAAATTCCCAACTTACTCTATCATATGCCTTGGATAAATCTAGCTTAAGGAACATACCTTTGTTTCCCTTTTGGCAAAGCTCGTAAATAGTTTCTTGTGCTATCACAACTCCATCCAAAATTTGTCTACCCTGCACAAATCCCCCTTGTTCTAGAGAGATTAACCCTGGTAAGATTTGTTTCAACCTATTTACCATCAATTTGCTTATGATCTTATAAACCACATTGCATAGAGCAATTGGTCTATAGTTAGTGAGATTTTCCATATCTCCACCTTTCGGGATGAGAGCCAAAAAGGTGTGATTCAAGGCTTTAAGGATTCTTCCACTAGTCCTGACTTCTTCTACTGCTTGGGTTACATCCTTTGCAATTATATCCCAATAGGCTCTATAGAACTCTACTGGAAATCCATCTGGACCTGGGGCCTTCCCTGTCTGCATATCAAAAACTATTTCTTTAACTTCTTCCTCTCTAATCTCTCTTAAGAGCTCCTCATTTTGTTTCTGTGAAATTAACATTGGTATGCTTTCTAAAATTTCCTCTTGGTGCTGAGTGGAAAGGTGTGGATTTGTAGTAAATAAAGTTGAAAAGTATTTATTTGCAGTTTCTTGCATACCTAGGGTAGTAGTTTCCCTATTTCCATCCCCTGTGGATAAGGCATCAATCTGATTATAGTGATTACGTGTTGTGGTTGAGTGATGGAAAAACTTTGTATTCCTGTCTCCCTCTTGCAGCCAGATTATTCTTGCTCGTTGTCTCCAGTAGGCTTCCTCTTTCTTGTCTAACTCTTCTTCCTCTTGCATCAAAAGACTTTCTTTGTGGAGAAGCTCTTCAGAGATAGGTTCTGAGCGGATCCTTTTTGCTATTTCTTGCACTCGAACTGAAATATTTGCTCTCTGTTGCTGGAAATCTGTCCGATGAGATTTACTCCATTTTTTTAATTTACCTTTGATAAAATTTAATCTGGAGTGAAGCTGAAATTGTGTTGTCCCATGTTCTGGTTTTCCTTGTTCCCACCATTGTTTCATTAGCTCTGGTAAGTCATTATTTTGGAGCCAAAAAGTCTCAAATCTAAAAGGATGATTCTTGACCTGAGGCCTTTTTCCTATG
Source organism: Wollemia nobilis (assembly GCA_028583015.1). Taxonomy (NCBI): domain Eukaryota; kingdom Viridiplantae; phylum Streptophyta; class Pinopsida; order Araucariales; family Araucariaceae; genus Wollemia; species Wollemia nobilis. Next base: position 15,872,748 of record JAQPPZ010016723.1, read on the forward strand.
TAGATAGATACTGGAAAATGGTCAGATGCTAACCGGTTCAAAATTTGTGATTTACAGTGCCAAAGGGTGGAGACTTTCTCCCCCACAAGAAACCTATCTAATCTAGATTTGATTGTGAATGCTCCTTTTCTCTTATTAGTCCATGTGTTGTTGCATCCTGGTGGGGGTATGTCAATCAAATCTAGGTACTCTGATTGAGCCAGCAACAACCTATCCTTCTCATTGAGCTGGGTCAAACCTCCTTCTTGATCCTGCACTGACATTTTAGCATTGAGATCCCCTCCCACTATCCAAAAGTCTTCCGGATGGGTTTCCCTCAACTGTTGTACTGCCTTCCATTGGATTTTTTGAGCTCGTACCTCTATCATGCCATAAAAATTAATTATCATCCAAACCAGCCCAGAGTCCCTCTCCCTAAGTCTGGTCATGAGGATTCCTTTGGCTGAAGCTGAGTCCATCAATTGGAAGCAGTTTTTATTCCATAAAGTGGTAATTCCTCCTGAAAATCCTTGAGAGGCTTGGGCCATAAAATATGCTTGCCCCCAACATTTCTTGGCAATATTTTCCATAGCTTCTAAGGAAGTTCTAGTTTCCTGTAGCAAAACCACATCTGGGTTGTTTTCTAAAATCATTTTCTTAACAACCAATTGTCTAGGGTGGTTGTTTAAACCCCTTACATTCCATGTGTTTATAATCATTGAGGGTCTGTATTGTAGAAGTTGGCAATGGACTTCACCAATCCAAATTCTCTCATTTGTTCTCCTTGTTGTTGTATTTTGTCCTTATTTATTTTTCTTCCCACCCTTTGTGAACTTGCATTCTTTGGTCGCTTCTCTATCTGGCTGATTCCTAGTGTTGGCTTCTCTCTGTTTTTCTCTGCCACTCCCATAATGATGTCTTTTGATGGATTTTGATCTTGTACATGCACTATCATTGCCCCTACCATATCATTTTGTTGAAACATAGATATCTCTCGGTGTTTGTTGTTGCTCTTCCCAAGCCCCTAACAAGTCAATTTGTTGGGGCCTAGATGTCTCTGATTCTTGTTGTTGTGTCATAATATTCTGATTTTCTTGACTCTCCCCAATTTTAAAATTTTGAGCAATTATAATTTGGGAGGGGTTTGTCTCCTGTGGGATGGGGGTGTGCTCTCGATGGATCTGTTGTTCTCCTTCTTGGTGTTGGCCCTTGTCATTGACCGGTTCCACCTCTGAATCCTCTTGCCCTTCCATTGGATCATCTAATTTAAGGATTTCATATTTATTAGAAGATGCCCTCCAATCTGGGCGTTGGTTCATTTTTCCTGCTTTAGTTGGATTTCATCCTCTTGCTTGATAATTATTTCTTTGGACTCTCCTTGTTACTGTTTGAAACCCTTCATCATTTTCTTTCTATGGGGGAGGGTTTTCAGGATTAGTTTTAGGTTGATGCATCTCCTCTCTCCCTATTTTAGGGTAGTTTCTTACTAGATGCCCATACTCATGGCAAGCTCTGCACCTAAAAGGAATCGATTCATAATCCACTTGTTGTCTCCATGTATTTCTTCCCACTCGCAATTCAATTTCTATTGGGAGTGGCTTTTCCAGGTCCATCTCCACACATATCCTTGCATATGTTGTTGATCCCCCTCTATTGATTCTCGTGATCTTCCTATATATGTGCCCAAGAGATTACCAATCATCCCAAGGATATCCTCTCTCCAAAATTCAAGCGGGAGAGCAAAGAGCTTTAGCCATATTGGGGTGGTCGATGGCTCCACACGAGGATCGAATGCAGGTCACCAGGGTTGCATGAATAAACCTGTCGGTCCAATGTTGTATGGTCCCCCTTCAAAAGCCTTGTTCCTATCTGAAACCAATATAAAATCTGCTACAAAGTACCCATTTGAAAGAAGCAAAATATCAACTTCTCCTTGGGGATCCCAATGTTTCCTTGCCTAGTTGTATAAGAAATGATGGGATGGCCTCAACCCCACAAATTTACAAATCAAAGCATGGGTGGATTTGTACATGATGTCTTCTACAATTAATTCTTCTGCAATCTCAAGGACAAGAACTGAGTCTGCTTGAGGAAAACACCCATTTCTCCGTGTTTGCTCTGGTTCTATGTCTTTTTGTTTGTTAGATTCTTGCATTTGTTTTCCAGCTTGTGCCTCTATGTGGACCTCTCTCCTACTGTTACCCTTAACTGTTTCTGCAAAAGATCGTTGGTTGAAGGACACATCTCCTTGATTGACTTGTGAATCATCAGTAGTAAAAATTTTTGGGGATGCTATGTGGGTTCCATTTTTGCTTATCTTCTCCTCAATATTTCCAGCACTATTTGATGGCCCACCAGGGTTGGGGGCCATTGAAAACCACATAAAATTGAAAAAACCCTAACAATTCACACCAAGAGAAAAATAGACAAATAAAAAGTACCTGCAATTGTTTTGAACATGGTACTCATGTGTTGTAAGTGAGTTGGAGAGGGTAGGGCAATCCTCCAAGGGAGGTCCCTGGTTTGAATCTCCACCCTACCAAAAGAACATTGGATACCCAAAATCCAGTTGATAATGTTGGTGCGGTCATGGTCGAGAGCGACTCTCGGGTGATTTTGATGGTGTAGAAACTCCTGGTCATGGTTTCTCATACCAAGGCGACCCCATAGGGGTTTTTTGCTAATTTAAAAAAAATGTTTTGAACACATTTTTATGCAAAGAAGTCCCAACCTAAGCCTTGCTTTCTACCATCACTTTGCCTCAAACCCTATTTCTCCTCCTCCTTTTGCTTCATCTCTCACCAATGAAAAACATTAAAGTAAATCTTAATCATTATTTGATTCAAGCAATCAAAATTTCCTTGTCAACTTCAGCTATACTTACTACTTCCTCTAACCATGGAAAGGAGAATTTAACTTCATGATACTCAATCAAAACTCCTCTATTGGCTAGCGCCTATCTGCACATTTGTTTCCTTCCCTTAAAGTATACGTAAATATGATTTCTTCAAACTCTTTAGCAAGATCTTGAATTTCCATAATTATCTCTTGTATGTTCCATGGAGCCTTTGCTTTTCTCAAAAATACATTTATTACTATGAGAGAATCACCTTCCATCCATACTCTATTCCATTTTATTTGTTTACATATTTTTAACCCTTCTAAAGCCGCCAAAGCTTCAACTTCATTATTTGTCTTAAATCCACTACTGAAAGCGTAATGAGAAAAAATATCTCCTATATTATTTCTAATTATTCCTCCTCATCCTGCTAGTCCTGGATTTATTTAACATCTCTTCTCATAGATTGCTTGTATTGTACTATATTTTTAAGTAATAAATTCATTACATAATTTTGTTGATATATATTTTTGTTCATTTTTTTTAGACTCTACGATTTCTAAATTACACTCTTTCTTGATCTTTCTTAACTCAAAATTCTAAGTTTTAGATAAATTATATTACAACAATCTATATTTTGAGTGTGTGTCCATAAACAGGAGATCAAAATATCCAAATTATGGGTATTAGATGTGATATCGCTTTGATTACCTATCTTGTCATAACAAATGATCTCAAGTGAGAACTAAAATGGACATCATCAAGACATTGGTCATTTCAAAGAGATGTTGAACAAAGTCCTCGTGAAATAGGGGAATGAGATGATGGATCAGTTTGTTCAAGTTCTTCAACGACTCCCTGCTACAAATTTACAACATTTTGTACACAACCTCTCACTGCCCTCATATCATTCAATATTCCTACTCCTTTTAAGGTGTAGGTGAATTTTAATATTCCTACTTTTGAAGAAAAAATTAATATTGATGCCCTAGAAACTAGTTAGATCAATTATCTTTATACTTGTCTATAAATGAATTCATCGACAATGAGAAAATCTCTTTTGCACTCTTGGAAGCTTCATTACATGTTCAAAATTGGTAGGAAGCATATCGTAACAAGGTTAAGAAGGAGAATGAAGATAAAATGGTATTCACATGGGATTATTTCATGGAGTTAATCAAGGAAGAATATTATACCATGGGAGCCTATGAAGACAATACATGCAAAGATAACAATTATGTTAAGGTGAAGACAAATCTATTTAATATTATACTAATGCTTTCCATTCCATGGTAGAAAAACCAAGTATTCAAGATATGGAAAGGCATCAAATCCTTAAGTATCGTAGTGGGTTGTAATGGTACATTCAAGAGGATATGAACCTCTTCAAATTCATATTATTGGGAGAGACATACAAAGTAGTTAAATTATAGTAGAAGGATAAAAACAAAATTAGAATAGGAGCGATAATAAAAAACTAGTTTGTCTTCAAAGTTTAAAAGGTTGAAAAATGATCTCAAGCTCCCACCATGCATCTTCTTTTGAAAGATCCCACCACTTGATTAGGAACTCCTAAATTTGGTGAGATCAAATAATATGAACTATGGACTATAAATCTACTAGCTGGAGAGTGATTTGACCTTCTTCATTAAATATTGGAAGCTTCATCTAATATTGCACCTTCTGGCTAATAACCTATTTAAGATTAGAAACATGAAAGATACATTAGATGCAAGAATGCAATGGAAACTCCAACTAATATTCCACTTCACCAATATGACGAACCACCTTGCAGGGGCCATAAAATCAAGGAGACAATTTTTTATTGGACTTGGTCTTCAAGGATAATTGTTTATAGGGTTGGAAGTGCAAAAAGACCATATCCCCCATGGAAAATTATTGTTAAGAATGATGTAATTCATGTTGCTACTTCATGTGATTCCAGACTTAGGTCAATTTGTCTTTACAGAGTTGTAGCACAAGTCATCATTGTTGCAAGAAATCATACACCTAAGTCACCTTAGAGTATTCTATAGCATAGTCTACCATTGACTGAGGTTTTTGAATATACAATACCTCAAGTGGGGATATTTTGAGGGAATAATGATAAGAAGTATTGTACCACCATTCAATTAAATATAGCCAATAAACCCAATGATATTACTTGTCTTGGGAATTGCAACAAAAATAAGTATCTAAATATTTGTTTACAATATTTGTATTGCCATATAATTGAGGTTGATAAGAAGAGGACACATTCAATTGAGTACCACTAAGATGGAACAATTTCTTCCAAAAATTGTTGTTGAAGATGAAATTTAAAAATAGAATCAAGAAATACCTTAGTAACCTTATTGGTTAAGAAGGGATGTTGCAGAGATAGAGGAATTTTGAGGAAATTATTTATTAAATACTTGGTATTAAAGTTAAGAGAGAAGTGATAAGTAGATAGAGTTAATTAATAGTTTGAAATGATGAAGAGTCGAAATTGATTAGACGTTTTTCGCAGGACTGCCCAAACTACCGAACTCGTTTCGGCCATATCTCACTCATCCGGACTCGGATTGAGCTAAAATTTTGAGGGTAGATGCCTGAAAAACCCTAGAACGTCTCCACCAATTTTCATATCATTTGGAGCAACACAGATCCTAGCGCATCCCTATGTGTGAACGAGATATTTGGCAAGCGGCTATGCGAGGGTTTCATCTGGGTTGAGTGCAAGCAGCTCCAGAGGTTGGTTTTTAGGGCCTTCGGGCCCTAGCGGCCAATATTTTTGTGGTTTATGCTCAATATTTTAGCAGGAAATGTTGCAGGGGATACAATATGGGTTAGAAATTTGTCTTTCAATAGATCATACTGTGAACTTGAGTGACAACGGCTTCCAATTTGCTGCACAAAAGAAAAGTGAAAACCATACCTTTCCACGACATCTAGGGCAAGGATTAAAGAGATCACAAAACAAGTTTCAAGTAGTTGATCAAAAAATGGCTCATATCTCAAGTGAATCTGGTGCTAAGGTGCACCCACAAAATAATTCTATTGTGAAAACCCCTATCAAGGGTAAGAATTTCGAAGACTCAGTCCCAAAAATGAATTTTAGGGATGCCCTTCATGGTGGACAGCCTCAGCCCAATGCTAATATCAATATTAGGGCTTCCCATAAACCTCTAAGAATGCCTAAGATTGATCCCAGGAAAATGGAGTCAGGATGTCTTAAAGCAGCTGATGGAACTCCTATTGTTAAGCTTGATATGGGTAACATTCAGACTGGCATTGAAGATTTGGAAAAAAGAGGACTAATTTGTCGGTTCGTGGGTTTTCGTCCGAGTCTATCTACTTTCAAAGTCTGGGCTACAAAAAGCTGGAAAACTAAAGGTGAGTTACAAATCTCTATTTATCCAAATGGTTATTTTCTTGTTTTATTTGCTAATAATGAAGATAGAGAGAAAAATTTTCAAGGGGGTCCTTGGTTTTTTGGAAGGGTAGGGCTTTTCATGAAGCCCTGGCATACTAAATTTAAATCCGAAGAAGAGATGCCTTCTATAGCTCCCGTGTGGGTTAGACTCTTTGGCCTCCCTATTGAATTTTGGAATCCTACTATTTTTTCTTCAATTGGAAACTCTTTAGGAACTTTTATGATGACTGTTGATTGTACTCAAAATTTTGAACATATTATTTATGCTCGGATTTGTGTTTTAATGGATTTTGACAAACCCCTACCTAAAAATATCACATTACAATTTGGGGAAGACACTTGGGAGCAAGTAGTGGACTATGAGAACATTCCTTTTCGTTGTAGAATTTGCCATGAATATGGTCATTTGGCGAGTGCTTGCCCAAATAAAATTCCTGATCAAAAGAAAGAAGATATAAACTCAACGAGTTTCCAAATACCTAAGAAGAAGAACACTCGAGAAAAAACTAGTTATGAAGGATCAATCAAAGTCATCTGCTAATATGTTTGAAATCCTTTCCACAAATGATGTCCCAAGTGAGGAAGAGGAAATAATGGAAACTAAAATCTTAGAAACACAATTTAAATATGAAGGGAAGAACTCGAGACAAACCAACAAATCAAAGGTTTTCAACGAGAAAAAAAAGGAGAAAATTTACACAAGAAAAACAATATTTCAAATGTCAAAACTTCAAATAATGCAAGTCCCAATATAGACTCCGTTGAACCATCTAGTAAAATTTTGGCTATGTACGAGCATTCTTCAAGGTTAGAAGCCATCTCAGATTCAATTGGAATAAGTCAAGAAACAGGGAAAAAAAATTGAAGATGGATTCTAATCAAAAAGTAGGTCGCAAGACCAATCAATATCATATGGTAAAAGAAGGTGAAAAGCTTGTAGAGGAAGGTAAGATTAATGCCCTTCCCAACTTTTTTAGCCCTGGTATTAATGAAGATCATCACTTGGAATATTAGAGGACTCAAAGGGAGTCTTTCAAAACAAAATGAAATTAGAAGAATGATTCGAATAAATCATCCACATCTTGTTTTCCTTCAAGAAACAAAGATGTCAATGGAGGATATGGACTTAATTGCCGATAAAATTTGGCCAGCTGGAAAAGTGGTTTCCCTCGGTTCCCAAGGGACTTCGGGTGGCATTGCTTGTCTTTGGGACCCAAAAGAGGTAGTTATTCACCATATGGTTGGCAGTTGGGGTTTGTTGGCTATAGCTATTCAAAGTAGACATTCCAACCAGATTATGCTCTGCATTACTGTTTATGCTCCGACTTCTTTGGAGGAAAAAAGAAGACAGTGGAAGGATATTACTCATATTATCTCTCATTTTCCTAAATCTTGGATCTTGATCGGAGGAGATTTCAATACCATCCTCTCTCTGGATGAGAAAAGGGGGGGAAATAGAAATTTGGACAAAAGCACTGACCTCATGAGCGAATATATTGCAAACCTCCATCTTGTGGATATCCAACCAGATAATGGCCTTATGACTTGGTCTAACAGAAGGCAAGGCTTAGCTTGTATAATGGAGAGATTGGATAGGTTTTTGCTCTCTAAAAATTTCTTAATCCATGGTCACATTCCTAAAGTGAAGACTCTTAATAATGTTGGTTCGGATCATTGGCCGATCATGGTGGAAATGTGAAAAACTAATGTGAGTTTCTCTCCTTTTCGTTTTCAATTAATGTGGCTTAGAGACATTTCCTTCGAGACCTCGTGTGCAACAATGGTGGAAGGAAGGTAAACCTAGGCATGGGACTAAGATGTTCTATTTTGCCAAAAGATTGCAATACATTAAATCCAAAATCAAGACTTGGAACTGGAAAGAGTTTGGGGATGTTCATAAAAAAAACATGAAGTTATTGCTCATCTTGAAAATTTGAATAAGAAAATCCATTTAGATGGCCTCACAGAGAAGAGAAGTGCGAATGAAATTAAACTCACAACTCGGTTAGAGGAATGGGAAAAAAGAGAAGAAATCTTATGGAAGCAAAAATCTAGAATTCAATGGCTCAAAGAAGGAGATCGAAACACAAATTTCTTCCACAAATCTCTTCTAGCTCGAAGATCTCACAACTTTATTTCTTCCTTAAAATCAGATTCTGGAGATGTTGTTTATACTTGGGATGGCATGAACTCTATTGTTGTTGATTACTTTTCCAATATTTTTGTTGCTACTCCTCTTGACTCGACTTCACAACAAAATGTTCTTCAAGCAATCCCTTCTCTTATCACTTATGAGGAGAACTCTATTTTGACTGCTCCTGTTACTATCAATGAGCTTCAACAAGTAGTTTTTAAAATGCAAAAAGGAAAACCCTAGGTCCTGATGGTTTTCCCATTGAGTTCTACCAAGAGTTATGGGATATCCTTCATGTTGATTTATTAGAGGTGGTGGAAGAAGCCAGGAAAGCCAAAGAAATTTTGAAGGTTATCAATAAAACTTATATTACTCTTGTTCCAAAAGCTCAAGAGGTTGATCATATCTCAACTTTTAGACCTATTGCTTTATGTAATGTTCTTCTCAAAATCATTACTAAAATCATGGCAGAAAGGTTGAAGCCTCTTTTGCATAAGATTATTTCCCCAGAGCAAGGGGGTTATGTGGAAGGACGTCAAATAGTAGATGAGATAGTTCTTGCTCGGGAAGCCATCCATTCCATGGATATGCAAAATTCTCCTTCCATGTTCATTCGGTTAGACTTATCCAAAGCTTATGATAGAGTGGATTGGCACTTCCTTATCAAAGTTTTGAGGCAATTTGGTTTCTCTAAGGATTGGATGGATTGGATTATGGGATGTATCTCTTCAGTTTCCTACTTAGTTCTTATCAATGGTAGGCCTTCTCAGTATTTCCCAACTTCCAGAGGTATTAGGCAAGGTGACCCGCTATCCCCTTATTTATTCATCATTCTTGTTGAATGCTTGGGTAGGACTATAACCAAAAAGAGGAAAACAAAACCCTTGAGGGAGTTACCATTGCTCATGGAGCTAGACCTATCTCTCATCTTCAATTTGTGGATGACTCTACTCTTTTAGGTAAAGCTACAGTTAAGGAAGCTTCTAATATTAAGCAAATCATTAGCTATTTTTCTAAGGCTACTTGGGCGGTTGATCAATGAAGATAAATCTAAAGTTGTTTTCTTTCACTGCTCTGCTAGAGAGGAATCCATGGTCTTGGATAAATTAAGATATAAGAAGACCTCTCTTCCAATCACTTATTTAGGTATTCCCATAAATATTCAAAGGCAGAAAAATAAATATTGGAATTGGTTGTTGGACAAAGTCAAGAAGAAAATTGGAAAGTGGACCAACAAGTGGCTTTCTTACGGGGGTAGAATCACCTTGGTAAAATCAGTCCTTCAAGCTATTCCTATTTATGTTTCTTCCATTTTGAATATCCCAAAGGCTGTTCTTCGAGAATTGGATCAAATGAGTCATCGTTTCCTTTGGAGTGGTACTAAGGAGAAAAGAAAATGGGCCTTGGTGAAATGGGATACTTTATGTCTTCCTAAGAGTGAAGGGGGGTTAGGATTCCGGTCTTCAATTAATAACAACAAAGCTTTAGCTGCTAAATTATATTGGAGGATGTTGCATAACCCCAATGCTCTTTGGGCCAATAATCTCCATGCTAAATATGTTGAGAACAAAAGTCCTGAAGACCTTGTTCGCTATCAACTTCCTACCAAAGGTTCTCCCATTTTAGCGAGTTCTTAAGGCTGGTGAGGATTTGATAAAGAAAAAATTATTTTGGATCATTCATAATGGTCAACATGCAAATTTTTGGACAGATTCTTGGGATGGTCACAAGCCTTTGATAACTCAGTTTCCCGATTGGAGGCCTTGGATGGAGGAGCTTCACCGAGCTAATTGGATAAAGGTGGCTAATTACTATCGGTACCATCCTGGTAATTCAAAGGTTGGTAGATATTGGATCCCTATTGAGGACTGGCCTATTCAAATCCTAGAAAGGCAAAGACAAGATATCCAAGGCATCCTTCATATGAGATCCCTCTCTTGGTCCCATGAAAAAGATTGTTTTGGATGGAACAACACTACTAAGGGTGAGTATTCAGTTGCTCAAGGTTATTTGACCTTATGCCATAATAATCCCAACCATTCTTCTGACATATTTTCTCGATTGTGGGCTCAAAAGCTCTGGCCTAAGGTGAGGTTCTTTAATTGGCTTTTATTGCATCGTAGGGTGCTTACTTGGTGAGCAACTTATGAAGCGTGGTTTTCATGGCCCTTTTAGATGTGAAATGTGTGAAGAGAATGTAGAAAATATCAACCATATTTTTATTGAGTGTACTTTAGCCTCTGAGCTATGGAGGAGAATGGCCACTTTACTTGGCTTACAGTGGTCCAATTTTTTTACTTTTGAATAGCTTTGGAGGGATTGGCCTAATCAAGAGGGTGTTGATCATTTTATTAGGCGAGTAGTTTGGATGGGTTCTACCATTCTTCTTTGGAATATTTGGAATGAAAGGAACAACCAAATTTTTAATCAAGATAGGAAGGATATTCACTATATTTGGCAAAAGACCATAGCCAACTTAGTTGAATCAGTCCATCAACTCCTTAATCACCCCCAAAACTCCCACCAAAGATGGGATCAAGTGATGCAAAGATTGAATATTAAATCTTCTAAGGGCAACCAACTTAAAGGGAATGTGAGTATTAGTAAGATGGATAGGACTAGAAATTGGCAACCTCCTCCTAAGGATTTTGGAAAAGTCAATACTGATGGAGCCTCTAGAGGGAACCCTGGAAAAGCCAGTGTGGGAGGAATTGGTAGACTTTCGGATGGCTCCCTGGTTTTTACTTTTGCTGAGAATTTGGGTATTCTTTCCAATAACCTTGCTGAGGGGTATGGTATCCTCAGAGGCCTTCAGGAGGCTACTAAGGTTGGATGGGAAAAGGTGTTAGTTGAGTCGAACTCTCAACTTATGATTAATCTCTTGAAGACTCCTTCTAAGAATCATAAGGTGGATTGGAGAATAAAAAGAATTATTGAGAAGATTCAGTTAATCCAGATGGGATTTTTGAAAGTTGATTACAATCATGTGGTCAGAGATCAAAACAAGAGTGTTGATGCTTTAGCTAATTGGGCTTTGGACAAAGGTGATCTTACTTGTTATGGCCACCCTCCTATATGGTGGGCTTCTCAAATTAGGGAAGCTCTTCTTTCTATCATTTCTTTGGATGGCTCCAGTTCTGAAGGTACCTAGTTTCTTCTTGTTTTTTTTTTTTGCTTCTCTTTGGTTCATTCAGTTTTTTTTAGTTCCCTAGCTCATTCTATTCTTTATTTTGTTTCCTCTGTTGATTCTTGCCTTAATAGTCTTCTGGTCTAGATAGGTCATTGTTTTGTTCAATTTTTTTTTCTTTTTTTTTTTGTTTAGTTTTTTAAGGTGGGTGGGTTCTTTTGTTTTGTTTTGTTTTTGTGTTCTTTGTGTTGTTTTTTGTTGTTCTTGTGTTTTTGTTGTTTTGTTTTTTTTTTATGTTTTTTGTTATTGTTCTTGTGTTTTTTTCGTTCTTGTTCTTGGGTTTCTCTTTGTTTGTGTTATTTCGTGTTTTTATGTGTGAGTGTTTTCTATGTTTTTTGTTTTTGTTTATTGTCTGTTGTTGGTTGTTTTTTATTTTTATTTTTATTTTTTTTAATTTTTTAGGTTTTGGTTGTGTTTATTTTTCATGTTTTTTTTGGGTTATGTCTTTGTAGTGTTCTATTGTTTTTGTCTTGTTTGTGTTTTGTTATGTGGTTCTTGTGTTTTTCTATGTGGTTTGTGTTGTGGTTTCTTTTATCTTATTGTGCGTGTTTGGTTGTGCTTTTGTTTTTGACACACTCAAGGAGCATGTTTTTTATTTTATTTTATTATTTTTGTTGTTATTTACTTATTTTTAAATTGGTTTTGTGTGTTTGTTTGCTCCTTGAGTATGTCAAAGGTGGTAGGCCAGGTCCGAGTCCTGGGCATTTTTGGTGGAATGGATACCCCTGCCTCCTTGGGTCTTACCGAAAGTGGCATCCCTTTTGGGATGTTTTCCACAAATAAAAAAAAATAAGGGATGTTGCAGTGCACAAATATGAGTGTACTTGGAAAGGTGAACCCCTACCATAAATATCATTGTTTTATCTCAAATTTGGTAAGACCCTTAATGAAGTCCATGGAAATATACTCCCATTGGTGATCACGAATAGGCAAGGGTTGTAAAAAACCAAGAGATTTAAAATTTTCCCCTTGTTTTGCTAGCATACATCATATTCATCCACAAAGGTCTTGATGTTTGTTTTTAATAATTTCCAAGAAAAGGTTTGCTTCACTTCTTGGTACATTTTTAAGAATCCAAAATGTCTAGCTAAAGGACATATATACAATTCTTGGAGAAAATTAATATTAGCAATCAAGGATGGAGGAAGATACATATGATCCTTTTTGTGGAGAACCCCATCAACATATGAGAAAAATGAAGGTTGCAAAGAGCCAAACTCCACTTCCTAAATGGTATGAGTAGTCTTTAGATCAAAAAGTTAGTCCTCCCAAAGTTGGAAAAATCATTATGGAAGAGGACTAGAGATTACCTAAGAATACCAATTTCCTCATGTCTGCAAGACAAAACATTGACCACCACATTCATCTTTCCCTTCTTGTACTTAATGATAAAATAATATCCCTAGAGCTTTGTTAACCATTTATTATGTTCTTGACATGAGAGACATTGTTCTAGGAAACACTTAAGACCGATATGGTTGATTTTGATGAAGTGTTGTCCCAAAAATTAAGGTCATCATTTATCTATGATATGTAAACCAACTAACATTTCCTTCTTATAAGTGGATCGACCTAGATCCTTGTCAGAGAGGTACTTGCTTTTAGAGTCTAAGGGATGTCCATCCTACATGAAAACAACTCTAATACCTATACCAAAGCATCACACTCAATTAAAAAATGGTATGCTAAAATTAGGGGTGGTACACATAGCCTCATTTAGGGAATAAAATATTTCAAAAGCTACTTTGGACTAAACAAAGACATCTTGAGTAGTGAGAGGAGCAACAATCCTACCATAGTTGTGGATAATTTCTTATCGTACCATATGAGACTTAAATATCCATAGAGTTGCTTAAAGAGTTTGGGTAAGGGCCAATCTTGTATGAATTTGATCTTGTGAGGGTTCACCTTGACTTCTTTTTAAGATAATATATGTACCAAGGACTCTACCTCATGGATGCTAAAGAAACATTTGGATCTTTTGACAAAAAATATTTCCTCTTGTAAGAGGTAAAGAATTTGGTCCACATGAACTAGATGAGCCTCCTAGGACTTATTGTAAATTAAGATATCATCAAAGAAGACTAGTACAAGTTTGTGGATAAAATGACAAAAGACATAAAGTGGAAGGAGTATTAGTGAGACCAAAAGGCATGACTAAAAACTCATAACGACCCTCGTGTGCAAAAAATAATCTTAGGGATATCCTCTTCTCTAACCCTAATTTGATGGAACCCATAGCACAAGTCTAATTTTATAAAGTATTTAGTATCATGCAATTCATCCAATAAATCATCTATAACATGGATATGAAGCCTATATATGATGGTGATCTTGTTGAGAGGTCAAAATTAGGATATATGCACCAAGAATTTCCCTATGTCACACCATAACCATTGGAGAGGAATAAAGGTTGATACTTGGACTAATAGTTTCTTGCTCCAACATGTCTTGGACTAGCTTCCTAATCTTAGACTTTTGTGGTTGGGGATAGTGGTAAGGACAAGCATTATGAGGTTTAGAAGACTAAACTTCCATTCAATTAACTTAGGAAAAGAAATTATGATTATATTTATTTAATATCTTTTATGTGTTGTAGGAACTAACCACCTTAGAGGGAGGAGGTTGAATTCCTTATAGACAAATAATATTTTCATTATTTATCTGTTTGACATATAGTCATTATAGATTAATAGTAACATTGCTAAGTTAGGATAACCATTGTGCTCCCAAGATGACATCTACACTTCCTAAATTCATGGTGAAGAGATTGCAACCCAAGTATAATAAGCAAACTTGATGTTAACCTTAGTTATTCAACCCACACATTGATTTGTGTCCCCATTTGCAATAAATACTTGAAATTTTTCATGGATTGAAGTATCAATATACAATCCTAAAAACTATTATTTTGCTATTAATAAAGTTATACATGCTACTAAATTAATCAACGCATTGATGCACTACCATTTTATGAATCCTTGGACCTTGAAGGTATGGTGAGCCTAGAATACCATAAGGAAAAAATTGGAGAGAGCCATGGTATCATACTCATGCTCGGGAACAACTACTTTAGTTGATATCTTCTGCTATGATGAATGTTCATATTCTAACTTCAATGATTCCTTGCCTTTCACTTGAAAGTTACAATGTTCTTCATAGGCTTGATATGAAGGATGGTATAAACAAAATTTGACATAGAAGAATCCCTAGGGGAATTCATTATTACAATTATTTAAGGAAGGCCATTGAAGGTAGAAGTCATGCAAAATTTGGGGATAAGACAACTAGAGCTTATTTTCTATTGCTAGAGCTACACATTCAACATCCTCAAAGGTGTATGGATCGAGCATGTCAACCTTCCACCAAAGTTCATCCTTAAGGCCATGTCAAAAGGATGAGACCACCACTATTGGATCTAATTTATGGGTGTAGGTTAATACACTTGTGAACTCTATTAATAATCTTTAACTGATCATGTTTGCTAGATTTACATCAAATGAACCACATGATATAGAAGACCTTTTGTCAGACTTATGAAGGAACAACACTTTGAACTTGGACAACATAAGAGAGGTCCCATGATAATAAATTTTCTATAACAACCACTGGTGAGCATGGGTTCCCAACTTAGTAGCAACTAATGTAATATAACCTTCTTCAGGCACATGGTGTAGATGAATGATGTTATCCATATTGGCCATCCACTCATATGTATTAACACCGTCAAAGGTTGGGATGTTGATGCATGAAACATGAATATCATGAGGCCAAGAAAGAAAATTAGATGCACCTCCTATAGAAGGATCAATATTAGTAGCAAAGTCTGAGTTAAAACCACCCATACTTGGAAGAGTACCCCTTGTAGCATAAGAAGACATGTGACTATTATAGGAAACTAGAGGTTTGTGACTAGATAACAATTGTTGGTATATTCTTGTCCTTTATATTTAATGCTTATAACATGCCTTATGGCTATTGCATAGTGATTTACTAAGACTCTTGGTCAAGAGAATACTTGGTATGAGCAATATTGATATAGTTTTGGATGACCTCTAGGGTTTTCTTGATTTTAGCTTGAGTCAGATATGGAGTTAACTATTTTTTTTTACTTTTTAAGATAGGATCATAGGTCAAAGTCAACTATATTTGGAAGAGCATTACCAATTGTAGGAGTAACATGAGGTGTGATAGGAGGATGCAAAAATATGGCATTTAAAGAATAAATGATATGTTCATAAAATCTATTTTTTTTGGTAGCGTGTTGTGATGCTTACCAAGTTTTCTAGGTTGATGCTTCTTCATGCATAGATCCTTTGAATGACCAATGCACTACAAACAATCATTGATTTATAGCCAATTAGTAGAAGTAGAAGGTTTGTTCATACACTATGAGTGAATGTAAAACCCAAAAGAATGCTTTGGAGCACTTTTGAAAAGAATATTCTAAGAAATATCCCTTACTTTTATCTTTTTGAAGAGACGATCACAACTTTATGGGTCTCCCACATGGGTCCTTGCACATCCAATTCCAAAAAAATATTGTTAGAGATATCCCTTATTTTGATAGGCTCAAAGAGATGTTCACAATGGTATGGTTATTCTACAATAATCATAGCATAGATAATACTATTTTTTTAATATGTTTAGGAAAAGTAAATAATAACGACTAACAATATTGTATTAGAAAAATATTTTGGAAGTTTGAGTCGACAAAGATTACTAGGCGACAAGAAGAAAAATTGACTATTATAAATTTTGAAATGGTTCAAGGTAAGATCAATTCTTTGATACAAACTATAAAAAAACAACTTTTACAATTATAGCAATAGCAATAACAATTCAGTAATGTGCAAAAGTAAACATTCATTAGAAATAGTAATTTAGATTCAATGTTAAAAAAATAATAATACAAGTAACAGATTCCAAATTCTAAATCAATATAAATCCTAACCACTTAGAGAGGACAAAGTCTCATATGCACAATTGAGGTGACTAAGATTTGAATATGAAATATGATTCCAACTACAATAAAACACTTCCTATTTATAGACAATCAACATTAAACCTAACCCTAGTACTCAAGGGTTGACTACCTTATCCTAGGGCTTAAGCTAATAACAATAAAGATAGTTGATGTGGCTATTTTTTTTTATTGGTTGGAAAAAGGGATTTTGAAAGGGACCATGAACATTTTACAAAAGGATCAACAAACAAGAGATAATATCCTGAGGACTATCTTCTGAAGACAAACAAAGAACAGTTATACCAGGGAAATAACCTCCTCAGGACCATCAACAAAGAGGTCTAAAAAATTGAAAAATATTTCCCACCTAAATAGGGATAACCAATGAGCAAAAAACCCAAAACAACTCCATTGAAAAATAATAGGGGACTCCAGGCCCCAAGTAGAATAACACACAATTTTTAAAATTGAAACAAAATCCCATTCAAAATGAAATAGAATTCCCTCATGGGAGAAGCAAAGTAGGCATGGGAAGCCATCCAAAGGCCTGGAATATGGATCAGTAGCATGAGGAGATATTTGTAGCCCATGAGATCATACTACAAGGGAGATAGAATGCACAAACTAGAGGTAGGAAACCTAGAGAAACAAACCACCACAACATTCTAAAATTGTAAGCGATGAACTAACATAAGGACTATCTTTGGGAACACATCTATTGTAGCAGCAAGCACACATGAGGTCCACTATCAAAGATCTAAAAGAAACTACAAAATGAGCCCATTAAATAGTCACTAACACGAAGACACTTCCCAATATTATCAACTATCCATTTAGGAAGAAATCCTTAGAATCCATCTATCGTAGTTACACGAGGAAACATAGGGTCCTGATCCAAGACCAAAAAAATAGACTACATAGAAGGTTTCCATAAAAAAATCTTGAAACAAACACCACTAGATATTCTAAAAAATAATAGAAGATCCCAAATCTACCACAGTAGCTCGACCCAGAAGCAAACATGAGGACCACTCAACTACAGATGCTAAAAATAGGATCCCCCTCCCAAAGACCAAGAAAAAAGCAGAAGAGGGAACGTAGGGTTGCTCACACTTTAGGTAAACTGTACATAGGACTCTCTTTCAAGAGCCTAGTTTAGAAGAATATAGGAGGAAGCCACCACTATGAACATTGTTGAAGCACAAGGAGACCAAAAAAGTCACATATGAAAAGGCTCCACAACATCACCTCCCAAACCGAGCCACCCAAAAATCAATCACCACCAAGGGGCACTAAGGGATGAATCTTCAGGTTGTTTCAGCCAGACAACAACATTCACATCTGAGATGATAAAATACTTCCTAGGAGGCCCAAGGAAGATCCCTTGAAAGTCTTGGAAATGCATCTAGCACCAGGAAGATCCTAAGAAGACCTTCCTAGTCGAAGATCCATAGGACTGGAGCATAGAGGAGCAGGCAAATTGAAATGGGGGTCTCCCGCTCACCCCTAAACTCATAGTTTATGTGGTTATAACTGAGTCATTACAAAATGACTTTCCAAATAATCAAGAAAAAGGGGGTCAACCTCAAAATCACAATTGAAGTAGAGAATAGACTAAAAAAAAAGAATCTTGAGAAGTCCAAGAATGAAAAATGGGACAACTATCACAATAAAAACCAACATTTAAGGGAGAAGTGTTGAGAAATTCAATAATTGTTTGTTGAGTCATAACCCTATGCATCCACTGCACTACCACCTCCAAATCCACAAGATAAGGATAAAGAGAAATAAATCATTAAATTCAAACCAAATGTGACCATTACCACCACACATGCTACACCAGAGAAGTCATAAGAAGATGAATATCAATTTCACTCACAAATGTGGGTCAAGGATAAGCCATTACATTTCATTGTTGATAATGGGAATTGAAATAATCTAATTTATAATTAGATTTTGAAGGATTTGAAATTACATATCACATCACATGCACAACCATATAATTTTGGATGGTTACAATAGAGGAGAATCATTTGTGTCACTCAAAAATGTTTCCTCTCTTGTACATAAATCCCTTAACACATGAAGTTTTATATGATTTTGTGCCTTTGAATGTCTATGATATGACTTTGGTCCAAATATTTATGTGGAAGAAGCATGGTAATTGTGATTCTAGACCTCAAAGTGTCATCATCATTGTTGAAGGTTAGTGCTACAAATACCAAAGGTATCTCCTCCTACTTTCATTTCCTTAACCAATGCTAAACAAGGTAGGAAGATAATAGCCAAAACAAGTATATTCATTATGTTGATGTTCAAGCCGTAAAGTAGAACTATTGTAACATCTACCATATAATCTACACAATATAAGCAAATGGACTATATTGTAACAAAATATGATGATTTGTTCAAGTCACTAGCTGGGGCTCCACTTCATTATGAGGTAAAGCATTCCATTGATTTACTTTATGTTTCTCCTTTACATAATATACCTGATTATCATATATTAGTACTTGAAAATGATGAAATTAGGACGAAGATTTGATAATTTATTCAAAAGGAGCACATCAAAACAAGTTTATTTATTATGTTGTAGTCTAATTGTCTTGGATTCAAATAAATATGGAATGTGGCTACTCTATATTGACTATATGGTTTTGAATAAAATAACTATGAAGAACTATTATCCACTCCCTCAAATAGATAACTTGTTAGATAAGCTTCATGGTGCAAAGTTCTTCACCAAAATTGATCTTGTTACTAGTTATAATCAAATACACATAGAGCCCACGAATGAATGGAATACTACATTCAAGTCCAAGGATGGTTTATTTGAGTGGATGATTATAGTTTTTCACTTGACCAATGCACCTACCAAATTCATGAAGATGATGGATGGCATCATGTGTCCCTAAAATGGCTCATTTATGGTAGTCTACTTAGATGACATTCTCATCTATAGTAAGATATGGGAGGAACATTTACAACATGTTTGACATGCACTTTAGACTGTTCAAAGACACAAGCTATATTCTAGTTTGAATATATGTTCATTTGGCATGACAAATATTTAGTACCTCAAGTATATTTTTGATAAAAAGAGTGTCCATGTTAATCCCAAGAAGATTCAAGTAATTAGAGTTTTTCCTACCCCAAAGACTCTAACTAAGCTTCATAACTTTTTGGTCTTTTCCAATTTCTATGGAAGATTTATATTGGGGTTCCCACACATTGTTTGGCCACTACATTAAGTGACCAAAGGAGGTGCCAAATCCAAGTTCCATTGGCAAGATACACAACAATGGGTCTTTGAGAGGTTGAAGGATAAATTATGTTCAACTCCTACAATTTCCCTACCTAATCTACATCAACCTTCTAAGATAATGACTGATGCATTAAAGTACTCAATGGAGTTGTTCCAATACAACATGGACATCCAATTGCCTATAATAGTGAAACATTCAACAAAGTAGTTTGGAAATACCCCACATACAACAAATAGCTCTATGCCATAGTTGAAGCATGTAAATAGTGGAAGCACTACACCTTGGGTAAGGAAATCATTATACATACAAATCACAAGCCTCTAAAATTCATACAAACATAGAGTAGGCTAAGGGATGTAAGTCATCAAAAGTGGGACACATATCTACATTACTTTTATTTGATCATCAAACACAAGAAAGGGAGTGCCAATTCAACAATAAATTGTTTGAGTTGACCTCCAATCATAGTTTTCACAACCACTCTTGATTATTGTGGGAACGATACATTCAATTGGTCCACCTTGTATGAAAATGATTATGATTTTATAGATGCATACCAAGCTCTTTATGTGGATAAATTTTTTTATTTTTATTTGAAATATAAGCTCCTTTGTCACATGAGATATATTTATGTACCAAATTATGAGTTCTCAAAGATGATTTGGAAAGCACACTTTAGCAAAGTAGTAAGTCACTTTGGTGTGGAAAATATATTTGTAGTTCTTCAAAAGTACTAACTCATAATCAATAATAATGTTGGAGGTACATCAAATCATGTACTCACTGTACTACTACCAAACCAATCAATAGGAAGTAGGAATTGTATACACCATTGCTAGTGCCATTGAAGACTTGGAAATCCATTTTCATGGATTTACTCTTATGTTTCCTCACATCTAAGAATGGTAATGATTATGTTTTTGTAGTAGTTGATCATTTTTTAAAATGGTTGTCATGATTCCTTATAAGAATTTCATTTCAGTTAAGGATACTATTATGCTCTCTAGTCATGTGTGGCTCAACTTTGGCTTGATAAAGTTTATTGTATTTGAAAGGGAAAACAAAATTTTAAGCATTTTCTAGTCCATCCTATGAAGCATGATGGACACCAAGTTGACCATGTCCACAAACTTCCATCCCCATATTGATGGTCAGACAAAAGTTGTGATCAATTGATTGTACATCTTCCTTGAATGTACAATTCCAAATATTCCTCCCCTACAATCAACATGGGTACAATAAAGCTATGCACATCTCCACCAAACATAGCCCATTCCATATTTGTTTGGGTTATAACCTTTGGCACCCACTACTATAGCTCTCCCTTTAGAATTCATGGAGTTATCCCATAATGGACAAAAAGAAGTAGAAAAGACAAGAAGGTTTGTGGAATATATTTAGCATATCCAATAATAGTTCCATGAACTCTAAGAAAAAGCAAATAAAAAATACAAGCAACACCATGACCAACATTAGGTCCCACAGTAATTCAAGGTTGGAGATAAAACATGGTTACATATTTAGAAAGAAAGGCTTGCAAGACCCCATAGGAATATCATACCTCTTCTTTATGGACCATACACCATCACCAACAAGGTGGAAGAGATGCATTTGAATTGAATATTTTATGTTATCTTGGTTTGCATCCAGTATTTAGTATTAAACTTCTCAAGCACTATCACCCACCTTTATTGGACACTTTTGTAATAGTAAAACAATTAGACATTGAAGAACTCAATAAAAAAATAGCACTAGTGGAGGAATATAATATTGTTGACACATGGACTAAGATCACTAGAAGGCAATCCATTTAGATGTACAAAGTGGTCAAGGTAGGACAACTTGATCACTAAGAGAAATGACTCACAAAATATTAGATAAAGAAACAATTTCTATACCTAATGTCAAAATTTAATGTAATGGTAACCCTTGATTTTTTAAGGGAATGAATGATCGAGGTGTGTGACCTATATTGTTTATGCCTAAAAATACGTAAAAATATTTTTTTAATCCTAACCACACTTTTAAGGGTATAACTTTGTGCTTAAGACCATTTTGATCCAAGAAGCATTGGAAATATTAAAGGTATATCAAAAATTTAGTATACAAATATGTCATAGATAAAGCTATCAAGTACTTTGCGAAATGCTTTGGAGATGCTAAAAAATGTAAAACAAAATATTTACTAAAAATAAAAAATTTCAATCAAGTGGCATTAGCTCAATCGGTTAGATTCCTCAACATTTCGAGGAGACCCAAGAACAAATCTTGCCAAATGATGCATGAACAATATCTAAGCTTTGTTGTAATACCACTATGTGGTGATGATGTAATACGGGTGGGGCGCGTTTCAATACCATATAACCCATTTAAAAAAATAAGAACTTTCTATTTTTAGATTTTTGTAGCCAAAATGCATCTCTAGCCATGTTGACACGCCAATGAAATACGAAACATAAAATATCAAGACATACGTATGTAATTATCTCATGTAATATACACTTTATAACTCATGGAAGGTGAATCACCATATTTCTATATGGGTGACCTAATTCATGAAAGGTGAACCACTACATTTCCATGTGGGTGACCTTCTATATTCAATACAATGCATTTCCAACAAGCCAATTATTGTATAAAGAGAGATGCACCCCTGACTATAAAAAGCATGAGTAATGGATATACGTTATAATTTTACATATCTTCTTAGATATTACTTGCATTATACTCTAATTTATGAGCAATAAAATCATTGCATAATTTTGCTTATATATATTTTTTCTAGTTTGTTATACTCTATTATTTATTATTTATACTCTTTCTTGAACTTCCTTTACTCAAAATTCTAATTTTTGGATCATGATGTGGAATTCTTCACTCCTAAACCATTAACTTAAACCCCATAGACATTATTATTGGAACCTTAGTTGATGGTGTGAAATTATTCATACTTAAACCATTATCTTAAAGCCCAAAGGCATGCATTATTTATTTTAATAAGTTAGGCATGGCTTCTATTTGGGGCCACTCCCATTAAAATAAAAAAAACATTACATTACTCTCATTACATTGTTATTAAACTAACTAAACCATATATAATTTTCCTTTTTATCAAAGATATTCTTCATTTGGTTTTCTATCAAAGATATTCATCATCGTCCTCAAATTTCTACATTTTTGCAATCAACTCCTTGATATCATATTTATTAAGAGATAAAATATCACTGATCCAATTGCGTTTTAAATTTAAATATTGCCAAGATAAAAATCAACATCGTGAATGGCTAAAGTATCTGCTACTTGGTTTTTGTATCTATAAATATGTTGTCTATAACAACCTAACAACTTACTAATACCTCTTTTTCTAGGGGTCTTATTCATACCCCCAATATTCTAAGATATCATCTTCATCATTACTTTTTGCTTTTATTTGCAGGTTTAGCCCCAATTCTTGTTAATACTTGTGATATTTTCTCTTGTTTATCCGTCTTCATCCCTCTCGGTTTCCTTTTCTATTTGTTTTACTTCTTGGGCCTTCCTATTTATTTTTTATTCCTACCAACACTTTCATCTTCATCAATCTTTTTGATCTTTTCACATTGTTCATAGCGAGACTTATCATCTATAGGTTTGTCTTGTTCTGAAGGATTTGAAGTGCAAGGAATAATCTCAAAAACACTTTCTTCTCTATGTTTCCCTAGAAATCCTAAAGTGCAAGAATACTCCTCCATAATAATTGCCTTCTTATGTTTCCCTCAAAACTCTAATTCCTATGGATTTCCTCCATCTTCATTTCTTTATTGTATTGCTATTGGAACCCTAAAGTGCAAGGGATAACCTCTACACTAGCATTTCTATTGCCAAGAGAGGATTATATACTACTTGAGGCAAATAAAGACGATTAGTTGACCTCTTTTGTCATATTTTTTTTAAAATTTTACTCAAAACCTTCCTTTGCACCTTTAATTCCTTCTAAATTTGAACTTGGGTGTTGCACTTTCCCATCCCTTATATCCTTCTTTGTTTCTTCTAATGGTTAATCTAAGTGAACTAGGGTGGCCTTTGTCATATGATGTTGCAAATATGCTTTCTTTGCCTCTTCTTTTGGAGTGGAATATCCTTGATCTAATGCAAATTCTATTATAATATGGTTTCCTTCATCTTGAATCTCATCTCATGACCAATTTTTTCTCTCTTTATTCATTATTTTTAGTTTATAATATTTTGTCATGTGTCCACTCTCATTATAATTACAACATCATAATGCAATGTTTTCATAAACCACTTGTTGATCCAATTCTCCTGATTCAAATTTAATTTTAATGGATTGTGGAAAAGGTTTTGTAATATCTATAATAATACATATCTAAGTATATATAGAACATTTGTGCTCCTTTACAATTGGTCCCTTCTTATGAACTCCCCTAGGGCATTTCCAATATTCTTCGAAACATATTTATTGGTAAGTTAATATGGAATTTGAAAAATCCTAACCCACATAAGAAGATTTTTAATAGTTTTTGTCTCAACAAAAAAATTCTCACTCCATGGTATTAAATAAAGGGCATCTCTCCCCCTAAACCATGAGCAACAACCTATTATTTTATCCTTTATTTTTGAACTAGAAAATGTGATGAGGATAAAACCTTTATGAAGAAAAGTTGTAGTAATTTAAATTCAATCTATTTTTCAAAAGTGAGTGATTGTGCGAGGGTTTCATCTGTGTTGAGCGCAAGCGGCTCCAGAGGTTGTTTTTCGGGGCCTTCGGGCCCTAGCGACCAATATTTTTGTGGTTTCTGCTCAAGATTTTAGCGGGATATGTTGTAGGGGACCCAAGATGGGTTAGAAATCTATCTTTCAATAGATCTTCATGCTACGAACTTGATTGACAATGGCTTCCAATTTGCTGCACAAAACAAAAGTGAAAATCATACCTTTCCTCGACATCCAAGGCATGGATTAAAGAGATCTCGAAACAAGTTTCAAGCAGCTGATCAAAAAATGGTTCAGATCTCAAGCGAATCCGATGCTAAGGAGCACCCCCAAAACAAATCCACTATGGAAACCCCTTTCAAGGGCAAGGATTTCAAAGACTCGGCCCCAAAAATGAATTTTAGGGATGCCCTCCATGGTGGACAGCCTCAACCTAATGCTAACATTAATCTTAGGGCTTCTCGTAAACCTCTGAGAATGCCTAAGATTGATCCTAGGAAAACTGAGTTGGGATGTCTTAGGGCAGCTGATGGAACTCCGATTGTTAAGCTAGATATGGGCGACATTCAGACTAGCATAGAAGATCTAGAAAAAAGAGGACTAATTTGTCATTTCTTGGGTTTTCGTTCGAGCCTATCTGCTTTCAAAGTTTGGGCTGCAAAAAACTGGAAAACAAAAGGTGAGTTACAAATCTCTATTTATCCAAATGGTTATTTTCTTATTTTATTTGCTAATAATGAAGATAGAGAGAAAACATTTCAAGGGGGTCCCTAGTTCTTTGGAAGGGTGAGGCTTTTCATGAAGCCTTGGCATACTAAATTTAAAGTCAAAGAAGAGATGCCTTCTATAGGTCCTATGTGGGTTAGACTCTTTGGCCTCCCAATTGAATTCTAGAATCCACTATTTTTTCTTCAATTGGAAACTCTTTGGGAACTTTTATGATGATTGTTGATTGTACTAAAAAATTTGAACATATTATTTATGCTCGAATTTGTGTTTTAATGGATTTTGACAAACCCCTACCTAAAAATATCTCATTACAATTTGGGGAGGACACTTGGGAGCAAGTGGTGGACTATGAGAACATTCCTTTTCATTGTAGAATTTACCATGAATATGGTCATTTGGCTAGTGTCTACCCAAATAAAATTCTAGATCAAAAGAAAGAGGATACAAACTTAGCAGGTTTCCAAATGCCTAAGAAGAAGAACACTCAAAAAAACTAGTTATGAAGGATCAATCAAAGTTATCAGCTAATATGTTTGAAATTATTTCCACAAATGATGTCCTAGGTGAGGAAGAGGAAATAATGGAGATAAAAATATTAGAAATACAATTTAAAGATGTAGGGAAGGACTCAGAGACAAACCAACAAATTAAAGGTTTTCAATAGGAAAAAAGGAGGAAATATACACAAGAAAAACAATCTTTTAAATGTTGAGACTTCAAATAATATAAGTCCCAAGATAGACTCTGTTGAACCTTCCAATAACACTTTGGCTTTGTACATGCATTCTTCGAGGTTAGAAGCCATCCCAGATTCAATTGGGGTAAGTCAAGAAATAGGAAAAAAACTAAATATGGATTCTAACCAAAAGGTAGGTCGCAAGACCAATCAACATCATATGGTAAAAGAAGGTGAAAATCTTGTAGAGGAAGGTAAGATTAATGCCCTTACCAATTTATTTAGCCCTGGTATTAATGAAGATCATCACTTGGAATATTAGAGGACTCAAAGGGAGTCTTTCAAAACAAAATAAAATTAGAAGAATGATTCAGACAAACCATCCACATCTTATTTTCCTTCAAGAAACGAAGATGTCAATAGAGGAAATGGATTCAATTGCTAGTAAAATCTAGCCAACTAGAAAAGTTGCTTCCCTTAGTTCCTAGGGGACTTCTGGTGGCATTGCTTGCCTTTGGGACCCAAAAGAGGTAGTTATTCACCATATGGTTGGCAGTTAGGGTCTTTTGGCTATAGCTATTCAAAGTAGACATTCTAACCAAATTATGCTTTGCATAATTATTTATGCTTCGACTACTTTGGAGGAAAAGAGAAGATAATGGAAGGATATAACTTATATTATCTCTCATTTTCCTAAAGCTTGGATCTTGATCAAAGGATATTTCAATACCATCCTCTCTCTAGATGAGAAAATAGGGGAAATAGAAATTTGGATAGAAGCACTGACCTCATGAGTGAATATATTGCAAACCTTCATCTTGTGGACATCCAACCAGATAATGGCCTTATGACTTGGTCTAATAGAAGGCAAGGCTTAGCTTGTATCATGGAGAGATTGGATAGGTTCTTGTTCTCTAATAATTTCTTAATCCATGGTCACATTCCTAAGGTGAAGACTCTTAACAATGTTGGTTCGGATCACTAGCCAATCATGGTGGAAATTTGGAAAACCAATGTGAGTTTCTCACCTTTTTAATTTTAGTTAATGTGGCTTAGAGATAGTTCCTTCAAACCTTAAGTGCAACAATGGTGGAAGGAAGGTAAACCAAGGTATGGGACTAAGATGTTCTATTTTTCCAAAAGGTTGCAATACATTAAATCCAAAATCAAGATTTGGAACTAGAAGGAGTTTGGAGATGTCTCAAAAAAAACATGAAGTGATTGCTCAACTTGAAAATTTGAATAAGAAAATCCATTTAGATGGCCTCATAGAGAGTAGAAGTACAGATGAAATTAGACTCACAACTCAATTAGAGGAATGGGAAAAAAGAGAACTCTTATGGAAGCAAAAATCTAGGATCCAATGGCTCAAAGAAGGAGATCGAAACACAGATTTCTTCCACAAATATCTTCTAGCTCGAAGATCTCACAACTTTATTTCTTCCCTAAAATATGATTCTGGAGATGTTGTCTACACTTGGGATGGCATGAACTCTATTGTTGTCAATTACTTTTCCAATATATTTGTTGTTGCACCTCTTGACTCAACTTCTCAAAAAAATATTCTTCAAGTGATCCCTACTCTTATCACTTATGAGGAGAACTCTATTTTGACTACTCCAATTACTATCAATGAGCTTCAACAAGTGGTTTTTAAAATGCAAAAAGGAAAAACCCTAGGTCCTGATGGTTTTCCCATTGAGTTCTACCAAGAGTTTTGGGATATCCTTCATGTTGATTTATTAGAGGTGGTGGAAGAAGCCAGGAAAGCCAAAGAAATTTTGAAGGTTATCAATAAAACTTATATAGCTCTTGTCCCAAAAGCTCAAGAGGTAGATCATATCTCAACTTTTAGACCTATAGCTTTATGTAATGTTCTTCTCAAAATCATTACAAAGATCATGGTAGAAAGGTTGAAGCCTCTTTTGCATAAGATTATTTCCCCTAAACAAGGGGGTTATGTGGAAGGGCATCAAATAGTGGATGAGATAGTTCTTGCTCAGGAAGCCATCCATTCCATGGAAATGCAAAAATCTCCATCTATGTTCATTCATTTAGACTTATCCAAAGCTTATGATAGAGTGGATTGGCACTTCCTTATCAAAGTTTTGAGGTAATTTGGCTTCTCTCAGGATTGGATGGACTAGATTATGGGATGTATCTCTTTAGTGTCCTACTCTATTCTTATCAATGGTAGGCCTTCTCAATTATTCCCAACTTCCAGAGGTATTAGGCAAGGTGACCCCCTCTCCCCTTATTTATTCATCATTCTTGTTGAATGCTTGGGTAGGACTATAACCAAAAATAGAGAAAACAAAACCCTTGAGGGAGTTACCATTGCTCATGGAGCTAGGCCTATTTCTCATATTCAATTTGTTGATGACTCTACTCTATTAGGTAAAGCTACAATTAAGGAAGCTTCTAAAATTAAGCAAATCATTAGTTATTTTTCTAATGCTATCGGACAATTGATCAATGAAGATAAATCTAAAGTCATTTTCTTTCACTACTCTCCCAGATAGGAATCCATGGTCTTGGATAAATTAAGATATAAGAAGACCTCCCTTTCAATCACTTATTTAGGCATTCCTATCAATATTCAAAGACAAAAAAAAGACTAGAATTGGTTGTTGGATAGAGTTAAGAAGAAAATTGGAAAGTGGACCAATAGGTGGCTTTCATTTGGGGGTAGAATTACCTTGGTAAAATTAGTCCTTCAAGCTATACCTATTTATGTTTCTATTGTGTTGAATATCCCAAAGGTAGTTCTTCGAGAATTGGATCAAATCAATCATCGGTTCCTCTGGAGTGGTACTAAGGAGAAAATAAAATGGGCCTTGGTGAAATGGGATACTTTATGCCTTCCCAAGAATGAAGGGGGTTAGGATTCTAGTCTGCTATTAATAACAATAAGGCTTTAGCTACTAAACTATATTGGAGGATTTTGCATAACCCCAATGCTCTTTGGGCCAAAAATCTTCATGCTAAATATGTTGAGAACAAAAGTCCTGAAGACCTTGTTCGCTATCAATTGCCTACCAAAGGTTCTCCCATTTTAGCGGTTCTTAAGACTGGTGAGGATTTGATTAAGAAAAGTTATTTTGGATCATTCATAATGGTCAATAGATAAATTTTTGGATAGATTCTTGGGATGGTCACCAACCTTTGATAACTCAGTTTCTTGATTGGAGGCCTTGGATGGAGGAGCTTCATCGAGCTAACTGGATAAAGGTAGCTAATTACTATCGATACCATACTAGTAATTCAGAGGTTGGTAGATATTGGATCCCTATTGAGGACTAGCCTATTCAAATTCTAGAAAGGCAAAGAAAAGATATCCAAAGCATCCTTCATATGAGATCTCTCTCTTGGTCCCATGATAAAGATTATTTTGGATGGAACAACACTACTAAGGGTGAGTATTCAGTTGCTCAAGGTTATTTGACCTTATGCCATAATAATCCCAACCAATCATATGATATATTTACTCAATTGTGGGCTCAAAAGCTCTAGCCTAAGGTGAGGTTCTTTACATGGCTTTTATTGCATCGTAGGGTGCTTACTAGTGAGCAACTTATGAAACATGGTTTTCATGGCCCGTTTAGATGTGAAATATGTGGAGAGAATGTGGAAACTCTTAGCCATATTTTTATTGAGTGTACCTTAGCCTCTGAGCTATGGAGGAGAATGACCATCTTACTTGGCTTACAATGGTCCATTTTTTTACTTTTGAACAACTTTGGAGGGATTGGCCTAATCAGGAGGGTGTTGATCATTTTATTAGGTAGTTAGTTTGGATGGGTTCTACCATTCTACCTTGGAATATCTAGAAGGAAAGAAACAACCAGATTTTCAATCAAGAAAGGAAGGACATTCACTATATCTAGAAAAATACCATTGCCAACTTAGTTGAATCAGTCCAACAACTCCTTAATCACCCCCAAAACTCCCACCAAAGATGGGATCAAGTGATGCAAATATTGAAGATTAACTCTTCTAAGGGCAACCAACTTAAAGGGAATGTGAGTAATCGAAATATGGATAGAACAAGGAATTGGTAACCTCCTCCTAAGGATTTTGGAAAAGTCAATACCGATGGAGCCTCTAGGGGGAACCCTGGAAAAGCTAGTGTAGGAGGAATTGGTAGACTTTCAGATGGTTCCCTAGTTTTCACTTTTGCTGAGAATTTGGGTATCCTTTCCAATAACCTTGTTGAGGGGTATGGTATCCTTAGAGGCCTTCGAGAGGCTGCTAAGGTTGGATGGAAAAAGGTGTTGGTTGAATCTGACTCTCAAGTCATGATTAATCTATTGAAGACTCCTAAGAATCATAAGGTTGATTGGAGAATAAAAATAATTATTGAGAAGATTCAATTAATCCAGATGGGCTTTTTGAAAGTTGAATACAATCATGTGGTCAGAGAACAGAACAGGAGTGTTGATGCTTTAGCTAATTGGGCATTGGACAAAGGTGATCTTACTTACTATGACCACCCTCCCAGATGGTGGGATTCACAAATAAGGGAAGCTCTTCTTTCTATCCTTTCTCTGGATGGCTCTAGTACTAGAGGTACCTAGTTCCTTTTTACTTTGTTTTTGCTTCTCTTTGGTTTGGTCAAGGTATTTTAGTTCCCTTGCTCAAACTGATCATTCTTATGTTTCCTCTATTGAATCTTGCCTAAATAGCCTATTGGCCTAGAAAGGCCAAAGTTGTAATCTATTTTTTCCTCTTTTAGTTTTTCAGTGTGTGTGTTTTTTGTATTGTTTTTGTTTTGTTTTTTATGTTATTTTTGTGTTTTTGTGTTTTTTTTATGTGTTGTTTTGTTGTTTTTATGGTTGTTTTATGTGCGTTTTGTGTTTGTTGTTGTTTGTTATTTTTTGTGTTTTTTTATTTATTTTGTTGTTTTTTTGTTGTTTTTGTTTTGTATTTTTTTGTTGTGTTTTTTTGTGTTTGTTTGTTTGTGTTTTTGTTGTTTTAGGCATGCTCTTTGAGTGTGTCGAAGGGGTAGGCCAGGTGCGAGCCCTAGGTGATTTTGGTGGAATAGATACCCCTACCTCCTTGGGACTTACCCAAAAGTGGCATCCCAATTGGGGTGTTTTCCACAAAAAAATTAAACTCAATTCACACTTCCACTTGATCCAATTTTTAATTTTCAAAAACCTTAGCTAGTACCCATGGAACTTATATTTTAATCATATACTTTTAATAATAATTATATCATGCTTGAACATCTCATCCTTGATAATCATTGTTGGTGTAACATATGCTTATAGGATTAAACTTTCCATTTATTTGCTCTTCCTTTTACCTCCAACTTTGACATCCATACTTCTAATTAGGGCTTTCAAATATTTATTTCCTTCAATGCTACCTAGTGGATCTTGCTCTTAGCTCACAGTCCCTCCCAATCCCATAGGAATTATTTTTTAATTGGTTAATTTGGATTGAAGTAGGCCCCATCCCTATTACATCATGACCACATAACAATATTATAACAATTTGATAATTATGCATGTATCGCTTGGCAAGATTTGAACCTGGGTCTCCTCCTTGAAAGTTGAGGAATATAATCAATTGAACTAACACCATTTTATCCCCATAGGCATTATTATTTTAATTTTTAATCATTTTTTAAAATTGGTTATATGAGATTGAAATGGGCCCCACCCATATTACATCATCACCACATAGTGCTATTAAAAAAGAGCTTGGATATTATCCATGTATCACTTGGCAAGATTTGAACATGGATCTCCTCCTTGAATGTTGAGAAATCTAACCGATTGAGCTAATGCTATTTGATTTTTATTTTTTAATCAATTAACATACATGTTTTGGTAAATTATTATGAAGTTATCTTTAAGACCATTGACAAGAAAAAGAATTTTATTTATGTTCCCCTCCTAATTTTTCAAATTTGAATCACAATCTATTAAAATATTTTAGATTATTTTAATTTATTTTTAAATGACAATATATATATATCTTAAAATTGTTTATTTTATTTTTTTTAATATTAAAATTTTGAAAAAATGAATAATAACACTTTCAGTTTAAAAATTTATCTCTATTTTCCACCATTCTCCACACTTTCCTAAGCTTCAAAATCTAAAAGAGTATATATATATATATATATATATATATATATAATTTTAATTAATTATGTTTTGTTTTTATTAGGGATCATGTCATAGAATATAAAAATGTGACAATTGTTATGAGGTCAATTAAACCATATTTCAATAATATTTGAATGAATTACTTTGTTATCAAAATAACTTTTCATATCCTTTAATTTTGTATTAATTTAATAATATTTTCAATGAGAGAAAGAATATCTATCAACTAGTTATCTTCTAAATTTAGATTTTACATATTGTATATTTATTTTCATTGAGAGAAGATATCTTAGCTAGTTACCTTCTCAAATTTAAATTTTGCAAAAACAAAATTCAATTGGCTAAATTATTTGCCACCCCATTTCCTTATGTACATGACAATTCCATGACGTTGCCTCCATTAATATATATTTATATTGCTAGAGAGCAATATAAATAGAAACCTATTATTTGCCACCCCACCCTTGACAAATCACAACTCTCTTCTTTAAAGCTTGAGAGTTTACAAACAAATTCAATTTTCATTTCAATTGAGTTGCTATAGCTAGAAACCTACATCATATTACATAAAATCTCTAAATTTTTAATTCTCATTTTTTGGATCTTTTTCAATTTTTTGTGTGAGTACAAATATTCTAGAACTTAGCATCCTTGATATTTTCCTATATAAGCCTTCACAATACCAAAACTTCACCTCTCCTATCTATGCATTGCATCTTAGTACATTAGTATTTTTAAAACATTATATTATCATAGTCCAATTTACCAGATATAGATTGTTGGTTTCCTTCCTAAAGCACAAGTGCAACCTCAAAAATTATAATAAATATTTTACATGAAAACACAATAATGTTATAAACAAAAAAAAAAAAAAAAAAAAAAAATATATATATATATATATATATATATATATATATATATATATATATATATATATATATATATATATTTTAAAAGCGAAAAACCCCTTGGGGGGCCGCCTTGGTCTGAGAGACCACGAACAAGGGGTTCTACACCGTCAAAGTCACCCGGGAGTCGCACCCGACCCTGCCCGCACCAACATTATCAATTGGATTTTGGATACCCAATTCAGCTTTTTGGTAGGGTGGAGATTTGAACTCGGGACCTCCCTTGGAGGATTGCCCTCTCCTATCCAACTCACCTACAACACCTGGGTTTATAAAAAGTAAATATTACCAATGGAAAATAGTAAAGTAAATCTTAATCATTATTTGATTCAGGCAATCAATATTTTTTTGCTAGCTTCAACTAAACTTACAACTTCCACTAACCATGGAAAATAGAATTTAACTTCACAATCCAATTAAAACCTTTCTATTGGCTAGCCTATCTGCGCATTTGTTTCCTTCCCTTATCGTATGTGTAAACCTGCTTTCTTCAAACTCTATAGCAAGGTCTTGAATTTCCACAATTATCTCTTGTATGTTCCATGGAGCCTTTGCTTTTCTCAAAATTGCATTTATTACTATGAATGAATCACCTTCCATCTATACTCTGTTCCATTTCATTTGTTTGTATATTTTTAACCCTTCCAAAGCCGCTCAAGCTTTAGCTTCATTATTGATCTTAAATCCACTTTTGAAAGTGTAATGAGATAAAATATCTCCTCTATTATTTCTAATTATTCCTCCTCCTCCTATTGCTCTTGGATTTCTTTTAGATTCTCCATAAGAATTCAGTTTGACAAACTCCATATTTGGTGGTTTTGTTGAACTAAGCGTGACACTGAGAGGGGGGGGTGATCAGTGTATATTAAAAATTTAATCCAACTACGAAATCAAATAAAAACAAGCAATCACACAAACATGCATCACATAACACCGGATTTATAGTGGAAACCCGATGTGGGAAAACCACTGTGCCAATGGACTGTTTGGACTCCCATCCAAATCCAACCTCAAAAATATTTGGTCTTTACAATATTTTTGCAGCACCAACTACAGGGAATGGCACCAACCAACCCGGAATTTAGCAGCACCAACTGCAAGGAGCACCGACCCCGATCGCCAAGCACCCACTCGACAAAAACAAAAACTGTAGTAGAAAATCTGATCTCCGTTCTAAAAGACCCTGAGTGGTCTAGCTCATTGCTTCTCTCTACACATCCACTCTGACTAATCTCATCTGATCTGAATCTTAATCTCACACTATTCTCTGTACTCACACTGACTCCTTTTTAAAAACCTTTTTGCAATCCCTTCAACTTCCAACACTTCAACTTCCTAACAAATTTCGAGCTGCAAGATGACCGTTTCAACATTCAATAACGTCTCCCATGGGAGACATAACGTTCTTCTAGATTTTAAAATTCTGCACGCACTGGAAAAAGAATGGACTCAAAAGGAGTTACGGATCAAAAGTTATGACCTTTTTAAATTTCACTTTTATTTTGGAGAGGCATTTTGTCAAACAGTTCACGGACAAAGTGTTGTGCACATTACTCATTCTCACACTTGGAGGCCTCGAAATTACTCCGACCAAAAAGAAAAGATGTTCAATTCGATGAGCTATACGTGAAACAACACTTAAATGCCACATTCGGCAACAAGAAAATATGAATTTGAGTATTCGAGTGCAAAAGCACTTGGCTGCCCAAAACTGGAAAAAGTGCTACGAAGGCATTTTGCAACTGCTGCCGTTTCTTCCTCGGGTCTCCGTTCGGGCTGAAATTTAAAACATAAGCTCTCTATATATCAGACTACCTCCAGTAAAAATTTTGAAGTTTTATTCCTCACATATTGCTTAATATACCTCCGACAAAGTGGCCTCTGGCGCTGATTTTACACCTGTCACATAAATTGAAAAAGTGCTCCAGAGCCATTTTGCAACGCTCACCGTTTCTTCCTCCGGACTCCGTTTGGGCTGAAATTTAAAACTTAAGCTCTCAGTATATCCAGCTACCTCCAGTAAAAAATTTTAGGACCAATTCCTCATGGATTGCTTAATATTCCTCCCGCAAAGTGACCTCCGACGCAGATTTTACAGCTGCAGTTTCATGACCAACAATGCACCGACGAAGCAACCGGCCGTTCCAACACTGCAACCACACTTGCTAATGATCAAAAAACCTCCAAATAGTATCTTGGGCTGTCCAACACATTCCATTGACATTTTGCCACTTTGACAACTTCCTTTTTTGCTACTTTGACAACTTCCTGATGATTTTTGCAACTTTTGCAAATTTGCACGAACAACCTGTAACAACTTCACCTGAACATCACAAATATTCTCATAAGTATTGAACACCACTGTACATACTCCGAACAACCTCCGAACAACTATCCACTGCATCAACCTATCCATCTGAGTGTGTTGACAACAATGACAATATTGTCGCTGCACCTTGCTCAACAATCTCCCCCTTTGGAATTGTTGGCAACACACGCACAATTTCCTGTAACTCTTCTCCCCCTTTGACAACAAGACCAAAGGGCTACTGCAAACTCCCCCTGAGTCCATGCACACCATTCTCAGGCAAAAATTATTACACTTAGCAAAAATCACAAACATGAGCAAAAAGATAAACAAAGACACAAATGCTCCCCCGAGAATGTGACCCCGATAGCTAGTCAATGCTTGGGAAGTGTGACCACTCCCAATTTCTTGCGAAGGTACTCAAAGACTTCCTTGGGCAATGGTTTGGTGAAGATGTCCGCTACTTGCTCTATTGTTGGAACAAAATCCAACTTAACCTCACCTTCCACAACTTTCTCCTTCAAAAAATGGTACCGGATAGCAATATGTTTTGTGCGAGAATGCATAACCGGATTCTTTGAGATATTGATTGCACTTGTATTGTCACACATGATCGATATGGGCTCACTAAAATTTATTCCAAGATCTTTCAGAGTTTGTTTCATCCAAAGTACCTGTGTACAACATGATGTTGCTGCAATATACTCTACCTCTGCTGTGGATAATGAGACTGACTCCTACTTTTTGCTATGCCACGCAACAAGATTATCACCAAGATAGAATGCACCTCCACTAGTACTCTTCCTGTCATCTACACATCCTGCCCAATCTGCATCTGAATACGCAATAAGGGTGAAGTCCTTACCTTTCGGATACCATAACCCATACTCCATAGTACCCTTGAGGTACCGAAAAATCCTCTTCACTGTTGTCACATGAGTCTCCTTGGGACTAGCCTGAAATCATGCTACCATGCATACGACCTACAAAATGTCCGATCTAGTAGCTGTCAAGTACAGTAAGCTCCCAATCATGGATCTGTACATAGTTTGATCAACAGGTGGAGATTTGTCATCCTTGCTCAACTTGCAACCTGTTGTCATGGGAGTGCTAACTAGCTTGCAATCCTCCATTGTGAACTTTTTCAGCATCTCTTTCACATATTTGATTTGAGAAATAAATATGCCCTTCTCCTTTTGATTAACTTGCAATCCGAGAAAATACGAAAGTTCACCAATCATTGACATTTCAAACTCTTTCTACATCTTATTTGCAAAATCTTTACACAACTCATCTTTGCTACTGCCAAATATGATATCATCTACGTATATAACAACAACAATGTGATGATCATTTTCTATTTTGACATACAAATTATTGTCCACCATACCTTTCTTGAACCCTTGCTGAGTAAGATAATTGTCTAGCCTTGCATACCATGCCCGAGGTGCCTGTTTTAAGCCATATAACACTTTCTTCAACTTGCAAACCAAGTTGGGATCATCACCAAGCTAAAAACCATCTGGCTGCTCAATATAAACCTCTTCTTCAAGTTTCCCATTCAAAAATGCTGATTTCACATCCATTTGATAAACTTTGAAATTCTTGTAAACTACTAAAGCAAGAAACATTCTAATTGCCTCTAGTCTGGCCACAGGTGCAAAGGTTTCTTCGAAGTCAATACCTTCAACTTGCGCATACCCTTTGCATACCAATCTTGCTTTGTTCCTGACTACCTGTCCGTCTTCATTCAATTTGTTTCGAAAGACCCATTTAGTACCGATTACATTTTTATTTGCGGGTCTTGGTACTAACTCTCAAGTCTTGTCTTTCTCGATCTTATCTAATTCTTCATTTATTGCCTTTACCCAACTTTCATCTTTGCTTTCTTAGACAACATTTTTGGGCTCAATGTTGGATAGTAAAGAGTAGTTACTTACTAATATTCTTCTTGTCTAAACACCAACTGTGGGGTCTCCAATTATTTGCTCTCTAGGATGATCTTTCTGCCAGCTACCTATTTTGAATTTCCTATTTTCTTCCAATTCTGAATCACTTTTTGAATCCTCTGAGTCAATTCTTGATTTCTTTTTCATTTCCTCTTCCTCATCTCCTTCAATGACCTCTTCATAAATTGGGTAGTTCTCTTCATAGCTAATTACTCGTTCCCTTCCTTCATCAACTTTAACATCGACACTTTCCACAATTTTTCTTAGCCTCTTGTTGTAACATTTGTAAGCTTTACTTTTTGATGAATAGCCAAGAAAAATACCTTCATCCGCTCTATCTTCAAACTTACCAAGGTTTTCTTCAGTTCTTTTGATGTAACACTTGCTGCCAAAAACTTTAAAATATCTTGTTGTTGCCTTTTTACCGAACCACAACTCATAAGGAGTTTTGCTTTCATGCATCCTCAACATGCACCTATTTTGGATGTATACCACAGTATGGACTGCCTCTTTCCAAAATATATCTACTACTTTACTCTCAGTCAACATAGTCCATGCCATTTCTTACACTGTCCTATTCTTTCTTTCTACCACACCATTCTACTGAGGTGTCCTAGCTGCTGAAAACTATCTCCTAATGCCATATTTTTCACAATACTCTATGAAATCCTTTGAAATGAACTCTCCTCCTCTATCTGACCTTAAACATTTAATCATTTTTCCTGTTTGATTCTCAACTTGGTTTTTGAAAACCTTGAACATCTCAAAAGCTTCTGATTTATGCTTCAAAAACAATACCCATGTCATCCTGGAATAGTCATCTATACACAACATGAAATATTTGTCACCATTTATGCTTTGCATTCTCATGGGTCCACATAAATCAGTATGTATTAGTTCCAAAGGTTTGCTCGTGTAGTACTCTTTTGTTTTAAATGAGACTCTAGTTTGCTTCCCTTTTTGACATGAAGCACAAATGTTATTTGATGGTTTGCCAATGGTGGGAATATCTCTCACTGCTTTCTTTGAACTGATTTTTACTAGATTGTCAAAACTGATATGACCGAGCCTCTTGTGCCACAACCAATTCTCTTCTTCCTATCCAATCAAGCAAGCTCCTTCTGAAGTCTTCGAAAGAGTGTACAGGTTGCCAGATGTCCTTGATCCAGCTGCTATCAACTTCCCATTGTTTGCCTTTCTGATTTCACAACCCTGCTTCTTAAAGATCACATCATGACCTCTGTCACAAATCTGACTTACGCTCAACAAGTTATGCTTCAGACCGACCACAAACAAGACTTCTTCTGACCTGATTTTTTCATCACTGATCTTAACTGAACCTTTTCCAACTATCTTAGCTCCATCATTGTTTCTGAATTTCACTGAACCACCTTCATATTGCTGCAACTTCTCAAATTTTTGTTTGTCACCTGTCATATGACTGGAGCATCCACTATCAAGTATCCATGGTGCGGATTTATTCTGCACTTTAAATGTCGTTTGTATGATCAAGGATTCCTTTTCTTCCTTAGGTTGCTCTTTTTCTTTCCACTCTGGTTTGATTACAGTTTTGGGCTCTTGTTTTGGCTTTTCTTTTTCAGTAGCTTGTGCATGTTTTTTGAGAAATTTTCTATTTTGTCTTATTCCATTTGGCTGAAATTTTCTTCCCTAAAATTGATTTGATGCAAATGTACTTCTACAATTTCTTGCAATATGCCCAAAGTTATGACAGTTATAACATTCTACTGCATAATCCATCAAAGGTGAAAAAACATTTCTACTAGCAAAATTCCTTGGTCCTACATTATACTTGCAATCTGAAATCTTATGTCCATAACCATTGCATTTAAAACAGTAACCAGAAAAGAGATGATTGAACCTGGGTGGTGGTCTTTGCCATGTTGTTGTAGGAGCCATAAATCTTCTTCTTCTTTGATGTGTGACATTGGTGAAACCATCATTGTCAATTCTTCTTTCGTGCCTTGCATTATTGCTTTCCTTTGCATGATTCATTTTTGCTTGATTAACCTGTTTCTTTTCTTCATTCTTTGTGGATTCTTCATTTGTGGCCTTTGATCCATTTGATGATTCTCCTTCATCAAAACCCAAACCAAATTTGATGCCTGTAGTCTTCTGGTTCTTTATGATCTTATCCAACTTTATAGAACTCTCTTCACATTTGTGATAAAAGCTAATTTTATGATTCATTTCTTCTAGCTACATCCTTAAACCAACAATCTCTTCTTCTAACTTGCTGCAATAATCTATTTTCATGGTTATTTGTAATTCAAGATCTTCGAAGATCTTCTTGGATTCTTCTATCTACACTTTCAAACTTGTTATGATTTCATTTGCATCCTCAAGCTTTCTTGAAATTTTCTTATTCCTTTTTCTTTCTATCTTCAATTCATCTAGAGCTGCAATTAGTTCCTCTTCCAAATTCACTTCTACATCAATTTCTTCTTCATCACATTCTTATTCTTTTTTGGTTTTTCTTCTTCGAATGCCATGAAAAGAGCTTCACCTGTTTCTTTTTCAGAATCCTCACTAGAGTTGTCTTTTGATGAACTGACATTCTTGGAGATGAAACTTTTCTTCTTGAAGTTACCTTTTCTGAAATTTGATTTTTTCTTCCAGTCACTTCTTTCTCCGTGCGATCCTTCATCACTTCTATTCTTCTCATTAAGTGGACATTTAGCTACGAAATTCCCAATGCCTCCATAGTTGAAACATTTAAACGGTAACTTTCCTCTGTATTTGCCTTTTCCCTTTTTCAGTTTTCTCACGAAGTTAGCTTCCATTTCATCTAACATTTCATCTTCATCTGACTCTGGTTTTGTTTTTGCATTTTTTTGAGCTTTAAAGGCAACTTCTTTATCTGTAGATTTAGCTTTTCCTATTCTCATTTCATAGGCGGTTAAAGAACCATACAACTCATCCATAGTAAGAGTATTTAAATCTTTAGCTTCTTCTATTGCAGAAACTTTAGAATCAAACCTTTGAGGAAGAGATCTTAATACCTTTTTGATGATTATCGAGTCTTTGATTTCCTCTCCAAGTCCTCTGATAGCATTGATGACTTCATTTACTCTTAACAGGTAGACCTCTATATTCTCATCTTCATTCATCTTTAATCCTTCGAACTGAGCTCGATGTGTTTGTAACTTGGCCTCCTTGATCTTATCGTCTCCTTCATGAATGCTCTTCAGTTTATCCTATATTTCCTTTGCCATTTTACAACCCATAATCTTTACCAGTTCGTTGTCCACTAATCCACACATGATGGCATTCTTTGCTTTTGAGTCATTCTCAAATAGTTTCTTACCAGCAACATCGGTTGGAGGAGTGGCGGGTGGTGTATATCCACTGCTTACTGATTCCCAAATATCGTATCCCAATGCACAAAGATATGTTTACATCCTGATTCTCCAAAAAGCATAATTAGTTTTCATCAAACAATGGTGCCTTGTTCGAAGAGAAGCCTTCACCTCCTGCCATTGTGTCACTTCCAAGATCACCCTAGCCGGTTAAGCCTATTCAGGAACCTCGCTCTGATACTAATTGTTGAACTAAGCATGACACTGAGAGGGGGGGTGAATCAGTGTATATTAAAAATTTAATCCAACTACAAAATCAAATCAAAATAAGAAATCACACAAACATGCATCACATAACACCGGATTTATAGTGGAAACCCGATGTGGGAAAACCACTGTGCCAATGGACTGTTTGGACTCCCATCCAAATCTAGCCTCAAAAATATTTGGTCTTTACAATATTTTTGCAGCACCAACTATAGGGAATGGCACCAACCAACCCAGACTTTAGCAGCACCAACTACAAGGAGCACCGACCCCGATCGCCAAGCACCCACTCGGCAAAAACAAAAACTGTAGTAGAAAATCTGATCTCCATTCCAAAAGACCCTGAGTGGTCTAGCTCATTGCTTCTCTCTACACATCCACTCTGACTAATCTCATCTGATCTGAATCTTAATCTCACACTTTTCTTTGTACTCACACTGACTCCTTTTTAAAAACCTTTTTGCAATCCCTTCAACTTCCAACACTTCAACTTCCTAACAAATTTTGAGCTGCAAGATGACCGTTTCAGCATTCAATAACGTCTCCCATGGGAGACATAACGTTCTTCTAGATTTTAAAATTCTGCACGCGCTGGAAAAAGAACGGACTCAAAAGGAGTTACGGATCAAAAGTTATGACCTTTTTAAATTTCACTTTTATTTTGGAGAGGCATTTTGTCAAACAGTTCACGGACAAAGTGTTGTGCACATTACTCATTCTCACACTTGGAGGCCTCAAAATTACTCCGACCAAAAAGAAAATATGTTCAATTCGATGAGCTATACGTGAAACAACACTTAAACGACACATTCGGCAACAAGAAAATATGAATTTGAGTATTCGAGTGCAAAAGCACTTGGCTGCCCAAAACTGGAAAAAGTGCTACGAAGGCATTTTGCAACTGCTGCCGTTTCTTCCTCGGGTCTCTGTTCGGGCTGAAATTTAAAACATAAGCTCTCTGTATATCAGAATACCTCCAGTAAAAATTTTGAAGTTTTATTCCTCACATATTTCTTAATATACCTCCTACAAAGTGGCCTCTTGCGCTGATTTTACACCTGTCACATAAATTGAAAAAGTGCTCCAGAGCCATTTTGCAACGCTCACCGTTTCTTCCTCCGGACTCCATTTGGGCTGAAATTTAAAACTTAAGCTCTCATTATATCCATATACCTCCAGTAAAATATTTGAGGACCAATTCCTCATGGATTGCTTAATATTCCTCCCGTAAAGTGACCTCCGACGCAGATTTTACAGCTGCAGTTTCATGACCAACAATGCACCGACGAAGCAACCGGTCGTTCCAACACTGCAACCACACTTTCTAATGATAAAAAAACCTCCAAATAGTATCTTGGGCTGTCCAACACATTCCATTGACATTTTTCCACTTTGACAACTTCCTTTTTTGCTACTTTGACAACTTCTTGACGATTTTTGCAACTTTTGCAAATTTGCACGAACAACCTGTAACAACTTCACCTGAACATCACAAATATTCTCATAAGCATTGAACACCACTGTACATACTCCGAACAACCTCCGAACAACTATCCACTGCATCAACCTGTCCATCTGAGTGTGTTGACAACAATGACAATATTGTCGTTGCACCTTGCTCAACAGCTTTCCACTTTATATTATTTGCCTTCTTTTTGTTTCTCCTATATCCAACATCATAATTCCATTTGATGACTTGACTCCATCTATCAAGGCTCTCTTCTTCTAGATTTAGGATTGGGTGGGTTGACAGGGTTGGTTTAGACTCCTCTATGGCTAAACAAATCTTCCTTTTCATTATCTCTAAATTATTTTCCTTTACTTTAAATAATATTCTATTTCTAGCCATACAATCCAAAGTATTGTAACTTTTGATATATCTTAGATTATCTGTAAAGTCTCACTTTTAAAAGTGCTATGTCATTGCTTTAACCATTCTTCAATTCTTCCGTTCATCACCATGCAATTATCAAACATATTAAGATTCTATTGCCATAGTTTCTAGACTATTGAACAATGTCCCAAGAGATGGTCTAAACTCTCCTCCTCCTTTTTACAAAGAACACATTGTGAGGGGCCATGAAAATCCCTTTTCATAATTTTATCCCAAGATAAAATTCTTCCATGACCTACTAGCCAAACAAACATATTAACTTTCAGAATGCTTGGGCTATCCCAAATATCTCTCCACATTCTTGTGATATTCCTATTTTTTGGTGTATTACATTATATCCACTTATTATAGTGTATTCTCTTGAGCTATTCAACTCCTAAATCAACTTATCCTTGGCTCCCCTCAAAATTATCATTGTTGTTATCTTTCTACTCAACTACATCCTAGCATCAATGTCTTGTATACTTGTAAAAAATCTTCTTTCCATTTGTATCTTCCTTCTTGATCCTTGTACAAACTGTTTGAAATCCTATCACCATGTTTATCTTGAAGTAATCTCATCCATGGTTTTAAAATTAGATCTATATTGAGTGGTTTTTTTATCACACCAAGTATCCATCCAAATAGAAATATTTTCTCTAGTTCCCACCACCCATATTAAACCTTTAATCACTAGATCAATTGATTTTTTTTACAATTCCATAGTGCAAAACCATTTGGTAGAGATAATGTAGTAAATATTAAGCTTGAGTCATTGGGCTCAACATACTTAGAATAATTCTTGTCAATTGTCTTTGATTCTTTTTATACAAGCTCCAAATTACTTTTTCTCTAAGGTCTAAGTTTACATCCATAAGAACTCTTAAACGTAGGCCTCCCCTAGTTTTATCATCATACACCATGCTCCATTTCATCAAAGAAAAATTCCTTTTATCATGTAATCCTGACCACAAAAATGATCGCACAATATAATTTTTTTCTATCGATTTTGACGTGGTATACAAGGATATATAATATTTTGGAATGGATTTTAAGACTAATTTAATTAGTTGCACTCTTCTCGCTAACGATAACCATCTACCTTTCCATGCAGGTAGTTTATTATAAACTACATTTGTAACTAAATTTCATAATTCTATCCTCATTCTCCCCTTAAATAAGGGCATCCCTAGATAAGTTGTTGGCAATTTGAAGTAACCTGCATATCCTTGATGAGCACCATAAATGCTCATATTTTTGTATATGAACTAACGGTTTTTGCGTGACATTATATCATGAGTTGTATGTTTTATGAAGTATTATGTATGTATTTAATAAAATCATGTGTATTATCTAATCCATGTGTGAAGTGTGTTATGTGTAGCTATTTTCCCTGATTTCATCATCTTTTGCTCAGTCAAGGTCCTACCTGGACCTGGCACGGTTCTGCTAAATCAAATAAAGGTAAATCGAAGTATGCGCCTTTCTGAGTTAGGCGCCTTACTGAAGTAGGTGCCTTACTGAGGTAGGCGCCTAACTAAAGTAGGTGCCTTACTGAGGTAGGCACCTAACTAAAGTAGGCACCTTATCGAGGTAGGCGCCTTACTCAAGTAAAGCGCCTTACCGAGTTAGGTGCCTTACCAAGGCCAAAGCCCAAATTATACGTGTTGACCAAAATGGTTGGAGAAGGAACCCTGTTGACCACCGTTCCACGTCATCAGTAGAAAATCACGGTTGAATGAGTTGTCCCAACCAGAGTGGCCGAACGCGTAACTACTCACGAAGCCGAACCGTAATGTAGTGGAAATCATTCGATTACCAGGAAACGACGCAGAGTTGTTATTGTGCGCTAGTTGTAGTAACTGAACTATTCCAGTTTAGGCTGAACCGAGACGCTTGTTGTAATAGAACTATCATAGGAAGTTCTATGTGTGTAGTATATAAACACATAGACTTTCCTATGGGAGGAGAGCTTATTTTGTAAAAGCATTTGATATATATAATTCCCTTGCATCGATATTAAAGTGTGAACATTCGTTAGCAGCACATCGTGTGAAAACCAATCGGGCAGAATCTGCCTGGAGCTCGGGCCCACTCCAAGCC
This sequence comes from Wollemia nobilis, assembly GCA_028583015.1. Lineage (NCBI taxonomy): Eukaryota > Viridiplantae > Streptophyta > Pinopsida > Araucariales > Araucariaceae > Wollemia > Wollemia nobilis. The sequence continues at coordinate 15,917,496 of JAQPPZ010016723.1, forward strand.
AGTATTCCTCCCCTCTTAGTTATTTACATAATTTCATTATGCATGGTAGTATGTTTATGCATTAGGTTTGCGTTTAACTATTTTAGAGGTGTGTTTATTTATAAGAAGCATTTTCACTTTGTGTGTTTATTTTATCCGCATTATTATTTATGAATTAATATTATTGAGGCGGACGATTTTATTGATATTATACAAACCCCCCAATGGTAGTTGAATGGATCATCTCCAAAGTGGTAGTGTGACTAGTCTCAACAGTGATTCTTCACAAGCTTACGAGTTCCCTGGATTGACAAATTAAATGAGAAGTGTTGTGACAAAAATAGGACAAATTCACCAGTGTTTGGCACCCAACATTTTGGCACCGTTGTCGGGGAAGCATCACTATTAGACTAATCACATTACCCCTTAAGCCCTTCGACCTGACCTTGTATGAGTCCACCAAGAAAAAGAGGACCAGATGATCGTTTTATAAAATAGAGCCTACCAGATCAGTCAGAGTCGGTAGAAGACTTAGATTTTGAATTAGATTCTCTCGACTCATCGCTAGCAGTCCACTAGAGTCAGAGTCCTCACTTCGTGCAGAGTGCCTCCTCATCTCACCAACCTGAGAAAGAGTAAATTATTATAAATCCATTGTTTAAGAGGACACCCTCGGAGGAAGCCCTGCTATGGAAAGTCATAGAGGATAGAACTATAACTCTAGCTGACTTCAAGGCCCTGACTCAGAAAGTTTTGAACGACCGAGAGACTATAAGAGCCACATTAGAGACCACATTTCCTAAAAAAATGGCAGAAGAGGAAGTCTCATCTGGGTTTAGTTTCCCGATAGAGGAAGGGGTAGGAGACTCCAAAATGAAAAATATTTCCCCTGCCCATCTCCCTACCTTCAGGGGATACCCAACCGAAGACCCTGACCTATTTTTATTTAAATTTGATGTATTGTGCAGGTCTGTTGATTATAAATCGGATGCCCAGAAGCTGAAACTCTTCCCGTCGACATTAGATGACTCAACCCTATGGTGGTTCATTGGGTTGGGGAACAAACAGATCACCACATGGGACGGGATGAAGAAGCTCTTTCTGGAGCAATACCAAGACTTTGATAGAGCACGAGATTCCCGAGAAGAGGTCCTCAGCATGACGCAGAAAGAGGATGAATCCCTGGAAGAGTACTGGGAAAGATTTAATTTTAATCTGTAGTGATCCCCTCATGCAAAGCTAGGGGATAAATCCCTCAAAAGTATATTCTTGAGGGGACTGAACAATGAGTCACTGGAAGCACTGAATATGATCTCCGGGGGAGACGTTTACCAGCACGCGATGGAAGACATCCGACAATTATGCCAGAATTACTCTCGGAGGAGAGGTAAGCCAACCACTAGAATAGTTAAAGCGACCATGTCAGTCACAAAAATGGAGATAGGCAACATGCTGGAGGATTTAAAAAGTGAAATGCTATCCTCTCTAGCTTTGCAGCTGGACACACTGCTGTTAGAGAAGAAGAAATAGGAGAATGATGCAGCATTAACCTATTTCTACCCCAAATGTAGAGGGAAGCATGCCAGGAATGCCTACCCAGAGAACAAGGTCAGAGTATGTGCGGTTTGCTGGAAAGACCATAAAACTAGACTGTGCCCACAACTGCCCAACACCAAAGAAGATGTCGACGTGACCGAAGCCTACTTCATGGGCAATCAAAGGAATTGGCAGTAAAATCCTATGGGAAATATGCCCATGGGGATGCCACCTTATGGAGGAGGAGCATATATGCCACAGGGGGGGCCACCACCACCCAATATGGGATGGTGGGGACCACCACCCTAGATGAACGTACCTCCAAGTACGACATTCCAAAATTAGCAAACGTGGATGCCATATCAGCAGCCATGGAGGAGCCACATTCCATGGAATATACCTCCATAGAACATGGTGTAGGGACCACCTCAACAAGGCTTACCGACCCTTCCTACGGCAAGGCCTGCGTAGTTACCAACACAACTCGACGGTAAACCCAAACAACAAGGTGAACCAATCGGTATACCAGGTAGAAGGAGAGATGTATCCGATGTACCATATTAGTTGTAATCCAATACAACTTAGATCAGGCAAGCAACTAGGAGTAGCAATGCCTCCTCTGGTAGAAGTGGAGGAGGAAGTAGAAGACTCCCCTCTGATAGAAGAGGTGGAGGAAGAAAATATTGTTGAGAAGACAGGGGCCCCATTCCCTAAATGGTTGCAAGAACAGAAGAAGTCGACACAACCTGAATTTGATATTCTATCAAGCCTGAAAAATCTCACCATAACTATCCCACTTTTCCAAGCTATCCGGGATGTGCCCATCTACACTAAGGCGATAAAAGAAATCTTCCTAAGGAAATTAGGATGCAAAATAGTGTAGACCATCAACGTCATGGGAAAGTTAGCCGACTTGATGATGGGGAATGCATATCATCCCAAATATGCAGACCCAAGTAGCCCGATATTGACGATAAAAATTAGAGGGTGCTCATTGGTGAATACATTGGTCGACTTGGGGGCAGCCATCAATGTAATACTGCAAGACACCATGCAGATGCTAGAACTGATTGACCTGAAGCTGACTAAAATAGTGTTGCAGTTGGTCGATCGGTCCATGGTGGCACTAGAAGGAATGCTCGAGGATGTCATAGTGATAGTCGATGCATGGGAGTATCCGATAGACTTTTTAGTGCTGCAATCCAAAACCAGATTGGGTGGTTACCCACTCATCCTGGGGAGACCATGGTTAGCTACGGTTGACGCATACATTAGCTATCATGATGGGTTGATGACCATTTCAGATGGCCAGAATGTCAAGAGATTAACAATCTCTCCCTCGGCCCAATCGGTGGATGCATTGGGAGAACCCAAAATAGAAAATTAGGAGGACAACCAACTATCAATGCTCCAACCAGTAATGGCATTGATAGAAGCAGAGGATGAAACAGAGGAATATGGCATCATCTCAAGGTTCTTCCATGGAGAGTCTTCCCTCCCAATTCCTGAGTCACCATTGGTGGGTGCTCAGGACCACCACACCAAACAAATTGACGTCGGACATGGTAGAACGTTGAACGTCAGCAGTGAGCTGACCACCGCATAGTTGGCAGAATTGAAAGAATTCCTAGCAGGGCATCAATAGGCATTCGCGTGGGATTATGCGGATATGCAAGGAATCAGTCCGGAAGTATGCACTCACCGTATTTATCTGGAGGAATAGTCAACCCCTGTCAGACAGCCACAGAGGAGGATGAACCCGACCATGAAGGAAATTGTAAAGGCCAAGTTACAGAAGCTCCTGACGGTGGGATTCATCTACCCGATCTTGGATAGTGAATGGGTATCACCACTCGTGGTGGTCCCTAAAAAGAATGGGAAATGGAGGATCTGTGTTGACTACAGATCATTGAATAAGGTGACTAAAAAGGACCATTTTCCACTTTCGTTCATTGACCAAGTGCTGGACACCTTATCCGGGAGGAAATATTTTTCCTTCCTGGATGGATTCAGCGGGTACAACCAAATCCAGATCACGGAGGAAGACCAAGATAAGACAACGTTCACCTGCCCATGGGGAACGTTTGCATACAGGGTGCTACCTTTCGGGCTATGCAACGCACCAGCCACCTTTCAGAGGGTGGTGCTTAGCATATTTGCAGATATGATAGGCGAAGTAGTCGAAGTATATATGGACGATTTCACCATTTATGGGGAAACGTTCGACGAGGCAATGAAGAACTTGGAGCGTGTACTCCAGAGGTGCGAGGAAAACAATCTATCCCTTAGCAATGAAAAATGTTTTATGATGATGCAAGAAGGCATAGTGTTAGGGCATCATCTCTCGGTAGAAGGGATTAAAGTGGATCACAAAAATATAGAAGTCATCAAAGACTTACCCAACCCAAAAACGTAGAGGGAGGTAAGGAGTTTCCTTGGCTCTACTGGGTACTACAGGCGGTTTATCGCCAATTTTAGTAAAATCACCAAACCACTACATACCCTTCTGATGAAGGACGTAGAATTTATTTGGACAGATGACTGTAAGCAAGCATTTCAGACACTAAAGGAGAAGCTGATCTCTACCCTGGTATTACGAGGCCCAAATTGGTCTGTCCCATTTCACATATATTGTGATGCATCCAATAATGCAATTGGAGTAGTCCTCGGGCAGCAGGATGGCGAAGAGTTTTATGCCATCTACTATGTTAGCAAGAACCTGGTAGGGGCCGAGCTTAATTACATGGTAATGGAGAAAGATTTTGTAAAAAAAAAAAAAAAAAAAAAAAAAAAAAAAAAAAAAAAAAAAAAAAAAAAAAAAAAAAAAAAAAAATTTCTTACAGTGGTACACGTCATCAATAAATTCTGCCACTACATCACTGGATACAAAGTGTTCATCCACACGGACCATGCGACCATCAGGTATCTAATGAGAAAACCAACGATTAGTGGTAGGATTATCCGGTGGCTATTGTTGTTGTAGGAGTTTGACCTTACCATAATCGACAAGCCCAAAAAAGACAACGTAGTCGTAGACTTCCTATCCAGATTAATTCTAGTAGACTACGCAGTGGTAGAAGACCAGTTCCCGAATGAGCATCTATTCATCATCAGTGAACAGACACCATGGTATGTGGATATTGCCAATTATTTAGCCACAGGGAGAACCTCCCCTGCCCTCTCATACCGAGAGAAGAAAGGGGTAATAAAAAAAAGTGCATCATACCAATGGATTGATGGCCTCCTATTCAAAATAGGGCCTGATCAGATTGTGAGAAGATGCGTGGCCGAGCATGAATTCATAGAGATACTCAAGGCCTATCATAATGAGCCTTGTGGTGGTCACTTCTTAGGGAGAAGGACTGCATATAAGGTATTGTAGACTGGGTACTTTTGGCCCACGTTGTTTAAAGATGCAACCACATATGCCAACAAATGTGATGAATGCCAGAGGATGGGCCGACCAACCCATAGGGACGAAATGCCCCTGTAGCCTCACGTACACATCGAGCCCTTTGACAAATGGGGCATGGATTTCGTGGGACCCATCAACCCACCTTCAACAGGAAGGAGGTTCATTCTAGTTTGTACAGACTATGTCACTAAATGGGTCGAAGTCCAAGTGCTAAGAGACTCCAAGGAGCGGACGATCACCAAATTTTTGTTCTCCCACATTTTTATGAGATTTGGAGTGCCCAGGGAGATTACAACAGACCAGGGACCCCAATTCACATCCAGGTTAATCGAAGAGCTCATGGAACAGTATAGGGTTCGACATAATAGGACTACCCCATACCATCCGTAGGTGAATGGACAGGTAGAGGTCACTAATAGGGAAATTGAAAACATCTTGACAAAGACCATGCAACAACACAGAAAGGATTGGGCTGCAAGACTACCAGAGGTAGTATGGGCATATAACACGACGTGGAAGTCGACCACTAGTTTTACCCCCTTTCGGTTGGTCTATGGGAAAGATGCAATGATGCCCATCGAATTCGAAGTGAAAACACTTAGAACAGTGGTCGAATTAAAACTAAACCTGGATGATGCACAGAAGGAATGAATTCAGCAGTTAAATCAGCTAGACGAAGTTCGTATGGATGCCTTACAAAGAACAAAAATTGTGTAGAGGCAAAGGAAGCAGTGGCATGACCATCACATTAAAAAGAAACAATTCAAAGGAGACTGGGTGCTGCTGTACGACTCCAGGTTCCATGAACGAAAGGGGAAACTGATGCAGAGATGGATGGGACCATACAAAGTGGTGGAAATAATCAAGAACGGTGTTGTACGGGTAAAGACGATTGATGACAACAACACCATCCTAACAGCCAATGGCCACCGAGTGCGGCCATACCATACGTCTGAGGGATTGATGGTGGAAACCAGAACAGGCATGGGGGAGACCCCATCCAAGTAAAATCTCCCAAATTCTCAACAACATGGTGGATACAGGAACATCCACCAAAGACAAGTTAGAATAGGTTACTATTTTTTAGCTTACTATGTGTTTTGTAGGGACAACGCCCACATGCAAGTTGTAGGCATCCTGAGAGCCAGGGCCTAATAGGCATGGACCCCATTTAACTACACATTTTTTTCTTTTTTTGTGTTTTCTTTTTGTAGGGATATGGCCTGATTGTTCGAACAATAGGCATCTGGGAAACCAGGCCTAGTTCGGCTCAACATCCACATACCTACGCATTAGGAGGATAGCAATGGTTCAGGCATGGGGGGAACACCAAAATTCCTCATCAAACATCCCCATGCCTGAACAAGGTGGACGCTGACGTAATATGAAGTGAATTCTGGGAGGCTTGATCAACCTCACATTAAAAGACACATCAGCCACCACTGACTAAAAAAAAACAATAAGGAAGTGGCGCCTTACTTATGAAGGAGCAGCGATGCCTTACTCTGGTGCCTCACTCTAAAGGAGCAATGGTGCCTTACTCTGGTGCCTCACTCTGAAGGAGCAGCGATGCCTTACTATGGTGCCTCACTCTGAAGGAGCAGTGATGCCTTACCTTGGTCCCTCACTGTAAAGGAGCAGTGGTGCCTTACTCTAAAGGAGCAGTGATGCCTTACTCTGGTGACTCACCCTGAAGGAGCAGTGACACCTTACTCTGGTGCGTCACTCTGAAGGATCAGTGGTGCCTTACTCTGGCACCTTACTTTGAAGGAGCAGCGATGCCTTACTCTGGTGCTTTTCTCTGAAGGAGCAACGATGCCTTACTTTGGAACCTTACCTTGGTGAAGCGGCACTTTCATTAGGAGCAGTGCCCTACACCGCCAAGGAGGCATCGAACTAAAAAAAAAAATAAAAAAAATAAATGTGTGTAGGGGGGCTATTGTCATGAGGACGTGACAAATATTAGACATGGGGTAAAAGGTGCCTTAATCTAGGTGCCTTACCCCGCAAGTCGGGCCACCCACGAATAAAAAAAATGACCATCAAAGTAGTGCCTTATCGGGTTAGGTGCCTTACTAGCGCCTTACCGGGTTAGGCACTTTACTAGCACCTTACCAGGTTAGGTGCCTTACTAGCACCTTATAGGGTTAGGCGCCTTACTAGCACCTTATCGGGTTAGGTGCCTTACTGAGTTAGGTGCCCTATTGGTGCCTTACTCAAATAGGTGCCTCGACCAATTCAATTCACATGCACAACTTGGCAGTACGAGGAGCCAATACCATCATGTCACATGATAGAGATCCAAAAATACCCAAAAATATTTTGAAATCATTGGGTAGGATTTCTGCACATCCCAAGGCCAACCGCCAAGGAGATATGCATCCCAACCTGAACCAATAGGATCCACCACGTTTTTGGTAGTAGGACCTCGAGCGAACCAGGAATGCAGTACCCAAGGTGAGGTAATCAACACATGGGAAAAACATCATCGAATGGCAATTTGGCATACTCCATGCAACACGAAATGACCAATCAGGTATGTGCATGATTTTAATTAGGTATATATGTAATTTTTTGTATAATATGCTCTCTGATATGATGACGGTGCAAGAACGAAAAATCACCCCTCATGCCTAATACGTCGTGCCAAAAATTAATTCGGGTGGCATACCCTGCTAAACCCAATATGGAACAATTTCTAGAGTTAGGCGCCTCAGGTTATAAAAAGGTGCCTTACTGAGTACAAAACTCGAACTCAATAGGGAATTCACCATGGGAGGACCTTCGAAGAACCACGTGATTAAGAAGCAGGAGCCCAGTGACACTGAAGGAATAAGGGGGAAGTTCGCAACCAATTTGAGGTGGCGGGTTGGCTGAACTACTACCACCTGGTCAACCAGGAACAAGATGTGGAGGTAGCCAAAGAATTTGCCACCTCCCTGAGTGGAGAAGTGGCCAGGCTATGCGGACTGGAAATTCCAGTCACCCTAGAGCACATTGCTCAAGTCACTGGCCTCCCCCTTACGGGGAAATGCACATACAAGGATGGCGTGGCAAAGAAATGCATCGAGGAACTACTTGGACAGGGGAATATTCCCTATGAACAGGGGGCTTCCCAAGCAGAAGATCCCGATGCACCTACAAAAATTTTTTGAGTAGGTTGCGAGATACTTCACTTGTACTGGGAAGTATTCACACCTGAATGCGAACCACATGCAGTTCATAAGCCATCTAGTGCATGGGAGGGAGATCAACATCCCGTTCTATCTAGAAAAGGCCCTACAGGATGAGGCATCGAGGTACCAAAGAGGGGAAATTTTTGCCTTAGCCCATCATGGGCTAATTACAGCCCTGATACGCCATGCAGAGGAGCACAGGGGAAATTCATCGGCGATAGAGGCCAAACCCTCTGGTGCACAAGAACAGGCAACGATCGAAGTAGGGCATGAAGCCGAATTGAGGGAGACAACCGAAGAGATTAGGGTTGAGCCCTCTGATGTAGTAGAGCAGATTGTCATAGAGGTAGGGCATGATGCCAAAGTAGGGGGAACATTCAAAGAAGAACACCCCTAATTTTCACCAGGGATTGCAGAGGAAGGGCAGAGCCCTCTACCCATTTTCATGGAAGAGAGGCCAGAATCCTCCAGCGCAGAACATCGAGCAGAGCATAGGGAACATCGAACATGATGATGGTGCCTAATCCTCTCAAATGAGGAATATGAAGAAGATACAGAGCTCGACGTTGCAATGCAAACCTTGCAGAATTTGGCCGCTCATAGTTCATAGGACCCGTAGTCGTTTGTAGGCTGGCAGCAACCAGTCGAGATGCCATTAGAGGAGGATCGTGTCGAATAGAGCGAGAAATCCTTGATGCAGGTATTGTTCAAGGAGTATAAGGAGATGACCATGAGGAAATTCCAAAGACAGGAGGCCACCATTGCCCAAATGTAGCAATTGATCCAACAACTCAAGGAGGAGTTGCAGGCTAGGGCAAAAGAGAGGCAAGATGCCTCTACCTAGACCGATTGGGCGATGGAGGTACCCACAAACTCTTTGACCTCACCAGAGAGAGTAGTCTCATCTGGGGCATTCAGGTCAGATGCCAGAGATGAGGAATTAGAAGTAGGGGAGGGTTCACGTGCCTCAGACAAAATAGTGACAGAGGAATAGGGGAATTTTGTTCTTCAAACAGAAACCCCTATCATTTTTATCAATGATGATGAAGAGCCATTAGGGCAAGCCCCTGAAGCCAAGGTTAAGGAGGATTCTCCAGGGTACCAGGCACCCAAAATTGAGGAGCCACCACTAGAGGGACTAGAAAAGAAGGTGCCAGAAGGAACAACCACAGGGGACCTCCGATCAGAGGAAAAACTCCCTGAGTCATCCAATAAGGAGGCAACCTCCGTGGGATAGAAAAACTTCCCCACACAGGCCACCGTAGGAGAAAAAAAGGAAAGGGGAAGGCCCCTCAGATGACTCAGAAGAGGGCCAAAAGGAAGGCTAGGGTGACGTTCATGGAACCGAACCCTCATTCCGATGAAGAATGGGAAGTAGGTGTGCAGGCCTTCACTGAACGAAAGGCAAAATTTGAATGGCTTCGTAAGGAGTTCGAGGAAGCAAAGGCAGCTAGGAAAGCTACCAAGAAGGAGGTACGAGGGCCAGGTATTTGTGTAAACCCCACTGACGATGATCAATTTTGGGACATCTATGGATCATCGTCGGGTAGGCCCTCTAAAATGAAGAAGTGGCTGGCACGATGGGGGGTATATGGACCGAAGGCAGAGGTAGCAATGATAGCAACAGAAAATGTTGGCCTCACCTAGGAGGAGCTTTGGCTCCACAAGGCCAGCGTGGTTAGATGGAAGAGGGACGACTCCGATATTCCCTTCGGAGAATTGCACCCTCAACATGTTGACCTGTGGCAGGAAGCAAAAGCAACCTTCCAAAGGGGAGCGATGATTGTGGTAGTCGGACCAAGTACAGGTGCTGGGCCAAGCAGGAGATGAAGCCAATGTAATAAAGGGCCGACATAGAATGAAGGCCAACCTAGACATCGACGTAGCCAAAGGACAACACAACATAGGGATGCCCCACAACAAACCAGGGCCCCTCAGCAGAAACGAAAACCTCAAGGGGGAGAACAGGTCAAGACCACCAGCAAGAGAAGGAAATAAAAAGTAGTGGTCTACAGAGAAGAGGTAGTTACCGATTTCAGGTGCCACGAGGGCATGGCACATATTAGGCATGGGGGGATGATGAGCACCAAAAATGCTCATATTTTTGTATATGAACTAACGGTTTTTGCGCGACATTATATCATGAGTTGTATGTTTTATGAAGTATTATGTATGTATTTAATAAAATCATGTGTATTATCTAATCCATGTGTGAAGTGTGTTATGTGTAGCTATTTTCCCTGATTTCGTCATCTTTTGCTCAGTCAAGGTCCTACCTGGACCTGGCATGGTTCTGCTAAATCAAATAAAGGTAAATCAAAGTATGTGCCTTTTTGAGTTAGGCGCCTTACCGAAGTAGGTGCCTTACTGAGGTAGGCGCCTAACTGAAGTAGGTGCCTTACTGAGGTAGGCGCCTAACTGAAGTAGGTGCCTTACCGAGGTAGGCGCCTTACTCAAGTAAAGCGCCTTATCGAGTTAGGTGCCTTACCAAGGCCGAAGCCCAAATTATACGTGTTGACCAAAATGGTTGGAGAAGGAAACCTGTTGACCACCATTCCACGTCATCAGTAGAAAATCATGGTTGAACGAGTTGTCCCAGCCAGAGTGGTCGAATGCGTAACTACTCATGAAGCCGAACCGTAATGCAATGGAAATCATCCGATTACCAGGAAACGACGTAGAGTTGTTATTGTGCATCGGTTGCAGTAACTGAACTATTCTAGTTTAGGCTGAACCGAGACGCTTGTTGTAATAGAACTACCGTAGGAAGTTTTGTGTGTGTAGTATATAAACACACAGACTTTCCTATGGGAGGAGAGCTTCTTTTGTAAAAGCATTTGATATATATAATTCCCTTGCATCGATATTAAAGTGTGAACATTCGTTAGCAGCGCATCGTGTGAAAACCAATTGGGCGAAATCTACCTGGAGCTCGGGCCCACTCCAAGCCAGTATTCCTCCCCTCTTAGTTATTTACGTAATTTCATTATGCATGGTAGTATGTTTATGCATTAGGTTTATGTTTAACTATTTTAGAGGTGTGTTTATTTATAAGAAGCATTTTTGCTTTGTGTGTTTATTTTACTCGCATTATTATTTATGAATTAATATTATTGAGGCGGATGATTTTATTGATATCATACAAACCCCCCAATGGTAGTTGAACGGATCATCTCCAAAGTGGTAGTGTGACTAGTCTCAGCCATGATTCTTCACAAGCTTACGAGTTCCTTGGATTGACAAATTAAATGAGAAGTGCTGTGACAAAAATAGGACAAATTCACTAGTGTTTGGCACCCAAAAATCCTTGCTTTTATTTTAGTTGGGGTGCTTAGGAAGTAAATTTTGGATTTTGTCCTATTAAATTTTGTCCTCGATGCTCTTTCGTATTCCTTTAATAATTTATTCAAATCCTTGGCCTCATTTATCCTTGCCCTGCAAAAAAGGGTTGTATCATCTATAATTTATTGATGGTGATGTTGTTGATGTTATTACTAGTCTTAATTCCACTTATAAGCCCATATTTCTTAACATTTTTTCAAGTTCCTACCCAAAACCTCTACCATAATAATGAACATATATGGTGATAGAAAATCTACTTGTCTAAGAACTCTCTTACCTTTAAATGATTCTGTTACTAACCCATTGAACAACACTGAATAGGAAATTGTAGAGACAAGCTTTAATCCATCTAACCCATTTCTTGCCAAATCCAAAATTTTCTAATACTACAAAAATAAAATCCTATTTAACCCTATCAAAGGTTTTACTCATATCAAGTTTTAAGATCATTGCTTTCTCTTTTCTTGAAGTTGTTGAATGCATAACTTCATGAGCTACTATGATCCCATCCAAAAATTTTCTCCCTTTCATAAATCCTCATTGCTCTTTTGAAATAATTTTTTCTAACAATGGTATTAACTGATTCACCATCACTTTGGAGATAATATTATATATCATATTACACAGGCTTAAGGATCTAAAAGAATCAAACAATTCTACATCCTTATTGGAATTAAGGTAAGATATGTTGTATTTATTTCATAAGGTATGTATTGTTTTACCCTAGACTGTTCTAGTGCCACCAGTAAAGAATCCTTCACTATATTCCAATTATGTTGATAGAATACTGAAGAGAGCCTATCTGGACCTAGGGATTTATCCTTATTACAATATAAAAGAGCTAAATGAACTTCTTCAAAAGTAATAGGCTCCATTAGTTTTCTATTTTCTTCACCTATAATAATTGAAGGTACTTCTTGTAGAAGTTTATCGTTAAGAACTTCAAACTCCTCTAATCCTAGAATATTCTGATAAAAATACCTTTCCTCCTTTTTTATTTCACTTTGGTCCCCAATTTAAACCTATTCTATTGATTTAATTCTACAAATTTTAGATGTTCTCTATACTATAGCCATCCTATGAAAAAACTTTGTATTTTTATCTACTTTTAACCAAGTGTGTCTCGATTTTAATCTCTAAAATTTCTCTTCCTTTTTAAAAATATTATGATATTCACTAAAAAAATCCCTTTCCTCCAAGCTTGGATTATTATGATCATCTTTTTGGAAATTTGAAATTTTATCTTTAGTTTTTCTTTCTTCTTAAAAATATTTTCTAAAGTGTTATTGTTCCATTCTTTTGATCTAGTTGTCATTAATTTAATTTGTTGTGGGAGTATATACAACCCACAATTTCCTGAAAAATTCCATGTTTGTGCTATCATATAACCAAATTGAGGATGGTATTCCCACATCTGCTCATTTTTAAAATATGATATTTTTTTAATTCACTTACCACCATTTAAACTCTTATTAGCCAATGATATGAATCAATCCTTGTCAAGGTATTAAATTTAGCACAAGTTCCTTCTTCTAGCCAATGATATGAGAGTATGCATTTGTATATTTTAGCTATTAGGTTCTAGAATCTCCTATTGTTGGTCCATGTATAGTTGTCTTCTTCAAACTCAACCTTCCATAGATTATTGTTTTAAATAAAAGCTGAGAAATCTCTCATACTTTGAGTTAATTTCCTAATTTTCTCAAATTTTCATCCAACTTGGTTATGGAATTAAAATATCCTATGATAATGAATCGGGTTTCTTAGTCTTTACTTCTCATAAAGGCTTTAATCCCAATCTAAACTTCCAATATTCTTGATTGAGTTGTAGATCCATAGACATTGATAAGGATGAAATGAATATCTACAAAGTAGCATGTGAGTAAAGGGGTTATCCAATGCCTAGTTTTATTAATAATCACATAGGAGGTTATTATATGATTCCAACAAGTTAGAATTCCCCTTACCACTCCTTTAGAATCCATAGCATCTCATTTACATCTTGTCCATACTACTTTCATAGTTTTAAAAACTTCTTTTTATCATTATAGTTTCCTGGATACAAAGAATATCAAGCTTATTACTTAAATAGAGGTCCTTGATACACCTCTAATTTGAGGGGATGTTAGCACCCCTTATATTCCATGATATGATAATCATGTCTCATTAGGGATATTGGCCCTGCTTGCAAATTACCAATGTCATTTTGTTGTTTGATAAAGACAAGTTCAACCAACTTAGTTTATGTTATTTTCTCTATGTTTGCTCTTGCTTCCCTGGATCTTACTTGATAATCCGAGAGTTTTCTTCTTTTTGCCTTGCCTATATTTGGGTTATGTATTATTATTCTATTCCTTAATATTCTTTTACAACTTTTTCTTCATCAAATTTATCCTCTCCTAAGTCTACTACAAAAGCTTTTGACTTGTCCTATTCATTTTCTAGTATTACCTTATTAATGATAGAGGTGTTAACATCTAACACTATATTTTATTTACCATTTTTTTCTTCTAAATGGTGCATGGTACTTTAAGAGAGTCTTCAAAATTTGATGAGACATATTCCTTAGGTTCATCAATAATATTCATTCCTAAATCAGAATCATACTAAATAGATGATTCATTGTTAATATGTTGAACCTATTAACTGTGTCCTCTAAGATTTTATCTACTTTTTCTTCATAGGCTAAAGCCTCAAAATAGTTGGTATTTCTTCCACTATCCTTCCTTACTAGTTTCCACTTTTTATTTGCTTTCACTTGTATATATCTATTTTTTGGAAGTCGAAAACCATCCTCATCAATATCCATTTATAAGTTTCTCTTATGGTTTTCTACATATGATTATGCTGGACTCTTCTTAGGGCATGATCTCTCAATATGTCCCACCTCATAAAATATTTTACTTATAAAAGATACATTTTCATAATGTATGGTTTGGGTCCATATCTTATCCCTATACTTAAGAATTATTGATTATGGTAAAACTTTACTTATATAAATCATAACCAATATCCAAGCATAAATAACTAAGAATCCATATTTTATAGTTTCTAAAATCTCAATGAATTCTCCTAGAGTATTTCCTATTACCTTGAAGTGATCCATTTCCTAAAATTCAATGGGCCAACCCATACATTCTAACCCAAACTAGTACTAGGGATAGATTTGCATTTTTAGGTGAAAATCCTTCATACCAGTGAGTAAGGAAGAGTCTTGCTCTTCTCATAAACCAAGGATCCCATTTTAGGATTCTATCTCTTTCTTTCCTAGAAAAAAAAATGGCTAGGATGAAGCCTTTAGGAAGAAAGGATATAATCACTCATGGAGACTTCCAATTCATATCAATCCATTTTCTCAAAGTTGAAGCCCCTGGCCAATACCGATTAAATTTACCAAAACTTGCCCTATCTTTGAGCAACAAGGATAGATCCTGTATGGTGCATTCACTAAAATCTAGATATTATTATAAAGATTTAGATATAAATAGATCCAAAAGAAGGAAACTAATACTCAAAATCTACTAAAATTTACTAGAATATCCTATAGAGAATATACTATTTGATAAAAAAAATCATAATAATTTGTATGCAAAATTTCTAAGATAAAGAAGGGAAAAATAAAATTAGCTAAAAAATTCTATGCCTAGATAGAATGTATTGCCTCAATGAAGCGCTAGCCCTCCATTGCTACTCCCATCATCCAAACCTTGGCTAACAAAAATTTAGAATTTTATTTATTTTTACTTGAAAAATTATCACTACCCTTGTTTCGGATGGATGAATTCATAGGGTTGTATGTCCATAAATATTTCTTGGATTCCTTCATATGACAATTCATTTTTGGCCCAATAATTAGCTGAATCGGGAAACCCTTCATGAAGATATGAATCCTAAAAGATGAGATGTTTTTCCAAAAAAATGCCCTAATCCTTTGTGAAGATAATATTTGGTCCATATCATAACCCGCCATTAATATTTTATAAACATAAAGAATAATGTTATTTTTTAATCCAACAAGAATATCAAATTTTATTAATAACATTAATTATAATCTAATAATCCCTCTCATTTGAAATATATTGTCATAATTTTTCAATGATAATCTTCATTGAAGTTCCATACGATTTTAAGAAGTTGAGAAGAATTTTGCCTTTATTATTTTGAAGCTCACCACATACATTAGTTTTCCCAAGGTTTCCTTTAAAATAAAAATTCAAAAGTAAGTTTGATGAAACCTAAATTTAGAGCAATTTTACTTTACCATGAATCAATGCAAATCCATTATGTTAAATACATTCTCCTATATCAACCTTGCATGTATGTTCAAATCCTATAACAAACCCCCATACTCAATACTTCCTATTATGAGAACCACACTTGTAAGCACTCTTTAAGAGATTTAATGATACAAATTAAAACTTGAATATGATTTTGAGATTTTATTTTTTTAAATAATGTTATATCTTTCAAAACACAAGTTATAGTAAATAATGGTAGGACAAATCCTCTATATAATGCTTAGTTTTTAAGCTTTAATTAGATATTCTATCATCTTTTTCAATGTCTATAGATAAAATTAATGGATTCTCATTTTATTGAAAATAGTCTTAAATGGTGGAAGCAAAGATACAATGAAGAAGAAGATGATATGATATTTCTATTTTATCCTTACACAAAACATACCTAAAAGGCCCACGATGTCCTCTTCTTTAGAAATTATCACACATAAGAATTTTACTTTGGACTACTAAACAAAGGATTTTGAGGTCGTATAAAGAGCCTCAAGTGATCAAACATTATTCCAAGAGAAACCCTTGAAACTATAAAACTTTTATTCCTCCAAAGCGATATATCCCATCTTGATCAAGTATGCATAATTGTTTGATAGATTCCAAACCAATTCATTATTTCATGTAAAATAGGAAAATACAATGAGCTTGAAGCATTTTTTGGAGCTTCTTTTATGCATGTTTTAGGTCCTCTCACTCATCTAAATTGCTAATATAAACCTATAATCTATATTTGTTTCTCATATTAATATAATTTTTAACTTTTAAACCTCTACAAGACAAAGAGGACCAAGCCATTGTTTCCTATTTTGGATTAAAAAAAGAGAGGAAAAGCCTTCAATAGGGTACTAGACCAAATATTTATATAATACCCATCATTAAACAACCACCTAATATATTTTTGATTAATTACAAACTGTTTGATATGATGTTCTATGCTGTCAAACTTTTAGGCAAGGTTGGTTTCCTTAACAATTTTACTAATCCATTAAGCCTTTATATTTTGAACTAATATCTTTACCTAACTTGTAACAACTCCAAAATATACATGTTGGCTATCTTTATTATAGCTAGCTTAGGACCTAGGATTAATTTAGTTGATCCTTGATCAATAGGGTTAGGGTCATTAGTTGTTTTACTCTATAAACAAAGGAGTAATATTGTAGTTGTTTTACTCATTCATACTTATAATATTAAGTCCTTTTTGGTGAACATATGAAATTTCATCCTCTCTAAGTGGCTATGAGAATTTTCCTCCTTTGAGTGGCTAGGAATTGTTGGTGATTTGGAATTTGGATCTATTACTTGAGATAGTTTGATTTATTGTTGTGAATCTAAATTATATTCTAGTGAACGATTTTTGTTTTGCATTGATAAGTTCTATTGTTGTTGTTGATATTGTTGTAAGTTATCTCATTACAAGTGGTATCACAACATTGGTCTTGGCTTCATATGGTAGTGCAAAAAATGGTAGAAGAACATGCAAGATATTTTAGAGCCTCCTTTGGCCTAATCTACATCTTGTTGTATGGGTAAATTCTATCAACTTTTTCAATTCCATATTTTGGCATATTTTTCTTAGGAATGGTTGTCAACATTTTGTGAAAAAAGAGTATTGGAAATATCGGGATCCTTATGGAAGACCTATACAATTTTTTTATCATCCCATTGAGATGATCAAAATAAGTTGTATCTTCTGTAACACCTTTTTTATAAGATCACTAACTTCTTTAGGGTTTTGACTTTAGTTCCTCAAGTATGAATAAAATTTTGATAACTATTATCTAGGTATGAGTCAACAAATATTTTCATCACACATGTCCTCCCAAGTATGCTTTCTTGAGTAGAAAATGGTAAAAAAATATAGGATGACATCATAATATCCCATATTGTATCAATAGCTTTGACCCAAGAGATCTTGCTACTCTAGACACCATGAGTACCCCTCCCACTCTTTTCCAATAAGGTCTTTCCCTCCTTCCCATGGAAATTTTGTTTGAAATTAATTATTTTTTGTCTAAAGAACAAGATCAACTAGACAAATGATCACCAAAGTTAGTACTCAAATGAATGGTATAAGATAAGCTTGATAAAATCTAGGACATGTTGGATAAGCTGGACTCAATTAATGACAAGATAGAATAATTTTTTTGGCCTCAATCCTCTTTTACCCCTTATTACACTAAGAACTCGCTAAAGAGTTGATTCAAATATGTCATAGAGTTATTGTAGTAGGATAAGTAGAAGAAGCCTAAAACCTAGATGGGCAATCCTCCTATTAATAATATCTATTCTAAACTCTTAAAACCTTCAATGGATTCCTTACAAGCATTATTTATAGTCCTAATATCTAGATACCATATTCATGTCATGTTATTGCTTTAGGCACAAATTCAACAACTATCATGTAGGATACATGCATTCCCACACTACCACATACAACTTTCTAGGTATGGGTGATGTTAACTTGGAACACACTTCTAGTCTTGATCCCTCCATAAAAGGCACTACCTTTTTAATTAAATGTTCTCATGATGTTTTTATTCTATGGATTGATATTCTAACCTTTAAGGTTATAAATCCACATGGCTAGATATCTACGATGGATGACCTCATGCACTAGCATCATATACCTAAGGATGAATATGACATCTTGGCCTCTACTAAGCTAGGTACCTATACTTTTCAATGGATTCTCTAGGAAATCAAGCACTATGGTCACATATTTCATGATCAAAATTCAAGAACATATTCCTACTCAAGTTTGATAAAGGATCCTCTACCTATTATGTGGTTTATTTGATGCAGATCAAACATACACGATCAATAGATGAATTCATTAATCTAATCACATGAATCTATCATTTGTATTTAGTGGTGGTGGATGCCTTTTTTCATGGCCTTAAAGATGACATCAAGTAGAAGGTAGATATGCTCAATCCATATATCCTCCATGATATGAAACATTTGACTTATTTCCTTGAAAATAAGCTTTAATTGTCTCATCCCCAACCATGATATGACATTAATACCTAATGACCATATTTTAATAATTATAATGATGAGCATCCTCCAATAATTATTCTATTACTAATGTAGATTACACCATCCATATGATCAGGCTTGTGAGGAGTAGCATAACTTCCACTTAAAAACAAAGGATGAGGTTGTTTAGAGGATGAAGGGTAGGACCCTTTGCAACAAGGGTCACCAGTTGGAGTAGAATATTTTAAGCAAGATGTGGATACTATCATCCTTTTAGTATTTCCCTCATGGGGCTCTAGGCCCATCACACCATCAAGATATAAGGCTTCGTTAAACACCAATGCATCAATATGTTGATTGATTTAGATAATCTACATAATTTTATTAACAACAAGACAAGAAAAATATTGGGTTTGTACATAAACAATACAACCCAAGATAAGTTACAAATGTTGATTGCCAATGGGGGTATGCCCTAGTGTGTAAGTGTATTACAAATATCAATATCTAGATGTGCTTCTATACCTAGACTGGTCATCTTTATGCAATAAACTTGGATAGTGCAAATGTCATTTTGGGGGATCAATGGCTATCTCAATGAGGGGATGTTACTATTAATATCCAATAGTTGTATGTCTAGTGGATGAAAGAGGAAAAGGTCATTCATATTCAAGATGTTAAAATATTGAATCAAGGAATTGTTCTGACTTTTAATTGAGATTGTGTGCCCCTAATTTGAGATTCAAAAAATTTAGAAGGGTGAAAAGGTAAAGTAGTTTTTACTATCCATGAGGCCATAGGCCATATGAGATGACCCTCAAGGAGGATGTTTTTTACCCAATATATGGTTATCCAACCATACTCTAGTTACTAAAGCATGGCATACAATCCTAGCACCTATAACATTTGAACATTGGAACTTTATTCATAGTTTCATATTCTCTAGTGTCCACTATTAGGCTACTCAAGTTGTACCAATGACTAATAATGAATTCTCCCAACCTTTGAATTTTATATGACTTCCCATTATCCTCAGAATAATTCTATGTTTATCAAAACTAACTTGCATTAAAATTAAAGTACGTAGATGAAAATGCAAAAAATTAACGTGTGGAAATGAAATGCATGAAAGTGTTGGAGTATATTACATTATTTGGTACATGCTAATGTACATCCTTGGTACCTTCATGGTACATTTGTAAATCATATATTAGAGTTGAGTCATAGTTTAGAGCGTGAGTTATATTTACCCTTTATGTAAGTGTGAATGTACAAGAAATGCACAAGTGTCATGTAAAGTTGTAATGTGCAGTTAATGCACAAGTGTCATATGAGCTAGAGTGTAAGAGTAATTTGAGTCTATGTGCACAAGTATCTTATATGTAATAGTGCAACTATGTAATGTAAATATGTGGACAAGTATCTTAGATTAGAGTGTGCAAGATATGGAAGTGCAAGAGTCATGTAAGGGTGTGCATACAATATAGATTCAAGTGTTCATCAAGTATGCAAGTGTCAAGTAGAGAAGCTAAGAGTCATAAGATTTGCATATGGAAGTGAATAGTCAAGTATCCAAAGAATCACACTATTATGACTATATTATGGATATAATACTCCATAAGGATCAATCAATCATATGGAAAAATAGTCAAGATCATAATCATCATATACTTTTGTAAGAGAAAGGAGATCAATAAAGATTGCATACATTTTGAGAAATTAATATTGTAATTTGTTCTTTGTGCATAGTACATGAATTATTAAGGCTATTACATTCATATTACTTCTTATTATTGAATTTTAATCGAGTTATTATAAGCCTTATTCTATTAGAACTAAAAGATAAACTTTCAAAATTCCAAAAAGGTGATGAAAATAATACAACCTCAGAGGAAAGGGAGTTGCTTAGTGAATATCATAATGTTTTGAGTAAGGAAAATAAATTTTGGAGATTAAAATCTAGACAGACTTGGTTAAAAGGAGATAAAAATACAATTTTTTTTCATAGGATGGCTATAGTACAAAGATATTCTTCTAGAATTGGTAGAATTAAATCAATAGAAGGGGTTTGGATTGAATATCAAAGTGAAATTAGAAAAGAGGCTAAGTATTTTTATCAAAATATTCTAGGTTCAGAGGAGTTTGAAGTTATTAATGATAAAATTCTTCAAGATGTTTCTTCAGTTAGAACAAATGAAGACAATAGGAAACTGATGGAGCCTATTACTCTAGAAGAAGTTCATTTAGCTCTTTTCTCTTTTAATAAGGATAAATACCCTGGTCCAAATGGGATATCTACAAATTTTTACCAATGTAATTGGGATATAGTGAAGGATTCTTTATTGGTGGCTGTGGAACAATCTAGGGTAAAAACAATACGTTCCTTATAAAATAAATGTAACTTATCTTACCCTAATTCCAAAAATGAAGGATGCTGAATTGTTTGATTCTTTTAGACCCATAAGCCTATGTAATATGGCTTATAATATTATTATCCAAATTGATGACGAATAGATGAAGGCCATTGTTAGACAAAATCATTTTAGAAGAGCAAGGATATTTTGTGAAAGGGAGACAAATTTTGGATGGGATCATAGTAGCTCATGAAGTTATACATTCAACAGCTTCAAGAAAAGAGAAAGCTATGATATTAAAACTTGATATGAGTAAACTATGATAGGGTTAAATGGAATTTTAATTTTGCAATTTTAGATAAGTTTGGTTTTGGGAAGAAATGGATTAAAGCTTGTGTCTCTACAGTTTTTTATTCAGTGTTGGTCATTGGGTTAGTGACAAAATATTTTAAATAAAAGAGAGGCCTTAAACAAGGAGATCCTCTATCTCCTTATTTGTTCATTATTATGGTAGAAGTTTTGAGTAGGAACTTAAATAAGGCTTACAAATATGGGTTTATAAGTGGACTTAAGGTTAGTAACAACATCGATAGCATCACCCATCAATAGTTGGTATATGATACAACCCTTTTGGAAGGACAATGATAAATAAGGCCAGAGATTTGAATAACTTTTTAAAAGAGTAGGAAAGAGCTTTAGGACAACATTAATAGGACTAAATCCAAAATTTACTTTCTTAACACTCCTGCTAATATCAAATCAATAATTTGTAGGTTGCTTCAAATGGAAGGGGCAAATTTGCCAACAACTTATCTAGGGATGCTTTTATTTGAGGGGAGAATGAGGATAGATTTATGAAATCCAGTTATTATTAAGGTTCAAAATAAACTTCCAGCTTGGAAAGGTAGATGGTTATCATTAGTAGGAAGAGTGCAGTTAATTAAGTCAGTATTACAATCCATTCCAACATATTATGTCTTTGTATTCTATGCCAAAATCAGTTGAAAAAAGTTTAATCTTTATTATGCGATCCTTTTTATGGTCAGGTTTACATGATAAAAGGAAATTTTCTTTGGTAAAATGGAGCAAGTTGTGTGATGACAAAACTAGGGGAGGTCTTGGTTTAAGAGCTTTGACAGATGCAAACATAGCTCTTAGGGGAAAAGTTATCTGGAGATTGTACAAAGAGAGTCAAAGATGATGGGCAATAATTCTTCTAAGTATGTATGTTGATCCTAATGAACCAAGTTTAATGTTTATTTCATTCTCTCTTCCAAATGGTTATGCTCTTTGGAATGGTTTAAAAAATCTATTGATCTTATGATTAAAGGTTTAATATGGGTGGTGGAAACTGAAGAAAAAATTCTATTTGGATGGATACTTGGTGTGATAAAAAACCACTCAATTTAGATCCAGTTTTGAAATCTTGGATGAGATTGCTTCAAGACAAATACGGTGATAGGGTTTCAAAAAAATTTGTACAAGGATCGAGAAGGTAGATACAAATGGAAAGAATATTTTTTTACAAGTATACAAGACATTGATGCTAGGAGGCAATTGAGTAGAAAGATAAAAACTGTAATTATTTCGAGAGGTGCCAAGGATAAGTTGATTTGGGAGTTGAATAGCTCAGGAGAATACACAACAATAAGTGGATATAATGTTCAACACCAACATAACAATAATATCACTAGAATTTCGAAAGATATTTGGGATAGCCCAAGCATTCCTAAAGTCAAAATGTTTGTTTGGTTAGTAGGTCATAGAAGAATTTTATCCCGAGATAACCTTATGAAAAGGGGTTTTCATGGCCCCTCTAAATGTGTTTTCTATAATAAGGAGGAGGAGAGTATCGACCATCTCTTGGGACATTGCTCTGGAATGTATGGCAATGGATTCTTAATATGTTTGGTAAATTCATTGTGATGAATAGTATAATTAAATTTTGGTTAAAGTAATGGCAGATCACTTATAAAAGTGAGGCTTTATAGACAATATGGGATATATCAAAAGATACAATACTTTGGACTATATGGCTTGAAAGGAATAAAATAATATTTAAAGGAAAGGAAAGCAGTTTAGAGGTAATAAAAAAGAAGATCTGTTTAGCCATAGACGAATCTAAACCAACCCTATCAAATCACCCAATCCCTAATTTAGAAGCAGAGAGTATCTATATATGGAGTCAAGTTATTAAATGGAATTATGATGTTGGGTACAAGAGAAGCAAAAATAAGGTAAAGAATATAAAGTGGAAACCACCAGATGTGGAGTGGGTTAAGTTGAATTTTGATAGAGCATCTAAAGGAAACCCTGGACCAGTAGGAGGAGGAGGAATAATTAGAAATAATAGAGGAGAAATTTTGTCTCATTATGCTTTCAATTGTGGATCTAAGACAAATAAGAAAGCTAAAGCTTGGGCAGCTTTACAAGGGTTAAAAATATGTAAACAAATGAAATGGAATTGAGTTTGAATGGAAGGTGATTCTCTCATACTAATAAATGCAATTTTGAGGAAATTAAAGGCTCCATGGAACATTCAAGATATAATTGTAGAAATTCAAGATCTTGCTAAAGAGTTTGAAAAAATCAGGTTTACACATATATTAAGGGAAGGAAAAAATATGTAGATAAGCTATCCAATAGAGGGGTTTTGGTTGAGGATCATGAAGTTAACATCTCCTTTCCATGGTTAGAGGAAGTAGAAAATTTAGTTGAAGCTAACAAAAATTGTTGATTGCCTAAATCAATTAATGATTAAGATTTACTTTAATATTTTCCATTGGTAATATCATTTTATTTTGTAATAATAATGTGTGTTCATTTAGACTATTTATTATAATTTTTGTGGTTGCACTCGTGTTTCAGGAAGGAAACTAGCAATCTAGGTTTGGTAAAGCGGACTATGCTAGTGCGATGTTTTAGATATATTACTCTACTAAGATGCAAGGTATAGATAGTAGAGGTGAATTTTTGGCATTGTGAAGGTTGCTATAGAAAAATGTCAAGAAAGATGCTAAATTCTAGAGTAATTTTATTCATACAGATATTTGAAAAGATCTAGAAAATGAAAATCAAGAATTCAGACATTTTATGTAAAATGATGTAGGTCTTTACTATATTTTTGCTTCTCTTGTACCCAACATCATAATTCCATTTAATGTCTTGACTCCATCTATCAAGACTCTCTGCTTCCAAATTAGGGATTGGGTGATTTGATAGGGTTGGTTTAGACTCCTCTATGGCTAAACATATATTATTTTTAATTACCTCTAAACTACTTTCCTTTCCTTTAAATATTCTTCTATTCCTTTGTAGCCATATAGTCCAAATTATTGTATCTTTTGATATATCACATATTATCTATAAAGCCTCAATTTTATAAGAGCTCTGCCATTTCTTTAACCAAGATTCAATTCTGCTATTCATCACCATGCATTTACAAAACATATTAAGAATCCATTACCATACATTCTAGATTATTGAGCAATATCCCAAGATATGGTCAATACTCTCCTCCTTATTACAAAAAACACATTAACCCCTTTTCATAAGGTTATCCCAGGATAAAATTCTTCTATGACCTACTAGCCAAACAAAATTTTTGACTTTAGGAATGCTTGGGCTATCCCAAATATCTCTCCAAATTCTAGTGATATTATTATTATGTTGGTGTTAAACATTATATCCACTTCTTGTTGTGTATTCTCCTAAGCTATTCAACTCCCAAATCAATTTATCCTTGGCATCCCTTAGAATAATTATAGTTGTTATCTTTCTACTCAATTGCCTCCTATCATCAATGTCTTGTATACTTGTAAAAAATATTCTTTCCATTTGTATCTTCCTTCTTGATCCTTGTACAAAATGTTTGAAACCCTATCACCGTATTTGTCTTGAAGCAATCTCATCCAAGGTTTCAAAACTAGATCTAAATTGAGTGGTTTTTTATCACACCAAATATCCATCCAAATAGAAATTTTTTCTCCAGTTCCCACCACCCATATTAAACCTTTAATAATAAGATCAATAGATTTTTTTAAACCATTCCAAAGAGCATAACCATTTGGAAGAGAGAATGAAATAAACATTAAAATTGGGTCATTGAGATCAACATACTTACTTAGAAGAATTCTTGCCTATCGTCTTTGAATCTCTTTGTACAATCTCCATATAACTTTTCCCCTAAGATCTAAGTTTACATCTGTAAGAGATATTAAACCAAGAACTCCCCTAGTTTTGTCATCACACAACTTGCCATTTCACCAAAGAAAATATCCTTTTATCATGTAAACCTGACCATAAAAAGGATTGCATAATAAAGATTAAACTTTTTCAACTAATTTTGGCATAGAATACAAAGACATATAATATGTTGGAATGACTTGTAATACTAACTTAATTAACTGCACTCTTTCTACTAAAGATAACCACCTACCTTTCCAAGATGGAAGTTTATTTTGAACCTTAATAATAATTGGATTCCATAAATCTGTCCTCATTCTCCCCTCAAATAAAGGCATCCCTAGATAAGTTGTTGGTAAATTTGCCTCCTCCATTTGAAGCAACCTAAAATTCTTGCTTTGATATTAGCAAGATTGTTAAAAAAGTAAATTTTAGATTTAGTCCTATTAATTTTTTGCCCCAAAGCTCTTTCGTACTCTTTTAAAAAGTTATTCAAAGATTCGGCCTCATTTATCCTTGCACTTCCAAAAAGGGTTGTATCGTCTAAAAATTATTGATGGGTGATGTTATCGATATTATTACTAACCTTAAGTCCACTTATAAACCCATATTTGTAAGCCTTATTTAAGTTCCTACTCAAAAATTCTACCATAATACTCTCATAGGTAGAAAGGTGGCTGATTTCATAGATTCTTCAATCCAACCCAAAATATGGAAAGAGCTCCACATTACAAATACTAATGCCCAAATTTCAAATATTGTCACATAATTATCAATATTGCTGAGGGTAACTGTAATTCCATTTGGTATGTCTCATGATACCCCTTTCTAGAAAGAAACTGACTCTGGTCTTTTTTCTGTCAAATATTCTCATATGTTTATTTTCATTCCCCGAATGTCTCTCATTCCTTTCAATCTAGTTTGACTTAGACACCTCATACCTAAAGTTGCTATCTTTTCTTGGTTGGCCATCCAAAATAAGATTCTCACTATTGATAATCTCATGAAGAGAGGGATGGTTGTTCCTAATAGATGCCATCTTTGCCTGACGACCTGGGAATCTATCAACCACATATTTACATAATGTGCTTTCTTCCACTCTACCATGGATCATCTCATGTCCACCTTTCACATCTCTTGGGCCCAACCCAACTCCATGGATATTTTTTGCTTCCAGTGGACCATGCCTTTCAGAAATTGTAGGTTATCTTATTTATGGAAAGTTTATCTCCATCATCTCCTATGGTAGATTTGGATTGAAATAAATAATAGAATATTTTCAAACACCCTCAAGGACTCTATATCTATTTACAACAAAGCCATCACCTTTGTTGTTGAAAATTCTAAGCTTTTCCCTTGCACCAAACCACTTGAGTCTGCCCTTGAGTCCACTCTTTTTCGTTCCCTCAGTATTTCCCATAGTCCCAACTCTACTTCTTCTAATCCCCATAACAGAATTGGTGCTCATTAGATTCCTCCTCTTGCAGGATGGATTAAAATTAACTATGATGGTGCTTCTAAAGGAAATTTGGGTGCACTGAGTGTTGGAGGTTTGGTCAGGGATCACAATGAATGACTCATAGTGGCCTATGCTGAGTTTTTGGGTGTCCAAACTAACCACTATGTTGAAGCTCGTGTGTTGTGGAGAGGGCTAGAAGTTCTCAAATATTATAGAGGAAATTTACAAATTGAAGTGATTCCATGAATGTTACAAACTCTATCATCAATGATAGAATTCCTTCATGGAACGTGCACACTATTATTTAGGAAGCTAAGGTATTGATGTAGAATTTTTGCAATACTAAAACCTACCATGTGTATCGGGAAGCTAACAAGTCTATTGATTTATTCACCAATATTGAGGTTAGTCACAAGAATTTGTCCATTTGGCACCAAAATTTCCCTCAAAATGTTCTTAATGTTGTTGTTGTTGACTTGGAAATGCACAACCAACCCTGAGAGGTATGCTCACCTCAAAAATTTTGATGATGGGAGTGATAGAACTGCTTCTTCGATGGCCATATTCAACTTGGTCCACAACACCATCCTTAGTAGCATCATCAGTGGTATGGATAGCATTAGCACCTCCCTAAAACTATTGGTCAAGAAACATGGCCAAAAGAGCTCTATAGCTAAAAATTATTGATGATTAGAGTTGGTTTGTTTTGTCTTTTGAGATCTGTTATCCTGCGTGGGAATTTTGGTACTAATATTTTGACCCCCGCATGGGCACTGGTTTGATTTTGCTTTATGTTCTCCTTAGCCCCTGTGTGGACTCTCTCTTTCAATATTTATTTTTCTGTTAAACAACCCCTGCATGGGTCTATTTTTTCTCTAGTTTGGTTCATGGAGCGGCTAGGTGTAGACACCCTATTTTGTTCTTCTCTACGTACTTTTTGTCATATGCTTATGTTTCTAGTTTTGGGCACCAGTTAAAATCCATATAATATAATTTCTACCACCTACCAAAAAAAACTTCTAACATAATAATGAACAAATAAGGAGATAGAGGATCTCCTTGTCT
Source organism: Wollemia nobilis (assembly GCA_028583015.1). NCBI lineage: Eukaryota > Viridiplantae > Streptophyta > Pinopsida > Araucariales > Araucariaceae > Wollemia > Wollemia nobilis. Next base: position 15,945,281 of record JAQPPZ010016723.1, read on the forward strand.
AAGGCCGATCTTGGCTTTAAAAGATTATGTCACTAACCCATTGACCAACACTAAAAAATAAACTGAAGAAGAACAAGCTTTAATCCATCTAACCCATTTCTTCCCAAAACCAAACTTATATAAAATTACAAAAAGAAATTTCCATTTAACCCTATCATAGACTTTACTCATATCAAGTTTTAAGATCATAGATTTCTCTTTTCTTGAAGCTGCTAAATGTATAACTTCATGAGTTACTATGATCCCATCCAAAATTTGTCTCCCTTTCACAAAACCTCCTTGCTCTTTTGAAATAATTTTTCTAACAATGGCCTTAATATATTTGCCACCACTTTGGAAATAATCTTATGATCCATATTACATAGGCTTATGGGTCTAAAAGAATCAAGCAATTCATCATCCTTCTTTTTTGGAAATAGGGTAAGATAAGTTACATTTATTTTATAAGGAATGTATTGTTTTACCCTAGACTGTTCCACTGCCACCAATAAATAATCCTTCATTATATCCCAATTATGTTGGTAAAAATTTGCAGAGAGCCCATATGGACCAGGCGATTTATCCTTATTAAAAGAGAAAATAACTAAATGAACTTCTTCTAGAGTAATAGGCTTCATCAATTTCCTATTGTCTTCATTTGTTATAAATTAAGGAACATATTGAATAAGTTTATCATTAAGAACTTCAGACTCCTCTGAACCTAGAATATTATGATAAAAAAATTTAGCCTCTTTTCAAATTTCACTTTGATATTCAATCCAAAACCCTTCTATTGATTTAATTCTACCAATTCGAGAAGATGATCTTTGTACTATAACCATCCTATGAAAAAACTTTGTATTTTTATCTCCTTTTAACCAAGTCTGTCTTGATTTTATTCTCCAAAATTTCTCTTCCTTACTAAAAATATTATGATATTCACTAAGCAACTCCCTTTCCTCTAAGCTTGTATTATTTTCATCACCTTTTTGGAATTTTGAAAGTTTATCTTTTAGTTCTTATTTCTTCTCAAAAATATTTCCAAAGGTGTTCTTGTTCCATTATTTTAATCTATATATCATAGATTTAATTTGGTTTGGAAGAGCATATAACCCGCAATTACATAAATAATTCCATGTTTGAGCTATCATATCAAAAAATTGAGGATGGTCTTTCCACATCTACTCATATTTAAAATATGATATTTTTTTGAATTCACTAACCACCATTTTAATTCTTATTGGCCAGTGATCTGAACCAATCCTTGTTAAGATATTAATTTTAGCACAAGTTCCTTCATCTAGCCAATGATATGAGAGAATGCATCTATCTAATTTTTTTGCTATTAGGTTCTAGCCTCTCTTGTTGTTGGTCCAAGTATAGTTGTCTTCTTCAAACTCAACTTCCCATAGATTGTTGTTTTGAATAAAAGCTGAGAAATATTTCATACTTTGGGTCAATTTCCTAATCCCCCCATATTTTTCATTCATCTTGGTAATGTAATTAAATTATCTAATGATAATGAAATGAGTTTCTTGATCTTTACTTCTCATAAAGGCCTCAATCCCACTCCAAAATTCTAATCTACTTGACTAAGTTGTAGGACCATACACATTGATAAGGATGAAGTGAATATTAGCAAAGTAGCAAGTGACTAAAGAGGCTATCCAATGCCTAGTTTTATGAATGGTTACACAAGAGGTTCTAGAAGGATTCCAACAAGTTAGAATTCCCCCTGTTGCTCCTTCATAATCCATAGCATCCCATTCACATCTTGCCCAAACTGTTTTCATAGTTTTTGAAACTTCTTTTGTCATTTTAGTTTCTTGGATATAGAGAATATGAGGTTTATTACTTAAACATAGGTCCCTAATACACCTATGCTTTGAGGGGGTATTAGAACCCCTTATATTCCATGATGTGATATTCATGTCTCATTAGGGGCTTTTGGCCCCTCTTGCATATTATCAATATCATTTTGTTTTTTTGTAAAGAGAAGTTCAACCAACTTAGTTTGTGTTCCTTTCTCTATGTTAGCTCTTGCTTCCTTGGATATTGCTTGATAATTTTAGGGTTTTCCTCTTTTTGTGTTGCCTATATCAGGAGTAGGTCTTATTATTCTATTCCTCAATATTATTTCACCATTTGTTTTCAACATATTTATCCTCTCTTGGATCTATTATAGAAGCTTTTGCTTATCTTGCTCATTTTTTGGTATTTCCTTATTAATGGCAGATGTATTACCTTCTCTTTTTTTATTTGTGGAAAACATCCCAGAAGGGATGCCACTTTCGGGTAAGACCCAAGGAGGCAGGGATATCCATTCCGCAAAAATCGCCCAGGACTCGAACCTGGCCTACCACATTTGACATACTCAAGGAGAAAACAAACACACAAAAATATTTAAAATAAATAAATAAATAAATAACAATACAAATAATAAAATAAAATAAAAATCATGCTCCTTGAGTGTGTCAAAAAGAAAAGCACAACCAAACACACACACAATAAGATAAAAAAAAACCACAACATGAACCACATAGAAAAAACACAAGAAGAACATAAAAAAATACAAACATGAAAAAAACAACAGAACACTACAAAGACATAACAAAAAAAAACATGAAAAAAAAACACAACCAAAACCTAAAAAATTAAACAAATAAAATAAAAATAAAAATAAAAAACAATGAACAACAAGCAATAAACAAAAACAAAAAACATAGAAAAAACTCAGACATAAAAACGAATTAACACAAACAAACAAAAACATAAGAACAAGAATGACAAAAACACAAGAACAATAACAAAAAACATAAAAAACACAAAACAACAAAAATACAAAAACAACAAAAAACAACACAAAGAGCACAAAAACAAAACAAAACAAAAGAACACACACCTTAAAAAACTAAACAAAAAAACAAAAAAGAAAAAAGAAAAAAATTGAACATAACAATGACCTTTCTAGACCAAAAGAATTTTAAGGCAAGAATCAATAAAGGAAACAAAAGAAAGAATAGTTTGAGCTAGGGAAATAAAATAACATGATCAAACCAAAGAGAAGCAAAAATAAAGTAAGAAGAAACTAGGTACCTTTAGAGGATCCAAAGAAATGATAGAAAGAAGCCCACCATCTAGGAGGGTGGCCATAACAAGTAAGATCACCTTTGTCCAAAGCCCAATTAGCTAAAGTATCAACACTCTTGTTTTGATCTCTGACCACATGATTGTAATCAAATTTTAAAAATCCCATCTAGATTAATTGAATCTTCTCAATAATTCTTTTTATTCTCCAATCAACCTTATGATTTTTAGAAGGAGTCTTCAAAATATTAATCATGAGTTGAAATTCAGACTCAACTAACACATTTTCTCATCCAACCTTAGTAGCCTCTTGAAGGCCTTTGAGGATACCATACCCCTTAACAAGGTTATTGGAAAGAATACCAAAATTCTCAAAAAAAGTAAAAACCAGGGAGCCATATGAAATTCTACCAATTCCTCTCGCATTGGCTTTTCCAGGGTTTCCTCTAGAGGTTCCATCAGTATTGACTTTTCCAAAATCCTTAGGAGGAGGTTGTCAATTTCCTATCCTATCCATATTATAAATGAAGGACACAAGCTTATACTGAGAGGGAGGGTGAACAGTATAAGACCACTTTTTACTTTTCTTTTCCAATAAATATTATGCAATGTAAAGATAACAATATCAATAGCAATAATCAAAGCAATGCACAAATCACCACACACAATAGAGACACCACAATTTACGTGGTTCACCTAATGTGGGCTACTCACGAAGAAAATATTTCACTAAAATTTTCTCAATCAATCTCTTGGGAATCCTTTCCCTATTACAATGTTTATGGACCTCTGTCCAAAGGAGACACTAATACCCTAAATCAAGTTTGTGGATCTCTATCCATAGGAGACACCAGTCTCCTAATATCTACTCTGGCTGGTGATATTCTAGAAGAACTCTGCCTCCACTACCCTTAGAAAATAGAAATCTATCCACAAAAGACACCTATATTCCCTACTCTGGCTAGAGATATCTGTCCTCAACTATATCACCTCCAAAGCTCTATCTGAAATCTATAATAAACATAGTCCGTAGGTCTAGCACAAATCTATCCTCAATCTCTATCTCTGGTCTGGCATAAAACTATCCTTTTTCTTGATGATGAAGGAACCTCAAATATCTGTCACAACCATAAACATATTTTTTCCAATCTCAAGGAAGTTAGACAAACAATACAAATCATATAATCACTCACAAATACACCTTATTACTCCTTTCTTAAAATAATATCCAACACCACAATAGTTTGAATATTCACTTCTCAAAAATCCTAACTCATCACAAATTTATCTCAATCAATCATATTTGACATAAGCCACTTCATAATTTAATTCTTCAAAAATCAATCCAATTTCTACTTATAACTCCCTACTTTAACATTGCATTTTTTAAGAGAATTCTTTTGAAAAATAATGCAACAACTAATCTTTCCTTTTCTAAGGTAAAATAATTTTTACCCACCACTTAAATTTTCAGCAAACACTTTATAAAACCCACAAAAATTCCTTTTTAACTTAGGCAAAAATCCAAAATTATTTACCTCCTTATTTCTCCTAAGACTAACCTTAGCCTAAGTCAAAAATCAAAATATTTTAATTTAAAAGAGTGTTACCACTTTGCATTGCACGAAGATTCTAACTAAGTGCTTCTCTCCACAAGCGCTTTCACCATGGATCCTAATGTCGTGGAGCCATGTGCTCCCTTTGGAACCTCCACTACCTTACACCCTTTGACTTACACTATTCGCATGAGCTACAAATTGGCTCCTTCACTCACGCTGTCCAAAAAATTCACACAAACTGCTATCATGAGGGAATTATGCACAAAAATCGACGTTAATTATTTTTGACGGATGTGAGTAGATGCCTTACCTTTGAGAAGGCTATGGTTTTTATATACCATACACCTTCATTGCTCCACGTCGGTGGTGAGGACGTTGTCTAGCAAGTGGTGACGTTGGTGGAAGGGGGGCAACTTTGCATGCAAACAAACTGACGCCCAAACTTTATGAAGTGTGCCAAAACTTTAGCTTTGGCAATTTATTAAATATAATAAATAAAATTCTTTAAGAATTTAATTATTATAATTTAATAATTAACACGGTATTTTGGCCTTAAACCAAACTTAAGGGCCTCTTTAGGTTTTTAGAAAAACCTCACAACTTGCTCACATGGTTTTAATGGAAGAACCTTTTATTTTCTGCCACCATCGGTTTTAAGATTTTTTATTTTTATTTTTGCTCACCCATGGTTTTAATAAAAACCCTTCTAGCTTATGCTTCCACATAATATTAAAAAATATTATGAAGCTCTTTGCCTTTAACCTATGCATTGTTCCTCTTGACCTTTTGACATCAACGAAGCTTATTCCTTGATATCAATGACAACTTCGTTCCTTGACATCAATGACAACTTTGACTCAAAATTTCCAACAATCTCCCCCTTTGTCATTGATGACAATCCAAATTCTTTTTACCAAAAACTTAATTTTTTCTTGGTTTTGCTCCCCTTGGGATATTGCTCCTCCTAGCTCAATGCTCTTTTCAAATATCTCCTCTTTACTCAAATACCAAATCTCTTCCCCTTACTCAAATCTCTCCCCCTTTGACATCAATGTAAAAGGGTCACCTTTGGGGCTCGGGGCTAAGAATGAGCCTCTTAGCTTAGCCCCTCCCCCACCTCCTATTGAGGTGGTTAATTCTAGGGTGGGAGTATTTCTACTCCCAACAAGCACTATTCTTTTCCTTTATCCTATTTTCTTCTTATCTGATCCTTCTAATTCCTCTGACTGTTCCTTTCCATGTCCATGTTCCTATCCATGTACATATTCTTGTTCTTGTTCCTATTCCTGTTCTTGTTCATGTTCATATCCATATTCCTATTCCTGTTCATATCCATATCTATTTTCCTATTCCCATTCATACTTGATTATGAAATGTCTGCTCTACACCATTTTGCTATGTGTCCATCATTATTGCACTTATAACACTTAATGTTATTATTCCTTGGAGGTGAAAATTTCTTAGGAATTCTCCTAGTGAAGCCATATCCTTTTTCTATCATAAACCCTATAATTCATTGCCTTGTGACCAAACTGATTACATGAGTAGCAATACCCATGGAAATTTTGTCTGTTCCTATATTCTTGTCTTTCATGTGTCTTGCATGGTGAAGCCATGTGCCCAAATATGTGACATGAAAAACATATTCCATTGAAACTTCCTTGCCTTGAACTCATTAGTCTCTTAGTCTCTCTTGACCTATTCTGATTGTTGTTCCATATGTTTTTTCTTCGTGCATTGTTCCTGTCCTTTTTGAAATTTCTGTTGTCCAACTAATCCTCAAATGTCTCACTTTCTCTTACACTGCATTTTTTTGAAGTGTCTTCATATGAAGTTTCTTCTCCTCTAGAACTTGAGGTTGAATTTCCTTCCCATTTCTTTTGTTCCTGTTCAAATCCAAGACCTATTTTGCTTGATGTAGGATTTTGTATCTTGATGAACTTATCTAAATTCTTTGAGCTATTTTTGAATCCTTTTAGCTTGACTTTGGAGTCTTCTAAATCTTCCATTAGTAGGGCTACTTCTTTTACTAACCTTTCACATTCTAAGACCTTTGCTTCTAGATTATCCTTGAATTTCTTTGTCTTAGCCTTTGATTTGTCTAGATCCTTTATAAGCATTCTTCTCTCTTCATCACATTCTTGAAACTAGGCTTCTAATTTAGAGTTTTGCTTTCTTACCTTCTTTACTATTTCAAGAGCATATATAAGTTATCCCTTAAGATCATATCCTTCTTTATCTGATTCTTCCTCTATTTGTTTGCCTTTGTCCACATATTCATTTTATTTTAACTTGTCTTCTATAGAATCACCTTCTCCTTCTTCTAGTGCCATTAGAATTTTTTCATTTGGTCCTTCAGGCGCATCCTCATATTCATCATCACTGAAACTATAACCATTCCTTGTACAAATATATTCAAGATGTCCAAAGTTACCACATCTAAAACACTTAAGAATTATTGGGGTCCTATTTGTAAATGGTTCTTTTTCTTCAATCATAAATAGGAATTCATATCTATCATTGTATGAAAGACTAGCATCACTATCACTTGAGTACTTACTTGCCTTATCCGCATAGTAGCTCCTCTTTTGTCTTTGAAAGAACTTCCTTCCTTGTCTACTTTGTCCATTCTTACTTTTATTTTTGTGCCTATATATTTCTAATTCTCTATTCCTGCGATCCTATTTTTATTCATCATTGTTATTCTTTGCTTCTTGACAATCAATTGCATAATGACCATACTTTCCATAATTGAAACATCTAACAAATTTTGTATCTCGAGATCTTCTTGAATATTTATTCCTTCTGCCATAATTAGCTTCTTCATCACTGGATAACTCATTGCTTGATTCTAAATTATTACCCTTGGTCTTTTTGATTTCTTTGAAGGATGCTTCCTTCTGGGAAATAGGTTATTTTGTTCTTAAATCAAAAGCTGTAAGAATACCAAGCAACATATCTCTTGTCAAAGAATCACCATCCTTTGACTCTTCTATAGCAAAAATATTTTCACTGAATCTTTTGGGAAGAGATCTTAAGACCTTATCACATACATTTGATTCATCAATCTTCATTCCAAGTCCTTGCATAGAATTAACAAACTCATCAATTCGAAGTAGGTAAGCACTAATGTTTTTCTCATCCTTATTCTTAACTCTTCAAATTGTCCTTTGAGATTTTATATCTTTGCTTTCTTGACACCTTTATCTCCTTCATATATATTTTGCAACTTATCCCACATTCCTTTTGCATCTTAACAATGCATAACTTTTATGGACTCTGTTCTATGCAAACCTCTCAAGAGTGCATTCATTGCTTTTGAAATATAATGTTGTAGAAGCTTACTTCCTTATCTATAGGTGGATCAATTAAGGGGTCGTATCCATTTTCAACTGCTTACCAAACTTCATTGCCAAGTGCCTTCAAGTAGATCTTCATTCTCAAACTCCAATATGCATAATCTCTTCCATTAAATACTGGTATTGAATTATCTGAAGGTCCATTATTAGAATCCATTGTGTTCTTGTTAGCTTTTTATTTAAGATGTTAAACTCTTTCGAAGGAACCCGCTCTGATACCAATTGAAGAACATAAGCTTATATTGAGAGGGGGGTGAATAGTATAAGACCACTTTTTACTTTTCTTTCCCAATCAATATTATGCAATGTAAAGATAGCAATATCAATAGCAGTAATCAAAGAAATGCACAAATCACCACACACAATAGAGACACCACATTTTATGTGGTTCATCCAATGTGGGCTACTCCATAGAGAAAATATTTCACTAAAATTTTCTCAATCAATCTCTTAGGAATCCTTTCCCTATTACAATGTTTATGGACCTATGTCCAAAGGATACACCAATCCCCTAAATCAAGTTCATGGATCTCTATCCATAGGATACACCAATATCCTAATCTCTACTTTGGCTGGTGATATTCTAGAAGACCTCTGCCTCCACTGCCCTTAGAAAATGGAACTCTATCCATAGAAGACACCTGTCTTCCCTACTCTGGCTGGAGATATTTGTCCTCAACTCTATCACCTCCAAAGCTCTATCTGAAATCTATACTAAATACAATTTGTCGATCTAGCACAAATCTATCCTCAATATTTGTCTCTGGTATGGCACAAATCTATCCTTAAATCTGTACCAAAACCTATCCTTGAATCTGTACTAAAAACAGTCCTTTGGTCTAGCACAAATTTATCCTCAATATCTATCCTCAAGCCTTAAATGAAATCTTGACTGAACTCTACTAGATCTGCTCCAAACCTTAACTCAAGGTTTTAACAAATCAATCAATCAATTCTACTCTCAAGCCTTCTTAAAAAATTATCTCAAATATGCTTTGTAAGCTTCCACAAAAGCTCACACCAATCTGTCCACAAGTCCTCTCTAGAACTTTATCCGATTTGCTCAATAAGTCCTCTTAAGAAATTTGTCCAATATGCTCAATAAGTCCTCTCAAGAACTTATCCAAATATTCTCAATAAGTTCTCACAAGAACTTATCCAAATATGCTCTCAATATGTATTGTAAGATTCCACAGAAGCTTACTCAAATCTATCCACAAGTCTTCTCAAAGACTTACCTCAAATCTGCTCAACAAATCCACACTAGAACTACTTGTCCAGTCTCATAGAAATATAAAGAGAATGCTCAACAACAAATATCACATAACAATGATACTCATGTTCTTTTCAACCCTAGTTCAAGTTCTTCACTCAACAACTCACTTCAACAACAATGCTTATAAGACAATATTCACATAACAATGATACTCATGTTCTTTGCAAATCCTAGTTCAAATTCTTCACACAATCAATGGCTTCAACAACAATGCTTATAAAATAAGGTTTTAACAACAACTCTTTATTCCAGAAAACCTTGAAGTATTAACTCAACACACTCAATAAGGAAGACCTAATAAAGTCCTTTTTACTCCAAGATTATTTTCCAGAAAACCAACCAATAAAATCAATTATGGAAGAATGTGCTCATACCTTTTTCTTGATGATGAAGGAACCTCAAATATCTGTCACAACCATAAACATATTTTTACCAATATCAAGGAAGTTAGACAAACAATACAAATCATATAATCACTCACAAATACACCTTATTACTCCTTTCTTAAAATAATATCCAATATCCAATACCATAATAGTTTGGGGGTGATTAAGGAGTTTATGGGCTAATTCAACGAAGTTGGCTATGGTATTTTTCCAAATATAGTGAATATCCTTCCTAAATTGATTAAAAATTTGGATGTTTCTTTGATTCCAGATATTCCATAGAAGAATGGTAGAACCCATCCAAAATAACTGCCTAATAAAATGATCAACACCCTCTTGTTTAGGCCAATCCCTCCAAAGCTGTTCAAAAGTAAAAAAACTGGACCACTGTAAGTCAAGTAAAGTGGCCATTCTCCTCCATAGCTCAGAAGCTAAAGTACACTCAATAAAAATATGACTGAGAGTTTCTACATTATCTTCACACATTTCACATCTAAAAGGGCCATCAAAACCACACTTCATAAGTTGCTCACCAGTAAGCACCCTACAATGCAATAAAATCCAAGTAAAGAACCTCACCTTAGGCCAGAGATTTTGAGCCCACAACTAAGAAAATATGTCATAAGATTGATTGGTATTATTATGGCATAAGGTCAAATAACCTTGAGCAACTGAATACTCACCCTTAGTAGTGTTGTTCCATCCAAAACAATCTTTTTCATGGGATCAAGAGAGAGATCTCATATGAAGGATGCCTTGGATATCTTGTATTTATATTTATGGGATTTGAATAGGTCAGTCCTCAATAGGGATCCAATATCTACCAACCTTTGAATTACCAGTATGGTACCAATAGTAATTAGCCACCTTTATCCAGTTAGCTCGGTGAAGCTCCTCCATCCAAGGCCTCCAATCAGGAAACTAAGTTATCAAAGGCTTGTGACCATCCCAAGAATCTATCCAAAAATTTACCTGTTGACCATTATGAATGATCCAAAATAATTTTTTCTTTATCAAATCCTCACCAGTCTTAAGAACTCGCTAAAATGGGAGAACCTTTGGTAGGAAGTTGATAGCGAACAAGGTCTTCAGGACTTTTGTTCTCAACATATTTAGCATGAATATTATTGGCCCAAAGAGCATTGGGGTTATGCAACATCCTCCAATATAATTTAGTAGATAAAGATTTGTTGTTATTAATAGAATATTGGAATCCTAACCCCCCTTCATTCTTAGGAAGGCATAAAGTGTCCCATTTCACCAAGGCCCATTTTCTTTTCTCCTTAGTACCACTCCAAAGGAATCGATGACTGATTTGATCTAGTTCTCGAAGAACAACCTTTGGGATATTCAACACAAAATATACATAAATAGGAATAGCTTGAAGGACTAATTTTACCAAGGTGATTCTACCCACATAAGAAAGCCACCTGGTGGTCCACTTTCCAATTTTCTTCTTGACTTTGTCCAACAACCAATTCCAATATTTATTTTTTTGCCTTTGAATATTGATGGAAATACCTAAATAAGTGATCGAAAGGGATGTCTTCTTATATATTAATTTATCCAAGACCATGGATTCCTGTCTGGAAGAGCAATGAAAGAAAATAAATTTAGATTTGTCTTCATTGATCAACTGCCTAGTAGCCTTAGAAAAATAACTAATGATTTGCTTAATATTAGAAGATTCCTTAACTATAGCTTTACCTAAAAGAGTAGAGTCATCTAAAAATTGAATATGAGATATAGGTCTATCTCCATGAGCAATGGTAACTCCCTCAAGGGTTTTGTTTTCCCTCTTTTTGGTTATAGTCCTACCCAAGCATTCAACAAGAATGATGAATAAATAAGGGGATAGCGGGTCACCTTGCCTAATACCTCTGGAAGCTGGGAACGACTGAGAAGGCCTACCATTGATAAGAACTAAGTAGGAAAATGAAGAGATACATCCCATAATCCAATCCATCCAATCCTTAGAGAAACCAAATTGCCTCAAAACTTTGATAAGGAAGTGCCAATCCACTCTATCATAAGCTTTGGATAAGTCTAACCAAATGAACATGGAAGGAGATTTTTGCATATCCATGGAATGGATGGCTTCCTGAGCAAGAACTATCTCATCTACTATTTGATGCCCTTCCACATAACCCCCTTTCTCAGGGGAAATAATCTTATGCAAAAGAGGCTTCAACCTTTCTGCCATGATCTTAGTAATGATTTTGAGAAGAACATTACATAAAGCAATAGGTCTAAAAGCTGAGATATGATCAACCTCTTGAGCTTTTGGAACAAGAGTAATATAAGTTTTATTGATAACCTTCAAAATTTCTTTGGCTTTCCTGGCTTCTTCCACCACCTCTAATAAATCAACATGAAGGATATCCCAAAACTCTTGGTAGAACTCAATGGGAAAACCATCAAGACCTGGGGTTTTCCTTTTTGCATTTTAAAAACTACCTGTTGAAGCTCATTGATAGTAACATGAGTAGTCAAAATAGAGTTCTCCTTAAAAGTGATAAGAGAAGGGATTGCTTGAAGAAAATTTTGTTGAGAAGCTGAGTCAAGAGGAGTAGCAACAAAAATATTGGAAAAGTAATCGACAACAATAGAGTTCATGCCATCCCAAGTATAGACAACATCTCCAGAATCTGATTTTAGGGAAGAAATAAAGTTGTGAGATCTTCGAGCTAGAAGAGATTTGTGGAAGAAATTTGTGTTTCGATCTCCTTCTTTGAGCCATTGAATTCTAGATTTTTGCTTCCATAAGAGTTCTTCTTTTTTCCCATTCCTCTAACCGAGCTGTGAGTTTAATTTCATCTGCACTTCTATTCTCTATGAGGCCATCTAAACGGATTTTCTTATTCAAATTTTCAAGTTGAGCAATAACTTCATGTTTTTTTATGAACATCCCCAAACTCCTTCCAGTTCCAAGTCTTGATTTTGGATTTAATGTATTGCAGTATTTTGGCAAAACAAAACATCTTAGTCCCATGCCTAGGCTTACCTTCCTTCCACCATTGTTGCACACGAGGTCTAAAGGAACTGTCTCTGAGCCACATTAATTGAAAATGAAAAGGAGAGAAACTCACATTGGTTTTCCACATTTCCACCATGACTGGCCAATGATCCGAACCAACATTGTTAAGAGTCTTCACTTTAGGAATGTGACCATGGATTAAGAAATTTTTAGAGAGCAAAAACCTATCCAATCTCTCCATTATACAAGCTAAGCCTTGCCTTCTGTTAGACCAAGTCATAAGGCCATTATCTGGTTGGATGTCCACAAGATGGAGGTTTGCAATATATTCGCTCATGAGGTCAGTGCTTTTGTCCAAATTTCTATTTCCCCCCATTTTCTCATCTAGAGAGAGGATGGTATTGAAATCTCCTCCGATCAAGATCCAAGATTTAGGAAAATGAGAGATAATATGAGTTATATCCTTCCACTGTCTTCTTTTTTCCTCCAAAGTAGTCGGAGCATAAACAATAATGCAGAGCATAATTTGGTTGGAATGTCTACTTTGAATAGCTATAGCCAACAGACCCCAACTGCCAACCATATGGTGAATAACTACCTCTTTTGGGTCCCAAAGACAAGCAATGCCACCAAAAGTCCCTTGGGAACTGAGGGAAACCACTTTTCCAGCTGGCCAAATTTTATTGGCAATTGAGTCCATATCCTCCATTGAAATCTTCGTTTCTTGAAGGAAAATAAGATGTGGATGATTTATCTAAATCATTCTTCTAATTTCATTTTGTTTTGAAAGACTCCCTTTGAGTCCTCTAATATTCCAAGTGATGATATTCATTAATACCAGGGCTAAAAAAGTTGGGAAGGGCATTAATATTACCTTCCTCTACAAGCTTTTCACCTTCTTTTACCATATGATATTGATTGGTCTTGCGACCTACTTTTTGATTAGAATCCATCTTCAATTTTTTTCCCTATTTCTTGACTTACTCCAATTGAATCTGAGATGGCTTCTAACCTTGAAGAATGCTCGTACACAACCAAAATTTTACTAGAGGGTTCAACAGAGTCTATATTGGGACCTATATTATTTGAAGTTTTGACATTTAAAAGATTGTTTTTCTTGTGTAAATTTTCTCCTTTTTTTTTGTTGAAAACCTTTGATTTGTTGGTTTGTCTCTGAGTTCTTCCCTTCATATTTAAATTGTGTTTCTAAGATTTCTGTTTCCATTATTTCCTCTTCCTCACTTGGGACATCATTTGTGGAAAGGATTTCAAACATATTAGCAGATGACTTTGATTGATCCTTCATAACCGGTTTTTTTTGAGTGTTCTTCTTCTTAGGCATTTGGAAACCTGCTGAGTTTATATCTTCTTTCTTTTGATCATGAATTTTATTTGGGCAAGCACTAGCCAAATGACCATATTCATGGCAAATTCTACAACGAAAAGGAATGTTCTCATAGTCCACTACTTGCTCCCAAGTGTCTTCCCCAAATTGTAATGTGATATTTTTAGGTAGGGGTTTGTCAAAATCCATTAAAACACAAATCCGAGCATAAATAATATGTTCAAAATTTTGAGTACAATCAAGCAATCATCATAAAAGTTCCTAAAGAGTTTCCAATTGAAGAAAAAATAGTAGGATTCCAAAATTCAATAGGGAGGCCAAAGAGTCTAACCCACACGGGAGCTATAGAAGGCATCTCTTCTTCGAATTTAAATTTAGTATGCCAAGGCTTCATGAAAAGCCCTGCCCTTCCAAAAAACCAGGGACCCCCTTGAAAAGTTTTCTCTCTATCTTCATTATTAGAAAATAAAATAAGAAAATAACCATTTGGATAAATAGAGATTTGTAACTCACCTTTAGTTTTCCAACTTTTTGCAGCCCAGACTTTGAAAGTAGATAGGCTCGGACGAAAACCCATGAACCGACAAATTAGTCCTCTTTTTTCCAAATCTTCAATGCCAGTCTGAATGTTACCCATATCAAGCTTAACAATAGGAGTTCCATCAGCTGCTTTAAGACATCCTAACTCTATTTTCTTGGGATCAATATTAGGTATTCTTAGAGGTTTATGGGAAGCCCTAAGATTAATATTAGCATTGGGCTGAGGTTATCCACCATGGAGGGCATCCCTAAAATTTATTTTTGGGGCTGAGTCTTCGAAATTCTTACCCTTGATAGGGGTTTTCACAATAGAATTATTTTGTGGGTGCACCTTAGCACCAGATTCACTTGAGATATGAGCCATTTTTTGATCAACTGCTTGAAACTTGTTTCGTGATCTCTTTAATCCTTGCCCTAGACGTCGTGGAAAGGTATGGTTTTCACTTTTATTTTGTGCAACAAATTGGAAGCCGTTGTCACTCAAGTTCACAACATGATCTATTGAAAGACAAATTTCTAACCCATATTGGATCCCTTGCAACATATCCTACTAAAATATTGAGTATAAACCACAAAAATATTGGCCGCTAGGGCCCAAAGGCCCTAAAAACCAACCTCTGGAGCTGCTTGCACTCAACCCAGATGAAACCCTCGCACAACCGCTTGCCAAAAATCTTGTTCACACATAGGGATGTGCTAGGATTTGTGTTGCTCCAAATGATCTAAAAATTGGTGGAGACGTTCTAGGGTTTTTCAGGCATCTACCCTCAAAATTTTAGCTCAATCCGAGTTCGGATGAGTGAGATATGGCTGAAACAAGTTCGATAGTTTGGGTAGTCCTCGTGAAAAAAACTTACATCCTCATTATTGTTATTGTGGAACTATTGTTATTGTTCTCATATTTCCACTTGGTTATAATAAGAAGTTAACAGTTCAGCAGAGGTATTACCTTCTAAAACTACATTTTCTTTACCAATTATTTTCTCCTAAATGGTGCATGGTACTTCAAGAGAGTCTTCAAAATTTAATGAAACACATTCCTTGGGTTCATCCAGAATGTTCTTCCTTAAATTAGGATCATATTGAATAGACGGTTCCTTGCTAATATGTTGAAATTGTTTTCCTATGTCCTCTAAGTTTTGATCTACTTTTTCTTCATAGGCTAAAGCATCAAAAGAATGAGAATTTATTCCAATATCCTTTCTTATTGGTCTCCATTGTTCATTTTCTTTTATTTTCTATATCTATTTTTTGGAAGTTGAAAACCATCTGTATCCATAACAATTTATAAAATTCTCTTACAATTTTCTACAAATAATTTTGATGGGCTCTTCTTAGAGCATGATCTCTCAATATGCCCCACTTCATGACATATTCTACATCTAAAATATATGTTTTCATAATCTATAGTTTGGGTCCACATATTATCCTCATACTTAAGAATGATTGATTTTGGTAAACCTTTACTTATTCAATCATGACCAATATTCGACCATAAATAGCCAAAAATCCATCTTTTATTGTATTTGAAATCTCAAGGAATTCTCCTAGAGTGTTTCCTATTGCATTGAAGGTATATATTTCTCAAAATTTAATGGAAAATCCAAACATCCTAACCCAAACTAGTACTAGGGATAGATTTACATTTTCAGGTGAAAATCCTTCATACAAGCAGGTAAGGAAGAGCCCTGCTCTTCCCATAAACCAAGGACCCCCTTTTTGAATTTTTTCTCTTTCTTCCCTAGAACCAAAAATGGCTAGGAAAATACCTTTGGGAATAAATTATAGAATCACTCTTGGAGACTTCCAACTCATATCAATCCATTTTCTCAAGGTTGAAGCCCCTGGCCAATACCCATTAAATTTACCAAAAATTGCCTTATCTTGGAGCAATGAGGATATCTCTAAGGTGCACTCACTAACCTCTACTAATAGGGATGATTCTAAGGGTTTAACTATAAATCGATCCATGGAAATGAAACTAAAACTCAAAATATAATGAAATTGATCTGAAAGTTTTATAACAAATATAATATTTGATAAAACTTTATAAAATTTTCATGCACAATTTCTAAGATAAAGAAAGGGAAAAAAGAACTTAGCTAAAAAATTCTGTCCAGATAGAATGTCTTACCTCACTGAAGTCATAGCCCTTCATTTCTCTTCCCATCGTTCGAACCCTAGTTGGAAAATATTTGCAATTTCATTTTTCACGATTTGAAAAATTGTCACTGCCCTTGTTCCGAATAGTTGACTTCACAGGGTTGTATGTCCCTCAATATTGCTTGGATTTTTGTATATGGCCACTCATTTTAAAGCTATTCAAATTCTGCATAAGTTCCTACAAGAATCAACTAAATCATATAACTCGTCATGAATATATGGCTCCTATTTTAAAGGAAAAAACCCTAATCCTTCGCACTTTGCAATTTTGGTTTTTACGATTTGAAAAATCTTCATTGCCCTTGTTTCAAATGGTTGAATTCATAGGGCCGTATCTCCATCAATATTGCTTGTATTTCTACTTATGACCACTTATTTTAAAGCTATTCAAATTCTACACAAGTTGGTCTAAGAATCAACTGAATTGGATAACTCTTCATGAAGATATGGCTCCTAAAAGATGAGATGTTTTTTAGGAAAAAAACCCTAATCCTTCACACTTTGCAATTTTATTTTTTGTGATTTGAAAAATCATCTTAAATGGATCACTCTTGATGCCAAACTTGTAACTAAATTATCTGGTACTCCCCTATATCATAAATTATATTTATCATAAAAATTGGGGATTAATTATGTCTTCTTCCTATATGTAATGAATTGATTTAAGCATAACAATTTTCTAAGATGATTCAACACTATCCCATTCCCATAAAAGGTGGGTAATGATTTCATAGTTGCTAGGGATTGGGAGAATATGTTACTAATTTAAGTTGTCCTTAGTAGGTTAAATTGAGAAGTTAGTTTTGTGGCCTAAGAGGTACTCTTGGATTGTTTTGTTGAAGAGGCTATATTACTATTGAGGAGGGGGTATATTATATAGTCATGAGGCAGGAAAGGAGGGAATGGAGGATACAAATATAAAGGATTTTGGAGAGTACTAAGATGGTAGATTCTAGTAAACCCATTATTGTTTTGGAGACAATTGCATATTCTATTGCAATAAAGGATAAATAGACATATTTGTAGGAGTTACTAAATTTAGGGATGTGGACCTTGTACATTCTATTGTTCTTGACTAGTTGGAGGTGACGTTAATCCCTAGGTGTTTCCTTGGGATACAT
This sequence comes from Wollemia nobilis, assembly GCA_028583015.1. Taxonomy (NCBI): domain Eukaryota; kingdom Viridiplantae; phylum Streptophyta; class Pinopsida; order Araucariales; family Araucariaceae; genus Wollemia; species Wollemia nobilis. Next base: position 15,963,073 of record JAQPPZ010016723.1, read on the forward strand.
GCAACCCCATTTACCTAGTTATCGCTTGTATATTTTGATCAAGGTTCACATTTGAGCTTGAATATTCAATACTGGGACCTGAAGAGTGACCTAGAGTTAAATGTGTTTAATAAACTAGATCTATGTAGAATTTAGGTAAACAAAACATTCATAGGAGGGATGCTTTATGTACTAGAGGTTTGTGGTAGGTTACTAGCATAGAATTTTCTTACAAAGAGTGGGTTATTTGTGAGGTTATTCACATCAATTGGTCTATTATAAAGAGGATTATTATGAGTCAAGGTTGGAGCCAAATTAGACCAAGTTTGGTTTGCTAGATTAGATGAATATCTCAATTTTTGGATCAAGTCACCAACTTGTGGTGGCGTGAAGTCTTGACTAATTGGATTGGCCATGGGCCTTTTATCTTTTGATGATGTATGATTAGACACTAGAATCCCTTTGAGCTTGTCTTCTTGATTCACCCACATGATAGGTTACTCCTTTCTCTTTCATTTTATTTTTCTTCAATGGTATGTATTGATGTTTATCACTTGATGATATTTCCTTATTTTCTAAGACTTTGATTGTGTATTTATAATATTGCACATACATTCCTGCATAGACAATGTTTTATGGTCAAAATTTGTAAAAATTAAAAAATCTACCTGTGGAGTGATTCACTCACAAAATTAGAGTGATTTGCCTACAATTTTAGGGTGGTTCACTAGTAGAAATAGATTATGAATATTTTACAAGTCATTTGCTTGCTAATTCTATTAGAAATATAGACAATTCGCTTGCTATTAGAAATAGGGTGGTTCACTATTAGAAATATAGACAATTCGCTTGCTATTTCTAAGTCATTTGCTTGCTAATTCTAGACTTAATTTTTTTAGCAAGGGTTCTAAGTGGACTTCTCAAAATGAAATGTTTTTAAATTTGAAGCAAATCACCTTCCCATGAGGGAGGGAGGAAGAAACTTGACATTCCTAGTGAATTACCTCTCAAATTCAAAGTAAATTGCTCATTGAATATGTCTCAAAGAGATTTTATTATCTCAAAGTGAATCACTTGCTTATTTCAAGTGAATTTCTTACTGATTTGATCTTTGGTATAATGACTTAGAATTTTCCTTAAGTGCTTTCTATTAGTGAAAAATGTATATACAAGGTTAGATACAATTTTTAATGATACTTGGATCCTATTGAAGTCATCATCTTTGCAAAAAATTCAAAATTTTGAAGTTTGTGTCAAAGTCGTCATTCATAAAGTGCCTATAAAAATCAAGCACAATAAGAAAAATGATCAATTTTAATATCAATTTGAGGATGAAATTAAAAAATCGAGTTCTTTCTCTCAATGAATTACTTTGGAATTGACCTATAAAAGCATAGATTTTTTTGAGCAAATCTCTCAATGAAATGAAGTAAACTGCTTGTAAATTTCAAGCAAGTCACTTGTTTAGGTGCCTTAGTGAAGTTTTGGGTTTTTGCTCAAAATGGAGTGAATTGCTCTAAATTTTAGAGCAAATCACTTCTTAAAATTGACTTAGCAAAAATATTCTCAATGTTGAGCCAATAACTCCATGATGCAATTTTGGTACAAAAAGTAAGGTATTAAGTCTAAAATTAAGGAAAAATGAGGGTTAGTCCCACTAGGCATGCCAAAAACTTTGTTGAACCAAGGAATTGTCCTGAAGTCTAATTGAAATTTTATGCCCCGATTCGAGTTTCAACAAAGTTTGAAGTAATTTCCAATAGATTCTTCCAATCTCTATATTTAGGATGAATCCCCACTACATTATCGGATAATCCTATGATAATGTAAACTAAATTGCATTAAAAGAAAAGTAAATTAAGGAAAATACAAAAATGAAATGCATGAAAGTTTAGAGGTCCCATGAGATTTTAGCAAATACTAGTTTTAAATCATAATGAGAAAAATGTGTGATTAATCAACACATGAGAAGTAAATTAACACCAACATCCACATATTCATTAGATTATGAATTTGGTAAGTGAATGGCAAGTTGGGATATAAGGGTCATGCCACAACCACCATGCACTTGATAAACCATGAGAGATGTGCCACTAATGGAATGCCTAAGGACTTACCAATTTCTTTCAATCTCGTGAGGACAAAGGACAATGTGGTTTCATAGAGTGTAGATTTGAATTATCATGACAAAAATAGGAATACAGATGAATACAACGAGGGCCTAGGTACCCATTTATGGTAAACGTTTACCCCTAGGTTACCTGGGGTGAGAAAAAATTACTCCTAGTAAAAGTAAATATTTAGAGGTAAATTTAGCTAAATTTTATACCATAAAATGTTACATACCTTCAATTATACCTCTAACAAGATTGGAAGGCCACCAAACTAACTTAGTTCTCCACTACATACCAAAATATTACTTTTCAAAATATTTGCCTTAGGATCCATACCTTTAATTTACCTTTGTAATTGTCTGAGTAGTTCTCTAGTTTGGCAAGCAAATTGTTTGTGTTTTAAGAGTGAATAACTCATATTACAAGTGGATCTATAATATTTGCTAATAAAATCGCTTCCTCAAGCTACTTGATCCTATTTAGCTAGCACATTGGTACTTGGCTCCAATTGATTAGTTTTTGCCAGTGGATCGATCCTTGTCCATACTCAAGTTCTGAGAATTTACGTATTGCCTCTACTACTTGATTTTTGCAACCATATTATCCTTCAAAATTTGAAAAAATTATAAGGCAGCACTAAGGTACTACAAAAACCTATGCCTTCTATGGTTGTTAGATACCACCAAATAGAAAAAATCCTAAAGAAAAATGACATAGGCTTGTTTGCCAAGGTTAATTTCATGGAAGTGAAATCCATAGAGTAGTCCCTTCCAAATCTACCTTCTCATAATGACCATTTGAATTCAACCATTTAAAACAAGGGCAGTGATAATTTTTCAAATCGTGAAAACAAAATTGTAAAGTGCGAAGGATTAGGGTTTTTTTCTTGAAAAACATCTCATATTTTAGGAGCCATATATTCGTGAAGAGTTATCCGATTCAGCTAATTCTTGGAGCAACTTGTGTAGAATTTGAATAGATTTAAAATGAGTGGCCATATGAAAAAATCTAAGCAATATTGAGGGATATACAACCCTGTGAACTGAACCATTTAGAACAAGGGCAGTGATGTTTTTCAAATCGTGAAAAATGAAATTGTAAATATTTGCCAACTAGGGTTCAAACAATGGGAAGAGAAATGAAGGGCTAGGACTTTAGTGAGGCAAGATATTCTATCTAGACAAAGAATTTTTTAGCTAAGTTATTTTTCCCTTTATTTATCTTAGAAATTATGCGTGAAAATTATATAAAGTTTTATCAAATATTATATTTGTTATTGAACTTTCAGATAAATTTCATTAGATTTTGATTTTTAGTTTTATTTCCATGGATCAATTTATAGTTAGATCATTAGAATATCCCTAGTGGTAGAGGTTAGTGAGCACACCTAAGAGAGATTCTCATTGCTCCAAGATAGGGCAGTTTTTGGTAAATTTAATGGGTATTGGCGAGGGGCTTCAATCTTGAGAAAATGGATTGATAGGAGTTGAAGTCTTTAGGAGTGATTCTATCATTTCTTCCCAAAGGTTTTTTCCTAGCCACTTTTTATTCTAGGGAATAAAGAGAAAGAATTCAAAAAGGGGGTCCTTGGTTTATGGGAAGAGCATGGCTCTTCCTTACCCGTTGGTATGAAGGATTTTCATCTAAAAATGTAAATATATCCTTGGTACCATTTTGGGTTAGGATGTTTGGATTTACCATTGAATTTTAGGATATAAATACCTTCAAGGCAATATGATATACTCTAGGAGAATTCCTTGAGATTTTAGATACAAAAAAATATGGATCTTTGGCTATTTATGCTCGAATATTGGTCATGATTGATATAAGTAAAGCTTTACTAGAATCAATCATTCTTAAGTATGAGGATAATATGTAGATTCAAACTATAGATTATGAAAAAATATATTTTAGATGTAGAATATGTCATGAGGTAGGGCATATTGAGAGATCATGCCCTAAGAAGAGCCCAACAAAATTATTTGTAGAAAATTGTAAGAGAATTTTACAAATTGTTATGGATAAAGATGGTTTTCAACTTCCAAAAAATAGATCTAGAAAAATAAAAGAAAATGAACAATGGAGACCAATAAGAAAGGATACTAGAAGAAATTCCAATTCTTTTGAGGCTTTAGCCTATGAAGAAAAAGTAGATCAAAACTTAGAGGACATTGGACAATAATTTCAACATATGAGCAAGGAACCGTCTATTCAATATGATCATAATTTAAGGAAGAACATTCTTGATGAACCCAAGAAATGTGTTTCATAATATTTTGAAGACTCTCTTGAAGTACCATGCACCATTTAGGAGAAAATTATTGGTAAAGAAAATGCAGTTTTAGAAGTTAATACCTTTGCCATTATTAAGGAAATACTAAAAAAAGAGCCAGATAAGTCAAAAGCTTCTATAATAGAGCCAGGAGAGGATAAATATGTTGAAAAACAAAATGGTAAAAGAATATAATAATAAGACTTGCTCCTGATATAGGTAAGGCAAAAAGAGGAAATCCCTCAAATTATCAAGCAATATCCAGGGAAGCAAGAGCTAACATAGAGAAAGAAACACAAACTAAGTCGGTTGAACTTCTCTTTACCAAGCAACAAAATATGCAAGAGCGACCAAAAGCCCTTAATAATATATGATTATCATCTCATGGAATATAAGGGGTGCTAATGCCCCCTCAAAGCATAGGTGTATTAGGGACTTATGTTTAAGTAATAAACCTAATATTCTCTGTATCCAGGAAAATAAAATGACAAAAGAAGAATTTTCAAAAACTATGAAAGTAGTTTGGGCAAGATGTGAATGGGATGCTATGGAATTTGAAGAAGCATCATGAGGAATTATAACTTGTTGGAATCCTTCTAGAACCTCTTGTGTAACCATTCATAAAACTAGGCATTGGATAGCCTCTTTAGTCACTTGCTACTTTGTTGATATTCACTTCATCCTTATCAATGTGTATGGTCCTACAACTCATTCAGGTAGATTAGAAGTTTGGAGTGGGATTGAGGTCTTTATGAGAAGTAAAGACCAAGAAAATTGTTTCATGATCATTGGAGATTTTAATGCCATTACCAATCTATTTGAAAAATTTGGGAGAATTAGGAAATTGACCCAAAGTATGAAAGATTTCTTAGCTTTTATTCAAAACAACAATCTATGGGAAGTTGAGTTTGAAGAAGACAACTATACTTGGACTAGCAACAGGAGAGTCCAAAACCTAATACCAAAAAAATTAGATAGATGCATTCTCTCAGATCATTGGCTAGATGAAGGAACTTGTGCTAAAATTAATACCTTAACAAGTATTGGTTCATATCACTGGCTAATAAGAGTTAAAATGGTGGTTAGTGAATTCAAAAAAGATCTTATTTTAAATATGAGCATATGTGGGAAGACCATCCTCAATTTGTTGATATGATAGCTCAAACATGGAATTATTTAGGTAATGGTGGGTTGTATGCTCTTCCAAACCAAATTAAAGCTATAACATCTAGATTAAAATAATGGAAAAAGACATCCAGGTGTTGTAGGTGAGTTGGAGAGGAGAGAGAATCCTCCAAGGGAGGTCCCAGGTTCAAATATCCACCCTACCAAAAAGTTGAATTGGGTACCCAAAATCCAATTGATAATGTTGGTGTGGTCAGGGTCGGGCTTGATTCCTAGATGACATTGACGGTTTAGAACCCCCTGGTCATGGTCTCTTAGACCAAGGTGGTCCTACAAGGGGTTTTTCATTAAAAAAAAAAATAGAATGGAATAAGAGCACCTTTGAAAACATTTTCGAGAAGAAAGAAGAACTAAAAGATAAACTTTCAAAATTCCAAAAAGGTGATGAAAATAATACAATCTTAGAGGAAAAGAAGTTGCTTAGTGAATATCATTATATTTTGAGTAAGGAAGAGAAATTATGGAGATTAAAATCAGGATAGACTTGGTTAAAAGGAGATAAAAATACAAAGTTTTTCATAGGATGGCTATAGTACATAAATATTCTTCTAGAGTTGGTAGAATTAAATCAATAGAAGTTGTTTTATTAGAATATTCTAGGTTCAGAGGAGACTGAAGTTCTTAATGATAAACTTCTTCAAGATGTTCCTTCAGTTATAACAAAGGAAGACAATCAGAATCTGATGGATCCTATTACTCTAGAAGAAGTTCATTTAGCTCTTTTATATTTTAGAAAGGATAAATCCCTTGGTCCAGATGGGCTCTCTACAACTTTTTACCAACATAATTGGGATATAGTGAAGTATTCTTTATTGGTGGTAGTGGAACGGTTTAGGGTAAAACAATACATTCCTTATAAAATAAAAGCAACTTATCTTACCCTAATTCCAAATAAGAAGGATGTTGAATTGTTTGATTCTTTTAGACCCATAAGTCTATGTAATATGGCTTATTAGATCATCCCCAAAGTGATGGAAAATAGATTAAGGCCATTGTTAGACAAAATTATTTACAAAAGAGAAAGGAGATTTTATGAAAGGGAGAAAATTTTTGGATGGGATCATAGTAGCTCACGAAGTTATACATTAAGCAACTTCAAGAAAAGACAAAGCTATGATTTTAAAACTTGATATGAGTAAAGACTATGATAGGGTTAATTGGAATTTTCTTTTTGCAGTTTTAGATAAGTTTGGTTTTGGGAAGAAATGGGTTAGATGGATTAAAGCTTGTGTCTCTAAAATTTCTTATTAAGTTTTGGTCAATGGGTTAGTGACAAAATATTTTAAAGCCAAGAGAGGCCTTAGACAAGGAGATCCTCTTGTAGACACCAAAATCCAGCCACTTGCAAGTCATCTATACCTTCCTGTCAACCACATGTCAATCATTCATCCTTCCCGCCATTATTTGGCCCAAATCCACACTTTCCCGCCATTATTTGGCCCAATTTCACCTTTCCCGCCATTTTTCATCCCCAAATTTATTTAAATTAATATTTATATATATATTTTAATATTTTAATATATATATATATATATATATATATATATATATATATATATATATATAGTTTAAGTGATTTAATCTAAACCGTCCATCTTTCATTTAATCTCATCCATCCATCCTTAATCTGTTTCACAACCTAGATTTATTCTCTACCCTTGGATCCACTTTAATCTTAGCCACACGTTCAAAGTGTCGTTAAAACCCTAAAGTGTGCCCTAAGAGTAGATTATAAATTGAGTCACCTTGATGGCTCAAGCGGGATCTCTTTTACTATATTCTTCTCCTATATTTGCTATCTTTTGGACCTATCTCTTTTATTTCATCTATCTCTTCAGCTATCCATCGCCGCATCCTTTTCGCCGCATCCATCGCCGCATCCGTCGCCAACTTCTTCGCCATCTCTTCTGTAGCACTCTGCAGAATTCCACATTCTTGTCGCAAGTGCCCGCGGGAGTTTACCCGCAGCCACAGACGCAGACCGACGTCTGAAACCCTGATTCAGAAGCACGTGGGCATTCAGCGAGTGCACCAGGGCACCTTCTATAGCCGATTTGATAGCCACATTACTTCCAGGTGCCGCCTGGTCTAGCCACGTTAACAGAGAACAGGTATAAATCAGCTTAAAGCAAGTAACTTCTTTTCTTTTATTAATCTGTTGTTGAATTCTTGCATTCTATTTTTCTAGGGTTTTAAATTGTTTCTGAGGGCTCACACAATGGAGCCCTCTTATTAATTTCTAACTCCTTGATAGTGTTAATGTGTGCAGGATTTTAATGGCAGATCTGGTGTGTTGATAGCAGCTGTTTAAGCTAGAGTGGTCCGAGCTACAAGATACAACCAAGCCCACTCACCTTGTTGGGGTTAAAGATATATTCTTCAGAGACGCCACCCATTGTGCCAGCTAGGGTTTCAGAGAACCCTAGCACAAACTATAATTTTTGTATCACGAAAAGGTTTACAGGCCCTGTTGTACTCAAAAGGAGTTTTTAAACTCCGTTGATTAATAAAAATCGTTTGTTTTGTACAACTGTGTTCTGTATTACTTTTTATCGTGACTTCTTTATCTTTTGTTTGGCGTTGTATCTTTAATCTACACCTCTATATTCTTATTTGTTCATTATTATAGTAGAAGTTTTGAGTAGGAACTTAAAAAAGGCTTACAAAGATGGGTTTATAAGTTGACTTAAGGTTAGTAATAACATCGATAACATCACCCATCAATAATTTGTAGATGATACAACCCTTTTTGTAAGGGCAAGGATAAATGAGGCCATAGATTTGAATAAATATTTAAAAGAGTACTAAAGAGCTTCAAGGCAAAAAATTAATAGGACTAAATCCAAAATTTACTTTCTTAACACTCCTACTAATATCAAAGCAAGAATTTATAGGTTGCTTCAAATTGAGGAGGCAAATTTGCCAACTTATCTAGGGATGCCTTTATTTGAGGGGATAATGAGGATAGATTTATGGAATCCAATTATTAGTAAAGTTTAAAATAAACTTCCAACTTGAAAAGGTATATGGTTATCATTAGCAGGAAGAGTGCAGTTAATTAAGTCAGTCTTACAAGCCATTCCAACATATTATATGTCTTTGTATTCTATGCCAAAATTAGTTGAAATTTTTTTAATATTTATTATGTGATCCTTTTTATGGTCAGGTTTACATGATAAAAGGAAATTTTCTTTGGTGAAATGGAGCAAGTTGTGTGATGATAAAACTAGGGGAGGTCTTGGTTTAAGATCTCTTACAGATGCAAACTTAGCTCTTAGGGGAAAAGTTATCTAGAGATTGTACAAAGAGAATCAAATACAATGGGCAAGAATTCTTCTAAGTAAGTATGTTGATCCCAATGACCCAAGTTTAATATTTACTACATTCTCTCTTCCAAATGGTTCTGCTCTTTGGAATGGTTTAAAAAAATCTATTGATCTTATAATTAAGGTTTAAGATGGGTGGTGGGAACTGGAGAAAAAATTCTATTTGGATGGATACTTGGTGTGATAAAAAACCACTCAATTTAGATCCAGTTTTGAAACCTTGGATGATATTACTTCAAGACAAATACATTGATAGGGTTTCAAAAATTTTGTACAAGGATCGAGAAGGAAGATACAAATGGAAATAATATTTTTTACAAGTATACAAGACATTAATACTAGGAGGCAATTGAGTAGAAAAATAACAATTGTTATTATTCCAAGGGGTGCCAAGGATAAATTGATTTGGGAGTTGAATAGCTTAGGAGAATACACAACAAGAAGTGGATATAATGTTCAACACCAACATATTAATAATTTCACTAGAATTTGGAGAGATATTTGGGATAGCCCAAGTATTCCTAAAGTCAAAATATTTTTTTGGCTAGTAGGTCATAGAAGATTTTTATCCTGGGATAACCTTATGAAAAGGGGTTTTCATGGCCCCTCTAAATGTGTTTTTTGTAATAAGGAGGAGGACAATATTGACCATCTCTTGGGACATTGCTCAATAGTATGGAATCTATGGCAATGGATTATTAATATGTTTGGTAAATGCATGGTGATGAATAGCAAAATTGAATATTAGTTAAAGTAATGGCAGAGCACTTATAAAAGTGAGGCTTTACAGACAATATGGGATATATCAAAAGATAAAATACTTTGGACTATATGGCTAGAAAGAAATAAAATAATATTTAAAGGAAAGGAAAGTAGTTTAGAGGTAATGAAAAAGAAGATATGTTTAGCCATAGAGGAGTCTAAACCAACCCTATCAACTCACCCAATCCCTAATTTGGAAGCAGAGAGTCTTGATATATGGAGTTAAGTCATTAAATGGAATTATGATGTTGGGTACAAGAGAAGCAAAAATAAGGTAAATAATATAAATTATAAACCACCAGATGTGGAGTGGGTTAAATTGAATTTTTATGGAGTATCTAAAGGAAACCTAGGACCAAGTAGGAGGAGGAGGAATAATTAGAAATAATAGAGGAGAGATTTTATCTCATTATGCTTTCAATTGTGGATTTAAGATAAATAATGAAGCTGAAGCTTGGGAAAATTTAGAAGGGTTAAAAATATGTAAACAAATGAAATGGAATAGAGTTTGGATGGAAGGTGATTCTATCATAGTAATAAATGTAATTTTGAGGAAATCAAAGTCTCCATGGAACATACAATAGATAATTGTGAAAATTCAAGATCTTGCTAAAGAGTTTGAAGATATTAGGTTTACACATATTTTAAGGGAAGGAAACAAATATGCAGATAAGCTAGTCAATAGAGGGGTTTTGATTGAGGATTGTGAAGTTAACATCTCCTTTCCATGGGTAGAGGAAGTAGAAAGTTTAGTTGAAGTTGATAAAAATTGTTGATTGTCTAAATCAATTAATGATTAAGATTTACTTTAACGTTTTCCATTGGTAATATATGTTTTATTTTGTAACAATAATGTGTGTTTATTTAGACTATTTATTATAATTTTTGTGGTTGCACTTATATTTCAGGAAGGACACTGGCAATCCATATTTGGTAAAGTGAACTATGTTAGTGCGTTGTTTTGAAAATATTATTGTACTAAGATGCACGACATAGATAGTAGAGGTGAATTTTTGGTATTGTGAAGGCTTCTATAGAAAAATTTCAAGAAAAATGCTAAATTGTGGTGCAATTGTATTCATACAAAGATTTGAAAATATCTAGAAAATGAAAATCAAGAATTCAAATATTTTATGTAAAATTATGTAGGTTTCTAACTATAGCATCTCAATTGAGATGATAAGTGTATCTATTTGTAAACTCTCAAGATGAAGAGATATATAATTTTTTAAGGGTGGGGCACCTGAGTACAACCCCTTTTTATGAAGCAAAAAAAAAAACTCTACCTTCTCATATTTAGTCTCTCATGGATTGTTATGTGGCAATCATCCCATCCACCTTGTACTAGGTAGTTAGCCATCCAATATTCATTCTTATAATTACCATAGATCTAAAAGTTAGAGATAGATAAGTTGTTATAAGAGATGTTGGAGCAAATTATTATCTATCCAAGAACTCGTCCTTATTCCTTCCTAGTGGCTATGGTGTGACACAAGGATAATTCTTAGCACATATCTAGATTTCCATCCTCTCAACAAGATTATCATCAAAGATAAATTTTCTATCCTTATTATTGATGATGTGTTGGATAAATTTCATGGTGCTAAATACTTTATGAAGTTTGACTTGTATTTAGGGTTTCATTAAATTAGGGTTAGAGTTGAGGATATTCCTAAGATTGTGTTTTGTACACATAAGGGTCATTATTGTTCTTAGTCATGCTTTTGGTCTTAACAATGCTCCCACCAAGTTTTAGATCCTCATGAATTTTATCTTCCATCCTTTTCTTTGCAAGTTTGTGTTAGTTTTCATTGATGATATCTTAGTTTCTAGTAAGTCCTAGTAAGCTCATTTATTTCATGTTGAGCAAGTCCTCCACTTATTATAGAAGGAATAAATATTTATCAAGAAATCCAAATGTTCTTTTGGGTATCCAGTGTGGAAAAACTAGGCCATATTGTATATAAGGAAGAAGTCAAGGTGGATCCAAACAAGACAAAGACATATAATATTGGCCTCTACCTAAATCCTTTACAAGGTATTATAGGAAAGTTATCCATGACTATGGGAAGATTATAACTCCTCTTGATATTCTCATAAAAAATATATTTTTAGATCAATTGCAACTATTTAAGCTTTTAATGCCTTCAAGGAAGTTATATGTAGTAAACCTAATTTGGATACTCTTGAATTTAGTAGGCTTTTTGTCATAGAGTGTAATGCATCAGGAACAAATAGTAGAGCTATTTTGATGTAGGAATTACACCATTTGGACTTTGAAACTAAGCAATTATTAGGCAAAAATTTGGGTTGATCCACTTATTAGGAGGTGTTAGCCATTTATGTGCAATAGAGAAATGAAAACATTTATTTTTGGGTCATTATTTTATCATAAAAAGTAACCACAATAGATTCAAAACTATCCTAGAATAACATGTTTAAAACAAATGATTTACTAACATGTTGGGTTATAATTTTTCCATTGAATACAAGAAAGGAAGGAAGAATTTGGTCGTTGATGCTCTATCTTGCAAACATGATGATGCAACTATAGTCAATGCTATCTCTAGTCCCATTTCATAATGGGTTTTCCAACTCTGTGAGGAATGATGCTTAGATATTGAAACTATTAGCATCATTCATGATGTGGAGGCAACTACTAGGGGTTTGGATCCATTTTTAAGAGAATTATTTTTGTCAATTTTTGGTGCATGAAGTTTTCCTAAGTGATCTATGTGATCTCTTGTGCAATATTTAAAGGACTCCTCAATTCTGAGGTGGGATGTTGAGCCGCTATACAAGGTCCTAACAACCAGGAAAGAGCCTTATTTAAGCATTCTCATTTGAGGAAAGGTTTGATACTGATGGCGGCTTATTAAGGCGAATTGGCGGCGTAAAGAATCTATTAATGGCTTGTGAGAACCTTTTAAAGTAAAGTAAAGTAAAGTAAAGTAAAGTAAAGTAAAGTTCCGGGCGACTCAACCGCCTTGACGGCAAAACAAGCGGGATCAGGGAGTAGAGGGATATACAAGAAAGATCCCAGGAGTTGAGGAATAGGACCTTTTAAAAGCTCCCCACCCCACGAAGCTTAAATATTAAAGGGCCCAAGCCTAGAAGTAGCAAGAAACGGCCACTAACCTGAAAGCCACCAATGGAAAAAATAAGGCCTCGATACTCTCTATTTTGAAAGGGCACTCACCTCACCCTCACTTTTAATGGGATGGGTGTACGATGAATTACATAGTCATGATTTGAGGCCAAAGAAAGGACGTCATTCATACTATCTCCTTCAATGGAGTACGACATTTTAAAGGAGTAAATCCTTATTGAGAGCAGACATCCGTTTCGAGAGAATACGAAACCAAAAGCTCTCTATCCTTATTTAAGGACCGGAGATGAAGATTTTCTGGACTTGATCAATCCCTTATGAAAGTGGGGGTGAAGGTGGAGATCAAGGATAAAAAAGGGAATGACTTTAGTATCTTCCGAAACCTTTTATTTTAAAGGTATGGCTCTTTAAAAGCCCTTTCTCCGCCTCTATTTTAAAAGGCTCCAGACGAATTCTTAAGGTATTTTGAGGCGGTTATATACAGAAACGTCTCCTTGGACCCGGTATGCTTGATTTGCAGATGACCGTTAATTTAATTCGCGTGCGTGCTATTATCGGACAAGGGCTAGAGCGGGTGAAACAGCTACAAGCATGTGTGAATAAGTATCTGAAAGAAAGAGGAGTTGGGTCTAGAGACGAAGAGTAAAGTAATTGTCCGCTTGAATTTAAGGTCGCAGTGAACAGCAACTCCTTATCTTGCACTCGACCGGCTCCTGGGGAGAAGAAGGAGGGAGAGCGCCTTAAAATGGCAAAGCTTTGCTCTTATATATATATGTCGAGGGAGAAAGCCAGGTTGCCCCTTTTAAAATAGAGAGGCTCTTAATCCGAAGGTGCGCTCGATCAGGGGAGAGAGAGGGGACATCTCGAATAGGGAGAGAGCTCTTAGGATAGGGAGAGGGAAGACACTCGACCCGTCACCTCCTCGATCCCGGGGGAGGGAATCGTATCACCGTCAAGACTCGACCTCCTCCTCGACCCCACCAGTTGATACAAGGCATCAAGGTCAGATGGAACGTGAAGATCACCGATGAGAGCGTAGCATAGCATTGCATTCAGATCGGATGGATCACCGCTGAGAAGCATATCACCTCCGGGAGAACTGGGAATCATGTAGGATATTCTTCCAGCCAGCCCTCTCAAGAAAGGGGAGAAGATATTCTTCTTCATAACCTCATGTAGGATCCGGTGTCGCTCGTGTGGGTAGTAGTAGAATCATGTAACTGGGAAAGATTAGTGCCAAACGGAGAGGGCCTTGAGATGTCGTAGGATATTCTTCAATTCATCGTAGTGAGCTTTTAAAAAAGGCAGCATTTATTCATCGTAGTAACCCTGAATGAAAGCCGGGAGGGCCAGTCGAAAGCGATCTCATTCCAGAGAGCAAACAAGGATTAGCCATTAGGGATATAAGGTTATCGGTTGAGGGCACCTTTAAAGTAAAGAAAGTTCTAAGGCTTAAACAAGGATGGAGAAGGGTTAATAATCGATTAATAAGCGAGTGCTTATCCTTGCCTTGTAAAAGTGGGGGTGGGGGCTATCTCTATCCCCCCGGTAAGCGATCAAGATTATAGATAGAGAGCGGACTCTCTCCCTACTCTGAAAAAAGGTAAGCGAGCTTTCCCCTTTTAAAATAGAGGGATAAGGCATAAACTCCACTTCCCATGCATGCGTAGTATATAACAGACTGATTCATGTTAGTTATATTGCGTATAGAGTATCGGCAGCTAGCGGCATAGAGAGATCAACGAGAATCTATCTATTCGGAAACGTCACTTGAAATTAATAAGGCCATCGAATCGATCTAGCATCTCGATCGGTATGGGAGTGAAGCGGAGTTGCTCCTCCATAGTTCGGTCAAGTAAATATTGTGTAGAGATTAAAGCCCGCTTCCAACCAATCCTATGTGTATTTATGCTATAATTACTCAAGATCGATGCCAGCCAGTTTCATATCCATTTAGTGATATGATCTGGTAACCACCTTTAGATTCACCAACAACTTTCAACAACGATTCTTTCGGGTGGGCGGGGGAAGGGGGGGGCGAAGACCCAGTTCGATGAGGGGGCCCGCTCAATCGAGCATAATATTCCTATCCGAAAGGCCCGAAAAGCTGGGGTTTCGGCGCTTTGAATCCGTTTAAAGCCTCCGGATCAATCCAATCTATCTGAAGACTATGGAATTGGTACCCCGCATGCAATCACTCGGACAAGGATCCCCCCACCTACTCCATGATTCCGACACTCTTTCCACTGACTGCTCTGGCATGCGGGAACAACTCCCATTTAAAAAGCGGCATGGAAGCGGTTTTTTGGAGGGGCCCTCTCGATCATACTATATACCCTCCCTGCCATCAACAGGCGCCTGCCCGAAAGAGAGAGGGGAGGAGAAGCGAGCTACTATTCCTCCATGCATGCGATCAATGGGTTTTTCGGGAAGGTCCGAAAAGCGGGGGGACGAATCACCCAAGCTATGGGCAGCACCCACCATCATATCTGGTTGTTTTCCCCCAAGGAGCTGGAACGAATGAAGTGGCACCTTTTAAAATGACATGATGAGATTCTGTGTATGAACCAGTTAGGCCTTTTTAAAATAGAGAGCTTGCTTGGGGTTATAAAGACAAGGAAGGGCCTCCCCCAATCAGTCGTTTCCTCCTTCCCCTCTCCCTATCCACTAGGTCGAGCTCACCTTAATAACGGGCGAGCCCCCGCGCACCCTCTGGAACTAGAGCGGCTCCAAGAAAGATCTTTTTCCACCATACCATAAATCTTTGGGTGAGGCAGATAGGGAACCGTGGGCATTTTTAGGCCAGCCCCAGACCCGGCGGCCACTAGCTTTTTAGTCGGGAACTCCGGTTCCAAAGGCAGCAGGCAGCATCATGCTCCACCGCTGGACTCACCTCTATTTCGCAGAACGCAGCGCGAGGAAGCTGACCGCCCTTCTCTAAAAAGGTCATTCAATCCCATTTTTTTGTTCTTAAAGGGCGAAGGGCCTGTTTTTTAAAAGGGCTCTCTCTATGAGCGAATAAAAAGTCTCGAATTCCGGATCTCCGAAGAGAGCGGGGAGCAGAAGAACCGGGGAACGTATTTCTGGTGAGTACGCTCTATCTATAATCGGAGCCGGAGTCCTTGTTTTCGCACAGTTCTGTAAACGAATGATCGGGCATTTTCCCGGATGGACATGGAAGGCCCTTAAAGAGGTGCCGTCTCTCAGCATTTTTATCTCAATGCCGGGTATCCGACCCGAAGAGACGGAGGAACGAGGGAATGTCCCTGTATCAAAGGTTGAAAGCGACAGACTGTTATCACATCCCTTTAGGCATCTACTCCATACCGACGCAGCTTCCCGGCATCATAGATACAACCGGTACACCTTGCCTTTAAAATAGAGGGGGTTGGCCCGGCTCTTCGCAGTTCTCCTTTCAACATCAGCATTAACCCAGAAGAATCAAACTTCTATGGCTTGGCTCCCCGGCTGGGCGTTCATATCTGTGGTTTCGGGAATGTAGGGTGGGGTTAAAACCACCGTCACATTCCCATGGAGGAGCGGGTGCGCAGTCCCGGGAAAGAGGCAGGGGCCTCAAGTCCCGCCCGCGTACCTTTGAGAGAACGCACAGCCTTAGTCACATCTTATAGAAACGATAGAGCGAGAGCGCCTCTCAGTCTGCTCTTATTTTACAAGGCTTGCTGCCTGCTTCAACCCAATCCAATTCATCATTCCCTACTCTCCTCAGAGAGAAGGGTTACTGATCTCAAAGCATGGATGAAAAAAGTATGTCTATTCCATTCTAAAGGGCCAGGCTCCCTTAAAGAGCGCCGTTTCCTCCTCCGCCCATTCCAAAGGAATTCTTCACTTTACTCTGGCGCTCTATATTTTGTGTACTTCTTGTGATTTGCAAGTGGAGGAGCCTTAACAACAAACTTGTCTTCTTGAGGGAGGAGAGGTCTTCTACCTTTGCTCTTGCTTACTTTACAAGTTTATTAGGTTGTCTCTTTGCATTCATTAGCTTTTAAATCTTGCTATTTTATGCTAGAGTTGCATTTTACACCTGTATTCTCTATTTTAAGTCTCCTCGTGCGAATTCACATCCCATCTGCTATAGGGTATGTATTTGACGAAAACCTTATTTTTTCTTGTCTTGTATTTTCATCGTCTATTTTCTTTTGATTACTAAACTCATGCTCTATAATTTATAGGGCAAGGATATGATCAAGATAGGCTTAGATGCAACTATTTATCCCCAAACCCTAGGATTTGGATTTGCATATTTGTTTTACACTATGTCCATTCAATTTTCATTTTGTTTCAATTTTTGTCATCCTATTTCACTTGCATTTAAATCATATTAGCCTGGGGGCAACTACTTGTCCCCAAAAACCCTAGATCTCTAGTTGTACACTAGTTTAGCATCGTGGTCATTCTATTTGTATCATTGCTTCATACTGTCATTTACCATTGTGTTTGTTCCAAAGGCAAAAAAATATTTTACTTTTGAAATGTCAACTAAAAGGACTAAGGGGGATTGAATTTTGTGCCTCCAAGATTAGTCTTATAGTGGCCTAAGTAGGCCTCCAAACACTAATCAAATTTTCTAGGATTTTTGAAGTTGATTTACAAGTTTGAAGCATTTGGATTTATCTAGATGTAAGTAAAATCTAAGGTCAACCATCAGACCAGATAAGTGCCCTAAGTTAATTTCTTAGTTTGTTTGTTGTTTGCTTTCTATCCATTTTCTATTCTAGATCTAAATCATAAATAAAAAAGAAAATATTTTGAATTTATTTCTAAGCATCCAAAAGAGAAAGGGCATATAGTTTACATTCTAGAGTTAACTTTGTTTGTGCATTCTCCTAAAATCTTGTTGAAAAAAGGCTTATTTTATTGCGATTTAAGGTTTGGTAATCATTGAAAATCAAGAATCATACTAGGGTTAGCTTCTTATCTTCTTGCATCATTGTTTGTCTTGCATTGTTATTTCATTTTCCATAGCTTAGATTTTAAAAAAGCCAAACATAGGTGTTTGCTCAATATATACACTAAACGTCTCCATATTGGAATTGAAGCGAGTCCTTAAATCGTTCCTAGTGAATCGTTCGATCCCCAAGCCCCGAGTGTAGAGAATATAACATACCCTCATGGTCACCTCGGTTCCTAGTGGATCCAATCAAGAATTGTACACGACAATGCCATTTTCCCTCTCTACACTAGATCCTTCTTATACAACCCATACCTAAAAGGTCCATGATATCCTATTCTTTGTATAATATTTCTTTAAACTACTAAACAAAGGAACATTGAGGAATTTAAATTTGCCTTGAGTGACCAAACATTTTTCTAAGGGAAATATTTTTGGTGGAAGAAAATTCTAATTGCTCTAATACATATATTTCAACTTGACAAGTATCCATCATATTTTTATAAATTCTAGAACAACTCATTCTTTATGTTAAAAAGATAAAAAAAAAACTTCTAAATCATCCTTTGAATCTAATTTGCTATTTTTTATGTCCTTTTATTTAACCAATTTGTTAATAAAAATCTATGATTTGGAGTTGTTGATCACATTAATATAATTTTATACTTGTGATCCTTTGCAAGCTAAATATGTTCGACCCAACAATTCCCATTTTAGATAAAAATAAGAGAATCAGATTTTAACCAAGCATTAGACCAAAAATTTGCAATGTTTCTTAATTAATTATAAGCCATATAATATGAAGTTCAATGTTGTTGAGCCTCTAGGTAAGGTTCATTGCATACATTATTTTATTTTATCAACAAAACCTAATATATTTTTGAAATCTTATATTTTCCCAACTCTTATCTTGATCTTTGAATAATATTTATCTAAGTTTTATCCCTAGTGTTAAACTTATAAGCCATGATTTTACAAGCTCACCCCTCTAATTTTATTTCCTTTTGCAAACCTTATTCCATTTACAAAGAGGAAATATAATTTTTTTCTCACATACTTTCTAAAGAAAATCTCTTTTAATTTAATCAAATTCATATGTTATACCTATGACAAGCTCAAAATTAGCGACATATTTAGAGGGATAGATTGTAATACACTTTTTTTTTGTTAGTTATAGCATTATAGTGTTTTGGCCATGTTTAAATACTTACTTTTCCACCTTGTCAACTTGCCATGGTTAAACTTTTTGTTTGTGAGATAAAATACCTAATTTGCTGATGGTAATTTTCTAATTTTAAAACCTAAATATAAAGTAAATTATTATATATCTAGATCAATGTTAATGAAAAAGGTCCTATACTTTGTTATATTAGATACTTTAAATTACCCCATGAAATTTTTTAGTTTGACCTACTATATTCTTTACTCTTTTTACTGAGACATTGGGTAAATATCTATCATAAACAAAAGAGGAATACTAAGTCATTGGGAAAAGCTCTATCTTAAATAAAAAGGAATTCTAAATAAAAAATATTTAAATCATGATTAACAATTCCTTCAAATTTTATATGATTAATAATTCCTTCAAATTTTATACGACTAAAAATCCTTTTGGAAAGTTTCTTATTTTGGGCCGAACTCTGGTGCTATAAGGAAAGTCGATTGGCATTCAATATTTAGGTGCAAACGTGTTTATTTGAATATGTGGAGCTCTATGTCTGAGACTATTAAAGATATTGAACCAAACATAGTGGTGGCAGATGACATTCATTTCTATTCTAGCTAAGGGTGGTCTGTTAGATTTCCTAAAGAAGTTTAAGGGATATGCCACTGATTTAGCGATGAAAATGACACATTCCTAGTGCAAAGGGAAAGTGATTGTGAGAGGTTTGAACTTCACCATTTCAGGCTGCTACTAGCTAAAATTATGGGAATCCTAGATTGAGGAGATTGCATAGGAAAAAAACTCCTTGGCAAAGGATCTTGAAGTGTTCAGGTGCAAGGTAGGTAAACCTGAGAAATACCACAATGGCTACAGAACAAAATCCTTCATAGAACCATGGAATAATGTTTTTCTTATCATCATGAACTTTTTTAACCTTGGAGTGCAATAGAGATGTGGTTCATGGCTTTCATTTATCTCTGGTGAACCATATCATAGGGAAGAAAAATATGAACATCCCTAACTTTTTGTTTAAGGAGCTCCAAAAAACATCGGGAGACATTCAAAATGGTAATGTTTATATTCCAATCACCAAGTTTTATTTAAACTAATTTTTAATTTTGTCTCTGGAAAGAATGGTTCCTCCTTGATGGTCAAGGGTGGTGTGTTTTCGACCTTACAACCAGCTTTAAAGAAATATTGGGAAGTAGCTTCTCTTGTTCTTGACCTTGGAAACATCTTGTCCACCCCTAGGGTGGGTTCAAGCATGCAAATACATAATTCAGAGCCTTTGCAATTAACAAATGAGATTAGATTTCTTTCGGCCATTTGTTTGAAGGTTATAGAGTTAGATTTGGTATCCTTGTTGCTAAGTTGGAGAGTGATAAGTGTAAAAGCAATTCTTCGAAGGAGGACATTCAATATTCCTAGGACGAGGGGTAGAGGAATTTATCCCCCTCTATCCCCTTATACAACTAGAAGGTTTATGATAGTGACTCTAACTCTTTGAAGGAGATTAATTCAAGGGGAAAAAGGAAAGTGGGTTCACTGAAGAAGGCCAAAGTGAAATTCAAAGATATGAGAAGGTCTAGCAGAATCAAGTCCAAAGGTGATAATGTGAAGAATTCATTCAGTGCAAATGATTTTGAGGATTCGGATGAGCCCCCTACCTCGAGGAGGAAGCGCTTGAAAAAGTCCATGCCTTCTAAGTGCAAGATACAGATTGATTCTCTTCCATATTCTGGTACTAACCAATTAAATGAAATAGATTCTTCCTATAAATATCAAAGGTCTTATTATAACATTATTATAGGAATCATTAATATTAACCAATTAAATGAAATAGATTCTTACTAAGATTTTAGGGTTTGTATTTTTTAGAGTGAAAATACTACCATCACATGGCTACTATGTATCCATTTTTTTTGTGGAAAATATGCTAGAAGGGCTGCCACTTTCAGATAAGACCCAAGGAGGTAGGGGTATCTCTTCTGCAAAAATTGCCCAGGGCTCGCACCTGGCCTACGACCTTTGACATACTCAAGGAGCAAACCTGAAACAATAAAAAACAAGAACACACAAACACAAACACACAAAAAGACTAAAAAACAAAAAATAAAAAAATATGCTCCTTGAGTGTGTCAAAAAGATAAAGCACAACCAAACACATACACAGTAAGATTAGAAAAAAAACACAACATGAATCACATGGAAAAAACACAAGAACAACATAACAAAACACAAACATAAAAAAAAAAACAAGAAAACGCTAAATATACACAACCAACAAAAACATGAAAAACAAAAGCAACCAAAACCTAAAAAATAATAAAATAAAATAAAATACAAAACAACCAACAAAAGACAACAAAGAAAAATAAAAACATAGAAAACACTCACACCAAAACACAAAAACACCAATTAACACAAACATACAAAAACACAAGCACAAGAACAACAACAAAAAACACAAAACAACAAAAACACAAGAACAACAAAAAACAACACAAAAAACACAAAAACAAAACAAAACAAAAAAAACACACACATAAATAGAAAATAAAATAAAAAAATAGAACACAACAATGACCTTTCTATACCAAAAGACTATTAAGGCAAGAATCAACAGAGGAAACAAAAGAAAGATTAGATTGAGCTAGGGAACTAAAATACCCTGATCAAACCAAAGAGAAACAAAAATAAAGCAAGAAGAAACTAGGTACCTCTAGAACTAAATCCATCCAAATAAATGATAGAAAGAAGAGCTTCCCTTATTTGTGAAGCCCACCATTTAGGAGGGTGGTCATAGCAAGTAAGATCACCTTTGTCCAAAGCCCAATTATCTAAAGCATCAACACTCTTGTTTTTATCTCTGACCACATGATTGTAATCAACTTTCAAAAATACCATCTGGATTAACCGAATATTCTCAATAATTCTTTTTATTCTCCAATAAACCTTATGATTCTTAGAAAGAGTATTCAAAAGATTAATCATGAGTTGAGAGTCAGAGTCAACTAGTACCTTTTCCCATCCAAATTTAGTAGCATATTGAAGGAATCTAAGGATAACATACCCCTCAACAAGGTTATTGGATAAAATACCCAAATTGTCAGTAAAAGTAAAAACCAGGGAGCCATCTGGAAGTCTACCAATTCCTCCCGCACTAGCTTTTCCAGGGTTCCCTCTAGAGGCTCCATCAGTATTAACTTTTCCAAAATCCTTAGGAGGAGGTTGCCAATTCCTTGTTCTATCCATCTTGTAATTACTCACATTCCCTTTAAGTTGGTTGCTCTTAGAAGAGTTAATCTTTAATATTTGCATCACTTGATCCCATCTTTGGTGGGAGTTTTTGGGGTGATTAAGGAGTTGATGGACTAATTTAACTAAGTTGGCAATGGTATTTTTCTAGATATAGTGAATATACTTCCTTTCTTGATTAAAATTTGGTTGTTCCTTTCATTACATATATTACAAAGAAGAATGGTAGAACCAATCCAAACTAACTACCTAATAAAATGATCAAAACCCTCTTTATTAGGCCAATTCCTCTAAAATTTTTCAAAAGTAAAAAAATTGGACCACTGTAAGCCAAGTAAAGTGGCCATTCTCCTCCAAAGCTCAAAGGCTAAAGTACACTCAATAAAAATATGGCTAAGAGTTTCCACATTCTCTCCACACATTTCACATCTAAAAGGGCCATGAAAACCACACTTCATAAGATGCTCCCCAGTAAGCATCCTACAATGCAATAAAAGCTAAGTAAATAACCTCACCTGAGGCCAGAGATTTTGAACCCACAACTGAGAAAATATGTTAGATGATTGGTTGGGATTATTATGGCATAAGGCCAAATAATCATGAACTGAATACTCACCCTTAGTAGTGTTGTTCCATCCAAAACAATATTTATCATGGGACCAAGAGAGAGATCTCATATGAAGGTTGCACTGGATATCTTGTCTTTGCCTTTTTGGGATTTGAATAGGCCAATCCTCAATAGGGATCCAATATCTACCAACCTTTGAATTACCAGTATCGTACCGACATTATTTAGCCACCTTTATCCAGTTAGCTCGATGAAGCTCCTCCATCCAAGGTCTCCAATCGGGAAACTGAGTTATCAAAGGCTTGTGACCATCCAAAGAATCTATAAAAAAGTTTATCTGCTGACCATCATGAATGATCCAAAATAATGCTTTTTTTATCAAATATTCACCAGTATTAAGAACTACTAAAATGGGAGAACCTTTGAAAGGTAATTGATAGCGAACAAGGTCTTCAGGACTTTTGTTCTTAGCATATTTAGCATGGATATTCTTGGCCCAAATAGAATTGGGGTTATTCAAAATCCTCCAATATAATTTAGTAGCTAAAGCTTTGTTGTTATTAATAGCAGACCAAAATCCTAACCCCCCTTCATTCTTAGGAAGACATAAAGTGTCCCATTTCACCAAGGCCCATTTTATTTTCTCCTTAGTACCACTCCAAAGGAACCGATGACTGATTTGATCCAGTTCTCGAAGAACAACCTTTGGGATATTTAACACGATAGAAACATAAAAAGAAATAGCCTGAAGGACTAATTTTACCAAGGTGATTCTACCCCCAGAAGAAAGCCACCTATTGGTCCACTTTCGAATTTTCTTCTTGACTTTGTCCAACAACCAATTCCAAAAAAAAAAAATTCTATCTTCGAATATTGATGGAAATACCTAAATAAGTGATTGGAAGGGAGGTATTCTTATATCTTAATTTATCCAAGACCATGGATTCTTGTCTGGCAGAGCAATGAAAGAAAATTACTTTAGATTTTTCTTCATTGATCAATTGCCCGATAGCCTTAGAAAAATAGTTAATAATTTGCTCAATAGTAGAAGCTTACTTAACTGTAGCTTTACCTAAAAGAGTAGAGTCATCAAAAAATTGAAGATGAGAGATAGGTCTAGCTTCATGAGCAATGGTAACTCCCTCAAGGGTTTTGTATTCTCTCTTTTTAGTTATAGCCCTACCTAAGCACTCAACAATAATGATGAATAAATAAGGGGATAGGGGGTCACCTTGCCTAATACCTCTAGAAGATAGTAACAACCGAGAAGACCTACCATTAATAAGAACTAAGCAGGAAAATGAAGAGATACTAAGAGCCCAAATCAGATATAGTTAAAACAAACAATTTTTATTATTCCAATTATTTATCGCCCAAGCCTTAGAACACAATATATAGTGCATATTACAACTACCCACGTAACAAATGGATGAATATTAGGGAATACGAAGAGATAAGGGGATAAGGAGGAGGAATAAGGGGAGAGAATAAAGGAGGAGGAATAGAAGGAATAAGGAGGAGGAGAAAACGAATTTGCCAACATTTTTAGAAAAACAAAATGCGTTTACACTAAAGCACTATTTCTAGCCAAGTTTTCTCTTGAATGTGTTCACACTACAACACTCTCCCCCTTAAAGTTGAGAGGTCTGACTAGACAATATCTTAGCTTTAGAAATTGAGCTTTATCCATGCCTTTGGTGAAGATGTCTACAATGTTCTCCAAAGTGTGGCAAAATTTAAGCTCAAAAAATGTCTTGCTCCACCATATCTCGGATCAAGTGATACTTCATATAATTTTTTTTTGTTCTACTATGGTGGACTGTATTATATACCAACTGAATGAAACTTATGTTATCATAGTAGATTATGGTCGGACCACTTTTTTGTTCTCCAATCTCGTCCAACACTTTTCTCAACCATAGTGCTTGAGTACTAGCATATGTGACTGCTATATACTCAACTTCTGTAGAGGACAATGCTACAACAGTCTGCTTTTTGGAACTCCATGTAATTAGTCCTGACCCTAGACTAAAATAGTTCCTTGAAGTAGATTTTATATCATCAATGTTGCTGCCCCAATCACTATCACTGAAGCCTACTAGCTTGATAGTCTTACAATTGTGGTAATGGATTCCAAAATCCCATGTACCCTTTACATATCTGAGAATTATTTTAGCTTGTTGTAAATGCAGCTCAGATGGACTACCCATAAATCAAGAGACAAGAGAAACAACGTACTGAATATTAGGCCTTGTGTTGGTGAGAAACATCAAACTCCCAACCATGCTCCTGAAAGTGGTCATGTCAACTTTCGATGCTACATCATTTTTGCTCAATTGGATCCCATGTCCAATTGGTGTTGCAACTGCTTTGCAATGCTCCATGGAAAATTTCTTAATCATATCCCGAGCATACTTATGTTGACAGATGAAGATCCCTGTATTTTTCTGGTGAACTTCCATGCCAAGGAAGTAGTGCATTAAGCCCAGATCCTTCATCTCAAACTGCTTCATCATGGAGTGTTTGAACTCCATATTCATATTTTCATTACTACCCATAAATATTAGATCATCCACATATAAGCAAACTATGAGGATGTATTTTCATGCCTTTAGGTAGTAGAGAGTGGGTTAATTTTTGCTTCTAGTGAACCCATATTTCTTGAAATAGTCGTCAATGCGAGAGTACCATGCTCGTGGTGCTTGCTTGAGGCCATACAGTGCCTTTTTCAGTTTGTAAACAAGGTGCTCCTTACCTTACTCTTGAAAACATTGAGGTTGTTCAACATAAACCTCTTCTGTCAAGTATCCGTTAAGAAAGGCACTTTTTACATCCATGTGTTGGATTTTCCATCCTTTGTGGGTAGCTAAAGCAAGAACTGTTCTGATTGTCTCCTGTCTGGCTACAGGAGCAAATGTCTCCTCATAGTCAATACCATACTTCTGTGTGAAGCCTTTTGCTACAAATCTTGCTTTATGTCTATCAATGCTTCCATCAGCATTGAATTTTATCTTGTAGACCCATTTGCATCCAACATATTTCTTCCCTTTAGGAAGCTCTACCAGCTCCCAAGTATCATTATTTTTTATTGAGGTCACCTCATCTTTCATGGCATCCTGTCATATCTCCTAAGCACAAGCCTTCTCATAGCTAGAAGGTTCAAGCTATGCACTAGTCAACAAAGCATAGTTGACTACATCTCCCCGAGGTTCTTGGGAGTCATCATCTCCATACAAATGCATATTTTCAAGTCTTTGCAAAACTGAACTCATTTCACTAGCTTGACTTCTAGTATATCTTCTCTAAAATTTTTTATCCAACATCTGATTAGATGGATAATGTTGGAGTGTTCTCTTACCTCTAGATGGAGAATCAATATCCATCGATGAAGAACTGATTGATCGTTGTGGATAAGGACATGGAGAAGCTATTGATGAACTTGAAGTAGAATGTTTGCTTGGGCTTGGAGGGGGTGTGTCCTTGCCTTTCTTGGGTGACACCTATTGAATTTGTGAAGAACCTGCATCATGGGACTCATCATCATTAAAAAATCTTGGATGTACCCATTCTCCCCCTTCATCAAAAATTACATCCCTGGAAAGAACAAAATTTTGGGTATTCGGATTGTGGAGTCTATAGGCTTTGGTGGACTCACAATAACCTAAAAAAATGCATGCTTGAATCTTGGGATTAAGCTTCTTTCTCTTCTCATCAGGAATGTGTGCATAAGCCAAAGAACCAAAAACTCTAAAATGTTTGACATTTGGTTTCTTTCCATACCATGCTTGGTAAGGAGTTATCCCCTTCAGACTTGAAGTACGACTCCTATTCAAAATGTAAACACTGGTTTTGACTGTGTCATCCCAATACATGTTGCTCAGATGCTTCATTTAAAGCATCAATCAGACCATTTCTACAATGGTGTAGTTTTTCCTCTCTGCCACACCATTTTGCTATGGAGTATAGGTAGTGGTGAACTGCCTTTTATCCCATTTTCTTTACAAAATTTCTAAAATTCTTTGGAAGAATATTCTCCTATGCTGTCTATTCTGAGACATTTTACACGATATCCACTTTTTTTCTCTACATTTTTTTTGAAATAAATGAAGAAATTAAACACGTCATCTTTGTGTTTTAGGAAATACATCCAACACATTCTAGAGAAATCATCTATGAAAAGAAGAAAGTAAACATTGTTACCAAGACTTTTTGTTTGCATTGGACCACAGATGTCCGAATGCACTAGCTGAAGTGGATAGCTAGCCCTCCATGCTTGTCCTTGTGGAAAATTGGCCCTAGCGTGCTTTCCCAAAGCACATCCTTCACAGACTTCCTTATGATATTGAATTTTATGGAGTTTGATCACACCATCGTTTTAGAAGTCAAAAATTTTAGACTGGAAGAATTCAGGTGACCATATCTCAAGTGCCAAAGTACACTTGGATTTGCAATAGCAATATTCGCCAGTTGAGGTCCCCTGACTGGCCAAACTTTAGGGGAAATAATTTGTTGTTGGTCATTGGTACCTATGTGATGATTCTATTACCATTATTCTTGTCAAATATTACACATTTTATCTCATCAAAGACAATTTTATAATTCTTTTCCAACATTTTACCAACACTAAGTAGATTATGTTGGAGTTGAGGGGTGTAATAGATATCATTCACTTGTTTGATGCCTTCTTGTGTTGGAACCTCCATGGCTCCAATGCCTTCAACTGACAATGATTTATAATCTCCCAGCTTGATGTGATATTTGTAGGTGGAATCAATTGTAGCAAAGAGTTCTTCTTTGCCACTCATATGGTTGGAACACCCAGTGTCCAAGATCCAAGTGTCATTCAAATTTTGATTTGATTGGCCATAAGAGAGAAAGAGATTAGATGTCCCTTCCTCTTCACCAAAATGGCCATACTGACTACTTTGACTGCTACTTCCTTGTGAGGATTTGGACCAACAGTCACAAGCAAAGTGACCTAGTTTACCACAATTGAAACAAATCTTCTTTGACTTGTCACTTCCTCTTCCTCGACCTGGATTTCTTCCACTACTTTGCTAATTGCCTCTATTTTGACTTCCACCTCAGTTGGGGGATCCTCCTTTGCTTGGATTTCCACCTCTTGGGTTGTTATTGCATCTACCTCTTCACTGACCTCTGCTTTGGCCTCTACCTTGGCCTCTTCCTTCTTGAGATGTGAAGGCCTTGTCATCGCCTCCATAGCTGGTTGAAGGAGATTCTTGCAATCTCTCTTCATGTGAAAGTAGAGAACCAATCAAAGCATCAAAGGATAGTGCAAACAAATCCTTCGATTCTTCAATGATAATTACAACATGGTTCCACTTTGGAAGAAGTGTTCTTAAAAATTTCTTCACCATAGTCTCTGGATTGACTTCATATTCGAGAGAGATCATTTTGTCTACTACTGCTTTGACTCGCATGCAGTAGTCACCAAATTTCTCTTCTTGCATTCTGAGATTCTCAAAATATCTTTTCAAAGTTTGAAACCTGACTTGCTTCACTTGATCACTTCCTTGGAAGCCTTCTTTCAAGGCTTTTCACACCTCTTGAGCTGTTACATAGGATGCTATTCTATGAAATATGGTTTTATCTAAGGCTTCTTGCAAATGATACAGGGCAGAGGAATTATTTTTCTGTGCTTCTTTCCTAGCTTTTCTATCAGCAACACTTAAAGTGGTCCAGTCAGTAGGAGAGGGTTCTGTGTAACCCTCTTCAACTACATCCCATAAACCTTTACCAATGAGTAAGGTTTTCATTTTTATGGACCAATATTCATAGTCACTTCCATTGAATTCTAGAATTGGAAGACTAGTATTTGAGGCCATAACTACTTATTAGAAACAAACTTTGATTTGTCTAGTACAAGCAATTACAAAGAAAAGCAATTACAAATTCAAATAAAATCTTGCTTTTTCTACTCTCTCACTGATTGCTTGATCTTCTTGTTGTGGATCTTCAAGCACAAGATTCCCAAAGTTGTCGACGATCGAGTCCCCATCGTCTTTGATGAGGATGATTTTAGGGGAAACTGGCTCAACTGGCTCTAGCTCCAATATTTGAAGGGAATCGCTATCGTTGGCTGATTCTTGGGGTGCAATTTCCACTGAATCTAACTCCTCCACTCATTGTCCAAATATGTTATCCTCAGAATCGACCTCATAACCAGAATTAGGGTTTCTCTGGTGTGCTATGACAGTGTTCTGCAACTGACTAAACACAACTTGCAGTCCGTCTCTCCGAACTCTTTCATCGAATGACTCAAGAGTCTCTCTTAGCAGAAGAGAGCATAATGCATGGTAACATCCGGTAGATCTGATCATCTACATATCAATACAAAAAACTCCCTTAGTGCCTCTGAGATTACAATTTTCACACTTCACAGTTCATAAATTTCACTCCTTTACAGCTGCTGAGGCTATTACAAAAAAAAATTTCAGACTTGAACGGGGTTCCAAGGGGCAGCATCGGAAGGCTTTCCGTCACCTTTTTTTTCCCCTTTTTACAATGCTTGCCTCCTAGGCTATTACACAATTTTGCAAGGTTTTTCAAGCCCCTTGGGCAATTTTACAATTTGCCTCTAGGGCAATAGGTTCACTATTTCTCTTATAAAGTTTTACAATTAAACTTTTAAAGCACTTTAATAATTTTAACTTAATAATAAAAATATGCTTTAAAAATTATTAAAAAAATATTTTTTTTAAATAATTAAAAAGCATTATTTAAATTATTAAATTAATATTAAAATAACTTTAATAAAAGTTTAATGAAACTTTAAAAAACAAAAAAATGAACCTTTGTTTTGTTTTTTTGGCAGTCTTGCAGGTCGAACTCGCGACCACGCGAACCTTGGCCGAGCGTTCTTACCACCTCGGCTGCAACACCTTTTGGAGACATAATAGAACCCGCACAATTTTATTATCCTCCAATGTGAAAATCCTTAAAAAAAAATTATTTTTCCTGTCGCTGGGTTCGAGCTCGTGACACATGCTAGGTCGATTGCCTTTAGGCAATCATTCTGCCACATTCCTTTTGACATAGTCGTCCAATAAACCGATGCCATATCAGCACCTCTGCCAACTCAGATGCCAACTCAGACTTATCAGACCTTTGCCACCTCAATAGTCAACAGCCAGCACCACTCTCTATCAACCACCTCAACATCCGTACCTCGATCTGCATGGAATCAGACCTCGATTGCCATGCCACTGCACTACATCAACCTCCACTTCAATTTGTGTGTCTGAAAGTCCTACTACCAGACTATAGGTCGCTTCAAAAATTAGGCTCAGCCTCCCGTTCCAGTTCCAGCTACCTCCGTCAGGAATCGATCGCCTCAAAAATTATGCCCAGTTGGACTGCGTACCCACGTTGCCCTTGTGCGGCCTCCGCCTGCACTTGCTCTGATACCATATTGAGAGCCCAAATCAGATATAGTTAAAACAAACAATTTTTATTATTCCAATTATTTATCGCCCAAACCTTAGAACATGATATATAGTGCATATTACAACTACCCACGTAACAAATGGAAGAATATTAGGGAATAAAGAGAGATAAGGGGATAAGGAAAAGGAATAAGGGGAGAGAATAAAGGAGGAGGAATAAAAGGAATAAGGAGGAGGAGAAAACAAATTTGTCGATATTTTTAGAAAAACAAAACGCGTTCACACTAGAGCACTGCTTCTAGCCAAGTTTTCTATTGATCACGTTCACACTGCAACATATACATCCCATAATCCAGTCCATCCAATCTTGAGAGAAACCAAATTGCCTCAAAAATTTGATAAGGAAGTGCGAATCCACTCTATCATAAGCTTTGGATAAGTCTAACCGAATGAACATGGAAGGAGATTTTTGCATAGAAGAACATTTTATTGAGAAGTCGAGTCAAGAGGAGTAGCAACAAAAAGATTGGAAAAGTAATTGACAACAATAGAGTTCATGCCATCCCAAGTGTAGACAACATCTCCAGAATCTAATTTTAGGGAAGA
The DNA here is from genome assembly GCA_028583015.1 of Wollemia nobilis. Classification (NCBI taxonomy): domain Eukaryota; kingdom Viridiplantae; phylum Streptophyta; class Pinopsida; order Araucariales; family Araucariaceae; genus Wollemia; species Wollemia nobilis. The sequence goes on from JAQPPZ010016723.1 coordinate 15,993,732, forward strand.
AATAAAATTATGAGATCTTTGAGCTAGAAGAGATTTGTGGAAGAAATTTGTGTTTCGATCACCTTCTTTAAGCCATTGAATTCTAGAATTTTGCTTCCATAAGAGTTCTCTTTTTTCCTATTACTCTAATTGAGTCGTGAGTTTAATTTCATCTACACTTGTACTCTCTGTGAGGCCATCTAAACAGATTTTCTTATTCAAATTTTCAAGCTGAGCAATAACTTCATGTTTTTTATGAACATCCTCAAACTCCTTCCAATTCCAAGTCTTGATTTTGGATTTAATGTATTGCAATATTTTGGCAAAATAAAACATCTTAGTCCCATACCTAGGTTTACCTTCCTTCCACAATTGTTGCACTCGAGGTTTAAAGGAACTGTCTCTAAACCACATTAACTAAAATTGAAAAGGAAAGAAACTCACATTGGTTTTCCATATTTCCACCATGACATGACAGGCCAGTGATCCGAACTTCACTTTAGGAATGTGACCATGGATTAAGAAATTTTTAGAGAGCAAGAACCTATCCAATCTCTCCATAATATAAGATAGACCTTACCGTCTGTTAGACCAAGTTATAAGGCCATTATCTGGTTGGATGTCCATAAGATTGAGGTTTGTAATATATTCACTCATGAGGTCAGTGCTCCTTTCCAAATTTATATTTCCTTCCATTTTATCATCTAGAGAGAGGATGGTATTAAAATCTCTTTCGATCAATATACAAGCTTCAAGAAAATGAGAGGTAATATAAGGAATATTCTTCCATTGTCTTCTTTTTTCCTCTAAATTAGTTAGAGCATAAACAGTAATGTAGAGCATAATTTGGTTGGAATGTCTAATTTGAATAGCTATAGCTAAAATATCCCAAATACCAACCATATGGTGAATAACTACCTCTTTTGTGTCCCAAAGGCAAGAAATGCCACTAGAAGTCTCGTGGGAACTGAGGGAAACCACTTTTCCAACTGGCCAAATTTTACTAGCAATTGATTCCATATCCTCTATTGACATCTTTGTTTCTTGAAGGAAAACAAGATGTGGATGATTTATCTAAATCATTCTTCTAATTTCATTTTGTTTTGAAAGACTCCCTTTGAGTCCTCTAATATTCCAAGTGATGATATTCATTAATACCAGGGCTAAAAAAGTTGGGAAGGACATTAATCTTACCTTCCTCTATAAGCTTTTCACCTTCTTTTACCATATGATATTGATTAGTCTTGTGATTTACCTTTATATTAGAATCCATATTCAATTTTTTTTCTTGTTTCTTGACTTCAAAAAATCTGATATGGCTTATAGCCTTGAAGAATGCTTGTACACAGTAAAAATGTTACCAGAAGGTTCAATAGAGTCTATATTGGGACATATATTATTTGAAGTTTTAACATTTAAAATATTGTTTTTCTTGTGATATATATATATATATATATATATATATATATATATATATATATATATATTTGTTGAAAACCTTTGATTTGTTGGTTTGTTTTTGAGTTCTTACCTTTATATTTAAACCGTGTTTCTAAGATTTATGTTTCCATTATTTCCTCTTCCTCACTTGGGACCTTATTTGTGGAAAGAATTTCAAGCATATCAGCAGATAACTTTGATTGATCCGTCATAACTATTTTTTCTGAGTGTTCTTCTTCTTAGGCATTTGGAAACTTGATGAATTTATATCTTCTTTCTTTTGATCTAGAATTTTATTTGGGCAAACACTAGCCAAATGACCATATTCATGGTAAATTCTACAACGAAAATGAATGTTCTCATAGTCTACTACTTGCTTCCAAGTGTCCTCCCCAAATTATAAAGTGATATTTTTAGGTAGAGGTTTGTCAAAATCCATTAAAACATAAATCCGAGCATAAATAATATGTTCAAATTTTTGAGTACAATCAACAATCATCATAAATATTCCTAAAGGGTTTCCAATTGAAGAAAATAGTCAGATTCCAAAATTCAATTGGGAGGCCAAAGAGTCTAACCCACACAGGACTTGTAGAAGGCATCTCTTCGGACTAAAACTTAGTATGTTAGGGCTTCATGAAAAGCTCTACCCTTCCAAAAAACCAGGGACCCCCTCGAAAAGTTTTTTTCTCTATCTTCATTATTAGCAAATAAAACAAGAAAATAGCCATTTGGATAAATAGAGATTTGTAACTCACCTTTAGTTTTCCAGCTTTTTGCATCCCATAATTTGAAAGCAGATAGGCTCAGACGAAAACCAATGAAATGATAAATTAGTTTTTTTTTCCAGATCTTTAATGCCAGTTTGAATGTTGCCCATATCAAGCTTAACAATAGGAGTTCCATCAACTACTTTAAGACATCCTGACTCCACTTTCCTAGGATCAATCTTAGGCATTCTTAGATGTTTACGGGAAGCCCTAAGATTAATATTAGCATTAGGCTGAGGCTGTCCACCATGGAGGGTATCCCTAAAATTCATTTTTGGGGTTGATTCTTCGAAATTATTACCCTTGACAGGGGTTTCCATAGTTGATTTATTTTATGAGTGCACCTTAGCACCAATTTCACTTAAGATTTGAACCATTTTTTGATCAACTACTTGAAACTTATTTCGTGATCTCTTTAATACCTACCCTAGACACCGTGGAAAGGTATGATTTTCACTTTTCTTTTGTGCAATAAATTGGAAGCCATTGCCACTCAATTTCATAGCATAAAGATCTAGTGAAAGATATATTTCTAACCCATCTTGGATCCCTTGCAATATTTCCTACCAAAATCTAAAGAGTTATACCCAAACTTAAAATAATAATGCAGAAATAAATAACTTAGAAGAAAATAACAACTCACAAAATACATTCACATAGAACACAAGAGATTTATCCTGGTTCACCCGATATGGGCTACGTCCAACAAACAAGAGCCACACCTCCTTTTCTATTATTATTCACCTTGTCCGTAATGGGACACTACAATCAATATAAAATAAACTCTTACAACCCTAAACCACAATGTGGTATTATAATATCGTGGGCACAATACCATGGGCTAAAACCACCCATACCCACAAATCACAGGAATCCCTCCAATGCCTCCGAAAATAGCTTCGAGAATATCTTCAAAAAAAGGGGGCCTACCTAAGCAAGAGCCTGTCGTACAATACTTCCTTTGCAAAGTATGAGACACATCCAACAAAATATTGAGCAAAAACCACCAAAATATTGGCCACTAGGGCCCGAAGGCCCCGAAAACCAACCTCTAGAGCTGCTTGCACTTAACAAGGATGAAACCCTCGCACAATCCCTTGCCAAAAATCTCGTTAACACATAAGGATGCGCTAGGATACGAGTTACTCAAAATTATCTAAAAATTGGTGGAGACGTTATAGGTTTTGTTAGGCATCTGCCCTTAAAATTTCAGCTCAATCCGAATTCGGATGAGTAAAATACGACCGAAACAAGTTTGATAATTTGAGAAATCCTGCAAAAAAAACATCCCTCACCAAATTCGATCTACTAAATATATTGATGATCATCCCTCTACTATGTATCCAATTCTTCTATAATAGAAGAAAGAAAATTTGAGACCATCTAATTTTGGTCCTTGCAAAATTAAAAATTACAATACTTAATTTATATATTATACATAAATATAAAATTTATTATTATAATATTATTAAATTAATCTTAAATAATATATATAAATATATATATATTTGGTTAATACACAACCTATATACATAAATACCAAAGTTCTTATAACCAAAATCATTAATATTGACGAATTAAAATAAAATAGTTTCTTACTAAGGAATTAGGGTTTGTATTTTTAAAGTGAGAATACGACCATCCACATGGCTATGATGTATCAAATTCTTCTATAATAGAAGAAATGAAATTTGGGGCCATCTAGTTTTGGTCCTTACAATTGGAGATTGTGACACTTGATTTATATGTTATGCATAAATATCAAAAGTTTTATTATAATATTATTATTATTATGCGAGTTATAAATAATAATCGATTATTTTGGTTACCTGGTAGGAACCTAGGGTTCCTAGCACATAAAATGATAAATAAATAATAAATAACCTAAATCTAAAAGAATCGCCTTTTGATATTGTCGGGAAGTCCCTTCAATAAATTATATTATATTTTATATTCATGGATGATTGAATGATAAGTTCTTACAATGTTTTATACCCCTCTAGGGTTATAGGTGAAAGGTTGCAATGCTTCCTAACCCTAATCTTATAATAATATAATAAATAATATAATTAATTATTATATTATTTATTATTATTTTATTTTATTATTATGACCATAGGATATAATATATTATTATTATTAAGATTATTAATTAATGTTAGGATAGGATCCTAACATTCCACCCCTCTTGAAAATAGCTTTGTCCTCAAAGCTGAAATTGTAGTGTGTAATTCTCCAAGCGTCCTGGTCTTGTAGTGGATTGACATTTTGATCAAAAAAAACTATTCATCTTGTTTCATTAACTTATTCTCTAGGTACAGAACTTGAGCAATGTAAGGTGATATCACACCCACACTAAATTTTTTGCCTTCTCTATCACAAACTTTATACAGGTTTGAAAGCATATGCAAGACAACAACAACCTCCACAAGGTTTCTTTTACTCCTACTAAAATTATCTTTCTCTTCTCTTCCATCTGCCACATTAATAAAAGCATATTTACCATACTTCATTTCAGACTTAACATAGGGGTTGTCATACGTTTCCATTTTAACGTTGGGTCATTTATGATATGGTTTTCATAAAACTCCATATTTGGGAATTGACTTATCAATGGATGCATGCGATACTGTTTATTTAAAAAATGAACAGATTGTCCGAGTTTTTTAAGTCTTTCAAAGAGACTTCTTTCCAAAACTGCACTAGTCTCTTATTTTTGAGTCTATCATAAAATAGTTTGATTGTCCATATTAGTCCAGATTGGATACCAAGTATGCTCTTTGAATATTTGCAATTGGCTTCCTGTAGCATAGAAGGTCTAGTGCCTGCATTTATTTTAGCACAATACGAGTTAGTTAGTTTGGACCTCTCTAACAACAACCTTTACGGAAGCGTTCCAAGTTGGCTGGAGGAACTTGATCATCTGTTAAGTCTTAACCTCTCATACAATCACTTCGAAGGTCAAGTTCCTATCAGCCTAAAACTACACCAATATTATGTCCTAGATTTGGATAACAATATGTTCAATGGCTTTCTTCCCGTTCCCTTCAAGGTAGCCGTATTGGGTGTATTAGACCTCTCCTACAATGCATTCACAAGCATAATTCGAGAGGAACTTGGCACCGTTCTCCATCATATTGTGTTCTTATCATTTTCAAAGAATAATCTAAGTGGTGAGATTCCTCCTTCCATTGGCCATCTTTAAATAATGCAGGTTTTAGATTTGTCAGAGAACCCGCTGTCTGGAGTAATACCATCGAGCATCACCAATTGCTCAAATTTGGTAAAACTGAACTTGGTAACACTAATTTGGGAGGAAAAATTCTATCAGATATAAGACGGCTACAGAAACTTGCATCTTTGCACCTCAATGGGAATATGTTGCTGGGAAATTTGCCATCTAGTCTTCTCAAATGCTCAAATCTGTAGATTCTGGACGTCGAACAAAATTCCTTCTTTGGAGTTGTACCACTTTGGCTAGCTCAATTTTCTAAGTTGATGGTACTTGACTTAAGGGGAAATCAATATCAAGGATGTATTCCATATGAATTGTGTAATATGTCAAGCATTCATGTCTTGGACATATCACATAACAGGTTAACAGGTTTCATTCCAAGAGAGTTGGTAAACTTGGTAGCAATGCAGAATGAACAAGTGAAAAGCTTAGAAATTTGAGACCGATATTACTGCAAGAAAAAGTGCAAGTGACAACCAAACAAATGACCATGGTATATTCTGATTCTATTTTGTCACTTATAATATCCATTGATTTATCTGGTAATGAACTGTTTAGGTGAGATTTCTTCAAAAATTGGGAATCTTAAAGGTCTACATGCTTTCAATGTGTCCAATAATAATATTACTGGAGAAATACCTGTGACTTTTGGAATGCTTAAGCAACTAGAATCTTTGCTATTGTACTTGCACACTTGCTTTGGTTATAATCTGAGATGTAGAAATAATACTTTTTTTGGGAACTTATCATAAACATGCAAACTTTAGCCTAATACAATTGAAATATCACTCACGCTATCTTCTTCTTCGTAATCATCATCGTTGTTGTCCATGTCTGTGGCGTTGGCCAGCACATAAACATCAAAATCGTATCCCACGTCTGCGTGGTTTTCGTCTTCCTCGGTATAAAGCATGGTGACGTTCTTGTTCTCGTTGTGAAGGTTGTGCACATAAACTTTAGTGTCGACTAGTTCGATGATATCTTGGTAGGAGGAAAACGGGAAACATGAATATCTGAGGCCATCTTTTGCACAAATGGAGGTTATGATCTTGAGTGCACAGAGGGAATAGACGTCCGTTGTTGATGGATATATGTGAGGCATTCGTTATATACACAACAAGGTCTTCCTTGGTACTATGCCTATTTAGAGGAATAGAATTTAATATTTGAAAGTGTGAGGCGATTTGCATGTATCTGGGTATTACTTTCTCTCCTTAAAAGTAAGAATTACGTTTGAAATGATGTAGAAATAAAACTGACATCTGGTTGTAGTTTTACCAGACATCAATCAAAGTTCAAAAAGGAGTTTACTGTCTTCACTCACATATCTTTAAATAGTTCCTAATATTATTTTATCTTATTAGTCTTTTAATGTGATTTTTTTTGGCTCGGCTTGTAGAATGATCACTCTATTGCCTTGAGGCAATATTTTCATGTCACTCAAAAAGGTTTAAAAACGTATGTAATAGCCAGATTCAAAAGTTACATAAATGGTATTAATTTTTTTTTTTAAATTACGATACTTCTTTGAACAATGGCGGTGGCCAAGGTGGAGGCCTTGTAGAAGATAGATGCCCACATGTGGTGACATCAAGTGCTACTGGTAGTGTATTTCTTCCTAATGGATCATATACTAATTTTGTAAATACACTTCCTTCCTTGGCATTAATTAAACTATTCCAAAAAATATTTCGGACAGTATTGGAGATATTGAAAAAAATGTTTGTTGCATCAAGATCATCTTTTGGCTATGTGCATCACCCTTAGGCAGATCTGCAAAACATAATTGTGGCAGCCTTTTGTCTTGGATACCATCCTCTTCATTTATCTCTTTTAAATTATTAGGGTTTCTATTACTTTCTTCCGTAAGTGCAATAGGTATTTCCGGAAGTTCTATGGTTATGAGTTCATCCAAAGAAACAATTAATTTAGGGTTTGGAGCAATTTGTTCAATTGCATTTTTTTCTTTCTTGGGGAGAGAAATGGGTACCACCCGGGATTCCCTGGCTATGGGCTCCTCCTCCACCTCATATTCCATGGCTATGGGCTCCTCTTCTTCCTGGGATTCCATGGCTAGGGTCTCCTCTTGCATTTCCATTAAATATTGTATAATACGATCAGAACGTTCCATTTGTTTTTTTTTGTTTTTGTTCAATCATTCTTCTAATTTCTGCAATGTCATTTTTCATTTCCTTGACCAATATGGTTGGATCCATAAGGCTCTGATACCATATGGTAGGAACCTAGGGTTCCTAGCACATAAAATGATAAATAAATAATAAATAACCTAAATCTAAAAGAATCGCCTTTTGATATTGTCGGGAAGTCCCTTCAATAAATTATATTATATTTTATATTCATGGATGATTGAATGATAAGTTCTTACAATGTTTTATACCCCTCTAGGGTTATAGGTGAAAGGTTGCAATGCTTCCTAACCCTAATCTTATAATAATATAATAAATAATATAATTAATTATTATATTATTATTATTAAGATTATTAATTAATGTTAGGATAGGATCCTAACATTACCGCACAACCTATATGCATAAATACCAAAGGTTTTGATTATAAAAAAAATCATTAATTTTAACCAATTAAAATGAAATAAATTCTAAGATTTTAGGGTTTGCATTTTTAGAGTGAGAATACTAAGATTTTAGGGTTTGCATTTTTAGAGTGAGAATACTACCATTCACATGGCTATTATGTATCAAAAGCTCTATTATAATATTATTGTGTGAGTTATAGATAATAATCATTTTTTTTTGGTTAAGACAACCTATATGCATATAGCACATGTTTGATTATAACAAGAATTATTAATATTAACCAATTAAAATGAAATAAGGTTTTATTATGACAAGAATCATTAATATTAACCAATTAAAATGAAATATCATGGCGTGGGTGAGTGTGTGAGGGGGCGGGTGTGTCTTCTTGGTGGAGTTGTTGTAACAGGTTGGGGGATTCCTAGTCAAAACCTCCATCTCTTAATATTACAAACAAAAAAAAACCAATTAAAATGAAATAAGTTTTTATTAAGATTTTAGGATTTGCATTTTTAAAGTGAAATTATTATTTTTTATTTAGTTAGTGTGAGAAACCTCTACGACCAACCATGCAGTCTCCTCCCAACCATGACTTCTATGATTTGGTTAATGTGAAAAACTCCTACGGTCAACGTACAAGGTTGAACAATCTCCTCTAACCATGACCCTTATGATTTGGTTAGTGTGAGAAACATTTACGACCAACACACAGGGTTGGGCAATCTCCTTCCAACCATGACCCCCGTAAAGTTGAGACCTATGCTTATTAATAGGGAATTTAACACACAACCACCGCACAACCACCACCTCACACACTCGCCCACGTCGCGGTATGAACCTCGGACCTTTTGAAGAAGAGCCAAAACCCGAAACGTTGCATTGTCCCCCAGTACAGGGTTGGGCAGTCTCCTCCCAACCATGACCTTTACAAAGTTGAGACTTATGCTTATCAATAGAGAATCTAACACAACCACCACACAACCATCACACAACCATCCCCTCACACACTCCCATGCCGCGGTTTGAACCTTGGACCTTTTGAAGAAGAGCCAAAACCCAAATCGTTGCGCTGTCCCTTTGGGACAAAAGAGTTTATGGTAACTAGTGTGATCTGAACCAGAGTTGAATAGACCTATGATATGGATCCCGTACTTCAATCGGTAACCTCACACCAACTTGGCTACCCATCCACATGGCTATTATGTATCCAATTATTGTATAACAGAAAGGAAATTTGGGTTCATCTAGTTTTGGTCCTTATAACACTTGATTTATATGTTATGCATAAATACCAAAAGTTATATTATGATATTATTATGTGTCTTTTATAATAAATTTTTATTACAATATTATTATGTGAGTTGTCCGTGAGGGTTAGGTGGATTGGTAAGATGTTGGGTACTTACCAAGAGGAGACTTAGATTCAAACCTAACCTCGAGGGCATGTTCAATTTAGGCAAAGGTAGTAGTCTGACTTGAGTCTACTGAGTGTGCGCCAACTTGATGACGACAATACCAACCTCGAGCCATCGGGGATCTCCTCCATTTCAGGTCATGTTTACTGAGATGAGATAAGAGTTATAGTGGTAGCACCATGATTTGACACTACGATTGAAGGCAATGCGACTTGACCTTATGACTAGTTGTTAAAAAAAGGAAAGGTAGTTGCCGATTCTTCTATGTATAAAAAATATTATTATGGAGGCAATGCAACTTCACCGTGTGACCAGTTGCTCAAAAAAGAAAGGTAGTTGTCAATTCCTCTATGTATAAATTTTTTTTATTATGTGAATCATAAATAATAATCAATTTTTTTAGTTAACACACTAAGCATATTATTATAAACAAATGAGTGATTTTTAGGAGAACCGAGGCTTAAACCACACAAAATTGCATACACATGCGACAATTTGAGGCTCAAACCACACAAAATCGCATACACACGCAACAATTTGAGGCTCAAACCACACAAAATAATGTATGAGAACCGAGGCTCAAACCACACAAAATAATGTATGAGAACCGAGGCTCAAACCACACAAAATTGCATACACACGTCGATTTGAGGCTCAAACCACACAAAATTGCATACACACGCGGCAATTTGAGGCTCAAACCACACAAAAGAATGTACAAGAACCGAGGCTCAAACCACACAAAAGAATGTACAAGAACCGAGGCTCAAACCACACAAAAGAATGTACAAGAACCTAGGCTCAAACCACACAAAATTACATACACACGACAATTTTAGGCTCAAACCACACAAAAACCAAAACCTTAACCATTATACTGTTCCACCAAAACAATAATAAACAATTGAAATAAAATAAGTTAATCATAAATAATAACCAATTAAATGAAATAGGTTCTTACTAAAATTTATATGTAAAAAGGAACCCTCACTTTTTACTAAAAAAATATAGCGTTTCCATTAAGGTGAGAATACTACCAGCGTATACAATTGTAGGAAATTTGGGGTAGTCTAGTTTTTTGGTCCTTGCAATTGGGATTGCAACACTTATTTATGTGTAATGGACTCACATATTAGAAATGTAGACAGCCTGGAGATTTCTTGCGTTGGGAAAAAACAGAAGATGGTTCCACCTAGAGATAGGTTGAGCGCTCTTCCAGATGAACTTCTATGCTCCATCTTGGAACACATGCCTCTCAAATTCGCAGTGCGATGTTCTGCACTGTCCAATAGGTGGAAATATCTCTACACCTTCCTCCCCCGGCTTCAATTTATTGCAAGCGATCTTGTACATGACGCTGATACACTTGAAGCCAAAGGAACCATTGAAGACATCATCTCTGCTGTGCTCCAAAATTATAAGGGCACTCTCTTCATTTTCAAACTCAGAATTGGAAATATTCAGAGTTCACTCGCACTAAGGTCTTTGAATGGGTTAATGTTTATTTTTGTTTATGATTGGCCTTATTATTCAGGAAGACCTGATGCATCTGGTCAGAGGTCGTCAAAGTGGTTATTTTTGGCTTTAGCAAGGGCTGTCAAAGAACATTAAATAGAAAAGAACATTAACTGATGATGAGCTGCAATTTATACACATTAACATAGATTGAAGACCCTTGTTTTGAAATGAATGTATTCTTATGATTTATGTAAGGCTTTAAAATGATTCTTATGATTTAGGTAAAGGCTTTAAATTTATTTTATAAAATATTTATTTTGTAGTATCATACTATTGTTGTTATTATTAAAATATAGGAAAGTATTTTAGTTGACTTTACAATTATTATAATTTTTTAAATTATTATTTTTATAATGATATTTATGAATGTTATTTTTAAGAATTTAGAATATAAATTTATAATTTTTATATTAATTATTTGATATCTTTTTGAGTGTTTCAGATATTTAATTTATAATATTATTTTATTAAACATATTATTTTCCTGATATTTAAAAGTGTTTTAGGATATTTAATTTATAATATTATTTTATTGAATATATTATTTGTTTGAAATTTATTTTTTATTTTTTTCAATTGGTTATATGAGATTGAAACATGTCCCACCCTTATTAGATCATCACCACATAGTGGTATTATAACAAAGCTTGGACATTATCCATGTATCGCTTGGTAAGATTCGAAATGTCTCACCCTTATTACATCATCACCACATAGTGGTATTATAACAAAGCTTGGATATTATCTATGTATTGCTTGGCAATGGTCTCCTCCTTGAATGTTGAAAAATTTAACCAGTTGAGCTAATGCCACTTGATACTTAATGAGTTTACACAGGTTTTTATGAGGGGTTTTGGCCCCTTCATACTGAGTGGGGTTTGAACCTTGGACCTCTTAAAGAGAGGCTAAAGCCCTTACCATTGCAGTAAGTTTGAAATTTAATTTTATTTTCAATGTTGTTTTTTTTAATAAGCTATGTGTGGGGCTTCTATTGGGGGCCACTCCCATTATGAAAATAAAACATTACATTGCTCTCATTACATTTTTAACAAGTTAATTAAAGCATATCCAACTTTACCTTTCTATTAGAGATATTCTTCATTTACCCTTTTATCAAAGATATTCTTCATCTTTTTCAAACTGGTGGTTTCCACAATCAACTCCTTTTGTATCAGATGCTTTCCAAAATTTAAATCCTGTTAAGATGAAATTCAACATCATGGCTAAATATCTAAAACATCTTGTCTATAACAACCTCACAATTTCGTACTATTAGAGATATTCTTCATTTGCCCTTTTATCAAAGATATTCTTCATCTTCCTCAAACAGATAAGTTTCCACAATCAACTCCTTTTGTATCAGATGCTTTCTAAAATTTAAATTCTGTTAAGATGAAATTCAACATCATGGCTAAATATCTAAAAATATTTTGTCTATAACAACCTCACAATTTCTTAACACCTTTTTAGGGTTCTTATTCATTCCTTTAATATTCCATGATATTATTTTTACTATTATTTTTTTATTTTAATTGTGTATTTAGCCCCATTTCTTGTTAACACTTGAGATATTTGCTTTTGTTTTCCCATATCAATACCCCTTTGTGTTTTTTTTTCTCTTTATTTTTGCTTCTTGGGTCTTCCTCTCTTTTTTATTCCCAACAACACTTTCATCTTCATCAATCTCTTCAATCTTCTCACACTACTCATAGTAAGATTTGTCATCTATAAGTTTACCTTGTTCTGAAGGATCTACAGTGCAAGGAATAACCTCAAAAGCACAATCTTCTTTATGTTGCCATGGAAACCCTAAAGTGCAAGGATGCTATTCTGTAGCAATTACCTTCTTATTCTGCTCTAAAAATCTTAAATTGTTGTGGGTTTCCTCCAACCTCATTTCTTTATTATTCTGCTCTTGAAACCTTAAAGTGCAAGGGATAACATCTTCACCACTTTCACTTTTATTACCTATAGAGGATTTGATACTACTTGAGAAAAATGAAGATGATTTACAAGGAATAAACTTGAGCTTTTTTGCTATCTTTGTTTTAGGATTTATCTCCACATCTTCTTTTGCACCTTTAATTCTTTCTAAACTTGCCAAATGATACTATGGATAGGCTTTATTTACCTCTTTTTTTGGAGTGGAATAACCTTGATCTAATCTAGCTTTTATTATTGTATGATTTCCTTGCTTCATCTTGAAGTTTATCTCATGGCTATATATTTTTTTATTTCTTCATACTTTTCACTTGCAAACTCTTGCCATGTGTCCAATCTCATAACAATTGTAGCAACACAATGCAATATTTTTATAATCTACTTGTTGATCCCATTCTCTTGATTCAGATTTAATCTTAATGGATTGTGGCAAAGGTTATGAAATATCCATAACAACATATCCGAGTATATATAGCATACTTTCATTCCTTAGTAGTTGGTCCTTATTTGATGAATTTCCCTAGGGTATTTCCAATATTCTTTAAAATATCCTTATTTATAAGTTGATATGGAAGTCCAAAAAGCCTAACCCACACTGGAAGCTTTTTAATAGTTTCTGTCTCAATAGAAAAATTTTTATTCCATGGTTTCAAATAAAGCGCATCTCTTTCCCTAAACCATGGGCCACCAACCATTATTTTATCCTCATTTTTTGAATTGGAAAATATGAGGAGGAAAAAACCTTTAGGAATAAAAGTCACAAAATAATTTGAATTCAATCTCTACTTCCACTTGATCCAATTTTGAATCTCTAAATATCCTATCCATGACTTATGGAACTTATATATTAACCATCTACTTTTAAGAACCATTATATCATGCTCAATTATCACATCCTTGATACTTACTTTTGGTGTAACATTTGCTACCTAGATCGAACTTGCCATTTATTTGATCTTCTACTTATCTCCAACTTGGGCCTCCATAATTCCAACTAGGGCATTCTAATTTCTAGCTAGGGCATCCTGAATTCCCATTAGGGCTTTCAAATATGAATTTTCTTCCACAATAGCTAATGGTGCTTGCTCTTGGCTTGCACTCCCTATTGGTTTGCACTCTCTCTCAGCTTACACTCTCTCCTATCTCACACTTGCTCCTGGCTTGCAGTTCCTCTTGGCTCACAATTACCCCTATCTCTTCTTTTTCTTAGTGTTCCTTCGCTTCAACAATTTTCTAAAAATAATGTTTCACACATTCGAGGTAAGGGTTTGAAGCATTGATGCACTTCAGAAGAACATGCCACTCTTTTTCCATGACTGAATCTAGGCTTGCACTCCCTCTTAGTTTGCACTCCCTCTCAAATCACACTTGCTCTTGGCTTACACTCTCTCCTACCTCACACTCACTCCCGAATTGCATTCCTCCTGGCTCACAATTGCCTTTATCTCTTCTTTTTCCTGGAGTTCCTTTGTTTCAATAATTTTCTGGAAATAATATTCTATGCATTCATGGTAAGGGTTTGAAGCATTGATGCACTCTGGATGAACCCATCGCTCTTCCATCATAACTAATCTCGACTTTCACTCCTTCTTGGTTCACACTCCCTCATACTCACTTTTGGTTGCACTCACTCACACTCACTTTTGGCTGAACTCACTCACACTCGCTTTTGGCTGAACTCACTCGCACTCGCTTTTGGTTGAACTCACTTGCACTAGCTTCTAGATACACTTATGCTTGCTTTCAACTGCACTCACTCACACTCACTTTCAGCTGCACTTACTCATGCTTGGTTTTGGCTGCACTTGCTCTTAGCTTGTGCTCACACTCATTGTTTTACTTACTCTTTGCTCTAATTTTATTTTCAATGTTTATTTTAGTAGATTTTCTAAAATTAAAATTTTGTACTTGTTATTAAAAATAGATATTGTAGTTTTATTTGCTTGTAATTTATCTATGTTATAAAAATACATTGATTAATTGATTTCATAGTTTTCTTTATCTTTTATATAATTATTTAGTGTGTTTGATAATTTTTGATAAAAAATGTATAAACAACTACATCAAATCATACAAAACTTAGGAAAACATAATTGTAGAACCCTATTATGAAAAAAAAGTGCAATCTTAGAGCTAAACAACTAATCAAACAAAAAAAATCAAATCTTAGAAGCTTCATAGAGGACCCTCACAAAATTTAATTTGAGAAACACAACATAGTCAATATAATATAATCATGAGCATTTCTTCATTAAGAGAAACATGCCTAGTTATGGACCAAAAAAAAATATAAGCACAAAAATGAATCTGGATAGCCCAAAAAAACTATCTTCTTATTTCTTTTGGAGATATCCTTAGAGAATAATTCATTGGTCATTGACTATGCTTGCAATGCCTTCAATATTTTGAAGTGATGGAGTTCAACCCTTATGCTTACCAACATCATCTATATTGAGCTTGTAGAAGCTTCTCATAAGCAAGGATCTCTTTAGAGAATAATTCATTGGTCTTTGACTATGCTAGTAATGCCTTCAATATTGAAGTGATGGAGTTCAACCCTTAAACTTGTTGCCTTGGTTCCTAGGTGTTTTAATAATGTGGTTCACCTATGCTTGTAACTTTCCTAGTAGTTGGTTTATCTTGATATGTTTGGTAGCCTCAAGGAATTGATAATCTCTCAGTATCTTGTCCCTCAAACTGATACGTTTATTGAGAGGTGCAATCCGGGATCGAGGAATCATTGATAGATTCTTTAACTTACCCGAGATCATCCCGGTTGATAATTCCTTAAAATAGAGTGTATTGTAAGTGGATGTTAAAGTAAATCTTGATCATTCAACCTTTATTTCATGTTTACCTTACCCAAGCATGCATTATTACAAAATATTTACTTCATGCACTATTAGATTATTGTTATTGTCAAATGTATAAACAATCTAATTGATTTTATAACTATTTTAATTTTCTAGATTTTGCATGGTTATAATCATGTTGTATACAATGTCATGATTCATGTACAATAGTAAATTTTTATTTTTTTAATTAGGGCTTTATTTTTATAGTATTTTGATTATGGACTTACTATTTTTGTATTTATTTATTTGATATATTTTGTTATAGTGTCTAAGACATTAATAAAATATTTATAATATCATTTGTTGAAATCAACATTTCTTCATTGTATGTTAAATTAACTTTTATTCTAGTCTAAGGTTTAAATCCCACTCAATATAAGGGGACCGGGATCCCTTATAAAAAACTTTGTAAACTCATTGAAAAAGTTGCAAGCTTATCTTGGTAGATTTTGTGAGTTCTTTATCCTAACTAGTAAATATATATTATAGTTTTTACTGGTTTTAAGTTATTTATGTTGTAAGAATACAATGGTTAATTGATCTAGTATTTTTTTTATCCTCAAATTTGATATTTATTCCATTTAATGATTTTTGATTAAAAATACATGAAATAAACTACATCAAATCATTCAAAAAAATTTAGCATAACACACCCATAGGATCCCTTTCATAGAAAATAAGTTAAATTATAAGGCTGAACAACTAGTTCAACCAAAAAAATGAGTCTGAGAAACATATCATAGTCATAGAAAAATCCCACAAAGAGAGCCCATATAATTGTATATGAGCAACATAACATTCAAAAAGAGTTATCCATTAAGGAAAATAAGTGTTATCCATTAAGGGGAGTAAGCCTTGTTATAGAATTAAATAAAATAATATGAGTATAAATTTGAATTTAGATAACAATAACAAATATTTTCTTATTTTTTAGACACCCTTATAAAGGAAATGTTGTCGAATTGAATTTTAAATGCTCATCAAGATAATCCATATTGACTTTTGAGAATATTCTTATAAGCAAGGATATTGTTGGATAATAGCTTATTAGAATTCAACAATGTTAGCATTGCATTTATTGTTGTAATAGCAAACTTGAACCCTAAAACTTATTCTCTTGATGCTTATTATTCCTTACCTATACTTGTAACTCACCCAATTGTTATGCTTATAACTCACCCAGTTATTGGTTTATCTATACATATTTGGAAAGCTCCAATGGTAATTTACTAAAAGTAAAGCACATTTGTTAGTGGGTCTTAGAACAAGTTTGGAACATTCATGAACCACTAGATTATTGTTATTGTCACTCATATATAAAAATAATTATATGATTTTATAAATATCATGATTTTTTAGATTATTTGCATGGTTAGAATCATGTTGTATAAAGGATCATCATTTATATATAGTAGTAAGTTTTAAATTTTTTAATCAAGGTTTTACTTTTACAATATTTTATTTTTTAAATGAGTTTACACAATTTTTTATGAGGGGTCTCAGTCCCCACATACTGAGTGGGGTTTGAACATTGGACCTCTCAAGGAGAGGCCAAAGCCCTTACCACTGCAATAAGCTTGCAACTATACTTTTACAATATTTTAATTATGAACTCACTTTTCATAATTACTTTTTGATATCTTTTATCATAGTGTCTTAAGATATTTAGTAGAATATTTACAATATCATTTACTAAAATAAGATTTTTAAAAAATTCATTAGTCTATAGGTTAAAATTCAATTTTACTCATAATATTTATCTTGGTAGAAGTTATGAGTTCTTTATCCTAGGTGATATATATTATAAGGATGAAATGGTTAATTGACCACATCATTATATTTGTCTTGATATTTGATTATTTAATCCATTTGTGATATATATTATAGTTTTTACTTATAAGTTATTTATATTGTAATGATGAAATGGTTAATTAACCACATCATTATCTTTGTCTTGATATTTGATTATTTAGTCCATTTGATGTTTTTTAATTGACAATGCATGAAATAGACTACATTAGATTATTTGAAAAACTTTAGATCTTTGTCTTGATATTTGATTATATAGTCCATTTGATGATTTTTTATTGACAATGCATGAAATAGATTACATTAGATTATTTGAAAAACTTTAGATAACATAGACATAGGATCCCAATATGGACAAAGATTTAGTCTTGGAGCTAAACAACCATTTCAACCAAAAAAATTGAATATAAGAAGTATAGCATAGTCATAAG
The DNA here is from genome assembly GCA_028583015.1 of Wollemia nobilis. Taxonomy (NCBI): domain Eukaryota; kingdom Viridiplantae; phylum Streptophyta; class Pinopsida; order Araucariales; family Araucariaceae; genus Wollemia; species Wollemia nobilis. The sequence continues at coordinate 16,011,680 of JAQPPZ010016723.1, forward strand.
AACCCCACAAAATTGAATCTAAGCACTACAACATAGTCATAGGAACCCCACAAAATTGAATCTAAGCACTACAACATAGTCATAAAGGGACTCCACAACATTGTATATGAGCAACATGCCACAATCATCAAGAGTTATTCATTAAGGGAAATAAGCCTTGTCATAGGCCTAAACATTAAAAAAAAACATAAAAATGAATGTAGATAACAACAATAATTATCTCCTCAAATTTTTAGAGGTAACCTTATAAAGTGATAACCATGTAAATTGAATGTCAAGCGCTCATCAAGATCATCCATATTGAACTTGATATTTCCATATAAACAAGGATATATTTATGTAATAATTCATATATTCAACTATGTTAGCATTGCCTTCAATATTGAAATGGTAGACTTAAACCCTAAAAGTCACATAGATATTGGTTTATTTGAACATATTTAGAAAGCTCCAATGACAATTTACTAATAAGAGACCACATTTATAAGTGGATGATAAAACAAGTTTGAAACATTCATGCACTGTTAGGTTCTTGTTATTATCACTCAAATATATAAAAAAGGATTTGATTGTATGATTATTGTGATTTTTTAGATTATTTTCATGACTATAATCATGTTGTATAAAGGGGGTTCTTGTTATTGTCACTTAAATATATCAAAAAGGATTTGATTGTATGATTATTATGATTTTTTAGATTATTTTCATGATTATAATAATGTTGTGTAAAGGGTCATCATTCACATGTAGGAGTAATTTTCTAATTTCTTAATCAAGGTTTTATTTTATAGTATTTTAATTATGGACTTACTATTTTTATGTTTATTTTTTGATATTTTTTGTTACCATGTCTTAACACATAATAAAATCTTTACAACATCATTTACTAAAATAAATATATTTTTACTAAATTTACTATTCCATAGGTTAAAATTCAATTTATTCACAATATTTATCCTAGTAAATTTTGTGAGTTCTTCATCCTAGGTATAAAATATATAATATAGTTTTTAATTTTTTTTTAAATTTATTTATGTTGTGTGGCTACCGTCTTCACGAAAGGGGTGTAAATCTTAGGTGTAGTCAAGCGATGGAACAAAACGATAATTTTGGCTATAGTCTTTGCGAAAGGGATGTAAACCCTAGGTGCAGTAAAGCATATTTGGGTCCACGAGTGGATGAACCTCTACCCTCTATCAGGATTTCGAAGAATGAATTTAGGTTGGATCTAATTTATCATGAAGCTCGAAAAATTATCTACAAACTCAAGGGCAAAATACCAGGCTTGGAGGAGATCAAAGGATACATTAAATATTGGTGGACCAATACAAAATTTCAAGTAACTCTCCTACCTAAATTTTTTTTTTTTGTTTCCTTTTCTAATTTAGTAGATAGAGATAGGGTAATGGATTATAGATATAATTGATTTTTTAGACAAAAGGGTGTCTATATAAGACCTTGGACTCCTAGTTTCAATCCCTTTACAAAAGAAGTTAATGGCTTCCCAGTCTGGGTGAATCTTTATGCTCTCCCTATGGAGTTTTTGGGAGAGAAGATATTCACCAAAATTGGTAATGCCATTGGTGCATTCCAGTATATGGATACCAAACAGAGGAAAATTTGTCCAGTAAAATTAATAAATAAAGCAAGATTGGCTGTTTGGATGGATGTTTTAGTTCTTGGACCTCAATCCATTACTATCTCCTCAAGCAAAGGGGAATGGATCCAAAATATTGAATACAAAAACTTCTCCTTAAGATATTATGGTTATCAGCAATATGGCCACCTGAAGAAGAGATGTCTGATCATTTGATCATGCTTTGATTCCTCCTTGGTGGAGGAGAAGACCATACATGCGAATGATTTGAAATCTTCAAATGTCCCAATTAAAAAAAAAGAAGCTCATCATCCAAATGCACCAATTGTCCAATTGTACAACAAGAATCATGCGAGCAACAAAAGACTCAACCCCAAAAGGAGAATTTGAATTAGATAATTGATAAAAGTCAAATGGTTACTAAATACCATCCATACAGTTCTATGGAAAATATTAGCACCTCAGATGGTATTATTAAAGCTAATTATGAAATAATTAGTGATGACCAATTTTTTGAAAATGAAGATCCTACAAAATGTGTTACAACTAGATGTTAGCTTAGGAGCTTGAAGTGCAAAATGTATTCTTAGACTTTGTCACTCTAAATGAGGAAGAACCTCTGCTATAGAAGAAAAGTAATGTAACTGATTTCCTTTTTTATGGATGATTGTTATGTTTTTTTTTATTCTATCTATTGGAGTTATGTGTCATGTAAGGGTTGTTCTTGTTGTTAGTTCCTTAAAAAAAAGAGTTGATTATGAAAACTTAGCAGTTTGAGGAAGATGAAGAATATCTTTGATAGAAAGGCAAATATGGGTATGCTTTAATTAAATTTTTAAAAATCTAATGAGAGCAATGTAATGTTTTGTTTTTGTAATGGGAGTGACCCCAATAGAAGCCACACAGCTGATTAAAAAAAAGTTATTCAAGTTTTAAGAATGCAATGTTCAATTGACCTCGTACTTTTGTTTATCCTTAGATTTGTATATTTAGCCCATTTAATGATTTTTAATTGAAAAATCATGAACCATACCACATTAGATTATTTAAGAAACTTCACATAACACACTTGTAGGACCCTATTATGGAAAATAGATGCAATCTTATATGAAACCAAATTGCTCATTAATCAAATAATTGAAAATACAAAGCTTATATACTTAGGGAAATAACCGCTAAGCTATTGTTGGAGAGAATAAAGGAGAGGAAGAGAAATTAAAATTGGTATTTGAACTTTGCACTTGCCGACCACTCTACCGACCACTCTTGTCGTCCTCCTTGCCATCCACCTTGTCATCCACATAGGTGGGTTAAATTCCAACATTCTCCCCCTTAAAGTTGAGAGGACTGACAATACAGTCTCTCAACTTTATATATTGAGCTTTAGCCATGCCTTTGGTGAAGATGTCTGCAATGTTGTCCAAAGTGCTGCAATGTTTAAGCTCAACAATCTGGTGCTCCACCATGTCTCGGATGAAGTGATACTTCATATCAAAATGTTTTGATCTGCTATGGTGGATAGGATTATATGCCAATTGAATGGCACTCATGTTATCACAATACAATCTGGTAGGACCACTTTGCCTTTCTCCAATCTCTTCAAGGACTTTTCTCAACCATAGAGCTTGAGTACTAGCATATGTGATGGCTATATACTCAGCCTCAGTAGATGACAATGCTACAATAGTCTGCTTTTTGGAACTCCATGTAATTAGTCCTGACCCTAGACTAAAATAGTTCCTTGATGTAGATTTCCTATCATCTATATTGCTGCCCCAATCACTATCACTAAAGCCAACTAACTTGACAGAATTACATTTGTGGTAATGGATTCCAAAATCCAATGTACCCTTTACATATCTTAGAATTCTTTTAGTTGCTTGTAAATGCAGCTCGGATGGATTAGCCATAAACCTTGAAACAAGAGAAACAACATACTGTATATCAGGTCTTGTGTTGGTGAGAAACATCAAACTCCCAACCATGCTCCTGTAAGTGGTCATGTCAACCTTCGGTGCTCCATCATCCTTGCTCAATTGGATCCCATGTCCTGTTGGAGTTGCAACTGATTTGCAATGCTCCATGGCAAATTTCTTGATCATATCATGAGCATACTTGTGTTGACATATGAAGATCCCTCTATTTGTTTGATGAACTTCCATGCCTAGGAAGTAATGCATTAAGCCAAGATCTTTCATCTCAAATTGTTTCATCATGGAGTGTTTGAACTCCATATTCATCTTATCATTACTACCCATAAATATGAGATCATCCACATATAAACAAACTATGAGAATGTCTGTACCTTGCTTTAGGTAGTAGAGAGTAGGTTCACTTTTGCTTCGAGTGAATCCATACTCCTTGAAATAGCCATCAATGCGAGAGTACCATGCTCTTGGTGCTTGCTTGAGGCCATATAAGGCTTTTTTTAGTTTGTAAACAAGGTTCTCCTTACCTTGTTCTTGAAAGCCTTGAGGTTGTTGAACATAAACCTCCTCAGTTAAGTACCCATTGAGAAAGGCACTTTTTACATCCATGTGCTGAATATTCCATCCTTTGTGGGCAGCTAAGGAAAGTATTGATCTGATTGTTTCCTGTCTAGCAACAGGAGCAAAGGTTTCCTCATAGTCAATGCCATATTTCTGAGTGAAACCTTTTGCTACAAGTCTTGCCTTGTGCCTTTCAATGCTGCCATCAACATTGAATTTGGTCTTGTAGACCCATTTACATCCAACACATTTTTTTCCTTTAGGAAGCTTTACTAGCTCCCAAGTATCATTATTTTTTATAGAGGTTATTTCCTCTTTCATGGCTTCCTGCCATACATTATGAGTACATGCCTTCTCATAGCTAGATGGTTCTAGCTGTGCACTAGTCAATAAAGCATAATTGACTACATCTCCCTTAGGGTCTTGGGAGTCATCATCTCCATACATATGCAGATTTTCAAGTTTTTGCAAAACTGAATTCATTTCACTAGCTTGGCTTCTAGTGTATCTTTTCTAGAAATTTTGATCCAACATTTGAAAATATGGATGATGTTGTAATGTTCTTTTACCTCTTGATGGAGAATCAATATCCATAGGTGAAGAACTTACTGATCTCTATGGAGAAGGACTTGGAGTAGTTGTTGATGTACTCAAAGTAGTACTCATGCTTGGGCTTGGAGGAGGTGTGCCTTTGCTCTTCTTAGGTGTTACCTGTTGTATTTGAGAAGAACTTGCATCATGGGATTCATCATCAACAAAAATTTTTTGATGACCCCATTCTCCCCCTTCATCAAAAATCACATCCCTGGAAAGTACAATTTTATGCGTCTTTGGATTGTAGAGTCTATATGCTTTGGTAGACTCACAATATCCTACAAAAATACATGCTTGACTCTTGGGATCAAGCTTTTTTCTTTTTTCATCAAGAATGTGTGCATATGCTAAAGAACCAAAAACTTTGAAATGTTTTACATTCGACTTCTTGCCATACCACCCCTCGTAAGGAGTGATCCCATCCAAACTAGAAGTAGGACTCCTATTTAGAATGTAAACACTGGTTCTAACAACATCGGCCCAATACATGTTACTGAGATGCTTAGTTTGAAGCATCGATCTGGCCATTTCTACTATGGTGTGGTTCTTTCTTTCTGCCACACCATTCTGTTGTGGAGTATAGGCAGTGGTGAATTGCCTCTTTATCCCACATGCTTTACAATATTTCAGAAATGCCTTTGAAGAGTACTCTCCTCCTCGATCTGTCCTTAGACATTTTACAATGAACTCACTTTGTTTCTCTACATTATTCTTGAAATCTATGAAGCAATCAAAAGCTTCATCTTTGTTTTTCAAGAAATAGATCCAACACATCCTAGAGAAATCATCTATAAAAGTGAGAAAATAGGAATTATTACCTATGCTTTTTGTCTGCATTGGACCACAGATGTCCGAATGCACTAATTGAAGTGGATGATTGGCCCTCCACGCTTGTCCTTTTGGAAATTTGGACCTTGAGTGCTTTCCCAAAGCACATCCTTCACAGACCTCCTTGTGTTCATTAATTTTAGGAAGTCCTGTCACCATAGCTTGAGAAGTTAACAATTTCAAGCTAGCAGAATTCAGGTGACCATATCTCAAGTGCCAAAGCACACTTGGATTTACAATAGCAATATTTGCAAGTTGAGCACCCCCTGGTTCTCCAAACTTAAGGGGAAATAACCTATTTTTGGTCATAGGTACCTGTGTGATGACTCGATTACAATTGTTTTTATCAAAAATGACACATTTTCCTTCATCAAAAACAAGTTTGTAATTTTTCTCCATCATTTGTCCAACACTTAGCAGATTATGTTGGAGCTTCGGAGTATAGTAGATGTCATTCACCTTCTTTATGCCTTCTTTCATTGGAACCTCCATGGCTCCAATGCCTTCAACTTGCAAAGCTTTATCATCTCCCAACTTGATTCGGGATTTATAGGTGGAATCCATTGTAGCAAAGAGTTCTTCTTTGCCACTCATATGGTTGGAGCAACCAGTATCCAAAATCCAAGTATCATTCAGATTTTGTTTTGATTGCCCATAAGAAAGAAATAGATTAGATGTTCCATCTTCCTCACCATAATTTCCATATTGATTGTTGCTTCCCTGAGAAGACTTGGACCAACAGTCATGAGCAAAGTGACCTGGTTTACCACAATTAAAACAAGCCTTTTTGGATTTGTCACCTCCTCGTCCTTGATTGCCATTTCGGCCTTGATTTCCACCTCTGTTTTGATTTTCGCCTCTATTCTGATTTCCACCTCTGCTGGGATTTCCTCCTCTATAGTTGCTTCTACCTCTACCTCTTCTTTGTCCTCTGCCTTGACCTCTTCCTTGTCCTCTTTCGGCACCCTCATTGGATGCGAAGGCTTTATCATCGCCTCCATAGCTTGTTGAAGGAGATCCCTGTAATCTCTCTTCATGAGACATCAATGAACCGATTAATGCATCAAAAGTTAGAGTGGAAAGGTCTTTTGATTCTTCAATGATTATAGCTATGTGATTCCATTTTTGAAGAAGTGTTCTCAACACTTTCTTCACAACTATTTCAGGTTTGATTTCTTCGCCAAGTGTTACCATCTTGTTGACAACTGCTTTGACTCTTACGTAGTAGTCACCAACTTTTTCATCTTCATTCATTTTGAGATTCTCAAAATCTCATTTTAGGGTCTGAAGCCTTACTTGCTTCACCTGATCGCTTCCCTGGAAACCTTCTTTCAAGGCTTTCCATGCATCTTGTGCAGTTAAACAAGAGGTAATTCTAGGAAAAATACTTTTCTCCAATGCTGCTTGGAGATGATAAAGAGCAGAGGAGTTGCTCTTTTGTGCATATTTCTTTGTCTTCTTATCTGTTGCACTCAATGTAGCCCAATCTGTAGGTTCTGTGTAACCTTCTTCTACTATGTCCCATAGTCCCTTGCCTATGAGTAAGGTCCTCATTTTGATGGACCAGTACTCATAATCGTACCCATTAAATTTTGGAATAGGTAGATTATTATTGGAGGCCATAGTTGTTTGAAATAAACTAGAAACACACTTTTATTTCTCTATTACAATCAAAGCACTCTGCTTTTCAAAAGGAAAGAAAAAGAAGCTACAAATTTAGATCAAATCTAGCTTGATTCACTCTCTCACTGATGGCCTGTTCTTCTTGTTGAGGTTCTTCTATCACTGGATTCACAAAGTTGTCTGCAACTGAATCTTCGTCATCACTTATAAGAATTATTTCTAGTGAATATGGTTCTGGCTCTAGTATTTCAACTGAGTCACTGTTACTGAGATGTGGATTCTCTGACTCCTGTGGTGCAACTCCTACAGATTTTGACTCTTCAAATCTGCTGCCAAAGGAATTGTCTTCTGAATCTGCTTCATATCCTGAATCTGGATGTCTTTGATGGGCTATTACTGCATTTTGCAATTGACTAAATACAGTATGCAATCCATATGTGCGAACTTTTTCATCAAAATATTCGGGGTTTTCTCTTACTAAAAGAGAACAAAGGGCTTGATAGCAGCCTGTAGATCGTATCATGAATGATTACAAAATTTCTACCCTTCGATGCAAATTATCCCCCCTTAAAGCCTCTTAGGCTATTACACAAATTTTCAGCCTTCAAGTCTCTCAGACTATTACAAAGAATTTCACCCTTCAAGCCTCTTAGGCTTTTACACAAATTTTTACTTTTAAAGTCTCTCAGACTTGTACAATAATTTCCTCTTAGGAAATGATGATTTTTTTTTTTATATTGCAAAAAAAAATAAAAAAAATTATTTAATAATATTAACTAATAATAAAACTAAATATTAATAAAAAAAACATTAACAAATATATTTTTTAATTAATATTTTAATTAAATTATTAATTAAATTAATAAAAAAAATTTAATACCTTTCAAAAAAAAATTATCTATCTTTGGAGAGTTTCGAACCTGTGTCAATCCCTCACTAAGCTCTTAGCTTATGGCCACTAACCAACCACACTAACTCACTACCATGTGAGCTAAGAAAAGGCGCATCCCTTTAACCACTTAATCTTTACACACTAAAAATATTAAAACAAAAACTTTTTTTACCTTGCTGCGACTCGAACACGCGACCAGGTGGAGGGCAAAGGCGTTGGGTTGGCTCCTTGAGCCAGTCATGATATAGCGCCCGAATTGAAGGCATGAAGTAGTTCCTTCTATTTAAAACATAGAAGCATCATTTTAAAAAAAAAAACTTGGGATTCAAATATCCCACATTCACCAGGATGTGGATATCTGAATCGTTTAAGAGCTCCAACACGCCTAGTAAACTTTGATTACCTTCAGGTAATCCAATGCGACATTTTTTTGTTAACTAATGGAATTTCGGTACGTCACCCTGTGCCTTGGGTCCTTGCACCACGTCAACTTGTGTTCTCGATCTGACACATGTCCTGACCTCCTCCATGTGTACTCAGGTTGCAGGCCTGCTCCACGTCACCACCTCAGGATGTGAACCTGCTCCACATCACCACCTCGAGCTGTGAGCCTGCTCCACATCAGCCTCAAGAATTATGTCAGATTTATACCAGATTAGTTACTTGGGATTTGTGTCCTTGTCAGTTTGCTTGCCTCAAGATCCATGCCAGGGTCCTTGTCAGTTCGTCTACCTCAAGATGCGTACATTACAGGCTGCTCCTCAACCTCACCTCAGGATCTGGATCACACCTCACAATCTGCGCTCTCCTCCTATGGGCCCTCGACCTCACCGATCTGCTCCCGCTTTGATACCAAGTATGAAACCAAATAGCTCATTAATCAAATAATTGAAAATACAAAGCTTATATACTTAGGGAAATAACCACTAAGATATTGTTGGAGAGAATAAAGGAGAGGAAGAGAAATTAAAATTGGTAATTGAACTTTGCACTTTCCGGTCACTCTAATGACCACTCCTGCCATCCTCCTTGTCGTCCACATAGGTGGGTTAAATGCCAATATCTTAGAGCTAAATAACTACAACCAAAAATTAAATATGAGAAGAATAACATGGTCATAATACTACCATAAAATTGAATCTAAGCACCACAATCAAATAATAATCACCCACCATTATAAATGTATATGTTGCAATATTAGAGCTAAATAACTACTTCAACCAGAAATTAAATATGAGAAGAATAACATGGTCATAATACTACCACAAAATTGAATCTAAACACCACAATCAAATACTAATCACCCACCATTATAAACATATATGTTGCAACGATAGTTAATTATTGTGAACTGAGCACATCTTATGAGTCATGAAGGCTGAAGCTTGAAAATTTATTCATGTTTCAATAGTTGCAACATATAAGTAACTATGTTTCAAGTGAAAGAAACTTATATTGGGTTCAAACATAAAAAACAATTTCTCCCTTAGATCTTATTATAGTTGTTTACTTGCCTAGTTGTATGTTTCTCATGTTCACTATATGTTTTTAGCAATAAGGTATCCAAGATGAAAAATCAATCTATGTATTGACCATATTGGATATATCAAATCAAATGGTTCCTATTTAGTCTAATATATTATTTTATAAAAATATATTTAATCCTTCAAAATATTGAACTTTCTTTGCAACTATCTCTTGACAAGTCTGTGAATCCTTCTCATGTCGCTTAAAGATGTAAAAACTATCAAATCCTATAATTTTTAATGTATATGGATTCTATATATGCTCTAGTAATTTCTTTTAAAAAATAGAATCAATAACAATATGTTATCATACCACTAATCCTCATCAAGAGGGACTAGGATGGTGGCACAAAGGATAACTACCTAATTCAATTAGTGAAGCTAGGTGATTTATAAGATAACATATATTATACCAAAAATATGATTACTATATGTGGAAAAGAAGGATACCCAAACTCTAGGATCAAGGAATTGGATTGGCTACGTGGATAGTGTTATAGGTTTTAGTTATTAGTTTATAATATCAAATTTATAATCTAATTCATGGCAGCTAGAAAAGTATGTGATAAGTCCTTCAGGTGATGATAAGTGGGTTTGAATTACCATAAACACTCTCCTTTTGTATTTTATACATGGATCATGATGATGAAGGTGATATGATGGAATAAACTATACCTTACTCCAGTTGGTAACATGATGTGGTAATTGGTCCCTTGCCTTGAAGCTAGCTAGTTGTGTGTTTAACTTGCTACCTTGCCCTTTTATGTAGGAAAAAAGTGTGTTTGTTCTATGAAATGGTGTCCCTACCAATAATGATAATTTATGGCTATATTGGTTAGTAGGATGATGTTAGAAGTGGGTGGCTATGTGTTCGAATCACACACCTAATCGTTTTTGTATATACCATATCCACTTTTTCTACTTTACCTTGATAGGGGCACAAGTAAGTAGGTCCTTCCCTTGTTGCTAAATGTCATGGCTAGTAGGTTAGTTATTAACATGGTCTTTGTGGCTATGAGAATAAGGATCAAATATCTCCCATGCTACTCATGCATTTTGTAGGACTATAATGGAAGATCGACATGGTGGCCGCCATGGCACCTCTAGGTGCCACATAATTATTTTTTAATATATATCTTCTAGACCAATAAGAGGAAGGAAAGTGTCAACAATTAGGTAAATCAGAGGAGCTAAAGTGGAAAAATGTGATTGAATTGTTCTAGTGAATATGAGATCACCAAGTGGTAGGATAAGATTGGTGCTCACTTCCCTAAGGTTAGAACCATTAACCTTAAAATTTTTGGGGTCCATTAGGGCAAATATTTCAAAGGCCATAAATTTTTCATACATAAGCATTTTGAGCCCCTTTTTTTAAATCACATGATTTTTTTGAGCTCTATGCATTGGTGGCATCAATTCATGGATCTATTGTAGTGTTAGGGATTAGATTGTGTAATATGGACCACAAAGCCCTAGTTACTTGTCTTAATGGGTAAAATTATAGTATTTGGCTAGATTAGAATCTTTTACTTGATTTTTTTAGGATATATAGATGAATTTATGATAATTGAAGTATATTTTAAGTCTTTTGGAGGCTTGTAGGAAAAGGATTTAGGATGTTCTTTAGTCAATCCCTCTTCCTCCTTTGGAAAATTAATTTAGCTTATTCATAAAATCTTATTTTTTATGATCTCTTTCTTCTTTTATTTCTTGACTAGGTACTCTTGATGATTGAAATTAGGTGGTCCAAGGGTAAGAGAAAGTCTTCAGATAGGGTAATGCATATTGTGAATAAGAAAGTTGCACTTTCAAGACATACCTTATGTGACAGTGTAAGATTGAAAGTGTTTATATTTAAAAGAGGTTATGATTTTGAATTTCCTTCTTCATTTGGAATTTTAGTAGAATTATTTTTTGGATATGTGTAAAGGGTGTCTAATAATGGCAATGGTGAGTATGATCAAGCCTAACGAAACTCTATGTAGGAAATATTTTTGTAGTAGCAAATTTTAGTTGATGGGGAGGATCCATATGATTCTACCTCAAAATACAGAAGCCCACTAGAGTGTCCATTATGGGGGGGTGATGTTATTATTACTAATGTCTCCTCTCCTTGCCCCTTAGTCTAGATTATGGAGGTGTTGAATTTATAATATAATTCATGGAAAAGAACCAACATTATACAATGTATTGTATAGGCCTAAGGGTATTTCTTTATGCAATGTATCTTTTATTTTAATATTTTATTATGTAAGAAGAATGGGCCATGGTTAGCCTTGTTATGGTTGAACGCCATTTAATATTTGTAATTAACCTAAAGCCCACTTGTTATTTCAGATTAGGTTAAACTTTATGATGTAATTAGAGTTTCTGGTATTGCTATAAATACCCCTTACACTCCTCATTTCTCCTTAAATTATTGTGTAATATAATCTATAGATAGTGATTATTTATGGTGTCTATGGGTGCCCATCATATTCGTCTCTTTCTTTCATTCTTTTACACCTTTTGTATAATATTTGAGTGGATGATTTGATTCTATCATTTTTGGAAAATATTGTGAATTCTAACATATAAGAGATTGGTGTAAGTGGCACCAAGATTGGCTAGCTAAGTCAAAAGAAAAGGGTTTTGGGACAAGACTAAATGATTTCCAATGTAGTAGTGCTAAGGATAACTAGTTGAGATTAAGGAGGAGAATATTCATATTAGGTAATCATAATAAGATGCACATGATTGAAACATATAAAATCTAAGGAAATAAGTGATATCATGATAAGGTTTAACCAAGTATACAAGAAGAGATCTTGGTGCTAACAAGGCTATAGGAAAACTACATTAAGCATACATTGATACAATTGCAACTAATATAGGTACTTAAAATCTAATACTACTAGATACCCATGAAATAAATAAATATTATATTACCTTAGAATATTATAATAAATATCTATGGGAGAACATGTATTGAGACATGGACCACATATTTAAAAAGAGATATAATTAACATAGGATAGACCCCTAATAAGATATATATAATCATGTAGCCTATAATTCTGCCAAGGGATGTGGTGGAATGTGATCTATTGTAGGTTATATCTATATAGAGAAATTTATTGGCAAAGGATATTGTGCACTAATACATTGATGCAACCATTGATCTTATTAGTAATATGTAAACTAGTGCATACTGTTCAATCCCTATCTTATCCTATTTCTAATGGATTTCGACTTTCTTATTCCTAGTTGTTGTGTTTATTACAATTTTTTCTTATGCATGATGATGTAATTGAATATGAAGAGTCATCATAAAGAAGTAAAGTAGTTCAAGTTCTAATTATTACAAGATTATGACATGATTAAATAACATGTTGCCATTTATAATAGAATGCAAAGATATTATGTTAAAAGGTGTAGTGTCTCGACTTTCAATAGTTATTGAGAGGTTGGAACTTTCTTTTAAATGTTAACAATTGGTAATTTAGCACCAAAATTAGATCATAATATTAAACTATATTTTTGAAGGTATTTACATAATTTTCTAGTGAGAAAATTATTAGGAGATAAAAAGATGTTAGAGCACTATCAACGTTGAATGATTAGATCCAAAGACCTCAAGACTATCAACATTGAATGAAGATCAATATCTCACTCAATTTTGGAGGGAATTGTGGATTAATTGTACAATTTTTTAGGTAAGAAACCCTAGTATCTACTTATAAATAGTGATTTCATATTCATTGTAAGGCATTACAAATTGCCTACTGATACCTAATATTTGGCATTGTGTGTATTTCCTTTCATTCTCTTCTGTGTATTAGCCTGGACTCAAACCTTGAGTCATTTTTTTATGGCCTTTCAAGTTAGCATATTTGTAAAAGACATATCATTATATGTATATGAAGTTATCGCTAATTTTGCTCTATCCTATGTCTTATATACATCTTGTGCATGCATATTTTATGTTAGATTGATTGTGTTCATTTAATTACCAGATAATGGATGATGCATGTGTTTATTCTTACTCCAATAATACATTTAAGGGTCTCTTGATCTTGGTGCATTGCCTCCATTAGATTAGGTTTTTTACTTTTTGCAATATTTTTTGCTTTTTCTTTAATGTATGCAAGTAGTCTCGGAAGAATGTGGGTCAAAGATCACATCTAATAAGAAGCCAACTTGAGTGAAATTCTAGAGGTGTCCCTATGAGTCACATCCCATGCTCATAAGGTTCTTGACTATGTCACTCTACATGAGGTGGGAGTGTTGGGTGCATCTAACTAGTACAACAAATAACCATGACATTTAGAGTGACCAATAACTCTTGGAGGCAATACAACTAATTATATAATTAATATTAGAATGGAATATTAAACATACGTAGAGGATATTATCTAGAAAAAATAATATGATAATGCTTAAGATAGGATTTTGTTTGGAATGGCTACTATTATCTATGATGAAAAATGATACTTATATCCTTAAATAATGGAGGAAAACATTCATGAGATATGAATTATTTTCAAAAGATAAGACTTCGAGGATTGATCTATTTCCATTAGGATTCATTAATGAAAAATAGTTAAGGCATAATAAAGGATAAGTATTAGAAGATTTAGAATAAAATAATTTATTTGAATCTAACTTGAAGGAAATCAATACCATTTTCTTGGCCAATATTTCCAACTAAAGTAAGGCTAATTATTTTTTACTCCTACAATACTATCAATTTATGTAGTACACTATATATATTTATTCCTAATGTTATTTATAAAAAAGGAAGGGTATTTATTCATAAAAATACATATTTAAGTGGAGTTATCATGTCCCATGAAACTAGTAAGAAACTTTATCTTCCCTGAATACTAGTAGTATTGAAATTATAATTTGATTTATAGCCAAGGTTGACATTGTATGGTGTCATATTGGATAGGCCTAAGGGCACTCATTGTACAATGTAATGGATTTATTGTAAAATTTTATTATGTAATCCCTATGGGCCATGATTAACCTTGTTATGGTTAAACCCACCTTATACGTTTGTAATTGACCTTAAAGCCTTTATTGTTATGTCATATTAATATTATGTTTATTTATGTATTTGGGGTTTTGGTATTGGTATAAATACCCCCCACCACTCCTCATTTGTATTTTAAAAGTGTTGTGATTCTTCTATGAATAATATAGTGATTATTTATAGTGCCTATAGGTTGATGAGGCCTAAAAATGCCTTATTTTTATAAAAAAGTAACATCATTTTGTCTCTCTTGATATGGCTATAATAGATAGTTGGCAATGGACTAAGACGTAGTTTACATTAATATTCTATTTAAATGTTGTACTTAATGAAATGCATTACTTAATTGATTAAAATGGTTTTATGTGTTCTTAGGGGTCGAATTGCATGTTTGATTCCACTTAGGAAATGGTTAGTGAATTACGGAAAAATGGTGCACCAAATTATGATAAAAAATATGTGTATCTATGTCCTATCGCTTATGAGCATCGAGCGGAAGTGTGCAAGTAAGATGGAAAAGATAACAAATAACAAGAAATGGAGCAAAGTAAATCGACTTATTATAAATTAGGCAGATCAAATCCAGGTTATAAAATGTCCCTTTTGAGGGCTTAAATTATTTATACAACTATTTACAAATCAGGTGCCCAAGGATCAAAATCCTTCAAGTAACTCGGGTGCACATCCAATGTCTTTCCTCGTACCCACAATCGAAGTGGGTGGGCCAAGGTTACCGCCACTTGTGTCTTGGATATTGACGTCTCATGCTACTTCATAATGTGCTATAAAACCTACACCTGCACACAAGGAAACTAGAAAGTATCAAATAGCAAGTGCGTATGATGTAAAACATGCAATCCCCACAAGCACTAAAAGACTAGTAATGGGCATATGCATATATATTGTATCAAATAAACTCCAAATGGCTCAAAAATGTAGAGGGATGTAAAGTAAGTGGTTTTGGGAAGATATCACCAAAAATTGCATCGAAATTACATCTATTGGTGTGGCGTAATCGTAATGTACTTTTCCAATTTGCAAAAATCAAAGAAAGCAATTTCTCGATCTAAATGTATCCAAAACACCTAAAAATTGGAAATAATGCATAAAATAACATTTTATGAAAACACATATAATCAGATTTGTAAAATCAGTGATAGTTTAGGTGTTTCTCCAAATGACCATAGTAGACCTGCATGAGACCCTACAAAACACTAAAATTACGATATCTCGGCCAATATAACTTAGAATGACATGAAATTTGAAATGAAACATAATATGAACATGTAGAAAATAAATAATTAAAAATAGTTAGAAAATTGTTGACATATTTATATTCGTTACAGGGTGGGACGAATAGGACTGTCACAAATTGGGGGGCACTCGGGGGTGGGATTACCACCAATTCCTCCTGAATTTTATCCCAAATTACATTGGGAAATGGTACAAAAAACTATGGGGGATATTGTCATAAAATGTGATGAAGAAATTCACTCATATGGTTCGGTTATGTGACAAATTGTGCCTACTAGTTCACTTGCAAACCTCCTTCGCTAGGTAGAGATTTCGAGGTAAAAATGGGTACAAAAGGTGAAAGGAAATATTAGCAGAACTCCGTTGCTTTATCCTAAAACTCCTCTCCATATTTTGTGAGGAAAATGCATTCACTTTATAGCCTAAGGAGGCTCATGGGTCAAAAGGCATGCAAGGCAAGAGCGCCACTTGGCCACCGGGGTGGCATGCATTGGAGGGGGAAGAGAATCTACCAATTTGGCCTCATTCATGGAGCAAGGCATAAAGATGATGTGTGCTCTGGCTTACATGTGAGAATAGGCAAAAATATGACCGTTACCAGGTGCTATTTGTCCAAATTTGAATTTTTGCTGGTCAAACTTTCTATTCGTCCCACCTTGGGACGAATGCTGTTATTCGCTCCAGGGTGGGACGAATAGAATATGTATTCACCCCAGGGAGGGATGAATAGAAATAGGGTGTCAAAAATGTCTCAAAAGTGGCTTGAAACCTTCCAAAACCTTGCACAAAGTGGCTAGAACCACTATATACCTACTAAGGGTTGTCCTAGGGGCCTAGGTATGCCATTTTAGTTGTTACGTTCGGTAGCATAATCAGATTGACCAAATTTTAGTGTCTACAAATGCTCCTTTTTGGGATGCATTGTGTGCAACACAACACTGAGAAAAAATAGATGACTACAAATTTTAATGATTAGGGTTACTCAATAACCTAACCGACTTTAGATGCCCCAATCCTAGAAAGAGCGTGCGTTCTTGAATCCTTACTTTCAACGAGCTAAGGCAATTGCTTTATCTTGGCTGTCATTCAGTCATGATGCAGGGGTTCCCAAAGTTACACATGCTTACTAGATGCCAAGCATTTTGATTTGATATTTTGTGCTTGTTTGCTACCCTAAGCAGGAACGTGATTGTCTTTGTCAATAATTCGTTGAACAAATGCAATTTGCCTAATTGAGTGTGTGCTTGTTGATTTTGGACTGAGTATGACTACTCCCTCAAGTGACGAGTTGATGAGGGAATGACTTATGAGAAAAGCGACGAGTCGCTTGACCCAGGTGACTTTTTTAAGGTTGTCTTCAGGTGTATCCATTGAAAAATGACACAGTTTTGAAAGGATTTTGATGATGCTATGGAGGTTGCCTAGAAGCAAAGAGTTGAACAATTCATTCCCATGGGGAGGTCTGGCCATGATGGCATTCTTGGGGAGTGAAGTAGTAACTTGTCCATACATCCATGATAATTTTTCATTCCATATTTACCTTGAATGAATTCCATCATATTTGACTTGTTTTGGGTGGGTTTTTGAACCCTTTTCTTTGGTGCTTTCTAGGGGAAAGGAATGGAAAACCTCGTTCCCACGGGGCGGTCCGGCCATACTAGCCTTCTTAAGGATTGAAGTAAGGTCATTTCTGGGCATCCAAGAGTATTATTATTTGCCTTTGGACTTATGCATAAGTTGACCAAAATGTGGCTATTTGTTTGGGGGTTTTGGACCTTTTTGGTGCATTTTTAGTAGTTTTAATCTACAAATTTTGTATTCGTCCCAAGGTGGGACGAATGAAAATTTTGTATTCATCCAGGGTGGGATGAACAAAAAAAAGTGCATTCGTCCCACCCTGGGATGAATAGAACTACCGCAAGCCTATATAAACCTCAAATGTAAATTTTGGGCTCATTATTACATGTTTTCTTTGGTGATTTGAGAGGTGAGGAGGACAGGTTTTTTTCGTAGAGAAACGCTGTCGAAATCACCCTACGACCACCATGAGTCAGCAATTAGAGGCATCTAGCGGAGGATCCAGTGCTAGGTGGGTATGTGCTGACTCGACTTCCTTATTATTTTTGCTTTTAAAATTGTAGTTTTGTTTTACTATTATTTGATTTGTTCATAATAGATAATTAACCTTAATTTAATCGGAATACATTGTATTTTCGACTTGTTTTATTTTTGAGGCATATCACATTACCAGATAGGTAATTAAACCTAATGTAGATGTAATATACCAAACTTTTATTTTTTGTATTTTGTTTTAGGCACATCACATTACGGGATAGGTAATTAAACCTAATGTAAAGGGAATATGCCAGATTTTTAATTTTTGTATGTTTATGTTTTTGTGCAATTAGATTGTTGTAATAGATTAGTTGTGCATTTCTCTTTTTTTGGGCCTTTTGGAGGCCATTTTTGAAGCATGGTGAATGTTTGCTTATTACTTTTCCTATATTTGTTTTTGTTGTTTTTACCAGGTGGTGAAGAATCGATACCACACATAGAAGCTCTTCGAGACCACCCGAAATGCCTTGACTTAGGCTGACTGGGAGTGGCTTGATGCCATGGGGATCAAGCAGGTTACTCGATTGGAGTCTGTGATAGGCGACCAGGTGTATTTTATCGCTCTTATTATCCTATGGGACTCATGCACCAACACCTTCCACCTACCCATGGGGAGATGATGATGATGTTAGAGGATGTCTACCAGATTCTATGGATTTTGATAGAGGGGCAACAAATCCACTTGATGCACCACAATTTGAGAGGTGCAGTGCTAACAAGGTACTTTGGAAAGGATGCAGATGCAGTGGAGTTAGACCATCAGAATGGAGGGATACTAGTGGGGTTATGGAACAACGAGGAGGTATTAAGGGTGAGGTATGCCTTACTGATGACCCTCATCTCTAATATGATCCTCCCTGATTCCTCAAGAGTCAAGTTCCCTTGGAACCTATTGGAGCTGATGTACGCCCTAGCGAGGTGCACCAAGGAGGAGCCTTTGGTGATGGCTTGGGGGTATACCCTACTGGCACAACTCTACGATGAGTTGTACAATATTTGCTACCATTGGTAGAAGGGCTTGGGTGTAGCTTCTTGTTGCAATGCTGGGGATGACAACACGTACCTGTGGGGTGACCACAAGGACTACCGTGGATGACTCGAGGGTGGTTGATAGATAGGGATATAGGATATGCAATCCTATGTCAAATGACTCAGGAGCGAGGGCAGAATCAATAACACACAAATGATGTGGAGCATTATGTTGATGCTATTTCATAACTGGCACTAGGGTAGGTGATATGGCGATCATACAGGGACTTTCCATATTGGGCGGGTGTTGGAGAGCAACTTCAATGGGTGAGGTGGGGTAGATGGTTGATTTTGAGTCATGGGACCGAGTAGGAGTACTTCCATTTTGTTCGGGTTCTGTGATAGTTTGGGCTATGATAGGGGTTTCCTATGGAGCCAGTAGTATATCGACACCATGGGGATGAGAGGACACTGGACTAGCCACTAGTGGATGATGTGGGCGAGGAGGCAGATATTATAGTATATGTTCCTAATGTGGACGATGCCGAGACTACAAAGGATTACAAATTATGGTGGATGATGTACTAGTGGTGAGGTATGGGGGACCTAAGGGGTGAGGCAGCTAGGGCAGTAGATGAGGTGATGGAGGATGTCCTGAAGGATGACCAGGTAGAGATGGGTGAGCCACATGGGCATCAATAGTAGGTAGACGAGTAGGTAGATCTCCTATACTTAGGATATCATGGTGATGATGGGGAGGCTAAGGATCAAGGGGTGCAGGTGCAACAGAATCCATAGGATGATTGATATCTGGAGCTATAGGCTGATCTGAGTAGGGTTAGACAGGAGAGGGATCTCCTTTGGGTGCAGACATAGGAGGACCAGGCTGAGATATCCTCCCTACGAGCATAGATGAGAGCACAGGGTCCTAGGCAAGAGGGATCCAACATTAGGGAGGTAGAGAGGTTTTGGATGGTGGTGTTGCGATTGTAGTTAGTGGTGGAGATATACCAGACACGGGGGTAGCAGAGACATAGGGGCAACAAAGACAGGCTTATGTGGATCGGCTAGATATGGAGGTAGTGCGCCTTGGAGGGCATCTTCCTAATGATGGGGAGACCAGTGGATCACACCAAACTCGATAGAGTGAGATCATGCAGTCTTCTTCTAGGCGGAGGATTGATAGGACTGGTGGCAGCAAGCATGGGGGATCATAGTGGACCTAGACTATGGGTGGTAGTGCGAGTCGTAGCATCGGTCTTGCATGACTATGGTGATGGGGACTCTTGGGATTATTTTTGGAGTTTGGATTTTTGGTATTAGTGAGGTCTGAGGACCCACTTTATTGTATCCCACAAGAATTTTTGGAAACTATGATGTATATTTTTACCCCATATATATATATATATGAGATTTTGTTATGGTCATCAGATGTCTCGATTATTGTTTTGTGAGATGGATGCAATGTATGTATTTGATTTATGATGATATGTTAAATGTTAATGATGGATGTATATGGATGCTTTTATGTGATTTGTTGTAATGTTGATGGATGCTTTACCATGTATGCATATGTATGCTTTTATGATGTGATGGCATATTGATGGATGTTTATTATGGATGCATATGTTGTAATATGATTTGATTTGATGTGGTGTATATGCGTGGATGCATAATGAGATGGATGAATTGATTGATTGTATGATGCAATATGACTAATGATTTGACACACTACGTTAGCACCATAGATTGTATAAAATTCATTAATCCCTTTTTGTATTGTTTTTGTGTAGTTGTTACATGGAAATGTACTATTGCAATGTGATAAAATGGAATGAATGAAATAAAATATTATAGAATGTTGATGAGGTTTTCATGAGACTCAAACACTCTAGCTAACTAATCAAAAGTTGTATACTAACCATACAAGACTTTTTGACAAGGTATGAATCTGCTAGGATGACCAAGATACTTCATATCCCTGTGTGTGCAAGTGAGTTCATTCCTATGAGACGCATAAAGATATCACCATTGCCAGATAGGCTATCCACCAAAACTTGGAATGAGGATCACCCTATGAGTTTCACATTCCTAGGTTTGTACTCGGTTGGATTAGACCATTAGGTAGTATAGGCTACCAAAATCTAGCTCATCTACATGCAAACATTGGTTTGTACACATGCCAAAGGCTAATGTGATAGACATATCATCATGCATAAGGATACCGCCATTGAAATATAGGCTATCCACCAAACCTATAATGAGGATCACCTTATGGTTGTCCAAATGCTTAGAGTTCCAGGGATTCAAGTTCAACTCCCTTCTTTTCTTCAATTTTATTGGGATACTTGCTCATAGGTAGTGTTGAAAATCACTGCTTATTTTGTATTTTGTTTTCTTTGAGCAAGGGATCTGGGGAGTGGTGATAACCACTATTTATTTTGCTTTTGATTTTTGCTTTTTGTGGAATTTTGCTTTTGAAATTTTGGGATTTTGGGAGTTGGGATTTTTGATAGTGGTGAAAACCACTATTTATTTTGAGGAATTGGGTAGGGAAGATCTTGTCCTTTTTCCAATTCTTAGCATTCTTGAACCATTCACACAGGGGGATGAGCAGGATAACCTTTTCTCTTAAAGCAACCTAGACCACTTCGTGGGTTTCATCTTTCCTTGTGCAAAACTTGGATTTATTAGTGTGGAAATGTGTTGGGATTTGTTGTATACAAGGTTCAATCTAAGTAGGACTCTACCTCCTAAAAATCATGATAGCTTTCTACAAAATTTGAAAAGAAAACTAGCGATGACTGAGTGACTGAAAATCCTAAGGACATTCTAGAACAAATGACTAGGTGATGGGAACAGACACTACTATGACCAGTGTGAAATGTAAGTGAACATGATAAGTGGAGAACTAAAATGATACGAATAATGATTTTGACATAATTATTTTTGGAATAATGAATAATGTACAGTCTTAGTGCTAGACACGTATGAGCAACCCTAAAATGCAAAGTGCCATAATGAGTATGCCTAATGCAGATGATTTTGATAATGCAACGAGATGCGATGTAATGAAATGCAATATGATATTTTTGTGTTTTTGTTGTTTTGATGATGTTTGAAGATGCAATGCAATGCAATATTTTTGTATTTTTGATGTTTTTGTGATGTTTTTGAATTTTTGATTGATATATATGTACATGTGACCAACGGGCTTATTGGGGGCCATTGGGGAATTTGGGGTGACCAATGGGCTTATGGATGCCTTTAGGGATTTTTTGGTGACTTAGACAGTCATAGACCACCTAGGAGCATTTGGGGTCAACCAAGCAGGTTAAAGGCACCCTTAGAGCATTTTGGGGTGACCTAGATGGTCATAGACTGCCTAGGAGCATTTTAGGTTGACCAAGCAGGTTATAGACACCCTTGGAGCATTTTGGGATGACCTAGATGGTCATAGACCACCTAGGAGCATTTTAGTTTGACCAAGCAGGTTGTAGACACCATTGGAGCATTTTGGGGTGACCTAGATGGTCATAGACCGCCTAGGAGTATTTTAGGTTGAGCCACAACACTTTAAGCATGGAAAGTCTACAAATGAAGGATGTTCAAGGGTTCAGGATCCTCAGTTCCTTCAAGGGATGCTAGGCGGTAAGTTTCAGGTCCTATATGACTAGTAATGACAAACAGACCTAACCAGTTTAAAGTAAACTTATCCCTCATATGGGGCAAAAAATTAGAATTTTGTTGGTTCTATTTCAGAACAAGGTCACCAACCTAAAAATCTCTAAGATGGACTTTTATATTGTAGGCTCTCTTAAGTCACTCTTGATAGATGCGTAAGTGCTCAAGAGCATTAACACGACATTCATAAAGCAATGTAAGCTAATCTAGGCAAGACTACCACGCAGTGTTATCATTGATGAACTCCTACATGGATATGCACAGGGATGGGATTTCCAACTCTAGAGGTATGACTACGTCGGTGCCATACAATAGTGAAAATAGAGTAGCCCCAGTGGGCATTTGAATGCTAGTGCGATAGACCCATAGAGCAAGGGAGATTTGCATGTGCCAATCAATGTGATTCTCTTTAACAATTTTCTTAAGAATGGTAATCAATTTTTTTTGGAAGCCTCTGCTTGTCCATTTGCTTGCGGATAGTAAGGCATCAAAAAGCTGTGTTGGATATTATACTTAGATGTTAAAGCATGCATATATTTATTCTTAAATGATGTCTCATTATTCAAAATAATCTTGGATGGAATACCAAAATGACAAATGATAATGTGCAATATGAACTCTGTAATGCGGGGTCCTATCGTAGTGGTAAGGGGGATCGCTTCCACCCACTTTATAAAATACTCAGTAGCTGTAATGATAAACATGTGATGGCCCAAGGATGCAGGGAAGATTTTCCTGATTAAATCCAACCCCCATTGCAAAAATGGCTAATCCAATTGGATCGGTTGTAAGGCCTAAGAAGGTACATGTGTCAAGTTAGCATGGTGCTGACACTTTACACACTTCTTTACATATGTGCAACAATATTAATCTAAAGTTGACCAATAATACATAATGCGCTTTGTGATGGCCATGCCTCTGAAATGGCCACCACATTTACCATCGTGTACTTGGGAAATTTCCCAAGTCGAATCTTGATGTTCTAAGCAAAAAACGAGGATTCCTTCATAGCTCCGACGATACATAATGTCTCCTAGCAAGACATATTTTGTCACCTTCTGTTTGAATGTTATTTTAGTAGCATGCGATAATCCAGGAGGGAGATTACCTAGCTTTAGATATTCCCTGACTTGTGTGGACCAGTCCTGTTGTGAGGAAGCCTCGATTGCATGAACTGCCTATCCCTCTTGAAATTTATCCCAAGTGAATGCTGAGTGGGAAAGATCTTGTAAGAATAGCGTCGTATAGCTATCAAAAGAGGCTTGAGCGAATAGAGCCCCCAATCATCATGGTTCAAACGCTCATGAATGTGCAAGAATCTCTCTTGATGAGGTTTAATTTGAATCAAGTGGACTTCCAGCATGGCTTGAGTGTTCTCACGCTCAATCATAGATTACGAGAGCTTTTTTACCTGAATGGTTGCCATTGCATCAGTAGGGTTCTACGGGATCAAGGACCCTAGGGAGGCCATTGTATCTACAAAATGGTTAGATGATCGAGGGAGTGCCTCGATGTCATACCATTCAAACTTTACCAGGAATTTATCCACAAGGGCTTTGTAGGCTTGTAGGACTGGGCACTTGCATTAGTATATCCCTTTGACCTGGTTAACAATGAGTAAGAAATTGTCAAAAATGTTAAGCTTGGTGATTTTCATGGCGCTAGCCATTTGAAGACCTATGAACAAGGCTTTGTACTTGGCATTGTTTTTGGTGCATGGGAAATTGAGTTTAAATGACAGGGGTATGGGAGCCCCATGTAGTGTGAAAAAGATGATCTCTATGCTACTCCCTTGCTCGCATTTTGAGCCGTCAAAAAATAGAGTCATATTTTCCTGCAACTCAGGCTCATCAGAATCAGGCGATTCTGATATTTGGAAGACTCCATTATCGGGAAGCTCCATGCTAAGAGGCTGATCATACTAGAGAGGAGCCTCTACAAGTTGATCGGTGATGACCTGACCCTTAATTGATTTTTGTCCAATAAATTCTAGATAAAAATCCATCAACAACATGATCCATTTTGTCGTGTGACTATTATGATAAGTGCAACTCATCATGTATCGCAATGGATTCTCTTTAGATACAACATACGTGGTATGGCTAAGCATGTAATGTCATAGCTTCTTAGTGGCAAAAATTACTACTAGGCATAACTTCTCAATGTATGCATACTTGATCTCATAGTTGACTAGGGTGCAACTGATATAGTAAGTAGCCTGTTCCTTATGTAGTTCATTGTTTTGGGCTAACATGGCGCCCAATGCTTTCTCAGTGGCTAAGATGTATAAGCATAATGACAATCCTGGTCTAGGTAGAGCCAACAGTGGTGGCGAAGCTAGATACTACTTTATTGCATCAAAGTCCTCCTGGCACTCATCATCCCAATGGAATGTGACCCCCTTGTGCAATAACTTGTTCATGGGTCGACACTTGTTTGACAATTGCACTATGAAGCGTTTGATGGATGCAATCTTCCCCTATAGGCTCCAAAGATACTTTATGGTAGTCATGGGAGGCATCTCGAGGATGACCTTGACCTTGTTGGGGTCCACTTCGATGCCTAATTTAGAAACTATAAATCCCAAGATTTTTCTAGATGTGACGCCAAAGACGCACTTCTTGAGATTCAGGCTCACATTATACTCAATAAGGCAATTGAGGACTTTGTGCAGGACATCGAGATGCTCATGGCATAACAAATATTTAGCCAGTAAGTCATCCATGTAATCTTCCAAAATATTATGCATGTAGTCATGGAAGATGTATGTCATGGCACACTGGTAGGTGTATGTCATGGCATGCTAGTAGGTAGCTCCGACATTTTTAAGACCAAAGGGCATGACCTTATAGCAAAATATTCCCCAAGGTGTTGTGAACACCATTTTGAGCTGGTCCTCTGGGTTGATATGAATCTGGTTGTACCCAAAGAAATCATCCATAAGAGATAACATTTTGTGGCCCATTGTGGCATCTACCAGGGCATCGATTCTTGGTAAAGGAAAATCATCCTTAGGACTCGCTTTGTTTAAGTCTCAAAAATTGATGCAAATGCGAATCCTCCCATTGGACTTCTTGATAGGAACCATGTTGGATATCCATGGTGGATAGTCTACATAAATGATGAACCTAGCATCCAACAACTTTTGTAGATCATTTTTAATCATTAGGGCCACTATTGGATGCATATTTCTTAGCTTTTGCTTGACAGGCTTGGCCTTGGGGTCAAGCATCAGATTGTGGGTGACTAGATTTGGATCCAGTCTCGACATGTTTTTGTAAGACCATGCAAAAGTTGTCTTCTCTATGAGAAGGGCTATATAATCGACTTGCTCTACGGGGGATAGAATTTCCTCTAGCTTGATGCATTGTGGAATCTCAAGATCTGAGTTGATATCTTTGTTAATCGTGGGCTCGATTGAAATATGCGATCCCTCCTCCAACTGGTGGGGGGTAGGTATCAAATGCATGTCATCAATTGGATTTAGATCATCAATGGGAACCTCAGGTTCCTCATCAATGTGGAAGACATCATGAGTTGGCCTTAGAGAGAAATTAAATGGCTGTAGCATCTCATTGCAAGGCCAGTACTCGAAGGGCGAGGGGTTTGAATCTCCCCAATCAAAGTCGATTACCCCCAAGTCGAGGTGCAACGAATTCAACGAGTTATTCGAATCTCATAGGGGTTAGAACAAATCTATGGAAATAATATTTATGGATGAATGATTTCCCCTATGTGGCTGGTGGTGTTCATGGATATCAGAATGTTGAAAGATCTTTGGAGGTGGCTGTGGAGGCGGTGGAATGATCGGAGGTGGTTGGTGTGGATGTGGGTGAGTTGGCTCTTCTAAAGGTAAAAGTTATCACCAGATGGGATGGTGTAATGGAAATATGCATAAATAGAACTCATCCTCATCATCTACAGGGATGACCCATGGACCTTTGCCATTCGAACTATTAGAGTTCATAGGTGCTACTTCATAATCCGACTCGTCATCAGATGTCCACTCATAAGGAGACCCTTTATCTCCTTCCCCACTATCATGGGGAAGGGTGCATGAACCTTCACCTCTCTCATAGGATCAGATATCATAGTGAGGTAGGTCATCATCTCCCAAGGGCATAGGGAAGTAGTCCCCTAGTGAGTAGACACGATTGGGTTTGGTTAAAGGATCTCACACGAGCTCATCTCTATAGTCTATAGTCATGCACTCTAAGCTTTGTGAGGACTTCTAAGGACACAAGCTTGTTGAGTCCCAAGCCATACTTATCATAAGGTATTTGATATTATGGCTAGTAAGGGACTTGAGTGCCCTACTCATACCAGACCAAGCCATAACCATACCAGTTACAAAGGTCGAGATACTTCAGGGCGAATTCAGGATTAGACAGATAGTTGACGTCTTCCAAGAAGGGCTCTTCATCCTCCTCCTGTTGCTAATAAGGTTCGATGCCATAGTCAAGGTCCCCATAGATGAAATTTGTTAGATTAGGGGGGAGACCAAGAGGCATGATAGTACCTATGGGAAGATGAGATCGACCCATGTCTTGCACTAACTCTATAGCAGGGGTGGTTGTAACATTCCTAACCATGTACTCTCCCAATTTAGTGGAAGCTAGGTGCACTATGACTTGAGGCTGCAGATAGAAGAGGGATGAGAGCGAGATCTATTATAATTTATTGTTTGTATCATGTGGTATCTCCTCATCGTCTAGGCTAGGTATCTCCTCAATGGATATGGGGGAGATGGTTGGCTGGACCTTATCAATAGGCCACTTCCCTGGGTTCCTAGGCAAATGATCCATAGGTGCAATGGGCATCTGAGGGGGTGCCAATGATGAGGATGGCATGATGTGCGATGGCAGTGGAGTCAAACCATGGCTAGATTTATTTGGTTGGAAATCTAGATGGGTTGACTCAAGGAGCTTCTGCACCATATTGCAATACTTGAAGGGTTCTAGGTTTGCAGGGACAACATGAACTTACCCTTCATGAGTGTACTTGAGGCACTGGTGAGCGATGGAAGGGACACACTTCATGTCCCTAATCCATGGTCTGCCTAACAATATATTGTATGCCATATCACCTTCTAGGATGTGGCATAGCATCAGGATGATATTTTCCCCTACCTGAATAGGCAGGATTATCGTAGCAACTATTGAGCATATGACATCGTTGAATGCTCGGAGGGTGTAGGTAGATGTGACAATGTAGGATGTTGGGAGCTTCAAGTGCTTGAGAGCTATTGTGGTGATGATGTTGCTAGAAGACCCAGTATCTATCAACACTCTCTTGTATGGTGTTAAGTTCACACATGCGATGATGTGCAAGGGAAGATCTACCATATCATTTGGAACCGGTTTAAGCTCATCTTCTCGAAAGGTAATCACCGGTTTTGTGCATTGCCACACATGCCCCATGAAGTTGTTGAAGGAGTTGGACTCCTGAGGTGGAAGCTGAATTTCCTTAAGGATCTCCATCAAGACTTATCTATGAGGAGGTGATTACTGGATGAGTTCATAGATGGGGAGTCGGGTAGATGTCATTCTTAAGCTTTGAGTGAGCTTGCTCTTAATGGTGACCATGAGCCTAGGTGGGATGCTCAACATAGGAGGTGGTACGGGCTACGCCGTCAAAGGAACATTGCTCTAAGTTGTAGGTGGCATGGTTGGACTTGGGTACCACCTATTTCTTGTGATAATTTTGATCATGCTGACACACCCCTGCTTAGGGGGTATGCTAAACCTCATTCACCTGAGGCACAGGTGTGGCCTGCTTCGCATGGGTGAGCAAAGGGTATTTAAAGGCCTCCATATATTGGTTTTTTGGTGCAATAGGGTTGTCCAACTGAAGGGTATTCCTATCGATAATGTCCTGCACCAAGTGCTTGAACTTGTAGCACATTTGCACATCATGCTCATTTTACCTATGAAACTTAAAATATAGGTCTTCTCTGTATCCTTTGGTCTTCTGTGAATTTGGGTCGATGGATCAACTCTTAGGTAGGTGGATTGCATTGTCCGCTAAGATGTGCTCAAACAATGAGTCCATAAACTCTGCAATGGGTGTGAACTATCACTTGGGGTGACGTTGCTTATTTTGCCCTTGATTATTCTAGTTGTCCTTGGCATAGTTCCTAGGGGTGGCCTGATAATTAGGCTTTTGAGGTGACGCAGCTTACGCTAACATTGGGACATTAATGGCAACCTGATTCACTGATTCTAGCTTAGGCTACACTGGGATGCTTTTAGCATTCTTTTTCTACTCCTTACGAGGCTTCGTAATCTTGCCCTCTTGAATCTTGATTTATTTGATGATCCTAACCTATGCTAGGGCATCTTCAAGAGTCGTATACTATTATAGCTACAACAATAAGGATATCGGATTTAGGCAGCTCTTGGAAAAAATCTAAATCAAATTCAACATGGGGAGAAGATAAGGCAACTTGGCGAGGAGGGATCACCATCTATTGCCATAGTTTGTTATTTACTCATCGTCATACTGTTTCAACCTAGCTAGATTGACCAACATTACCTTCCTCTTGGTATTGAAGGCAAAGTGTTCTAGGAACGCGTCTGCAAGTTGGTCCAAGTTATGGATGCTATGCTTAGGGAGTTGGTAAAACCATTTTGAGGTTGGGCCAAAGAGGGTAGTCACGAATGTTCTCAACATCAAAGCATCATCATCGTGAATACCAAAGCATTGACCTAGGAATTTTTTGACATGTTCCTACACATCTTCCTCTCCCTTAAACGTAGCCAATTGAGGTAACTTAAATTTCTCTAGATAGGGAGGCACAGGCACCGAAGTATGGATGGGTTGACTACACAACTGGTGCATAGTGGGCTTTTGAGATCCAGATCTAGAGGTCTTGTTCTCTACTGACTCTAGATGCTCTAGAAATGATTTACATGGGCATGAGGATTTAATCTCATATTTTATCACATCCTATGGTGGAGGTCTAGGGACCTCCAACCTATTGTGGGGCGGTGACATGTCACCCCCTGCCTTGGTAATGCATCTCCAAATATTCTACCTCCGGCTCATGTTTAGTGTAGGCCCCATAGGCTATTTCTCGAGCTGGTATATAAAGAGGGATATCTGCTTGTTGTGGGTACCCCATGTTTGGCCTGGGAGGCAAGTGCCAATCTGGCCTAGGAGGTCATGGAGGCAATATTGGATAAGGCCTAGGACACCTGTCTCGAATGAGTGTGGGCTACCTCAGATGGACTTCCTGTCTATGTGTATTAGGGGTAGGAACCCTCTATCGTAAAGTCTTGTAGAATAGCTCGTTGGTTTGTCATTTGATTCTTTCTTTCTCAATCTGATGTAAGTGATCTAGTTATTCCTTGTCCTATTGAAGTTGTTTGAACTGAGCTTGGCACTCTACATATATTGCAACTTCCTGTTTAACTTATTCCATAGTGTGGGGCCTAGGAGGCTTGTGAGTCTCACCTTGAGGCCAACCTCATTCAATATAATTAGTGATATCTATTGAGTGCTTCCCTTGATCAAGGGCCACTGCATTGACTTGAGGTTCAAGCCGTAGCATATAGTCATTATACTCAGCAAGTGCAGAGGCATATCATGCATGTGTGAAATACTGCTCTTGAGTAAAATCTAGTATTTTCTCATGCCTTCCTTTGTGGATGAGGAAGGTCAGGGCGAAGTTGGCTTACCCTGAGTGATGAGTATCATACCCATAAGGTTATGCTACTGTACCCTATCATGGCGATGTGTAGGCAAGGTTATACCAACTTGATCTACCCAACGTGTGAATTTGTGCTATGGCCTATGAATAGGCATGTCAACCCTAATAGGTATGCGTATGCGTGGCACCTCTCTGTCTACTAATGCCTCAGTGTACTGTTGCATTTCATCAAAGAAAGCATGTGATGTATCTAAATATCAAAAACACTATCCTAAGTAAAGTCTATCACCTCTTAGGGTGTCCTACATAGGGCTCCCTCATAGATGTGGCTCGTGCCCTACTGCCTTAGGGCTAGGTTGAGTAGAGGCTCACCAGGGAGGTATGACCAGGTCCCTGGGGCTATAGCAGAGATGACTCATATCTCCTAGTCTACTCTCCATAGCTTTCGCTCGTGATTGGGCTTGGTTGCGAGTGCACACCATTGTAACTCTCTACCAAACCCTAAGTGATGATCTTCTTTACAAATTCTTAATGAAATAGTAAACATGAAAAGGAAACACTCAATAAGACAAATTATTATCTCTTTTAAGTTTTAGATGTGAATCCCTAAACTATTTTGTGTGTTTTAGATGTGTTGTTTGTAAAGAATGACCTTGTATCACATGTTTGAAATATTTTTGGATGATAATATTGTGTTTACCTAGATTTTACCTATATACTCACAACTCGAAAACCTAGCTATGAAATATAAGTCATGTTATCTTGCCTATAATGTGTAGTAATGAAGTCCACACACGGCCAGGGAGCACAAGTCCTACCAGTTCCTCACCCAGTTCACCTACAGTTTGTGATATACGTCTTCAAAGAGAGATACGTGCTATAACCCATGGGCTATGACAAATCTTGGAACTGGCCTTGGCAAAGAATAATGTTCATAGGATTTGAGACAACGAGTGGAGATGAAAGCCACCTCATTGAACTCTACTAGTGGATGGTGATGAAATCCACCTCACTAGCATTTTAAGTGAATCATGGTGTGTGTGTGGTTCTTTTTAAGCCAAATAAAGTAAGCAAAGAAGCATTCGACGATCATTCATTAGATGCATGCAAAAGGTGTGTTTTACTTTTAGAGAGTTAGTATAAAAAGAACTCACAAATGTATCTAGAAATGCAAAACCCTAAATGTTAGCCTACTCATTGGTTAGGCTACAAGCAAGCAACCCAAAGAGATGAATTTCTACTTTTAATTTATTTTGATTTTTCTCCTTTTATATGTTTTTGTTATTTTGTGTTTAAGAAAAAGTAAAAATAACTTTTAACCTTTCTAAATAAGCAAAATATGCGAGAAAAACCAAAATAAAATAGTTTCTGAAAGTGCAAAATAGAGATGGAAGGTTCATATGCCTACCTCATCACTGCCAAAACTTACTTTTTTCTGGAATTCTGCCCAAAAAAATCTCTAGTTTCTATTCACTCTAGGGTGGTATGAATAGCATATTTGTATTCATTCCAGGGTGGGACGAATTTTCATTCATCCCAGGGTGGCACGAATAGCAGGTTAGGGTTTGTTTCTGTCTAGAACGAATAGCACCTGCAACATAAAAGATGAAAAATGAGACCCAAACTTCACCTAAAGAAAAAGGTACTAGGTCCCACCATGATAGAAACTGAAGTAGGAAAAAATAATGCACCAAATAATGATAAAAAATATGTGTATCTATGTTCTATCATTTATGAGCACCGAGCGGAAGCATGCAAGTAAGATGGAAAAGATAGAAAATAACAAGAAATAAAGAAAAGTAAATCGACTTCTTATTAACTAGGCAGATAAAATCTAGGTTACGAAATTTCCCCTTTGAGGGCTCAAATGATTTATACAATTTTTTAAAAATCGTGTGCCCAATGATCAAAATCCTTCAAGTAACTCAGGTGCACATCCAATGTCTTTCCTCGTACCCACAATCAAAGTGGGTGGGCCAAGGTTGTCATCGTTTGTGTCTTAGATCTTGAGGTCTTGTGATCCTTCCTAATGCAATCTAAAACCTGCACCTACACACAAGGAAACCAGAAAGCATCAAATAGCAAGTGTGTATGATGTAAAACATGCAATCCCCATAGGCACTAAAAGACTAGTAATGGGCATATGCATAGATATTGTATCAAATAAACTCCAAATGTCTCAAAAATGTAGATTAATGTAAATTAATTGGTTTTGGGAAGATATAACCAGAAATTGCATTGAAATTGCATCTGTAGGTATGGCATAATCACAATGCGCTTTTCCAATATGTAAAAACCAAAGCAAGCAATTTACCAACCTAAACGTATCCAAAACACCTAAAAATTGGACAAAATGCATAAAATAACATTTTAAGAAAACCCATATGATAATATTTGTAAAATAAGTGACATTTTAGGTGTTTCTCCATATGACCACCATAGACCTGCGTGAGACCCTACAAAACACTAAAATTATGATATCTCGGCCAATATAACTCAAAATGACATGAAATTTAAAATTCATAATAATATAAACATTTAGAAAATAAATAATTAAAAATAGTTAGAAAATTGTTGACATATTTCTATTCGTAATAGGGTGGGACGAATAGGACTGTCACAAATTAAGGGGCACCCGGGAGTGGGATGCCCACCAATTCCACTTAAATTTTGCCACCAATTCCACTGGGAAATGGTCCAAAACACTATGGGGGTATTTTAATTAAATTTTATGAGGAAATTATCTCATATGGTTTGGTTATGTGACAAATTGCGCCTACTAGTTCACTCGCAAACCTCCTTCGCTAGGTAGAGATTTCGAGGTAAAAATTGGCACAAAAGGTGAAAGGAAATCTTAGAAACACTCTGTTTCTTTGTCCTAAAACTCCTCTTCATATTTTGTGTGGAAAATACATCCACTTTATAGCCTAAGAAGGCTCATGGGTCAAAATGCATGCAAGGGCATGCAGGGCAAGAGGCGCCACTTGGCCACCGGGGTGGCATGCATTGGAGGGGGAAGAGAATCTCCAAATTTTGCCTTATTCATGGAGCAAGGCATAAATATATTGTATGATCTGACTTGCATGTTATAATATGAAGGAATATGACCGTTACCAGGTGCCATTTGTCCAGATTTGACTTTTTGTTGGTCAAACCAGCTATTCGTCCCACCCTAGGACGAATGCTGCTATTTGCTCCAGGGTGGGATGAATAGAATATGTATTCACCCTAGTGTGGTATGAATAGAAATAGGGTGTCAAAAAGGTCTCAAAAGTGGCCTGAAACCTTCCAAAACCTTGCACAAAGTGGCTATAACCACTGTATACCTACTGAGGGCTGCCCTAGGGGCCTAGATATGCCATTTTAGCCATTACGTTTGGTAGCATCATTAGATTGACCAGATTTTAGTGTCTACAATTAGAATTGATAACTTATAGGTTTCTCAATGGTGAGATAATTAAGCCTATAATAGAGTACCCTAGAGCTTAAGGAAGCACTTGCTAAGAATATGTGCCAGAAACACTTACTGTGCATATGCACCAAAAATATTCCAAAATACTTGTACATTAGAAATACCTATTATGGATGTGCATGTTAGAAAATTTCTCAAAATATGATGAATTATAGATGGAGGGGCTCAATTGAATGACAATATACCCTAGCAGCAAATGATTTACAATTCACTCACACCCATAGTGTAAGATTTAGTTTTGGTCTAATTTGCATGTACTAGATGACAATTTACAAGGTGACAATTACAAAGATGTCAATATGAAAATTGGTAAGACAACACGATGGAAATTATTAAGATGACAATTACCAAGACAACAAGATGGTAATTACCAAGACAAAAAATGGTAGGATGATAATTGCCAAGATGGAAACATGGCAATTAGCAAGACAACATGATGATAATCAGTAAGATGACACGATGATAATTGACAAAAAATGCTAAGATGAAAAACAATAATTTCCAAGATTTCATAGTGATTCTATATGACATAATGATAGTATCAAGATGACCCATTGCTCCAACAATTTCCTTTAGATGATTCTTTGCTCTGACAACTTATTTCATGATCGAGTCCTCTTACTATGATAATTTCTCTTATGATGGAACTACATAATGACAAACATTAGATAACACCAGCTGAGTCATGTGATGATACTTCCCCTTGAACAATATTCATGCTTTCATCTTAATTGTGCTTTTGTAACACCTTGTTTACCTACAATCCTACACACACCAATCCATAAAATCTACAACATACAATTCAAATAACACAAAGAATTTATCATTTAGACATACACACAAGAAATTTGAGGTGAATAGTAATGGTATTGCCAATTTCCTAAATGGTTGTACATCCAATATTTTGCATCCATCCAGATTCTTATGCATGACTCTCCATACCTCTTCCTTCTCTCTTATTTTTATCTCACTTTACATGTCATTCTATCTTCCTCTTCTCTTATCTATCTATACATACATTGTCCTCTCTTCTTCATCCTACCAATTCCTCTTCTTTCTTCCTTGCATAGTGGATTATTTTATACAAGATGGCGGTGGTTAAAAATGAGTGGTAGTTTCTTTACCTATAACCATATTTATACATGTATGCTCCTGCATCACACTCGTTGAGTAAGATAAATACTTCATGAGCTCCAACTTATGAACGTGAATTGTTCTTCCAGTTTATTATCATTTTAACTTGGATTTCCTCACAATGTCATCCTTTCCATATTATCCTCACTTTATTTTGATAATAAAACCTCCTCTAGTAGAATCCATTCAACATTCATTTCACTCTGTCCTACTCGATTGCATTCATCCAACTACAATCGACATATATTTTGTTGACTACTTTCTCTAGGTGTGAACACCATCTATTGGAGTGATTATATCCTCTAAAAATATCACAAGAATGTAGGTTCCAACACCTATTTGTAACATGTCTATATATTCCACACTAACTACAACAACCCATCTTAGGATCTTCATCCCCTATACTAATATTTCTTCCCACAAATTTAGTCTCACTGCTTCTTTTTTGACATGTATATCCAAGGCCTTCATTCCTTGGCCTAGATTTTGTTATAATGAGTATGTCCACACCTTACCCATATCTTCCCAATCCTTTACCACTATACTCCATTTTTCTCATTAACTTGGAACCAATATCTTTGGTGTGCCTTTTAAAGTACCCATTATTTAGAATTATAGCAAAACTCTATCAAAATCCATATGCATTTTTCAGCAAGAGTTGTAGAGTATCAAATTTTTTCCAAAATCTCTCTAGAATTATAAGAATTTGTCACTTTGCATGATAATATTATGCTAAAATATTTCCATAATATTTTGAAGTTCATCCTTCAAGAATTCAAGCTCTCATCTTGCAAGCATTCAAGCCCTTATCTCTTGTAAGCAATTAGGCATCTAGTAATCAAGCTATTAATTATCCAAGAACTCAATCTGAACCAATACCATGCATAAAGCACTCAAACCTTAAAAATAAAGCTTTCAAGTGTCAACAAACAAGCTAACAAGCTTCTACCAATAGAGGAAAAAAACTTTGTGTCTTAGGTTGGGTTTTCCTCTTATTTGTTTTTGGCACTCTCTTTGCCTTGTAGCTATAGTCTTTTATCTAGTTACAAATTTAATTTATTTTTCATCTTGTATTTGCATTCAACTAGTATATTGTTTTTCATTTAATATTCCTTTCAAACAATTAAATCTTTTTTCTGCTATTTTACAAGGTCTCTGCACTCCCAAGTTAGAGCCCTTCATAATTGCAATCATAATTTTAGCTTAACTTACATTTGGTATTGATT
The DNA here is from genome assembly GCA_028583015.1 of Wollemia nobilis. Lineage (NCBI taxonomy): Eukaryota > Viridiplantae > Streptophyta > Pinopsida > Araucariales > Araucariaceae > Wollemia > Wollemia nobilis. Next base: position 16,047,751 of record JAQPPZ010016723.1, read on the forward strand.
TTCTACTCTTAGAAGTTAAAGTGTTGTTAGACTACAAGTCGGTGGCACTATCGCTCTCTAGTTTACATAAAGCAAAAGCATTGACATCAAGTAAAAGTGTTAGTGGTGCTATCATAACCATGTGGCACTTTTGCCACCAAGCATTTATTTCATGTACTTGTTATTTTTGTCATTTTTATCCATCTAAAGTAGGGCCTAGTTTCTATCCAAGGGATTTTAATATCCTATACCATCTCATATAGGTCTCTCTATCATTGATAATATCTATTTTTGTCTATCTTATAGGTTAAGTAAAAGCATCGACAATATTTTGTAGATTGGTAGTGCTTCTATCTCTATGGAAAAAATAGGTTTTCCTGCCCTTAATATTTATAATTTAAAAATTTAGGACTAATATTATGCTTGCTATCTAATTATATTAGTTTCTCCTTTTTTTTATTTATCAAAATAAGAAAAACAAGGAACTAGTTTAGTCTTGGTCACATACGGGACCAACTAAATCATTAATCTTTAGCATTTAATTAAAATTGCATATAGTTGCATCTAGGACTTTTTCGCTATATTCTTCTTACAAATTTTCATCTTGAAATAAAAATTCTCATTTACTTCCTCATCAAAAAGTAAAAGTTATTGTAGTTGTAGGCCTTGTTTGTTCCATTTGTATGTTGCATTAAAGCTATATTAGGGTTAAGTTAAGCAAAGAAATATCTTAGAAGAAATGTCATTCTTTAACTAATCCATCAAACACTAAAATTTAAGGTCCTAAACTGCACCTAATATTGAAGTGACATAAAGGTAAGAGAATCGTGACAAGTCCCCCAAGAGGTCCTCCACAAACTTCTCTTTTTCCCTTGTCACAATATCCTCCTTGAAAGTTGAGGAATCTAACTGATTGAGATACTACCATTTTATATAGTCCTAAGTTTATTTTAATATTATCAAAAATCACAATATTTTTTGGAAAAAAAATCAGTACACCCACTAAAATATTAGAAATAAAGTGTAAAAGAATAAAAGAAAAGAAAATAAACAAAGATATTGGGAGCACCCATAAGCACCATAAGTAATCAATGTATATCCATAGATAAAAATAATAATACTTTTATATATAAATAAGGAGTGGAGAGAGGTATTATGCCAATACCAAAATCCTAAATACATAAATGAACTTAATATGATATAACAAGAAAGGCTTTAAGGTTAATTATAAGTTTATAAGGTTGGGATTCCCAACTGGGTAGACCTTCTTGGGATCTTCCTACTACATTTATAGGACCTCTATGGTATCACCCTGGGGCCTTCCAGGATGTGCCTTCCTTTTTTGATGTGATTATAATTGCATGCCTAGATCAACCCAGAGTTTATTTCCTTGGTGGCCTTTGATGATGGCTAGCTTTTGGATGGCTCAGCTCAGGAGTTGGATCTACGAAGATGATCTCGATGGACCTTTCTAGTCTTCAAGGTGACCCCATGTGTTATCATTGTTCATTGGAAGGTTTCCTTTGTTCCTCTTTGGAGTTTAGATTTTGGAATGGGGCTCTCAATTTCCTATTTGCCTGTGGTGTTGCAGCCTAGGGTTTGCCATCTACGTTTTTCTTGGTCTTTGGGAGGGCCACGATTTTATTTTGTAATTGAGTGGCTCTTGTGGTTGTTGCTAGGATGGGCCTTCAAAAGTGATTTTAGGATCTTTTAATCATCATAAGTGGATTTTGGGTTTGCTCATTGTACTTTTCTTGGTCTTTGGGAGGGCCACATTTTTATCATCCGTAGTTGAGTGGATCTTGTGATTGTTTTTGGGAGGGGCTTTCAGAAGATCTATTTTTTTTATCCAAGATTTTTGTGGCACCTTTCTCTACTCCTTTATAGTCTTTGGGATGGACCCTATGTTTCTTGCACAACAGTGGATGAAGGTGTCTATGGATCTCTTCTTGGATGGACAACTGGTAGGGTTGGATGGTGATCTAGTATGAGTGACTCTCTGGTGAATTTCCTCTTCTACAATTTTTATTTGCCTTTGGAAGGGGGACCTTGTACGTGTGTGCCTACTATAGAAGATGGTCTCCTAATAAAAGTCCATGTATGAGGTGTTCCCTTCCACCCATGAGGCACCATGGTGGATTGATTATTCTCTAGGTTTTCCTACCTTTTGGTTATGATCTTCATCTCCTTTAGAGTGAGATCTTATGGCTTATGGAGATCTCCTTGTGCTGTTGAGCTATCTTCTAAGCCTTCTCTCTATTACAATTAGATCTTGTGGCTTGTAGAGATCCCCCTTTGTTTTCGATCCATATTCTAGACTATTTTTTATCCATGGAGAAGGTCTCTCTAGGTAGGCAACCTCCTATATTTTTTATTGTGTGGTGCAGTTTACTACCGGTGAAGACTTCCCTGCACGAGAATATTTTTTCAAAAAAAATTGAATTACTTTTGATTGCTGGTAAGGGTTTCCCTGAGAGGAAAACCTTTTTCAATTTTTGAATTTATGGAGCTCTTTGGTGTTATTTTCCCTGGGTAGGAAACTTTTGTACCTTTTTTCAAATATTGAATTGTCCTATTAGGGCCAAGATGGCCCCTACTTGTTGTCTCCTAGATACTATCTAATTTACTGTATTTTGTAAAAGGTTCAAGGATCCTTTCAAAACCCATTTTCAACTAATCAAAAAACATTATAAGGTTATTGTTGACAATTTTGTCACATTGCACAAGGGGTAGAAAAATAAATCAAAATATTGTACAGTATCTCTTTTGTAAAGTATTTCTTTAAATTCATGAATTTGTTCCCTTGCTTTTAGAAACAACATTTTCAAGTGTTGCAGCAATTTTGGCTTTCCCTGCCACCCCCCTTGTACATAAAAAGGAAGAAGAAAGAGCTTCGCTACCGAATAAGCTAAGGAAGATAGCTTCGCAAAGGAAATCACTAAGGATGGGATCTACTTCGGCCTCGAAGCACTTCAAGAAGCTACTTCGGGCGAAAATATTGCGAAGTGGCATTGTTGAAGAAGAATTCAGAAAAAGAGCTTCGCACCCGAAGCATTTCCAAAAGCTACTTTGGGCAAAAGTTTTGTGAAGCGGCATTCAAGCAGCAGCTTCGCCGAAGGAAAATCGCGGTCCGAATTGGCTAAGGCAAGAAAAACTACTTCGACCCCGAAGTCCCTCAAACAGTTACTTCGGACGAAAGTTTTGCGAAGCGATGTTGTCGAAGCAAAATGCAAAGGTAGAGGGATGAAAACTACTTCGGGTTAGAAGCACTTCAAAATGATACTTCGGGCAAGAAACTTGCAAAGCGGAAATTGAAAAGGGCAAACATTGAAAATACTTCGCCAAAATGCTGTCGAAGCACTCACTTAGGGCCTTCTTGTCAGTGAACCATTTCTACTTAACCACAAGTCGTTGCGAAGCATCTACTTCAGAAAACCTTCGTGTGAAGTACTTTCACCCGAAGTAGAAGCAGTCGAAACATTTTGAATGCAAGAATGAGCTTCGGCCAAAATACCCTCGAACCGTAGTTTTGAAGAAGGATCGTCACGAAGCATTTTTAAGCTCATCAACGAAGTATCTACTTTGGGCGAAGGCCTCATCGAAGCAGTTTTGGCATAGCGAAGTAGTGAGAAGTGAAGACCCCATCTTAAGGAAGAAATCTACTTCAGCTCTCACCACCCCCGAAGCTATTTTGTGAAGCTCCACCATGCAAAGTGCAAATCAAGAAGAATTTGCTTTGGCTTGAGTCCATTGCGAAGCAAAGTGCGAATGAAAATTTAGCGAAGCGCTTCAAAAGGAATGCACTCCAAGCCAGGTATTTTCTCGAGGTGATAAAGTGCCTCATAAATGTATTTTTTTGTGCCCGATAAGCCCACTGCTCTTTTTTAGCAATTGGAAATGAAGTATCAATCCATGATGAAGATCCTGGTGAGCATGGTGGCCACTCGAGTACTGCACCAAGGAGCCAAGGATGCTTAGATGAATCATTAATGCAGGTTTCCATGGCTGACCCGATCGTAGTTGCCAGTTTTGGTAATGGATTTGAGAGCTCGATCATGAGAGTTGCGGGGAGCCGACTTCTCAGGATCTCAAGAGTATACTTCGCCATTCTGTGTAATAATGACTCAGAGGGTCGGGTCCTCTATAAAAACCCAAACATTGTAATGTAAGAGAGGGGAGAACTTTCTACTAGAAAGTTGCTGTAACTTGATGTCCTACGATTAATACTAAAGAGCTTTGGGATCAATTTCTCTCTTGTATGCTGCCTTCTGTGTTTATTTATTTTGTCTTTCTTTATTTGCATACTGTAACTCTGAATCTTGAATTCGGTGTGAGATTGGGGACTATACCTTGAAATTTACCCAAAGGATACATAGGAGAGGAAAAACACTATATTGATTTTCTTGTATGCTGCCTGGTGGGTTGTGGTTTCTGTTATATTCGCTTTTCCTAATCGTCGTTACTCTAAACCCTAAATTTTGATGAAAGGGGGAAGAAAAATCCTGGAGCTCGCCCAGAGGATACATAGGAATGTTAATGTGGTGTTTCTTTCTTTTATTCTTGGTGTTCTTTGTTGCTATTCAAGTTGTTAGTTAGTGATCATGCTTCATGTTCTCTCCCACTTTAAATCATTGATCTCTCTTCCCTTACCCCATTTTATTTATTTCTCTAACCCTAACTCTTTTTATCTCTTTCCTGCATCCCTTATCTCAAAACACCAAAGTAGTTTAGCATAGGATCTAGCCTTTATCCAAATATTGGCACGAGGGACATCTCTTCCCTTCGGATTTTCAATGTTGGTCTAGGTCTAGGGCGCATACACTTACCCAAATCCTTTCCTAGGCATATTTGATGACCAACAGTTTTTGGCATGCCCGATGGGACCAAGGTCCCATATTTTAAGAACGTGAATCTCTAACCCGTCTCCACTAGGGCTAACAATTTTTGGCATGCCCAGTGGGACCAATAGTCCCCATGTTTTAAGTAAGTCTAAGTTTGGTGAATCTTTGGCTTACCTTCATCTGGAAAAATCACCTGACAACTCTAACTGAGCTGAAGATCTAGATTTCTTAATTGTAGGCATCTTTTAAAGATGAAAGAAGAACATCCCAAAGGAATCAAGGTTTGGTGAGCAGCCTTGACCTCACAAGCGGAGAAAAGAATGTTCACCTGGAAACTCCGACTTAGTGGCGAGAACCGTGATCTCTACAAGCCATTGCTATAATGGAGAGGGTATGCTATCCCAGCTGGGATGATCGTGGCCCTCTAAATCTCCAAAGTTACCATGAAATTCCCAAAAGTGCCTTGAAGACATTGACGAAATACAATGGCACTAAGGGAATGGCCCAAGAACACCTTGAAGATGTTGTTGCTTTAGCGACCCTCCATGACATAATCCATGAAGATGTCATGATTAGACTTCTGGTTCTATATTTGGAAGGAAGGGCACTGCAGTGGTACATACTGCTCGAGCATAAAAGCACCTGCTCATGGGATGACTTAGCGAGAGAACTAATCAGAACATTTTATGGCTCTCAGGATCCCTTCCAACTTTTGATGTACCTGTTCACCATCACGAAAGCACCTCTAGAGAGCATCACAAACTTTAATGTCTGATTCTACATAAGTTGGAAGAGAATTCCAGGGGAGATCCAACCGATGCCCGCCCAAGCCCACCTCTTCTATGTTCGGGCCTTTCACCCAAACATGAGCCTCATCTTACTGCAATCAGGTGAATGAAGATTCCCTCAAATATTTGAGGAAGCAGTACGAGCAGAACAACTTTTGCTCCTATCAAGGAAATGGCAGTGGGGAGAAACCCCATCACCTTATCCGATAATTGTTGTTCCTGTCTATCCAACATAGTATTCATCATGGCAGACTCCTCATACTAAGCAGAGGCTTGAAATGCAGTCGTGTGGAGCTTGAGAGGCAGATCTCATCCAAGTCTGATGATGGGAATATGCAAGCTTTGCCATGAAAATGAACAATATGGTTGCTTATAGTCTCCATCAGAGGATGGGCCAAGGACAAGAGCAGGCCCAAGTGGTAGATCCTGAGAACGAAGAGGGCATAATTTTACACCCTTTTTGTATCCCAAGGGATGGCCCACGAGTGTTCAGCCAAAATCCATTAAGCATGTCTCATAAAGATGAACTTGAAGAGATCCTAGAAGATTACTCTTTGTCGGAGGAGCCCTGTTACCACATTAGGAGGATGGAAGAACCTATACCTAGCCCACAGTTAGTAGATTCTTTGGTATTCTGGTATTTGTTCTAGCTCCCACTATGACCAATACCCCAAGAGGCCCCTCATGTGGCAAACTTCTTCACTGCATCTTTCATCAACAATATGGGTACTGGCAGGAGCGACAACTCACTGCGTTTCTCCCTGTTCGCAACATGGACAACTTCGGGAAGATGCCAGTCATACTTCAAAGATCAACTGAAGTTCAATCAGATCTGGTCCGAACATTGCAGGTTCACTGGATAGGCACCTGAAGCTAGGTTTATGGTGGCGACATGCCAATCATGTTGTAAAATTTTGTGTAAATACTGTAAATAGCCCGGCTAGTAAATAAGTGTTGAAGGCGCTAAGTGTTGCTTAGGAGCTTAGGCACAAACAAAAAAAAAATGTCGTCAGTGGATAGTCAGAGAAGAGGACAATGGGAACGACTCTGGCCCAATGGATCAAAGCTGAGGCTTCTCCCACCGAGACGAGCTCGTTGCCCCGCAAGCCGCCAAGAATGTTGAAAATTTTGTCACATTGCACAAGGGGTAGAAAAAGAAATCAAAATGTTGTACAGTTTCTCTTTTGTAAAGTATTTCTTTATATTCATGAATTTGTTCCCTTGCTTTTAGAAACAACATTTTCAAGTGTTGCAGCAATTTTGGCTTTCCCTGCCACCCCCCTTGTACATAAAAAGGAAGAAGAAAGAGCTTTGCTGTCGAATAAGCTAAGGAAGATAGCTTCACAAAGGAAATCACTAAGGATGGGATCTACTTCGGTCCCGAAGCACTTCAAGAAGCTACTTCGGGAAAAAATATTGCGAAGTGGTGTTGTCGAAGAAGAATTCAGAAAAAGAGCTTCGCACCCGAAGCATTTCTAGAAGCTACTTAGAGAAAAAGTTTTGCGAAGCGACATTCAAGCGGTAGCTTCGCCGAAGGAAAATCATGGTCCAAATTGGCTAAGGCAAGAAAAAATACTTCGGCCTCGAAGTCCCTCAAACAGTTACTTCGGATGAAAGTTTTGCGAAGCAATGTTTCCAAAGCAAAATGCAAAGGTAGAGGGATGAAAACTACTTCGGGTCTGAAGCACTTCAAAATGATACTTTGGGCAAGAAACTTGCGAAGCAGAAATTGAAAAGGGCAAACATTGAAAATACTTTGCCAAAAGGCCATCGAAGCACTCACTTCGGGACTTCTCGCTGGCAAACCATTTCTACTTTTCCACAAGTCATTGCGAAGCATCTGCTTTGGCAAACCTTTGTGTGAAGTACTTTCACCCGAAGTAGAAGCAGTCGAAACATTTTGAAGGTAAGAATGAGCTTCAACCAAAATACCCCCAAATTGTAGTTTTGAAGAAGGATCACCGTGAAGCATTTTTAAGCTCATCAGCGAAGTATCTACTTTGGGTGAAGGCCTCACCGAAGTAGTTTTGGCACAGTGAAGTAGCAAGAAGTGAAGACCCCATCTTGAGGAAGAAATCTACTTCGGCTCTCACCACCCCCAAAGCTATTTTGCAAAGCTCCACCATGCGAAGTGTAAATAAAGAAGAATCTGCTTTGGCTCGAGTCCATTGCGAAGCGAAGTGCGAATGAAAATTTAGTGAAGCACTTCAAAAGGCACGCACTCCAAGCCGAGTATTTTCCTGAGGTGATCAAGTGCCTCATAAATGTATTTTTTCATGCCCGATAAGCCCGCTGCTCTTTTTTAGCAATTAGAAATGAAGTATCAGTCCATGATGAAGATCCCGACGAGCATGGCGACCACTTGAGTACTATGCCAAGGAGCCAAGGATGCTCAGATGGCTCATTAATGCAGGTTTCCATGGCTGACCCAATCGTAGTTGCCAATTTTGGTAACAGATTTGAGAGCTCAATCACAAGAGCCGCGGGGAGCCGAATTCTCAGGATCTCAAGAGTATACTTCACCATTCTGTGTAATAATGACTCAGAGGGTCGGGTCCTCTATAAAAACCCAGGCATTGTAATGTAAGAGGGGGGGAACTTTTTGCTAGAAAGCTGCTGTAACTTGATGTCTTGCGATTAATACTAAAGAGCTTTGGGCTCAATTTCTCTCTTGTATGCTGCCTTCTGTGTTTATTTCTTTTGTCTTTCTTCATTTGCATACTATAACTCTGAATCCTAAATTCGATGTGCAATTGGGGACTGTACCCTAAAATTTACCCGAAGGATACATAGGAGAGGAAAAATGCTATATTGATTTTCTTTTATGCTGCCTGGTGGGTTGTGGTTTTTGTTATATTCGCTTGTCCTAATCGTCGTTACTCTGAACCCTAAATTTCGACAAAAGGGGGAAGGAGAATCCTGGAGCTCGCCCAAAGGATACATAGGAAGGTTAATGTGGTGTTTCTTTCATTTATTCTTGGTGTTCTTTGCTGCTGTTCAAGTTGTTAGTTAGTGATCATGCTTCTTGTTCTCTCCCACTTTAAATCATTGATCTCTCTTCCCTTACCCCTTTTTATTTCTTTCTCTAACCCTAACTCTGTTTATCTCTTTCCTACATCCCTTATCTCAAAACACCAAAGTAGTTTAACATAGAAGCCGACCTTTCTTTGGAGATTGGCACGAGGGGCATCTCTTCCCTTTGGATTTTCAACGCGACACTAAAAAGAGAAAAAGTGTCACGATATCGTGACATGTTGCATTTTCGTGGCCAAAAGCAACAAAAGAGGACAAATACAGAAATGTTGCGATTTTGCGACATGTCATATTTTTGTGACATGTTGCTTTTTCATGATTCAAAGGGGCACGTGCTCCAAGATGGGTATTTTCTCGAGATGATCAAGTGCATCATAAATGCATTTTTACTTGCTTGGTAAGCTTGCTACTCATTTTTGGCAATTAGAAGTGAAGTATCAGTCTCTGAAGGAGAGCCCGGTAAGCATGGCGGTCACTCGAGCATTGCACCCAGAAACCAAGATGGCTCATCAATGCATGTTTCCACGGTTGACTCGGTCATAGTTTCCAGTTCTGGTAATGGATTTGAGAGCTCAGTCACGAGGGCCACAAGGAGCTGACTTCTCAGATCTCAAGATTATACTTTGCCATTCTTTGTAATAATGACTTAGAGGGTCGAGTCCTCTATAAAAACCCAGGCATTGTAATGTAAGAGGGGGGGAAATTTTTGCTAGAAAGCTGCTGTAACTTGATGTCCTACGATTAATACTAAAGAGCTTTGGGCTCCATTTCTCTCTTTTATGCTGCCTTTTGTGTTTATTTCTTTTTTCTTTCTTCATTTGCATACTATAACTCTTAATCCTGAATTCGATGTGCGATTGGGGATTGTACCCTAAAATTTGCCCGAAGGATACATAGTAGAGGAAAAATGCTATATTGGTTTTCTTTTATGCTACCTGGTGGGTTGTGGTTTCTGTTATATTTGCTTGTCCTAATTGTCATTACTATGAACCCTGAATTTTAATGAAAGGGAGAAGGAGAATCCTAGAGCTCACCCAAAGGATACATAGGAAGGTTAATGTGGTGTTTCTTTCATTTATTCTTGGTGTTCTTTACTACTATTCAAGTTGTTAGTTAGTGATCATGCTTCCTGTTCTCTCCCACTTTAAATTATCGATCTCTCTTCCCTTACCCCTTTTTTATTTTTCTCCAACCCTAACTCTTTTTATCTCTTTCCTGCACCCTTACTCTGTTTATCTCTTTCCTGCATCCCTTATCTCAAAAAACCAAAGTATTTTAGCATAGGAGCTGACCTTTCTCCGGATATTGGCATGAGGGGCATCTCTTCCCTTCGACCTTTCAATGTTGGTCCAGTTCTAGGGCGCATACACTTACCCAAATCCTTTCCTAGGCAGATTTGATGACCAACAGTTATAAGGTGGTTTTATCCATAACAAGGTTAACTGTGGCCCATAGGGATTACATAATAAAATATTAAAATAAATTCAATACATTATATAATGAGTAACCTTAAACATATCTAATATTACATCATAGAATATCATACTTAGCCATGAATCAGATTACACTTTCAACATCCCCTCATAATTTTAATTGAGCGACCAAGGAGAGAAGACATTGGTAATAATAATATTTCCCCCCATAATGGATGCTCTATTGGGCCTCCACATTTTCAGGTAGACTCCTCTAAATCATCCCATTATCTAAAATTTGTTGCTAAAAAATATTTCTTGCATAAGAGCCTGCTTAGGTTGGACTACATTCATCATTGTATATACTCCACATCTAGAAAATACTTTTATTAGGGCTTCAAATGAAGAGAACTCCATATCACCACTTCCTCTACAAAGTAGCTCCTTTAATATTCCATATTCACATAAGGTATGATTTGAAGGCATATACTTTGCTCTGACGACAATAATCATCCTATTTGAAGACTTCCACTTGCCCTTAGATTGCCTAATTTTAGTCACCAAAAGAGGCTTTGAATGAACCTTGTTAAAATAATATCTATAAAAAACTTCAAAGAGTACCTAGACAAAAAATAGAGGAAAGAGGTAATGAGTGATTAGATCTTAATGAAAATTTTGAATCCATCATCCAAAGAAGAAAGAGCGATTGATTAAAGCACATCCTTTATATTTTTTTCTTAAGCCTCCAAAAGACTCAAAATTTATGGGAACTATCACAAATCTAAGTATGTATTCAAAAACATTAGGTCAAATATTCTTAGTACATATAATATCATGAAATTTCCCTTTCAAAATAGGGCAATAGAATTTGAGGATTATTTTGTACAATTCAATCCCTATCACTGAAATAGGTATACAAACTAATGTCACCAATATGTTGAGCTTAAAAAGTCATATTGTTGTAAAAATGACAAAAAATGACTTTGTATGTATAATTTATGATCTCCAAAATATTGTCTCTAATAATCCTTAAAAATTCAAAAATTAAACCATTAAATCTTAGAAAAAATATTTTGAATATTAGCCTACCATGTGTCACCTGCTCATTCACCGGTGGACACCACTCATATTGTGCCACCTAGTTTCCACCAGTGCTTTTTTAATTTTGAAACATACTTCCATTTAATTTATTGACAAAATATAAATATAGAAAAAAAATTAAATATCAAAATAATATTGTGGCATGTAAGAGTGCCACGATTGCCACGATTGCCACACATTGGCAAAACATCCACATCATCCATTTTATAACATAGGTGCACTCGAGGAGAATTGAACTTGGTTATGTTGGTTGCTAAAACTAATGTGCTAACCAACCTTTCATATTTTTCATTGAGTGTGAAAAACCAAGTCCTTTCATAAATGGAAATAGTCCCCTTAACCCATGGGCAAAATAAAAGTTAGACTTGAACTCCCAACTTGACTCCACTAACATCCTCCAACTGACCACCATAGAAAATCAAGAAAACACACTAGGGATTCCACTGTCTCCTTGAAGACAAGCATGCTCCCTATAAAATGAGACTCTCTTTTTACAAAATAAAATGATATGAGTTTTGAACCCATGACCTTCTTCCCACTTTTTGATGTATAACAGTTGATGAACATGTCCAAAATCCTGATTTTCTTCTTTGAGGATGACTAGTGCAACAAAATATTGATTCAAACTCATGACCAACTCTCTCAAGTGACTTAGGCACAATGTCATACACATGCTAGCATCCCATTATATTGAGTCACCAAGCATGCCTTCTCTGTAAAGAAGTCCAATACATTGAATGAATCAAGAAGGCAACAAAATAACATGCACAAATCATGCATATTTAAATTTAAATATTTTGCATGAAATTAAAATTTGCAAATGCTACTTAGGATAGAAAAACTAGATCTTTTAGATTTGAGATGAAAAAATTTCAGTGATAAAGAAACAGGTTAATTTTACAAATCTAAAACAAAATTTTCCTTGATGACAACAAAAAAAGAGAAGAAAAGTATTCTTTGAAGTAGATGGAAGAGTGAATGAGAAATTGTGGAAGAAGTTCTAATAAGAGATTTTTTCAAATGTTGGAAGAAGGATCAAATGCTTCAAATTAACTTTTTGCATGACCAAGTAGCGGAGCGCTTCTCTGTACCCACTCTAATACCATGTTGAAATTCACAATATTTTCTAAAAATAAATAGAAGCAATCCATACACTCAAGTCTTATACAAAAAGCGTAAAAGGCCTAAAGAAAATAAAAGAGACACAGGGATCAAAGGTTCCCATAGCCGCTATAAATAAAAATTTTGATGATCTATAGACAAGAATCAAAATACCCCAATATATAAATGAGGAGTGGAGAGGGGTATTTATACAATTACCAAAATCCCAAATATATAAATAAACTTAATCTTAAGCTAATATAACAAGTTTATAAGGTGGGTCTAACCATAACAAGGTTAACCATGACCGATAGGCCTTACATAATAAAATATTACAATAAGTTCAATACATTGTACAATGAGTACCCTTAAGACTATAGTAAGGAAAGTAAATTATAGTGAGGAAAGTAAAGATGCTTTTAAAAATATTTGGAATATGGGAGATTATTTGGTAATTTCTTCTATAAGAGCTTTTAAATGGTATTGGAACAATATGGGACAAATGCAAATGGTGTTAGAGTTAATTTGTACTTTGTCTATCAGTTATGACATGTATCCTTGACACTTGTCATGTTATCATATAGACTTGTGCCTATATATTGTAATCATTTTGTATCAATATACATCTCATATCTTTCAAATCCCAACATTTAATATCAGAGCTCAAGCGCTCTCCTTGAAATTGTAATTCTATTTTTTATTCTGCAAGTGAGATGCCAAGAATATTCCAAGGGAATATTCTCTGATGCCAGGAATATAGTAGATTCCTGATGTGAAGATTGTTGTTTTTTTGCAAGATGGAGGCCCCATTGAGAGTGGAACATAGGGGTATTTATAGTCGTCAAAATTTTTTTTTCAAGACGGACACATTGGTGGTCTCAAATTATAATTTTGAGGCTATTTCATTTGTCTTTTTTAGCCTAAAAAAATGTTATATCATGGAGTGCACTCTCGGTTGAACCCGACACTCCCAAGGTACTTGTAAGTGAACCTAGTATCTAGTATTCTCCTCTATCATACTTGGCGGATGAATCGGTTGGTTACCCATGCATTTAGGTAAGATGAGGTGATTACCATAAGGACACCTACTCTAGGGACTACAAACATAGACACCCTAGACTCTATCTGAGGAATTTTTCGGATCAACTTGTAAAGACTACAGACAAAGACACTTCAAAATATTATATTCTCTTCTTTCTTCTTCTCCTCCACATTTGGATTCTATGGCTCATTTTTTATTGTATTTCATGGCTCGTATTTCTTTTGTATTAAGGTGCATTTTCGGCAGAGACCGACATCTTCTAGATTGAGTTCACCATGAGGGGGATGATATTCATGGTGAATCTAGTCAGTGACCTATGAGAGGCAACATACCTAGAGGATGACCTACAGAGGCAATAGACCTAGAAGTGGCTAACCCTGAGGCACCTAGGATGACCCTGAGGTACTTAGACAACTAATCCAAAGGCAACAAATCCAAGGAAGTGGCTGAATCTGAGGCAACATACCGAGATGTATACACCATTGATCTAGCATTATTCATAGTTGGAGAGTCAAGCATCAAGAGTATGAGCCTAGATCAAATCATGTAATAAAGGAGGATGTTAGGGTTCTATTTTTAGAAAAGTACACATTAAGGGGGAATGTTAGAGTTAATGTGTACTTTGTCTATCAATTATGACATGTGTCCTTGACACTTGTCATGTTATCATATAGGCTTATGCCTATATATTATAATCATTTTGTATCAATATACATCTCATATCTTTCAAATCCCAACAAATGGGATGAATAATTGTTAGAAAAGGTAATTGGGTTGTTGGACTATTTTATAGGAAAGAGGAAAACATAAAATTTTTGGTTATAAATGTATATGCTCCAACTATAATTATTCCATGTGAAAGATGTTGGAAGGGCCTTAGCATATTTTTGTTAAATGCAATGATGATTCATAATTATTATGTATGGATTCTTGGAGGTGACTTCAACATAATTTATTTCTTCTTTGGATTAGAAGGGTAGTGCTCCTATATGGTCTCAATCAATGCAATGTTTTTCTTTTTTTTGTCAATTTAAATGGACTTTGTAATGCTATTCCTTCAAGTTTTATATATACATTGGATAATAGATGCATTGGGTAAACTCATATAACAAAAATACTAGATAGATTTTTATTATCTACCACATGGTTGCAAATAGAGTATATAATATCTTCAAATATTTTATCATGAGCAAGATCAAATCACAAACCCATACTTTTAAATTGTGATTTACTCAGTCATAGTCATTTAAAACCATTTATTTATATGGTTATGCTATGGTGGAATAAATCAAATTTTAAAGGATCATGTATGTACATGTTTGTTCAAAATATGAAACATCTAAAGGGATAAATAAAGATAAATGGTAACGTTTTTTGCATGCCAAATATTTTGGTAACGTTTTTTAAGAAAATAAGGAAATTGAATCCAAGCATACAAAATTACAAAAGATAAATGGAATAGACTAGGGTTCCTATGTGCAAGAAAAATAGTAACGTTATTATTATCATAATACATTGAAAAAGAAGGAGTCATATTGGTTCCAAAAATCTAGGGGAAAATAGTTTAAGGAGATAGAAATACCAAAAAATTCATGTTACTATATATATATATATATATATATATATATATATATATATATATATATATATATATATATATATACATCAAATATATTATAACTTTAGATGGAAGAAATATTGAGGAAGAAGAGGATATTAGGAAGGAAGCAATTTAATCATTTCAAAATTATTTTCTTTGATATTAGGCAATATAAGGAGGCATAAATAATCTTTTGTAAAATATTCTATCAATTATTACATAGGGACAAAATGAAATCTTGATGAAGAAGATATCTATAGAGGAGCTATATGAAGTAATTTTCTCTTTTCATCCTAATAACACACCTAGTCCTATTGGATTTCCTGCACTTTTCATTCAATTTATTTGGGTTTATTGAAGAGTGATA
This sequence comes from Wollemia nobilis, assembly GCA_028583015.1. Taxonomy (NCBI): domain Eukaryota; kingdom Viridiplantae; phylum Streptophyta; class Pinopsida; order Araucariales; family Araucariaceae; genus Wollemia; species Wollemia nobilis. Next base: position 16,063,015 of record JAQPPZ010016723.1, read on the forward strand.
TGTTAATTGTGATTAAAGAGGCTCAAAAAAGAAAGAGTACAATATGTGAGATCAATGTTACTTTTATTACATTAGTTTCCAAGAAATACGAGATAAAATATCTTAATATTTTTTGTCCAATAAATATTTATAATATGATTTATAATATCATTTCAAAAATTATGGCAAATAGGTTGAAAAACACATTCTAGATTGTGTTATCTTAGAGAAACAAGGTGGTTTTTTTTGTGGTAAACATGTTAGGACCCCATCCTAACATTATTTTTGTAATTCTCATTTGATTATGTAATGACCCACTTCCAACGTGGGGACCCCCTTATAATGTTATTTTGTAATACTTTTGTAATGGTATGTGGCAAGTAAGGCACCTAGACAAGTGGGGCCATTTCATGTAACCATTATCAAGAATGTAACCGATGTTTGGTAGAAGATTCTAGCTCGAGTGGCATTTTGCATGTAAGCCAACTCTTGAGCTTAGGGTTAGGGTTGCATGAAGGTTTTCTTTAAAAGACATGGAGCCATGTACGAATGTATCTTTTTGCAAGTTAATGAAATATTGAAGGAGGTTGCCCCCTCGAAGAGGCCCGTGATACTGAGTTATTTTGTGAGATTGTTTCAATTCTGCAATTACTTTCTGCATAGTGTTATTCTATTATTTGATGAATTTTTGTTTATTTACAGTATTTTGTGTGAGTGAGTTTATTTTTAATAGTAGGTTCCTAACAAGTGGTATTAGAGTACTTTCTAGGGCCGAGTTTTTCTACAATTATGATAATTCTTGCCCATCCATTCCAACTATTAGGTATAATTTTCCTATGTTTTTTATTTTTGTTATCCTTTATTTTAAAAAAAAAAAACAAAAAACAAAACCAACAAAAAATATAGTCCTTTCTTTTTATATAGTAGTTGTGTAGGTTAGAAACCCTGTGTCGGGGGTTTTAAAATATCATGGAGGAGCTATCATTATTGGCTAAGCTAGATAGCCCATAAAGCATCTAGTGAAGTGAGGGGTGATCAAGCTCCAATACCTAAGCCTTAGACAACACCCATGCATGGAATCGAGCTCCCACGTATCTTTAGGTATTTAGGGAGACCATCTAGGGTTAAACAAACTTTTATCCATTAGGAAGCTTTTTGGCCTTGTATTATCCATAGTACATGGGACACAACATCCTAAAATATTACCCTCCCATACTATCAGAGAGGCAGATAGTGTGCTCAAGGGTATGTGTGGAATCCTCCTTGGGTAGTGGCCTAAAATATTGGTCTGAGCACTATTGTTCGTCACTATGGTATAACAGAGGGCCTATGGGTATTACATACTCCTTTGCCTAGCGTACCCTAGTTCTGTCAAAAAATTCAACCTACAAAAACAAAGCCTTCTTGTTCTGCTAAACCTATAAATTTTTCCCATAAAATTGAGCATATGGAGGAGACTTCCCTATCACAAAAAAATTACATGCACCAAATAGTTAGGGCAGAGTCTGCAAGTGTCTATGATAGTCAAGAAATATTTTAGTAATATTCAGGTTAGTGGCAGTAATAATCAGTAATTATAGGGTGGTCAATGATAGAAATAGAACAGATAATGTTAGTAACCACATAGTATAGAGAATCCTAGAGTTAGTGACTAAATAATGTTAGTGGTCATAGTACAGGTGATAGGATAGTGTCAGGAGTGGTCAGTAGTCAGAATAGATAAGGTAGAGTCGATTGACATAGTACCCAACTTTTGAACCCAACCTTTAGAGGAAAAATCGACCTCACTAGTAGACTCATCAAAATAACAATAAAGTTTAGGGTGCCCAAAACTAGTGTTGTGGGATATAGCTCATTGTGACCATCTTTTTGAGTTGATCATTTTGATATATAGCACCCAAGCACTTTTTTGGACTTATTACTAAAAATAGTAACCCCTGAAATCACACTTCTATTTTTAGTAAGTCACTAGTAGTCATTCAAATCACACCAAAATGGTTGTTGGTACTCGTGGACACCAAAAAGAGATGGAACAAACCACCTCAATGCTAGATACCATCACCAAACAACTTAGTGCCATTCTCCAAGATAATCAAGCAATACGGGATGACATCCAATGCTTCAGAAGTGAATACATTACCTCCAAAATCAAAATTCAAGAACAAATTCTAGAGGTTGAGTCTAAGCTTCAAGGTGGCCCACAAGTATTTGAGTATCAAGATACTGAATAGTCAGGGTGAGGAAAAGGACCCCATAAGGAAAAGGAAGGTTTTCACACTAATTTTGACCATGATACTACCTTCAAGATGCCTAAATTAGACTTTCCTAAGTTCAATGGGAAAGACATGGATGGGTGGTTATGTCATGTTGATCAATTCTTCCAACTCCACAATGTCCCTAAATATTATTGGGTCAAGATGGCTTCTTTCAATCTTGAATCAGAAGCTTTATAGTGGTACCAATGGTTGCAACACACCATTCTTGATCCTTCTTGGGAAGATTTTGAGTCCCAATTACTCACTCAATTTGTCTCTAGTGAGTATGACAACTTTTAGGGAGCATTGACAAAGTTGTGATAAACCTCTACAATTTGGGATTACCAAACCCAATTTGAGAAATTGGCTAACAAAACTAAGGGGTTGAATGAAGGGTTTTTTATGAGTTGTTTCATCAATGGCTTGAAGGATGATCTCTAAGTTGAGGTCAAGATGTTCAAACCACAAACAACGAACTATAAGCTTGGCATGATTGGATGAATCCAAATTCTTAGCTCAAAGGAGGATATCTAAATTTTTACAAACTAAACCCTCATTTCCTCCCAAGTTTCCAACTCATAATGAAAATAAAATCATTCCCCACAAACGCTTGACTACAGAAGAAATGGATGCTCGATGCGCTCAAGGTTTGTGCTACAATTGTGATGAAAAATATGTTCGAGGGCATAGGTGTGCCCAAAAGAAGTTGTTCCTCATAGATGTCGAAGATCCTATCAATAGTGACCAAAGTGATGATGAAACAGAGCCAGTAGAAGACCCACCCCAAAATGAGGAAGAAATACAGGAAGAACCATAGGCAAAAATTTTTGTCCATGCTCTTGTCGAGATTACTACACCACAAACCATGAAAGTTGTGGGTTTTTTCAAAGGCCAATGTCTTACAATCCTTATCGATTCGAGAAGTACACACAACTTTATTGATCCCCAAATCGCCAAGTAGGCCAATTGTTACATACACACATGTAATTCCTTTGAGGTTATGGTGGCCAATGGAGGGACTTTGCCTTGCAAAGGTAAATATCACAATGTTAAAGTGAAAATAGGGGATTATGAGCTCAAAATTGATATGTTCGCTCTACAATTAGGGGGATGTGATATTGTATTGGGAGCTCAATGGTTAGGTACATTGGGAACCATCTCATGGAATTTTGTAGAGCTATGGATGCAATTTTCATAGAATGGATAGTCTTACACTCTTCGGGGTTCAAAAGCAGGGCCTCCTCAGATTATCAGCTCAAACCATATGGAGAAGTTAAAAAAATCTTCTCATGGGGTCATCATGTAGATATTTGCAATCCAACCACCTACTTCAGAAGTGGACCAAATTCCTAAATATTTACAACTTGTTTTGACAAAGCACAATGCAATTTTTGTTAAACCAATAGACTTGCCACCACATTGCTCCCATGACCATGCCATTCCATTGGTACCTAGTAGTGTACCACCTAACATCAGGTCGTACTGATACCCTCATGCCCTTAAGTCAGAGATAGAGAAGTTAGTGCAAGAATTGTTAAAAGTTAGAGTCATTCACCCGAGTAACAACCCTTACTCTTCTCCTATCTTATTGGTGTGAAAGAAAGATGGGTCATGGTGATTATGTATCAATTTTTGTGAGCTCAATAAGCTCACCATTAAGGATAAGTTTCCTATTCCTATGGTGGATGAATTATTGGATGAGTTGCATGGGACTATATTTTTCTCCAAATTAGATCTTCGCTCTAGGTACCATCAGATCAGACTCAAGGATGAAGATATTTCCAAAACCACATTTCATACTCATGAGGGTCATTATGAATTCTTGGTGATGCCATTTGGCTTGACCAATGCACCTTCCACATTTCAAAGCCTCATGAACAACATTTTTTATCCATTTCTTCATAAATTCATTTTGGTTTTCTTTGATGATATTTTGGTTTATAGTCACTCTTGGGAAGAGCACCTCTCCCATGTGGATCAGACTTTACAACTTTTGGCACAACATCAACTTTATGCTAAGAGGTCCAAGTGTTCTTTTGGGTTGATAGAAGTGGAGTATTTGGGACACATTATCACCAAATATGGAGTTAAAGTTGACCCTAGGAAGATTTAGGTGGTTCAAGAGTGGCCGAAACCTCACACTCTAAAAGGTCTTCATGGATTTTTGGGGCTTATAGGCTATTACCACAAATTTATCTACAATTATGGAAAAATTATCGCTCCCTTAACATCCATGTTAAAAAATGATTCTTTTACTTGGACTGGTCCAACTGAACAAGCTTTCCTAGAGTTGAAGCATGCTATGACAACCACTTCGATCTTAGCAATGCCTAATTTTTCCAAGCCTTTTGTAATTGAAAGTGATGCTTCAGGCAATGGTATTGGCATGGTGTTGATGTAGGAAGGGCACCCCTTGGCTTTCACTAGTAAAGCGCTTTCTAGTCGTAATCTAGGCAAATCAACTTATGCTAAGGAAATGCTTACCATTTTGCATGTGGTCACTCATTGGTGACCTTATCTCATTGGGCATCATTTCTCCATTAAAAAAGATCATCAAAGTCTCAAATATTTCTTAGAGCAATGGGTTGCCACCCCTAAACAATAGAAGTGGGTCTCTAAGCTCATGGGCTATGATTATGATATTACTTATAAAAAGGGCAAGGAGAACATTGTGGTGGATGCCCTCTCTCACCAATTTGAGGCTCACAGTATGCTATGTGCCATTTCTTCACCCATTCCCTAGTGGATAAATTCTCTTCATGAGGAGGTGCTTAAGGATTTAGGCTTGCAAACTTTGGTTGCCTCCCTTCAAACAGAGCCTACCTCATGTCCTGGATACACTTGGGATGGACAAGATTTACGCTACCACCAGCACCTTGTTGTTCCTCACACATCTCCACTCTAAGAAATTCTCATGAAGGAAATGCATGCTTCCCCCACTATAGGCCATTTTGGGTTCCTCAAAACATATGAAAGGATTAAGTGTACCTTTTCTTGGAAAGGTATGAAGGACATACATAATTTTGTGGCAGCATGTGACACCTGTCAATGGATGAAAGGAAAAATAGTGCATTCTCTAGGAACTCTACAACCCTTGCCTATTCTCGAATAGGTTTGGATAGATATTTCCATGGACTTTATTGAAGGGTTACCTAAGTCCGGAGGCAAATCAGTTATTTTCATGGTAGTGGATCATCTTTTAAAGTATGCTCATTTTTGTTCCCTCTCCCATCCTTACACGACCTCCACAGTTGCCCAAATTTTCCTTGATTCTATCTTTTACCTTCATGGCATGCCCACCTCCATTGTGTCTAATCGTGACCCTACATTCACTAGTAATTTTTGGCAAGAATTGTTTAAGTTGTAGGGAACTCAGCTCAAAATAATTTTAGCTTATCATCTACAAATGGATGGCCAGATTAAGATTATCAACAAATATTTGGAGATCTACCTTCATTGCTTTACCTCTGATCATCCTACACAATGGGTGAAGTGGCTTTCCTTGGCTGAGTGGTGGTATAATACTTCCTATCACACGATGACCAAGGTCACCCCTTTTGAAGTAGTTTATGGATGGCCTCCATTCACGCCCTCCTCCTACATTCCAGGTAGCTCCAAGGTCCATGCAGTCAACACTACACTCAACCAACATGTCAAAGTCCTCCATCAACTGAAGATGAATTTGGAAGTAGCCCAAAACTAGATGCACCAACAAGCTGATCAACATCATTCTAAGCATAGCTTTGATGTTGGTGATATGGTCTTCCTTCACTTGCAGTTACACAAACAGTCATCCCTCCAACTTCGTAGGTGCCAGAAACTTGTTGCCAAATACTAATGGCCCTACCAGGTTTTACAATGGTTGGTACCATGACCTACAAATTGGCCCTACCATCGACATCCAAGCTCCACCCTATTTTTCATGTATCCTCTCTCAAGAAGGTTATGGGAAATCAGGTACAGGTTCAATCTGCCCTCCCAAAATTGGATGAAGAAGGTTCTATCTTGCTCGAGCCAGAACAATTGTTGGATCATAGGATGTGCACTCTTCACAACCGAGCCATTATTGAGGTCCTTGTTCAGTGGTATGGTCTACAACCAAAAGATGCTACATGGGAGTCTCTCCAATAGCTCCAGCACCAGTTTCCTCATCTACAACTTTGAGGACAAAGCTTTTTGAAGGGGAAGGACATGTTAGGACCCCATCCTAACATTATTTTTGTAATTCTCATTTGATTATGTAATGACCCACTTCCAACGTGGGGACCCCCTTATAATGTTATTTTGTAATACTTTTGTAATGGTATGTGGCAAGTAAGGTGCCTAGACAAGTGGGGCCATTTCATGTAACCATTATCAAGAATGTAACCGATGTTTGGTAGAAGATTCTAGCTCGAGTGGCATTTTGCATGTAAGCCAACTCTTGAGCTTAGGGTTAGGGTTGCATGAAGATTTTCTTTAAAAGACATGGAGCCATGTATGAATGTATATTTTTGCAAGTTAATGAAATATTGAAGGAGGTTGCCCCCTCGAAGAGGCCCGTGATACTGAGTTATTTTGTGAGATTGTTTCAATTCTACAATTACTTTTTGCATAGTGTTATTCTGTTATTTGATGAATTTTTTATTTATTTACAGTATTTTGTGTGAGTGATTTTATTTTTAATAGTAGGTTCCTAACATAAAAAAATTCTTGATGGTGTAAGAATTGAATAGGAGGCCATGTATTCTCTTTATTCCAAGAAAAAATAGGTATTCTTATAAAATTAGATATGAAAAAAGTATATAATAGGGTTTTTTGGAGTTTTCTACATGATAATCTCAAAAAGTTTGGTTTTGATCAAGGTTGGTGTGAATGGACTAAATGTTGTTATAAAACTATGAAATTCTATTTTGATCAATGGTTCTCTTGTTGGTTACTTTAGGTCATATCATAAAATTTTCCAAGGTGATCCATTATCTCCTTATCTATTTGTTATTCTCATGAAGGCATTAGGGAGAGCTTTCTCAAAGATAAAAATAGAAAGAAAAATCAAAGGTATTCAAGTTGCAAAAAATGGTTCCTTTGAATCTCATCTCTAATTTGTTGATGATACTTTTCTTTTGGTCCATCCATCAATCAATGAGGCAATGGAGTTTAAATCAACATTATCATGCAATGAGAAGGCTACTGGATAATTGGATAATACTACAAAATCAAGGATTTTTTATTAACACTATCTTAAATTTACAATAAATTATTATGGGTATTTTAGGGTTTAAAAGAAAATTTTCTATCAAGCTACTTGGGTATTTCTTTGTCTCATGAAGTAAATAAAAAGGAGCTTTGCATCTCTTGTTTTCATAGAATGAAAGCTTTTTTGGCAGGTTGGAAAGCTAAGTTCTTGACCATGGTGGGAAGGCCACAACTCATAAAGACTACATTACAATTCATCCCTATTTATTGAAAGGAACGATAGAATAATGTAAAACACCAAACCAAGCCACAAGGATAAATAGGCTGAAGAAACACCACATTAACAAAAATAGAGAGACTAAATAATAGAACAAGATAATGGAAGCTAACATAAAAACTGCAATATCATATCATATATCAGAATTTATTGAGTACAATGGATACACCTTGCTTAAATAGGCAAGGAAGATTCACCACAGTCATAGTATCAATAAAGACATAAGGATCAATATCCACCATACAAATAGGGAGGTGTGATATGATCAGTGGAGAAAATATCTCAACCCTCCAAATGTAATCAATGAGTGTAATTCCCTAGGAATACCAAATATCTCCATAATATCTAAATAAGATAAAAATAAATATCCACAAATAAAGTGGGTGGGGAAAAATAAACTAAACTAATATAAAAATAAAGTACCTAGGTGAGCATGAGCTAGATTCTAAACACCTACTCTAACACCTCCCATCAAGTGAAGCTAGGGGTAAAAAATAAGTGGCATATCCATAGTATGAGTTCCAACAACAAGGTCTTATCAGGTACCCATGTACAATGTGTATCCAAAAGCTCTCAAACCAGAAGGAGGGAAAACCATGTGGGAAAAACCATCCAACTAGAAAGATATAAGAAGAAGAAAGGAAGGTGGCCTCATCTACACCTCCCAAGGAAAACTTCCTTCATCCCAAGCATCTCTCACAATAAATGAAAATGAGGATATGGGAAGAGGTTTGTGAAGATGTCAACAATCTGCTACTGAATGGGAATGTAGTCCAAGATTATCACTCTATGTTAGATAAGCTACCAAAAAAAGTGCATATGAATCTCAATGTGCCTGGTCCTATGATGCTCATAAAAACTTTGTGGATCAATAGAAATTACCTGACAAAGAAGACCCATGTCGAAAGTAGAAGCATACCTTGAAGGTGGGAGATCTTCAATGAAAGGTTTTGCCTCCTCAATTGTAGTCTGAGCCCATCTAGGCATGGGGGCAGCATGTGTAGGATCCTCTACAATTGTCTCAACAATGTCCTCATCATCATCGTGATCATCATCAAAATAATCATCTTCAAAGTGAAAAGTAGATGAGGATGGAGGAGTAGAAAGAGTGGACTTAGTTGGAGAATAATGCTCATCAAACTGGATATGAATTGAAAAATAACTTCATGTGTATCTGGATCCAGTAATATCTAAGCCCTCATATCCTCACAATAGCCAACAAAAATGAGTGGCTTGCTCTTTCTATCCAAAGTTGTCATTTTCTTCTTCAAAATATGAGCCCATGCTTGACTCCCAAAAACTAAAAAATGAGAAACATTAGGCTTGGTCCCTATCCAAGCCTCCTATGGATTCATCTACTCAAGAGCTCAATGAGGTATATGATTTTGAATGTAATTCACACAATTGACTACCTCGGTCCAAAACTTGGGAGGTAAATCCTGTGAGTGCATCATACAATTTACCATTTCCTTGAGTGTTCTATTTTTCTCTCATGTACACCATTCTGTTGTGGTGTATGTGGGACAAAGTGATGATGTAGAATCCCATGAATAGCCAAAAATATAAAAAATTCCTACCAAAATACTCCCCCTCCTTATTGTCCGTGTGAAGCTTATTAATGCACCTAGAAGACTAATTCTCTACCAAAACCTTAAATACTTTGAATGTGGCAAAAAATTCACTCTTTAACTTGAGAAAATATACCCAAGTTCTCCTTGAGAAATCATCAATAAAGGTGAGTGTATACTTAGCTCCCAAAAAAGGAGTGGGAAAAACCATCAAGTCACTGTGCACCAACTCAAGATGGGAAGAAGCTCTCTTGGACTTACCTTTGGGAAAAGGATCTTGATGTTGTTTTCCAAGTACACAACCTGGACAAACTCCATCAATACAGGATATCTTAGGTAATCCAATGACCATATCATGAGTGCTTAAATCATTCAAGTATCTGTAATTGAGATGGCCAAATCTCTCATGTCAAATCTTGCTTTCTGTATTTGCATGAGCCACCAAAAAATTACCTCCAAGTGAAGAATCAAAACTCTAAAAGTGATAAAGATATGATCTATGGTCAGTAACTCCTTTTGCAACAATATACTGTGGGTCACTCAAATCTCTAATCTCAGTTTCTTGAGGTATAAACAACATAGTTTTCCCCCTCCTAGAATGATAAATTTGGTGCAGAGAGAGAAAATGGTGGAAATATTTGAAACATAAAGAACATTATTAATGCATCCATCATCAAGTATGTCACCTTTTCCCTTAACTAAAATGAAATAAGAATATCCAACCTCAATGCAAGATGTAGAAGTAGAACACAAGGTGGCAAATGAATCCCTAGATGAAGTCATGTGATGAGTCACTCCAAAATCCAAAATTCAAAATCCAATCCTTAGAAATAGCCTTAGATGATTTCCCAAAAATATTTAAATCCTTCCCTTATCTTTTGAAGGAGTGAAGAATAATTTTTAATTCCTAAAGGCTTCCTCTAAGTCTTGCAGTTTTTTCCATCACTTGTTGTCGGAATGACCATTGACTCCATAATATGAAGAAGTAACACTTGACCTATTTTTCCTTTTGGACTGCTTAGGTCTATGATTGGCCTCTTTGGAGGATCTCTTTGGGATTTTGATGAAATGAAGGAGAAGGGAAAGGATTAGGTTAGGACTTAGACTTCGACTTTCCCTTGCCTTTGGAAGTGGAAGTGGAGAATGCAACAAATGCCTTATGTGAGGATGTGTAGTGTCCAGAGTTAAGAACTTTAGATTCTTCCCTCAAAATATTAGCACAAAACTTCTCAAAAGTAGGCATTTTGTGATCATAACCCATGGAATCCATATTGGAAAAAAATGCAGAGATAAATATGTGGAATTGATCCCTAAGTTTTGACAAGATAATGAAAATATATTTTTCATATGTTTTAGTTTTTTTGCTACCCTTTAAAAGTGTGAGCAAGGATTGAAACTTAGTGATAAAATCACCATAGATGGAAAATCATCTGGATTGAGAGCACTAAGTTCAGCATCAAGATGTAAAACTCTAAAAGTGTCCACTTACCCAAATAACTTCTCAATATTCTCCCAAATTTGAAAAGTAATGTCACAATAATTAAGATAAAACAATATATTTTCACTCACATGCACCCCAATTAATCCCTTATATTCATCCATTTTACAATCAAGAACAAACTTATGATCCTCTTTTGTAACTTCAGGTAGCTCTTCTTGCATTAATCTTGATAATCCTTTAAATTGAATCAGTATCATCATGTTGGCTTCCATATGTGATAATTATGTGAGTTAAGTGGCTCAAAATCCTCTAAACACATTTTTCAATCATAAAAAATAAAATACAAGATCCACAAATATGGTGTTCAAATCGACACTAAGACACCCTGCTCAAAATATTTTTATTCAATACTTCTAGAAATAAGAGCCCCCAAAAAATTAAATGCCCTTATAATTTAGGCGTTACAAAGAGTATAAGATCAGATCTGATTTTTTACAATCACTAAAATTTTGTTGATCTGAAAAGAAAAAAATTGAGTAACAACTTCACAAAAAAAATATTTTACAAAGTTGTTTTCAAATACACAAAACTACCAACAAAATACATTTAAAAAACAAAAATGTATTTTTAGCAAACCTTGTCAATAACTTAAATGCATATTTGAGTTTGAAATTTGGAAAGAACTCAAGAGTGAAGAAGATAGGTTGCAGATCTTAGAAAACCATATCTGCAACAAGCAACTTCAAATATTGCAAAAAATTAGATATTTCTTGGACTGTGTGCAAGAAAAAATACACAAAAAAAGTGTATAGAATAGTGGTTGCTGGTAGTCGAAAGTGATCAATGATAGTTTTGGATCGATGATGGTCTAATGAATAGGGCCACCGATGGTTCTAAAACTATTAAAACAACCCACAAAAAAACTCCAAAAAAAACTTCCAAAAAATAAAACCTTTCTGATCAATCCCCGTGGTTAGAGGGGTCAACCAAGATGCAATGAAGGGATAAAAAATATATAGAAGCTCTTCGTAAAACAATAGAAGAGAAAAAAATAATTTTCACCTTCTAAGGCTTAAAAACCTCCAACCTCCAACTGCAAAACCTTCAACATGATCCGGCTGCACGAACCTCAACAATGGATGTTTCCAACAATCCTCAAAGCTCTAATACCATGAAAGGAACAATGGAAAAATGCAAAACACTGAACCAAACCACAAGGATCAAGGGGTTGAAGAAACACCACATTAACCAAAATAAAGAGACTAAAAAACAAAAACAAGATAATGGAAGCCAACACAAAAACTATAATATCATATCATATATCAAAATTGATTATGAGTACAATGGAGAAGCCTTGCTTAAATAGGCAAGGAAGATCCACCACAATCGTAGGATCAACAAAGAGATAAGGATCAATATCCACCAAAAAAATAGGAAGGTGCGATATGATCCATGGAGAAAAGATCTCAACTCTCCAAATGTAATCAATAAGTGTAACTCCCTAGGAATGCCAAATATCCCCATAATATCTAAATAAGATAAAAACAAACATCTACACAAAGTGGGTGGAGAAAAATAAACTAAACTAATATAAAAATAAAGTACTTAGGTGAGCATGAGCTAGAGTCTAAACACCTACTCTAACATTTATATGATGTCACTTTCAATATTACCAATAAGTATTGCATCAAAATCAATAAAATTCAAAGAGGCTTTCTTTGGAAAAGATTGGAGGAAAATTGTAGGTTTCCTCTTTGTAAGTGAGATAGGGTTTGCAAAGGAAAGGATATTGGAGGGATATGCTTATGAAATTGCAGAATTATGATATTGGCCTTAGGCGTAACACTTAGGTGGAGGTTATTTAGAGATCAAGGGAAGATTTGGGTAAAATTGTGACTTCAAAAATATATATTTGTCTTAATGAAATTATTTTTTTTAGGAAAAGAACCCTACCCAAAGAATTTCCAACATGGAACTTCATATTAGATAGTTTACAATTAATCAAGAAATATTTTAGATGGTCAATCAATAAGGAGAATTATGTAAATTTTTTGGTTTGATACTTGGTTGAAGCCTTTTCCTCTTATCTCCAATTTAAAATGGCTACCATTGGCTCAAGCATATATAGCTTGTAGTAAATGTCCAAAGGTCAAAGATTATATTAATGTGAGCAACAACTCCAAATCATGGATTTTTATTAGTAATATGGTTGAAGGAGAGAAATTCAAACAGTTTACAAATGAGATTCAAAAGATGCTTCAATAGTTTTATTTGCCTATTTTTACACGGAAGGATAAGTTGGTTTCAAAACTATCAAAAGATGGTGGATACTCGATCAAGTTGGTATATGAGGATTTAGAGCAATCAAAATTTTCTACTCAAAATATTTCCCTTAGAAGAATGTTGTTGGAAATATGAGCAAGATTTATTGTCATTGATGTCAAGAGTCAGTCTCAGTGAGCAGTACAAAAGGAAGGATGTCAGGAGTTAGTTTCAGTAATCAGTGCAAGAGAAAGATTGCTTCTAGGCCTAAGGAAAAAGATGAGGTCTAAAGAGCAAAAGGAAGGCCCGAGAAAATAATATTATAATTTTGTATTATAATATTAAAGGTCTAAGGTTGAGACCTAAAGATTTAAATTAATTATAAATTAATTATAATAATTTCATTATAAATTAATTTATAATTTAATTTAATTAAATTTAAAGTTATTAAGTTAATTATAAATTAATTATAATAAATTATAAATTAGTTTATGATTTAATTTAATAACCCTAAGGTTAGGGTTACAAAGGGCAAGCAAGCAAAGTCAAGGCATCGACGTCGATTACCCCTTCCACCCACCGATGTGTTAAAAAGGGAGAGAAAATTTTCATATTAATACCATATGCTTTGGAGAGAAAAAATTATCCTTCAAATAAATCGAAATCGAAGTGCATGCAATTTGTGCGAACTGCGTGGAAGAAGAGGAGAAAAGAACAAAGTTTTGAAAACATGGCAGTCAATGAGCGCATAAAGGGAAGACGACTTGGAGATTTATTGCCAACCGTAGCAGTTGGGCCAACAGTAGGCGGCTATGGCTTAAGGCACTAGTAGGCGAAAGGTTTCGCGATCAAAACCTGACGGCAGTGCTTTTGCTAAGGTGCATGTGTTAAAGTTTTTGATTTGGGCGCCAAGGGAAGATTCAAGGCGCACGAGGCACCTTTTGGTGCCAAGGTGAGTGCCTAGCTCACGTGGCACGTGGGCCACGACTAGGGTGTTGTGGAAGGCGCAAGCGGGTTTTGAATCCTGCCGAGAGCAAGGTATTTAATTTTTAAATATTAAATTGCTTCTAAGGTTTAAAAGGTGGCATGAATGATTTTTATTAAGGGGGAGTTATAAGGTCTTTGAGGGTTAATTGTTTTATTGTGATTTTTGAAAAAGTGAATTGAAATAGGAGTTATAAGGTTTTGAGGATTAATTTTTTTATTGTGATTTTTGATAAAGTGAATTGAAATAGGAGTTATAAGGTTGAAAAAGGGAATTATATTTTTAATTGAGATAAGCTATGATGTGTTAAAGAGATAAGGGTTTATAAAGAAAAATATTGTGATTATTTTCTTTAGACAAATTGTTGGCTTGCATTTTGAAGTGTGGAGATTATAAGGTGTAATAGAGATTTATTGCTATGTACGGTAAAATAATTTGAGGGATCAAATTGGTTGAATGATTGAGAAGACATTGTTACTTAACCTTTGAAATTGGCAAAGAGAGTAATTGTAATTGAGGTAGATTTTGTGGTTAATTCTTCATCAAACAAAAATTATGGGCACATCTTCCTTATGAGTGATTGTTGGATGTTGTGAATGCTAAGTTGGAGTGAAAAGGGTTGTTTGATAAGCATTATTGAGTTTGATTGTTAACGAATTTTCTGAGTGAAAGTTGATGATAAAAACCTTGTTTGATAAGCATTGTTGGAAACATTGAATGAGCTTTCATATGCATGATTAGGGTTTGTGAAAGTTAATGAGTATCATTGTTATGTGAGGTTTGTTTGATAAGCATTGTTGACTAAGCTTTCATTGAGTGATTGGTTGAGTGAAGTAAGCTTTTGTGAAAGCTTACAATACAGATTTCAAGACAAGTCTTAGTGAAGATTTGTTAAGTAGATTGAGCAAATTCTTGAGAGGACTTGTGGACAGATTAGAGGTAAGTCTTTGGGAAGACTTGTGAGCAGAGTTGATTGATTGATTTGTTCAAACCTTGGGGCAGATCTAGCAAAGTTGATTTGTGATTGAGTCAAGCTTTGTGTTAAGGCTTGAGGATAGATTTGAGGACAGAGTTTGGTGCAAATTTTGAGGATAGAGTTTGGTGCAAATTTGAGGACAGGTTTGTGCCAGACCAAGACAGAGATTGAGCAGATTTGTGCTAGACCAAAGGACTGTGTTTAGTGCATATTTGAGGACAGAGATTGAGCAGATTTGTGCTAGAACAAAGGACTATGTTTAGTGTAAATTTGAGGATAAATATTGAGAAGATTTATGCTAGACTTAAGGACTGTATTTAGTACAGATTTGAGGACAGATATTGAGGAGATTTGTGCTAGACCGAAGGACTGTGTTGAGTGCAGATTTGAGATAGAGCTTAGAGCAAGCTTTGGAGGTGACAGAGTGTAGAGGACAACAGTCTCCAGTGGATAAAGGTCCATTAACCAGGGCGGTGAAGGCAAGTCTTCTAAGTGAGGGCAGGGATCTTTAGTGGATAGAGATCCATAAGCTAGTGTAGTGGAGGCAATAGTTCTTCTAGAAGATCACCAGCTAGAGCAGAGGAGAATGAGTTCTCCTGTGGATAGAGATCCACGAACTTGATTAGGGGATTGATGTCTCCTTTGGACAGAGGTCCATAAACATTGTAATAGGGAAAGGATTCCCAAGAGAATTTATTTGAGAAAAGTTTATAAGGAATATTTTCTCCGTGGCGTAGCCCACATTAGGTGAGCCACGTTAAATCATGTCTCATGTGTGTGATGTTTTTTGTGATGTTTACTGCTTTGATACTGCTAATGTTATCATATGGATTGAAAAGCAAAAAGTTTTATCTTATATAGTTTATCCCCCCCCTCTCAGTATAAGCACATGTTCTTCAAATGTTTGGTCACTAGAGGCTCTCCTTGGGGCCTCAATATTTCTTTGGTTAGTATTTCAAAGTAAGATTCTTTTAGGAGTTAGTCTATAAAGAAGAGGACGTCATGGACCTTTTAGATATGCCTTGTGTGAGATAGATTTTAAAACATTAGACCATTTACTTCTTCATTGTTCCTTTGCTCACACCATTTGGGATTATTATTTTTAATATAAGAATATATTAGATAGCTCCATCAACATTGAAAGAGTTAATGAAATGTTAGATTACTTATTTCAAAGGTAAAACATTATATATTTTATAGAAGATTGGTCCTACCATTATTTGTTGGAATTTGTAGCTTGAAAAAAATAATATAATTTAAAAAATAAATCTCAAAATCATACCCAAATTTACATTTGTATTATTGCCTTTAATACAAAATGTTTATAGATATAATATTCATCATAAAAATTCTCAAATATAAAAAAAAAAGTGATATCCACTCAATTATAAAATTTAAATAATATGAAAGAATCATCTATAAAAATGATATTTAAACCAAAAAAAAATTAAAAACTATAACAAGGATTTAGTTTCAACATATCTCATCGAGTTTGAATTTATGTCTTCTCATAAGAGATGAAAGCCATATCATTATAATGTACTATATCACTATAAAGTATTTAATTTCAACATTTAGAATCACGCTTTATTTTTATATTTTTAGATTGAAGAAAAGTAATCGGCCCATGTTCGTATGTTTTGTCTTATATTAACAATTGCTTTATGAAGTTGACTTAACGAGAGCTATACATGATTCTTCATCACATTCTTAGATTCTATTCTATTAAAAAAAGAAGTGGCATCATATTATTATTAAAAAAATGTGGCACCGTATTTTCCTTGGTCTTCAAGCATACCGAGGCACCTTCAAAGAAAGAAAGGATTAGGGCTTTTATTCAATGGTCTGCCAGGACCATTGAAGATGTAATACTTACATTGGCCAAACCTTGTTTGAATAGAAAAATGAGGACTCTTCCATCATATAACGCAACCCATAATACTAGATTCGAATATGAATTAGAACAATAAATATATTATTGAAGATGTAATACTTACATTGGCCAAACCTTGTTTGAATAGAAAAATGAGGACTCTTCCATCATATAACGCAACCCATAATACTAGATTCGAATATGAATTAGAACAATAAATATATTATTAAATAATATTAATTTAATTAGTTAGATTTTTTAGTTTTTAATAAAAATATTAAAAGAGATTGAGATTTTAATTATGTTAAATAATACATAAATAATTGTTAAATTTATTATAATATTATTATATAAATAAAATATTTTTATAATAATATTTATTAAATTTGTTTATAGGAAGTAAAAGATTATAAAAGATTAAGATTCTAATTTTATTACACAATACATAAATAATTATCAAACTTATTATAATATCAATATATAAATAAAATCCGTTTATAATAATATTTATTAAAAAACAAATCTTTCAAAAATAAACTTCAATAATCTAACTAATCCTTTATACAATAAAACTAAAACAATCTACTAATAAATATTCAACTCAACCAACCTTAAAATTATATTTATTTATTAAACTTATTACAAACTCCATTAATACCAACCTATAAATGCCAACTCGAAATTGTTCCTTCATTGGATGCTCTACCAAAAGGCAAGGTTTTTAAAAAATTTTATCTCTTCACGGTCAATGCATATGCTTAAAAAGCTCTAACTTAGAGTTTGAAGTATAATAGTGTTTTTAAATTACGGGTCTTCACGGTCAATGTCTATGCTTTTCGTTTGAATTAGAAGTCCATGGTGTTGTTTGATGGTGGTAGTGGACTTTCACTTCTATTTTTTTTTTTTTTTGGTTTTGGTGTGTTAAGTATGAAGAAGTTGTAAAAAAATTATATATATATATATATATATATATATATATATATATATATATATATATTTTTTTTTTTTGAAGGTAAAGTATAATAGGTGATATAATTGGAGTTTTTTTTTATAATTGGATTTTCTACCTTCTATGTGAGTTGAATTTGGATAGTTTAGATAACAATTTAATATACCATTAAGTTAATATTTTTTTGAAATAATATGAAGTACAATTGGGGGCCACACTCCCTGGGGGCATAGTAACGAGGTCTCCTTCCCCATGATTTGAACTCAAGTCATCGAGATAAAATACCAACTACATATCATTGAAGTGTCCTGGCAAGAACGATAAATAATAAAATTATAATATAGAAGAGTTTAAAAATGTATATTGATATTATATGAAGTTTACTTATAATTAAGTTAGTAGTAAGGTTCAAATTGTGGCATGGGTGAGTGTGTGAGGGGTGGGTGTGTGGTGGCTTTGTGTTAAATTCTCTATTGATAAGTATAGCTCTCGGCTCTCGGTTTTACGAGGGATCATGGTTGGGAGGAGATTGCTCAGCTCTGTGCGTTTCTCACAAGAACCAAATTTAAAAAAATAATTAAGTTAATAGTATGTTTTCAATGTTATTTTAAAAATATTAATAAATAGTTAATGAGATCTTGGTTCAATGATTGAGACATATTGATGATGTAGTCCACACCAAAAGTTCAAACCTCAACAACACCAAAAGGGTTGTATAGTGTGATGTAACTAGTGGTGTCCATTGTGAAGGACAATGTAATTGGTTTGAGAATCTAATTAATTTTTATTTTAAAAAATATATTAATAAATTTAATATAAATACAATTCGTCTTTGTAGTGCAATTGGAGAAGGTGAACTTGACCCCGTTGAGTGGACCTTGAATGGGAGGTCCACAATTCGAACCTTTGCAATGCGAAGGGGGACAAAAAAATATCTTGTAACTTCCCTTTAGATAGTGGTATTACTTGGATGAGACGACATTGCTGACTACCTAAGAGCGGCTCTCGAGGTTTTTTTCTAACCTAAAAGTTTAAGTCTTGGGGTAACAACACAACGGTTCTGGATTTGGCTCTTCTTTGAGAGGTCCAAGGTTTAAACCACGACGTGGGCAAGTGTCTAAGGGGGGGTGGGTGTATGGTTGTGTTTGAGCCCTATTGATAAGCTCAACTCTCACCTTTAACGAGAGGTCATGTTTGGGATGGGGATGCCTAGCCCTTAATGTGATTATAGGGGTTTCTCACACTAACCTAATAAAAAATTAATATAAATACATATTTTTATATACTATTATGATTTTATAAAAATTAAAATAATAAGAATATAGTATGTATATTAATAAATCCATGCAGCAAAGGTAGGGTTTGCAAAGTGAAGCATAGAGAAAAAAAAAAAAAAACATAAGAAGTCATAATATTTTATTTTTTTTGAAACTAGAATGTGCCCAAATTTATTCATGTGCATAAAATAAAGGTGGGTTCAATTTTTGACTAATGTCTTTAAAAATGACACAAGAAGCATCAATATTTTTAAAAACCAAAGTGTGCTCATACATGTTCGTGTGAAGAAAACAAAGGATGAACATGTAATGTCCCCATCCTAGTCACAGAGCATAATATGGACTTGCCTATTCATAAGGTTCCGTAGGCAATGTCGAGTGTTTAGGAACCGCTAGGTGTTATGGAGTTATTGTTGGACGATCTGCATTCACAGTTGTCAGCTTTCAGGATCATTTCTGGCAGTATTTTCAAAGACTTACTATTTTTTAAGTCAGTTAGGGTTGGATTCTTGGGAAACGAAAAGTACGACTGGCATCTTCGGCTTAATGGGTATCCGTTTTCGTAAGTTGTTTGGTGGTTGGATGTTGGGAGAGCAATAATTTTAATGCCCAAATATTTATAATGTTATATTTAAATATAAAAGTTAAATATATTAATGTTGGGCATTAATTTAATCTTAGAAGAGGTCATGTAACCACTTGAATTAAGGGGATTTTATAAATTTCATATTTCTAATGTCATAAAAGTGGTATGGTCTCCTTGAAAAGTAATAAGTGATATTGTGGAGTTAAGTCATTATATGTGTTCATTAGTAAATAAATTATTGACATAAAGCAAGTAAAAAAGAAAGAAGTTTAATCCCACATTCTACCCACATTGGGTCGACCAACTCGAGAAAAGAATAAATAGAGGTTGTGAGAGCATTTGAAGACATTTTTTGGTTATTACATTTCATGTTTGGAGAAAGGAGCTTGCTTGCAATAGAGTTTGCAGGAAGATATCCAACTTGTTTGTGATGAAAAACCATAGGCAAGGGCAGATATGGCTTGTTTGGAGACGAAATCTTCCAGCAGGAACATCACTTTTGGGATTGCAAGATATCCTTGGAGTGATTGTGGCATTTCCGTGACGGGGAATGATTTGAGTTTCAAAGTGGCAGTTTGTT
Organism: Wollemia nobilis; assembly: GCA_028583015.1. Taxonomy (NCBI): domain Eukaryota; kingdom Viridiplantae; phylum Streptophyta; class Pinopsida; order Araucariales; family Araucariaceae; genus Wollemia; species Wollemia nobilis. Next base: position 16,083,198 of record JAQPPZ010016723.1, read on the forward strand.
GATGAGTTTTGGGGTGCACTTGGTGCCATTTTTAGAGTTACTTCAGATTGTAGATGTTTCCAGTGAGGCCAAACCATTAGAGGCTATTTTGAATTAGATTGCTTGGGTTTTGAAGAAGCTTGTCTTGCTAATTATTCATAGTTTTTGATCAGCTTATCAGCTGTACACTTCAGCAGTTTGGAAGGGATTTATGCCATTTGTGATTGTTGCTGGTGTTAACTTCCAAAATTATATCAGGCCTTTAGATCTTCGGGTACACTTATCCTTGTACAATTTCATTCATTGGGTTTGCTCAATATCATTAGAAGAAGTTTGTGCTTAAATTTCGTAGTCATTGGAGGAGTAGTTTTTAAGATACAAGCATTTCTAGTTTGATGCTATTTTTATTTCCAGAATTTGTATTATTGCAAAAAGTATAAAAAATTCATATTTGCATAAATCATGTGATATCAAAGCAATCAAAAAACAAGACATTCAAGTTTTTAGTTTGGAACCCAAGATCAAAACCTAGCTCTTTGGGTGGCAAATTTATTTGCTTTCGAAAGGGGTAGGACATTACAGGACATCAATATTTTTAGAACCGAAGCATGCAATAGGTGAAAGGAATTAATTTGAAAAGGAGGAATATTTATGTGTATGTGAATGGTTGTTTGAAGAAGTTTGTTGGTTGGTATCATGGAGTATATGCAACAAATCTAGGGTTTGCAAAGGTTAATATTAACCTTTGTTTTTATTTGGTATTTTTTAAAATGACAGTATAGATTGAAAAAATAATTTATTGTTTTCATAGAGAATGAAGAGGAACGTTTGGACTTCTCGAAGGATCCCTTTGAGAGCCAACACATATTTTCAACTCCAAGGACCAGGGATCCCATTTCTAGACAAGACTTAGAAGTTAATAATTTGGGACCCTTGGGTTTTTTGAGTGGCCAGAATAAGACTACAGGTCATTAGACTTTAGTGGATAGAGGGGAGTCTATGTCACTAGGTTCAAATCAGGCCAGTTGTCCTATTGACTGCTCACTCTTAGGTGTCTCAAAATACTCTACTCAAGTGATGGATCTAATGAATGAGCAAGTATTTCTTTGTGGGAAAAAAACTTGAGCAGGCTCCAAACAACCTAGACTCACTTTGTCTGATGGAGTTTCCTTTGTTTGATTTTATTGTAAAGCTCTTGACTTAGAGGCCCTAAGTGGAGTGGATCCAAACTTTCAATCAACATAGACTACAACTTTGGTTACTAAAGTGCACAAGATACAAAGTGGTTAAAAAGATAAGGTCGAAGATCAGAATGGTACTTGGGGAACACCTGAGGATGGAACAAGTTCTAGAGTTTTTGGGGAAGACCCTTATTGGTAAGTTTCATGGACGTTAAATAGCTAATAATACACTACATGAGTGGTTGCAAAAGGTATGTATCTCAATCTTAGGATATGGGTTGAATTTTCACTTACTTGCTAGAGGACGGATAGGTTTCCTTTATCAGTCTGAGGAAGATGCATAAATTTTTTTGGAAGGTCATTGGTATTAGGGGTATTTTTTTTTGGGTTTGAAGGTTTTATCGGCTTGCTTTGATCGTAGGACTGAAATTGCTAGGAGAATCCTAATCTGGGTGAAACTTCCAGGTCTTCCAATGGAGTTATGGTAAAAAAAATACTTGAAAGAGATTGGAGATTCATTAGGTAAAACCTTGGATATAGATGTTTCTTTCAAATCTATTGTTTTTTGGTTTGTAGCTTAGGTTTTGGTTGATATGGATATCAATAAAGGTTTACTAGATTGGATGGAGATAGTTGTGGTGAATATAGTTTATAATAAAATCCTAGACTATTTGAATATTCCTTTTAGATGTGTTGTCATATTTATCGACATATTGCTAAGGAATGTTCTCAATATTTTGCACATAAAGTTTGAAGAAGAAAATAATTGACTAGTGGAGATTTCAAATCAGCTAACAACAATCAACATATACCTTGAAAGGAGCAATGACAAGAAGCAAAAATTGATCCAAGCCACAAGGATTTAAGGCATTAAATCACACCACATTAACCAAATACACAAGAATGAACAAGAACACAATGGAATCAAATACTGGAAGAAAAAAATATGATAATATATGATGTATAAGGCATATTCGGTACAATGGAGAGGCCATGCTTAAATAGGAAAGGAATATCCACCATAGTCGTAGGATCATAAAAAAGTGATAAGGATCAATATTCATCGTACAATAGGGAGGTAGATAAAGTCCATAGATCTATAACTAACATGGGAAGAAAAGATCTCAACCCTCCGCAAATACCTAATGGATAACTCCCTAGTAATAGTTAACACCTAATGTCCCCATAATATTTAAAAGATAAATAAGAAATATCCACACATAAGTGGTTGGAAAAAATATGGAATAAAATAAATAAAGTACCCTAGGTGAGCATGAGCTAGAGTCTAAATAACCTACTCTAACACCCCCCTCAAGTGAAACTAGGAGGTGGAAAAACTAAGTGGCATATCCACAAGTATGAGTCCTGGCAACAAGGCCTGATCAGGTACTCATGTACAATATATCAATGAATCTCAAACTAGAGGGAATGAAAAACCACATGGGAAAAAATATTCACCTAGAAGAGAAGAAGTATGAAGAAGAAAGGTGACCTCATCCACACCCCCAAGGACAACTTCCTTCACCCTAAGCATCTCTCACAACACATGGAAATGATAATATCGAAAGGGTTTAGTGAAGATATTTGCAATCTACTATTGAGTAGATATGTATTCCAAGCTAATGACTCAATATTGGATAAGCTAATGAATGAAGTGCATGTGAATCTCAATGTTCTTGGTCCACTGGTGCTCAACAGGATTGCAAGAAATATGTATAGTACTTTGGTTGTCACACCAAAGTGTAGTACTGGACTAATCTTATGGGAAACCAAGCTCTACCAAAAACTATCGAATTCAAAGAATCTCTTGACTAGCTAAAACAATTGTATTGTACTTTTTCTTCATGGAATAAAGTGTAATAGTTGTCTGCTTTTTGCATGTCCAAGCAATAGGTGATGTACCAAGGTAAAATACATAGCCTAAAGTAGATTGACGAGTATCAACACAACCTACCCAATCTGAATTAGTATACCCAACTAACTACAAAGGTCCCCTAGAAAAGTGAAGACCAAAATGTGTAGTCCCTCGAAGATATCACAAAATCTGCTTGGCATCCTACCAATGACTATCATGTGGATCATGTGCAAAATGGGACACCAACCGAAATACAAATAAAATATCAAGATGGGTATGAGTTAAGTAAATAAAACTCCCAACCAACTATTTGTAGATAGTAGCAACCGATCTAGGAGTAGTACATGTGGAATTCAAAACCATACCTGACTAAAAAGGTGTTGGAAATGGCTTACAATTAGCCATTCCAAATATCTTAAATAAATCCAATGTGTACTTATACTGGCATATGGAAATCCCTGTATCTTACTAAAAAATCTGAAACCCAAGAAAAAAATACATAAGTCTTAGATCTATCATCTCAAATTGCTCTAAAAGAGAGCAATGCATGGCCTGGATGCTTGGAGTGGAACTACCCATCAACATACAAAAAAAATGATGATCACCTCTCCATCTCTCAAAGTATAGACTATATGATTAGAATGACACCTAACAAATCCTGAAGATAGAAGAAATGAGTCCATATTCTCATACTAGGTCCGAGGGGTCTATTTCATGCTATAGAGTGATATGTGTAATTGTTGGTGTGAAAAATGGCATTGAGCGAGTAGGGGGTAAACGTAGTGGTTCTCGACTAGCATTGAATGATAACCCAACCCTAGAGGGGCAGAGGTGATTGATCTCTAGAGAAGGTCGGTCCCTAAAATTCTAGCTAACTACATCACAAAGAAAAATGGGGGGAAGGAGTGAAAGAGAAAGCAAATGAGGTCATAGTCAAAACTGAAAAGGATGGAGTGCAGCTACATAAATATACACTCCTCCACTGTTGCCAATAATAATAATAATAAAACACCTAAAATATCAGCCCACCCTACCTATCACTCCTCTAACTTGACGTAAAGATACCCAAAACCAGTGGAAAATATGCACAAAATCTAGCTAGTAGAATTAAACACCCCCACCCAATTGGCTTTAGCAGAAATAAACCTTGATGTCCAACATCTAAACATGAATTCCAAAACCACCAAGTTGAACCCGTAAAATATAGATAGTAGAATTAAGCAGACCAACTTAGATAGCCATAGCAAAAATAAACACTCACACAAAGGTAAAAAGAGAAAGAGATAGATAGATTGAGAGACCAAACAGTGATTGTTATTATTTACAAGTGACTGTAAATTACATAAGAATTGTAAAGGGCATAGATCCGCCCTTTGGAATGACAAACATTTCACTATTTATAGATGAATTCTACAATATAATTCAAATTATAACATTAATGGCTTTAGGTAGGAGAAATCAATCTAGAGCGGATGGAAAATCTGTTGACGCTTTGCTCCAAGGAGATGGTGATTGTCCTAAGGAATATCGAGTGCTTATGTGGAGATCTAGGCCCTAGATCACCCTAAAAATCTCTTAAATTTTGATCAACTTTACCCATTCGTGTTGCAGACAAGCCAAGAATTAATTATGTTTAAAACTGTGCACTTTTGAATTTTGTCTTCCCGCTCATTTGTAACCTACATTGGGCAGATGAAGTCATTAATGCTCACTCTTGAGGCTTCCAGAAGCTTCCACCATTTTCATATGGTGATCCTGAATTGAAAAAATATTGGGTATAAAGAGAGAGAGAGAGAGAGAGAGAGAGAGAAGTAGTGTAAGAAAGAAACAACATAGAGAGTAGCCCTAAAGAAAAATTCTCAAAGCAGGCCTTGATTTATATAATCCTTCATGGCTCAAGGTACTTTCAATAATAGATAGAATGCCAAAGACATTTGCCTATGTCGATGTAGCCCTTATTTCTTACACAATTTAGTAGGAATCTCCTTAGCTTATCAAAACCCATATTAGGACCTTTGATTATGCTCCTGGATTGACTGGTAAATGAATTATTGTAGCTGTCCACACAATATTTTATAAGTGACGTTTATTGGAATTCTACATTTGTTGTGTAAGATTTAACCTAATGCGTATTTTAACCATATGAGTCGAGGTGTACTTGTTACATAAACTTGTGAGATTTTTGAGAGGTTTATCCATTGGGCTGCGAAGTCACAAGATAAATAATGGAAGAAAGAACACTAAATGAAGAGATGCCATCTGAAACCATTCCCCAAGATGATGTCAGCAACCTATGTGGCCCTTTCAATCCACATATTTTATTTATCTATCAACTTGTTTACACAAAATTGCAGTGTTGGCAAGACCCTGCTCCATGGAGCTTTTCTACCATTTATCCAGTGAACCTGCAATGTTTGGACCAAATGATACAAAATTTTAGTTGCTCCCTTTGCTTGATTTGGCCTTTTCAGCTCAATATTGCTTTTAGCCTGAGTAATTTCGTAATATGAAGGTAGACCACTCATGCAGGAACTGCCTTTATTATTTTAGCCCATGCTTGGGCTGTCATTCTTTCTGGAAATGGATACCAAAACTATACCTTGTATAGGTCAAATTGTCATGTTACCCATAACTCATACCTCTTAGGAGGGATATTAGTCCCCTCACATATTGATTATTCTTGGATCTGGGGATGACTGCAATAGAGGTTATCGGGGTATGAATCTTCTATTGCTTTGCTTGATTCCAAACTGAATTTGCTTTCGATTTGGTGGACAAACTTTATATATTGTGGTCTAGGTACTGATGATGGTGTGTGATTGCATTGTTGCTCCTATGAGAAACAATAGGCTATGATATTTCTTACCTTTGGTTGTAGATGGTTGCTTTGGATGCATGACTCAGGGTACTAATTTCTTTCCCTCGTTTCAACTTCTTACTGCATGCTGGGAAATGTTAAGAGAGAATGAGCTACAAACCCTGGATTTTGAATAGAAGATGTGATGGGTAGAAGCCGATGAAAATAATTTGTAGGGAGTTTTCTTTCTTGAACCAACATCCTCTCTGCATGGGATACTCCCTTAAAAATATGAGGAAATAATCTCTCTTCTGATTGCTGCACTAGAAGGCCTATGTTGGGCTCAAAGGTACAAACACAGTAAATGTATGCTTGGGCAGCAAATGGCCTAGCTTCATAGGGGATCCTCCTCCATGTTTTGGTGAAGCAGACATTGAAGTTAACCATGGATTTGTTCTCAGCCTGCTTGATGAATGCAAGTTGTGTGAGTAGGAGGAAGGTATTTGTAGAAGCATCAAATGCATCAACTAGTACTTCTGTTAGATCAACCCATTTTCTAATGCTCCCATGCTCTAGAGTTTTGAACCAAAATAATGCTTTTCCTTTTAGATAAAAAGCAAGGAGTGTGAGCATCACAATTTCAAAAGCAATACCATGAATCAAAGAGAGGGATGCTACATCCTGACAGTGTTCATATGCAGCACCGTTAGTACCATCATAAGTGGGGAGGGTTTTAAGTGCAGCCTTGGGAATATCTTGTAGGCCTAATATATTTAGGAAGCCCGTATCATTCCAACTAGGAAATTTTGGCTGAGCCATTAAAGCATTGGTACCTTAGAGCCTCTGGATTACATTGCTAGTATGGAGTCACCAGATAAGCATAGTATCATCGCTTGCAAGGTCAAGGCTGCTCACCAAACCTTGAGTCATTAAAAAAATAAAAGATCTTACCACAAAAAGGTAACCGATCCCATTATGTGGAGATGCTACACAATCAGAGTCGCTAGGTGATTTTCCAAGATCTAGGTAAACCAGAGAATCACCAGACTTTGGTTTCCTTAATCATGGAAACTCAATGAGTTCCCTAGAAGAGTCACCAAAAACTATTGGTGCAAAAAATGGTACCAAGCGAGTGGAGGATGTGCGCAGTTGTTCCCAAGTAGCATTAAATATCCACACAACCCTGGAGAGGCAGAAGCGATCGATCTTTGGATAAGGCTAGCTCTTGAAGTTTCAGCTAACCACACCATAAAGGAAAAACAGGGGGAAAGGGAGCGAGAGAGAAAGCAAATGAGATCATATCTAGAACTAAGAAGTACAGGGTGCAACCACATCAAGACACTCCTCCACTGTCGCCAATGAAAACAACAACAAACCACCTAATAGATCAACCCACCCTGCCTGTCACTCCTCCTTCGGCTCAATGTGCAGGGGTGAATTATAGAACTAGAAAAAAGGTGCACGAAATCCAGATAGCAAAATTAAACACCCCCACCAACTGGCTTTAGCAAAAATAAACCCTAATATCCAATGTATAAACATGAATTCTAGAACCACACAGTTGAACCCATGAAATCCAGATAGTAGAATTAAGCGGACCAACTTAGACAACCATAGCAAAAATAAACGGTCACACAAAGCAGAAAGAGAAAAAGATAAACAAATTGAGAGACCAAACAATGATTGTTATTATTTACAAGTGACTGTAGATTACATATGAATTGTAAAGGTCGTAGAGCCACCCTTTGGAATGACAAACATTCCACTATTTATAGATAAATTTTACAATGTAATTCAAATTACAACATTAATAGATTTAGACGGGATAAATCAATCTTGAACGGCTAGAAGATCTGCTACCTAGATTGCCCTGACAATATCTTAAATTCTTATCAAATTTTCCCCTTCATGTTGCAAATTAACCATGAATTAATTATCTTTGAAACTGTGCACTTTTGAATTTTGTCTTCCCGCTCATTTGCAACCCATATTGGGTAGATGAAGTCATTAATGCTCACTCCTAAGGCTTCTAGAAGCTTCCATCCTTTTTGTGTGGTGATTCTGGCTTGGACAAAACTTTGGGCATACTTTTCTTGTAGCAACCCTCCCATTCTTTTTCTTACCATATATTGATGCGAATGGAATATCGAGCTTCGGACCTTCAATGTTGTTCTCCCAAATTTTCATTTGACTGGGCAGATAGGAACTTGGAACTTGTAACCTCCTTTGCCTTACTCTGATTTTTCTATCCAATAATTTGAAGTTTCCAATCCTCCATCCAAGTGAGGTGGAGTCTTGGGATATTTCTTTCAAGTGAACCCCACTCATTTCTCCATCCTTCCTACCTTTACCATTAATGCTCCAAAATAGGCTAACTCTCTTATGATTTTTAGCTTTTAAAGTGGGTGAGGGGGCGTAAAATTTCACCCATAGTAATCTACACACCAAAGAAGAGTCTTGAACAAAACTTGTTGGTTGTTCCATGTAGATATCTTCTTATAAATATCCATGTAAGAAGGCACTCTTCACATCCATCTAGAAATTTGACCATCCTTGTGATGCAACAATAGAAAGTACAAGGCAAACTGAATCGATTTTGGAGATAGGGGTAAAGTCTTTGAGTAATCAATCCCCTCAACCTGCAAAAAATCCTTTGCCACAAGATGAACCTTATACTTGTCAATGGATCCATCAACTGCATATTTGGTTTGGTACACCCATTTGCACCATACCAACTTTCTTCCCTTAGGAAGAGGTACCAAATCCCAAGTGTGATTCTTCATCAATGAAGAATACTCATCTTCCATGGCATCATCCCACTCCTAAATGCCATGGGCCTCATCAAACCACTGGGGATCAACAAAAATAGCCTGACAAAGAAGACCTATGCCGAAAGTAGAAGCATATCATGAAGGTGGAAGACTATCTATAAAAGGAGTTGCTTCCTCAACTGTAGTACATGCCCATTGAGGCATGGTGGCAGCCTATGCAGGAACCTCTACAACTGTATCATCAATATCCTCATCCTCAATATGGTCCTCATCAAAACAATGCTCCTCAAGATGGATAGTGGATGAGGATGATGAAGAAGAAGGAGGTAGAGTAGAAAGAGTGGTCTTAGGTGAAGTATAGTGCTCATCAAATTGAACATGAGTTTGAAAAAGAACATCATGTGTATCAGGATCCAATAATCGATAAGCCCTCATATCTTCACAATATCCAACAAAAACAAGTGGCTTGCTCTTTCTATCCAAAGCCTTTCTTTTCTTCTTAGGCACAAAAGCCCATGCATGACTCCCAAAAACTCTGAAATGAGAAACATCAGGCTTGGTCCCTATCCAAGCCTCCTTAGGAGTCATATGCTCAAGTGCTCTATGAGGTGTGTAATTTTGAACATAGTTCACACAATTGACTGCCTCAACCCAATACTTAGGAGGTAAATCCTGAGAGTGCATCATGCAGTTGGCCATCTCCTTGAGTGTCTTGTTCTTCCATTCTACAACACCATTCTACTATGGTGTATGGGGAACTGAGTGTTGATGCAAAATACCATGTAGTGCCAAAAAATAAAAAAAATCCCTGTTGAAGTATTCCCCCCATTGTCCATGTGAAGCTTCTTGATGCACCTAGAAGACTGATTCTCTACCAAAGCCTTAAATACTTTGAAAGTGGCAAAAACATCACTTTTGAACTTGAGAAAATACACCCAAGTTCTCCTAGAGAAATCATCAATGAAGGTCAATGCATACTTAGCTCCTTTGAAAGGAGTGGGGAAGACCATCAAATCACTGTGCACCAAGTCAAGAGGTGAAGAGGCTTTCTTGGATTTTCCTTTAGGAAAAGGATCTTGATGTTGTTTTCCAAGTGCACAACCTGGACAAACTCCATCAAGGCAAGAAACCTTAGGCAAACCATCCACCATGTTATGTGTGCTCAAATCCTTCAGGTACCTATAATTGAGATGACCAAATATCTCATGCCATAACTTGCTCTCAGAATCTGCTTGAGCAACTAGACAAGTACCAACAGATGAAGAATCAAAACCCTCAAAATGGTAGAGATGAGAACTATGATCTACAACTCCCTATGCAACTATAGACTGTGGCTCCAACAAGTGTCTAATCTCAGCACCCTGTGGTGTGAACAATATAGTCTTACCCTCCCCAAAATGGAAAATTTGGTAAATAGAGAGTAAGTTAGTGGAAATGTCAGGTACATAAAGCACATTCTCAATTTTCCCACCATCTAACTATATGTCCCCTTTTCCTTGTATAAAAATATAGGAAGAATCTCCAACCTCAATGTGGGAGGTAGAACTAGAACAAAGAGAGGCAAAAGACTCCTTGGAAGAAGTCATGTGATGTGTGGCTCCTGAATCCAATACCCAATCTACTGAAGGAGTGTCATGTGATCTCCCAAATGCATTCAAAGCCTTGCCCTTATCCTTAGAAGATGAAGTGGGAAGAGATAAATTGTGTTTCTTGAAGGCTTCATTGAGGGCTTCTAACTTTTCCCAACACCTAGACTCCAAGTGACCATTCTTTCCACAATGAGAACAAGAGATATTTGACTTATTTTGACCTTTGGAAGATGACTTGGGCTTATTTTTATTGGACTCTTTTGGCTTAAGAGAATTCTGTGAAGGGGATGAAGTGGAGTTAGGCTTGGGTTTAGACTTTCCCTTACCTTTAGAATTAAAACTGGATGCTACTAATGCCTTAGAGGAGGAGGACTCAAGGGGGAAAGCTTTGATTCTTCCTAGGTAAGTTTGTCACAAAACTCTTCTAAACTAGGCATTTTGTAGGTTGTGCCAAAGGCATCCATGGTGGAAAGAAAAGTGCTAGCAAAGATCTGAAATGGACCCTTTAACTTTGCTAGAATCAAGAAAACACACTCATCTTCCATCTTATTCTTTCCACTTCCCTTCAACTGATTAAGAAGTAGCTTGAACTGAGTGAGATAGTCTACAATAGTGGGATAATCATCAGGACTCAAGGCAGTGAGTTGTGCATCAAGTTGCATAATCCTAATTTGATCTACTTTGCCAAACAATGTATTCAATTTTTTCCACATCTCAAATGGTGTTGTACAAGCATCCAAATGGAACCAAAGACTCTCACTAACATGCATACTTATTACTCCCATAGCTTCAGACATTTTGCCACGATGTATAAAAAGCTCATATTCTTTTGTAAATACTAGTTGAGTTTCTTCTAGTAGATGAATTAATCCTTTTTGTTGAAGATGATGTTGCATACGTGGTCACCATGTGTGATAATTATGGGGTGTGAGTAACTCAACAAAAATTGTAGAACTCATTTTAGCAATCACCACAAAAAACAAGCAACAAAACACAATTGGTGCAAAGAATCAACACCAAAGCAACCCCCCACAAATAAATTTTATTAATTCCACTTAGAAAGATAGCCCCTAGAAGAAATTGCCTTTATAATTTTAGGCTACAATGAGAATATGAGTTTTTGTCTTTTCAAATGCGGAAAATAATATTTCGTCTTACAATTAGCAAGTCCCCTTACAATTAAATAAATGAGATTAAAAAAATCCCACAAAAAAGGTAACTTTATTTTTGAAAAAAATGTTCCAAGTGCAAATCAATGAGTTTGGAACTCTTGACCTCTCCTTTCCAGCATGTACAGGGGCGCCTTTATGAGCAAAAAAGGATCCAACAACTAGAACTACAATTTTTTTGCAGTTTTAAAAGAAGTGCTTCAAAATTGAATATGTGACATGCTACACCATTTTTATTTTCCAGAACAAATAAAAATTGCCCTAATAAAAATTGCGTGGATACAAATAAAATTGCCCAAATTCACAATTTTTTGCATTTAAAAAAAACTTCAAAATTGAATATGTGACATGCTACGCAATTTTTATTTTCCAGAACAAATAAAAATTGCCCCAATAAAAATTGCATGGATACAGATAAAATTGCCTAGATTCACAATTTTTGCAGTTATAAAAAAACTTCAAAACTGAATATGTGACATGCTACGCAATTTTTATTTACAGATAAAATTGCCCAGATTCACAATTTTTTTGCAGTTAAAAAAATGCTTCAAAAAAGGCTTGTATTAAAAATCTCAAGGGGTTTGAGGACTCAACTGAGACAGATTTAAAAATTGCAAGGCTATATAGGAGTTCTAGCAAAAAACAAGGAAATGAATAAAAACCAGATTCACCTTCCAGGGCTAATAGAATCTTCGTAGCTCCTTATGCAAAAAAAACTTCAAACCGATCCAGCCACAAAATCCTCAACAATGGATGTTTTCAACAATCCTATCCACTCTGATACCATGAAAGGAGCGATGACGAGAAGCAAACATTGATCCAAGCCACAAGGATCTAAGGCGTTGAATCACACCACATTAACCAAACACAAGAGAATGAACAAGAACACAATGGAAGCAAATGCTGGAAGAACAGAAATCTGATAATAGATTAATGTAAAATGCATATTTAGTACAATGGAGAGGCCTTGCTTAAATAGGCAAGGAAGATCCACCACAGCCATAGGATCATAACAAAGTGATAAGGATCAATATTCACCATACAATAGGGAGGTGCGATATGGTCCATAGATCTATAACCGACATGGGGAGAAAAGATCTCAACCCTCCATAAATACCTAATGGATAACTCCCTAGGAATAGTCAACACCTAATATCCCCATAATATCTAAAATATAAATAAGAAATATCCACACATAAGTGGTTGGGGAAAATATGGAATAAAATAAATAAAGTACCCTAGGTGAGCATGAGCTAGAGTCTAAATAACCTACTCTAACACACCTATTTTTAATAACTTTGTAGTACTCCCTAATTTGGCATAAACAAGCAAAAAGGATGTTGCTAAACCAAGAACCAAAAATATGGAGAATGAGGAAGAAGTTTTGGGTTTAGTTTTGTCTCCATTTCATTTTTTGTAAGCTATTAGAGGAGACAGAGTCATACAAAAAGTTGTGAAAGGGTTGGAACCTGATTCTATTAAGTTTGCTAGTCTGTCATCTAAATCTTATGACACTATCCAATGCAAGTGGAAAATAATCTATTATTAGGTAATGAAGAAATTTGGACACTCTCTTATGAATCTCCAGAGAGAAGAACGAAGGATAGGGACTTTTCTTAGGGTTTGGAAAATGGATTGGTAACCTCAAACACATTGAATAAGGATCATGATCCAAATATTTTTGCTATTAGAGGAAATATTTTTGACCTACTGGTGACTCTTCTAGGGAGGTTTCTATTTTAGGGGATGGTTTAGAGACTAGTTTCTATTGCAGATATTTGTTACATTCTAGGTAAAGGGAATCTAAGTTGAGAACTTGTGTAGTTGTTGGAAGGTTATAATTAGATCTAGATATTATAAAGGACTATTTCACTTCCTTAGCAGGTAGGAAATATTTTTTATTTTATGCACAAGAGTAGGCTTTAAGAAAAATTCAACAGGGTAAACAAAAATCTATCAAAGGGGTCCTTGGAGTAGGATAAAACCCATCTAATATGTTTAAACAATATTGTTATCCCTTAATATCCAAGGTCTTGGTAGTCCCTCTAAAAGACTTGCCTTAGCCATGATAGTGGAGATTCAAAATCTAGATGTTATCCTTCTACAAGATTCCATGGGAGAGAATACAAAAGTCATTGAAGGGATAAGTAAATTGCTTAAGGATTGGGAGTTCTTGGCCCTAGATGCTACCATAAATTTAGGGATTTTTTTGATTGGCTAGAATAACTCAACAACCTTAATTAATTATTCCTTTATGGTTTTAGCCTTGTGGATAGTATTTTTTAAGACTTAGGTTTGAGGTTATCGATTATTAATTGTTATGGTTCCTATGAAGATAGGTAGGTCTTCTAGGATGATTTTTCTCCCAGAGATGTGTTAGAGATGAAATATTTATCACTGGTAGGGACTTAAATTTTAATATGAATAGAAGTGAGGAAATATTTTTTATTTCATGCACAAGAGTAGGCTTTGAGGGAAATTCAATAGGGTAAACACAAATCTATCAAAGGGGTCCTTAGAGTGGGATAAAACCCCTCTAGGATGTTTGAATGATCTTGTTATCCCTTAATATCCAAGGTATTGGAAGTCTCTCTAAAAGACTTTCCTTAGCAAGGATGGTGGAGATTCATAATCTAGATGTTATTCTTTACAAGAAACCATGGGAGAGAGTACAAAAGTCATTGAAGGGTTAAGTAAATTGCTTAGGGACTAGGATTTCTTGGCCCTAGATGCTACCAAAATTTTAGGGGGTGTTTTGATTGGATGGAATAACTCAATAGACATAATTAATTCTTCCTTTATGGTTTCAGGCTTGTGGATAAAATTATTTTTTAAAGACTTGGGTTTGAGGTTATCGATTATTAATTGTTATGGTTCCTATGAAGATAGGTAGGTATTTTGGGATGATTTTTCTCTCAGAGGTGTGTTAGGGATGAAAGAGTTATCATTTATGGGGACATAAATTTTATTACAAATAAAAGTGAGGTATGAGGAGAATCTACAAGACTTAATAGACTTGTAGATTACTTCAGATATAAGATTGAAAAAGTTGGTTTCATTGATTTGGAACCAAAAAAGAATTACCTATGTGGAGAAATAATAGAGTTGGGAAAGTTATGATCTCAAGGAGGTTGGATAGATTTTTAATCTCAGAGTCATTATACAATAAAATAGACATAAAATGGTGATGGGTTGAAACCATACTTCTTTAATTAGAAAGTTAGGAGGCAAAACCTACCAATCCTTTTAATCTCAATCCAATTTGGTTGGAGGAAGAGATATTTCAACAACTAATTAAAAAGAATGGATTGGTTGTGACCAAATTTCTAGGTTATAGACAAGTTTTCAATATGTTATTACTTTAAAAAAATTAAAAGTTGTGGCATATTGGCTTGTAGTTAAAAAGGAGAGTATGGATAGAGATCTTAAGTTGGTGGAGAAGGAAATTTTAGAAATTTATAAAAAGAATGAGGCTGGTTTTTTTAAGAGGAGTATAAAATGAGACTGTTTCAACTAGAAGTTAAGAAGAACAAATTCTTAGAGTGGAGGGAATTTGAATGGAGAATGAAAAGTAGAGTTGTATGGTTAAAAATGGGGGATGAAAATACAAAGTTTTTTCATAATTTTTCTCATCATAGGAAGAAGGTTAAAACTATCTAGGATATGTAGAATGAAGAAAGGGTCCTCGTTAGGAGTTTCTCCGAGTTAGAAAATTTGGGAGTAAAACATTTTCAATCTATCTACAAAGAACCTAATAGAGTTAACATTGGAAAAATTTTAAAGTTTGCTAATTTCTTCTCCAGTTTTGTGATAGAGGAGGATAATCATTTACTTACGAAGGAAGTCACAAAGGAAGAACTAAAATTTGTCTTGAATTCTTTCAAAAAGGATAAAAGTTTAGGGCTTGATGAATGGCTTGTGGAGTTTTTCCTAGTTTTCTATGATCTTGTTGAGGAGGATCTCATTGTAATAGAGGAAGTTAGATTGAGTGGTCAAGTTTTGGGGGATTTTAACTCCACTTTTTAGCTTTTATTTCCAAAAATAATCCTAAAATCTTTAATGATTTTAGACCTATTTCCTTGCGTAATTGTATCTATAAAATCATTGTAAATATTATGGCTATTAGATTAAAGCAAATTTTCTCTGAAGTTATTTCCCAAGAGTAGTTTGTGTTTATAGGAGGTAGGTATATTTTTGAATCCATAAGAGCTACTCAAGAGGGCCTTTTCTCTATTAAAAATAAAAACCTTTTCACAATGGTCCTTAAAATAGACATATCTAAAGCTTATGATAAAACTAGTTGGTTGTATTTCAGATCAATGCTCTTACATGTGGGTTTTAGCTATCTGGTAGGAAAGTGGATTATGGGATGCATTTATTTTGTATCTTTTGTTGTTATTATCAATGAATCAACTTCTTGGTGGCTTTTGAAGCCTCAATATTATTGTAAACTCATAGGATAAATATTGATAGGATCAAATATATGATAGTCGTAATATAGTAAGATAAAAAATAATAATGTAACCAAAATAATATGATCCAACTAATATGTAAAATCAAGGCTTATAATATATCAACTAACATTCATTAATAAGAAACAATATGAATGTAATAGCCTAAATCATACATGTACAAAGCATGTAGCACAACTTACAATATTAGTTGCTCAAATATATGTAATATTTATTATTCCTCCTTCTCTTACAAATGTATCATAAAACTCTCATACAATAACAATATTTTCTATGCTCACTATGTAGACAACTCACTATGTAGGCAATATAGGTGATGTTCTCTATGGAGTAATATATAGCCATTGTAGGATGAATCTTTGGTTACTTGAATCTTCATTTCCTTATGCCAAGTCTCATAACTCTTGGCTTATCTATTTGACACTTGCATACACATGACTCTATCTTGTATGTACACCTATACATGACTCTTCACTTAGCACTCTCTAATCTAAGGACACTTGTGCACACCTTACATATAAGATACTTATGCACATATACACACATCACACTTGCACACTTACTCACATGACACTTGTACATTTCTTACACATTATTACATTACATAAATGTTTACTCACACTCTAATATAAGATTCAACCATTGTCTAATATTTACAGGGTGTAGCATGAAAGTACCATGGGAGCACATTAGCACATACCAAATAATGTAATATTCTCCAACACTTCTAAATTCTTTAGACCCTCGAGAGGACTGAGATCGGGATGTCCTTTACCCCCTTTACTTTTTTGGTTGCTGAAGGATTGAGTAGAGCTATTTTGGAGGCAAAGAGGTAGGATCCATGTCAAGGATCAAATTGGGGGTCATTTATTTATCTCATTTATTATTTGTTGATGATGTATTGTTGTTCACTAATGGTGGTTTAAGGAAAGCTGGAAAGTTGAAGGAAATAATAGACACTTAAAGTATTGCTACCTGCATGGAGATTAATTTTCAAAAATTCTCTATTTGCTTTGATGGTCTAGAGTAGGAGACTAAACAGGGTTTGATCAACCTTTTTTCTTTTAATATATTATATTTCCAGGAAGGCTTAAAGAATGGGTTTGGTACTAAATCCATATAGTTATAGGAAGAGATACTAGGGATGGATTTTAGAGAAGATTGAAGTTAGGATTGACCATTGGTGTAATAGATGGTTGTCTATTGGTGGGATATTAACACTTGTAAAGTTTATTCTCAAGGAAATTCCTATGTTTTGGCACTCCTTGGCCTTCATTCCTAAAGGAGCTCTAAAGAAAATAAGAAAAATTTTCTTTAGATTTATTTGGAATGGATGCAAGGAACATGAAGGTATTCCTTTAGTTATGTGGCAGAGTATTGCTAGTCCAAAGGAGGAAGGTATCTAGGGACTAAAAATCATCCATCATTTTTGTTCTTCTTTGGAAGCAAATGGCTTTTGGAGGATTCTAACTAGAGAAGGATTGTGGAAGAAGATTATTTAACATAAGTATATTCATCTAGGGCTCTTTATGGATTGGATCAAAATTTTAAAGAAAACATAAAAAGTGTTTCCATTCAATGGAAGGTGCTAATACAGGCCTTTCCTATGATTGAAAAATATTTAGCATGGAAAGTGGGAAACGATGAACAAGTTAGAATAGGGATTGATTCTATTTTGGTTTGTGGAGAAAATATTTTGTTGCTAGACACTATGATAGATTCTTTCCAAGACAAAGGTTTTTACTTTCTCCATTAGGTGGAATTAGATTCTTCTAGTATTTGGATCCAAGGTTGGTAATAGCATTAGGTCTTAGGTATTTTTAGTGAGCAGGTTGCTTTGTGGAAGGCTTACACTAATAGTCTTAATAAGAGTCATATAAATCTGAGAGCTAAACCATATATTACTGCTTGGGTATACAAAAAATTTGGGGGTCAATATATGGCTAGACTTGGCTACAAAGCAAGTTTTGACCCTTATCCCCAAGGGCCTGCTTGTTGGTGGAAGCATATTTACAAATTATCGGTCCAAAAAAAGATAATTATTTCCATGTGGTTAGCTATGAGAAATAAGGCTTTGAATAGGGAAGTTTTATAGAGGAGAAGCAAACAAGGTCTAAGTATTTGTATGTTGTGTCGGTTAAAGGAGGAAAACATCACATATTTTTTAATCAAATGCCCTTTTTCTCAATAGGTTTGGTTAGAAGCTGAATAGATAATTGGAGTTCAAAATATTTGAGAAGGATAAATAATGGTGGCGTGCTTAAGACAATGATTTTTGAAAAAAGAGTTGAAGCAGTTTCTTTCTTTACCATGTCTTATATGTTAGGGTATATGGTTGGCACATAATGCAATTATTTTTAAGGGAAGTTTATATCTCCTTTTTAGGTCATATTTTAGGTGAAGACTTTGGTCTCTATCAACAAAGAGCCTTGTAAACATAAGAAACCTCGACAAGTGGATAATTTGTTCATTGAAAAGTCTCAACCATGGGGGATTTTTTATGGGGTTAGTCAAAGACAATCAATTTTTAGTAGTGTGGAAGGCATTTTGTTTTTCTTATATGATCACTATATCAAATTTAAAGTAGGTCTTGGGATGGGTTCCAACAATTTTATTGAGTTTTAGGCATTGAGATTACTAATGAAGTGTGCTTCGAAGAGAAATGTAAAAAAAATACAATTTTTTAAAGATTCTGCTCTAGTCATCAACTCAATGAATGGATATACTCAATTACAAAATGACCTGCTCAACCCGATGAGATATAAACTATGAGAGACAATTTCCTTTTTTTTTTAAATATCTCTTTTACTCATTTTTACAAGGAATTAAATCAAGATGCAAATAGGTTATCAAAAGAATGTCAGGAGGTTCCGCAAGGTTTATTGCAAATGGAAGATATCAAGGATGGAGTTTTACCTTTCACTCACATATCATCCCCCTAGTTTCTATGCTAGATTTAGGTTTTTACTATGGGTATTTCCATTAATTAGAGCTTTAAGGTAGATTTTAATTGTTTCTTTTCTTTCAGTTATTTTCTTCTTTTTGTTGGTTCTTTTTTGCTAGTTGTTTATATCCTGGTTATGGACATTGAGGTTATTTTGATGATTATGTATTAATATATAATAATATTATCTTTATTATCCTCATGTTGTTATGAAGATGGGGTTTCCTATCTTATCTATCTAATTGTAATTTTACTTTGACTTCCAGTAATCTGTTTTATCTAGGATTTTGTTTGTGCCAAGACTTCTGAGAAGTGTAATTTTCTTTCATTATTGAAATAAAATTATGATTTTTTTCTTGTAAATAAATATATATTAATTTTGTTTTTACCAAACCCCATAAGGGGGGAGGAGGTCCAAGGTTCAAATCTTGGACCTCGCCAAACTGAATGGTTGTCCCTTTCCTGGTGCTTTCAGTGGTATAAAAGGTTTAAAATGATTGTGACATGGTTGTTATAGGGGCAGATTGTGCGAAGATCTGTGTGGCAGCTTTTGGGGCGGACAGTGCAGAATATTATGGTGGCCATAAAAGCTGGACAACATACCCAGATTCGTGGCGGTTATCGATTCCACCATGTAAATTAAAAAAAATAAAAATAAATAAATATATTAATAAATATTTACATAAATGTTGAGATATAATTATATTGTATTCAACCACATGAAGTAAATTTTTAAATATAAATTTAATGCTTACATAAAATTGTATATCTTTTAATGTATAGTATACCACTATTGAATTATATACTTGTTAAGAAATAGTCCACTAAAGTAAAATAAAAAATAAAGTAGTTTTTAACATAAAGGCTATAGTCCATATGATATGGATATTGTTTACCTAATATATGGTTATCCCCAACTATGTTCTACCTACCAAATCATGGTGTACAACCCTACCCCCTTAGGAATCAAAATTTGGATCTCTGTTTAAAGTTCCAAAGTCTCCACCATTATGTTACTTAGGCTATACTAGTATTTTACACGTAACATTGAAACCCTTGAAAAAAAACCATTTATAAAGGAATATATCAACAACAAGAAATATAGGCAAGAAGGAAGAGGTGGCTAAAACACAAATTAACATATAATAAAAGGGAAAACAAAGAAAGATATCATAGATTAAAAAATATAATTATCAAAGGGGTAAGGGACTATGGAGAGGTTGAAGATACATTTAAATTTAGAAGACACTTCCTCAAACACAAGCTATAGTGGTAAGGATAATTTTTCTAACCAAGAAAGCTTGGAAAAAGAAGAAGAGGAAGGCATAGGTCTAACAAAGTTAACATCATTAAAATAGAGGACAATAACCAAATTTTAATAAATAGTTTTTTTCAAAGATTAACAAATTTTCTTAGATGAGGACTTAACTCCAATATAAGAAGAGGAGAAAAAGGGAAAAATTAGAAAAAGTAATAACAAGAAGGAATTAAGGTAAATAGGCATGGTTAAAAAATAAAAAAGCTTCCATTACAAGTCAATATTCTTGAGATACACATATACAATAAGAGGGGAGTTAGACAAAGTAAAGTTAATGAGAAATGAAAGTAAATGAGAATGGGTGAAAATAAAAAGACTTGAACTTTTAGTCAGAGGTTCCAAAATGAATAAGGAATTGTCTCCCCCAAATAGTAGTTAAATATGATATGTTAGAATTGTAAAAGCTACTTTTGGAGGAGAGGACTTGGATTAGGGCTTGTAGTAGAAGGAAGAGATATAATAAAAACATGGCAATAATAGGTGTAAGACCCCAATTTTTGAGTGATATAGAAATATCATAATATGGAACGAAACAATAGGAAATGATAAGGTATATGGAAGAATCATTTTTTATTAAGAAACCATGGGATAGAAACATTCAGTCAGGGAAAGAAGACCCAAATAAATAATATATTTATATTAAAGTAATGTAAAATAAAAGAAGTATTAAAATTGCATATTGTTGCTTTAATCCATAGACATCAAAAGCCTACAAAAAATGTATGATATATTGTGATGTAGCTTTAAAGAAAGACATCTTATTATACTATGGACTTTGATAGATACTTCAACAAAGGATTTCAATGCAAGGATAATAAGTTGGTCAAGCAACAAGGAGGATTTGGATAGCAATCCATTATGGCTGGTAGAATAGGAAAATCAACAATGAAAAATGATCAAAGGATAAATGATCCATTAATCATTTTGGTGGAAAACTATTGAACCTGTGTGGCATATATAGACTAGTTATCTATAATGGTATGAGTATGTGGAAGAAATATGAAAGTATACATGCAAAACATATAATGGCACAAGTGTTTTTCACTATATTATTTGCTAAGAAACCATGATAGATAAAATAATAAAAGTAGATATTGAAGACTTCCCAACATAATTAAAAATATTACATTTCAATGTGTATAATTTGTCATGGCAAGAAAGTAATTGAAAAACAAAAAAAATATATCCCAATTAACAATATTTAGTAAAGTAAAATATCCTCGTGACCCAAGAGATTTTTTTAATCTTCAACTAAAATAAATAATACAAAATGAGGAAGAAGAAATAAGAGAGAAATAAATCAAGAGTCATGATTTAACATGTATAATTCAAGAGGTATTAAAAGGGTGCAAAATTTCTAAAGATAGAAAAGAGAAAAAAAAATAGTTTTCTAGTAGATACATTGTACGATGAAGAAGTAAAGCAACAAGGATATCTTTGAAAGAATCAAACAAATATGTGAAAAGAAAGAATTGTACAAATAGATGGAAAAAGCAAAAAAATAGGATTTTGAGTTCAAGATGAGAACTAATTTATTTAAAGAATAATAATCAAAATATATTTCGGAAGGAACTTCAAAAAGCAAATAGAAATTATAGTGAGAACAATAAAATGGCTAGAAAATGCAAATCAATTGTACAAATATGAACAAGTAAAAGAGACCCCTTCCATAGTAAATGCAACTAAAACTTTATTCACCTTAAGGGAAGTTAAGGCACTAAAAAGTTGTGAATAGTTAATACTTTGTGATGTGGATGGACTATAGGTAAAATACTTAAATTGGGGAGGAGAGAACTTATTCCCACACATCAAGAGGATATTTTCAAGGGATTGGATAATAAGTCTAGCAATGCCTTTCTTCAAGAGTGGATATATAAACAATATTCAAATTACCAAACCATTATAATTAATCCCTTAGTTATAAAGTTGTTTAGAAGCATGGTTGAGAGTAGAATTAATAAGCGGGTAGATAAAAAAGGAAAGAGGGTAAAAGAACAAATAAGTTTTAGATAAAAACAATCAACAATAAACTTTGACATCACTTTGATACATTATCAAAAAATATAGAATGAAAAAGGAGAAGTCTATTGTTCTTTTATGGGCTTCAGGAAAGCTTTTGATGTAGTGCCTAGAAGTAAACTATGGAATAGAATGGAGGACCTAAGCATACCAAAATAATATAGAGCATAAATTCATGACTATATAAGGAGTTCCAAACTAGAATCATAACTTAAATAGGCATTTCATAATGCTTTAGAAGTGTTATAGGGGTTAAATAAGGATGTTTACTATTTTATACCTTATTTGGGTTACACATTAACAAATTAGAAGAATGACTAAATTTTAAAGGAAGGGATGGTGTTAATAAGGTAGGCATGCAAGCAAATATTAGCAAAACCAAGATAGTGATATTATTCAATAAAATAAAAAGACAGATACATTTTTATTTTGAAGGGGGTCTCCTAGAAGAAGTAATAAAATATAAAGATATTAAGTTAGACTTCACTAATAAGATTATATGAGAATTATGTATAAGTAAGAGAAATTTGGGAGGATAGACTGAGATTTTTTAATACAAAATAGAATTAGAAAGGTTGAACTATAGTGTCAAATTTCACATCAATTTCCAAAAGCGAATGGAAGCAAAACATTACCCAATATTGCTTAACAAAAGGAATACATAGAGTGAAAAAGGACATAAAATATAATGGGATGTCCATAGATACCAATAAACTCACTAAAATAGAATCAAAATTGCACTCTAACCGATGGAAAAAATATTGGTATGAAGGTATTTTTATACCTAAATATATGATGCATTTAGGTCAAGGTCATGAGACTGGCCCTCAGGAATAAAAAATTTCCAAAAATTATAAAAGTACCTTTTACAAGGTTTATTTGGTCCCAAAGAGTAAATAAAACAAATACAAAAACAAATAGTTGGTTGTGTTCTTAAGAGAAGATTAATAACCATATATTACAACATCCCCTCTTAAGTTGAATAGGAGACACAAAGAGAGACTCTTGCTTTGCATCCCCTCTTAATGGATAGTTTCCAACTTCAAGAAGCTCCCACATACACACAAAAGTGACATCGAGCATTACCTTGGTCAAGATATTCACTACCTACTTTGATTGAAGGTACAAACACCAGATCTAGCATCCCACAAGCCTAAATCAATCTCAAAAAGTGCATCCATATCGCTATATGTTTTTTCTATTGATGGAATACTAGAGTATAGACAAGATGGATAGTGCTCTAATTTTCACATTGAAGGGTGAGTAGAAAGCTTTAAGGAATGCCAATTTCATCCAAAATCATGAGCATCCACCTAATATGCTTAGCTACCTCATTGACAACATAATATTCAGCCTTCAAGGAGGATTGAGAAATTGTGGATTGGCATCTAAAACACCACAAAACTAGGTGATATCATAAGTAGAACATAAAGCCCATGGTGGATTGTAACTTATCCAAGTTGCATGGC
The DNA here is from genome assembly GCA_028583015.1 of Wollemia nobilis. Classification (NCBI taxonomy): domain Eukaryota; kingdom Viridiplantae; phylum Streptophyta; class Pinopsida; order Araucariales; family Araucariaceae; genus Wollemia; species Wollemia nobilis. The sequence continues at coordinate 16,106,761 of JAQPPZ010016723.1, forward strand.
CAATCAACATCTAAAAAAACTATCAAAATTAGAAGGAAGCTAATTGAATAGTGAATGTCAGTCTAATAAATACCTTTTATGTATCTAATAATCCTCTCAAATATCGTTTAGTGACTCTCCTAGGATGCCTACATGTATCTAGAATAATAGCTAACAACAAAGGCTATATTGGGTCTAGTGTGAGCAAGCTAGATAATTCCTCCAATAGAAGACTGATACAATGTGGCATCAACTAAATATATGGTACAATCAACCTGAAGTTTTAGACTTGAGGTAAAAGGGGTCTAAGCAAGATTAGAATTCATCCTAAACCACTAAATAAGATCCAAATAATACTTGGATTAAGAAATAGTGATATCAAATTTTATTTAATTGGAACACCCCAATTCTAACCAACTAGAGAGAGAGAGTAATTTTTTTTTATAGCCAAGTAATAATATTAGTCAAGGTTCACTAAATATGTTTCTATTTTGACTAGAGTAAAAAAGCCATTACCACATTTAAGATCTTGTTTTTCTAGATGGCTCTCGAGTGGACATAAGTGGCCAAACTCCCATAGATTTTAGGGTTTACTTTTATATACATATATGATATAAATAATTTGCAAATGGTCTCCCCATATTTATTACATTCTCTATGAATGTAATACAACTCAACCATAGCGTTGGGATTATCCCTTCTCAATCATTAGAGAAGGGGATGCCAATCACCTCTCCAAATATAAGTTGATCTATGTTGGTGTGTTTAGGCATAATATCTTTAAGTTTAGTCATTGCACCTCCACAGTGGAATTACTAATGCTTCATTGCTTAATTACCCCATATCTATGACTAATTAACTAAGGTTATTATCACTCCACGTGATAATTTTACATGGACACCCAAAAATTCTCGTTCAGGGTGCCATCACTTAGCTCAGTTGCATATGGGTTCTTAACATCCACAGTAGGAAGTAAGATTCAAGCTACTCCACTTAGAATCTTATCCATAAACTTCTTATCTTCAGATAACATCCGAGTTTTCCACTATAGATGTTCCCATTGCAAAACATCCTCAGGTGTTGCCTTTTCAAAACTTCCTCAGGTTGGATTCATCCTAAAGGGTTCTACATGGTTACTTAAATCATATCCTTTCCAACCCTTTCATGACCCAAACCATAACATCTAAAAACATTCACCTTAACTCTCTCACTCTATATTAATCAAAAGTAAAACATGCTCACTTTGTTTTTATAAGAAAAATACTTAAAACATTCTAAATACCTATTATTTAGATCATTAAACATATTAATTAAGTATATTCTTCCAGTGAGCAATAACTTATTTTGCAAACCAATTCATAACCACTTTTCATTTATTTTATCAAAACACATAATCATCCCATGGGGTTTATATTAAGAATAACTATAATTTAATTATTTCAAAATGAACTATAAAGAACAATAATAAATACTTATAACATCAATTATTCAAGTCCTTTAATAATAAAAAAACTTATTACAAAGCCTTTAGTAACAATATATCTGAATATACATTTCATCAAACCATGACTAGCATTATAAATTCTTCCTACAATACATCTCTTTTAATAAGAGATTCCAATTACAATTCATTAACAATATAAAACCATGGTAAATCCAAGATAAATTTCCATCCATCCATATCATTGTATTCTAACTTTCCTTGTGATCCATTGAGAGGTAGTTGGAGTAAGGGATCAATATAACCCCTTAATATGATAATGCACCTTAAATGCCCTTTCACATACAATGCATCTAGTAAAAGCTTATAGAAAGTAAACAAACCGTTTTACATTTCTACAGTATTTATCCATTACATTAAGTATACATATAGAAATGACACCTATACATGAATCTTCAATTAGCATTCTCTAAACTAAGGACACTTGTGCATACCTTACATATAAGATACTTGTGCACATATACACACATCACACTTGCACACTTATTCACATGACACTTGTGCATATCTTACACATTATCACATTACATAAAATGTTTGCTCACACTCTAATATAAGATTCAATCCTAGTCTAATATTTACAGGGTGTAACATGAAGGTACCATGGGGGCACATTAGCATGTACCAAATAATGTAATACTCTCCAACACTTCTAAATTCTTTATACCTTCGAGAGGACTGAGACAGGGATGTCCTTTATCCCCTTTACTTTTTTTTTTGTTGTTGAAGGATTGAGTAGAGCTATTTTGGATGCAAAGAGGGTAGGATCCATGTCTAGGATCAAAGTGGGGGTCCTTTATTTATCTCATTTATTATTTGTTGATGATGTATTGTTGTTCACTAATGGTGGTTTAAGGAAAGCTATAAAGTTGAAGGAAATCATTGACACTTATAGTATTGCTACCAGTATGGAGATTAATTTTCAAAAATCCTTTATTTGCTTTAATGGTCTAGAGTAGGAGACTAAACAAGGTCTAATCAAACATTTTTCTTTTAATATCTTAGATTTCCAGGAAGGCTTTAAGTTTGAGGTATTGTACTAAAACCAAATAGTTATAGGAAGAGAGACTAGGGATGGATTTTAGAGAATATTGAAGTTAGGATTAACCATTGGTGTAATAGATGGTTGTTTATTGGTAGGAGATTAACACTTTTAAATTTTGTTCTCAAGGCAATTTATGTGTTTTGACACTCCTTGGACTTCATTCCTAAAGGAGTTCTAGAGAAAATAAGAAAACACTACTTTAGATTTCTTTGGACTGGATGCAAGGAACATGAAGGCATTCCTTTAGTTAAGTGGCAGAGTATTGCTAGACCAAAGGAGGAAGGTCGCTAGGGACTAAAAAGTATCCATCATTTTTATTCTTCTTTGGAAGGAAATAACTTATGGAGGATTCTAACTAGAGAAGGATTAAGGAATAAGATTATTAAACATAAGTATATTTGTCTAGGGGTCTTTATGGATTGGATGAAAAATTAAAAAAAAACATAAAAAGTGTTTCCATTCAATAGAAGGTGCTAATACAGGCCTTTCCTATGATTGGAAAATATTTGTCTTGGAAAGTGGGCAATTATGAACAAGTTAGGATAGGGGTTGATTCTATTTTGGGTTGTGGAGAAAACATTTTGTTGCTAGACGCTATGATAGATTCTTTACAAGACGAGTTTTTACTTTCTTCATTAGGTGAAATTAGATTCTTATGGTATTTGGATCCAAGGTTGGAAATAGCCTTAGGTATTAGGTATTTTTAGTGAGCAGGTTGCTTTGTGGAAGGCTTACACTAATAGTCTTAATAAGAGTCATATAAAGTTGAGAGATGAACCATATACTATTGCTTGGGCATACAACAAATCTGGGGGTCAATATACGACTAGAATTGGCTACAAAGCAATTTTTTACCCTTATCCTCAAGGGCTTGCTTGGTGGTGGAAGAAAATTTACAAATTATCGATCCTAAAAAAGATAATTATTTTCATGTGGTTAGATTTGAGAAATAAGGCTTTGACTTGGGAAATTTTATAGAGGAGTAGACAAGATCCAAGTATTTGTATGATGTGTCATTCAGAGGAGAAAATCATCACATATTTATTAATAAAATACCCTTTTTTCTCAATAGGTTTGGTCAGAAGCTGAATAGATAACTGGAGTTCAAAATATTTGGGAAGGAGAAACAATGGCAGTATGCTTAAGTCAATGATTTTTGAAAAAATAGTTGAAGCAATTTTTTTCTTTACCATGTCTTATATGTTGGGGTATATGGTTGGCATGTAATGCAATTATTTTTTAAGGGAATTTTACATCTCATTTTTAGGTCATATTTTAGGTGAATACTTTGGTCTCTATCAACAAAGAGCCTTGCAAACATAAGAAACCTCGACAAGTATACAATTTTTTCATTGAAAAGTCTCAACCATGGGGGATTGTTTATGGGGCTAGTCAGAGACAATAAATTTTTAGTAGTGTGGGAGGCATTTTGTACTTATCATATGCCCACTATATCAAATTTAAAGTAGGTCTTGGGATGGGTTCCAACAATTTTATTGAATTTTAGGCATTGAGATTACTAATGAAGTGTGCTTCGAAGAGAAATGTTAAAAAATTATATTTTTTTGTAGATTCTACTTTGGTCATCAACTCAATGAATACATCTCCTCAATTACAAAATTATCTGCTCAGAAAAATGAGAGATAAACTGCTAGAGGTAATTTCCTTTTTAGAAAATATCTCTTTTACTCATTTTTACAAGGAATTAAATCAAGATGCAGATAGGTTAGCAAAAGATGGTCAAGAGGTTCCACAAGGTTTCTTGCAAGTGGAAGAGATCAAGGATGGAGTTTTATGTTTCACTCACATATCATCCCCCTAGTTTCTATGCTAGCTTTGGGTTTTACTATGGGTCTTTCCTTTAATTAGAGCTTTATGGTAGATTTTAATTGTTTCTTTTCAATCTGTTGTTTTCTTCTTTTTGCTAGTTGTTTATACTCTAGCTATGGATATTGAGGTTATTTTAATGATTATGTATTAATATATAGTAATATTTATCTTTATTATCCCCATGTTATTTTGAAGATGGGGTTTCCTGTCTTATATGATAACTATAATTTTACTTTAATTTCTAGTAATTTGTTTTATCTAGGTTTTTGTTTGTGCCAAGACACCTAAGAAGTGTAATTTTTTTCATTATTGAAATAAAATTACAAATTTTTCTTGCAAACAAAATATATTAATCAATATTTACATAAATGATGAGATATAATTATATTGTATTCAACCACATGAAGTAAATTTTGATATATTAATATAATGCTTACATAAAAATTGTATAACTTTTAATGTATAGTATACCACTATTGAATTATATACTTGTTAAGAAATAGTCCACTAAAGTAAAATAAAAATTAAAGTAGTTTTTAACATAAAGGCTATAGTCCATATGATATGGATATTGTTTGCCTAATATATGGTTATCCCAAACTGTGTTCTAGCTACCAAATCATGGTGTACAACCCTACCCCCCTTAGGAATCAAACTTTAAATTTCTATATAGAGTTCCAAAGTCTCCACCATTAGGTTACTCGGGCTATACTAGTATTTTAAATGTAACATTGAGACCCTTGAAAAAAAACCATTTATAAAGGAATATATCAACAACAAGGAATATAGGCAAGAAGGAAGAGGTGGCTAAAACACAAATTAATATATAAGAAAAGTGAAAACAAATAAAGATATCATAGATTAACAAATATAATTATCAAAGGGGTAAGGGACTATGGAGAGGTTGAAGATACATTTAAATTTAGAAGACACTTCCTCAAACACAAGATTTAGTGGGAAGGATAATTTTTCTAAGCAAGGAAGCTTAGAAAAAGAAGAAGAGGAAGGCGTAGACCTATCAAAGTTAACATCATTAAAATAGAGGACAATAACTAGATTTTAATAAATAGTTTTTTTTCAAAGATTAACAATTTTTCTTAGATGAGGACTTAACTCCAATATAATAAGAGGAGAGAAAGAGAGAAATTAGAAAAAGTAATAACAAGAAGGAATGAAGGTAAATGGGCATGGTTAAAAAATAAAAAAGCTTCCATTACAATTCAATATTCTTGAGATACACATATTTAATAAGAGGGAAGTTAGACAAAGTAAAGTTAATGAGAAATGAAAGTAAATGAGAATAGGTGAAAATGGAAAGACTTGAACTTTTAGGCAAAGGTTTTAAAATGAATAAGGAATTGTCTCCCCCAAAGAGTAGTTAAATATGGTATGTTGGAATTGTAAAGGCTACCCTTGGAGGAGAGGACTTAGATTAGAGCTTGTAGTAGAAGGAAGAGATATAAGAAAAACATGGCAATAATAGGTGTAAGATCCCAATTTTTGAGTGATATAGAAATATCATAATATGGAATGAAACAATAAGAAATGATAAGGTATATGGAGTGTTGTGTCCACTTCACAACGACCCCAAGATTGGGAACCCACTGAATTTTTGAAGCTTTTGATGTTTTTTTTTGAAGGGTTGACATCATTCAATTGGTTGTTATTTTGTTTTGTTGATCTTCTTTTGAAAATCTCAAGATTTGATAATTGTGATTTTAAATGTTTTAATTTAAAAAAACTTTTAATTTTAATGTTTAAAATAAATAATTTAAAATTATTAAATAAAATACTTTAGAGTATAATTTTAATGTTTTAAATTATTCATTTTAAAATTTTAATTAAAATATTTAAAGTTCATTTTGAAAGTTTTTGTTTCAAAGTGTATTGTAAATGTTTTAATTAAAATATATATTTTTTTGGTAAATAAAAGTCATCATTAATTACCAGGTTTTGCAGGTTAACCCAAAACCTAATACAAAATCTAGCCTTATGCTGATATTACGGATCCTGGTCATCCTTAGAACATTCTTTTCAAAAATTGTGTTGGTTATCCTACAACACCTTACACTTACTGTAGAAAGACAGTTCAACATGATAATTAACATTACTTACAACGATAGCCATTTGAGTTGACTTAGAGAAAAAATTGTATGCTTATCATGAAAAACTTGGGGAAAAAGCACCCTTCCACCTTTCTCCTTAATCAGTAGTGTGCTTTTCATGTCTAAGAATATCTTCCACTTCACGTGGTACCCCTTGTGTCCACATCATAAAACTTCCCGCATCAATACCCACATTGGCTAATTTATCAGTCGCTTTGTTGGCCTCATGAAACACATGGCGAATCCTCATGTCCCGTCTTACCGTAAAAAGGATCTCTGCCTCATGGATGACGACCTCAATCCTCCATGGAGGTTTTCTGCCATTGGTTAACAGGTTGATGATATTCATGGAATCACCTTCAATCATCAAATTTCCATGAGTCTCCTGGGCAAATTTTAACCCTCTCAAAAGGGCTATAGCTTTCTCCTCATTATTAGTTCTAATTTCCAATGGTTCATCGAAGGCCTTAACCAGGTTTTCTTGATGATCTTTGATTACTCCTCCAGCTCCTGCTCTTCTCGGGTTCTCCTTAGCTACATCATCAAAGTTCAATTTGAACCAACCCCTAGGGGGTGGCTCCCAAGAGACCCCATTTCTGGGATTGGGTAGAGGGATGAAAGGCTTTTCCTCAATACCTAAGGCTAAAGCAATTTGTCTTTCTTGGGGAGGGATTATACGGTTCTCCTTAGCAAGGATACTAATGTTTTCTTTCGCAAAGGCAAGGATTCTATTGAGGATTGTTTTAAGGCTATGACTGGTGTCCTTAAAAGCTCTATGATTCATTTCTAACCATATTTGCCATAGGAAATGGTGCCAAAAGATTTTCCAAAGGTACTTAAGTTTTAGACTAACAAAGGGTTGAGGCCATTGTTGGAACACTTCAAAAACTAAAGTCGACTTGACCCACGAGATCCTAAAAGCCTAGAAAAGTTTGTCAAGGATGGACGCTACCACCGGATACTCTAGGAACAAATGTTGGGTTGAATCCCACCTAACCCTGCACATATGACAACGGTTAGAAATAACCATACCCTTGGTCAACATATTATCCATGGTAAGAATTTTTCCTTGGATCACTAGCCATGAGAAAAAATATATTTTAGGGATTAAACCCTTGTTCCAGACCAAATTTGGTTGAAATTGTTGGTCTTCATTGTTGAGGAGCAATTTATAGGCGGATTTGACCATAAAATCTCCACTTTTAGTCTCGGCCCAAGCAATGTGATCCTCATCTTCTCCAGAGGGAAAAATTTGCTATATCAAAATATTATGAAGTTCTTCGGACTTAGCTTCAAAACCTTGTACTCTGATGTATTTCCACCTAGGGGTGTTCATATCCTGCCAGATATAATCAGCCACCCTTTGGCCAATCTGCTACTCTATGTGTTCCTGGATCCTAGCCAATTGGGGATTCTGGGATAATTCCTCAGTTCTTGCCCACCAGTATTTCCAAAAATTTATCATTTACCCATTTCCAAGGATCCATCTAATCTCTCTCTTGACTAGATATCTTCTTGTTAGGATTGCCTTCCATAAAGTTGACCCCTTACTCACCAAATTATCATTGAGGAAATTCGATCCTTGGAGGTATTTCCTCCTATCTATGGTCGTCCATTCATTTTCGACCTTGGTTAATAGTCGCCATGCTTATTTGGCTACCAGAGCTATGTTGAGATTAGCAACTCTCCTTAGTCCTAGCCCCCCTTGTACCTTAATTAAAATATTTAAAGTATATAATTTTAATGTTTTAAAACATTAATTTTAAATTTTAATTAAAATATATATATTTTAAATATTTTTATTTCAAAGTGTATTGTAAATGTTTTAGTTAAAATTTTTAAAATTATATAATTTTAATGTTTTAAAACATTCATTTTAAAGTTTAATTAAAATATTTAAAGTTCATTTTGAATGTTTTTTTTTTTTTTTGATGAGGAACCTTTTATATACAACATATCCGCAACATGTGAGGGGAAATATTTGAACCTGGGCCTCTCGATAACTGGAGAGTTTTAACTACCCACTTGCTTTCCAACTCCTCTACATGAGCGGATATTTTGAATGTTTTATTTCAAAGTGTATTGTAAATGTTTTAATTAAAATATTTAAGGTACATTATTATAAAAAGTTTTGTGTTGGTTTTGCAGGTTTTCAACATAATGTAGAAAGGAATGAACGAACAAAGGAGCAGAAAGCAAAGAGAATGATATGGTTATAAAATTTGTTTTAAATTATAGAACGGAATGAATGAATAGAATGTTAAATTATAAATAGACCATTGGAAACCAAGAAAAGGGGTCAGACAGATTGGAAAGATAATATCAGGAGAGAAGATATATTGGAGAATTGAAGAATAAATTTGATGCATGGAAGGATGTCATCCATTGTTATAGAGTTCAGGTTTTCTGAAGTCTAATGTTTTAATTGAAATATCAATCACATTTGACCTTATTGTTTTATTTAATAAAAATTGCGCATGCAGATGGTGATTTTATTAAATAATTTAATATGTCATTCATTTCATTACCCTAGAAGATTGCATCTATTTTACTATTGATAGTGAGAATGCAAATTGCAATAGAGTAGGTTAATATTTTTCAGGAAATTTTACGCAAGGTTGACAATTTTCATTTTAGTAATCTATCTGTCTGTTCTAATTTTTTGCACATTTTATTTTTATTTTCCTAACCCTAATATTTTTTGTTTTATTTAATTTCATTTCACATATAAAGAAAAAAACTCCTTATAGGGTTGCCTTGGTTTGAGAGACCACGACCAGGGGGTTCTACATCATCAAAGCCACCCGCCCGAGAGTCGTGCCCAACTGCCCACACCAACATTATCAATTGGATTTTGGGTACCCAATTCAACTTTTTGGTAGGGTGGAGATTCGAACTCGGGACCTCCCTTGGAGGATTTCCCTCTCCTCTCCAACTCACCTACAACACCTGGGTAATAAAAACCCTAATATTTAATATAAAGTTTTCAATATTATATTAGGGTAAATGTTATTTCATTTATTAAACTCATTTATTAAACTCTCGGTATTTCATATTCTAAAATCAACATTGGAGTTTAATTAATTAAATGAAAAAATCCAAAACCCTAAGTTCATGCAAAGTTTCAATTTGATATTAGGGTAAATGTTATTTCATTTATTAAACTCTCGGTATTTCATATTCTAAAATCAATATTAGAGTTTAATTAATTAAATGGAAAATCAAAACCCTAAGTTCATGCAAAGTTTAAATTTGATATTAGGGTAAATTAAACTCTCGAAATTTCATATTCTGAAATAAACATTAGAGTTTAATTAATTAAAATTTTCAAATAATTATAAAGTTCCAACATTAATTATTTGAATAATTTAATTTAAATCATTTTCCTAAGGTTTAATTCAAATATTTGCATTTCATAAAGTTTATTGGCAATATTTGATTTTTAATCTTACATGTGACGAATTAATTCCATGACCAATCAATAACATAACATGATAAAATATTACCAAATAGGCCCCTTGTTAAGGTATTCTAAGCACTTATTTTAACGCATTTTCATGACATTTAAACACATTAAGTGAAAGGAACTTTGGAGAATTTTATATTTCTTTGCAAGAGAGGGTTTTCTAACCAAAATCCTCACCGTGAGTGTAATTTCACAACTAGGCAAAATTACCCCTCAACATTGAGGAATCATTTATATTGAGAAACTATGGGCTAGAAACATTCAGTTAGGGAAAGAAGACCCAAATAAATAAGATATTTGGATTAAAATAATGTAAAATAAAAGAACTATTAAAATTGCAGATTGTTACTTTACTCCATAGACATCAAAAGCCTACAAAAAAATGTATGATAGATTGTGATGTAGCTTTATAGAAATACATCTTATTATACTATGGACTTGGAGAGATACTTCAACAAAGGATTTCAATGCAAGGATAATAAGTTTGTAAAGCAACAAGGAGGATTTGGATAGCAATCCATTATGGCTAGTAGAATAGGAAAATCAACAATGAAAAAAATGATCAAAGGATAAAATGTCCATTAATCATTTTGGTGGAAAACTATTGAACCTGTGTGGAATATATAGACTAGTTATCTACAATGGTATGAGTATGTGGAAGAAATATGAAAGTGTACACGTAAAACATATAATGGCACAAGTGTTGTTCACTATATATTATTTGTTCAGAAATCATGATAGAGAAAATAATGAAAGTAGATATTGAAGACTTCCCAACATAATTAAAAAAATTGCATTTCAATGTGCATAATTTGTCATGGCAAGAAAGTAATTGATAAACAAAAAAACTATATCCCAATTAACAATATTTAGTAAAGTAAAATATCCTCATGACCCAAAAGAATTGTTTAATCTTCAATGAATTACTAAAATAAATAATACAAAAGGAGGAAGAAGAAGTAAGAGAGAAATGAATCAAGAGCTACGATTTGACATGTATAATTCAAGAGGCATTAAAAGGGTGCAAAAGGTCTAAACTTAGAAAAGAGAAAAAAATAGTTTTCTAGCAGATACATTGTACGATGAAGAAGTAAATCAACAAGGATACCTTTGAAAGAATCAAACAAATATGAGGAAAAGAAAATTTTGTACAAATAGATGGAAAAATGAAAAAAAGAATTTTGTGAGTTCAAGATGAGAAGAACTAATTTATTTAAATAATAATAATCAAAATCTATTTGGGAAGTAACTTCAACAATAAACAAATAGAAATTATAATGAGAAAATCCAATGGCTAGAAAATGTAAAGCAATTGTACAAACGTGAACAAGAAAAAGAGACCCCTTCCATAGTCAACACAACTAAAACTTTATTCACCTTAAGGGAAGTTAAGGCACTAAAAAGTTGTGAATAGTTAATACTTTGTGATGTGGATACGTAAATTAATGAGGAGAGAACTTATTCCCACACATCAAGAGGATATTTGCAAGGGATTGGACAATAATCTAGGAATACCTTTCTTCAAGAGTGGATATATAAACAATCCTTCAAATTACCAAACCATTATAATCAATCCCTTAGTTATAAAGTTGTTTATAAGCATGGTTGAGAGTATAATTAATAAGTGGGTAGAATAACAAGGAAAGAGGGTAAAAGAAAAAACAAGTTTTAGACCAAAACACTCAACAATAAACTATGAAATCACTTTGAGACATTATTAACAGTATACAATAAAAAAAGGAGAAGCCTATTGTTCTTTTATGGGCTTCAAGAAAGCTTTTGATGTAGTGCCTAGAAGTAAACTATTGAATAGAATAGAGGACCTAGGCATACCAAAATAATATAGAGCATAAGTTCATGACTATATAAGGAGGTCCAAACTAAAATCAAAACTTAAATAGGCCTTTCATAATGCTTTAGAAGCGACATAGGGGTTAAATAAGGATGCCTACTATTTTCTACCTTATTTGGGTTACATATTAACAAATTAGAAGAATGACTAAATTTGAAAGGAGGGGATGGTGTTAATAAGATAGGCATGCAAGAAAATATTAGCAAAACCAAGATAGTGATCTAATTCAACAAAATAAAAAGAATTAGTTAAATTTTTATTTTGAAGGGGTCTCCTAGAAGAAGTAATAAAATATAAAAATTGTTGAGCAAGGTGTAGAAACAGTATTGTCATTGTTGTCAACATAGATAGATAGATCAATTGATGATGTAGTGGATAGGAGTTCAGAGGTCAGTCAGAGCATGTACAGTAAATTTCCAAGAAGACAAAAGTGGCCCAATTTCAAAAGATCAAAGAAAAAGGCAAGTAAGAAAATTATCGCGATATCATGACAAGAAAACTGTCATGATTTCGTGACATGTAGGAGGAAAAGAAGCCAAATAGCAAAACTGTCGCGATTTCACGACATATCGAAGGAGAGAGAAAATGTGAGAAAAACTATCATGATTTCGTGACATGTTGGAAGCAAAGAAGACAAGAAGAAAAATTTTCGTGATTTCATGACATGTTTGGAAAGAAGGCACAGACAAAGAAAACTATCACGATTTCGCGACATGTTTGGAAAGAAGGCGCAGGCAAAGAAAACTATGCGATTTTGCGACATGTTTGGAAAGAAGGCGCAAGCAAAGAAAACTGTCATGATTTCATGACATGTTTGAGAGAAAGAGCTTGCAAGGAAAAGTGTCGTGATTTCACGACAATTTGCAAGAAGGATGGTACGGACGAAAAAGTGTCGAGAGAAAGAGAGAAAGAGCTAGCAAAGAAAAAGTGCAATTTCGTGACAGGTTCGAGAGAAAGAGCTAGCAAAGAAAAAGTGTCACGATTTAGTGACATGTCAGGTTTTCGTGATCCGATGTCAAGAGAAAGCGCTAAGGAGAAAAAGTGTCGAGATTTTGCGACATATTGCAGGAGAGAGAAGGCAAGATAAAAAGTGTCGCGATTTCGCGACATATTGCATAAGGAAAAGCTTGAAGAGAAAAAGTGTCACGATATCATGACATGTCACGTTTTCGCAACCTGAAGAGAAGAGAAGAGCTAAGGAGAAAATATGTCACGATTTCATGACATGTCGCATTTTCGTGACAGCAGTAGAGAGGAAGGCTCCGAAGGATGAAGTGTCACGATTTCACGACAGAAGCAAAACAAAAGAGCAAGGAAGTGGAAGCTTCATGATTTTGTGACAAAGTCAAGGAGGAAGTGCAAGGCAGTGAAAGTGTCACGATTTTGTGACATGTTCCGATTTCGCTGGTGCATGCGAAAAAGAAGTGCAAGGCAGCGAAAGTGTCACGATTTTGCGACATGTTCCATTTTTGTTGGTGCATGTGGAAAAGAAGTACAAGGCAGCAAAAGTGTCACGATTTTGTGACATGTTCTATTTTCACTGGTGCATATTTTCACTGGTGCATGCGAAAGAGAAGTGCAAGGAAGCGAAAAGTGTCACGATTTCATGACATGTTCCATTTTCGCGGGTGCATGCAAAGAGAAGTGCAAGGAAGCAAAAAGTGTTGCGATTTCACGACATGTTTCATTTTTGCGGGTGCATGCAAAGAGAAGTGCAAGGAAGCAAAAAGTGTCACGATTTTGCGACATGTCACATTTTCATGGGTGCATGCCAAGTAGAGTGTACAAAGGCAAAAAGTGTCATGATTTCGTGACATGTGTTTTTGCGCATGCAGGCCGAGAAGAAGACAAAAGGCTGTCAGAGCGATAGTTCTTCTGTCAGAGCTGTAAGAGAACAGTAAAGACTGTCAGAACCGTAAATAAGCATTAATACTATCAGAGACATAAATAAGTAGGTAAGACGATCAAAATCATAAATGAGAAGATAAATCTGTAAGAACGACGAATTTACTAACAGAGCACTGAGAAGTCTATCAGAGCCATAAAGTGTGCAGTTAAGACTGTCAGAGGCATAAGTAATCATTTAAGAGCATAGTATGCAAAGCTGTAAGAATGTTTTCATGTACAAAAATTTAGGGTTAGGGTTGAGCTCTACACATGGCAAGAGTGTTGTGATTTGTTGGATAAAAGGAAAAAGGGGTTGTGAAAATAAAACAGAGAGTATTGTGCTAAGAAAAATATAGAAGAGAGTGTTGTAAGAGAGAATAGCAGAGCTATAAGTAAATGCAGTTCTTGTTAAAGGGAATTAGACCAGTGAGGGTCTAGTATAAGAGAAGGCATTTTTATGTCATAAAATCTATTCAAAACTGAAGTCCAAGTTGGTGCTTGGCATTAGGGGGTTGGTGCTCCTTTCTGTTGGTGCAAATAAATTGTTTGTAAAGTTGGTGCTTTGCAAAGGCTGGATTTGGATGGGAGTCCAAGCAGTCTAATTTTTGAGGAGTAGCCAAATTTGGTGAACCTCGTTAAATTATGTGTTGTGGAATGCTCTCTTGTTTATTTGCTTTATCTATTTTTAAGTTCTCTCTGCTTAAGTTTTAAAGTGCTATAGATCTGTATTTAAATTGCTACACTGATTCACCCCCCCTCTCAGTGTCATTGTGAGAATATCAATTGGTATTAGAGCGAGGTTCCTGAACAATCTTAATCAGCTAAGGTGATATTGAAAGAATCACAATGGTTGGTGGTGAAAGATTTTCATCCAACAAAGCTCCTTTGTTCGATGGAACTAATTACTCTTTCTGGAGACTCAGGATGCAGACTTATCTGTGTGCTTTGGGTTATGAAATTTTGGAGTCAGTAGATAGTGGGTACACAATATCCTCTACTCCTCCAACAGATGCTACTGAGAAGAAAAAGTTTGAGAATAACTCTAAAGCAAAGAATGCTATAATGTGTGGGTTAGTAGACAGTGAACTGATAAGGATCATGAGTTGTAAAACAACAAAAGACATGTGGGACAAACTATAGAGCATTCATGAAGGAGACAGCAAGATCAAGGAAGCCAAGATTCAAACACATCGAGCTCAGTTCGAAGCATTAAAAATGAATGATGATGAGAACATAGAGGAATATATGCTGAGAGTCAATGGAATCATTAATGCAATTAGAGGACTCGACGAGGAAATAGAAGATGCGGTCATCATAAAAAAGGTACTAAGAACTCTTCACAAAAGGTTTAATTCTAAAGTTTATGCTATAGAAGAAGCTAAAGATCTAAATTCTTTTAGCATGGATGAAATGCATGGTTCTTTAAATGCATATGAAATGAGAATAAGACAAACTAAGCCCTCAGATAGAGAAGCTACTTTTAAAGCACACAAAAATATAAAAGCTAATCAAGAATCTACAGAAGAAGAGTCTTCAGATGAAACAGAAGCAAACTTTGTTAGGAAACTAATAAAGGGGAAATGCAAAACAAGTAGCCAAATTTGCTATCAAACCAGAATGGAAAGAAAAGGAATCTTTGATTGTTCAGACTGCTTTTAAAGCACAGAACAAATCTGCACCATGGATACTTGATAGTGGATGCTCCAGTCACATGACAGGTGACAAGCAAAAATTTGAGAAGTTATAGAATTACGAAGGTGGTTCTGTGAAATTTGGAAATAATGATGGAGCAAAGATAGTTGGTAAAGGATCATTCAAGGTCAGTGACGGAAAGATCAATTCAAAAGAAGTCTTGTTTGTGATTGGTCTGAAGCATAACTTGCTCAGCGTAAGTCAAATCTGTGACAGAGGTCATGAAGTAATTTTTAAGAAACAGGGTTGTGAAGTGAGAAAAACTAACAGTGGGAAGTTGATTGCTACTGGATCAAGGACTTCTAGAAACCTATATACTCTCTCAGAGACTTCAGAAGGAACATGCTTAATTGGACAGAAAGATGAAAATTGGCTGTGGCACAAGAGGCTCGATCATATCAACTTTGACAATTTGGTAAAAATAAGCTCAAAAATGGCAGTAAGAGATATACCCTCCATTGGCAAACCTCTAAATAGTATTTGTGTTTCATGCCAAAAGGGGAAGCAAACTAGATCCACATTTAAATCAAAGGAGTACTTTACCAGCAAACCTTTAGAACTAATACATACTGATTTATGTGGACCCATGAGAACACAAAGTATAAATGGTGACAAATACTTTATGTTGTGCATAGATGACTATTCCAAAATGACCTGGATATTCTTTTTGAAGCAGAAATCTGAAGCTTTTGAAATGTTCAAGACCTTCAAAAACCAAGTTGAGAATGAAACAGGAAAGATGATCAAATTCTTAAGATCAAATAGAGGAGGAGAGTTCATCTCAGAGGATTTTGCAAAATACTGTCAAAAATATGGGATCAAAAGATAGTTTTCAGCAGCAAGGACGCCTCAACAGAATGGTGTTGTAGAAAGAAAGAACAGAACTGTATAGGAAATGGCACGGAAAATGTTGACTGAAAGCAAAATTGTAGACAGATTTTGGAAAGAGGCAGTCCATACTGCAGTTTATATCCAAAACAGTGCATGTTGAGGACACATGAAAGCAAAACCCCTTATGAGCTTTGGTTCAGCAAGAAGGAAACAACAAAATACTTCAAAGTCTTTGGCAGCAAGTGTTACATCAAAAGAACGAAAGATAATCTTGGTAAATTTGAATATAGATCTGATGAAGGTATTTTTGTTGGCTATTCATCAAAAATCAAAGCTTACAAATGCTACAACAAAAGGCTAAAAAAAGTTGTAGACAGTGCCACTGTTAAATTTGATGAAGATAGGAAACAAGTTGTCAGCTGTGAAGAAAACTACCCTATTTATGAAGAAGTTATTGAAGGAGATCAAGAAAAAGAAACATAAGAGAATAAGAAAATTGACCCAGATGATTTAAGTATTGATTCAGAAGTAGAAGAAAATAATAAATTTAAAACAGGAAGCTGGCAGAAAAATCATCCTAGAGAACAAATTATAGGGGACCCCACAGTTGGTGTTAAGACAAGAAGAAGAGTAGTAAGTAACTACTCCCTATTATCCAACATTGAGCCCAAAAATATTGCTAAAGCAAGCACAGATGAAAGTTGGATGAAGGCAATAAATGAAGAACTAGATCAGATTGAGAAAAACAAAACCTGAGAGTTAGTACCACGACCTGTAAATAAAAACATAATCGGTACTAAATGGATTTTTAGAAACAAATTGAATGAAGATGGATAGGTTGTAAGGAATAAAGCAAGATTGGTCTGTAAAGGCTATGCTCAAGTTGAAGGTATTGATTTTGATGAAACTTTTGCACCAGTGGCTAGACTCGAGGCAATCAAATTTTTTTGGCTTTAGCAGTCCACAAGAATTTCAAATTTTATCAGATGGACGTGAAATCAGCATTTCTGAATGGAAATCTTGAAGAAGAAGTTTATATTGAGCAACCAGATGGTTTTCAACTCGGTGATAATCCCAACTTTGTTTGCAAGTTGAAGAAAGCTTTGTATGGCTTGAAATAGGCACCCAGAGCATGGTATGCAAGACTAGACAACTATCTCACTGAACAAGGGTTCAAGAAAGGTATGGTGGATAGTAACTTGTATGTCAAAACAGACAATGGCCAACTTATTGTCCTTGTTGTTTATGTTGATGATATAATTTTTGGCAGCAACAATGATGATTCATGTAGAGACAGCAAATAAAATGCAAAAAGAATTTGAAATGTCTATGATTGGTGAACTTTCATATTTCCTCGGACTACAAGTTAACCAAAGTGAAAAGGGCATTTTTATTTCTCAAGTTAAATATGTGAAAGAAATGCTGAAAAAGTTCACAATGGAGGATTGTAAACCTGTTAGCACTCCCATGACAACAGGTTGCAAATTGAGCAAGGATGAAAAATCTCCAAATGTAGATCAAACCATGTACAAATCTATGATTGGAAGCCTATTGTATTTAATAGCCACAAGACCAGATATCTTATAGGCAGTATGCATGGTAGCAAGATTTCAGGCTAGTCCCAAAGAGACTCATGTGACAGCTGTGAAGAGGATCTTTAGGTACCTCAAGGGTACTATGGAGTATGGGTTATGGTACCCAAAAGTTAAATACTTCACTCTTTTTGCATATTCTGATGTAGATTTGGCAGGATGTATAGATGACAGAAAGAGTACCAATGGAGGTGCATTCTATCTTGGAGACAGGTTGGTAGCATGGCACAACAAGAAACAAGAATCAGTCTCTCTATCCACAGTAGAGGCAGAATACATTGTAGCAACAACATGTTGTACACAGATTTTATGGATGAGACAAACACTGAAAGATCTTGGTATTAACTTCAAAGAGCCAATTTCAGTTAAATGTGATAATACCAATGCTATTAACATTTCAAAGAATCCGGTTATGCATTCTCGCACCAAACATATTGCAATCCGGTATCACTTTTTGAAGGATAAAGTTGCAGAAGGTGAGGTTAAATTGGATTTTGTTCCAACTACAGAGCAAGTAGCGGATATCTTTACTAAACCGTTGCCCAAGGAAGTTTTTGAATATCTCCGTAGTAAGTTGGGAGTGGTCACACTACCCAAGAACTGACTAGCTTTCGGGAACACATTCTCAGGGGGAGCATTTATATATTTGATTATCAACCCTTTGATATATATTTGTTTGCTCATGTTTGTATTTTTTGCTAGCTGTAATATTGTGTGCCTGAGAATGTTGTGCATGGACTTAGGCGGAGTCTGCAGCAGCCCTTTGGTATTATTATCAAAGGGGGAGAAGAATTATAGGAAATTGCACATGTGTTGCCAACAATTCCAAAGGGGGAGATTGTTGAGCAAGGTGCAAAAATAGTATTGTCATTGTTGTCAACACAGACAGATAGATCAATTGATGATGCAGTGGACAGGAGTTCAGAGGTCAGTCAAAGCATGTATAGTAAATTTCCAAGAAGACAGAAGTGGCCCAGTTTCAAAATATCAAAGAAAAATGCAAGTAAGAAAACTATCGCGATATCGCGACAAGAAAACTATTGCGATTTCGTGACATGTAGGAGGAAAAGAAGCCCTATAGCAAAACTGTTACGATTTCACAACATATCGAAGGAGAGAGAAAATGTGAGAAAAATTGTCGTGATTTCGCGACATGTTGGAAGCAAAGAAAGCAAGAAGAAAAACTATTACGATTTCGCGACATGTTTGGAGAGAAGGCACAGGCAAAGAAAACTGTCGCGATTTCGCGACATGTTTGGAAAGAAGGCGTAGGCAAAGAAAATTGTCATGATTTTGCGACATGTTTGGAAAGAAGGCGCAAGCAAAGAAAACTATCATGATTTTGTGACATGTTTGAGAGAAAGAGCTTGCAAGGAAAAGTGTCACGATTTCACGACAATTTGCAAGAAGGATGGTACGGACGAAAAAGTGTCACGATTTCATGATAGGTTCAAGAGAAATAGCTAGCAAAGAAAAAGTGTCATGATTTCGTGACATGTCGGGTTTTCCCGATATGATGTCAAGAGAAAGCGCTAAGAAGAAAAAGTGTCATGATTTCGTAACATATTGCAGGAGAGAGAAGGCAAGATAAAAAGTGTCACGATTTCACGACATATTGCATAAGGAAAAGCTCGAAGAGAAAAAGTGTCGCGATATCACGACATGTCATGTTTTTGCAACCTGAAGAGAAGAGAAGAGCTAAGGAGAAAATTTGTCGTGATTTCATGACATGTCGCATTTTCACGACAGCAGCAGAGAGGAAGGCTCCGAAGGATGAAGTGTCACAATTTTGGGATAGAAGCAAAACGAAAGAGCAAGGAAGCAAAAGCATCACGATTTTACGACAAAGTCAAGGAGGAAGTGTAAGGCAGCGAAAGTGTCACAATTTCGTGACATGTTTCGATTTCGTTGGTGCATGCGAAAAGAAATGCAAGGCAGTGAAAGTGTCACAATTTTATGACATGTTTCATTTTTGCTGGTGCATGCAGAAAAGAAGTACAAGGCAACGAAAGTGTCACAATTTTGTGACATGTTTCGTTTTCGCTGGTGCATGCGGAAGAGAAGTGCAAGGAAGCAAAAAGTGTCACAATTTCGCGACATGTTCCATTTTCACGGGTGCATGCAAAGAGAAGTGCAAGGAAGTGAAAAGTGTCACAATTTCGTGACATGTTCCGTTTTTGTGGGTGCATGCAAAGAGAAGTGCAAGGAAGCAAAAAGTGTCACGATTTCGTGACATGTCACATTTTCGTGGGTGCATGCCAAGTAGAGTGTACAAAGGCGAAAAGTGTCACGATTTCACGACATGTGTTTTCGCGCATGCAGGCCGAGAAGAAGACAAAAGGCTGTCAGAGCGGCAGTTCTTCTGTCAGAGCTATAAGAGAACAATAAAGGCTGTCAAAACCGTAAATAAGCATTAAGACTGTCAGAGACATAAATAAGCAGGTAAGACAGTCAGAATCGTAAATGAGAAGATAAATTTGTAAGAACGGTAGATTTACTAATAGAGCGTCGAGAAGGATGTCAGAGTCGTAAAGTGTGCAGTTAAGACTGTCAAAGGTGTAAGTAATCATTTAAGAGCATAGTATGCAGAGCCATAAGAATGTTTTTGTGTACAAAAAGTTAGGGTTAGGATTGAGCTCTGCATGTGGCAAGAGTGTTGTGATTTTCTAGATAAAAGGAAAAAGGGGCTATGAAAATAAAACAGAGAGTATTGTGCTGAGAAAAATACAGAAGAGAGTGTTGTAAGAGAGAATAGAAGAGTTGTAAGTAAATGCAGTTCTTGTTAAAGGGAATTAGACCAGTGAGGGTATAGTATAAGAGAAGACATTTTTATGTCATAAAATATGTTTAGAACTGAATTCCAAGTTGGTGCTTGGCATTAGGGGGTTGGTGCTCCTTTCTGTTGGTGCAGATAAATTGTTTGTAAAGTTGGTGCTTTGCAAAGGCTGGATTTGGATGGGAGTCTAAGCAGTCTAATTTTTGAGGAGTAGCAAAATCTGGTGAACCTCATTAAATCATGTGTTGTGGAATGCTCTCTTGTTTATTTGCTTTTATCTATTTTTAAGTTCTCTCTGCTTAAGTTTTAAAGAGCTGTAGATATGTATTTAAATTGCTACATTGATTCACCCCCCCTCTCAGTGTCATTGTGATAATTTCAAAAATATTAGGTTAGACTTCACTAATAAGATTATATAGGAATTATGTATAAGTAAGAGAGCTTTGGAAGGATATAATACGCTTTTTTTAATACAAAATAGAATTATAAAGGTTGAACTATATTGTCAAATTTCACATCAGTTTCCAAAAATGAATGGAATCAAAACATTACCCAATATTGCTTAACAAAAGGAATACATAAAGTGAAAAAATACATCAAATATAATGGGATGTCCATAGATACCAATAACCTCACTAAAATAGAATTAAAATTGCACTCTAACCAATGGAAAAAATATTGGTATGAAGGCATATTTATGGACGAGAAGACCTAATTTTTATCTATGATTCAAATTTGAGCGCTCTTGGTGTTTGAGCAAAAATTTTCAAAATTGAGCACTCTTTTTATTTTTATTTTTAAATTCAAATTGATGTCAAATAGCATTGTTGGTTGTAATGTTGGATCCATCAGTCAATTTCCCTAATTCCCAAGGTAGTTAGTTCTTTGGCTTGGGTAGGAAGCTTCATTTTGATTTTGTTTTTAAATCCTCCAAGTTAAGGTGGGAATGTTGTTTGTTTTGAATCCGTAGGATCTGGCTCAGCTTGGTTTCTAGGTTCTCAAATGTAGGATCGGTATATGTTAGATACAGGATCCAAATCTTAAAATTTGGTTACTTTCAGTTTAGGTAGGGTAGGATCCACCTAAGCTTGGTTTAGTTTATCTGAAGTTTGGTCGCCTTTTCCCTTGGATGGGTCAAACTTTTTTATGTTTTACCTTGGTTTATCTTTGTATTTTTTTATTGCTAGATATTAGGTTTGGGGACCCTTTCAAAACCCCTTTTGTAAAAGGTTTGGGGACCCTTTCAAAACCCATTTTTATACCTAATAAAAAAAATTAACCTTTAGAAATCATTTTTACAATGTTCCTATTAACATCAAAGCAACTAATTACATTTATTGCTTCCAAAAAAAATTCATCAATATCACAAGCTAATATGTATTATTAGCCATGATATTGTCATATGTGTATTACTAATTCTATTAATTTAATATTTCCTTTCTTGGTGGGTTCTTTTACCAAATTCATTCCAACCCATCAACAACGTATAATAATTTTGAATTCTTATCAATAAAACATTTCAATATGGTATACCACCTCTTGTTCTTAGTTAGGAAGTTTTTGATGACTTGTCATCGCTTGCTACTACGAACTTATCCCTTGCTCCAACAAGTTCTCAACCCATGGTATCACATTATTCAAACAAGAAATATGATATGCAACTAAATATGGTTAAGTTCTACCCTGGAGATGTCTTCAGTTAAACTAACCATCATTTCCTTTATTTCCATTTCTCATAACTGGTGGCCAACTTCTTCTTCCATCCATGAGAGCACCTAGTCCTACCACACATAATATTAGTAGTGTCATATATTTATATAATATAACTAAAACAACAAGTGAAATTAATCATCCATAAAGCAATTAATACTAAGCATTGCATCATCACATTTTACACATAATCCATATTATCAAAAAGTCTTGCCAAGGTGGGTCATGACACTCACCAATATGAATTTCCAAAAAATAACGCAAAATACCCAAATTTGTCATCTCAAATGTGGAACCAATTCATGCATTTATGTCCTAAATCAAAGTAGAGAAGTTTTCAATAATGAGAAGGTCATCAACATACACTACATTCACCAAAATTTCCCTATCTTGATGTTTAATGTAAAAATCATGTTTATCTTCATATCATTGAAACCCAAAAGTAAGGAAAATTAATGGATCTTATCATACCATGCACAAGGAGGATTCTTAAGTCCATATAAGGACCTAGTCAAACAAAAAACCAATGGAGTGGATCCCTCAAGATCAAAACTAGGTGGTTGTTACATGTAGATTTCCTCATGAAGCTCACTATGTAGAAAGGAATTCTTTACTTCAATTTGATGTACCTTCCATATATATGAGGCAATAATGGAGAGAATCATCCTCACCATAGATGTAAAACTCTTGGAATACTCCACTCCCTGCTAATGAGATAATCCCTTAGCAATAAGGCATACCTTGTGCTTCTCTGTGTAACCATCCGATGTGTATTTGGTTCTATAGAATCATTCCCTTTTGGAAGAGGGACCAGGTATAAATTTTTATTTTTTATTAGTGCCTCACACTCTATTGACATAGTGTCTTCCCATTTTGGCTTACCCTTAACTTGAGAATATGTGCGAGGATCCTAAGATTGGGCTACCTTTAAAAACAATACTCTAGAAGGAACCTTCTCTTGTTGTTCCAGAGATATAATAGGTTAAGTATTGTTTAGAAGTGTATTAACCCACTTGGGTGTTGGATGAACTAAAGAATCATGTGTATCTTATGCTAACTCAACATTAAAAACTAAATATGAAGAATCTAACTCATTACCACTCACCTCATCATGCAAGACTAAAGTATTATGAACTAATATCTCTTGTTCATCCTACCTTACTCTTAGAGAAGAGGAAACTACCTATGGTGTTGCTTGTCAACGGGTTAAATCAATAGGTAAAAAATAACCACTCGAGGAAGAAGAACATGCTCTAATATGAAGAGATCCAACCAAAATCTCAAAAGAACCTACTAAATCTATAAGATGTAAAGGGTCAAAAGAACCAATAGCCAAATGCTCTAGTGGAGGGATGGATTGAGTACTTGGATAAACCTCAACAAATATGACATCTCTTTGGATTAAAACCTCATGCCTCTAAATATCATAAAGATGATATGCCTTTAAGGTATCAAAATATTCCATAAATATACATGTATGACTTTGGTACCTCCTTCTTCCAAAGATCCTTGGGTATGTAAGCCCATGTTCTAGACCTAAATATAAGGAATTGTGACACATCAGGCTCATACCTTGTTAATATCTTAAGAGGTATCATGGCTTGAGCTATCTTTCTAGGAACTTTGTTGATAATGTATACTGTACAATTGACAACCTCATCCAAAATTTATGATCCATTCCCTTGGCATGAATCATACATCATGTCAAATATATTATCATCCTATTTTTTAATTTTATCCGCACTATTCTATTTAGGAGTATAGTGAATAATCCTCTTATATGTAATCCTATAAGAATCCAAAAAATCATGAAAAACATTGCTAACATATTCACCACCCTCATTTGTCCTTAGACATTTGATTCTTCTATTTAGCTAATTTTAAGCAAAATCCTTGAAGGTCAAAAACCTCTCAAAAACCTCAATTATTTATGGTGTAGAAGAAATTTGAAGTACACATGAAGCATATCGAAGACAATAATTATCTCATATGTTGAAGATAATATTGAATAGTACAATTTTCTTTTTCTTTTCAAAATCTACTTGTCCTCTTCTCTCCTTGGCCAATCCTCTTGCAATTTGGATGTCCTCTTGTAGTTTCCTAAATAAAATAATATACTTATCAATATTATCAAATAATTATGTTGATAAGGTTGCAAGCTCAACCTCCAATCTACTTATTTGTTTGGAATCCATTCGACCACACAACCTGTTAAATTTCTCAAACAACACTTTAGGATTCATAATGTTGCTAAAATGAGTGTCATATACATTATCAACATGAAGAGAAATGACACTATGAACCTTATCCTTATTTTCCCTATAAATATTCTTCATCTATTTAGTATTAGTATCATGAGGCTCCTCATTCATATATTTGAGTAATGTCTTACTTCAATGTAGAGATTTAATATTGATCTCATGGGTAGCATAGTTAGAACCACTCAAAAAGGGTACATGATGGTCCATAAATATTCTATATAAATACAAAAAATATATGCAATTACGGCTAAAAACTATAGAGTGCTCAAAAAACCTTGCAATTTGAAAAAAGGGGCTCAAATTTTTTTTGTATGCAAAAGTTATGGCCCCCTAAAGTTTTTCCCTAAAATAAAAAATGCCTTCAAAACCTTCAAAACATGTTAGTACTTGTGGCAAATGAGAGGTTACCATGTGTCATTGTGTGAGTGGCTAAGGGGGTGTCAATCATGCATTGAATTTACAATGTACCAACAAGTTACATGATTGACCTATCATAATCTGAAGTTGTTTGATCTACAAATCATATTGTGGCACTTATCATGTTTTCATTTGATTTAAACTTTATGTGCCATCAAGTTTACTATTTTTTGTGTAAGTTGCTTATCAAGTTTTATAAATTGGTAAACTTGATTGGTTGAACCCATATTTATATGTACCAAGTGGAATACATCCTACGATGTCGATCATTGCATGATCCACCACAAAAGCCTAATAGGAGTGCATCATGTCAAAAACTATGTTAACCCCTATATTATCTGTTGCATGTCATCTCAAAATTTATGCCATGTTAGTGCCTCCACTAGCTACCATGTGTTGCACCATGTCACTTATAAAAACCGCCATGTCAATTGACATATGTTACCTTGGGATTTGTGTACTCACTACCAAGTCACGTGTATAGATTACCATGTTAGTCATACAAAATATCATGTGTCACCTTGGTATTCATGCATCAAATGTCACATCAATTGTATGGACTACCACATGGAATCTGTATGACCTTAACACATCATCACTACTATGCAAATGGATGACATCATCTAATTCTATGTCATCATGGGTTACCATATCATCATAGGTTACCACATTATCATGGATCAACACGTCATCATGGATTTTTATGTCATTGTTATTAACAAAAGGTTTGAGGGGGGAGGTTTGAACCTGAGACCTCCCATGAGTGAATAACTTAAGATATTATTGCTAGCCATATCCCCAAGCATCATGCTTGGGAAATAAAGGATATTTACATTTGAACTAAAAAAAACTATTTTTGCCCTCCCTTTGAGTGTTGTTGATGCAACCACACACCTATACATAATTTTTGTACCCCCATAGGAAATATCCTTTGGAATATATTTTTTAAGTTAATTTTTTTAAAATAGATGGAACAATTTAAAAAAATTAAATGCAATTTAGGAGTACCTAAAGGCAATATGGTCAAAAGTGTTGAATTGTAAATAATGAATATTTAAACTCCAACTTATAAATTTTATTTAATTGTAAGTTTATATAGGCATTCGAGATGCCAATATTACAATATATGAAGATCCTCCAAATTGCACTTGAAATGCTATATGAGGAAGATCAAATGGCATTAGCCCAAAATGAACTAATAATTAGCTAACTTGAGCTAATTGTCTAACAACTAAATAAATTAGGCTTAACAACTTACTAACTTAAGCTATTAGCCTAACAATCTAGAAACTAACATAGGTTTCTAGAAAACTAACGTTAGCTAAGGTTCCTGCTCACATTTTACATGAATAATAATAATAAAATAATATGCCTAGATGTCCTCATCATACCTCCCAACAATAGAAGCATTGGACTCCAATGCATTTCAAAATACAATTTGGATGAGGTATGTGGACTCACCTAATAAGTTAGATGGACTATCTAACTATTTGTGGTAACAAGCCAAACCGCTAGCTTTCAATTTTACCAAGTAAATACAAAGTGAAGCACAAGTTTTGTGCATACAAAGGTACTTGGTAACAATTTCAAAGTCATGCACATAAAC
Source organism: Wollemia nobilis (assembly GCA_028583015.1). Classification (NCBI taxonomy): domain Eukaryota; kingdom Viridiplantae; phylum Streptophyta; class Pinopsida; order Araucariales; family Araucariaceae; genus Wollemia; species Wollemia nobilis. Next base: position 16,133,311 of record JAQPPZ010016723.1, read on the forward strand.
AACATATTAATTAATTACTTAAACAATTAAATAATTAATTAGTGCATGAAATTGCACTTTATAAAAGATATTAATTAATTAATTAATAATTCAATGCATGAAATTATACTTTATAAAATATAATTAATTAATTTAGTGCATGAAATTACACTTTATAAAAAGATATTAATTAATTAATCTAGTGCATGAAATTACACTTTATAAAAAGAAATTAATTAATTAATTAATTATGTGCATGTGGGAGGGTGGAGACCATGGTTTGAATCCCTCAGGCCTCGTAGGACATATTCTCAATTATTGGGAATTAAATCAAACAATAAAGAAACATGTACTAGCTTAACATTGATAATTATGATCGTATATATTGTCGGTCCTCTTGATCTAAAATTTGCCTAAGTGGATGAGATGCACCCTCAAGACCTCAACCAATATTAGAAGACCCATAATAGCTTCTGGATTAGCCTCTAGAGCAGGTTGATTCCTGTGGTACTAGCTAAACTAACGATGGGGTAAAAGACTAAAGAAGTGATGGAAAAAGGTTAAAAGCTAGAAGTGAAAGTCGGTTGGGATTCATCCACAACAAGAGACATAAGAGCATGAGAGTCTTTTTCCCTTAATTAAATTAAACTGCCTAATAGGCCAACCATCATTTTATATTATAGAGCATTATTCAAACAAGCACATACATAGGTAAGCATTCCAGGAAGTAAGCAAATAGCAATCTAGAGAGATATCTAGATAGCATAATAACTTTAACAAAATAAACCATTCATCCAATTTTAATATAAATGCTTAACGATGAAATTAACACACATACACATTTTACAACATCTTTAGATAGAGGCCAAACAACAGTTCAATCTTCATCAAATATTGTATAGCATTCGATCATTATGCAATTGTAAAAGCTAAAGAGTCAAACCTTGAAAATGGGCTACATTCAAGAGTATATATATATATATATATATATATTTACATTACAATATGTTAGCTCAATATGATTATTCCAAACTAACTATAGGCCTATCAGAATATACACATCCTTTTCCAGCTCATTTTGGTACAACCTCCATGACGTGGTTTATTTTGATTTCTTCCCATGAGCATGGTATCCACATACTTCAAGCTAAAAGATCTACTTTTACCACTTTGCTTGATGGTTAGTCTAGTTTTATTAGGATAGGTGTATGATGGAGGAGCATTCGATTGTTGCGATTATCTAAAATAATAGGTTATACTTAATGGGGATAGCTCCAGGCTTCTTGACACTCTGCAAGATTCTTTTCCTTAGTCAAAATTTGAGTTTGGCATTCACTTTATAAGTGTTAAATATTTTTGTTCCTTGGCTCTACACTTAGCTACTTCTTGAATGGTGTTATGTCAGGTGTGAGAGATGAGATTCAAAATTTAGCACTCTCATGTTAGGCTTCATGATTTAGAATATTTTTTATTTGGCCTATCTCTATACTAAACTTTTTATACCTCTTGTGATGATGTCAATGCTCTACAAGTATGACCTTCGCTTTGAAACTTAGCCAATTTTTTTATTTGACTTGTTGTGCTAGAATTTTTATGTCCCCTTGGTGATGTTAGTGCCTTAAAATTTTAGTCTGCTCTTCATACTTAACCAAAATTTGAGTCTAATATTGTAGCAAAATGCCAAACTCCCCTACCTTGACCAATTTTGAGATTTAGCTTTGTCGAATGTCATACTTATTACATGCCCCTTGATGATGTTAGCCTTTTAAAAGTTTGGCCGCTTTCTATATACTTAGCCAAATTTTCTTTTTTGTGCTACAAAATCATGTCGAGTCCCTATGCCTTAGCCATTTTTTGAACTTGATGAATACTTCGCACACAACTATGTTTCTATATTAGAATATTTATATCTCAAAGATATGTTATATACATGTGGTTAATTCTATTACCCACATTCTTTGTTATATACCCAAGATAGTACTTAATAATTTAATATTGTATTGTATAATGGTATGAGCCATAAATGAATTATTGGCTAATGTGGACCGCTATGATATAAATATTACTTATGTAACCATTACTCATTAGTAAGGAAGGCCACATGTCAAATTAGAAATAGGTAGGAGAATAATGTCATAGAATCATATATGTAACCATCAGGGAATATTGTCATAGAATACTTTGTAACTCATGGAAGGTGAACCACCACATGGGTGACCTTGTAACTCATGGAAGGTAAACCATAACATTCTCATATAAAGAGATATGTACCCCCAATTGTAGGGATATATCAAGTATTCTTTGTAGAAATATTGTCTCGTGGAGTTAGAGATCTTGTGGAGTGGCTTCCTTCTAATAAGGAGCATTGCACAATGTTTTCCTACCTCAAGGGTATTATCAATCTCTATTTTATTATGTGGATTGTTATTGTGAAATTTATTTATGGATGCATGTTTGATATTTCTACATATTGTTGAATGATTAATGTTGAGAAGAAGAGATGTTCATAACATTATTGGCACCTCCCAAGGGGTTTATGCTTACAAAAATAGAGAACCCAAGTAGTTTTATCTATTGAGTAATGGAGTCAAAAAATAAAAGCTACTATACAAGTGATACTTTTATCTAAATAATTTCCATTTTCATGGTACCAATAATTGTTGTGCCAATAGATTCATATTTCTCTTCCTACATCATTGCCCTAGATGTTTCACCTTGTTGATATTTGTTGATTTCTTGGCCAATTGAAGGAGTTGTCGCAAGCTGGATTATTTTACAAATCTTGTTCAATGACTTTTGATAAGGGATATAAACCCCCTTTAACTTGTATAGAAAATATCTTAAGTTAAAATAATTATCATAATATGGATTAGTATACTTTTGGGCTAGCTCTTATGACTTTGAAAGTAGTATAGATAGTCTATAAAAGAGTGCAATGACCTATTTTATTTCTAAAGTCTCAAGTATTGAATCAATATCACTTTTATTATTGATTGTTTGATCTAGCTACTGGCCTAGCTTCTACTTAATGTGAAACTTACCATATCTACCTTAGAATCCTAGGAAACCAAGGCCCACAAATTCTTGAACTAAGGCTTTTAATTTTCTTATGCTTTCTCTAAGTATAGATATTATATCACCTCCCTATAGCATTAAATAATTACCATATACTACCTTCTTTGAGCAAAAGTATGATTCACTCATATATCTTTTAGAACATGCTACCAATTATGGGTGTTCTCTATTTTATAATTTGGATTATTGTCTTTACCTGTTCCACCTTGTCCACTAGATATTCCCTTCCTTTTCTAAATTCCTCCTTAATCTCTTGGATTAATTTTGAAATGTATGCTATTTTTTGTACTAGTAGAAAATCTTTTATAGTTGTCTCCTTGATCCTAAGCCACTATTACCTTTGTATTTGCCTCAACACCTCTCAAGAAAATAATAGGATCTTACAAATTTTTCTTCTCTTGATCTAGCTCTAATTGTACTTCTACAAATTTTTCTTCATGAGCTTGGAGCCTTGACCTCAACCCTTGTAGTTCATTTTCCTGCATCTGGATCTTTGTTTCCCCTACTGAAACTACTCTTCTAGAGTTTGAATTTTCTCATTTTTCTATTGGAGTTACTCTTCAATTGCTTTTATATCTAATTTAAGCTTTAGATATTTGACATCTTATTTTAGAGTCTTATTTTCTACTTCTTCTTTTTTCAATTTATGCTCTAGGCTCTTGACTTTATTCTTGGAGACTTTAAATTTTGCATCCACCTAATTTTCTTGGAGATACAAAATTTCTACCTTAGCATAAAGAGCTCTAAGTGTATCCTCCCTTGGAATATTTGATATCTCATACCTTTGCATCTTCATATTATAATGTATCATTATCATCTCAGAAGCAAGCTTATTGACTTTTGGGAATGCAACTGCTTTGACCCACTCTCCGATATCTATATCTATATCTATTTTCTTCTCCTTTTGAGGTAATTGTTCTTGTACCCATTTTTAAGCATTTGCTTCAATTATCTGTATCATAGAGAAGGCTTATATTAGTTGATGATTAGACACAAGAGAAATGACAATGTAGATTATAAGGGAGACAATGATCCTAAAGGAGCTTTCAAAGATAAAATGCTAGCATTTACAATAGCATGTGTATGTGGGATCTTAGGGATTTGTTGGCCTTCATGCATAAGGGAAGTGAAATATTTATTTGGTTGTGAATTTTGATAAAGCACAACTTCTTTTGAAGGAAAATATGATAAAGGTAGTTGTTGTGGAGGTGATTTCAAAGGTGATGGAGGATTATCATATATAAAAGTATGGATAGAAGCCATACCTGATCCACATGCTTCCATGTGTTGCTTCTAAGTTGTGGTATAAAACTCCTAAATTTTTGTATCCATCCATTGAGCCAACGTATATAGTTGATGTGTTATATCTTTCTTAATAGTCTTCTTCTAATGACTACTCAGAGAACTTTTTATTTGAATCCTCTCATTGGATCACTTGTATTGGAGGTGTTGGCCTATACCAGATAGAGGTTTATCTTTATCAAGAATACAAGAATAACTAGGCTAAATATGATGAATAACAAAAGCTCTCCTTATTTTAAGCTTTAGGATAGTTAGCTAGCTATGAATTTAGCACCTTAAAAACTCATCCCAATCAAATAATATGGGAGTATTAGGACCAGTACCATCATAGTTACGTACATTAGTGACTACATAAGCCATATATATTTTATAGTCATGCATATTGGTCATTATCTAACCCAAGAATGATAACTAACATAGATAGGACTTCCTTAAAGACTTCATAAAATGATGAAAGCTTGATTCCCTACCCTAGAAAGTCTTTCATGATTTCCCTCATATTTCTAACTAACCATATTTTGACATTATCTCTTTTACAATGACTAGTTTGTTCATTGGTATCAATCATTTAAGGACTTGTACCTAAGCTAGATCTTGCCACAAAGGTAATCTTGATAGCATCAGTTGTAATGTCAAATAACTTATGCCCCTATGCATTGCATATTGTTGCTATTTTTGGGCTATAATTTTTTGTAACTACTTTAACAAGCACTACACAAGGGTGGACAAATCTAGGCATATAGGATGACAAGAGTGAATTCTATGCAGTTGCTTCAAGTCTTTTTAGCAAGAATATTCTCTCTTTTTCTTTTTGATCCATATCTAAAGCTTTTTAGCTTTGATATGATTGTGATTATGGGGTCATTAATCTGTCTTAATCAATATTGAAACTCCTTGGTGTTCTTTTGCACCTTTTGATCCCTCTTCCCTTGTGCCATAGCTACTAAGCTAGGGAGTTTTGACTAAAAATGATGTAGGAAATAATGTAGCACTTTGTACTCTCACACAAAATGGCTATGAAATTGTAAAATTCTCTAAAGCTTAAATAACTAACTACTCCATCATACATTGAGTGTTTACAACTCTTCTTTTATAGCATAAATCCATCATGGAGCTTAGTCGTTGCTAGATTGTTGTCGAAGAATATGCATGCTCAGCTTTTACTACGATATATTTCTTTGGAACTGGCAATATGTGTGAGTATTTTAGATGCATGTCACTTTCAAGACTACCTTGCTTCTTAGCCAATAAGATTTTCAAGATTTTAAAATTTGGTAGCTTCTAGGTTTACTTTTCAGCCAATCAACTTCTAGCTATTAAAAATTGTCATGGCCACTACTATATTTATATGTGTCATTCATTACATATATAGCTCAAGGCACACACTTATAAGCATAATTTTTTAAATATTGGTCGTTTAACTAGAATCGATAATATACAATCATCCATATTTGTCAGCTCATATGCATTTACTTCATACCTTCCCAAGATTAGGTAAGGTCCAAACAATAATGAATCCATCTCTCATGTTTTCTTGGTTTAGCCATGTTTTCATCCCACTTTAAAACCAAGTCACTAACTTTAAATAGTTTTAAGAAATATTTCTTATCAAACCATCTTTTAACCACCACTTGGTGTTGTTGAAAGCAATTGTACACCTCTTATTTCTCTTCTAGTAGTAGCATCTCTGCCATTATTCTTTCTATTGGCCTTGCATTTTCTAATTTAGTTTGATATATGAGCTTCATTACTGGAAATTCTAAATGGAGCGACAATACCTCTTTCCCATATACCAAAGAATACAAAGTGGTTTTCAAAATTTTTTAACTGTAATTTTTTCCACCCATAGTGCTTTATTAAGCATCAATGCTAGTTTTTTATTATCCCTCATATTTCTCTTGATTATATTCATGAGATTCTTGTTGGTGGGTTATGCTAGTCGATTTCCTAATGGGTGACAATTGGAAGGATTTTTATACTATATACCATATTTGCTAGTAAAATCCATGGTTTTAGCACCAATAAAAGCTATCAAAGACTATCATTATTGGGATCCTAAACATTTTGATCAATATTTTTAGGAAATTGATGATGGTCTCCTAATCTGCATGCTTATTTGCCTCTACCTTAGACCATATGGTAAAGTAGTAAGTTGTAATTAGGAGAAATAGGTGCTTGGTAGATAATTTTGTATTGATTACATTGATAAAATAAAGCTCCCATTGTTGGAAAAGCTCCTTTGCAATGATTGGTTTCAAGGGTAGTGTCAAATTCTTTCTCTTCCCAACAAACCTTTGAAACTTGTCACAAGTGCTTACAAATTTGAAAGTATTAAAAAATAGAGTAGGCCAATAATATTCAGCCCTTAGGATTTTAGTCACTGAAGTATGACTAGAGTAGTGTCCACCTAAGAAGCCTGAATGGAATTCATCCAAGACTTTCTTTGCTTTATTTGGATGTATACATCACAAGAGTACGCTGTCAAAATTCTTCTGGTATAGAATGCCATCAATTATAACATAGTTCATAGCCTAAAATCTATATATTCATCTTTGGGAAATTGTAAACCCATCCAAACACTTGTCAATCTAAAGAAAGTGGATTAACTAATCAATCCAACTTATTTGTTGCATCTAGCCATCTATTGCATGTAGTTCTTCATGTTCTTCAATCAACAATTTTGAATTAATTTTTAAAGAATTTTCCAAATGTTCAGAGAGAGCTCTTCCTTTTATCAACTTGGTGGGTCATATTTCTATATCATACTCTTAAATCTTGGTGATTCATCCATCTCTCTTTTTACCTAATTCCCCTTGCATAATGAAAGTTTAGAAATTTGGGTGCATGACATACACTAATGTCTTGCTTTGAGAGATATAGTGCCTTAACTTCTTCAAAGATTTCATAAGGTCAAATAACTATTTTTTAATAAAATTGTAATGCTCTTCACAATTATGCAATTTTTGACTCAAAAAGGCTATGGATCATTCATTATGATCTCTATCTTTTAGGGTAAGTAAAATTGCATAGCTTTCTTCAACACCAAATACGTAGAGGATGAAATCCCTTTGATATTCTAGGTTGACAACTACTAGATATTGGGTTATAGCCTACTTTATGCTTTTAAAATCTTCCCTTATTGCTTCTATCCATGTTAAATATACCTCCTTTTTAGGCATCTCAGTCATGGGCTTTACAATTAGACCAAAGTTAGATATAAATTTTTAAACGAAGTTGATCTATCCAAAGAAATATTGTAGACCTTTATTGTTTTGTGGCAATTGGAATGCTAATATTGCTTTAACCCTATCTAATTCAATATCCAAGCCTTATTTTGAAACTACATGTCCAAGAAACTTGCCTTCATGGATATTAAATATTAACTTTATAACTTTATAACTTTATAACTTTGAAACTACATGTCCAAGAAACTTTGAAACTTGCCAGAAACTACATAACTTTATGCTAGAGCTCTCTAAAAGGTGGCTCTAGCATTGGATAGTCCAAATGGCATCCTCTAATAAGCAAATGTTCCCTACCTTGTGGTAAACACATTTTTGTACTAATCATCTCTCACCCGAACCTAATTGAATCTTAAGAATCCATAAAGTAGGGAGAACCTCTCTTCTCTAGAAAAAATTGTAGAATTTGGTCAATCTAAGGTAGAGAGTAGTGATCCTTCAAGGATGCTTTATTGAAACTCTTGAAATCCACACAAAGATGGATATCTCCGTTCTTTTTTCTAATAGGTACAAAATTGGCTACCCATGTAGAGTGATTTATGGGGTAAATAATATTTGCATTAAGCAACTTTAGCAACTCTTTTTTCATCAATGCATCTATCTTGGGGTTGACTAGCCTTTGCTTTTGCCGAAATGGCTTAGTATTGGGCAATTATTTTATAGTTTGTTGGATAGTTTCCCTACCTTAGAATTTTAAATCATCATAGCTCCATGTTATGATTTCATTGAATTCTCTACATAATACAAGGATCTACTAAAGTTGTTGCTCAAAACACTACACACTAAATTTTAAGTTTTTTCTAGGTTTGACTAGAATCTCTCTAAATTCTTGCTTGTCAATTTTTAATTTTTGGCTAGTTGGCTAGTCACTACTATCAAAGATACTTTTGAGAGTGATCAATCCATTGAGGATGTGGTTGTTATTTCACTAAATAATAACCTCTTCATCTATGCTCTCACATATCTTCAGTTATATTTGCATAGGCTACCTCCTTAATTAAGAAGTCCATTATCTACTTATCACTATCGAACACCTAGAAAAACTGTTCTTATCTAGCATAGAGGGTCTACAGGTAAGTTTGATAGATTTTATATTCCTCCATATGTCAAAAATTGGATAGAAGTTTTCCCTATGGGAGGCTAGTATATCAGCTTGTGCATTCAACTCTCTAGGAATTACTTTTATGTTCAAGGCTTCAAAGCTCTCAAACAAGTCCCATACTATATTTCGGTAAGCTTTTAGATAATGTTGCTTACCACTATATTTTTGTAACTCGGTTTACTACAAGTTCAGAGTCACCATAGATCATCAACTTTATTCCCAAATTCTCTATCTCTCGTAATCCTATTTAAAGTACTTGATATTTTTCTACATTATTGGTGCAACTCCAAGTTAGATGGTATAAAAAATTCTTAACTCCTTCATAGGGTGATATCAACATTATTCTAGCTCTAACACAATTTTTGCACTTAGCTCCATTGAAATATAGCTTCCATATTTTTGTTTGTTAGGGTTTTTTATTTGATAGAGTCGAAAGCTTTTTCTCTTCTACTTTTGTGATGGAATAGGTACCTATCCTTGATTCAATCATAGAATTAAAATATATAAGTGAAAACTCATCTTCAATCTATAGCTCATCTATGATTGCTTCTACTAGATCAAATTTATCATTGACTATGTTAATAGGGTCCTCAAATTTTTCTATATGATATGAGGTGGGATTTTTTGTATATATATGTACCTTCATGCCTTTGTGAGGAATTTCCATGTGTGAGCAATCTAGAGATAGATATCTACCCAAGTTAGTTGTAAACTTGAGAAATACACATGCCAAAGTATGGCTCTGGATCCACCATAATAACCTCTTGTATAACCTATATTTATGTCATCTTGTGAAGGACCATCGATATGTCTTTGATTACCCTAATAGTATTGACTAGGGTTCCATCTAGTTGTAGCACTCTAGGACTAGACCAGGTATATTCCATACCCATAGATTCATATATTGCCTTAGGTATTATCATTGTTGCTACTTTTGAGTCAACCATAAAGTTGTGTACAACTCATCCTTTCATGCATAAGGACATGCAAAAAGAGGATTTATTTTTACCCATTCTAGATATTGGTTTTCCTTTAGCTAATTTTAGCTCTAGATGAGATTGGTCTTTAGGACGAGTGGATTTCAATGATGCCTGAAGAAGTTTTATCTATCCTACAAACATCAAGGCATCACACATGCTTGCCTTGGATGGAATTTTCTTTAACTCCTATATAATATTGAAACCTAAAGCTTCCAGTAGCTTCTTCTGTCTCTTTATTGGTTCATCAAATCTCCTTCGATAATCCTATGTTGCTTCAATCCTTTATCACTTGGTGGTAGAAGGGTTCCAAATTTTATATCTAGCTTGCTACTAAGTTTTATATTTCTTCATCTATTCCAACTTATGTTGTTATTTACGATGCTCTAATGGAGGTTGCTCCTTTATTTAAGTAGGTGGGGGTGGTTCCTTTTTTGGTTGCTTTGCTTGCTACGATGAGACCTTGAATGGATCAAAAATTTTCGGGTCTACATGTAATGGATTCTTACTATATTGTGTCAGGATTGATATATATTCTTCCTCTAGGGGGTCCTACATCATCATATTTTGATATGATTCCCATAGCATATTAACTCAATTTTTTTGTGCCTTTTCTATTTTTTTGCTATCATTGTATATGCTTGATGTTAGTAGACCATACAAGTGTGTTCATAGTGGGGTTATTTTTTTTATAGGTTGAGCACCAACAATTTATTTTTGATGATGATATAGAAGGTACCTCTTTCTGGTTGGTATATACAACATTGGGTCTTCCTCTAGCACTACTTAAAAAGGATCCTTAATCTTTTGTCCTATAAGGAAATATTTAGAGCTAGAAATTCCTTTTAACATATTTTTTTTCATAGTAGTTACCTCATTGGTTAGGCTCTTCAATGCTATTAGAAATTATTGTATGTTGGTTGATTATTTAGGTTTAGGACCAAGCAGTGCAGGTAATGATGGTATTATGAGGGTCAGTGGCAATGTTGGAAAGTTTGTTGTAGGGATTGGAGATACAATTGGTAAATGTAGAATAATTATTGGAGGCCATGTACTTTGTACAAATTGAGTGATCTCCAAAAAACATGGCATAACCACTCCAAGAGGAAGTTTACCTTCAACAATTATAGCATTTTCTATAGCTATGGCAACTTGATAAATTTGTGGGAATGCTATCACATTAGATTGATATATTTGCAAGCCTAGATTAGGGTCGAAAGGATGAAGATAATAAATGCGTGCTTGAGCATATATTAGCTTGAGTTCCTAAGGAAATCTATTCTAGGTTCTATTGAATCTGATATTAAAATTCATTATTGCTTCCTATGGATGCCTTTGAATAGTAATGAATTGATTCAACAATAAAAATGGATCTACTAGCTCATTTAATTCTTGAACAAATATTCTAGTAAGCTAAGTCTATGAATCAATACTTCCATATTGGAAGGTCCGATACCAATGTAATACCTTGCCTTTGAATGACAACATCAAAAGCCTTATTATTGGAGAAAATTCTTGTTTCCTCCAAAGATTGTCATGCTACAAGAATACTTTGAATCCAATTAGCACTATGTACTCTATTATATCAACCTATTTAACTTGAGAAAGAATTATTTCAAATACTTCAAACAAATTGAGTATGGTCAGAAAACCCTAGAGGTAAGCTTATAATATAACATACATGCTCATGCTCAATCAGATTACAAAGAAATGTAAAATATTAAATATTATGACCAAGATTTACAAAACCCACTAAAATGCTCCTATCAGTAGACCAGTGCCTTGTCCATTGTGCAATTGTAGCAAAGATCTAGACAATTTACTAAGAAAGAAATAACAAGAAAGAAGAAATTGGGTTAATTATATCCGTTCAAATATTGTAATAGTGTTGGATCAAACTCCATGGGCTTCCTCCATAGTTCTTCTACAATGATGCACTCAAAGGCATCACTCAACCGATTGGAGATTTGGTCACCATCGACCCTGCTACCCAAGCCAGAACCAGAATGACCTATGCTCGTGTCTGCGTCATGGCTAATTTGGATTCAGCTCTGCCTACCTGCATTGGCATCAAACTACGGGAGCTATAGAAGACGTCAAGGATTTGAGTACGAGAACAAGCCCACTTTTTTTTTGGAGTGCAATACTCAGGGCCATCTGGCTTCTCAATGCCCTTCCTAAAAAAAAGATATCCCCAGTGATTCAGGCTGAAAGAAGGATTCCCAGATCCTCAACACCCAGAAAAAGGCTTCTGGCCGGGGTCGTGGCCGATCTGCAGGTCCTCCTAAAACCTCTGCTTCAAATCATGGCAAACCCAACAATGTAAGTGCTCTCGCCTTCTCGTTCTAATCAATTTGCTCCCTTAAATAATCTTCATACTAGAGAGGTCATCTCTGATGACCTTCCCATAGATCCAAATGTCTCGTCCACACTCACTTTGATTCAGTCTCCCTTGTCCAAAGGTAAGGCTGCAATGATTTCAAACTTTCACAATGCCTTGGCTAAGGAAGAGTCCTACTGGAGGCAAAAATCCAGATGCCTCTGGCTTAAAGAAGGAGACACCAACACGAAGTTTTACCATGCTTCCACCATGCGCCACGGAGGCTCAAATAAAATCTCCGAGTTGACCAAGGCTTATGGAACCATTGTCTCCGACATCCATGCTATCGGACAGAAGTCGTGAGCCACTTCCGGGAAATCTTAGGTCCTAGTGTTGATCGCCACCCCCACACAGCAAGTTCTCTGCTTCAAAACATTCCAAAGTTGGTGTCTAATGATGATAATGGGAAATTGCTCCAATTCTTCACTGAAGAGGAGATCAAAGAAGCTCTGTTTGCAATGGAACCTGATAAGGCCCCTGGACCCGATGGCTTCCTACCTTGGTTTTTTCAACACTTTTGGGATATTGTGGGCCCTGATGTTGTTGCTGCAGTTAAATTCTTCCAAAGAGCCAAAAATATGCCGAGAGAAGCCAATTCCACCTTCATTGTTTTAATTCCCAAGTCCAATGATCGTGCTTCTCTCTTCGACTTCAAACCTATTAGTCTCTGTAGTGTCATCTACAAACTTATCACCAAAGTTATGGTAAACAGGATGAAAGACATCCTTCCCTCCATCATCGACCAGTGCCAAGGTAGCTCGGTCAAAGGCAGATTCATTACTGATGGAGTGATAACCATCCATGAATTGGCCCACTCGGCATCTAAAAATAAAAAACCCAGTATGTTCCTCAAGCTTGACATGAACAAGGCTTTTGATCGGGTTTCCTGGAAATTCCTGTTCGAGGTCCTAGAAAAGTTTGGGTTTCACAAAGAATGGATCAAGATGGTTCATGAATGTATTTCTACTGCTTGGTTCTCTGTTCTTATCAATGGTTCACCCGCTGGTTTCTTCCAAGGTTTCAAAGGCATCCGTCAAGGGGACCCTCTGTCTCCCTTCCTCTTCATCATTTTGGCCGAAACCCTTGGAAGAACCCTTACTACTGCTTGCAACAATGGACTCGTCTTCAAGATCAAACCAGCCTCAATGACCAATGCCATATCCCATCAATAGTTTGTGGATGACACTATTCTATCCTCTCATGCTTATGTTCCCAAAGCAAAAATCATTAAGAACATTCTTGATTCTTATGAAGAGGCGGCTGGCCAGAAAGTCAATCACCGCAAAAGCAAAATATACTTTCTCAATACTCCCATCCACAGGCAAAATAGGATTGTTGAGATCCTTGGGTGTATCATTGGAAGCCTTCCAAATACTTATCTTGGATTACCGCTTTTCCATGGCAAATCGGTCTTGGCTATGTGGAACCCTGTCTTAGATCGCCGCAATAAGAAACTTATAGGTTGGAAAAGCTCAATGCTTAGTCAGGCAGCCAAATCCACTCTAGTCCAGGCTTGCTTGCAAAGTATTCCAGTTTTTTTCTTATCTATATTCAAAACTCCAACTTCCATATGCCAAAGAATTGAGCAAATTCAACGCAAATTCCTTTGGGCGGGAAATGAAAACAAGAATAAATTTTCACTTGTTGCCTGGGATAGGGTCTGTTCCAAGAAAAAGGATGGAGGACTCGAATTTAGGGACATCAAGCAAATGAACATGGACCTCATTTCCAAGCAGTCCTGAAGACTTACCACCAATGAAAAAGTCACTTGGATTGACATCATCAAAGCTAAGTACCTCCATTAGGTTCCTTTTCTCGGAGAGCACAACCTTCCTAGCGGATCTCATTTCTGGAATGGCATCACCAAAACAAGGAAGATCATCATGAAAGGCTTAAGGTGGTGTCTTGGAACTGGAATGACCATTCATTTCTGGGACAACCTATGGATTCGTGACAAACCTCTCAGCCAAGATCCTCATCTTGCAGTGCTCAAGACGGTCACCGAAGCCACCTTTGGAGATAAGACGTGTCATTTCATGAACCCAAGTATATTACAAGACCTGAATGGAAACACCTAGCTCTTAATGGGCCTAGGAATATCACAGAGGTGCTCAGGCGGTTACAAAACTTGCTGAGGACTTGCATCATCCCCAGCTCTCACAAAGATGATTCCATGGTCTGGAACCTTGAAGATTCAGGGATTTTTATTGTTAAATCAGCTTACTACAGTCAAGAAACTCCCAATGATGGTCAGGACTTATCAAATCAGGTCTGGGTTCCCAAGATCATTCCCAAGGTCAAATTATTTTGTTGGTTGGCCATCCAAAATAGAATCCTCACCACTGACAACTTTATAATCAGAGGGTTACTCATCCCCAATTGGTGCATCCTGTGTAAAAATGCCTGAGTCAACTTTGCATGTTTTTTTGGAATGTCCCTTCTCTCTTGCAGTGCTCAACCAGGTTCTTAACACCTTCGACATCTTCGTAGCCCTCCCTCATTCCATTCCCCTCCTTTTTCAACAATGGCCTCGACCTTTCAAGAGCAATCAACTTAAATTCATGTGGCAAGCTTGCCTTCACATCTTCCTGTGGCAGATTTGGCTTGAGAGAAATGCCAAAATTTTCAAAAACCAAGCCATTGATAAGAAGATTGTTGTTGCCAAAATCTTGGCCCTTGCTACGAAGAATGCCTCTCTTGTCTCGTCTTCCAAACCCCCCCTCCTGGCCTTGAATCGGACCTATCAAAACTCTTCAATCTTTCCAATTTCTCTTCCACACCCTGTACTTCTGTTGACAGGTCCATCATCAAGTGGGTCTTACCTCCTACTGGGTGGCAAAAGCTTAATTTCGATGGTGCAACCAAAGGCAACCCAGGAGCGGCTGGCGAAGGAGGAATTCTCAGAAATCACAGAGGAGAAATATTTTTGGCCTTTGCCAAGAACCTGGGAATTCAATCTAACAATATGGCAGAGGCTCGAGCTCTGCTCCAAAGCTTGATTCTTTTGGAAGGCTTGACCATAAATAAAATCATCATAGAAGGAGACTCACTGAAGTGTATCAATTGGCTCAATGGGACTTTTGTGCCTCCCTGGGCCCTTGCTTCGATCTTCCAAGAATGCAAAGCACTAATCGTCATTTACCCATAATTAGTCATTAAACATCAGTATCGGGAAGGAAACAAAGCTACGAACTGGCTTGCTAACAAGGGAGTTGGTGAATCTGACATTCATGTTTGGAGAGACTCCTTTCCCATTGGCCTAAGGGACACTTCTATAAGTACCAATGTCTGCATAATGTGAGTGGTTGGCAGGGGACCGGGTTTGTTTGCTCATGGAACTGGTCGAGTTTTCACGTCCTTTCTTCCTTCTTCTCCCCCTTCGGCCACGTTTTGGCAAATGGTTGCAATATCATGACACCTTTCACCGTTGGCCACGAAATTTCAACACGTCGCGATATCGCAACACTATTTCTCTTCGGTCGCATTTTTGCAACATGTTGCGATATCGCGACACTTTTCCTCTTTGGGTGCGTTTTTGCAACATGTCGCGGTATCACGACACTTTTTCTCTTCGGGTGTGTTTTTGCAACTTGTCGTGATATCACGACACTTTTTCTCTTCGGGTGTGTTTTTGCAACTTGTCGCGATATTGCGACACTTTTTTCTCTTCGGGTGCGTTCTTCCAACTTGTCACGATATCGCGACACTTTTTCTCTTCGGCTACGGTCTTCCATCTTGTCACGATATCGCGACACTTTTTCTCTTTGGCAGCGGTCTTCCATCTTGTCGCGATATTGCGACACTTTTTCTCTTTCTTGCAACTTGTCGCGATATCGCGACATTTTTTCTCTTCGACTACGGTCTTCCATCTTGTCACGATATCGCGACACTTTTTTTCCTTAGCAGCGGTCTTCCATCTTGTCGTGATTTCGTGACACTTTTTCTCTTTAGCAGCGGTCTTCCATCTTGTCGTGATATCGCGACACCTTTTCTATTTGGTTGTAGTCTTCCATCTTGTCACGATATCATGACATTTTTCCTCTTCGACTGCGGTCTTCCATCTTGTCGCGATATCGCGACACTTTTTCTCTTCGGCTGCGGTCTTCCATCTTGTCGCGATATCGCGACACCTTTTCTCTTTGGCAGTGGTCTTCCATCTTGTCGCGATATCGCGACACCTTTTCTCTTTGGCAGCGGTCTTCCATCTTGTCGCGATATCATAGCACTTTTTATCTCGACTGCGGTATTCCATCATGTCGCGATTTTGCGGCACCTTCTCTCTTCAGCAACGGTCTTCCATAAATGTCACGATTTTGAGACTCTTTTTCTCTTCGACAGCGGTCTTACTTCTTGTTGTGATTTCGTGACACCTCTTCTCTTCGGCAGCGGTCTTACTTCTTGTCGTGATTTTGCGACACCTTTTCTGTCCGGTCATGGGTTTGCTACATGTTGCGATTTCGTGACTCTTCTTTTCTTCTGGCTCCAACCTAGCAACTTGTCGCGATATCATGACACTTCTTTTCTTCTAGTAGCAACCTTGCAACTTGCCGCGATATTGCGACCCCTTCCCTCCTTCGGATTCGACGGTGCTTCTAGTCACGTTTTTGTGACATCCCTTCTTCTCTTGGCTGTAACGGTGCAACTTGTCGTGATTTCATGACATTACCAAACTGGTCGCGATTTCGTGACACCTTTCCTTGTGTGGAGGTTTGCTCGCCCTTTGATCTTTATTTCTTGGACCACCTCGGTCGATCTGGAATTCATGTAAATCCTCTTGTACAAGGTTCAGGGACCTTTCAACACCCTTTCTACCAATCAAAAATATATATATTGTAATAGTGATAACAAATTTACCAATGAGATAATAATCATCTACACATTCAAATAATGTAATATGCAAATGTGAAACAAATAAACAATCAAGATAAAGAATTTCCCAAAGGAGGAAGAAGGATTTGTATTAATATTGAATAATTATTACAATCAAAGTCTGGTAAAATGACCTAGATCTCATTAAAGATATACAAAGAGATTTCTCCATTCAGATAATGTAACAGATAACCTCAAGTCTTCATTTAAATGATGTAATAAAAAGCCTCTTATCTCCCAATCTAGTCATTGGAAATAATATCAGCTAATTGAACACTTAGTAAAACCTGCACAATTAAGCACAATTAAGGGGAAAAATGAGGGATGGTTGTTGGCAATTTGAGTTATTTTATGTTTTCATTGATGTCACATGGATCATTGATATCACATGGATCACATTGATTTTTGGTGGCAAAAGCACTTCATAAATAATCATTTATGATATTTTGGAGAGCATGGATATATACAGGTTTTTTGTGAAAACCAAGGCAGGAAAAATAAAAGGTTTTATTTAAAACCATGGATGGAATATTTGAAATGGGTTTTTCTTAAAACCTAAGTTGGATTTTTGTTTCATCGAAAAAGGTGCCCCAGTGATGGAGATATTTAATTTTAAATATTTAGTTTAAATTTTAAATTATTTAAAATTTTAATTTTAATTTTAAAATAAAAAATAAAATTAATTTGCCAACATCGTCGAATATGAGGGAGAAAACTATATAAAAGGATGGCTAAGGTTTATTAATCCTTAAGCTTGCTCTCGGGAAATAATGCGATTATTGGAAAGCAAAAAGAGCCTGTGTTGAATTTGAAGCGTGTGCGAAAAAGGCTTGTGAAAGGTTTACGAAATTTTGGGTTTGTTGAAGAAACGTTCACGGAGGATAACCAAGCGCATAGGAACATTTGGCCTAGTGGTTCGTGCATTGTGTATGAAGCAGGAGGTCCTGCGACCGAGTCTCGTCGAGGATGCTTGTTGTGTTGAAACGCTCGAAGCACTTTTAAGTTTTCAAAGGGCACAAAATATTAAGGTACTTATTTTGATTCATGCCCCTTTGAACACATGAGGGCGTGTGGCCCAACGAAGTCTTGTCCATGGTTAAGGCATTGAGCAAGGAGGCATCGAGGGATCGAATCCCGTCAAGGTAGGTTCAATCAATCAATATTAGATCAGACATTCTATATCGCCCTGCAACATACAATCTAACCTGTAGTAAGCAAACAAACTCTACATCAAACATCCAGGTTGAGTAAGAGTGTCAAATTTTTTATAATTAAACATTGAATTAATTTATATTTTGTAATTTTCTTGCTACTATATTAATTGAAATCAAAAGTGCATTTAGTATAGATTAGTTGCATTTGGCCAAACTAGGTGATTGTGAGTAAAATTAAAAGAACACATCAAACAAACTACCAACCTAGGCATGGAAACTACCAATAAATATTTCTTGGTGAACCCTAAATAATTCATCAAAAAATCACCAAAGAGGGCACGACCTCAAGTGCCTCTCCTCTAAGGTGTAGACCTACTATTTTCCCATTCCCATTCGAGTCACGAATCCATTACCCAGAAGGAACGGAGTGAAAAAATTTTAGAGCTACATTATTTGGTGAACCTGGCGTGAATAACATAGGCATCTTTCTAATTCATAAAAACACATAAAAAACATAAAAAAATATAAAACACAAGAAAAATCCAAAAATATCATTAGTCAAATTTACATATTCTAGATTCATTTCTTAGATGTTAGATTTCAACATAGGAAGAGATGCAATCATAGATGTTAGAGCATTATTATCTACACAGGAAATATCCCTAGTAGTTGAAAATTCTAGTATTCCATCTCAAAAATAGTGGACTGAACTTTGGAAGAGACTAGACGTTATAAAAGCCAACACACCGATACTTAGAAAAATTAAGATATTTGACATAACTAGAATCATGAAGCTCGATAATTATTATCACTACTTTGATATTCGAAGGTCATGTGAGAGGTGGTTAGCAGATAAGAGAGAAAGTGTTTTGTAAAAAGTCTAGTAAGTTCTTCCATTGGTAGGGTGAATGATAATTTTGTAATAACAACCCTCAAACAGTTATCAAAATTGTATATTGACTTATCATGATATTACTTTAAACCATATAATTCAGTTAATGATACCTTCTTTCTAACATTAAGAGAAAACCTTTTGAGAAACTGATCTACCAATTGCACAAAAGTATCAAAACTATGGTGAGGAAAATGGTTGTACCACTCTATGACATCTCCCCCCAATGTTTGAGGAAAAAATTGAAGTATTAGAACATCATTACTTTGGATTCTGAAACATGAATTAATAAATGTGCTCACATGTTCTCTAGGGTCCTCAATCCCTTTAGATTTGTCAAATTTTGGTACTATGAAGTTTTTCAGATATGGCGGTGATGGTACTAAAAAAATGGATTGGTTGATTGATCAGTTATCTAAGCATTGGTTTTTGGTTCATCATACCAAGAGTGTGTTGCTTAAGGATATCAATATACTGTTGCATAGCTTGAATTCAAGGATCTTCCCTAGGTATGTGGAAGCCCTAAATTACTTGATGATTTTATGAAGGTGAAGTGTTGAGATGATAGGGGGTGATGAGATGTTGATGATTTGGTGGAGTGGATTGAAATTGATGATGTGGAGGTTGATGAAGAAATGATTGTGAATGTTGAAAAGGAGATGATGTATAAGGTCTATGAATTTGATGATTTGTGTGAATGGAATGAGTATGAGTTTATGGCGGTGTGGGAATAAAAACCATAAAATATTATGGTACCCATGATATATTTTGGGTGGAAAAGGTGGGTTGGATGGAAACATATTGGGATTTAAAATCTATCGTCTGTACTTGTTTTTGGGAACAAGGTTGAGCACCTTGTTGAGCCATAAGCAATTTATTGAGATGTTGCCATGCTTTGTATATGACCACCTCTGAGGTAGATGGTGTGGATGTGGATGGAATGGATGAGGTAGGTGGAGGATAAGTTGCAACATGAATTAAAATCAAATGGAAAATAACGGATGAGGTGGAGGCTGGTATTTGTGAAGCAACATTGACATATGCTTCATACAAAGGATTGCCATAGGTGGTGGTGTATGAAGATGGAATGAAGGTACTTGGAGCACCTGATTTTTGTAGGATGGAGAAATTATGGAAAGATGTAGCTGAAATCTCAAAAAGACGATCATTATACACTTGAGTAAGGTTGGAATATTGGGAATGGGCAAGTTCCTATTGAAGATAAGGATCATGCCTAGGTGGACTATGGACTTGTTCTAAAACATAGTTAGTGGATATTTGAAAAGCTTCCACTTTGGTGATGTCAATATAGGTTATGTTATGGTCAATGGTGGGTGAATATGGTTCTATTTGTAGAATGGCTGTGTGAATGGATCTGTGCAAAACATCAGCATTCAAATTTTGCACAATGTGTGAGGGACCCATAGAAAAATCTGAATAACTTTTCTATATCAGACTAGTGGGGTTGACCATATAAGTGGTAGGGAAGGATGATGAACACTCCATGGATGAAGTGTCTTGGTGGATGGAAGTTTTATTCAATACTTTTATTTTATTTCTATTTCACACCATAAGCTAATGTATCAAATATGTGAAATATGCAAGAAAGTAATGCAAATGAAAACTTAACAAAATAAAGTAAACAACTCAATCCTATATTTTTACAATAGATGTGTCTTACCTCCTTTTTATTTTTATTATCTCACTTTTAATTTTTTGTTTTTGAGTTTTTGTGTGTTTTGGATGTGCTAATCTGAATTATGAAGGGTGAAATCTATGGCTTGGATGGAAAATAAGATTCTTCTTGGTGATGAATTCTAGGAATTTTTCTCATGGGTATCTATGGTAGCTAAGGGCAGAGATTGATGGATGGAGATGAAGCCCACTGTTGCCAAATATTAAGAAATGGTTGGTGATGAAATCCAACTCTTTACTATTTATTGTGAAATGTGCAGTGTGTGATTCATTGTAAGTTTCATGTTTTCTAATGTGTACATACAATGTAAAAAATAACCAATTTTATAGGCCTAAATCAAAAGTAAAAAATAGAAATACCAAGTTCCTCAAAAGAATGTAGGGTACACCCCTTAAGACACACTCTAAATAGTGGAGGGTTCACCTAATATTCCGCCTTGAATCACCAAATAAGAGAGTATACTTAAGTATCCTGATTTTGTTCCTACATGGACAAATAAAAGAGGAATTATTAACCCTATTATGCAAACTATTTTATGCAGTTGTCACTTCACATGAAAACAGTATGCAAAATATTGAATGAAACGCTCCATAAAATAATAAAAATTTAAATATGAAATATGAACTATGGTGAATGTGTGAATGCAAAGCTACTCTAAATGACTAAAATGCAAATGAAATATGATTACTTTTAGCAAAAATTAATGATGTTCTTTTTATCAATGTTACTGTAAAAGCAAGGAAACAAAATTAGAAATGAGTTAGGATTTACAGTAAACTTACATCAAAGACTACGTATCTCCTCTTCACTCTATATAATTGTAACACCCTAAAATTGACACATTAATTTACCCTAAGTTAAAAACATTCAAAAATTGATTAAAAAAACTTGCTAACCTCCTGCCTCTATTTTCATGCTCGCATTTAGTTAGTTTTTAACTTCTTGATGATATCGGATCTATTTGACCTATATCGGATTTTTGATCCTGGATCGGACCTGAACTATGCAAGATCAGATGTTCGATCTTATACAAAACTAAAAACTACCTAGAATAGCAAAATGATAAATTTGTTGCAACTCCTTTTATCTTTATCTTCCTAACAACACGGAGGTTACGAGATCGAATTTACCGATCACACCTAGATTGGAAGAAGTTGAAACTCCTATTTTTGGTCCAAACCCTCCAACCTACCTAGCTTATTTAATCATACATCCTCCCCTTGAATTCCTCTTGACTCTCACTGATTAAAAATTAATTTTGCATTCTTAGCATTTCGTTTCCTATTATTTTTTCTAAGCATTTGCATGTTTGAAAGTACAATAGCTACGCATTGGTGATTCTAGATTGAACATCTGATCTCACTCAGAAGCATTTGATCAGGTTTTGTAATATGCAATATTTTCTATAGGTTGCTTGGGGGTACCTTTATACTCTAGTTTGCATTATTTCATCTCAAATTTGCATTTCAAGCATCATATTTGTCATCTATCATTGTATTTAATATAGAAATTATCATTTATCATATTTGGAGTTCACCATCCTTGCATTCAACTATGTTATTTGCATATCATAGCTCATATTTATAGTGTTTTCTTTACATACAATATACAATAAGTCTTTATTTATCCTAATACATGCTTAACAATATTCATATTGCATCGCAAGTTCCCATTTTGTTATCTATCTGTGAAACTGTAAGTTTTTGATTAGATCATATCAGACGATATCAAGTCGGATTAGTCGATCTTAGATTGGATGTCTGATATCATCCTGCAACATCCGATCTAACCTGTAGCAAGCAAACATACTCTACATCAGACATTTGGGTTGAGTAAGAGTGTCAAATTTATTTATAATTAAGCATTGCATTAATTTATCTTCTATAATTTGTTGGTTATTGTTTTCATTGAAATCAAAAGTGTATTTAGTACAGATTAGTTGCATTTGGCAAAACTAGGTGATTGTGAGTAAAATTAAAAGAACACATCAAACAAACTCCCAACCTAGGCATGAAAATTGCAAATAAATATTTCTTGGTGAACCCTAAATAATTCATCAAAAAATCACCAAAGAGGGCACAACCTCAAGTGCCTTTGCTCTGAGGTGTAGACCTACTATTTTCTCATTCCCCTTCGGGGCATGGATCCATTAGCCTAAAGCAAAGAAGTGCAAAATATTTAGAGCTACATTATTTGGTGAACCCGACATGATAACATAGGCATCTTTTTTATTCATAAAAACACATAAAAAAACATAAAATAATATAAAACACAAGAAAAATTCAAAAATATAATTAGTCAAATTTATACTTGTTTGAAATTTGCACAATGAAACGATAGATTGATTGAATATTTCCTTATAAACTATGAAATTCTTTCAAATTTTTTAGGGGAGGCATCTCCATGATGGCCTTGAATTTGTTTGGGTCCACCTCAATAACTCTTTTGGAGATAATGAAGCCTAGTAGTTTTCCAAAGGTAACACCAAAGACACATTTCTTGGGATTCAACCTTAGATTATGCTCTAGAAGTCGATCAAAGAATTTTTCCAATACACCAATGTATACTTGTCAATTTTTAGATTTTTCTAAGAGATAATCCACATAATATTTGATGATATTATGCATATAATCATGGAAGATGTATGCCATGGCACAATGATAAGTTGCACCTACATTTTTTAGGCCAAAGGGCGTCACCTTGTAACAAAAATTTCCCCAAGATGTAGTGAATGTTGTTTTGTGTTGGTCATCAGGATTGTATCTTGAAAAAACATCCATGAGAAAAGCATTTCATGACCAACACAAGTGTTGACAAAATTATCAATGTTTTGTAGAGAAAAATCATCCTTAGAACATGCTTTGTTAAGATCTCAAAAATTAGTGCAAATGTGTATCACCCCGTTAGGCTTGCGAACGGGTACCATGTTTGAAAGCCACTCAAGATAGTAAATGAGGATATTGAAATCCACATCTAATAGCTTTTGAAGCTCTTATTTACCAAGAGGGCAATGGTAGGATGCATCCTTGTATGTTTTTAGACCAAATTAGCATCATAATGTAAGGCGATATTATGGACAACCAAGTTAGGTTAAGGCCAGGAATATCTTTGTAGGACCATGAAAAAATACCCTTTTTATTCTTGAGGAGAGTACAAAGGCAAGTTAATATTTTTTTAATATTTTATTTTTCTAAAGTTGCCCTAGGAGAAATAAGGGTTGTGATGCACTTTAGGAAAAAGAGAGATTTCTGGTGATTTTCTTTTTGGAAGTATATCATATTATATATCGTTGGAAAGCTTATTTCGAGGGCTATTTGATTAACTTGCTTAGAGGGAGAAATAAGGTGTGTGTAAAGAGATATTTCTGATTTTGTAAAGGGGTTCAAAAGTGAAGGTTGCTTTGTTCTTTTTCAAAGGGGATTAATTCTTTCATGAGGGGACATGGTGTATTTTATTGAGTAGGAGTAATAAGGTGTTATTTGGATATTATTGTTGTGTTATTAATCAAGATCTCTAACCCTTATTGAAAGTTGAAAAAGAAAGTTTGTTGAGTGTGGCAGATTTAGTGGACAACTAATAAGGCATCAAAAAGGTATGAGCAATATTCTCCATTGACTTTGTTTATGGTGGTTGATTTCTGAAATATCATTGGAGAGAAAAGGATTGATTGTGGTTTCCTTTTCAAAAGTTATTGGTTGAATGCTTCAAGGTTTTCTGGTTTGAGAGTTGTGATTAAACCTTGTTTTATAAGCATTGTTGTTGAAGCCCATTGCTTGTACAAAGAACTTGAACTTGAGTTAGAGGAGAACATGAGTATCATTGTTATGTGAGAGTTAGTGGTTGAGCATTGTTGGAAACATTTTGAGTTGATTGATTCATGCTTGAACTAGGGTTTGTGAGAAAAAGTTGTTCCTTGTGGTGATTGGTTGAGTAGAGTTGTTTGAGCCTAGTCAAGTGATTGTGTGAAGTGGTTGTTCAAGTTCCATGAAACAAACTATTCTATATTCTGATTTGAGTTGAGTTTGAGTTGAGAAAGAAATTGAGTTTGTGAATAGAACATATTGAGTCTCTAACAATTCTCTTTATGCTTCTATAAGATTGAGCTGAGTTGAGATTGATTTGATTTGATTTGAGTTGAGATCATTGTGGATCATTGTTGTCATCCATTGAAGAGTGCATTGCCATTCATTGTTGAGTTCATCATTGAGCCTTGCCTTCATAGATTTGTGGATGAGATTTGAGTGCTACTTGAGCATGATTGATTGAGCCTTTGAGAAGGCTTTTGGGATAGATTTTTGGACAGATTTGAGGTAGCTTTTGTGCATGATTGATTGAGCCTTTGAGAAGGCTTTTGGGATAGATTTTTGGATAGATTTGAGGCAGCTTTTGTGCATGATTGATTGAGCCTTTGAGAAGGCTTTTGGGATAGATTTATGGACAGATTCTGGAGCATTTGAGCAAGTTCTTTGTGAGCTTGTTGAGCAGATTTGAGCAAGTTCTTGGTGAGCTTCTAGAGATTTGAGCAAGTTCTTGGTGAGCTTGCTAGAGCAGATTTGAGCAAGTTCTTGGTGAGCTTGCTAGAGTATATTTGAGCAAGTTCTTGGTGAGCTTACTGGAGTAGATTTTGAGTAGGTTCTTGGTGAGATTGCTAAATTAGATCAATGGATAGCCTACTTGAGCAGATCAGTGGATTACCTAGTAAAATTAGTGGATTGCCTAGCTAAGTAGATCAGTAGATTGCCTAGTTGAGCAGATCAATGGATTGCCTAGTTGAAGATTCATGATTGCCTAGTAGAGGCAAATGATTGCCTAGCTGAGAAGATCAATGGATTGCCTTGCTAAGCATATTAGTGGATTGCCCACCTGAGCAGATCAATGGATAGCCTAGCTTTGAGTAGATCAAAGTAATCATTTGTATTGGGATAAGGATCCCTATTTCTTTATGAAATATTATAAGGAGATTATCTTGTGGACTACCCCACATTGGGGGAACCACGTTAAATCTTGTGTCTCAATTGTGTGTGGTGATTTGTGCTCTTGCTTACTATTGCTATCTATGTCATTAATGCACACTACTATATTTGGTTATTGCAATTAAGGACACTAATTGATATTGGTTTGGAAAGAAAGTAAAAAGTGGGTGCTATATTGTTCATCCCCCTCTCAGTATAAGCTTGTGTTCTTCAATTGGTATCAGAGCGGGTTCCTTCGGAAAGGCTAACAACTTGAGGGCAGATTCTACAAGAACACATATGGCTTCACAGAATGGATCATCTACAAGTAAGGCTCCACTATTTGATGATAACAATTATGCTTTCTAGAGCATGAGAATGAAGAACTACTTGATATCACAAGGATATGAGGTATGGCAGATGGTTGCAAAAGAGTATAAGGTTGAAGGTGATCCCGAGGTAGATAAGACTATCAAGAAATTGGTTGAGATCAATGCAAGGGCAATGAATTGTATTTTGAGTGGGCTACGTGAGATATATTTTGCAAAGGTCATGGTATGTAATTCAGCTAATGAAATGTGGACCAAGTTGCGGAATACCTATGAAGGAGATTCCAAGGTAAAGTTGGCAAAACTACAAACTCATAGAAAAATATTTGAGGAATTGAAAATGGAAGACTCTGAAGATATTGCAAAGTTTTTACTTTGAGTTGATGAGATTACTAACACCATGAGAGGTCTAGGATTTGAGATGAAAGAATCAGATGTTACTCAAAAGGTTTTGAGATCACTTCCCATGAAGTATGATGCAAAGGTTTCAGCAATAGAAGAAACAATGGATATCAACAAGCTAACAATGGAAGAACTACAAGGAACTCTCACAGCTTATGAGATGAGGATAAGTAAGCATCAGGTTCCAATGAAAGAAATTGCATTCAAGGCTTCAAATAAAGGGAAAGATCCAGAGACAGATAGAGATTCAGATAATTATGAGGAAGCTAACTTCATCAAAAGGAAAAAGGACTTAAGAAATTATAGGGATATGAAGAAAGTCAAATGCTACAAGTGTGGTGATTTTGGTCACTATGCAAACAAGTGTCCACATGAAGAAAATAGTGATGATGAAAAATAGGGTCACAGAAGAAAAGAAGATGGAAAGCATAAGCATGACAAAGATGACAAGTACAAGCAAAGCAAGCATGAGAAGAAGAAGAGTTTTCGTAAGAATAAGAAAACCTTCTACATTGAAGAAGCAAGTGATGGTTCAGTTCACAACAATGAAGACCAGTCAGATGAAGAAGAATGTACATTCTTTGGAATAAGTGAAGAAAGGCAAGAACACCTATTCCTAGGTATTGAAGTTAAAGAAGAGGATATATCTATCGAAGAAAGACATGAAGAGCTTGCTATAGCCATTGAGCAAGCAAATAGGTACAAGAAGGGTCTAAGAATACTAAAATGCTTCATATGCGGAGATTTTGGGCATTTAGATGATGATTGCATGTACTACAACAATTGCAACAAGGAAAGTTTATTTGTTGAAAAAGAAAGCAAATTCCAATAATAGTTCTAGCAGCAGTTCTAGTGACAATTTGGACAGAAGTGATGATGAAGAAGAGGAATCCACAAAACAAGAAAATAAAATCAGGAGATTGAAAAGGAAAATCAAAAGGCTTGAAAATAAGGTTCATGAAAATGAAAAGGTCAAAATAATGCTTAATCAACACATTCAAGATTTGGAAAAAGAGCTTCAAGAAACAAAAGAGCTTGGCATCACTATTTCCGAGCAATTGAAGAAGAAGAAAGAAAGATGTAATCAGTTAGAAGAAGAAGATCAAAAATGTTTGGGGACCTACATAAATGAGTTAGCATGATTTCAAAGGAATTCAAAAACTTTGGATAATTTTTTGGATTTACAACGAGATCCATTTATAAATACAGGGCTTGGTTATGAAGAAGGGAAATAAAAAATAAACACACAGGGACCTCTATTTGTATCAGGAGGCTTTGTTTCAGAAATCTATAAGGAAGAACCGGTTCCCAAAGAAAAGGAAGCAACAGAAATGGATACTTGCATTTCAGAGGCTATAGAGATGTGTGCCAATTTGCTATTTGACACAAATGAAGAGAAAGAAGAGGAAGGTTCCAAAGCACCAAAGGTCTCATATTTCAGGTTTGGGGAATCACACTCAAAAGGAAAGGAAGTTCTAAAATATGAAAGCAAGGAAGCACCTAAGATTTATGAAGAAAGTTCCAAAGTTCCTATGGCTCCAAACATCCAGTTTGGATCTTGTTTTGAGATAGGTGAATCAAGTTCAAGAGGAAAAGAAATTCTTGAAAAGGAAAGCAAGGAAGAAATTAAGGAAGAGGATTTAGATACTACAAAGAAGGTTCAAGGATACAATGCACAAGTCAAATATGATCACAAGGATAATGGTCAAGAAAGGTCTATGGATCAAAGAAGTTTGATTTTTCTAGAAGGAACTTCAAAGGAAGAAGGTATGGTTTTCAGGGACATTGCTTCTTATGCAACAGGATTGGTCATAGAGCTTCTCAGTGCAAATAAAATGAGCAACATGGTTTTGGTTTTAGAGCTACACAATTCAGAAGTCATGGTCATAATGATTATGAAAACAGAACTTCACAATATAGGGTTCAAGAAAGGAATGGATATGGAAATTATTTCAAGAAAGAATTCAGGATATGGGCACCATCCAAAGGCTACAATATCAAGTGTTTTAATTGCAATAACTTTGGACATATTGCAAAATGGTGTAGGACTCAATTCCAAACAAGTTCAAGGCAAGAAGGTCAAACAGGTTCAAGACAAGAAGATCAAGTAACTCATCAAGAAAAGGATATCAAAAAAATATGGAAGGAAGTTGATAGAGGAAAGAAACAATGTAATATGGGAGTAAAAATACTCCCACCCCAAAATTAATCACCTCAAGAGAGAAGGTGGTGAGGGGGCTAAGCTTAAGAGTCATATATTTTAGCCCCATAGGTGTCCCTTTTGCCATTGATGTCAAAGGGGGAGAGATTTGAGTAAGGGGGAGAGCATTGAGTTAGGGGGAGCAGCCTCCAAAGAGAGCATTGAGTTAGGGGAGCAGCCTCCAAAGAGAGCATAAGAGAGGGGAGCAGCCTCCATAGAGAGTATTGAGTCAGGGGGAGCAACTTTGATTCTCAGAGATGGTTTTTGTAGTGATTGTGGTGATTTGCATTAGAGGTGTTGCCATCAATGACAAAGGGGGAGATTTTTGGCAATTTGAGTTATTTTATGTTGTCATTGATGTCACATGGATCATTGATGTCACATGGATCACATTGAGTTTTGGTGGCAAAAGCACTTCATAAATAATCATTTATGATATTTTGGAGAGCATGGATATATACAGGTTTTTGTGAAAACCAAGGTAGGCAAAATAAAAGGTTTTATTTAAAACCATGGATGGCATATTTGAAATGGGTTTTTCTTAAAACCCAAGTTGGCTTTTCGTTTCATCGAAAAAGGTGCCCCGGTGATGGAGATATTTAATTTTAAATATTTAGTTTAAATTTTAAATTATTTAAAATTTAAATTTAAATTTTAAAATTAAAAATAAAAGTAATCCATCGACGTCGTCGAATATGAGGGAGAAAACTATATAAAAGGATGCCTAAGGTTTATTAATTCTTAAGCTTGCTCTCGTGAATTAATGCGATTGTTGGAA
Organism: Wollemia nobilis; assembly: GCA_028583015.1. Lineage (NCBI taxonomy): Eukaryota > Viridiplantae > Streptophyta > Pinopsida > Araucariales > Araucariaceae > Wollemia > Wollemia nobilis. Next base: position 16,162,640 of record JAQPPZ010016723.1, read on the forward strand.
AGCAAAAAGAGCCTATGTGTTGAATTTGAAGCGTGTGCAAAAAAGGCTTGTGAAAGGTTTACGAAATTTTGGGTCTGTTGAAGAAACATTCGTGGAGGATAACCAAGCACGTAGGCACCTTTGGCCTAGCATTTTGTGCACTGTGTATGAAGCAGGAGGTCCTGCGATCGAGTCTCGCCGGGGATGCTTGTTGTGTTGAAATGCTCGAAGCGCTTTTAAGTTTTCGAAGGGCGCAAAATATTAAGGTATTTATTTTGATTCGTGCCCCTTTGAACACGTGAGGGCATGTGGCCCAACGACGGCTTGGCCATGGTTAAGGCGCTGAGCAAGGAGGCATCGAGGGATCGAATCCCATCAAGGACAAAGGCAAGTTAATATTTTTTAATATTTTATTTTTCTAAAGTTGCCCTAGGAGAAATAAGGGTTGTGATGCACTTTAGGAAAAAGAGAGATTTCTGGTGATTTTATTTTTGGAAGTATATCATATTATATATCGTTGGAAATCTTATTTCGAGGGCTATTTGATTAACTTGCTTAGAGGGAGAAATAAGGTGTGTGTAAAGAGATATTTCTGATTTTGTAAAGGGGTTCAAAAGTGAAGGTTGCTTTGTTCTTTTTCAAAGGGGATTAATTCTTTCATGAGGGGACATGGTGTATTTTATTGAGTAGGAGTAATAAGGTGTTATTTGGATATTATTGTTGTGTTATTAATCAAGATCTCTAACCCTTATTGAAAGTTGAAAAAGAAAGTTTGTTGAGTGTGGCAGATTTAGTGGACAACTAATAAGGCATCAAAAAGGTATGAGCAATATTCTCCATTGACTTTGTTTATGGTGGTTGATTTCTGAAATATCATTGGAGAGAAAAGGATTGATTGTGGTTTCCTTTTCGAAAGTTATTGGTTGAATGCTTCAAGGTTTTCTGGTTTGAGAGTTGTGATTAAACCTTGTTTTATAAGCATTGTTGTTGAAGCCCATTGCTTGTACAAAGAACTTGAACTTGAGTTAGAGGAGAACATGAGTATCATTGTTATGTGAGAGTTATTGTTGAGCATTATTGGAAACATTTTGAGTTGATTGATTCATGCTTGAACTAGGGTTTGTGAGAAAAAGTTATTCCTTATGGTGATTGGTTGAGTAGAGTTGTTTGAGCCTAGTCAAGTGATTGTGTGAAGTGGTTGTTCAAGTTCCATGAAACAAACTATTCTATATTCTGATTTGAGTTGAGTTTGAGTTGAGAAAGAAATTGAGTTTGTGAATAGAACATATTGAGTCTCTAACAATTCTCTTTATGCTTCTATAATATTGAGCTGAGTTGAGATTTGATTTGATTTGAGTTGAGTTGAGATTGATTTGAGTTGAGATCATTGTGGATCATTGTTGTCATCCATTGAAGAGTGCATTGCCATTCATTGTTGAGTTCATCATTAAGCCTTACCTTCATAGATTTGTGGATGAGATTTGAGTGCTACTTGAGCATGATTGATTGAGCCTTTGAGAAGGCTTTTGGGATAGATTTTTGGATAGATTTGAGGCAGCTTTTGTGCATGATTGATTGAGCCTTTGAGAAGGCTTTTGGGATAGATTTATGGACATATTTGAGGCAGATTTTGTGCATGATTGATTGAGCCTTTGAGAAGGCTTTTGGGATAGATTTGTGGACAGATTTGCAAAATTTGAGCAAGTTCTTGGTGAGCTTGCTAAGCAGATTTGAGCAAGTTCTTGGTGAGTTCTTTTGAGCAGATTTGAGCAAGTTCTTGGTGAGCTTGCTAGAGCATATTTGAGCAAGTTCTTGGTGAGCTTGTTGGAGAAAATTTTGAGTAGGTTCTTGGTGAGCTTGCTAAAGCAGATCAATGGATAGCCTACTTGAGCAGATTAGTGGATTGCCTAGTTGAGCAGATCAATGGATTGCCTAGCTGAGCAGATCAATGGATTGCCTAGCTGAGTAGATCAGTGGATTGCCTACCTAAGCAGATCAGGATTGCCTAGTTGAGCAGATCAGTGGAGTGCCTAGCTGAGCAGATCAGTGGATTGCCTAGCTGAGTAGATCAGTGGATTGCCTTGCTGAGCAGATTAGTGGATTGCCCACCTGAGTAGATTAGTGGATAGCCTAGCTTTGAGCAGATCAAAGTAATCATTTGTATTGGGATAAGGATCCCTATTTATTTGTGAAATATTATAAGGATATTATCTTGTGGACTACCCCACATTGGGGGAACCACATTAAATCTTGTGTCTCAATTGTGTGTGGTGATTTGTGCTCTTGCTTACTATTGCTATCTATGTCATTAATGCACACTACTATATTTGGTTATTGCAATTAAGGACACTAATTGATATTGGTTTGGAAAGAAAGTAAAAAGTGGGTGCTATATTGTTCACCCCCCTCTCAGTATAAGCTTGTGTTCTTCAATGGATGTAAAAGATAAGACACAAAGGGAAATACAACTGATAGGACAAGGGCACTTAGCTATACATTTGGCAAAACATTGGCTATGTAACTTGATGTCTTCTTCAGCTGATGCAACTCTTATTTTTTAATTTGAAAATAGCCCATTCTATTGCAACTGCCTTCATCTGATCTATACACTTGGCTACATCTTCTCCGTTGATTCTGTGGTGGCTTATAGCTAGATCATGGCTATTTTGAGCTCTTTCACTTTGAGGTTGACACTTGGGCACTTTATTATCCTTTTGATCTTAATGTGAGCTATAGTTTTGTTGGATCTGAGCTCTACACTTGGCTACTTTTAGCCATCAGATTTCTCAATGTGTTATAGTTGTATTAGATTAGGGTCCTCCACTTGGCTAGTTTTGAGCCATTAGATCATTCTCCTATTAATGTGTCTTTTCATAGTGCTTCTCCTCCTTAAAATATTATTGTTTTTAAGCTAGGCTTCAAATAATCCTTTAATATTTCAATACTGCTTTTCTCATTGTCTTCACTTATGCCTAGTTTTATATGCTCAATTTTGAGTTATCAACTTGCCAATATAAACCCAAGCTTCATCACAAAAAAAATGATATATATTATACATCAATGGACTGTAGTGCATTATTTTTTTGTTCTTCTGCAATAGTTTTATTTGACAAAATATGTATAGATGTTTTGACATTTTTGTTAATATGTTGACTTGTCTAGACAACTTAGCTTCATTGTCCTCATCATAATCAAAAATTTGGATTTTATGATATACAAAATTTTTAAAATCAACTACACTTCTGCACTCTTCTAGTGATAATCCCACTTGACCTATCTTTTTATTTAGTTTCTCTTCCCATGCATCAATTTCCTTAATGATTATATCTCATATTGATCTCTCTCTAAGGTATAGAGAAACCTTAAATGAGATGAAGGGGTGAATTTAATATTTTTGTATTTTTTTTTTTTGTATTTACATGGTGGAATCGATAGCCGCCACAAATCCAGGCAGGCTGTCTAGATTTTATGGTCGCCACAGTATTCTGTGATGTTCGCCCCAGAAGCCACCACACAGATCTTCACGCAATCCGCCCCTATAACCACCATGCCACAATCATTTTAAACCTTTTACACCGCTAAAAGCACCAGGAAAGGGACAAGCGTTCAGTCCAGCGAGGCCCGACATTTGAACCTTGGACCTTCGCCCCCCTTATGGGGTTTGGATAAACCAATTGGTCTACACCTCGGACCTAAAATATTTTTGTATTTAAAGACCTTGAAACCTTAAAAATTATGGGTGCTTCTATGGGGGAAATATTATGAATAAAGAATTTAAGGGACGGATCAAAGATAGGACTTTTGATGAACCAATGAAATTTAAAGGACCTTAATACTTAGAATATAGGAATTTACAACACTAATAAGACCTAAAAAGGGGAAAAAATTAGAAAATAAATACTGTAATAAATCAAACTACACTAGTGGACTAATGGAATTATGAATTTATGAACCCATGGGATACTTGGAAGTTTGAAACTAGGGGTATCTTACATTGGATTTTTTAGGATCCAACACTTATCATGACATCATCTTGGATATTATGAATGGTAGCCAAGGAAGCTACATCTTGGTAATGTTAATATTTTATTTTATAGTGCCATCATATGTTGGTAAAGCTTTTAAAGCTACCTAGGGAATTGGGTTTTGATTTAACACATTGAGTATTCTAGTGTTATTCCAATTACGATAATTTTGTTGAGGTGGAGGCTAATCCATTTGCTTAGATTTTATAGAGTGAGAAGAATATAGAGGGCTAAAATGTGTAGAACCTATACTTTCTATAGGGATTTATGGAGGAGACAATGGAGATCTATATCTTTTTAATCTCAGTGGTGGTGATTCAAAGAATTGCATAGGTTCATCCAAATTTTTGGTTGTTGATCTTGTGATCATAAGCCTATAGATTAAATGGTGGCTATGTTCTTTATAAATATTTCATTTTTAGTGGAGTTTCTATGTTATTATGAACTTGATCTATTAGAGTTAGAATGTCACCAAGATTATACTCAATCAAGGATGTGATATTTGGGTCCCATTGGGTGTGCCAAAAACTATTGGTCTAAAATATTCTTAAGTGGATGAAATGCACCCTCAAGACCCTTACCAATATTGGAAGACCCATAATATCTTCTAGATCAATCTCCAAAGTAGGTTGGTTCCTATGGTACTAGCTAAACTAATGATGGGGTAAAAGACTAAATAAGAGATGCAAAAAGGTTAGAAGCTAGAAGTGAACGTTGGTTGGGAGTCAAACATAACAAGAGACATAAGAACATGAGATTATCATTCTATTAGTTAAATTAAACTACCTAATAAACCAACCATCATTTGATATTGTAGAGCATTAATCAAACAAGAATATACATAACTAAGCATTCCAAGAACTAAGCAAATAGAAATCTAGGGATATATCTAGATAGCAAAATAACTTTAATAGAATACACCATTCATCCAATTTTAACATAAATATTTAACAATGAAATTAACATCCATACACATTTTGTAACAATTTCATATAGAGGTCAAACAACACTTCTATATTTATTAGTGGGTGTATAGCATTCGATCATACAAATTATATATTTATAAAAGCTAAAGAGTTGACCCTTGAAAATGGGCTACATTCAAGTATATATAGACTTTCATACATTTTGTTAGCTCAAGATGATTATTCCAAACTAACTATAGGCCTGTCAAAACATGCACATCCTTTTATAGATCATTCTAGTATAGCTACCACGATGTGGTTATTTATGTGGCTCATTCTAATTTCTCTTGAGATTATGCTATCCACATGATTTAAGCTAATAGATGTACTTTTTACCACTTCACTTGATGGTTGGTCCAGTGGTATCATGATAAGTGTACGATGGAGGAGCATCCAATCATTGGGATTCTCTAACATAGTAGATTCTACTTGATGAGGATAGCTTCAAGATTATTGACACTCTATTCGACTCTTTTCCTTAGCCAAAATTTGAGTCTAGCCTTCATTTTCTCAACATCAAAATTTATTGCTCCTTGGATGATGTCGACTTCAAAAAGAGTTCATCCCTTGGCTCTACACTTAGCTACTTCTTTAAAGGTGTTCTATTGGGTGCCAAATATGAGCTTTAAAATTTAGCACTCTCATGTCAGGTTTCATGCCTTAGAATATTTTTTATCTATCCTATATCTATATCAGACTTTATATACCTCTTTTGATGATTTCAATGCTCTACAAGTCCAACATTTGCTTTGACACTTAGCTAAATTTTTGGTCTGGCTTGTTGTTGTGCATTATGTTAAGGCCTTAAAAGTGTACCCTACTCTTCATACTTAACCAAAATTTGAGTCTAGCATTGTAGCAAAATGTTGGACTCCCCTACCTTAATCGATTTTGAGATTCAGCTTTGTTGGGTGCCTGACTTTTTACACACCCCTTGATGAGCCAACCATTTAAAATTCCCACCACTTTATATATACTTAGCAAAATTTATTTTTCAATGCAACAAAATCATTCTTATTCCCTATGCTTTAGCCATTTTTTTAACCCAATGATTGTTTTATACTTCCAATTGTGTTATTTTCTCTCAAAGAGATGCTATATACAGGTGGGTTAATTCTATTACTCATAGGTCCTTGGATCAAAGTGTTTCTTGCTTCCAAATACTAAATTTGAGTAGGTGAGAATTACTTTAAACCTAATGGATTGAACTTATCTCTAAATTCTTTATTTTTTGTATTTCTTTCTTAGGGGCATCCTATATTAAAGTGTTATAGTTTGCTATGGCCATCATAAAGATGATGATTTTTGCCATCCTAAATAGAATGGTAAAAAAATCTCTCAAAGAGTATTTATAATTTATTTCCCTTTTAGTAGAGTAAAATGGGTTCTTATAGGATTTTAAAAGCCATAATAGAAAAGAGATTAAGAAACTGGGAGGAGCAACTAATATAAACCTATTTAGGCAAAATGGAATATAAATTTTGTAAAGTATTATTTCATAAATAGTTATATATATTATAAAATATTTTATGGATTTGAAGTAAAGAGATAAAACAAATATGACAAGTTACAAAAGTTTGCTAACTACTTTGGGTCCTTTCTTATTGTGAGGAACCTTTTTCACAAGATGGGCGGATGAAAATTGGTTAGGTATTGGGGGAGTTAGAATGCAAAAAAAATAAAAATGATGAATCTAAATTTTTTACTTAATGCCTAATACATTTACATTCCATGGAAATATCTATGTATAGATGGAATTAAAAAGTGACAAAAAATATTGAACTAGACTATTAAATTGAAAAACATGAAAAATAAGAATAATGAACAAATAAATTTCAAGTTGCCTATAGTTTTGGCCTTTGTAATGTTTGATAAAATCAACCAACTCTAGGAAGGCTGCAAAATATGAAATATAAGGGAAGATAGTGGAAAAGGTAAATATCTTAGATGATTTTTATCCTTGCTAACTACAATGGACATTCTTCTTAAATCAAAGAGAATACATCTAATCCAAGGGCCAAATTGATCTTGATAGTCATGAAACATTGAGATAAAATAAGTAATTGAAATACAAATTTCATATGCCTAGGATCTTCATTGTCTATAATATGAGCTATTTTTAAAAGTTAAATGAAGTTTTCAACATTTTGACACAACAAAAAAATATCAAAAGAAATTGTGGTATATTTGAAGGATAATCAAAGTGAAGAAGGAAAAAACCCTCCATAGTAAAGTAAGTGGTAAATGGATTAACATTTTGGTTAGTATTAAAAACATAAAAATATTTTAAAAGTAATGAAAAAATTGACTAGAAATTTTCTACTTGGTCAAAGCATCTACTATACACTTATTACACTATAGCCATTGTAGAGAGTTAAAGCAGAAAATAAAAATTGTAGGTAAAAGACTTAGAGTATGATGAGTCACTCATGCGACTCTTTTTGTCTCAAAAACCCCACCATGTTTGTACTTGATGATAAGCTAATATTATGTTTAGTCAAATCAGCAATTACTTTTATATTTTATATAGGATAATATAATTTAATAATTTTTATGAAACTGTGAATGTTTTTGACCTAATTCTTCCTATAAATTGGTGAATATGTGATATTAATTGTCTCACCCTTAGTGATCCAACATTATTTTTATGTCATAGGCATATAAAATCACTATTAAAAAGTAAATAGGATGGTGTAACTAGGATTTGAAGTCATGTTATACTATAGGAACATGTAATTATCATATTATAGGAAATGTAGTTGGCAAGATTATTAAGAAATTTGTCTGGTGACTTCCATCTATACAAACTTGCATGAATTAGTTATATGAAGAAGAGAAAATATTCTAGTTATCATCTATGGATTGACAAATGAGAAACTTAATATTGTAATCATTCAAACCAAGTGACTATTTTTGGCAGATCAAGCAATTACATTAAAGATGGGGACTAAAGGATGTCGACTAGAATTCATTATGGCAAATCTTTATTTTCCTCCATAAAGCTATCTTGACCTCTCAAAATTGGGATATTATTCTCCAACTACATGGAATCTAAAAATGTAGTTATATTTTGTGATTTTTGTTTCATAGGCTAGTATGACCATGGAAGTTCTAGCTACATCCACTAAGATCCAGTAGATAATTCAAAGAAGTATCATAAACGTCTTTAAATTCTATGTATATTTTAGAATAGAGGTCAAAAATTCAATTATTTTTTAGATATTAGTTCTATAGTTAGAATTTGTAGTACAACATAAGATGAATGATTTTTTTATAAGTTAAATTTCATTAAAAGGGGTTTTGAAAGGGCCCCAAAACCTTAATACAACAAGTCACAGGACCAAAAGAAATGCAGCAGGAAATGCCACCGAAAATGCCTAAGGAAAGGCCCGAGAAAAGGCCTAACAAAAGGCTTAAGGAAAGTCTTCAGGAAAAAATACGAAAAAATACGCCCGAAGCGGGAAAAAAGAGTGTCCCGCCCAACCATGAAAAAGAACAGCCCACCCAATGGGAAAAGGAAAAAGCAAAAAATTTTAAAATTCGAACTCTCCTACCCAGTCACTAATTTGAATAGCCCAAAAAACTAGAAATAGAAAAAACCCTCCAAAGAAGGAAAATTACAAAAATGCATAATCCCGTGGAAGGGAAAACCAGAAATCAGTAAGGTAACACCGAAAAACCAGAACTACTAAACAAAAAACCACCATGAACAACCATATGGAGCAGAGAAACCACTGAAAAAGGAAGAACCCATCCATGAAGGGCTAGGAAACACACAAGGATGTAAGAGAACAACATCCCACATAGGCCCGTAAAGTGGAACAACAAACTGGGGATCACCATAGGCCACGAAATCCCTTTATAGCAAGGAGTGCTACCCAAAGAACAATGGAAATAGAAGAAAAAGTAGTATAGAACCGCAAGCCACAGGAAAAAGGTGGTAAGGTCCTCAATAAAAGGAGCTAGAGGGTAAATCTACAATCGATTAAGCATAGGTTCCCCTCAAGACCAAAAAAATGCAGCAACCTCCAACACCACCATCGAACAGCTTCAGAGATCCAAAAAAGGCATACCAATAGGATCACAATAGCATGCAAAATAGAGTCCCTCACCAAGCCACACAAAATACTGAGAGCCCATCACAAATTCCACATCCAGACACCCAGAGAGTAGCACCACAAGAATAAGCATGTGGCCCTAACCATACCATTAAGATACTGTGAAGAGCTGCCTATGAAGCCACACTCCCAAGCCTAGGGAACCCCAATAGAAGGAGCCATGGGGTAAATCTACAATCATTTAAGCACAGGTCCCCCTCACAAGACCAAAAAATATAGCAAAAACCCCAAGATAACCTCCAACACCACCAACAATCATCTCCAAGGATCCATAAAAGGAAGACCAATGGGATCATAGCAGCATGCAAAATAAAGGCCCTTCCCAAGCCACAAAATATACTAAGAGCCCACCACAAAGCCCACATTCAAAAACCCAAAGAGTAGCACCACAAGAATAAGCACATGGTCCTTACCATACCATTAATATACTATGAAGAGTTACTCGCAAAGCCACACACCCAAGTCATGATGCACCACACCAGAAGAACCTCTGAACCCCATCTCTAAATAGAACCCTAAAAAAAACCTGGGATAGAACTGAGAGCACCAGGGAAAAGGATCCCTGAAGCAACACAAAAATCCTAGGAAATGTTCCACGGACATTCCATATCAGAAGCACTTGAAAGGACCCATAAAAAAGGTATGGAAAGGGGCACACAAAAGGAACACTGAACTCCCACCCCAAGGAGATCGTCTACAACACCAACCAGCCAAGAAGGAAGGACCAGGGAAATTCCAGGGAATTGGGACAGGACCAGGGAGGGGGAAGCAGGGAAGCAGAATAGGACTTCCTAGGAAAGTCCCCTGCAGTTACCCCCCTAGAAGATGGATTATTTTATTCTATGTATTTCATTCTAGTTTAATAATAGTAGATTTTCTATTTAATACAAAATTGAGTATATAAATTCACTTCTTGCCATAGGGGAACTCCACCTATCCTTGGATTTTGGATCCACTACAAATCTTAGTATTATAGGAACCTCTTTGACAATCTTTTATGTTTCCATATGCAGTAGATAAATACCCTTCCATAGTTCTAAATGAATCTTTTCCAATTTTTCTCTTTCCATTAATTAATTTCTATTATGTGTTTACTTTCTATGTACCATTTTATTTTTATTTTAGTTTTCTATTTTAGTGTTGTACTATTTCTAGATTTTGTTCACATATTTTTTAGCTTTTACTTTTTAAATGTTGTATATATATAACTTATATCCTTCCTTAATAGTCTATGGGATTAGCAATAAATGATGATAAATCATGGTATAACTTGGATTTGACTAATAGGAACATATATATTAGGTCCTCTAACAAGTTTTGTCATTAAATATATAGTTCTCAATGCCTCACAAATGTACCTATCTAAATTGACATGCTTAGTGCTTATTAATTTTGGTGTTGTTGTCGGGTGCTAAAGATTATAGTCCTTTTAGATTTTTTTTTTCTATACTACAAGAGCAGATTGAATTAAATGTCAACCTTCAACCCAAATAATTATTTATGAGGTATATTTTTTAATTTTTAGTTGCATTATATCTCATATAGTGTTGCATGTCTCGATCCAAGGATGACAAAGGAAGATTTTTGTCAAATAATACAAAGATTTTTTTTTATGACACAAAACTAGAAAAGCACATGGATTATCTAGAAAGCTTAGTTACAAGAAGAAAAATAGTGAAGCATCATAGCATCCAATAGAAACTATAGTCTAGACTATGGGTTTTACAAATCCTATAGAATTGTTTGAAGGATCTCCATTTGCATTCAATATTATTCCTAAATTTACACCTAACTGTGTTGTTCCTTCTACAACTAAAAATTATTCAAATGTTAGAGAGCTAAAAGGACCCATTCTAATAAATTCACCTCCTAAACTCACTTAGTAAACCTTCAAAGTAAATCTTCTAGTAGTGGGCATCTATGGATGTCTTGGGATATGCAAATTCTAATAGGGATGGTAGAGGAAATGTAGACTATGGTAACCTTTGAATGTTTTATTTAAAATTCTCAAGAGGAAATGTAGACTATGGTAACCTTTGAATGTTTTATCCAAGAGTATTTGTTATCTATGCCTTCTACTTTTTACAAGTTGATTATACAACCCTAGACATATTTCTCCTTGAATTTGACATGTTATCTAGGAACTATGATTACAATATAGATACACATAAGCTCAAACTATTTCCAACCACACTCAAATATGTAGCTTCATGCTGGTTTATGGAGTTGGGTGGTAGAAACTTTACAATGTGGGACACTATGAGGATGAAATTTCTATAGAAAGTCCAAAATTACTGTAAGGCTAGAGAAGACCGATTTGAAGTCCTATGAATGATACAAAGAGAAGAGGAAAGTTTAAAAGATTATGTTAAGAGATTTTATTTTAATCTCTAAATTTCTAAGCATTTTTTTTAGGATGCTAAAAAATTAAAGGTTATTCTTTTACAAGGGATATAGGATGAGTGCATAGAATATTTAGACCTAATGGTTGTAGGATATATTTATCAAGTTAGTTTTGGATATATTAATACCCTTTGCCAAAACTATTCAAGGTTTATCATGAAAAAGGGTAAATAAGTGAGGGGTGTCATTGCTTTAACAATAAAAACTTTAACAAGCATCACTAGAGCTAAAATTGGAAACTTGCTCGAAGACCTCAAGATAGATATTCTTTCTTCTTTGGATTCTTTTTTGGATACATTTCAAGCTAAAAATAAATAGGATGTTAGGACCCCATCCTAACATTATTATGTAATGATCCCTTTCCAATGTGAGGATCTCATTCTAATGATAATTTATAATATTTTGTAATGGTATGTGGCATTTGAGGCACCTAGACAAGTGGGGCCATTTTATGTAAATGTTAATATTCTAGATCAGATGGCATTTTGCATGTAAACCAACTCTTGAGTGTTAGGTTACGATTGCATGAAATGTTTCTTTAAAAGACAAGGGGGCATATATAAATATTTATTTTTGCATATTGAATCAAAGTATTGAAGGAGGTTACCCCTTTGAAGAGGCTAGCAATTCTGTATTGTGATTTGTGAGGTTAATATATTTTTGAATTTATATTTTGTATTAAAATATTTTTTTCTTCATGAATTACTACTTCTATTGCAATATTTATGTGGATGTACTTATTACCCAGGTGTTGTAGGTGAGTTGGAGAGGAGAGGACAATCCTCCAAGGAAGGTCCCAGGTTCAAATCTCCACCCTATCAAAAAGATAAATTGGGTATCCAAAATCCAATTGATAATGTTGGTGCGGGCAGGGTTGGGTGCGACTCCCGGGTGACTTTGACGGTGTAGATCCCCCTGTTTGTGGTCTCTTAGACCAAGGCGGCCCCGTAAGGGGTTTTTTGTTTTAAAAAAAAAATGTGGATGTACTTATTTTAATTAGAAAGTTCCTAACAAGCGGTATCATAGCACTTTTCAAGGTCATGTTTCACTATGACTACAATAATTCTTTCCCTTCCATTTTTATTGTTAGGTATAAATTTTCCATTTTTTCATTTTCTTGTTTGTTATCCTATTAAAATAAATTAAGCCCTTTGGAGGAGATATTATTATTGGCTAAGCTAGATTATCCATAAAGCATCTAGTGAAGTGAGGGGCGTTCAAGCTCTAATACCTAGGCCTTAGATAGCACCCATATATAATTGAGCTCCCACATATCTTTAGGTATATTGGGACACCCCCTTGGGAATAGGAGAAACCTTTAGCTCCAAGAAGCTTTTTGATTATGTGTCTATTCATAGTGCATCAAGCATAGCACTCAGGAAGATCACCTTCCCATATTGTTAAAGAGGTAGGTAGTGTACTCAAGGGTATGTGTGGAATCCTTCTTGAGTAGTGGCTTGAAATATTGATCCAAGCACTATCATTCATCACTATAGTATAATAGAGATCTATGGATAGTACATACTCCTTGTCCTAGAGTACCCTATTTTTGTGAAAAATTTTTCCTACATGCCAAAAAACCTACCACAAAAAATGAGCATACTAAAGAGACTATAGTATCATAGAACTAACTTAACAAAAATAGACAAAAAAATTGGTGGTGAAAGTAACAGTCTAGACAAGGTCTACCAATAACAATCAGGTTTTATTTTAATTAGGGTCATAATCAATACGGTCAAGAGAGTCTTTTCATGCAATCGTTAGTCACATAGTTAATATTAGTTAAGATAGAGTTTGACCATGCAGTTGTCAATTATAGTTGGCAGTTATAACAGTTAGGGTATTCATTAGAAATAGATTTTACCATGATAGTCATCAGAAACAATGAGTTATAGAGTTAGATAGAACAATTATTATTAACAGATATTGTAGAGCCTGTTAGGGGGTAATCAGACAAAAGTCAATTTTTAGAGTGAGTAGAGAATCCAGGAGAAAAATAGATGACACCTAAAGACACTTCCCTATATTAAAAAAAGTTTGGGGTGTCAAAAAACATTATTGTGGGATATATCCCATTGCAATTGTATTGTCTAGCTCATCATTTTGGTATATAGCCTCCATGCACTTTTTTAGGATGTTGAAAAATGTATTTGTGATACCTAGCCCATTACATTCATCTTTTTGAACTGTTCATTTTGTTATATGGCACCCAAACACTTTTTTTTTGCCCATTACTAAAAATGGTAACTTGTAGAATAACACTTATTTTTAGTAAGTTAGTTGAGCTGGTCCAAATCATACATATATGGTTGAAGGTACTAGAGGATCAATGAAAGAATTAGAACAAAGAGAAAATATGGAGCAATTAAATCACACATTTAGTAACCTACAAAGTCAAATGTCCCACTTTGGACAAGAAGTTACAAAGATAAAATATCACATGCTGGTTATGAGAACTGGCCAAATTAAATCCAAATTCAAAATTAAAGAAAAATTCCTAGAGATTGAAGAGCGATTAAAGGAACCCTCGAAGGTTTTTGAGTATCTTAACACTCAAGTACCAAGTGGCAGTTCAGTAAATAAATATAAAGGATTCCATCATGCTCTTTTTTATATATGTCTTGTTTAATATACGTAAAATAAACTTTTCCAAGTTTAATAGAAAGAGCATTAATGTTTGGTTGTGTTGAGCAGATCATTTCTTTAAACTCCATAATGTACCCTGATATTTGTGGGTCACCATGGCATCTTTTAACTTTGAATCTGAGGCCCTACAATGGTGTCAATGGTTACAATACATGACACTTGACCCTTCTTGGGAAGACTTTAAGTCTCAATTACTCACTCTTTTGGCCCTAGTGAGTATGAGGAATTTACAAGAGCCTTAACCAAATTGAAGCAAACCTCTACTATCCAAGAATATTAAAATTAATTTGAGAAATTGGCTAATAGTACAAAGGGGTTGAGTGAAGGATTTTTTTAGAGTCGTTTTATCAGTGGGTTGAAAGGTGATATAAAGGCAAAAGTAAAAATCCCTAGTCTATAATGCAAGCCATAAAATTTGCGAGATTAGAAAAATATTTTTTTTTGCTCAAAGGAGGTTGTCCAAATTCCCATAGACCAAACCTACATTTCCATCCAATTTTACATCAACTAGTAGCAATAAATCTCCACCAATCAAGTGATTGACTAGGGAGGAAATGGTTGCTTGTAGAGCTTAGGGCCCAATATTTCTTAAATTTGGATTTATTATGAAGATACAATCATATCATAATAAAGGAATATGACATTTCTAAAATTGCTTTTACGACTCATGAAAGGCACTATGAATTCTTGGTTATGCCATTTGGTTTGGCCAATGCACCCTCCACTTTTTATATTTTGACGAGTTCTATTTTTTAGACCTTCCTTCACAAATTTATTCTAGTATTCTTTGATGATATTCTAATTTATAATTGCTCATGGGAGTATCACTTACAATATTTAGATTAAAATTTGTAGTTTTTGTCTAAAAATCATCTTTATGCCAAGAGGTCTAAGTGTTCTTTTGGGTTTCAATAAGTAGAGTATTTGGATCATTCATCAAAGAAGGAATTAAAGTTACCCCTACAAAGATTTAGTTTTTTCAAGCATGGCCGAAGCCTCACACCCTCAAGGGCCTTTGAGGATTTTGGGGCCTCATGGGGTATTACCATAAATTTGTATATAACTATGGAAATATAGAAACTCATTTAGCATCCATGTCAAATAATAATTTCTTTATGTGGTTAGAACCAATGGATAACACTTTCAAGTAATTAAAGTAGGCTATAAAAACCACCCTGGTATTAGCAATGCCTAATTTTTCTAAACCTTTTGTAATTGAAAGTGATTCTTTGGGTAATGGAATCAAGGTAGTTTGATGCAAGAAGGATGACCATTGGTCGTCACCAATAGAGCCCTTTTAGGCTAAAATTTGGACAAATCTACTTATGAAAAGGAGATGTTACCCATTTTACATATTAATCATTGGAGGTCGTATCTCATTGGGCATCATTCTCAATCAAAAGTGATCATCAAAGTCTCAAGTATTTCTTGTAAAAAGGGTAGCCACACATAAACAAAAAAAGTGGATCTTCAAATTGATGGGTTATGATTATGAAATCACATATAAAAAAAGGAAAGAAAAATATAGTGGATGATGCATTGTCTCGACAGTTTGAAAATCAGAGTATGTTAAATGCTATATCTTCATCAATACCTCAATGGACTAATAATCTTAGAGAAGAAATGGCCAAGGATTCTATCTTGAAAACTTTGATCAACAAAATTTAAGCATATCCCAATTCATTCCACAATTATACTTGGGATGGTCAATATTTGAGATATCATGACCGACTAGTTATTATTCAAAAATTCTAAATGCAATATTTCATTTTGTAGGAAATGCATGCCTCACCAACAACGGGGCATTCTAGGTTTCTTAAAAATTATGGAAGGACCAAATGTACTTTCATTAGGAAGGGAATGAAAAGGGATTTTCAAACTATTTTGGTCAAATGTGATAGGTGCCAAAGAATGAAAGGAGAAACAATGTATGGGTAGATATTTCTATGGATTTTGTTGAAGGGTTACCCAAATTAAAAGGAAAATAAGTTATTTTGGTGGTAGTGGATCATCTCACAAAGTATGCTCATTTTTTTCCTTGTCCCATCCCTGCACAACCTTGCACAAATATTTTTAGACTCCATATTTCATGTTCATGGAATACCCAAATCTATTGTGTCAAATAGGGACCCTAATTTTACTAGTTATTTTTGTAAAGAACTATTTAAGTTACAGGGCACTCCACTTAAAATGAGTTTGGCCTATCATCCCTAGACTAAAATTGTTAGCAAGTGCTTAGAAACTTATCTTTGTTGCTTTGTATCTGAACATCTTGCACAATGTGCTAAATGGATTCCTTTGGATGAGTGGTGGTATAATACTTCCTATCACATGGTGACCAAGGTTACACCCTTTGAATTCATCTATGATCTTCCTCCACCAACACCCTTTTAATACATTCCAAAGAGCTCCAAGGTTCATGTTATTGACAACTTAAGATGAATCTTGAATTGACCCATAATTGTATATGTCAACAAGTTGATCAACATCATTCTGAGTGCAACTTTGAAGAGGAGAAAATATTTTTTCTTTGCCTACAACCCTATAAATAATTGTCACTTCAACTCTATCGATGCCAAAAACTAGTTTCCAAGTATTTTACACCTTACCAAGCATTATAATGGATTAGTGTAATAGCCTATAAATTGGCCTTTCTAGCCTCATCCAAGATCCATCTAGTTTTTCATGTCTCTTCTATCAAGAAGGTTGTGGGTAATAAGGTACATGTTCAATCCACTTTATTAAAACTAGATGATCAAGGTTCCATCATGCTCAAGCCTAAACAACTTTTTGGATTGAATATCATGCTTCCTTTGAAACCATGTCACCACTGAGGTTCTCATTCAATTGAATGGATTACAACCTAAATATACCACTTGGAAGTCTCTCCAATAGCTACAATAGTAGTTTCTTCATCTTCACTTTGAGGGCAAAGCTTTTTGAAGGGGAAGGGTATGTTAGGACCCCATCCTAACATTATTATGTAATTCTCATATTATTATGTAATGACCCCTTTCCAATGTGGGTACCCCATTCTAATGATATTTTATAATGGTATGTGGCATTTAAGGCACCTAGACAAGTGGGATAATTTCATGTAATTGTTATAAAGAATATAATTGTTTGTTGATGCAGGAGCATCCAGCAGCACCTGATGCAGAAGCATCCAGTGGCAGGAGGGCCACTTCTGAAGAGTCGGCTAAGGAAGAAGAAGAAGAAGGCAAGGAGAAAATGTAGAGCAAAAACTGTCATGATTTCACTACGTCACAAAATCATGATAGTCGGTAGAAGGAAGAATGCAAAGGCATAGAAATGTCATGATTTCATGACATGTCACAAAATCGTGACATGTCGCAAAATCGCGATACCATCAGGGTAGAGCAAAGGCCACCGAGGAGGGTGTCACGAAATCGTGACACCATCAGGGTAGAGCAAAGGCAGCCAAGGAGGGTGTCACGAAATCGTGACACCAACAAAGGAGAGCAGAGGGGAGTGGGGGAATGTCACGATTTCATGACATGTCATGAAATCATGACTATCACAAAATCACGACACAAAAGCGAAGCTGGAGCAGAGTAGTGGGAGTTGTCATGATTTCGTGACATGTCACGAAATCACGACAATCACGAAATCATGACGAAGAAGGGCAGGTGAGAGGAGGCCATTGGGAATGTCACGATTTCATGACATGTCACGAAATCATGATGGTCGCAAAATCGTGACTTGAAATCAAGAAAGGCAGTGGTGGAGGTAAAGGCCACGATATCGCGACATGTCACGATATCGCGACCCGAAGGCAAAGAAGGCAGCAATGCAAAAAATATGTCACAATATCGCAACATGTCGCGATATCGTGACTTGAAGGCGAGAAATGCAGAGGTGAAGAGAAAACATCGTGATATTGCAACATGTCACGATATCATGATGAAAAGAGAGGAGCGTAGGGAAGCCAAAACGTCACGATATCGCGACATGTCATGATATCGCGACAAGAAAAGAAGAAGATGCGGAAGAAGGAGGAGACGTCGCGAAATCATGACAGGCAGTATCTTCAGGGACCATTACAGGATAACATCATTGAGTGACACGTGGCAGCACAAGAACAACACATGGCATCAAGGTGCAACAAAAGTAGGCGAAGATAAAGCATCGTGCAGAAAATATAATCGTAAGCAGGAGTCAAACGACAGTTACAGAGTCAGCTGCAGAATGCAGTTATGGAATCGAACAGTCATGGAAAAAAGGAATCAAAGGGCCATCAGTGGAAGACAAAGAATCAGACCGAAGTTATAAAAAGGGCAAGTCGAGCCTTGCACAAGGGTTGGAAAATGGTAGTTGCAGAGTTGGATAACTGCAGTGCGAGTTGCACAGTCGGGTTGCGAAGTCGAGGCAGAGGCCACTTGGATCGGCTTGAGTGTTTTTCCTTCCAAAGTTGCAGAGTGAGAGATCTGCAACAGAGTATTAGAAATTTGGGCCTGTGCGCTAGTTGTTGTAAAGCCTGTGGGCTGTTGTTGTTTACGTAATGGCAAAATTGAAATATAAAGTGAAAATTTGATTTTTGACTTACGTAATTTTTATATAGAGTGAATTTTCAAATTTTTGCATGAAATTAGGATTTGGCTAAAACTAAATTTTGTGTCCCCCATCAAGTGGTATCAGAGCTAGTGATTCTGAGTGCACAGCAGATTCACCGAACGTGAGGCAGTTGCACCAGGATCTGTGGTAGGGTTCTAAGAGAGAGAGAGAGTTAAGATCCCAGAGCGTGTTAGCAGATCATCGATAGTGAGGCAGCTACACCAGGATCGGTCAAAGCTTTGTAAGAAAAGCAAGGAAAGATGCCTCCATGAAGAAGCCATGGCAAGGAAGAAGATATGGTGTCGAAGGAAGAGTTCTTGGCATTACAATGACAATTTAAAGCCCTACAGGAGGAGTGGCTCACCATAAGATTACGGGAGCAAGAGGAGAGGCACAAAAGGCATGAAGAAAGACAAAAAAAGAGAGATGCTGTAATGCATCAGAAGTTGAAGCTGAAGAAGACTACATGTAAATAAGAGTGCAGCAGTGCCAGGATCTACCTAGAAGAAGGCAAAAATTTAACTAGCAAAGAGGAGGGGTTGAAGCAGGCTGCAAAGGTAGATGAATGTTTAGAGATGTTGCAGGAGGCAACAACCAAATAGCTCAGAAGTGAAGATCACTTCTCCACCAACCCCGGGTGTCTGATGCAGGAGCATCCAGCAACACCTGATGCTGAAGCATCCAGTGGTAGGAGGGCCACTTCGAAAGAGTCGACTAAGGAAGCAGAAGAAGAAGGCAAGGAGAAAATGTAGAGCAAAAACTATCATGATTTCGCTATGTCGTAAAATCATGACAGTCGACAGAAGGAAGAATGCAAAGGCACAAAAATATCGCAATTTCGTGACATGTCACGAAATCGTGACACCATCAGGGTAGAGCAAAGGTCGCCAAGGAGGGTGTCGTGAAATTGTGACACCATCAGGGTAGAGCAAAGGCAGCCGAGGAGGGTGTCACAAAATCATGACGTGTCACGAAATCGCGACACGAACAAAGGAGAGCAGAAGGGAGTGGGGGAATGTCACGATTTCATGACATGTCATGAAATCGTGACTATCACAAAATTGTGACACAAAAGCGAAGCCGGAGCAGAGCAGTGGGAGTTGTCACGATTTTGTGACATGTCGCGAAATCACGACAGTCACGAAATCACGACGAAGAAGGGCAGGCGAGAGGAGGCCGTTGGGAATGTCACGATTTTGCAACATGTCATGAAATTATGACGGTCATGAAATCATGACTTGAAATTAGGAAAGGCAGCGATGGAGGTAAAGGCCGCGATATCGCGACCCAAAGGCAAAGAAGGCAGCGATGCAGAAAATACGTCACGATATCGTGACATGTCGCGATATCGTGACATGTCACGATATCGTGACTTGAAGGTGAGAAAGGCAGAGGTGAAGAAAAAACATCGTGATATCGTGACATGTCGCTATATCACGACCAAAAGATAGAAGGAGCGCAGGGAAGCCAAAACATCGTGATATCACGACATGTCGCGATATCACGATAGGAAAAGAAGAAGACGTGAAAGGAGGAGACGTCATGAAATCATGATAGGCGGTATCTTCAGGGACCGTTACAGGATGACATCATTGAGCGACACATGGCAGCATAAGAACAACACGTGGCATCAAGGTGCAATGAAAGTAGGCGAAGACAAAGCGTCGTGCAAAAAATGTAACCATAAGCGGGAGTCGAACGACAGTTACAGAGTCAGTTGTAGAATGCAGTTATGGAATCAAACAGTCATGGCAAAGAGGAATTGAAGGGCCATCAGTGGAAGACAAAGAGTTAGACTAGAGTTATAAAAAGGGCAAGCCGAGCCTTGCACAAGGGTTGGAAAACGGTAGTTGTAGAGTTGGATAACTACAGTGCGAGTTGCACAGTCGGGTTGCAGAGTCGAGGCAGAAGCCACTCAGACCGGCTTGAGTGTTTTTCCTTTCAGAGTTGTAGAGTGAGAGATCTGCAATAGAGTATTAGAAATATGGGCCTGTGCACCAGTTGTTGTAAAGCCTGCGGGCTGTTGTTGTTTACGTAATGGCAAAATTGAAATATAAAGTGAAAATTTGATTTTTGACTTACGTAATTTTTATATAAAGTGAATTTTCAAATTTTTGCGTGAAATTAGGATTTGGCTGAAACTAAATTTTGCGTCCCCCATCATTTGTTTGATAGAATATTCTAGATTGGATGTCATTTTGCATATAAACCAACTCTTGAGTGTTAGGTTAGGGTTGCATGAAACATTTCTTTAAAATACAATAGGCATAAAAAAAAAAATCTTTTTGTATATTGAATCAAAGTATTGAAGGAGGTTGCCCCCTTGAAGAGGCCAACAATTTTGTATTGTGATTTGTGAGATTAATATATATTTCTGCATTTATATTTTGTATTGCAATATTTTGTTTTTTCATGAATTATTGCTTTTATTGCAATATTTATGTGAATATGCTTATTTAAATTAGAAGTTCCTAACATCATCGGAGGTGGGAAAGGCTTTAGTGGTATTTTTCCCAAGGTGTACAAAGAAACATGTCAAACATGAATGTCCTTTAGATAAAATTAAAGTTTGGATTCTTTGCTAGAAGGACCATAAAATGAGCAAATATCCCATGTTACCAGGACTCAAAGTTACTTTCCACATTGAAAACCAAGAAATAGTAGTTATGTATTAGAGGAAGCCATGGTAGCCTCAACCAAATATTCAGGGTATGAATTCTAGATTGTATTTATTGGTAATTAAGTAGGCAATATCCAAGGGATTTTACAACCTTCAGTTCAAAGCACTAGTTGCTTTCTTTTCTCTACTCAACAATAAAATAAAAAAAATTTACAACTAAGTATAACCATTTCAACTAGTAGAACTACTCACTTTTTAAAAAGTAGGTAATTGGACCAAAAACAATTAGAAAATCACATACTTTGCTTTATTCATCAAACACTTGAATATATAAAGCATATCAATGAATATTTTTTAATCTAGAAATCATTAAAACCTATCCACTAATAGGTTATTTCACATTCTAGAAACATGAAACAAAGGAAATATTTCTTGCAAGTAAAACTAAAAACAATCCTAGTTGAGCTTGAATCAAAATTATAGATATAAATATTCAAGAATAAGCTTTAAAAAATCAAATCTTTATTTTCTAAAACATTGATGAAAGTAAAACAAGTTTGAGCCTCCAAAACACCATGTCATTCTCTCTAAAATAGAGAATCTAAAAGGTAGTTAAACAACTACTGAGTTAGTTAAGATAATAGTCGATTCCATCTAATGGGAGGACTTTTGAATAAGATCATGGTCATAAATTGAGATGCATAAAAAATTGAAAGTGATGGTTGTGAATTTCTCCTTGAGTGATGACTCAATGGAGATAAGTCCATTGTGGTAGCCACACATATTTTTATTTTTTGAATGTTGGATCTATGAACCACTTATTAAAATCTTCGAAAGAAAATTTCTCCATTGATTTAATTAATTTATTCATCTTGTCAAAATCACTTTGTACATTTTATTGTTCCTCTTCAATTATAACCCCATCACTATCATATTATTTTTCAATTTGATATTTTCCACCAAACTATTTATTTATTCAATAGCCTTTTCAATGATGGACTCAACCTCAAGCAACATTGTATGAGCATGGTTAATTTTTTCCTAAGCAAATGTAATCTAAGTAGATCATCTTAAATTTTAGTAGCAGGTAGGGATGAACTAGTTCCATGATCCATCCTTTGTTTATTAATATTCATGAGGTCATTTTGAGTGAGCAAAATAGTTTTTGTAGCACATTAGCCTATTTGTATTCCTTACCAATATTCCTTTTATCCCTACAAAAATTTGATTTTAGGAAAAATTTAATATTTAAGTCATTTAAATTGTATAGCTGCTATGGATGCACTTATGATGATCTCCTTATGGCATCCAGTAGTGTCAATAATAAATACTTGTTCTTATAAAGCATTGACTTAAGAGGTGAGAGATTGCACTATGGAACATGCTTCTTTATCTACTATATTTCTCTAACTATGAAACTATTTTCTCTCAAGTATACTAGCATAAACCCTTTTAAAGGTCTTTTCAAATTCTAGAGCTTAAATGTGCTAGAATTGATTGGCAATCCTCTTCTTCAAATCTCTAAATGTATCCCATTCTAATTTAGCCACTTCAATATGCATCTAACTTATATCCTCTTCTCAAATTTTATCAACTAATATGATGGTCATCTCATATACTCTTTTAATTACAACATCGTCCTTAGATCTCTTCCTTTTCCTAGAATCCATCCTCTTTAATGATAGATTTTATTTTTAAAAATAATTTATTAAAATATATTCAATTTTAGGGTCCAAAACATTAATTCCTATGGACCCAATATGCTTGGTTATATCTACAAGTTTTGGTTCTATCACATCATTGGCTATTTATTTGACAATCTCCTTTCTTGTTGTATCAACTTCTACCATAGCCTCTAAACTCTCAATAGCTCTAGTTTTTACTCCAATTTTCATTTCCCCAAGACCTTCCTAGGAACCCTTGTCCTTAGTGAAATTTTTCTTCACCAAAATATTTACTCCTAATGGAAGAATTTATCTTGACAAAATATTTTCTTTTGAAGACAGTTCCTTCCCCTTGAGATTTTCTTGGTTTATATGATCAATTTCTTTTGTTGGATGGACTTTGTAAGATAGAAGGCCCAAATTTTGGTATAAATTTCCTCCCATAATATCCTCAATAGTAGCACTCAATAAATTCTCTAAATCATTATACTCTAGTGCTTTTTCTTGTCTACACAAGAGTATCTTCCACTATAT
Source organism: Wollemia nobilis (assembly GCA_028583015.1). Lineage (NCBI taxonomy): Eukaryota > Viridiplantae > Streptophyta > Pinopsida > Araucariales > Araucariaceae > Wollemia > Wollemia nobilis. The sequence goes on from JAQPPZ010016723.1 coordinate 16,186,169, forward strand.
CTATCCTCATAGGAACTTTAACTTTTAGTTTAATTTAATATTTTTTATTTTAAAAGAAGACAAAGTACCTAGTTGGGAAATAGCTTGACCTAAATTGTCTAGTTCATGCCTTGAAGCATCCTTCTTCCTTTTTCTTTCAGTCATATCTACCCAAGAATTTTTGTCCCTTGAAAGGTCTTCTTTGAACTCTCCCTGCATACATTCAAAAGACCAAGTCTTTTGGATGGACCTTAAATATTGTTTGATATTTCCTTCCTAATGATAAAATCTAACATATACATATTTCAATTGATTTTTTTCAAATCATGAAGCCAACTATGTACAATGCCCCAAGTTTCATATGGTGGAATCCCCAATAGAAAAAATAATACATAGAAAACACATGGATGTGGTCTAGTGAATTTATTTAATATAACCATTGAGGTTGCCCATCATCTAATAAGCTACCTCTTTGAGTAGCATTTTATTTAGTACACACTTTAGAAATAAATGTGGATTACCTTTGAAACCAAAGAGTCTAATGTATGCTTGATGGGATTGAATTATCAAGCCAACATATGGTTGCAAAGATCTTCTAGCTTTCTCAGTGAAATAGAGGCAAGAATAATTGTTTAACAAAGAATAAATACAAGGAAAAATGATATAATTAATGTAATAAAAAATGATCTCCATGTTTTCCTTCTAGAGATTTATAAAATATACATGTGGTCTCTCTAGACAATTAAAAAAAGAAACTTCTTTAATTTTGAGTGGTGTAATTGCACATAGAATGCCAATAAAAAAGGTAGTCATTTGGAACCTAGGCCTCTCTAGGGACTGTGTATATCTAAAATCTCTAATTTTTTTATTAGAATGTTTGAAATAAAATAGGACCAATCAAATTTAACTCCTTCAAGAACAACAAAAATTATTACCAACATAGAAAATAGTATGTGTTTGGCTCACCCATAAGTTTAAAGAGTTGTGCCATAGCATATCTTATTTTGAGTCAAATTTTAAATGGTATACCTTTTATGTTTTATATTAAGGAAATTATTCTAATTTAATCTCCATCTCCTTAAAATTTCACCAATGCTCTCATATCTCTTCATTAATGACAAGCCATATTTTTCATAGACAACCAAGTTTTTGGAGATAGTCTATAAATGGCATGCAAGACCTCACTATCAAAGTGGACAACTGACTTGTTATTTCAATCTTCTATCTCTATTTTTGTTAAATTCACCATCTAGAATATCCATTGCACAACATGCACACACAATTCAGTAACTTAGGCCAGGCACCCATCTTCAGCAACCTTGACTCCATGATATTCTCCATGGCTGCCAAGTACTCATAGTCATATATATAGCTACTCTTATTTTAGACAACGTTCTTGCACTGCAGATATATTTTAAAAGAATATTGCATATCATCTCCCAAATATATTATTGTTGTATCATTAATAATGCGTGTACTAATAATAGTTTGGATCTTCCCTATTTTAGTAAAGAAAGCAAACAAAACCACTCAAAGCATAAGACACAAGATGAGAACTTGAACACTTAGACAATTCAAAATAAAAACACCAAGCCAACATATAAATTATTTAAAGTATACAAATTAAATGCATGGTCATGTCAACTTGAACTCACGTAGTTTGAAGTCATTTTAATTTATTAAAATGTGAGTCAGCCATGGTAAGAAATCATGCATAATCTTCATGCTGAATTTTTTCATGATGTGGCTATTAAATGAAAGGTGGATTGATTATCATAGGTTATTAAGATAAATAAATGACACATCGTTATGATGTCTAAATGGATGGCTTAGATTTACCACAACTCCCTACACGTTCATGGTGTAAAATAATAAATAAATAAAGGTCTATTCATATGAAAGTCTCAATATTTTTTATCTCTATAAGAACAAAACACGAATGAATCTTCCAAAGCTGGCGGCGCTCCCCCTTCTCAAGCCATTGCACGGCCTTTATATTCCCCTCCCTGTCCCATCCTACTGTTGCATTCCCCCTCCCCTGCTCTTTCTTCCCCAGTCTGGAATTTTCTGCCCCCTTTGTCCCCACCTTGCCAGCTCATCCCCCATGGCATCCAAAGCTATTTTTCTGGAGCCCCCTATCCTCGAGTTCAGAGGCCTTGCTCGCTTATTCTCCGATGCCAAGAAATTTATGCCATTTTTCAGCAAATTCATCGGCCATGACGACGAGATCACCCAGGGGTTCTTGGAGTCGTGGAACGATGGGGAAGTTACAGTCAAGGGTTTGCACTTCAAAATCTCCAAGGACTTCCTCATAGAGGTCACCGGCCTCCACCATGAGGAGAAAGGTCATGTCGTCAGACGAGATAAACACAACTGGGAAGAGGAGCTCTCCCGCTTCCCAGACCACCAGTGGGACAAAGCCAACTTACTCCGCTCTCACCTCCCGGTGCCGTTCGACAAAGCCATTGTCCCGATAATGCAATATATTACCTGTGACGATCCCGAGCAGCGGCTGTTTAGCTTCCATCTTAGTTATTTTAACCACCTCCGTGGAGCTACCCTCATCAGCACCCCCTGCTTCCTCCTCTACTCTTTGGGTCTGACCATTGAGCATGCCCGCAAGAACCATTCCCGGCCCTTACACCAGGGGCTCATGGTTATTCTCTACAGACATGCCCTAGCCAACTAGCCCCAGCTACATAGCATTCCCCCCCTCTCTTCTGTATCGCCCTCCGAAACTGGTGTTTCTCCCCCTGGTTCCCCTGTCGCCAAAGGCTCCCTCGCTCCTGTCGATTCTGCTTCCCTGAAGCATCGTAGGCCTACACGCAAGTGCAGGGCATCGAGCACAGGCCCTGACAGGGCCCTTCCTCCTAGTTCAGGGTGCAAAAGGGCCTCCCCCAGACCCATCTGGACTGCAGAAAGCCCCAAGAATGTCAAACCAGAGAACGCAAAGGCCACTGTGATCAGCTCTGAGTCAGATGATGTGTTGCAAAAGCTAGCACTCCATGGCCTCCTGGATACTGTGGTCAGTGCTCTCAACACATCTGCCCAAGCTGCGTCTCATGCCGCCAAGGCGTTGTCTGAGCTCCATTGCAATCTGGAGGAAAGCGCTGTCAAGGGCCAGCGGCAGACTGAGCGGGCCGAGGATGGATCAGGGCCCAGTTAGCTTGGCCCTTGGCATTCACCGTTTTCAATGTGTCTTGTTTTTGGGTTTGTTTTTTTGGAGATTCTCAGTTGCGAAGTTTATTCGGGCACTTTTGTTTTCTGTAGTTTCCAGGGCCCCAAGACGGGGACGTTATTTCTGTTTTATGTTTCTAGGGCCCCGGGATGGGGACGTTATTTTTGGTTTTAAAGTTTCACTGCTTCGACCACTACTGTAATTAAGGTTTTGGGATCCTATTTAAAAAACCCGCTGTAAATATACTGTTACCTATCAAAAAAAAAAAAAACACGAATGAATCAAGATTTAAATGATCATGTGAATAATCCTTAATATTTTCCACCTTCATGCATGCAAGGTTTATCCTTTATAAAAATTTAAAATTACCTTGTAGTTTTCATTTTAGAAAAAAATAATGAAACATAAACAAAACATAAAAACTTCTTTAGATAAAAAACAAAGGGTAAGGTGGATTCTTTATAAAAAAAATTATAATGGGTTCAATGCAACAACAAATCCTGACCATTTTCTCCTTTTAATTTTTCAAATGCTTTATGTTCGAAAGAGTGGAAATAGCCACCCTCTCAAAACCAAAACCCTTAGATGAACCAATAGAGTCCTTGGCCTCAAAAGTAATACCCCCATCAACCATGGTATAACCCATAGAAAATATGGCATTCTCTACCAAACTAGCAATATCAATAAACACATCAACCATAGCAAGCTTACTCACTTGCACCAATAACTTATTGGAATATGTAGTGGTTAAGCTTCTCTTATGGTCATGGCTAACTATTTGTTATATTTTTCCATTGGTCGCATGTAAACCTTGAAAAAGGCATTTCTTGTATTTTTTTATTATTTTATTCTTGAGGGTCAATCTTATAACCTTGACCTAAAGGCATCATGTACTTGGGCATAAATACCCCTTCTCATTGATCATTTTCTTATCAGTTAAAGTGTAATTTTGATCCTCTTTGAGTAAATATCTTTTTGTGTCTACGAATACCCCATCATATGATGTGTTCTATATGTTGTGTATTTCTTTTGTTAAGAAATATTGGGTAATGTTTGATTTCATTTCTTAAAATTACTATGAAATCTGACATAGTATAAAAATGGGTGTGAATTTTCATTATTTGTTTGATTCTTTTGGTGGTAGATTTCTCTTCCAACCTCATTTAAGAATGATTTTTTTAGGGACTTGTGAAGAAGTTGTTTTTGAATCTAATGGCATAGCTAAATAAGGGTTTCTAATGGAAAACTCTAGTGGACTTGGATCATGAGGATCTCATTGGAATCAATAAATTTCCTCCAAGACAAATATTCATCATTATGTTCATTGTTTCTCTCATTAGCACTCAATATTGTTCTGTTAATTATTTTAACCAAATGGATGCCCTAGTTTTAGGATTGAGTTTGTTAGATTTTTTAAAACCTCATTTTTATAGATTTTATAAAAAAATCCATTTCATTTTCTCTTTAGGCTTTTGATGACCAATAGCAACATTTGTAAGAGGATAGACTACTAGGCCACCATGAAAGAAGAAAATAAGAGGGTAAAAGTTTTTAGACAGGCCCCTGGTGCTAGAGAAGTTAATTTTGTTCTATTATTTTTTCTAATAAGATGGCTGCCCTAGTTTTAGGATTGAGTTTTTGAGGTTTTTTAAAATCTCATCTTTTACAGATTTAAAAAAAATCCATTTCATTTTCTCTTTCAGCTTTTGATGACCAATAGCAACATTTGTGACAAGATAGACTACTTGGTCACCATGAAAGAAGAAAAGAAGAGGGTAATTTTTTTTAGATGGACCCTTGGTGCAATAGAAGTCATGGGAAATATTTAATGCTTAGAAAAGGTTCATCCACTTGACAAAGTTACAAAAAATGGTCTAACAATTTTTTGGTTGCATACGCATGAGATGATGGCCTGATTAGTTATGTTCAATAAAATGGTTGTATAAAGTAAACTATAGTAGATATGGATGAACCATAAATATTTTTGGGTTTTTACAAAATTTTAGGGGGTCATAGTTCAACTCTTTTTATGATTTTGCCTCTAGGTACTCCAAAATTTCACCTTAAAATTTTGTCTTCCCCCCCCAAATTTGAATTTTTAAAATTCAAAATAGAAATATTTTCATAAATATTCCATCCATCAAGTGGGAAGAAGTGTGATTAGATGCACCTAAATCATGTTGACATAGGTATGTGTCATAGGCATATTAAAGGGGGGAAACTAGTAATTGCATTTGTTTTAACAATAAGCTTGGCCTTGCTACTCCCAAGCATGATGCTAGAAGAGTTAGCCAATAGAATACTAGCTAAGTTGTTGTCCAGGTGAGGTCATGAGTTCAAACCTCATCCAAATCCTTTACAGACAATGTCAGTATGTATTACATCTTCACTTGTAATTACATGGGCAATAATATAGCACCCTTGAATGTCCTTGTTGATGACATGGTGGATGACATGGTATATGATGTGGAATTCCTTTTTGCCAATGCAGTGATATGGAAGGATCATATTCATGCCACATGATTGTATATATAGAAAATGTGGCACCAAGTGCATGCATCCCAAGGCATCACATGGTGATTTATATAGCTAAGTTGGCATCAGGTACATACATACCAAGGCAACACATGGTAGTCCATATAGGTGACTTAGTAGGTTATGCATGAATTTTGATGTGACACATGGTAGCTAAGATGGTAGTATAGGAATGTGATGCAAGGCAACACAAGGAAAATTTTGAGGGTTTTGATATGGAATGCATGATGAGGTGATACATACCATGCTCTACTTAATGTAGTAGTCTAAATAATGATCAATGAAGTAGTTTGTACACCACTTGGCATCTATAAAATGGAATCAACCAATCGCATCCTACCATATTATCAAATTTGACAAGAAGATATCATGGTTAGCATAAACTTGTCAATGCATAAATTTTAGACCGAGTCAAACAATGTCAAGTGGCATAGCATGGTTCATAGAAAAAGTACTAAAATTTACTATAAAAAGTGGTGTCACATGATTTGCTAGTACCTTATATAGTGAGCACATAGTAATCACCCTCTCAACCACTCATGTAGTAATATATGGCAACTTATCATTGAATATAGGTACTAAAAAAATAATTTGTCAAAGGTTTTAGAGGTAATTTTTATGATTTAAGGGCTAAACTTCTAGGTCCATATTTTTTGCATGCGGAAGGATTTTGAGACTATTTTTTAATGCAATTTTTTTCAATATATCTACATTGCTAGCATTTATTCTAGTCAAAATTACTTGCATATTTTTTTATCAATAAAGGTATGGATCACCATGTACCCCTGTTGACTAGTCCAAACTATGCTAAGGGTTTACTCAAGTATGTGAACGAGAAGCATCAAGATATTGATTCTAAGGAGATAAGGTAGTTGTATAGGGATAAGAAGGATGATGTCCATAATGTGATTTTCCTCCATGTTGAAAATATGCATGGCACTCATGTAAGTAGCACTATTGATCTTAAGGCTTTTTTTGAGAATTTTTAGGGATAATGTGATCGGATTGATTCTAATTATATCAATATATTAGAGGTAAATATTTCAACCATGTCCATGGGTTCATTTAAAATTGTTGATGATTACATCATTCAGTTCAAGAAACTACAAGAGTACTACCTAAGGAAATAAGGATATGAGGACTTAGAGAAATATATGGACATAGATATGCCTAATTGTCTTCAATAATGCGTCAAAAACATATAGAATAGTTGTTGTGGTCTTTGAGATATTGTACTTATACTTTACAAACTCTCCTACACCACCTATTGATGATGTATTTAAGTATTTCTTGTATCATCAAGCAAGGAGAAATAAACATACATTAATTTTTATTTTTATTAGGCCCGTCCAAAAGAAACTATGGTAAAAAATTAGAATGATAAAAAGACTAAATAGAATGAAAAAATAAAGAATCCCTTCAAGACACCTACTTATGATTTTTGCAAGAAAGGACACAATGTAGAATGTTGTAGGCTTCAGATCAAGAAATTGGAATAAGTAAAATAAGGAGGGGTGTTGACACAACTAACTTCTATGTTCAATATGAGGAAAAATTTTAAGAGGAAACCTCATATGCTCATTTTGTAGTCCATTATACATATTGGACATCCACCTTAAAGGAGTGGATAGATGATATAGGGGATACTAGACATATGATGAAGCACAATCACCTTCTTCAAGGCTACAACAAGAATCATAAAGGAGAACATGTTATGATTTGAAATTAATATTCATTGCAAGTGGATAGAAGTGGAGACATCATGATTGGATATTCGTCATTTGATGAGGTACTTCATGTTCCTAATGTTGATCCTAAACTTTTATCTTTTTATCACAATACCACACAAACAAGAAAGGAGAATTTTAGCCTAGTAGATTTGTGATTAAGGATATAGACAATGGTTTTAGGACTATTGCTTTCGGATATTGTAATGAATCTAATCATATGTAAATATTGGGTTAAATACCCACTCCTTCTTCCTCTTCTAGAAAGAAGAATTTTATTTCAATCTTGCACATTCTAATAATGATAGCTAGAAGTGGCATCATAGGCTTGGACATCTCAATTATGGTTCATTAAGGTACATGAGTTCACTTGAGATGGATGTTGGGCTTCCATGCATATCTTCTACAAGTAGTGCATGTGAGGGATGCATTTTGGAAAACATCATAGGGAGACCTTTCCAAAAGTAGTTGTCAGTAGAGTATCTTAGTCTTTGGAGATCATACATAATGGAATCTATGGACCTATGAGAACATCCTCTTTTATAATAAACATAATTTATTCTTTTTATTTATAAATTTTCAAGATATCTATGAGTATATACCATCCATACCACAAATGAAGTGTCTAAGAGATTCAAAAATTTCAAGGATCTTGTTTAAAATTAGCTATATAGAAGGATCAAGTACCTAAGGATAAAATGGGGTGGTGAATATGTCAATCATGATTTTCATGAATTTTTAGCCACTCATGTAATAGAATATCAAAGGACTATTCACTACACTCCTAAATAGAATTATGTAGCAATAAGAAAGAATAGGGTAATCATGGAGAAGGTTGTTGAAATTACACTAGGATAAAATCTTAATATCAACAACTAATTGACCCTAGAACAAGAAAGTATATTGATTCAAATGCTTACAAAACATAGCTCTTATTTTGCTTGGAAATACTAAGACATGAAGGGACCTTATCCAACTATTTATACACATCATTTTTATATGGAAGAAAACATTTAGTTGATATGATAATCACAATGTAGGATAATTCCTACATTGAAAGACATTATTAAGGAAGATCTATAAAATTTGTTAAATGTTGAATTCATTTATCCCATTTCCTATAGTCAATAGGTATATCCATTAGTTATATTTACAAAAAAAAAAGAGGAAAGTGGAAAATATTTTTTGATTATAGAGAAATTAATAAAGTGATTTAAAAATATTATTTTATGCTTCCCTTTATTGATCAAGTACTATATACCCTCACTAGAAAAGTACTTCTCTTTCCTGGATGGTTTTAGAGGATATAACCAATTTCAAAGTATTCCTAAAGACTAATACAAGATAACTTTCAATTATTTGTGGGGTACATTTGCTTATCATGTCTTGTATTTACAATGCACCTAAGATCTTCCATAGTCTAGCACATAACCTTTCTTTGATTGAACTAGATGATGTGTGGAAATTTATATGGATGACTTATTTGTAAATGATAACTATTTTGAAAAAATGGTAACAAACCTGAAACAATTACTCCAAAGGTGTCAAGATAGTAATCTCTCACTAAGTAATGAAATATTTTATATGATGATGAAGGAGGAAATAGTATTAGCTTACCATATTTTTTCTTATGCCATTAAAGTTGATCCTGGAAAATTTAAAATTATAAAGTACTCCTTGCTCCACAAAAGCAAAAAAATATATGTCGTTTATTAGGACATGAAGGGTACTATAGAAGATTAATTCAAAAATTTAGCAAGATTACAAATCCCTTATTTACCCTCCTAACTAGTGATGCTAAATTTATTTGAATGCCTAAATGTTAGAAAACCTTTAAGATCTTGAAGGAAAAACTACTTTCAATATCAGTTTTAAAAGGTCCAAATTGGAAATTACCATTTCATATTCATACTGATGCTTCTAATATAACACTAAAAGTATTTTTTGGATAAAAACATAAGGAAAAGAGACCTTTCCATTATCATGGTCCACAACTATCTAGTTACTAAAATCAAATCTTGCAATAGTACTTGGTATCAACAAATTTTCCATTATATTATAGGTTATCCAATTTTTGTGCATATTAACCATGTTGCAATTAAGTACATGATGAATAAACTTGTTTTAAATGGTATTATTATTAGATAATTATTATTTAGAAAAAAAATTGATATCACAATACTTGATAAGCCCGAAAGAGAGAATGTAGTTGATTTTATTTCTAGGCTTCCAAACAATCTAGAAGGTCCTCTTGTTGAGGATTTCTTTTCAAATGGGCATGTTTTTACAATGTCTATAAATACACCATGGTTTATAGATTTCGTATTTTACTTACATATGGTAAAAGTACCTTAACACTTTTTCCCTAAGGAGACTCATTGATTTATTAGGAAAAATTCTTCTTATACTTGGATAGGGGCGTCTTTTTAAGACTAGACCAGATCACATGATGAAGCAATGTATTCAAAAGGATGAAATTTGTGAAATTCTACAATATTTTCATCATGAACCTTATGGAGGAATTTTTTTTAATAAAAGGACAACTATTAAGATCCTAAATTCAAGTTACTATTGGTGGAATTTTTTTAGATCTGCTAATGATTATACAACTCATTATGATCAGTGTTAATGCATGGGAAATTGTTAAGACTACCCTAGTTAGATGAGATGACATTATAGCCATAGTTGTCAATTAATTCATTTAATAAATGGAAATTGTATTTGATGGACCCTATTGAATTTCATTCCAATCAAAAGGAGTATATCCTTGTATGTACAAACTATGTTGTAAAATGGGTAGAGATAAAAGCACTTAAAAATGATTCAAAAAAAGTAGCAAAATTTGTGTATAAAGAACTTTGTACATGATATGTTATACCTAGAGATATTTTGACCTATCAAGGGCCATAGTTTACTTCCAAATTAATAAAAGGATTGGTCAAGGAATATGAAATTTTTCATAGAAATCCCACTCCTTACCATCCATGGGAAAATAAACAAGTGTAAGTAACAAACAAGGAGCTAGACAATATTCTCATTAAGATAGTTTGGATTCACCATAAAAATTGGACCATTCATGTTATAGAAGCTATTTGGGGCTACCAAATATCATGGAAAAGTACTATAATACTCACACCATCTGAATCTCTACCTATCAAATCTAAAATTAAATCTCTAAGGAAAATTTTTGAGCTAGGGATGTACCTTTTGAAAGCACAAAGGCATATGATGGAATAGCTTAATGCTTTGAATGAACTCTAACAACAAGCACCTTTTCATACACAAATAATATAGTGATAGAGGGCCACATGGAATGACTACTTCATCAAGAAAAATAAATTTAAAAGTGGAGATTTGGCACTCCTCTACAATGCTTGATTTGTGGACTTAAAAGGGAAACTATGACATCATTGGCTATGGCTCTATGAAATCAATACTATCTTTTCTAATTAAGCATTTAAGGCATAAAATTTTGATGAAGATAATATCCCACTTATAATTAGTGGTTATTATCTCTAACTTTACCAAAAAAAATTCACTAAGGAGGATTTCATGACCTACCTTCTGTCTTGATCTCACTTTGCAATGGCGGAGGTAGATTCTCTTGCAATCAATAGTGAGTGTTGACCAAATCCTAAATGTACCAAAAAAATCTTGATGGTGAAAACCCATTTTCAATGCTATCAAGGGGAGAGCATTAGAAAACCAATTTATTTATTAAACTCTCCTTTCAAAAAAAACATGAAGGTGAAAACCCATTTCAAGCAATGTTAAGGGGAGAATTGTAAAAAACTAGCTTGTTGGTTTAACTCTCCTTTTAAAAAATATTTATTAACAAAATTTTGTTTCCTTTAAATTATTTGGATTCTCACATACTAATATAGCATACACCTGCTCACCAAAATTTAAGTAGCTCAAGTAAAATAATCTAATTTTTACAAATATTGTTATTTTATACTATTTTTTACATGTATACATGAATTTCTAGTTTTTTCATTGTATATACCTTTCCTTTCTCTATCTATAGAATATTTTTTTAGTTTCTTGACTTTATGATGATATACAAACCCCACTTCCCATAGTCATCTCCCTAGAAGTATAACTTGCATTCCATCCATATATTTTCTATCATGTTATTTTCTTGACTTCTTGCCAGCAAGTGTAATGTTTAATGCATGTGAATTATTTCAAAAATCTCCTCATAATACTACCAAATCCTTGGCAAAAATTCATAATTATCAAGAACTATATCATGACTAAGTATGGATATATGGAAGCATATGATACATGAACAAGATATGGTGGGGGGACACTTTAATTTTTACTATAAACATATGATAGTCCAGACAAGATATCATATCGGACTATCGATTATGGTATTAGAAATTGCAACCATCTAGCTCACCATCATCACATGAATGGCATGCATGCCTATGAAATGAAATGACTACCATAATATTACCCAGAGTTTTATAAACCTAAGTAATAATCACCATATATGGAGTTATAGTGGGGGTAAAATTATATAAACAATAGGAATAATTGTAGAATAAATTTATTGAGCAATGGGATAACCATGGGGCTTGGACAAAAGCACAATGAACTAGCAAAAACAAAAAAAAAAAATCTAAAGAATTTGTAGGTGCACAAAGTTTTGAAATCATAGGATGGTTGAGATTTTTTAAGCGCTTAACTAAACATCATGAAGGAATTATCCTAGAATTTCCTAGGGCATTAAAGGTAAATATAATTTGAATCTAATACATCAATGTTCCTATCATATAAAATCCATTATGGAAGCTATAGGATTTTTAATTAAATGTGATTGATGATACAAAACCAAACTTAAAGTTGTAGATGTTGGGAAGGAATTATTATAGGCAATAGAGGAGGTCAATGTCATACTAAAGGGAATGAAGTGAGATTTATTATCTACATCTTGGGATGAGTTCACCATCTAAATTCTAAGGAATTTTACCTATGAGGGATGTCATGAATTTATTTTTTATTAACATTTTGTAACATGTCTCATCTATGCCATAAGAGGAGGATCAATATCCTCTACTTCCTCATGAAATTATTATAGCAAATGGCCTCTAAATTCCAAGTAAATAAAGAAACCAGTCTCATTCATCATGGACTAATTTAATCATTAATAAATAATTCTCTAACTAAATATAATCCTAGGGTTATCTTGGCAAATTTTATAGGAAGATACAAATAATTAAAAAGTATGGAGGAAGAATATTTTGTATAACCCATTATAGGAACACCATAAAGGCCACAACATTTAGGGCAACCCAAAGTTTCAAAACAAAAATAAAAAAGAATTCTTTAGGCATTGATAATCCACAAGAACCATAGTACCAAAGAAAAACTAGGGAATCAAGACCATGAGCCGCAAAAGATGACTCAGTAGATGCCACTCCTAAATTATGGATCCTCCTCTACATGTAGTAATTATAGATTTAAAACCAGAGGAGGAGGAGCCAAGTGAATCCTTGAGGGAATGGAGGTGTATTAATATGGAACAAAATTGAAAATTTTAGGAAACCCAAGAAAAGAGGAAGGACACATCCTCTTTATGGAATTCATAATGCTTTCCATAAATGAATAGAAGCAAAATATACACTCAAATCTTATACAGAAAGCAAAAGAAATGAAATAGAATGGGGGTTCCCATAGGCACCATAAATAATCACTATTCATAGATAATATTGCACAACACTCCAATAAAAATGAGTGTGAGGGGGGTATTTATAGCAATACCAAAACCCCAAATTACATCATAAAGGTTAATCTAAGTTGACATAACAAGTGGAATTTAGGTTAATTACAAATATTAAATAAGCTTTAACCATAACAAGGTTAACCATGTCCCATTGGCCTTACATAATAAAATATTAAATACATGGCATAATGATGTACCCTCATGCCTATCCAATACATCACACAATGTTGGCTCTTAGCCATGAATTAGATTTCAAATTCCACCCCCCTTAACCTAAACTACGGGCCAAGGATAGAATACATTAGTGATAATTATATCTTCCCCCCATAATTTATGCTCTAATGGGCCTATATAGTTAATATAAATGCATCCAATTCTCCCTCATCATCTAAAAGGCGTCCATCTTGCTTTAGAAACATAGCTTCAATATTTTTAGCTTCAACAAATTATTCTTCATAGGATGTCCCTCCCTTTTATAGTATTTGCAAGTGGTCTTTGTTTTCTTTGAATACTTATCCTTGGTCATGGACCCCTAGGTCCTAGCCTTCTTAGATTGGAATTCCTTTACATGATTTTGAATGTGAAGAATCCACCATCAAAATTCCACATTACAACTTGAAAGCAAACTAGAAGAGAGAAACATTAATCAAGAGTAAAATTATTTTGGCATTATAAGAACATAGAAAAATATGAACTATTAGGTTCAATATGTAAAAGGAGGAGGAGATATTAGAAAGAATAATCTTAATGTATTTTACATCATATTTATTTTTACCTCTAGAATATGCAATATCTGCCATCAAAGCATTGAGTCTCATAAAATAGTCCCTGATATTATCAAACTTAGCTATCTTAAGAGAAGAAAGCTCTAATTCCAAGAGATATACTTTAGTAGAAGTGAACTTTCCAAAAATTTCATGCGATTTTTACCATACCTTGATAGGGTCCCTCTCTTCTTTGATATGCAAAAGTAATTTTGGTTCGGTTAGCAAGGAAAATGAACTTACAACCTCTTATATATTTTTGTGTCAAGATTCAACATCAATAACCATTGCTTTATTCTCTTGAAAGATACACCACAAATTCTTGCTTTATAGAATATGGATCATTTTGTTAGCAAATGGGCCCAAAGATAACATAGGTCCAATTTTCCAAGATCATAAAAACTCTTACAAATAATCACAATACACTCACAACATTAATATTGCACAAAATAACTCTTTATTGATAATTAAAATCCTAAATATAAACTTCATTATATTACATAGCATGGAGCTTTGTCTCCAATATATAACTTTACATAGAAACTCTTCAATACTTTTGAATATTTCTCTCCTCAAACTCCCAAGAGATGCAACCTTTCACATGTCTCACATTATGATAAAGTGTCTCATGATTACATAACCTCTCACTTTACATATTGACACATCTCATATGACTCTTCACTTCCACACTTGACACCTATTACATATGACTCTTCATTTGCACACTTGACACCTTTCACACACACACTCTTCACATTTTGATACATACTTTAGACAAATATTAAACACACTCCCTAAACTAAATATTTACAATAGTACCCCATGGTACTTCATGATACTCAATGGTACTCAATGGTACCAAATAATGTAATACCTCTAACACATTTGGGTTGATCATATACTATAATTTTTTCATTAAGGTGAGTAACTAGGGCATTTTGGTCCATTTTACATAATTTTACCCCTAACACTATAATAGGTCCATGAACTATTACCACTAGTGTGTAGATCTTGAAAAATCATGAAATTTGATAAAATGGTGATGGGGTACCCAAAATTACACTCTTGCAAACCCTCCATTTTTCATTGAAATCAACTAAAAATGTACAAAAAAAATTAACAGCCCGCAGGCTTTTACAATCACCGGCCCTCGGCTCGGTTCTCTCTCTCCTCTACGTCCTAAGAGCATTCGAAATCCCACCGTTCGCACTAATACAAAAATTTGGGTCTTTAACGAGGTCCCGATCCTCCCGACAATCAATGCCTCCACCTACCAACCTTCCCGCTCGAATTTCCCTCCTGTCGAAGCTTCAAAATTCTCGATCATAAATGGGCCACCGCCCGATCTGCACTGCTGCTCGCATTCATGGTCTTCCTCGACCTGCAACCGCCGCCAGTACCTCAGTACTGCTCGTCTCCTCCATACCGGCCATGCCCTGTTACAGTTGTTTTTCATAAAACGCATCTGAAAGATGGTTCTCTCCCTTTAATGCATGCGGCTGCAAATTTAAATTTAATGATACGTGGCCTCCATCTTCACTTGGATACACGTATTCTCCCGCGTGCAAAATTTGCCATGCCTCCTCCTGGATGTAAAATATTTCAAACACGTGTCCTTCATAATTTTCAAGCTACACGTGGCTATCCACGTGTTAAATCCGGCCTTGCTCGACCGTCCACCATTCCCCTTTCGGGCCTTACCCTGCTCTTTATTTTCTTCAACTTTCGTGGCTGTCCATTTTTGCGCCACGTGTCGGCCTTTGGTTGGCCGCGACAAGTCATGAAATCATGACCTGTCGCGATATCACGATCGAAAGCGCCTCCTCTACGTCGAGCTCTTTGGGGTCACGAAATCGTGACAAGTCACGATTTCGTGACCCCCTCTTCTCCTTTCGCCTTTTTTTTGAAGACCGTCGCGATATCGCGACGTCGCCATATCGCAACGTCGCAATATCACGACAACTTACACTCCTCCCCGCTGCTTTGCAAAACGGTCGCGATATCACGACGTCACGATATCGCGACAACTTACACTCCTCCCCGCTGCTTTGCAAAATGGTCGCGATATCGCGACAACTTACACTCCTCCCCACTGCTTTGCAAAATAGTCACGATATCGCGACGTCGCGATATCACGACGAAACCCGCCAAACAATACACTGCAACTTTTGGGGTCACGATTTCGTGACATGTCGCAAAATCATGGGTCGTGATTTCGCGACACGTCACGAAATCACGGCCCCTTCTGCTGCACTTCCTCCTTGCCAATTTTTGTCACGATTTCGTGACACGTCACGAAATTGCGACGGTTTTCAGACTTGGCCATTTTTTCTTCCTCCTTGCTTCCTGCTTCTTCTTCTCCCGACTCTTCAGCACGATTTTTCCCGAACTTTGCTGCTTCTGCTGCTGGTGCTACCGGATGCTCCTGCATCAGATAGCCGGGGTAAGTGAAAAAGTGATCTTCACTTCTTTTGGGTCCGGTTGCTGCCTCCTGCAACACTCCCGGACTCATCTCTGCCTCAGCAGCCTGCTTTAACCCCGGCTCCCGGTCCATACTTCTGTCTTCTATCGGACAGATTTCTCCACTACTGCAAACTTCTTCTACAGCCTACTATATTTCCTCCTTTTGCACAGAAAAATCTGTGCCTTCTTTCGGGCAGGTCCCGATACTGCTGCTCTCTTCTTCTACAGCCTCCTTCATCTTTTCTTCTTTTTTTCTCCATCTCTCTTCCCGCCTTTTTTGCCGTTCTTCTTTCTCCCATAACTTTATCCCGAGCCATTATTTTTGCAATGCTTTTAATTGTCGTTGCAATGCTTTTACTTCTTCCTCCGAAACCATATCCTCCATGCTGTCCCGTCTTCTTCGAGAATGCATTCTTCTCTCTTCTCTTTTTTTTTTTTTACCGGGTCTTGGCGTAAACTGCCTCCCGCTCGGCGAATCTGCTTACGCACTTAAAGACCGAACTCACTCTCTCTCAGAACTCTCTCGTAGGTCCTGGTGCAACTGCCTCACCTTCGACGGATCTGCTGCACACTCAGGAACCACTGGCTCTGATACCACTGACGGGGGACCCAAAATTACACTCCTGCAAACCCTCCCTTTTTCATTGAAATCAACTGAAAATGTACAGCAGAAATTAACAGCCTGCAGGCTTTTACAATCACCGGCCCTCGGCTCGGTTCTCTCTCTCCTCTACGTCCTAAGTGCATTCGAAATCCCACCGTCCACACTAATACAAAAATTTGGGTCTTTAACGAGGTCCCGGTCCTCTCGGCAATCAATGCATCCACCTACCAACCTTCCCGCTCAAATTTCCCTCCTGTTGAAGCTTCAAAATTCTCGATCATAAATGGGCCACCGCCTGATCTGCACTGCTACTCGCATTCATGGTCTTCCTCTACCTACAACCACCACTGTACCCTGTACTGCTGTCTCCTCCATACCGGCCATGCCCTGTTACAGTTGTTTTTCGTAAAACGCATCCGAAATATGGTTCTCTCCCTTTAATGCACGCGGCTGCAAATTTAAATTTAATGATACGTGGCCTCCATCTTCACTTGGATACACGTATTCTCCCGCGTGCAAAATTTGCCATGCCTCCTCCCTGGATGTAAAATATTTCAAACACGTGTCCTTCATAATTTTCAAGCTACATGTGGCTATCCACGTGTTAAATCCGGCCTTGCTCGACCGTCCACCATTCCCCTTTCGGGCCTTACCCTGCTCTTTATTTTCTTCAACTTCCGTGGCTGTCCATTTTTGCGCCACGTGTCGACCTTTGGTTGGCCGAGATATCATGATAGGTCATGAAATCGTGACCTGTCGCGATATCGTGACCGGAAGTGCCTCCTCTACGTTGAGCTCTTTGGGGTCGCGAAATCGCGACAAGTCATGATTTCGCGACCCCCTCTTCTCCTTCCGCCTTTGTTTTGAAGACCGTCGCGATATCGCGACGTCGCGATATCGCGACAACTTACACTCCTCCCCGCTGCTTTGCAAAACGGTCGCGATATCGCGACGTCGCGATATCGCGACAACTTACACTCCTCCCCGCTGCTTTGCAAAACGATCGCGATATCGCGACGTCGCGATATCGCGACGGAACCCGCAAAACAATACACTGCAACTTTTGGGGTCACGATTTCGTGACATGTCGTGAAATCATGGGTCGCGATTTCACGATACGTCGCGAAATCGTGGCCCCTTCTGCTGCACTTCCTCCTTGCCAATTTCTGTCGTGATTTCGTGACACGTCGCAAAATCGTGACGGTTTTCAGACTTGGCCATTTTTTCTTCCTCCTTGCTTCCTGCTTCTTCTTCTCCCGACTCTTCAGCACGGTTTTTCTTGAAATTTGCTGCTTCTACTGCTGGTGCTGCCGGAGCACGCGACATGTCACGATTTCGTGACCCCAAAAGCTGTAGAGTGTCTTTGGCGGGTTTCGTCGCGATATCGCGACCAGTTGGCACCGCAGTGGAGAGGAGCTTCAGGCATCACGATATCGTGACTGGTTGGCACCATAGTAGAGAGGAGCTTCAGGCGTCACGATATCGCGATCGTCTTCAGAGCAAGATAGGTCGCGATATCGCGACAAATCAAAAGCTGCCACGTGGCTTATTTCGAAGGCAGCACCGAGGGCTAAGACAAAGCCAGAATCATAGCAAAGGACTTTGGAAAGGTGAAGACGAAGGTGGAGGGGTCGACCGCGACCAAGTAAGGTCAAGGCCGAAGAAAATAGCGGATGGCCATGTAAGGCCAATTTCGACATGTGGCTGCCACGTGTATCAAACAGTTGTGAAGGGCAGCACGTGTATCAATTATTTTTCATCAAGAAGAAGGCGTGGTCAGAATTACAAGTGGTCGACCACATTTAAGAAAACAAAGATAAGGAATGCGGAGGTGATAGCATTGAAGAGACAACAGGACAGAAGACAGTCTGATCGGAGCGATGGTGAAGGGTAAGGGAGGCCATCAATGCAAGCGTTTGGTGGATCGGGCAGTGGCCCATTAATGCCAGAAATTTTGAATTCCCGGGGGGGAAAAGGAAAATTTGAATTTTTGTTTTAGGTGGGGGGCATTAATTACGTGAGAGGGTCGGGGCCTCTATAAAAACCCATTTTATTGTTTTAATCGGGACGGTGGGATTCCAAATGCACTTAGGATGTAGAGGAGAGAGAGAATCGAGCCGAGGGCCGGTGATTGTAAAAGCCTGCGGGCTGTTAATTTTTGTTGTACATTTTTAGTTGATTTCAATGAAAAAGGGAGGGTTTGCAGGAGTGTAATTTTGGGTCCCCTGTCAGTGGTATCGACAACTTACACTCCTCCCCGCTGCTTTGCAAAACGGTCGCGATATCGTGATGTCGTGATATCGCGACGTTGCGATATCGCGAAAACTTACACTCCTCCCCGTTGCTTTGCAAAACGGTCACGATATCGCGACATCGCGATATCGCGACGTCGCGATATCGTGACGAAACCCGCCAAACAATACACTACAAATTTTGGGGTCGCGATTTAGTGACATGTCACGAAATCGTGGGTCGCGATTTCGCGATACGTCGCAAAATTGCGGGTCACGATTTCGCGATACGTCGTGAAATCGCGGTCGCTTCTGCTACACTTCCTCCTTGCCAATTTCTGTCCCAATTGTGCGACACATCGCAAAATCACGACGGTTTTCAGACTTGGCCATTTTTTCTTCCTCCTTGCTTCTTGCTTCTTCTTCTCCCGACTCTTCAGCACGGTTTTTCCCGAACTTTGTTGCTTCTGCTGCTGGTGCTGCCGGATGCTCCTGCATCAAATGGGCTCAAAACACTTTCCTATGCAAAATTTATGGCCTTTCAAATATTTGCCCTAAAAAACCCTAAAAAACAAAAATTAAATGCTCAAACCCTAGGAACAGAGAAGTAAATCCCTAGTTGCCACTTGCCGATCTCTAGTTCACATATTGCTCCAATTTTTTTTTCCACTTCTAATGTTCTCAACCAAAGCACAATCAACACTTGCTTGCTTATAATTGGTCAAGTTGGGATAAATATGTGAAACAATATTTGATGTGGCTTAAAATAAGGTCATGTATACCACCACGTTTATCGAATCTCCATTATACTCATTAGGTTTTTCTAAAATCAAGACTCAAACTTGGATCTCATGAATGTTGGGCACATTGGTTTAGCCAAGGTGTGCAACATACTTTTAAATATATAGTTACTTTGACATGTGCATAATCCTTGATCCTTGGTGATGAAAAGAAGCAAACTCATAAAAGGATGTCTTCCTAGGATTTGACATAGGGACCTTCAAGGCATGAGTGGATTAGATAAGGCAATATGACTAATAAAGCTATGCACCCCATTAAAAAATTTGTAATATTACCTTTATAAATAATACCAATAGCTCCAATGGAAATTCTTTTCACTGCATAAAAGTATCTTGAACCATGTGACATGTATGCTTAACCTCTTATTTAGCTAAATAGTCAACTACCCTACTCCTTCATAGAATGCATCCATAGCCTTCTATTCTAATCAAGGATAGACCTATATTAGAAAAATATAAATGCAAGGCATATATTTGACCCCACAACCTCTAAAACACCATGCTCTACATACCCTTCTACTAGCCACTTTGGCATCCCTACAACATTGTTTGAAGTGTTTTTCCCAATGAAGAGAAATGTCGATGTCACAAATCACGTCAATAGCTTAGGAAATTGAAGTGCATGCCCAACAACTATAGTTAACCAAAAATAAGGTGTCAAGTACAATAAAAAAAATTAAAAAAATTCCCTCCTTTTCTTTTCTAATGAAGTGATCCTAAAAGGGGCTTGGAAATTAAGAGATGAAATTGAATTTTTTATACAAGAATTTGGAAATACCTTAATGATGAATGAAGAGAGATAAAAAGAAAAATCTTTCTCTCTGCTTTGTATGCCAAAAATATTGATGAAGATTTGAATAAAAATCCATCCAAAGAATCAAAAGAAGAATAGGAAGTGCCAAATGAACTTCATGTGTGACCAAGTGAAGCTACTCCATATCTACTTTGTACCATGATGGAATTCATATTTATTTTCAAAAATAAATAGAAGCAAAACATACACTTAAAACTTATATAGAAAGCAAAAGGGAGAAAATAGGATGGGAGTGCATATAGGTACAACAAATAAGCACTATTCTTATATTATATTGCACAACACTCTAATAAGAAATGAGAAGTGTGAGAGGGTATTTATAGAAATACCAAAACTTCAAATTATATCATAAAGGTTAACCTAAGCTGACATATCAAATAGACTTTATGTTAATTATAAATAGTAAATAAGGTTCAACCATTACAAGGTTAACTAGGGCCCATTGGGTTTACATAATAAATTATTATAAAATACTAAATACATTGCACAAGGATTTATCCTTAGGCCTATCCAATACATCATACAACATTGATTCTTTGCCATAAATTAGATTATAAATTCAACACCTCTCCATGCTCACCTAAAGGAAAGCACAAGGTGTATGTAATAAGGACCACTAGGAAACCCCTAGAGACATTGGTAGAGGTAGCCTCCCAATAATTAATAGAGTAAAATACATATGAGATTGAGACTGAATATTTTGATCAATCCTAGCCAAAGTCTAATCAATCAAAATAGATGAATCGATCAACCAAGAGGAACTTAAGTAACATAAAAAATAAGGGCTCATGGATCTTGTTGAAAGAGGTGATCGTGATGAATATTAGCTAACAAGACTTAAGAAGCAATTGATGAAGGATATAGGTCTATGACACTTACCTCATTAGAAGTAGATAGAGAGATTACATGATAGATGGAATCCATGCAATTTAAAGACAGTACCAAGCTTCCCATAGTTTCATCCAAAGATATAGAAATAAAATTTGAGCATTTTTAAAATATTATGTAGAAGAAATTTATAGAGTATGAGAAGAGCTAGAACAGGCTAAGGCTTAAGCTACTCACTCAAGTAGAAGGGCTAAAGATAATAGTAGTCTATAGTTGTAGCTAATAATTGCAAAAAAGAAAATTTCTATATGGAAAACATAAGCATAGTCCTACAACCAAGGGTATGTTTCTTTGTTTAAATATAATAAGTATTTAAAGGTCACCAAAGAAACCTTTGAGAAGATATTGGTAAAGTAATAAGAAAAATTTGTAGATATTAGGTAAAAAATGTAGATAGCCATTAGCAAGAAACATAAGCAAAGGAAGGAGATTAAGAAGATAAACCAATTACTTTACACCATAGTAACACTTTCCAAGTAGATGGATGATTTTCAACCTCCACCTATAGTTTTCTAATTATACCTAAAGGAGAAATGGATTCATATGAATATTAGACAAGTAGAAAAATGGAAACCTCGTGATAATTTGGATTCATCATAACTTGACCAAGTCTACTTCTCTTTGCCCCCCAAACAACAAAAATTATTTTGTGAATTTTATTTACATAATTTTAATTTGTTGAAGTGCACTTGCTTAAATCCCAACTTGTTCATGGGATATGTGGCAATCCCTACCTTGTACATTATTATTTAAAATAAAATAGAAAGGGAGGATGAGTCCAACCTATACTAGGAAAAGGATCTTTTTGAACCCCTCATGGTTCACTTAGAGGATGTTGATGTTTACTAGGTTATGATGGATATAAAAAAGATTATAAAACATATAGTATAGGCCTTTCATGAGGACCTATCATCAAGCTACTCTTTAGACATTTAGATAATTTCTAAAAGAACTATCAGAAGTAGTAACAAATGGATGTCATGTTCAATGGGATGAACTATATCAGGAACTATAACTATAGGAGCCTCACCCACTCCCAATTTTTTTGAAGGTGTTTTCTAGGGCATGGACCTATGTGGATAGTTTTGATACTCTATGGTATTGTTGGATAGGCATTACCTTTAAACCCTTAATACTTTTGATACCATTTATTAACTATACCAAGAGAATGCCCCTATCTCCCACAAATAAACTATAGTGTTAGTGCGAGAGGCTAGAGGTTAACAATGATAAAGTGCACATATATATTATTTCTTATGAGGCCAATATATACTAGAGATTCCCCAATATAAAGAGGATTACAAGGTGCAAGTTCTTTATTTTAGACATTGAACATAGAATGCATTACACAGGAATGTGCAATAGTTTAAGTTGGGAAAGATGTTGAGTCACTCAAATGACTCTTTTGACATCAAAATACCCACCCTTTTTGTAATTAATGATAAGATAATATCCTATTCATTAAAATGGCAATTAAATTTGTTGTTTATGCAAGATAATATAACATAAATATTTTTATAAAATTATGAATATTTCTTACTGATTTTTCTTCCAAATTAGTGTATGCTTGATACTAATTTTCTTATCCTGAGTGATCCAACGTTATTTTTATGTAGTGGACATATAAATCTCTATACAAAAGTGAACATGATGATGTAGTTGAGATTTAAAGTTACCCTATTGAACTACGGGAACATGTAATTACCAGTCTATGAGACACATAGCTAGTAAGGGAATTGAGAAATCTACCAAGTGAGTCCCAAATGTACAGATCTATGTGCATAAGTTATTCAAAGAAGAGGAATTGTTATATTTATTGCCTATTGATTGGTGAATGGAAAATTTAGTATTGTATCCATCTAAACTAAATATTGTTTTTGGTAGATCGAGTAGCTACTTTAAAGATAGGAACTAGAAATTGATGTTATCTGGAATCTATTTTGGTGAATCTTCCTATTCTTATATAAACTATCATAGCCACTTAAAATTGGAATGTTGATTCTCCAACTATAGCAAATCTAATAATATAATTATGTTTTATAATTTCCATTTGTAGTCAAGTGTGACCATAGTAGTTACAACTATATCTCTTGATAGTTGATTCCTCTTTAAATTTTGTGTAGTTTAGAATGAAGTCAAAAACTTAATTAGTCAACAAAGATTAGTTTTATAGTTATAATATATAGTAAATGTTGGAAGAATTATTACATCAGTATATGGTCAAAATTAATGATGGTCAAAGTTAGTTAGGTGGTTAAAACCACTCACACAATGATGGTCCTTGTGATTTCCATCATTATAAAATCACAAGGAATATAATGTTGCTCTAATATAGGGGGAAAATGTATATTTATACTATACTTGATTTATGAAAAGCGATGAGTAAGTTTTAACAAATGGTATCAAAGCATGTTAAGGGGGATTGAGATGCCTATATCTAAATTGTATGATTTAGTGTCCTAGCCATCATGTTCCTTGACACACATGTCTATGACACCACTCCCTAGATTCTAAGGAGTGGGATATCTATAATATAAAATAATCATGACATTCATACCCAAGAGAAGAGTAGAGAGTTCATCAAGAGAAAAACCAAGATGGAGTTGATGCTAGTTTTCTTTTATTTTGTATCATACATGACATTGAATATATTATTCATGAGGATGTTATTAAAAATGATGGTGATGAAAAGAAAATGGAAGCTCAAATAAATCCACATTTGGGTCCTAATAAACATCTAGAAAAACTCCAACAAAGAGATATCCACCACTAAATTTATTAGATAGTTTGGCGAAGTATGTTTAAAGTACTTTTTTATGGGACATTTTGATTTGTAATCAAGAACTTTGAAAAGGTAGAGTTCAAAACCTTTTGGAAGATTGTTGTTGAACATGTTGGAAATTTCTTTTTTCATGGAGGATTACAACCTTAGCTTTAGAATATCACAATTCAAATCTTCTTTTGGTGTATATTTCATTTAAATTTTATGCATCTATATTATTAGTTTAGTAAGCTTTTATAGTATAATAAATCATCCAAATGGGGACACTCATCTCTTATTAAAGTCTTTGTATTATCATTTTTATTGAAGGATTCAATGGCTCAACATTAAAATCAGATGTGTGGCTTAGTTAGTCCAACATTTTAATGCATAAATATCTTAATGAAGTGGATTGACGTCCATTTCATTTTAAGGTCAAGTGCCAATTATTACAAAGTCCAAGGTATTTTCTTTAGGTTTTTTTAAGGTCATTATTAATAAATAGTTAAATAAATTTCAATGTATACCCTTGTTTTTTATTGATTCAAGTCATTCTAGCAGTGTCAAAATTGTGCTATAAAGGTGCATTATCAGTGGTACCTAACACCTTTATATATTGTTTTAACTAAGAGTGAAAAATATTGTTTCTTCCTTTTTGTAGTAATGGACAAAACAATATTTGATTGAAAAGTTATATGGATGATATATATATTTTATTATTTGTGGAAAACATCCCAAAAGGGATGCCACTTTCGGGTAAGACCCAAGGAGGCAGGGGTATCCATTCCGCCAAAAACGCCCACGACTTGGACCTAGCCTACCACCTTTGACATACTCAAGGAGCAAACAAACACACAAAACTAATTTAAAAATAAGTAAATAACAACAAAAATAATAAAATAAAATAAAAAACATGCTCCTTGAGTGTGTCAAAAACAAAAGCACAACCAAACACACACAATAAGATAAAAGAAACCACAACACAAACCACATAGAAAAACACAAGAACCACATAACAAAACACAAACAAGACAAAAACAACAGAACACTACAAAGACATAACCCAAAAAACATGAAAAATAAACACAACCAAAACCTAAAAAATTAAAAAAATAAAAATAAAAATCAACCAAAAATAGACAATAAACAAAAACAAAATACATAGAAAACACTCACACATAAAAACATGAAATAACACAAACAAAGAGAAACCCAAGAACAAGAATGAAAAAAACACAAGAACAATAACAAAAAACATAAATAAAAAAAACAACAAAAACACAAGAACAACAAAAAATAACACAAAGAACACAAAAAAAAAAAACAAAAGAAAAGAACCCACCCACCTTAAAAAACTAAACAAAAAAGAAAAAAAGAAAAAAATGAACAAAACAATGACCTATCTAGACCAGAAGACTATTAAGGCAAGAATAAACAGAGGAAACAAAATAAAGAATAGAATGAGCTAGGGAACTAAAAAAAACTGAATGAAACAAAGAAAAGCAAAAAAAAACAAGAAGAAACTAGGTACCTTCAGAACTGGAGCCATCCAAAGAAATGATAGAAAGAAGAGCTTCCCTAATTTGAGAATGCCAACATATAGGAGGGTGGCCATAACAAGTAAGATCACCTTTGTCCAAAGCCCAATTAGCTAAAGCATCAGCACTCTTGTTTTGATATCTCACCACATGATTGTAATCAACTTTCAAAAATTCCATCTGGATTAACTGAATCTTCTCAATAATTCTTTTTATTCTCCAATCCACCTTATGATTCTTAGAAGGAGTCTTCAAGAGATTAATCATAAGTTGAGATTCAAACTCAACTAACACCTTTTCCCATCCAACCTTAGTAGCCTCCTAAAGACCTATGAGGATACCATACCCCTCAAACAGGTTATTGGAAAGAATACCCAAATTCTCAAAAAAATTAAAAACTAGGGAGCCATCTAAAAGTCTACCAATTCCTCCCACACTAGCTTTTCTAGGGTTCCCTCTAGAGGCTCCATCAGTATTGACTTTTCCAAAATCCTTAGGAGGAGATTGCCAATTTCTAGTCATATCCATCTTACTAATGTTGATGCAGGAGCATCCGGCAACACCAGTAGCAGAAGCGTAACGACAAAGTTCGAGAAAAATCGTGCTGAAGAGTCGGGAGAAGAAGAAGCAGGAAGCAAGAAGGAAGAAAAAATGGCCAAGTCAAAAAACCGTCATGATTTCGTGACATGTCGCGAAATCGTGACAGAAATTGGCGAGGAAGTGCAGCAGAAGGGGCCGCGATTTCGCGACGTGTCGCGAAATCGTGACAGTTTGCCGGAGAGGGATGAAGGCGCAGAAGGGGGCACGATTTTGTGACATGTCACGAAATCGTGACTCGTGATTTTGCAACATGTCGCAAAATCGCGACAGGTTGCAGAGCAGAGGGAGAACGAGAAAAAGGTCGCGATATCGCGACATCACGAAATCACGACGCAAATTGGACAAGCGGGTGCGGAGGAAAAATGGTCGCGATATCGCGACATGTCGTGATATCGTGACCAAAATGAGAAGCAAGTGCAGAGAGCCAGAAACGTCGCGATATCGCGACGTCGCGAAATCGCGACGAGTTTCTCAGCGGAGGAGCAAGAGGCAAAATGGTCGTGATATCGCGACATGTCGCGATATCGCGACCAAAATGAGAAGCAAGCTCAAGGAGCCAGAAACATCGCGATATCGCGACATGTCGCGATATCACGATGGAGAGAGAAAATGGCACGGGAGGAAGAGAAAAAGATGGCGGGAACGGTGTTTTCGAGGACCGTACAGATTCGACACATGGCAGAAGCTGAAGTGAAAGCGAGAAATGACCAGAAGCACAGAAGACAAGAAAGATGGGCCACGTAGGGATTCTAACGGATTCTGCAGTGACAGAGACCGTGCGGGAATTAATTTCGGGTTGGTGAACCCATTTTCAAAATTGTAATTAATCGGGTGGTTGAACCCGTTTAGGCGGGAAGTTGAAGTTTGAGAGGGTCGGGACCTCTATAAAAACCCATGATTTTGTTTTAATGGGGACGGCGGACCGAAGAACAGAGGAGTGGTACCGAGGTAGTACCAGAGCCGAACTCGGCCATTGTAAGCCTGCGGGCTGTTCCATTCAAGCTTGTAATCTTTTTTTTTTATTAATTTAATGAAAAGGCAAGTTTGTTGAAGTGTGGGTTCTCGGTGCCCCGTCAGTGGTATCAGAGCGGGAGTTCCTGAGTGCGTAAACAGACCGTCGACCGTGAGGCAGTTTGCGCCAGGACCTACGAGAGGGTTTTGAGAAAGAGAGAAAGAGAGAGTTTAGCATCCCCGAGCGTGTTAGCAGACCGCCGGACGTGAGGCAGCTACACCGGGATCGATTAAAGCTTGTGAGAAAAGCAAGGACATAAAAAAAAATGTATTCCCGAAGAAGACGGGACAGCAAGGAGGAAGACATGGTGTCGGAAGAGGAAGTCAAAGCATTGCAACGGCAATTAAAAGCCTTGCAAAAGGAATGGTCCGTAATGAAATTACGGGAGAAAGAAGAACGGCAGAAAAGGCGAGAAGAGAGACAGAGAAAAAAGGAAGAAAAGATGAAGGAGGCTGTAGAGGAAGAGAGCAGCAGTACCGGGACCTGCCCGAAAGAAAGCACAGATTATTCTGTGCAAGAGGAAGAGTTAAAGCCAGCTGTAGCAGAAGTTTGCAGCAGTGGAGAAATCTGTCCGGTTGAAAACAGAAGTGTGGGCCCGGAGCCGAGGTCGAAGCAGTTTGTGGAGACAGAGATGAGTCCGAAAGTGTTGCGGGAGGCAGCAACCGGACCCAGCAGAAGTGAAGATCACTTCTTCACTTACCCCGAGTGTCTGATGCAGGAGCATCCGACAGCACCAACAGCAGAAGCAGCAAAGTTCGGGAAAAATCGTGCTGAAGAGTCGGGAGAAGAAGAAGCAGGAAGCAAGAAGGAAGAAAAAATGGCCAAGTCAGAAAACCATCACGATTTCACATGTCACGAAATCGTGACAAAAATTGGCAAGGAGGAAGTGCAGCAGAAGGGGCCGCGATTTCGCGACGTGTCGCGAAATCGCGACCCGCGATTTCGTGACGTGTCGCGAAATCGCGACCCGCGATTTCGTGACGTGTCACGAAATCACGATAGTTTGTCGGAGAGGGACGAAGGCGCAGAAGGGGGCGCGATTTCGTGACATGTCACGAAATCGTGACTCGCAATTTTGCAACATGTCACGAAATCGCGACAGGTTGCAGAGCAGAGGGGAGAACGAGAAAACGGTCGCGATATCGCGACGTCGCGATATCGCGACGCAAATTGGACAAGCGGGTGCGGAGGAAAAATGGTCGCGATATCGCGACCAAAGATATCGCGACCAAAATGAGAAGCAAGTGCAGAGAGCGTAAACGTCGCGATATCGCGATGTCGCGAAATCGCGACGAGTTTCTCAGCGGAGGGGCAGGAGGCAAAATGGTCGCGATATCGCGACCAAAATGAGAAGCAAGCTCAAGGAGCCAGAAACGTCGCGATATCGTGACATGTCGTGATATCGCGACGGAGAGAGAAAATGGCGCAGGAGGAAGAGAAAAATATGGCGGGAACGGTGTTTTCGAGGACCGTACAGATTCGACATGTGGCAGAAGCTGAAATGAAAGCGAGAAATGACCAGAAGCACAGAAGACAAGAAAGATGGGCCACGTAGGGATTTCTGACGGATTCTGCAGTGACAGAGACCGTGTGGGAATTAATTTCGGGTTGGTGAACCCATTTTCAAAATTGTAATTAATCGGTTGGTTGAACCCGTTTAGGCAGGAAGTTGAAGTTTAAGAGGGTCGGGACCTCTATAAAAATCCATGATTTTGTTTTAATGGGGACGGCGGACCGGAGAACAGAGGAGTGGTACCGAGGTAGTACCAGAGCCGAACTCGGCCATTGTAAGCCTACGGGCTGTTCCATTCAAGCTTGTAATTTTTTTTTTTTTTTTAATTTTAATGAAAAGGCAAGTTTGTTGAAGTGTGGGTTCCCGGTGCCCCGTCAGTGGTATCAGAGCGGGAGTTCCTGAGTGCATAAACAGACCGCCGATCGTGAGGCAGTTTGTGCCAGGACCTACGGGAGGGTTTTGAGAAAGAGAGAAAGAGAGAGTTTAGCATCCCCGAGCGTGTTAGCAGACCGTCGGACGTGAGGCAGCTACACCGGGATCGATTAAAGCTTGTGAGAAAAGCAAGGACATAAAAAAAAAAAATGTATTCCCGAAGAAGACGGGACAGCAAGGAGGAAGACATGGTGTCGGAAGAGGAAGTCAAAGCATTGCAACGGCAATTAAAAGCCTTGCAAAAGGAATGGTCCGTAATGAAATTACGGGAGAAAGAAGAACGACAGAAAAGGCGGGAAGAGAGACAGAGAAAAAAGGAAGAAAAGATGGAGGCTGTAGAGGAAGAGAGCAGCAGTACCGGGACCTGCCCGAAAGAAAGCACAGATTATTTTGTGCAAGAGGAAGAGTTAAAGCCGACTACAACAGAAGTTTGCAGTAGTGGAGAAATCTGTCCGGTTGAAGATAGAAGTGTGGGCCCGGAGTCGAGGTCGAAGCAGTTTGTGGAGACAGAGATGAGTCCGAAAGTGTTACGGGAGGCAACAACCAGATCCAGTAGAAGTGAAGATCACATCTTCACTTACCCCGGGTGTCTGATGCAGGAGCATTCGGTAGCACCAGCAGCAGAAGCAGCAAATTTCGAGGAAAATCGTGTTGAAGAGTCGGGAGAAGAAGAAGCAGGAAGCAAGAAGGAATAAAAAATGGCCAAGTCAGAAAACCATCACGATTTTGTGACATGTCACGAAATCACGACGAAATTAGCAAGGAGGAAGTGCAACAGAAGGGGTCGCGATTTCGCGACGTGTCACGAAATCGTGACCCGCGATTTCGTGACATGTCGCGAAATCACGACAGTTTGTCGGAGAGGGACGAAGGCGCAGAAGGGGGCACAATTTTGCGACATGTCACGAAATTATGACTCGCGATTTTGTAACATGTCACGAAATCGCGACAGGTTGCAGAGCAGAGGGGAGAACGAGAAAACGATCGCGATATCGCGACGTCGCGATATCGCGACACAAATTGGACAAGCGGGTGCGGAGGAAAAATGGTCGCGATATCGTGACCAAAATGAGAAGCAAGTGCAGAGAGCCAGAAACGTCGCGATATCGCGACGTCACGAAATCGCGACGAGTTTCTCAGCGGAGGGGCAGGAGGCAAAATGGTCGCGATATCGCGACATGTCGCGATATCGTGACCAAAATGAGAAGCAAGCTCAAGGAGCCAGAAACGTCGCAATATCACGACATGTCACGATATCACGACGGAGAGAGAAAATGGCACGGGAGGAAGAGAAAAAGATGGCGAGAACGGTGTTTTCGAGGACCGTACAGATTCGACACGTGGCAGAAGCTGAAATGAAAGCGGGAAATGACCAGAAGCACAGAAGACAAGAAATATGGGCCACGTAGGGATTTTTGACGGATTCTGCAGTGATAGAGACCGTGCGGGAATTAATTTCGGGTTGGTGAACCCATTTTCAAAATTGTAATTAATCGGGTGGTTGAACCCGTTTAGGCGGGAAGTTGAAGTTTGAGAGGGTCGGGACCTCTATAAAAACCCATGATTTTGTTTTAATGGGGATGGCGTACCGGAGAACAGAGGAGTGGTACCGAGGTAGTACCAGAGCCGAACTCGGCCATTGTAAGCCTGCGGGCTGTTCCATTCAAGCTTGTAATTTTTTTTTTTTTTTAATTTTAATGAAAAGGCAAGTTTGTTGAAGTGTGGGTTCCCGTGCCCCATCAAATGCTCACATTCCCTTTAAGTTGGTTGCCCTTAGAAGGTTTAATCTTCAATATTTGCATCACTTGATCCCATTTTTGGTGGGAGTTTTGGGGGTGATTAAGGAGTTGATGGACTAATTCAACTAAGTTGGCTATGGTCTTTTGCCAAATATAGTGAATATCCTTCCTATCTTGATTAAAAATTTGACTGTTCCTTTCATTCCAAATATTCCAAATAAGAATGGTAGAACCCATCCAAACTAACTGCCTAATAAAATGATCAACACCCTCTTGATTAGGCCAATCCCTCCAAAGATGTTCAAAAGTAAAAAAATTGGACCACTATAAGCCAAGTAAAGTGGTCATTCTCCTCCATAGCTCAGAGGCTAAAGTACACTCAATAAAAATATGGTTGATATTTTCTACATTCTCTTCACACATTTCACATCTAAAAGGGCCATGAAAACCACGCTTCATAATTTTCTCACCAGTAAGCACCCTACGATGCAATAAAAGCCAATTAAAAACCTCACCTTAGGCCAGAGCTTTTGAGCCCACAATCGAGAAATTTTGTCAGAAGAATGGTTGGGATTATTATGGCATAAGGTCAAATAACCTTGAGCAACTGAATACTCACCCTTAGTAGTGTTGTTCCATCCAAAACAATATTTTTCATGGGACCAAGAGAGGGATATCATATGAAGGATGCCTTGGATATCTTGTCTTTGCCTTTCTGGAATTTGAATAGGCCAGTCCTCAATAGGGATCCAATATCTACCAACATTTGAATTACCAGTATGGTACCGACAGTAATTAGCCACCTTTATCCAATTTGCTCGGTGAAGCTCCTCCATCCAAGGCCTCCAATCGGAAACCGAGTTATCAAAGGCTTGTGACCATCCCAAGAATCTGTCCAAAAATTTACATGTTGACCATTATGAATGATCCAAAATAATTTTTTCTTTATCAAATCCTCACCAATATTAAGAACTGCTAAAATGGGAGAACCTTTGATAGGAATTTGATAGCAAACAAGGTCTTCAAGACTTTTGTTCTCAGCATATTTAGCACGAAGATTATTGGACCAAAGAGCATTGGGGTTATGCAACATCCTCCAATATAATTTAGCAGCTAAAGATTTGTTGTTATTAATTGAATACCGGAATCCTAACCCCCCTTCACTCTTAGGAAGACATAAAGCATCCCATTTCACCAAGGCCCGTTTTCTTTTCTCCTTAGTACCACTCCAAAGGAAACGATGACTAATTTGATCCAATTCTCGAAGAACAACCTTTGGGATATTCAAAATGGAAGAAACATAAATAGGAATAGCTTGAAGGACTGATTTTACCAAGGTTATTCTACCCCAGAAGAAAGCCACTTGTTGGTCCACTTTCCAATTTTCTTCTTGACTTTGTCCAACAACCAATTCCAATATTTATTTTTTTGCCTTTGAATATTTATGGGAATACCTAAATAAGTGATTGGAAGAGAGGTCTTCTTATATCTTAATTTATCCAAGACCATGGATTCCTGTCTAGCAGAGCAGTGAAATAAAATAACTTTAGATTTGTCTTCATTGATCAACTGCCCAGTAGCCTTAGAAAAATAGCTAATGATTTGCTTAATATTAGAAGCTTCCTTAACTGTAGCTTTACCTAAAAGAGTAGAGTCATCCACAAATTGAAGATGAGAGATAGGTCTAGCTCCATGAGCAATGGTAACTCCCTCAAGGGTTTTTTTTCCCTCTTTTTGGTTATAGTCCTACCCAAGCATTCAGCAAGAATGATGAATAAATAAGGGGATAGCGGGTCACCTTGCCTAATACCTCTAGAAGCTAGGAAATACTGAGAAGGCCTGCCATTGATAAGAACTAAGTAGGAAACTGAAGAGATACATCCCATAATCCAATCCATCCAATCCTTAGAGAAACCAAATTGCCTCAAAACTTTGATAAGGAAGTGCCAATCCACTCTATCATAAGCTTTGGATAAGTCTAATCGAATGAACATGGAAGGAGAATTTTGCATATCCATGGAATGGATGGCTTCTTGAGAAAGAACTATCTCATCAACTATTTGACGTCCTTCCACATAACCCCCTTGCTTTGGGGAAATAATCTTATGCAAAAGAGGCTTCAACCTTTCTGCCATGATTTTAGTAATGATTTTGAGAAGAACATTACATCAAGCAATAGGTCTAAAAGATGAGATATGATCAACCTCTTGAGCTTTTGGAACAAGAGTAATATAAGTTTTATTGATAACCTTCAAAATTTCTTTGGCTTTCCTGGCTTCTTCCACCACCTCTAATAAATCAACATGAAGGATATCCCGGAACTCTTGGTAGAACTCAATAGGAAAACCATCAAGACCTGGGGTTTTCCCTTTTTGCATTTTAAAAACTACTTATTGAAGCTCATTGATAGTAATAGGAGCAGTCAAAATAGAGTTCTCCTCAGAAGTGATAAGAGAAGGGATTGCTTGAAGAACATTATGTTGAGAAGCTAAGTCAAGAGGAGTAGCAGTAAAAATATTGGAAAAGTAATCAACAACAATAGAATTCATGTCATCCCAAGTATAAACAACATCTCCAAAATCTGATTTTAAGGAAGAAATAAAGTTGTGAGATCTTTGAGCTAGAAGATATTTGTGGAAGAAATTTGTGTTTCGATCTCCTTCTTTGAGCCATTGAATTCTAGATTTTTGCTTCCATAAGATTTCTTCTCTTTTTTCCCATTCCTCTAACTGAGTTGTGAGTTTAATTTCATCTGCACTTCTCTTCTCTGTGAGGCCATCTAAACGGATTTTCTTATTCAAATTTTCAAGATGAGCAATAACTTCATGTTTTTTTATGAACATCCCCAAACTCTTTCTAGTTCCAAGTCTTGATTTTGGATTTAATGTATTGCAGTCTTTTGGCAAAATAGAACATCTTAGTCCCATGCCTAGGTTTACCTTCCTTCCACCATTGTTGCACACGAGGTCTGAAGGAAATGTCTCTAAGCCACATTAATTGAAAACTAAAAGGAGAGAAACTCACATTGGTTTTCCACATTTCCACCATGATTGGCCAATGATCCAAACCAACATTATTAAGAGTCTTCACTTTAGGAATGTGACCATGGATTAAGAAATTTTCAAAGAGCAAAAACCTATCCAATCTCTCCATTATACAAGCTAAGCCTTACCTTATGTTAGACCAAGTCATAAGGCCATTATCTGGTTGGATATCCACAAGATGGAGGTTTGCAATATATTCGCTCATGAGGTCAGTGCTTTTGTCCAAATTTCTATTTCCCCCCTTTTCTCATCTAGAGAGAGGATGGTATTGAAATATCCTCTGATCAAGATCCAAGCTTTAGGAAAATGAGAGATAATATGAGTAATATCCTTCCATTGTCTTCTTTTTTCCTCCAAAGAAGTCGGAGCATAAACAATAATGCAGAGCATAATCTGGTTGGAATGTCTACTTTGAATAGCTATAGCCAACAAACCCCAATTGCCAATCATATGGTGAATAACTACCTCTTTTGGGTCCCAAAGACAAGCAATGCCACCCGAAGTCCCTTGGGAACTGAGGGAAACCACTTTTCCAGCTGGCCAAATTTTATTGGCAATTAAGTCCATATCCTCCATTGACATCTTTGTTTCTTGAAGGAAAACAAGATGTGGATGATTTATCTGAATCATTCTTCTAATTTCATTTTTCTAATTTTATTTTGTTTTGAAAGACTCCCTTTGAGTCCTCTAATATTCCAAGTGATGATCTTCATTAATACCAGGGCTAAAAAATTTGGGAAGGGCATTAATCTTACCTTCCTCTACAAGCTTTTCACCTTCTTTTACCATATGATATTGATTGGTCTTGCGACCTACTTTTTGATTGGAATCCATCTTCAATTTTTTTTCCCTATTTCTTGACTTATTCTAATTGAATCTGAGATGGCTTCTAACCTTGAAGAATGCTCGTACACAACCAAAATTTTACTAGATGGTTCAACGGAGTCTATATTGGGACCTGCATTATTTGAAGTTTTGACATTTGAAATATTGTTTTTCTTGTGTAAATTTTCTCCTTTTTTTCTGTTGAAAACCTTTGATTTGTTGGTTTATCTCTGAGTTCTTCCCTTCATATTTAAATTGTGTTTCTAAGATTTCAGTTTCCATTATTTCCTCTTCCTCACTTGGGACATCATTTGTGGAAAGGATTTCAAACATATTAGCAGATGACTTTGATTGATCCTTCATAACTGGTTTTTTCTTAGTGTTCTTCTTCTTAGGTATTTGGAAACCTGATGAGTTTATATCTTCTTTCTTTTGATCGGGAATTTTATTTGGGCAAGCACTGGCCAAATGACCATATTCATGGCAAATTCTACAACGAAAAGGAATGTTCTCATAGTCCACTACTTGCTCCCAAGTGTCTTACCCAAATTGTAATGTGATCTTTTTAGGTAGGGGTTTGTCAAAATCCATTAAAACACAAATTCGAGCATAAATAATATGTTCAAAATTTTGAGTACAATCAGCAGTCATCATAAAAGTTCCTAAAGAGTTTCCAATTGAAGAAAAAATAGTAGGATTCCAAAATTCAATAGGGAGGCCAAAGAGTCTAACCCACATGGGAGCTATAGAAGGCATCTCTTCTTCGACTTTAAATTTAGTATGCCAGGGCTTCATGAAAAGCCCTACCCTTCCAAAAAACCAAGGACCCCCTTGAAAAATTTTCTCTCTATCTTCATTATTAGCAAATAAAACAAGAAAATAACCATTTGGATAAATAGAGATTTGTAACTCACCTTTAGTTTTCCAACTTTTTGTAGCCCAGACTTTGAAATTAGATAGACTCGAATGAAAACCCATGAACCGACAAATTAGTCCTCTTTTTTCCAAATCTTCAATGCCAGTCTGAATGTTACCCATATCAAGCTTAACAATAGGAGTTCCATCAGCTGCTTTAAGACATCCTGACTATGTTTTCCTAGGATCAATCTTAGGCATTCTTAGAGGTTTATGGGAAGCCCTAATATTGATATTAGCATTGGGCTGAGGCTGTCCACCATGAAGGGCATCCCTAAAATTCATTTTTGGGACTGAATCTTCGAAATTCTTACCCTTGATAGGGGTTTTCATAGTAGAATTATTTTGTGGGTGCACCTTAGCACCAGATTCACTTGAGATATGAGCCATTTTTTGATCAACTACTTGAAACTTGTTTCGTGATCTCTTTAATCCTTGCCCTAGACACCGTGGAAAGGTATGGTTTTCACTTTTCTTTTGTGCAACAAATTGGAAGCCATTGTCACTCAAGTTCACAGTATGATCTATTGAAAGACAAATTTCTAACTCATCTTGTATCCCCTGCAACATTTCTTGCTAAAATATTGAGCATAAACCACAAAAATATTGGCCGCTAGGGCCCGAAGGCCCTAAAAACCAACCTCTGGAGCTGCTTGCACTCAACCCAGATGAAACCCTCGCATAGCCGCTTGCCAAATATATCATTCACACATAGGGATGCACTAGGATCTATGTTGCTCCAAATGATATGAAAATTTATGGAGACGTTCTAAGGTTTTTCAGGCATCTACCCTCAAAATTTTAGCTCAATCCAAGTCCGGATGAGTGAGATATGGCCGAGACGAGTTCGGTAGTTTGGGCAGTCCTGCGAAAAATATCTAATCCATAGAAGAATTTTATCCTGGGATAACCTTATGAAAATGCGTTCTAAGTCAACATTAATAACTTGTGTTCATAAGAAGATTCTAGAACTAGAGCTATATGGATGATATTTTCATACATGACAAGTGAAGCTTCAATTGCTTCTATTTTAAAAGGATATTTGGGATATCGTGAACAAAACAAAACTAGAATCACAAACCAATGAAGAGGCAACCAATTGTATTGGAACTAATCAAATAGCAATTGTTATGATTGGTATTGGGCTCTTAGATGCATACCTACATTACATAGATTTCTCAAATACTACAAAATAAGTTTGGAAGTCTTTAAATACATTGTTCAGTTTACAATCATCAAGTGCAAACATGACACTTTAGAAAAAAATATTTGTATTAAAGATGAAAGATAATAATATCATCCAAAACATAAGTAAGTTTCACTTCTTGATGAATCAATTATCTAGAATTAATACCAATATAGGAAGTGATGATTCCAAAGCTATTTTGTTAAATAGCATGCATTCTATTTATGCCAATATTGTGTTCACATTATATGAAATTAATCCTATCTTGGAAAATGTAATCTCGACTTTGATTGATGAAGAAAATTGAGTTAAGGAAAAGGACTCAATGAATGAAAACAAGGTATTATTTGTAAATAAGAACTAAAATATTAAGGGTTCTTCATCCACAAATAAATTTGTTTGCTTCTACAACAAACAAGGGGGGCATATCACGTTGAATTGCATCCAACAAGCCAAGGACCTTATAGATGGAAATCTAAAACCACACAAGGTTATGGTCACAATTAAAGATAATAATAAAGAATATGATCTTATAGCATGTGACAAATAACCTTACCATGAGTAATATGAGTATCTCTTATGAACAAAATCCAAGACATGTTATTGTGAATGGTTGTGTTTGTTCCCATTCACAAGATGATGTAAATTAGTCTGATTGATTATTCATGATTGGTTGTGTATATCCCCAATCAAATATGTTATGAATAGTAGTGTGTTTCCTTTTTCACAACTATTATATAAAAATAGTGTATGTACCTCTATCTAGTTGTTCATGATTGGTTGTGTGTGTCCTTAATCATAGGCATTGTGAATGGTAGTGTATGTTCTTGTTTACAACTTAGATGTATGGATTGTGTGTCCCTATCTAGTTGTTCGTGATTGGTTGTGTATGTTCCCAATCATAGATTTTGTAAATGGTAGTGTATGTCCCTATTAAAAACTTTTATGTATGGATAGTGTATGTTTTTCTATGCAATTATTCATGATTGGTTGTGTATATCCCTAATCATAGGTGTTGTGAATGGTAGTGTATGTACTTGTCCACAACTCTGATGTATGGATAGTGTGTGTCTCCCTATCTAAGTTGGTTGTAATTGGTTGTGTCCCCAATTACAATTATGTGAATAGTAGTATATGTCTCTATTCATGACTTTGATATTTGATAAGTGTATGTGTCCCTATCTAGTAGTGTTGAAAAATCATGGATAGCTAAGTATGTTCCTATCCATGGTTAAGTGTTTAGTGAGTATCCTCCCATATTTGGATAATGATGTAATAAGGAGGGCATTGGAATAATTATTACATCATTATATGGTCAAATTTAGTTAGGTGGCTAAAACCACTCACGTAGTGATGGTACTTATGATTTCCATTATTTTTTTTTGTAATTTACATAGTGTAATCGGTAGCCACAATGAATTCAGGCAGGCTATCCGTATTTTATGGCCACCACAATATTCTGCACTGTTTGTCCTTAAAGCTGCCACACATATCTTTGCACAATCGGCCCCTATAATCACCATGTCACAATCATTTTAAAACTTTTATGTCGTTGAAAGCACTAGGAAATGGACAAGCATTCAGTTCGACGAGGCCCGAGATTTGAACATTGGACCTCCACCCCCCTTATGGGGTTTGGTCGAACCAATTGGTCTACACAACGATTTCCATTGTTAGGAAATAACAAAGAATGTAATATTGCTCTAATATGGGTAACAAAATATGTATTTATGCTATACTTGATTAATGAAAAGTGATGAGTGATTTTTAATAGTAAACAAATGGATAAATAATTTTGTTCTATATATTTCATTCTAGTTTAACAATAGTATATCTATCATTTAATAAAATATTAAGCATCCAATTTATTCACTTCTTGTTATAAGGGAATTATATCTATCCTTGGATTTTGGGCCTAATACAAGTGTAGAGCTTCCAAGAACCTCTATGAGAATATTTTATATTTTGATATGTAATAGATAGATACCCATCCATAGTTTTGAATGAATATTTTTCAATTCTACTCTTTTTGATTTTATGTAGTTTGTTCTTGAATGTAATTAGTTTTTATTATGTGTTCACCTTCCAAGTATCATCCAACTTCCTTTTCATTTTTTAGCTTTGTGGTTTAAGCTTTCTCTATTCTATTCACATAGTTTTCGCTTTTACTTTTCAAATATTGTATATATATGTGTGCGTGTATGTGTATATATGTGTGTGTGTGTGTATGTGTATGTATATGAATATAACAAGTTTTGTAGTTGCATATATAGTATTCTATGCCTCACATGTGTACCTACCCAAATTAGCATAGTTAGTGCTTGTCATAGTACCCAAGTTATAAATCCTTTTACCTTATTTGAGAGTGTAAGTTGGAGAGTTATGGGTAAGAAGTTTTATATATTTCAGTTCAATAGTTATCACACACATTTAAGAGTTACATTAAAGAAAGTGAGTGAAAAATAAATGAGGCCATGATAGTGGTAACATAAAGAACATGGTTGGATGAGATTGGTATTTATTAATGTATCAAATACCACATATTAGTACATAATAGTTTCATTTACTCAAACAAGGACCTAATTGCTATCCAAGGGAGTTTAATATCTCTACCATCTCAAAAAAGTCTCTCTATCATTGATAATATATATTTTTATCTATTTTGTAGGTTAAGAAAAAATGTCAATGATAGGTAAAAGCGTTGACAACATTTTTATAAATTGGTAGTGCTTCTATCTATGTGGAAAAATAGGTTTTCTTGCCCTTAATCTCTATTATTTAATCATTTAGAACTAATATTATACTTTCTATATAATTATATTAGTTTCTACTTTTTGTTTATTTAGAAAAATAAGGAAAACAAGGAACTAGTTTAGCGTTAGTCATATAGGAGACCAACTAAATCATTAAGCTTTAGCATTTAATTAAAATTGCATATAGTTGCATCTAGTACTTATTTGCAAATAAAAATCGTCATTTACTTCCTCATCAAAAAGCAAAATTCATTTTAGTTTTAGGTCTTTTTTGTTGCATTAGGGCTAAGCTTAAGCAAAGAAGCATCTTATCCACCAAACACTAGACTTTAAGGCCCTAAACTACCCCTAATATTGAACTGACATAAAGGTAAGATAATCACAATAGGTCCCTAAGAGGTCCTCCACAATATTCTCTTTTTTCTATATTAGAATATCCTCCTTGAAAGTTGAGGAATCTAATCGATTAAGCTAATGCTATTTGATATAGTCCTAAGTTTATTTTAATATTGTCAAAAATCACAATATTTTCTAAAAGCAAACAAAATCAATACACCCACTAAAATATTATAAAGAAAGTGTAAAAAAATAACAGAAAATAAAAAAAAAAACACAAATATTGGGAGCACCAATAGGCACCATAATAATCAATGTATATCCATATATAAGAATAATAACACTCTTATATATAAATAAGGAGTGGAGGGAGGTATTTATGTCAATACCAAAAACCCAAATACATAAATTAACCTAACCTTAATCTCATATAACAAGAAAGGCTTTAAGGTTAATTATAAGTTTATAAGGTGGGTTTATCCATAACAATGTTAATTGTGGTCCATATGGATTACACAATAAAATATTAAAATTAATTCAATTCATTATATAATGAGTTCCCTTAAACCTATCCAATATTACATCATATAATATCATCCTTGGACATGAATCAGATTACACTTTCAACACCCCC
This sequence comes from Wollemia nobilis, assembly GCA_028583015.1. Lineage (NCBI taxonomy): Eukaryota > Viridiplantae > Streptophyta > Pinopsida > Araucariales > Araucariaceae > Wollemia > Wollemia nobilis. The sequence continues at coordinate 16,227,171 of JAQPPZ010016723.1, forward strand.
TCATAATCTGAATTGAGGGGCCAAGGAGAGAAGACATTAGTAACAATAATATTTTCCCCTATAATGGATGCTCTAGTGGACCTCCACATTTTGAGATAGACTCCTCTGAATTGCCCCATCATCTAAAATTCATTGTTAAAAAGGTTTTTCTTGCACAAGAGTCTCCTTAGGTTGGACTATATTCATCATTGTTGTTATTAGACACTCCTACACATCTAGAAAATACTTTTATTAGGACTTCAAATGAATAGAAGTCAATATCACCACCTCCTCTACAAACTAGCTTCTTTAATCTTCCATAGTCACATAAAGTATGATTCGAAGGCATAGATTTTCCTAGTAATCACCACCTCCTCTACAAACTCGCTCCTTTAATCATCACCCTGTTTGAATACTTCCACTTGCCCTTGAGTCACCTAATTTTAGTCACCAAAATAGGCTTTGAATGAACCTTCTTAAAAGATCTGTAAAAAATGTCAAAGAGTACCTAGACAAAAAATAGAGGAAAGAGATAATGAGTGATAAGATCTTCATGAATAAAGTAAATCAATCATCCAAATAAGGAAGAGGTATTGACTAAAGCACATCCTAAATCCTTTTTCCTTAAGCCTCCCAAAGACTCAAGATTTATTGCAACTATCACAAATCTAAGTAGATTTTCAAAAACATTAGGCCAAATATTCTTATTGCATATAATATGATGAAATTGTCCTTCCAAATAGGGTAATAGAATTTGAGGATTATTTATGTACCATTCAACCCGTATCACTGAAACAAGGATGTAAACTAGTGTCACCAATGTGTAGAGCTTGAAAAGTCATGTAATTTAAAAAATGACTCAAAATGTCTTTGTATGTATAATTTATGACTTTCGAAATATTTTCTCTAATAATCCTTAAAAATTCAAAAATTAATTCATTAAAACTTAAAAAATATATATGTTGAATCGTAGCCTATCATGTGTCACCTGCTCATTCACTGGTGGACACCACTCATCCTGTACCACCTAGTTTCCACCAATGCATTGTAATTTTAACACCTACTTCCATTTAATTTATTGATAGAATATAAATATCAAAAAAATATTGTGGCATGTAAGAGTGCCAGGGTTGTCACCACATTGGCAAAACATCAACATCATCCATTTTATAACATAGGTGCACTCGAGGAGAATTAAACTTTGTTTTTTTTTATGCTAAAATTGATGAGCTAACAACCTTCCATCTTTTGCATTGAGTGTGAAAAATGAAGTCCTTTCATAAATGGAAATGGTCACCTTATCCCATAGGCAAAACAAAATTTAGACTTGAACTCCCAACCTAGCTCCACTAACATCCTCTAACAAACCACCATAGAAAATCAAGCAAACACACTAGGGATGCCTTTGCCTCCTTGAATACAAGCATGCTCCCTAGAAATTGAGATTCCTTTTTTACAAAACAAAAGGATATAGGTTTTGAACCTATGACCTTCCTCCCACTCATTGATGTAGCACAATTGATGAACACATCCAAAACCTCTATTTTATTCTTTAAAGATGACTAATGCAACAAAATATTGATTCAAACTCATGACCAACTCTCCCCAAGTGACTTAGGTACAATGTCATAGACATGTTAGCACCCCATTACATTAAGTCACCAAACACACCTTATCCATAAAGAAGCCCAATACATTGAATGAACCAAGAAGGTGCCAAAACAACATGTATGAATCGTGCATATTTAAATTTAAATATTTTACATGAAATTTAAATTTGCAATTTCTACTTAGGATAGAAAAAACTAGATCTTACATATTTGAGATGAAATCATTTTTAGTGATAAAGAAGTAGGTTAAGTTTTACAAATCTAAAACAATTTTTTCCTTGATGATAACAAATAAAGAGGATAAGAAAAGTATTCTTTGAAGTAGATGGAAGAGTGAACGAGAAATCATGGAAGAAGTTCTAAGAAGATATTTATCCTAAATGTTGGAATAAAGATCAGATGATTTAGATTAAATTTTTGCATGACCAAGCAACGCTTCTCCATACCCACTCTAATACCATGTTGAAATTCACAATATTTTTCAAAAATGAATAGAAGCAAACCATACACTTAAATCTTATATAGAAAGCATAAAAGGGCTAAAGAAAAGAAAAGAGACACAGGAATCAAGGGTACCCATAGCCGCTATAAATAATCATTTGAATATCTATAAACAAGAATCACAACACTCCAATATATAAATGAGTGGATAAGGGTATTTATAAAATTACCAAAACCCCAAATATATAAATAAACTTAACCTTAAGCTAATATAACAAGAAAGGCTTTAAGTTTAATTACAAGTTTATAAAGTGGGTTTAACCATAACAAGGTTAACCATGATCCATAGGGCTTACATAATAAAATATTACAATAAACTCAATACATTGTACAATGAGTACCCTTAAGCCTATCTAATATTACATCATGCAATGTCGGCTTTGGCCATGAATCAAATTACACTTTCAACAATAGAAAAAAATAAGTAGTGAGGAAAGTAATGATGCTTTTAAAAAGATTTGAAAGATGGGGGATTATTTGATAATTTCTTCTATAGGATATTTTTGATGGTATTGAAACAATATGGGACAAATGCAAATGGGATGAATAATTGTTATAAGGAAAGGGTAATTGGGTTGTTGGACTATTTTATAGGAAAGTGGAAAACATCAAATTTGAGGTTATAAATGTATATGCTCCAACTATAATTGTTCCTTGTGAAATATTTTGGAAGGAATTTAGAATATTTTTGTTAAACGCAATGATGATTCATAATTGCGATCTATGGATTCTTTGGGATGACTTCAACGCTATTCTTTCTTCTTTGTAAAAGAATGGCAGTGCTCCTAGATGGTCTAAATTAATGCAAGATTTTGCTTCATTTGTCAATTCAAATGGACTTTTTAATGTTATTCCTTCAATTTTTCTATATACATTGGATAATAAATGCATTTGGCAACTCATATAGTAGAAATATTGGATATATTCTTGTTATCTACCATATGGTTGCAATTAAAGTATATAATATCTTCAAATATATTATCATGAGTAGGATCAAATCACAAACCCATGCTTTTGACTTGTGATTTATTCAATAATAGTCATTTAAAGCCATTTCTTTAGATGGTTATGCTATGGTAGAATAAAGAAAAAATTGAAGGATCATGTATGTACATGCTTGTTCAAAAGATGAAATATCTAAAGGGACGAATAAATAGTTGGCATGCCAAATATTTTGGTAACATTTTTTAAAAAATAAGGAAATTGAATCCAAGCATAAAAATTTACAAGAGATAATAGAAATTAATGGAATGGACAAGGGTTCTTATGTGCAAGAAAAATATTTACATTGTTTTTATCATAATACATTGCAAAAGGATGATTCATATTGATTTCAAAAATCTAGGGAAAAATAGCTTGAGGAGATAGAAATACCAAAACAATTCATGCTACAACAAAAAAGAATTTTTTCTTTTCATCACATCAAATATATTTTAACTTTAGATGTAATAAATATTGGAAGAAGAGGATATTAGGAAGGAAGCAATTGATTATTTCAAAAATATTTCCTCTGATGTTGGCAATATAAGGAGGCATGAATAAGCTTTTGCAAAATAGTCTATCAATTATCACATAGAAAAAATGAAATCTTGATGAAAAAGATATCTATAGATGAGCTATATGAAGCATTTTTCTATTTTCATCCTAATAAGGCACCTAGACTTATTGGATTTCCTACAATTTTTTTCAAAAAAATGGGATTTATTGAAGAGTGATATGTTGGTTATGATTAAAGAGGATCAAGAAAGAAAGACTACAATAAGTGAGATCAACGTTACTTTTATTACATTAGTTCCTAAGAAATACGAGATAAAGTATTTTAATAATTTTTGTTTAATAAGTCTTTATAATATGATTTTAAGATCATTTCAAAAATTATGGCAAACCGGTTGAAAAACACATTATAGATTGTGTTATCTCAGAGAAACAAGGTGGTGTGGTAAACAAATTCTTGATGGTGTAATCATTGTATAAGAGGCCATGTATTCTCTTTGTTCCATGAAAAACCAAGTATTCTTATAAAATTAGATATGAACAAAGTATATATTAGGGCTTGTTGGCATTTTCTACATGATACTCTCAAAAAGTTTGGTTTTGATCAAGGTTGGTGTGAATGGACTAAATGTTGTTATAACACTATGAAATTCTATTTTGATCAATGGTTCTCTTGTTGGTAACTTTAATCATCTTGTTAAATTTGCCAAGGTGGTCCATTATCTCCTTATCTATTTATTATTCTTGCAAAGGCATTAGGGAGAACTTTCTCAAAGGCATAAATGAAAAGAAAAATCAAAGGTATTCAAGTTGCAAAAAATGGTTCCTTTGAATCTCATCTTCAATTTTTTGATACTATTCTTTTGGTTCATCCATCAATCAGTGAGGCAATGGAGTTTAAATCGACATTATCATGCTATGAGAAGGCTACTGGATAGTTGGCTAATAATACGAAATCGATAATTTTTCATTAACACTACCCTAGATTTACAACAAATTGTTATGGGTATTTTAAGGTTTAAAATATAAAATTTTCCATCAAGCTATTTGGGTATTCCTTTGTCTCATGAAGTAAATAAAAAGGAGCTTTTGATCTCTTGTTTGGATAGAATGAAAGCTTGTTTGGTAGGTTGGAAAGATAATTTCTTAACCATGGTGGGAAGGCTACAACTCATAAAGACTACATTACAATCCATCCCTATTTATATGATGTCACTTTCAATATTACCAGTAAGTATTGCATCAAAAATCAATAAAATTCAAAGAGGCTCTCTTTCGAAAGAATTTGAGGAAAATTATAGGTTTCCTCTTTGTAAGTGGGACAAGATTTGCAAAGGAAATGATATTGAAGGGGCAGGCCTGTGAAATTGTAGAATTGTGAGTTTGGCCTTAGGGGTAACACTTGGGTGGAGGTTATTTAGAGGTCAAGGAAAGAGTTGGGCAAAACTGTGACATCAAAAAAAAATATTTGTCTTGATGAAATGAAATTATATAGGAAAAGAACCCTACCCAAAGGATTGCCAACATGGAACTTCATATTAGATAGTTTACAATTAATCAGGAAACATTTTAGATGGCCAATCAGTGAGGGGAATTATGCAAATTTTTGGTCTCATGCTTGGTTGAAGCCTTCTCCTCTTATATCTAATTCAAAATGGCAACCATTGGCTCAAGCATATATAGCTTGTAAATGTCTAGAGGTCAAAGATTATATTAATGTGAGCAACAACTCCAAATCATTAATTTTTATTATTAATTTGGTTGAAGGAGAAAAACTTTAACAAATCACAAATGAGATTCAAAAGGTGCTTCGATAATTTTTATTTGTCTATTTTTACATGGAAGAATGAGTTGGTCTTGAAACTGTAAAAAGATGGTGGATACTCGATCAAGTTGGGATATGAGGATTTAGAGCAATCAAAATTTCCTACTCTAAATATTTCCCTTAGAAGAATGTTTGGTCACTAGAGGCTCTCCTTGGAGCCTCAACATTTATTTGGTTAGTAGTTCAAAGTAAGATTATTTTAGGAGAGAGTCTATAAAGAAGAGGACATCATGGACCTTTCACATGTTCCTTGTGTGAGATAGATTTATAAACGGTCCGTGGGTCTAGGTAGATTGGTAAGTTGGGGCGCTTACCGAGAGGATACCTATGTTCCAATCCCACAGGCGTGCCCATGCATAGCCAGTAGCCCGATCCGACTCCTTCGCATGTTGCACCTGTCTGAAGACGACGACCTGTTTCCTGCTTGTTCGACGGTCCCTCTACCTTCATGCCACGTGTTTGAACCAGACTGACGAAGACGGTGCAAACTTTGTGCGTCCGACGGTCCCCATATCACGTCGGGTTACCATTAACGAGACTGTGGTTGTGTTGGAAGCCTTCGCTGATAGTTTGAACCCTGCCAGCTGTGCTGACAGTTAATAAAAAATTATGATTGTAACCAATTCATCTGTAACCAAAAAAAAAAGAGATAGATTTATAAACATTAGAGCATTTACTTCTTCATTGTCCCTTTGCTCACACCATTTGAGTTTTTTTTAAATATGAGAATATACTAGGTAGCCCCTTCAACATTGAAAGAGTTAATGAAATATTAAATTAATCATTTCAAAGCTAAAGTATTATGCATTTTATGAAGGATTAGTCCTATCATCATTTGTTGGAATTTATAGCTTGAAAGAAATAATAGAATTTTAAAAAATATATCTCAAAATCATGCTCAAATTTGAATCTATATTATTACCTCTAATGCAAAATAAAAGTTTTCAAGGATAATAAAAAATCCTAACCACTTAATACAGGATTTAAATATATTTGAAAGAGTCATTTTAGACAATGATATATAACCAAAAAAATTGCTTTTGGACTAGAGGTCAAAGTTGTACCATTAAAGTGTCTACAAGGATTTAATTTCAACACATCTTGTCATAGTTTGAATTTGAGTCTCCTAATAAAAAATAAAAAGCATATCACTATGATGTGCCACCAATATTTAATTTCAAAATTTAAAATCATACTTTATTTTTATTTTTTGATTGAGGAAAAGTAGTCGGCCCATGTTCGTATGGTTTGTCTTATGCTTTATTAAGTTGACTTAACGAGAGCTATACATATTTTTTAAAATTTTGATTCTTCATTCCTGATGTGGAATATAGATTCTTTGGTTCTATTCTATTTAAAAAAGAAGGCATCGTATTATTAATAATAAATGTGGCACCGTATTTTACCTGGTCTTCAAGCATACCGAGGCACCTTCAAAGAAAGAAAGGACTAGGGCTTTTATTCAATGGTCTTCCATGGCCATTGAAGATGTAATACTGGCCAAACCTTGTTTGAGTGGAAAAATGAGGACTCTTCCATCAAATAATGCAACCCATGTGTGGTTGGGTAAAAATAAATATGTTATTTAGTGGAATTATAATATAGCATTATGATTTGATGTTATTATGGAAGGTAATTTGATGTTGATCAGTGTTCAAAAAAGAAAGGTAAATAAAAGAAAGACAGCTATCAATTCTTTTATTTATAAAATATATATATATATATATATAAAATTAAAAGTATTAGTTTAATTAATTAATTTTTTTTTAGCATTAAAAATAAAAATAAAAAAAGATTTAGGTTCTGTCAAATAATACATAAATAATTGATAAATTTGTTATAATATTTTTTTTTTTGGTTATATAGGAGAATTGGTCACAACCATAATATTTTTAGTAACTAGCAAGCGCCACCAAACCTATTCCACCTCGTTATTGTTGACTCGGCATGAATGGGACAACCGATTGCTCAAAATTTGAAACGTTATTGTTGGTCTGGCACGCACTCATGGGATTCAAATCAGATTACTACCTTTGCAAGCAGGTTGCCCCCGAGGTTTGAACCAGAGTGTCTTCTTGGTAAGTGTCTAACCAGACAAACATTTCCAAATCCACCTAGCCCTTGGGGGCTAAAACTTTTAGGTTAGAAAGAAACCTTAAGGATCGCTTTTAGGTGGTTAGCAATGTCGTTCCATTCGGATATACCACTATCTAGAGGGAAGTCACAAGAGATTTTTTTGTGTCCCCCTTTGCAAGTTGTCCCCGAGGTTTGAACCTAAGTGTCTTCTTGGTAAGTGTCTAACCAGACAAACACTTCCCAATCCACCTAGCCCTTGGGGACTAAAACTTTTAGGTTAGAAAGAAACCTCAAGGATCACTTTTAGGTGGTTAGCAATGTTGTTCCATTCAGATATACCACTATCTAGAGGGAAGCCACAAGAGATTTTTTTGTGTCCCCCTTTGCATCGTAGAGGTTTAAACCATGGACCTCTTGTTCAACGAGGCCAGGCTTGCCTTCTCCACTTGCGCTACAAAAACGGTTTTAAATTTGTTATAATATTATTATTATTGATTTTTTTAGAAAATATTTAAAAAAAACTAAGATTCTAATTTTATTAAACCATACATAAATAATTGTCAAACTTATTATAATACCATTAATTATATAAATAGAATAAATTAATAATAATATTTATTAATTTTTTTTTTTTTTAAATCTTCAATAATCTTTAACTTGTTAAATAATTATCCGCCGAAATTAAGGGTCACGGTGGATTTAAAATATTTAAAAAATATTTAAACTATTTAAACTAAAATATTTTTATAATGAGATATTATATTGTACCAAAAAAATGAGATAGACACTGAAAATTGATAACTCTCGGCGTTTATAAATATATATATTTTATATATCTAAGTTAATTATTTATTAATATTATTACAAAGTCCATTATTACAAACTTATAAGTGCCAACTCGAAAATGGTCATTCATTGGATGCTCTACGAAAAGGCAAAGGTTTTTAAATTTTGGATCTCTTCATGGTCAATGCCTATGCATTTTATTAAAAAAAAAAAAAAACTCAAGATTGAAGTATATATTCAATAATAAAAAATTAATTTTGATTAGTGTAAAACTTTTATGATTAAGGACTAGTATTTTATTTAATTTATTAATAGAAAATTTAACACATACATTATGATTTGAACTTTAAACCTTTTGAAAAAATCAAAACCAAAACCATTTGAAGATAATATACCTTTAATTATGGATTTTCAAGGTCAATGTCTATGCTTTTCGTTTGAAGTATACCAGGTCCATGGCATTGTTTGATGGTGGTAGTGGATTTTTTTTTAGTATGAGGAAATTGCATTTTGACTTTAAAAAATTATTTATATAAAAGTAGTATGAAACATAATGGGTGTTATAATTGGGGGCTATCACTTCTTGGGGTATAGTCACAGGGGTCTTTTTCTCCGTGATTTGAATTCAAATCATCAAGATGAAATGCCGACCACATGCTTTGGAGTATTTTTTTTTTTTTTTTTAGGAACAATGAATAATAAATTTATAATATAGAAGAGTTTAAAAATATACATTGATATTATAAGAGGTTTATATTTAAGTCAATAATATGTTTTTAAATGTTATTTAAAAATATTAATAAATAGTTAATGAGGTTTTGGTTCACTGATTGAGACATATGAATGATGTAGTATAGGTTCAAATCTCAACTTCACCAAAAGGGTTGTATAGCAAGATGTAACTAGCCATGTTCAATGTTTTTTTTTGTTACATAGATGAATTGGTTACAATCACAATTTTTAGTAACTGGCATCACTGCAGCTGGCAGGGTTCAAACTATCAGCGAAGGCTTCCAACACATCCATCGTCTCGTTAATGGTAACCCGATGTGAGATGGGGACCACCGAATGCACAGGGTTCACACCATCTTCGTCAGTCTGGTTCAACACATGGCATGAAAGGGACCGTCATACAAGCAGGAAATAGATCGCCGTCATCAGTCAAGTGCAACACACAGAGGAGTCGGATTAGACTACTGGCTATGTAAGGGCAAACCCGTGGGATTGGAACCTAGGTCTCTTCTCGATAAGCGCCCCAACTTACCAATCCACCTAGACCCACGGACTTAGCGATGTTCAATGTTATAATATTGTAATTGATTTGAGGATCTAATTAAATCCTTATTTTAAAAATATATATTAAGAGTCTCGGGACAGCATAACGGTTCAAGCTTTGGCTCTTCTTTGGGAGGTCCAAGGTTCAAACCGCAATGTGGGCGAGTGTATGAGGGGGTGGGTGTGTATGGTTGTGTGTTTGGTCCTTATTGATAAGATCAGCTCTTCCCCTTATGAGAGGTCATGGTAGGATGGGGATGCCCGAGCGTCAATTGTTGAAGTTTTTTACACTAACCAAAATCCAATAATATATATATATATATATATATATATATATATATATATATATATTTATATTTATATTTATATATATATATATATATATATATTTATATTTATATTTATATTTATATTCTCATAAGGGGAAGAGGTGAGCTTATCAATAGGGAATTTAACAGACAACCAACACAAAAGTTGCGGTTTGAACTTTAGACCTCCCAAAGAAGAGCCAAATCTCGAACTGTTGCATTGTCCCACAGGACATATTTTTATATATTATTATGATATTATAAAAAATAAAATAATAATAATATAGTATGTATATGTTTCGGGGCAACCCAACGATTTAGGCTTTGGCTCTTCTCTGGGAGGCCCAAGGTTCAAACCACAATGCAGACGAGTGTGTGAGGAAGTGGGTGTGTATGGTTGTGTGTGTGGTCCCTATTGATAAGCTCAACTCTCACCCCGATCAAAGGTCATGGTTGGGATTGGGATGCCCAACCCTCTTCTTTGGGAGATCTAGGGTTCAAATCGTGGTCCAGGCAAGCGTGTTAGGAGGTGGGTGTGTATGGTTGTGTGTGTGACCCCTATTGATAAGCTCAGCTCTCACCCTTATCAGAGTTCATGGTTGGGATGGGGATGCCCAATCCTAAGCATCATTCGTAAGGGTTTCTTACACTAACATCAATAAAAAATAATATAGTATGTGTATTAAGAAATCTTCACATTTAAATGTTGAGATATAATTATATTGTATTTGACCACAAGTTATTTTTTTTATTTTTTATTCCGGTAGTGTGATAAACCCTTGCAAGACGTATGGGGCTGAACAGTCCCCTCCAGTCATAATTATTTTTAAAATATTAATACAATGATTACATAAAATTGTATAACTTTTAATGTAAAGTATATCACTATTGAATTATATATTTGTTAAGAAATAGGTCACTAAAGTAAAATAAAAAGTAAGGTAGTTTTTAACATAAAGGCTATAGGTCATATGAGATGGATATTGTTTACCTAATATATGGTTATCCTTAACTATGTTCTGGATACCAAAGTATGGTGTGCAACCTTACCCCCTCAAGATTCAAAACCTTGGATCTTTATTTATGGTTCTAAAGTCTCCATCGACTATATTAGTATTTTACATGTAACAATCCTTGGGAAAAAACCATTTATAAAGGAATATATCAACAAGAAGGAAAATAGGCTAGAAGGAAGGAAAAATAAAGAAATATATTATAGAATAACAAATATAATTATCAAAGGGGTAAGGGACTATGAAGAGGTTGACGACATATTTAAATTTAGAAGACACTTTCTCAAACACAAGCTATAGTGGGAAGGACAATTTTTCTAAGCAAGGAAGCTTGGAAAAAGAAAAATAGGAAGACGTAGGTCTATCAAAGTTAACATCATGAAAATAGAGGACAAGAACCAAATTTTAATAAATAGGGTATATTTTTCAAAAATTCAATTTTTTTCTTAGATGAGGACTTAACTCCATTATGAGAAGAGGAGAGAAAGGGGAAAAATACAAAAAGTAATGACAATAAGGAATGAAGGTAAATAGGTATGGTTAAGTTGCAAGCTTACTGCAATGGTAAGGGCTTTGGCCTCTCTTTGAGAGGTCTAAGGTTCAAATCCCACTCGGTATGAGGGGATCGGGACCCTCATAAAAACCTATGTAAACTCGGTGAAAAAAAGGTAAATGGGCATGGTTAGAAAATAAAAAAGCTTCCATCACAAGTCAATATTCCTTAGATACACATACAATAATAAGAAAGAAGAGGGGAGCTAGACAAAGTAAAGTTAATGAGAAATGAAAGTAAATGAGAATAAGTGAAAAAGGGAAAGACTTGAACTTTTAGTCAAAGGTTCCAAAATGAATAAGGAATTGTCCCCCCAATAGTAGTTAAATATGATACGTTGGAATTGTAAAGGCTACCCTTGGAGGAGAGGACTTGGGTTAGGGCTTGTAGTAGAAGGAAGAGATATAAGAAAAACATGGGTATGATAGGTGTAGGACCCCAACTTTTGAAGGACGTAGATAATAATATGGAATGGAACAATAGGAAATGATAAGGTATATGGAGGAATATTTTTTTATTGAGAAAACATGGGCTAGAAACATTCAGTCGAGGAAATAAGACCCAAATAAATAATATATTTAGATTAAGTTAATGGAAAAGAAAAGAAACTATTAAAATTGCAACTTGTTACTTTACTCCATAGACATCAAAAGCCTACAAAAAAAAAAGTGTGATAGATTGTGATGTAGATTTAAAGAAAGACATCTTATTATACTTTGAACTTGGAGAGATACTTCAACAAAGGATTTCAATGCAAGGACAATAAGTTAGTAAAGCAACAAGGAGGATTTGTATAGCAATCCATTATGGCTGGTAGAATAGAAAAATCAATAATAGAAAAGATGATCAAAGGATAAAAGGGTCATTAATCATTTTGGTGGAAAACCATTGAACTTGTATGGCATATATAGACTAGTTATCTACAATGGTATGAGTATGTGGAAGAAATATGAAAGTATACATGCAAAACATATAATGGTACAAGTGTTGTTCACTATATTATTTGCTCAGAAATCATGATAGAGAAACTTATGAAAGTAGATATTGAATACTTCCCAATATAATCAAAATCATATTACATTTCAATGTGTATAAGCTCTCATGGCAAGAAAGTAATTGACAAACCAAAAAACCATAGTCCAATTAACAATATTTAGTAAAGTAAAATATCCTCATGATCTAAGAGAATTGTTTAATATTCAATGAATTACTTAAATTAATAATACAAAATAATGAAGAAGAAATAATAGGGAAAGGAATTAAGAGTCATGATTTAACATGTATAATTCAAGAAACATTAAAAGGGTGCAAAATATCCAAATTTAGAAAAAAAAGAAAGAAAAAAAATAGTTTTCTAGAAAATACATTGTACAATGAAGAAGTAAAACAAGGATATCTCTAAAAGAATCAGACAAATTCGAGGAAAAGAAAATTTTGTATAAATAGATGGAAAAAGTAAAAAAAAAAAAAGAGGATTTTGTGAGTCCAAGATGAGAAGAACAAATTTATTTAAAGAATAATAATCAAAATATTTTTAGAAGGAACTTCAACAAAAAATAAATAGAAAATATAATGACAACAATCCAATGGCTAGAAAATGCAAAGCAGTTGTACAAACATGAGCAAGAAAAAGAGACCCCTTTCATAGTCAACATAGCTAAAACTTTATTCACCCTAAGGGAAGTTAAGGTATTAAAAAGTTAGGAATAGTTAAGACTTTATGATGTGGATGGACTATAGGTAAAATACTTAAACTGGAGAGGAGATGACTTATTCCTACACATCAAGAGGATATTCAATAACATCATCCAATATTGAAGAAGGGGTTTTGAAAGGCTCCATGAACCTTTTAAAAATGGGTCACAATAAATGAGACTCTCCTAAAGACCATCTACTAGAGACTAACAAGGAACAACTAAAATAGGGAGACAACCTTCGTAGAAAAATCTATAAATGAGACCTAAAAATTAAAAAAATTTTCTCACCTAAAAAAGGAAAACTACCATGCAACAAAAATGAGGCTTGCAACTAGAAAGAGAAAAGAGGCCACTTGGCCCCTACTGAAACGAAGCAAAAATTTCAAATTTGAACCAACATTCCCACTCAAAAAATGAATCAAATTTCAAATTTGAACCAACATTCCTGCTCAAAAAATGAATTAGATTTCCCCTCTCAGGGGAAGCACCACAAACTCATAAGGTCCCAAGAAGACTTTCCATGTCGGATATCCACCGAACTAGAGTAGGGAGGAAGAAGATAAATTGAAAAAGGGGCATCCTACCCAAATCAGCTTGGATATTTCAAGATAAATGGAATCAATGTAGGGTTTGCTCAAAGAGAAGAGAGTAGGGGAATTCATCATCAAAATCAATAGAAAAAGATCAACATTATAAAAAAAATAATTGGGTTGGATTTTGTCCTTAGTAACTATGGTTCTTTGTCAATTCATTGTCCTATAGGTTTCTTTTGAATGCATGGATGTTAAAAACCTTTTATTGTGTTCTATTATGTCATAAATTGTTTAATAAAGTAAAACATATGATATGAAAACATGATAAACTTAGTAATGCTAATTTTTTATGAGTTGATGGTACTAAATAGTCTCATGCAAACATAAGGTACTTTACTACTAACTCCTCTCATCGACATTATAAGATAATGATATTCATTTCTAAAGCAAATAAAAATTAATCCTTTTGCAAAGATTAACTTAAATGTGTTTGATATAAATAACATGCTTGTTGTGATAATTACATCTTATTATGAATTGCTTTTAAAAAATAATTAAAAACCTTATAAGCATGTTTCCAAAAGTATGTGGACTAATAAAAAATTTGAACTCTATGATCCCTTTAATACTTTGACCCTTTTAATATTTTTACTATGACAAACACATACTTGACCATATAGTCAATTAGAATCTTGCCCAACCAATTAAGTAGCAAGTCATTTGTAAAATATACATTTGGATCAATGTTTATTACATATGGAAGTATTATGGTAGACTCTCCTCTCAATAAATTGATAGAAAAAAGATTCATAGTTGTCTAATTATAAGGTCTTTATTTTGATTGCTCATTTCACATTTTAATATCAGGGAAATTTAAATAACTAATGCATTCCTTCTTGATGTACTGATTATAACAACAATAGAAGTCCTTACCTTTATTATTTACACTATTAATACTAGGCATAATTTATCTTATTTTTAATTGAGTTCTTCAAGGATTAGTCATTATCACATTAGAATACTTTTACAACATAAAAAGTTATTCTCTTGGATGGAGGGATATAAAATGTAGAGCAACCAATGGTTAAGGCTAAATTATTTCAACCACAATTACCTAGAGCTTTGCGAAGGATTAGGGTTTTTTGTCTAAAAAATATTTCATCTTTTAGGAGCCATATCTTTGCAAAGGGTTATCTGATTCAACTAATTTTTGGACCAACTTGTGTGGAATTTGAATAGCTTTAAAATGAGTGGTCATATAAAAGAATTCGAGTAATATTGAAGGAGATAAGATCGTATGAATTCAACCATCCGAAACAAAGGTGGTGATGATTTTTCAAGTCGCAAAAAACAAAATTGTAAAATTTTATTAGCTAGGGTTCGGATGATGGGAAGAGTAATGAAGAGCTAGAACTTCAATGAGACAAGACATTCTATCTAGACAGAATTTTTCAGCTAAGTTTTTTTTCCCTTTATTTATCATAACAAATTTTGCATCCAAATTATTAAAAAGTTTTTATCAAATATTATATTTACCATAGGACATTCAGATAAATTTCAATAGATTTTAAGTTTTAGTTTCTTTTCCATAGACCTATTTATAGTTAAATCCTTAGAATCATATCTAGTGGTAGAGGTTAATGAGCTCACCTTGAAAAGATCCTTGTTGCTCCAAGATAGGACCATTTTTTGTAAATTTAATGGGTATTGGCTAGGGATTTTAGCCTTCAGAGAGTTGGAAGTCTCCAAGAGTGATTCTATCATTTCTTCCCAAAGGTTTCTTCCTAGCCACTTTTTATTCTAGGGAAGAAAGAGAAAAATTATAAAAGGGGGTCCTTGGTTTATGGGAAGAGCTAGACTCTTCCTTACCCATTGGTATGAAGGTTTTTCACCTAAAAATGTAAATCTATCCCTAGTACTAGTTTGGATTTGGATTTTTGGGTTACCCATTGAATTTTAGAAAATATATACCTTCAAGGACATAGGAAACACTTAGGAGAATTCCTTGAGATTTTAGATATGACAAAATATGGATTTTTGGCTATTTATAATCAGATATTGATCATGATTGATATAAGTAAAGCTTTACCAGAATCAATCATTCTAAATTATGGGGAAAATATGTAGAACCAAACCATAGAATATGAAAACATATCTTTTAGATGTAGAATATGTCATGAGGTGGGGCATATTGAGAGATCATGCCCTAAGAAGAGCCCAATATAATCATATGTAGAAAACCACAAGAGAAACTTACAAATGGGCTTAGTTATCAAATTCATCGAATTTTTAAGATGAAATTCGAAATCCATCAAATTTAAAATCTTCACGATTAAATTCGGTAAATAAATTTTAAAATCGACGTGGAAATGTATGCAAAAGGAAAAAAAATTGAAATGCATGCAGAAGGGAAAAACAGGCAAACAAATCCTAAATTCGATATGGGAAAAAATTGAATGAAAATGCATGCACAAAATAAAAATGGCTAACAAACCCTAAATTTAGTGTGGAAAAAAATTAAGTGAAAACGCATGCAAAAGGAAAAACGAGTTGCAGGAATATTTTTTGGTTCTCAGGCATGCAACTTGGTATATTAATTTGTGGTTTTGGTTTTTAACAAAGCGTTTATTACATGCGCAACTACGGTTTATGGCTTCCGTACTGTAGATCACTCAGTGGAGTTTGTAGTTTTAGAGTTTGTGGCTTTCGTATTGCACATCACATGCAGTGGAGTTTGGGGAGAAGAAGAATATATAAAAAAAAAATTATGAATTTACGATTACTTATGTAATTTACACGGTGTGAAATGATATTGCCTGAGAATACATCCTGTTTTGTTATTTTGAATTTGATTTAGTAAACCAAATGATTTGAGTGGACGAGTAACCAATTTTCAGAATTTATTATTATTATTTTTATTTTTAATTAATGTGTCGGGTAATGTATTAAAAAATATTGGTTTTATATTTAATTCACAAAAAAATATTATTTGTATACACCTAAGTTCAAAGTTTATATATACACATTTATGATATATCAAATTTTATTCCGAATTTTTAAACATGGCAAATTTCTTTTGAACTTCACAAGTGTCGAATTCGAACACGAACTCGAACTTGATAACTAAGCAAATTGGTATGGATGAAGATGTTTTTGTAGACACCAAATCTTAGTCATTTCATATATATATATATATATATATATATATATATATATATCAAGCATCCAACGACCAGATTTAATCGACATAAAATTTTGTTTCAACGGTTAGATTTAATCCAAAGTACAATGCTACAGATCAAACATCCAACGATTAGATTTGATCAATGAAAAGTTTGTTATATATATATATATATATTTATTTATTTATTTATTTATTTATTTATATTTATCAAGCATCCTACGACCAGATTTAATCGACATAAATTTTTTTTTCAACGGTTAGATTTAATCCAAAGTACAATGCCACAGATCAAACATCCAACGATTAGATTTGATCAATGAAAAGTTTGTTTCAACGGCCAAATTTAACGATGTCGCATTCAAATCCTAGCCCTAACATTTTCAAAAGGGTTATAAAATACCATTCACTTTTGTGAATAGGGGTATGTGGGAAACGAACAAGACGAACAAAATAGAGAGAGACATGAAGTGACATATAGGAATGCTGTCAAAATTACCTTGGAGGTTCAAGCATTCACATCATCCACTTTTCAAGTTTGCACTCTACATTTGCATTGCATGTTTACATGTTCATTTGCTTATATTAATGTTGGTTTTCATTACTCATTTTGATAGGTGCTACTAACATCTTTTGTTGCTTCCATGTGTGCAGGATTCACAACTTCACTCACTTCAAAGGTGTAAATCAACTCCATGATGGTCACAACAACAAACCCACCATTCAACATTGATTGTGGCATGAAGAACAAATACACCATGTTCAACTTGTGAAAGGGATTACCCCTTTTTGGCACATCTTATTGTAAAATGCACCCTAAAAGGGTCAATTTGTATAAAAAATGAATCTCCTAATTTAATATAAATATCATTGCCAATGGTGTGTTTTTTTATGTTCACAAAATGGTGATTAAGGTTCTTTCCCACACTAATTTTTGTTTTCTATGATTGAAGGGGTTGTTGTCCACAAACAAAAATAGCCTTGGTGATGAGGGTTTTCTATTCTATACGGACAACAACTTCATAAAAGAGCAATACAGAGTCTGTTTGTTGTGGTGTGGTGGTGAATACCTTGGGTCTTTGGTAGAGGCCGACCCAGGTTCCATTCCCCTTATCTCTATCTTGTAGATATATGGTATAGTTAGGAATGTCCTATGTGCTGGTAGAGGCCAACAAGGCTCCATTTCTTCTATGCCCAACCCGTTGAAAGTGGCACCCCGAAAGGGATGTTTTCCACTATAAATTAGTTTTAGCTTGAAGGAACCCAGGTGTTGTTGGTGAGTTGGAGAGGAGAGGGCAATCATCCAAGGGAGGTCCCAGGTTCGAATCTCCACCCTACCAAAAAGCTGAATTAGGTACCCAAAATCCAATTGATAATGTTGGTGCGGGCAGGGTTGGGTGTGACTCTCGAGTGACTTTGACGGTGTAGAACCCCTTGTTCGTGGTCTCTCAAACCAAGGCGGCCCCACAAGGGGTTTTTCACTTAAAAAAAAAAAGCAATACAGGCAAGTGTCCTTAAAAACCTACCTTCTTTAATTTTTTTCAAAAAAAAAAGAAGATTTGTGTTTTTATGTTTTCTACCTATTTTAATTTCATTTTGAAATTTAAATATATATATATATATAGCTTTCTATTTTATTTATTCTTTGTTAAGTTTTTATTATGTTTCCCTTTTGGAGAATAAATAAATAAACACAAAGGAGGGGCTCTCCTCTGCACTCCCTTCCATTACCCCTAGAGGGCCACAAGCCCCATGTTCCATGTGGGTTGTAGCTCGTGCTTCATGCGGGCCACATAGCCTACATGTGAGGGATAGAGGACTTTGCATAGGCCTGTTTTTCAAGCCTATGCAGAGTGCACGTTAGGCACGCACCCAAATAAAAATAAACATCAACATCCCCTAAAAAAAACTAAAGGGGATATTTTTTTTTAATCTGATGCTTCAAAAAAAAGTTTTCAACAAAAAACAAATATTTTTTACGCACAACAAAACCTTGTCAAAAAAATTGCCAACAAAAAAAAACATTGTTTTTGCACAACAAAAACTTGTCAAAAATTTGTTAACGACAAAAACTCATCAAAACAAAAAAAATGTCAAACAAAAAAACAAATATTGTTTTTCCACAACAAAAACTTGTCAACAAAAAATAAATATTTTTTTTCCACAACAAAAACTTAACAAAAAAATTTCAAACAAAAAACAAATATTGTTTTTGCACAACAAAAACTTGTCAAAAAATTGTCAATAAAAACAAATATTGTTTTTGCACAACAAAAACTTGTCAAAAAATAAAAATAAACATTGTTTTTGCACAACAAAAACTTGTCAACAACAAAAGCTTATCAAAACCTAAAACAAAATGTCAAAAACAAAAACTTGTCAACAGATTGTTAAACAAAAAAAATTGTTTTTGAACAAAAAGTTGTCAACAACAAAACTTATCAAAACAAACAAAAAAAAAAATTTGTCGACAAACAAAACAAAAAATATTTTTGCACAAAAACTTGTCAAAATTTTGTTAACAACAAAAACTCATCAAAACAAAAAACAAATATTGTTTTTGCACAACAAAAACTTGTTGAAAAAAATTATCAACAAAAAACAAATATTGTTTTTGCACAACAAAAATTGTCACAAAATTGTCAGACAAAACAAAAACAAAAACAAGTTGCAAAATGAAAAAAAATAAACAATAGAAAAACACTTGTTTGATTGTGTGATTGTGTGTTTTCTTGTACTGTAGATTTCACATTCGCCACATTCACCATGCATATAACACGCACATCCATCATTCCATGGAGTCCTACGCTCACAATTTCCATACTCTTGCTAAGTATATGTAGCATATCATCCCTCACTCCATCGTGATACCCTTTGACCCATATCCTCCATCGACATCCACCCATGTTGTCACACATCATGTTCAATCTTTCACTCCTCATTTGACCATTTTGTCAACCTTTGCAATCGCTATCCTGTAAGCTATACAACATCTACAGCAGCTACTTGTTGGTAGTGGTAATCAAGGTATTCACTCCATCACACAACACCAATCACAGGTGGTGGACTTCAAACATCCCCCAACATCAACACAAAACACCTTCTTCATGCAAGATCCATCATGGGTATCACGGTCACCCACCATAAGCATACCTACACTGCCACTTCAAAATATGTATGTTGCTTCATCAACACAACATACCATCATCCCTCCATCCCCTCATCAACAACCCCCACCTCACCAACCACAATAATTTCACAACCAATATCAATAGAACATCACACACCACCAAATTCCAACACACATCAATCCACTCACCAACCAACACCTCATCTCATCCACCCAATTCATCATACAACAAACACATCCAACACACACACAAAACACAAATCAAGATTTTCAAGCACCATTTGAAGACCCAAAATTTTATTTTTTGCAAAAATAGATTGATAGCCTAGCCATGATATATCAAAATCCCACTTTAAGGTAATTGATCAATCACCCTATTCATCCTTTGGTACCCTCACCACCATATCTTGTTGATTTCAAAGTATCGAAGATGGACAAATTCAAAGGGGAAGAGGACCCTCGCAAGCATGTAAGCACATTCATCCATGTGTGTTTCAAAATTCAAAATATTGACCCATTGATGCTCCAAACCTTTCCCCAAACCCTAGGGGGAGATGCCTTGGATTGGTACCACCATTTTCCCAACCATAGCATCTTTACTTTTGAGCAATTGGCCAATATATTCTTAGAGTGTTTCGCTTTTAATATCAAACAACAATCCACTCTAACTGATCTCTACAATATTCACCAATTTGAAGATGAGCCTATCTTGGAGTATGGCAAACGATGGAGAGTCATGTTAACTAAACTTCCCTTTACTCTCCCCACTATGGAGCTCACTCAAATATTCACAATGAGTTGTTCGAAACACATATCTTTACTATTACAACTCAAACATTATTGCACACTCGAGGAAGCTTTAGCACAAGCCCAACTCATCAAAGATATCAAAATCCAAGAAGAAATCAAACTTCAAAAGAAAGAGTGGCCCAACAACAATGCCAAAGGCTATGTCAATAACCAATCCAAGCCCTCTCCAGTCAACCAAATTGTACTCACCACCTCTACCACTCATAATCTGCAACCTTGTCATCCACCCCCACAACAACCATCACCACAATATCCACAACCACAACAATAGGTGCACATCCAGGCACCTCCTCAACAAATTATCCTCAATGGACAACCACAACAACAGGTGCACATCCAAGCACCTCCTAAACAAATTATCCTCAAAGGACCACCACAAAAATAGGTGCACATTCAAGAACCTCCTAAACAAATTGTCCTCACAGGACCACCACAACAACAAGGGCACAACAAAGCACCTCCTAAACAAGTGGTTCTCCAAGGACCACCACAACAACAAGGGGACAACCAAGCACCTCCTAAATAGGTGGTTCTCCAAGGACAATCACAACAATAGGGGTACACCTTGACACCTCTTAAGCAAATTATCCTCAAAGGACAACCACAACAATCGATGTACACCCAACCACCTATTCAACAAGGGTCCATCAAAGCACCACTTAATCAAACACACCAACAAAAAGTGTTGGACCATGATTGGTACACTCAAGCATCCCAACAACACACACACTCTTGTGCCCACACACATGCCAAATCATGAAGGGTACAACCATGTGCCCCAACAACAAGAGCACACCCAGGTATCATCTCACGAGGCACATGATCAAACATCTTATCAAGAATCCATTCCTGCCTCGGGGTCTTCAATACCACCAACATACCCAAACACTCCACTTGTCTTAGTTCTCATGACTAATCCAAGCTTGGGGGAGTCTATCTTGCACAACGTATATATCTCCTCTCACACAATCAAAACAAAGCAACCTTGCATTCACATGGTTTTGTGCCAACAACCTAGCATCGACATGGCTTTGTACTAGCAATCTAGCATCAACATGGATTCGTGCTAGTAATCTAGCATCGACATGGCTTCATGCCAGTAATATAGCATCAACATGCCTCTATATCAGTTATTTAGCATCGATATTGCTCTACACCAGCAACACAACATTGATATGACCCCATGCCAACTTAGCACAAATATGACTCTGTGCCAACCACTTAGCCTAGACAAGGTTTAATGCCATCAGTCTAGCACAAACACAACTCCACAATCTTCTCAATTAGCCATTGACATTCCTCCATACTTCTTCCAAGACTCCATGATCCACTTGGAGTCCCTTGACACTTCTAAATATCAGCTCAAACAACAATTGCACAATCTCTTAGTCAATTTTGATAGCTCTGAAGATGTGTCATTCCCCATTGTTCCCATCATTGAATAGCCTACCAAAGGCCTTGATTGCCTTAGCCTGTTCCTAATTTTTCTAACCATTCTTCCTCTCCTCCTCCAAAAGCACCCACAACCCCCACCACCTCGACTTGTTCATCCACCTCTAATTCTATGTCCACCCTTACCATAACCACAATTCACCCGTTCTTGTACATTCTATAACAAAAATCATAAAAAATACAAAAAAAATACAAAAAAATCATAAAATAACAATAAATAATTTTGCATTTTGTGCATCCATTCATGCATTCCACCTACATTAAATACACACATTTGTATAATTTGTATCCATTCATGTCACATGCCATACTAGTTGTCATTTGCTCAGTTTGGATAATTGTTAGTCCAACAAGTCTTGTTGCCTTAATCAAGAGCACCTTCGGTCTAGCATTAGTCTCATTTCATAATGTGGAACCCATGCACCTTTAATTGTTTTTGGTCACTTAGCACTCCTAGTGTTTCAAGCAACCTCCATTGAATGTCAAGTTTCCTCTTAGATCAAAGCACACTTTTTCACTAAGAAAATCTTGAGTTCTGGGAGTTGACTCTTCCAGTCTTAAACCAGACACATATCACACTTATTAATAACATCTTATGTTAGGGAGGGATTATGCCATGATCCAGGTTGAACCTTGAAGCTAGAATTTCTTCTTGCTTATCCAATTATGCACATAGTCCAAAATAACAATGGAAACAATGGTTTTCACCACTTACAAAACTTTACAAAAATACAAGAAAGAGGGTAGTAAATATAAGGGTAACATTCTCATCAAGACTCAGGTCGAGTGGTTGAGAATTTGATTCTTGAAAGATCTAATTCTTGTCACAAAAATACATGAGTAGTAAGGATAGGGTTAAATCCTCATCAGGATTCATTTGAGTGGTTGAGAATTCGACTCCCCAAAGCTCTAACTCAATTTATAAACACATAATAATAACTAGGCTTCAAGTAGTAAGGATAAGATTTCATTCTCATCAAGACTCGATTCGAGTGGTTGAGAATCCAATTCTCCAAAACTTGAAGACCTCAATATTGGACTATGCTCATGTGTGGTGACATATCTCTCTTCTAGAAACCTTTAAACACACATAAGTACAAGCTAGCTTTATAGTTCTCTCCATGATCAACTTAATCTCACCTTACTTAAGATGGGTAAATTAATTCACTATTTGCACACATATTGGTTCTTGATTGGCTTGAGTCATTACCATACTCATGATTGGTAAATTAACATCCATTGCACACACAATTGGTCCTTGAGAAATTTGACTCCGCTAGGACAACCTTGATACCTTATGGATTTGGGAGATTAATAGATGAGTTTGTTTGAGGTCACTAGGATGTTTGAGTCTTTAAAAAACAACTCTAGATATTTATCCCTAAGGTAAACAAAGTCATAAGCAAGCTTAAATTCCATATCATCATCACATCATTACATTTCATATTTCACCATTAGATGTTGGTGTTCTTGATTAAGTAATAAAGGCAAAGTCTACTAAACAATGGTCCATAACCTCTTTGAATAACAATAAATAAGGCAACACCATTCATTCATTTGCATACATCACCACCAATTGCATTCATTCATAATACATTCATTTCATCACATGCACACCAAAAAAAAAATCGAACAATCCATCATTACACATATACATCCATAATCACATCATCAATAAATTGGGGGGCTCAAGGTCTCACACCTTTCCCAATAATCACATAAAGCAGTCAACCACCTGGGGGGTTCAAGGTCATACACTTTACCAAACAATCATATCATAAACACCATGGGGATGTTTTAGGTAACACACCTTCCCCACCAATCTAGCAAACAACTCAATAAATCAATACATTAACTACTAGGTTCAAAAGGTTGCATCCTTTTGTCAAAGGTTGTTCCCTTTGCCTTGCATAAACATCAATCAACAAATCAACTATAGGTTCCAAAGGTTAGATCCTTTTGTCAAAGGTTGCACCCTTTACCTTGCATTAGCATCAATCAATACATCAACTGCTAGGTTCAAAATGTTGGATCCTTTTTCAAAGGTTGCACCCTTTGCCTTGCATAAACATCAATCAACAAGTCAATCAAAAGGTTCAAAAGGTTGCATGTTAAAGGTTGCATCCTTTGCCTTGCATGAACATTAATCAATACATCAACTACCAGGTTAAAAATATTTCATCCTTTTGTCAAAGGTTGCACCCTTTGTCTTGCATTCACATCAATCAACACATCAACTTCTAGGTTCAAAAGGTTGCATCCTTTTATCAAATGTTGTGCCCTTTTTCTTGCATTCACATTAATCAACACATCAATTGCTAGGTTCAAAATGTTGTATTCTTTTATCAAAGGTTGTGCTCTTTGTCTCACATTCAATAAATCAATCCATCATCAACCCTATATTTCCAGGGTAAAGGCAAAATCATACAATCAATAGCTCTATTATGCTTTGGCAAAAGCAAAATCAATCAATCCATCATCAACCCTATCCTACTAGGGCAAATGCAGAATCATCCAATAAATAGCCCTTTTTTGTTGGGGCAAAAGCATAATCATTCAATCCTTCATCATCAACCCTATCCTACTAGGGCAAAGGTAAAATATGAAAATAAATTTAATTCCATTATCCTTTCTAGCATTTTTATTTTTCCAACCATCCACTACATTCACTAGCCTAGTGAACCTCGTATCCAGTGCTCTACTCTAGTCACCTGGTGATTGGTTATCCATGCAATCCAGTAGGATACGTAGTTACCATAAGGACACTCGTTGATGCATTAATTCAATAGCTCCAAAGGCACCTAACACCTTTGGTCACAATTTCAATTCAAAAGCTAAAAAGACACCTAACACCTTTGGTCACAATTTCATTTCAAAATATCCAAAGGCACTTAACCCCTTTGGTCAAATTTTCAATTCAAAAGTTCCAAAGGGCCTAACTCCTTTGGTCAAATTTTCAATTCAAAATCCCCAAAGGGCCTAACCCCTTTGGTCAAACTTTTCAATTCAAAAGCTCCAAAGGGTCTATCTCCTTTGGTCAAATTTTCAATTCAAAAGCTCCAAAGGCACACAACACCCTTGGTCACATAATTTCAAAAGCCTCCAAAGGTATCTATCCCCTTTGGTCAAATCAATTCAAAAAGCCCCAAAGGCACCTAACCCCTTTGGTCATAGTTTCAATCAAAAGGCTCCAAAGGTACTTAACCCCTTTGGTCACATTACAATTCAAAAAGCTCCAAAGAGAACTGAACCCCTTTGGTCACTTTAAAAATATCTAGAGGCACCAAATCCCTCTAGTCAACATTTAGAATAACTTTTTCTTTCCTGTAATAGCTTAGAGTTTGCTTTCCAGTCATAGATTAGATTCTCAAATGAACCTCATATATAGTGATTTACTCTAGATACCTGGAGGTTGCAGTGACTGGTTATCCATACAATCCGGTAATATGGGTAGATCACCATAAGGGCACTTGTTTTTAAAAAAATACCATCAAATCAGCCTCAAAACTTCAAAAATTAATCACATCAACCCATCAATACGTCCAAAACATCATTCCACATCATCATGTTTGAAATCAAATCAGTTTGATCCCTCAACTTTGGAATATGACAACATTCAAGAAACTTTGCACAAAGCTAATCATACACCTTCTCCGTAGGGATAAAATGCAGAAATATCTCAAATCAGTATGCACCATACCAATGTTTGAGTATTAATGTGGTGACTACAATCAGGTGTAAAAATCACCCCAGAACAATTTCAGTATCACACACACACCATATTGTTTGGTCTATCTACCACATAAAATGCTTGTCACTTTGCCATGAGCAAAGTTTCAACAATACAGATTTACCCCAAACTTGGGGTAACCAAATTGATCCTAATTTTCAAACATTTAAACCCCTTTCATCATCCACATTTGGTCAATCGTCTTGTGGGTTTCATCTTTCACCCATTCTTCGATTGAGGGGATAAGCCATAATAAAAAAATTCATCGATCATTCCATATTTACGTTGAGGTAACAAAAAAAATCAATTTCTTCATCTAATAAAACCAGGTGTCTCTTATTTTTTACACCACATTGTGTTCTACACAATGCGATACAAAAATGGGCATCTGTAGACACCAAATATTAGCCTTTTGATATATATATAGAGAGAGAGAGATACATATACATACATACATACATACATACATACATATATATATATATATATAAAAGAATCCAACAACCATATTTAACTCATGAAAACGTTTGTCTCAATGGTTATATTTGATCCAAAGTACAATGCCATAGATAAAACATCCAATGATCAAATTTGATCAATGAAAAGTTTGCTTCAACGGCCAGATTTAACGATGTCGCATTCAAACCCTAACCCTAAACTTTTCAAAAGGGTTATAAAATACCATTCATTTTTGTGAATGTGGGTAGGCGGGATACAAACAAGGTGAATGAAACAAAGAGAAACATGAAGTCACATACAGGAATATTGTCAAAATCACCTTGGAGGCTCAAGCATGCACATCATCCACCTTTTCAAGTTTGCACTCTACATTTGCATTGCATATTTACATGTCCATTTTCTTATGTTAATGTTGGTTTTCATTACTCATTTTGACAGGTGCTACTAACATCTTTTGTTGCTTCCATGTGTGCAAGATTCACAACTTCACTCACTTCAAAGGTGTAAATCAACTCCATGGTGGTCACAAAAACAAACCCACCATCCAACATTGATTATGGCATGAAGAAAAAATACACCATGTTCAACTTGTGAAAGGGATTACCCCCTTTTGGCACATCTTATTGTAAAATGCACCCTAAAAGGGTCAATTTGTATAAAAAAAGACTCTTTTAATTTAATATAAATATCTTGTTTCATTGCCAATGGTGTGTTTTTATGTTCACAGGTTTTCAACTTCCAAAAATAGAACTAAAAAATAAAATAAAATAAACAGTGGAGATCAGTAAGGAAGGATATTGGCTTTTGAGGTTTTAGCCTATGAAAAAAAAGTAGATCAAAACTTAGAGGACATAGTACAACAGTTTCAATATAATAACAAGGAACTATCTATTCAGTATGATCCTGATTTAAGGAAAAATATTCTTGATGAACCTAAGGAATGTGTCTCATCAGATTTTGAAGACTCTCTTGAAGTACCACGCACCATTCAGGAGAAAAAAATTGGTAAAAAATGCGGGTTTAGAAGTGAATACCTCTGCCATTAATAAGAAAATAATAAAAAATGAGCAAGATAAGTCAAAAGCTTTTGTAATAGAGCCATGATAGGATAAATATGATGAAAACAAAATTGTGAAAGAATATTGAGGAATAGAATAATAAGATGTACTCCTAGTGTAGGCAAGGCAAAAAGAGGAAAACCCTCAAATTATCAAGCAAGATCCAAGGAAGCAAGAGTAAACATAGAGAAAGGAACACAAACTAAGTTGGTTGAACTTCTCTTTACCAAACAACAAAATGATATTGGTAATATGCAGGTGGGTCCAAAAGCCCCTAATGAGACATGATTGTCATCTCATTGAATATAAGGGGTGCTAATGCCACCTCAAAGCAGAGGTGTATTAGGGACCTATATTTAACTAATAAGCTTGATATTCCTTGTATCCAAGAAACTAAAATGACAAAATAATAAGTTTAAAAAACTATGAAAGCAGTATGGGCAAGATGTGAATGGGATGCTATGGATTTTAAGGGAGCAACAGATAGAATTCTAACTTTTTGAAATCCTTCTAGAACCTCTTGTGTAACCATTCATAAAACTAGGCATTGGATAGCCTCTTTAGTCACTTGCTACTTTGCAGATTATTGTTTCATCCATATCAATATCTATGGATCTACAACTTAATCAGGTAGATTAGAAGTTTGGAGTGGGATTGAAGCCTTAATGAGAATTAAAGATCAAGAAACTCAATTCATGATCATAGAAGATTTTAATGTCATAACCAAGTTGGATGAAAAATTTGGGGGGATTAGGAAATTAACCCAAAGCATGAAAGAATTCTTAGCTTTTATTCAAAATAATAGTCTACAAGAGGTTGAGTTTGAAGAAGACAACTATACTTGGACCAACAATAGGAGAGGCTAGAACCTAATAGAAGAGAAATTAGATAGATACATACTCTTTGATCATTGGCTAGATGAAGGAACTTGTTCTAGAATTAATACCTTAATAAGAATTGGTTCAAATCACTGGTCAATAAGAGTTAAAATGGTGGTAAGTGAATTAAAAAAATATTGTATTTTAAATGATCAGATGTGGGAATACCATCCTCAATTTGTTGATATGATAGCTCAAACGTGGAATTATTCAAGTAATGGTGGGTTGTATTCTCTTCCAAATCAAATTAAATATATGAAATCTAATGGAACAAGAACACTTTTGGAAATATTTTTGAGAAGAAAGAAGAACTAAAACATAGACTTTCAAAATTCTAAAAAGGTGATCATAATAATCCAATCTCAGAGGAAAGAGAGTTGCTTAGTGAATATCATAATATTTTGAGTAAGGAAGAGAAATTCTAGAGGTTATAATCAAGACAGACATGGTTAAAAGAAGGAGATAAATATACAAAGTTTTTCAAAATATAGCTATAGTACAAAGATGAACATCTAGAATTAGTAGAATTAAATCAATAGAAGTTTGGATTGAAGATCAGAGTGAAATTAGAAAAGAGAGAAAGTCTTTCTATCAGAATATTCTAGGATCAGAAGAGACTGAAGTTCTTAATGATAAACTTCTTCAAGATGTTCCTTCAGTTATAATAAATAAAGAAAATATAAAATTGATGTAGCCTATTACTCTAGAAGAAGTTCATTTAGCTCTTTTCTATTTTAATAAGGATAAATCTCTAGGTCTAGATGGGATCTCTACAACTTTCTAACAACATAATTAGGATATAGTGAAGGATTCCTTATTGGTGGTAGTGGAACGGTATAGGGTAAAACATTATATACCTTATAAAATAAATGCAACATATCTTACCCTAATTCAAAAAAAAAATTATGATGAATTGTTTGATTATTTTAGACCCATAAGCCTATGTAATATTGCATATAATATTATCTCCAAAGTGATGGCAAATCGATTAAGGTCATTGTTAGAAAAAATTATTTTAGAAGAGCAAGTAGGATTTGTGAAAGAGATATAAATTCTAGATGGGATCATAGTAGCTCATGAAGTTATACATTCAGAAACTTTGAGCAAAGAGAAAACAATGCTCTTAAAACTTGATATAAGTCAAGCCTATGATAGGGTTAAATGGGATTTTATTTTTGTAGTTTTATAAAAGTTTATATTCGGGAAGAATTGGGTTAGATGGATTAAATCTTGTGTCTCTACAATTTCTTATTCAATGTTGATCAATGGGTTAGTAACAAAATTTTTTCAAGCCAAGAGAGGCCTAAGACAAGGAGATCGTGTATCTCCTTATTTGTTCATTATTATAGCAGAGTTTTTGAGTAGGAAATTAAAGAAGTCTTACAAATGTGGGCTTATAAGTGGACTTAAGGTTAGTAATAACATCGAAAACATCACCCATCAACAGTTTGTAGATGATACAACCCTTTTTGGAAGGGTAATGATAAATGAGGCTAGAGATTTGAATAACTTTTTAAAGGGTTATAAAAGAGCTTCAAGGCAAAAATTTAATAGGAAAAAATCTAAAATTTACTTCCTTAACACTCCAACTAATATCAAAGCAAGAATTTGTAGGTTACTTCAAATGGAGGAGGCAAATTTACCAGTAACTTATCTAGGGATACCTTTATTTGAGGGGAGAATGAGGATAGAATTATGAAATCTAGTTATTAGTAAAGTTTAGAATAAACTACCTAGGTGTTGTAGGTGAGTCGAAGATGAGAGGGTAATCCTCCAAGGGAGGTCCTAGGTTCGAATCTCCACCCTACTTAAAAGTTGAATTGGGTACCCAAAATCCAATTGATAATGTTGGTGCAGGCAGGGTCGGGCATGACTCTTGAGTGACTTTGACGATGTAGAACCTCCTGGTCATGATCTCTCAAACCAAGGTGGCCTCGCAAGGGATTTTTCACTTTAAAAAAAATTCAGAATAAACTTCTAGCTTAGAAAGGTAGATGGTTATATTTAGCAGGAAGAGTGTAGAGTCTTACAAGCCATTCCAACATATTATATGTCATTGTATTCTATGCCAAAAGTAGTTGAAAAAAGTTAAATCTCTATTATGTGATCTTTTTTATGGTCAGGTTTACATAATAAAAGTAAATTTCCTTTGGTGAAATGGAGCAAGGTGTGTGATGATAAAACTAGGGGAGGTCTCGGTTCAAGAGTTCTTACGGATGCAAACTTAGCTCTTAGGGGAAAAGTTATCTGGAGATTATACAAAGAGCAAATATAATGGGCAAGAATTCTTTTAAGTAAGCATGTTGATCCCAATGACCCAAGTTAAATATTTACTTCATTCTCTCTACCAAATGGTTATGCTCTTTGGAATGGTTTAAAAAATTATATTGATATTATGATTAAAGGTTTAAGATGGGTGGTGGGAACTAAATTTTTTTCTATTTGGATGGATACTTGGTGTGATAAAAAACCACTCAATTTGGATCCAATTTTGAAACCTTGAATTAGATTGCTTCAAGATGGTGATAGGATTTCAAATATTTTGTACAAGGATCGGGAAGGAAGATATAAATTAAAAGAAGATTTTTTTACAAGTATACAAGACATTGATGCTAGGAGGAAATTGAGTAGAAAGATAACAACTATGATTATTTTGATGGGAGCCAAGGATAAACTGATTTGGGAGTTGAACAAATCAGGATAATACACAACAAGAAGTGGATATAATGTACAACACCAACAAAATAATAATATCACTAGAATATGGAGAGATATTTGGGATAGACCAAGCATTCCTGAAGTTAAAATCTTTGTTTGGGTAGTAGATCATAGAAGAATTTTATCTTGGGATAACCTTATGAAAAGGGGTTTTCATGGCCCCTCTCAATGTGTTCTTTGTAAAAGGAGGATATTATAGACCATATCTTTGGGACATTGCTCAATAGTTTAGAATCCATGGCAATGGATTCTTAATATGTTTGGTAAATGCATGGTGATGAATAGAAAAATTGAAGATTGGTTAAAGCAATGGCATAGTACTTATAAAAGTGAGGCTTTACAGATAATATGGGATTTATCAAAAGATACAATGCTTTGGATTGTGTGGCTAGAAAGGAATAGAAGAATATTTAAAGTAAAGGAAAGCAATTTAGAGGTAATGAAAATGAAGATATGTTTAGCCATAGAGGAGTCTAAACTAACCCTATCAACTCACTCGGTCCCTAATCAGGAAGTTGAGAGCCTTGATAGATGGAGTTAAATCATTAAATTGAATTATGATGTTGGGTACAAGAGAAGCAAAAATAAGGCAACAAATATAAAGTGGAAACCACCATATGTGGAGTGGGTTAAATTGAATTTTGATGGAGCATCTAAAGGAAACCCAGGAACAACAAGAGGAGGAGGAATAATTAGAAATAATAGAGGAGAGATTTTGTCTCATTATGATTTCAATAGTGGATTTAAGACAAATAATGAAGTTGAAGCTTGGGCAGCTTTAGAAGGGTTTAAAATATGTAAATAAATGAAATGGAATAAAATATGGATGGAAGGTGATTCTCTCATAGTAATAAATGCAATTTTGAGGAAATCTAAGGCTCCATGGAACATACAAGAGATAATTATGGAAATTCAAGATCTTGCTAAAGAGTTTGAAGAAATCAGATTTACACATACATTAAGGGGAGGAAACAAATGTGCAAATAGGCTAGCCAATAGAGGGGTTTTATTGAGGATCGTGAAGTTAAATTCTCCTTTCCATGGTTAAAGGAAGTATTAAGTCTAGTTGAAGCTAACAATAAAATGTTGATTACCTGAATCAATTAATGATTAAGATTTACTTTAATGTTTTCCATTGGTAATATCTACTTTATTTTGTAACAATAATGTGTTTTCATATAAACTATTTATTATAATTTTTTTGTTGCACTTGTGTTTCAGGAAGGAAACTAGCAATCCAAATTTGGTAAAGTGGATTATGATAGTGCGATGTTTTGTAAATATTACTCTAGTAAGATGCAATGCATAAATAGTAGAAGTTAAGTTTTGTATTGTGAAGGCTGCTATAGAAAAATGTCAAGAAGGATGTTGAATTCTAGAATATTTGTATTCATACAAAAATTTGAAAAGATCCAAAAAATGAAAAATCAAGAATTTGGACAGTTTATGTAAAATGATGTAGGTTTCTAGCTATAGCATCTCAATTGAGATGAGAAGTGTATCTATTTGTAAAATCTCAAGCTCTAAAGAAGAAAGTTGTAATTTTTCAAGGGTAGGGGACCCGAGTACAACCCCTTATTATCCAACCAAAGAAAATGCTAAATTATTTCTATTATAATCTTATTCTTTTCATTGATTAGTTTGATGTAGTAATATAGTTTATTAATGTTATCTTCACTAATTGTTACAACAATATAAAAAAAAACCTATTAGAACTCATGACCAAGTATTTTTTACTATTATTCTTGTAGGTTATACTAATTATTTTTTGAATGAGTTAGATGGGATTGAAATGGGCTTTACTTGTGTTACTTGATGACCACATAGTGGTATTACGACAACTTGACAATTATGCATGTATTTCTTGGAAATATTCAAACTTGGTTCTCCTCCTTGAAAGTTAAGGAATATAATCAATTCAGCCAATGTTATTTGATTAGGTTATACTAGTTCTACCTTTTGATGTTCACATATTTTTGGATAATCGATAGGTATTACACTAACTTTCTAAACATTGAACAACAAACTAAAGTAATTTTGATCAACCAAATAGGAATATCCAATACATGCATAAGGAATTTGATGATAGATCTATAGAGCACATTTCAAATATAATTTATTATTTTAATAAGCTCTATATTTTAAATAGTATACTTCATCTTGTTGTTCAGGTGGTTATTGGTGACATTTGTAATCACTAGCCTTGCAATAAATGGCGGTGTTTGTATTTTTAATTGACTATATGGAAATTAAATAGGCCCCACCCATATTACATTATCATCATGTTATAATGGTATTTCAATAAACCACATAGTGTGATTACAATATCTTTTTGGAAATTATGCATATATTGTTCAACAAGATTTGAATCTAGGTGCCTTCCTTGTAAGTACACATTTTTTAATCATTTGAACTCATGTTATTTTACTAAAATGTTAAGGCTTATCCATGTTTATGTTGTGAAACTCCTCATTTCCCATAACTTGGTCCAATCTCCATGAACAACAATGTTTGAATTTATTGATCCTTCAATAAATGATTGATTTTACAAAGATGAAAATGGAATTTGAGAATGTAAATGATTTTTATTTGAAATGGTATTGATAATAAACAATCTATATCACATAGAGAATAGAAAAATAATCAATCAAATTTTCAACCATGGGATTAGAATCTTGGTGTATGGCATGAAATTCCTCATTCTCCACTGCTTGCCCCCATGGATGACAATGTTTAAATTTGTTGATCTTTTAATAAATTCTTGTTTTGCAAAGATGAAAGTAGAATTTGAGAATGAAATATATATATTTTGTAATGGCATTGATAACAAACCTTCTATATACAATGCATAGAAGAAAAAAATCACTAGTGAAATGTCTAAGTGCAAGTATAAGAAAAAGTGAGACCTATGTCATCAAAAGCCTTCTGGTGTTAGCTTCAAATTATTGTTATTTTTCTTATTCAGGCTAGTATGTATTATATGTTCTCACTTGGTTTTTGTGTACACAACTTTATTGTTTCAACATTTATGTCTTCTCAAACTAGGCACCCTTCCTTAAAACTACCACTTAGTGGTAAATATATGCATAGAATTAGTAAATTGAATTAGAAAGTGATATCTTCTAACCAAAAAGTTTACTACCAATATCTTAATACAATATATTGTTGTTTTTTAGTATTGTGAGACGTCTTTATATGTACGATTTATAAA
Source organism: Wollemia nobilis (assembly GCA_028583015.1). NCBI lineage: Eukaryota > Viridiplantae > Streptophyta > Pinopsida > Araucariales > Araucariaceae > Wollemia > Wollemia nobilis. Next base: position 16,261,448 of record JAQPPZ010016723.1, read on the forward strand.
TTTTGTGTAATTATTATTGAGAAAATATTTTGTTATTACTTAAATATCAAGAATAAAATACTTATTATGAGAGTGTTTGATCATCCACCAAGCATTGAATTTGAAAGGGTCATATCATATTAGACCGTCTTTATATTAAAAAATTATGTGATGTTATGAAGAGAAAATATTATTGCATGGATTTCAACTATATTATTATACCATCCAAATAATAGATATAGGAAATTTTTCTAAACCTTAAACTTATCATTTCAAAAAGTTTTTTTAATTTTTACCCTATAGTGAATTTTACTCATTTATTTTTCCATGTTTTCCATGGAAACTAACATACTTATTATAAATAGGTGTGCCTCAAAATAACTTTATAATTATAAATATAGAAGCAATCATTTAGTATATTCTACAAAACAATATAAAATGATTGGCCATAAGTCCAAGTTTTGTCTACCTTTTTAAAAAACCATAATTTTTATTAATCAAATAGACATGAGCATAATGCAACTGAATCAAGAATTTAATGCATATACATTGCAATATCATTGGTTCTAATTATAAAAAAAGCAGTAACAACAACATATAAATCCAATAACTTACATCATTATTGAACTAATTTTAAACTATACCAACTATAGATCTATAAATTATATGTTTCTCCTACATTTATTTTCTTTTTAATCCCTTAGTGGTTATTGCTAATAAAAAATATATGGACTTAGCATAGTGTGAATCCACTTAGAAAAACATATTACTACTAACAATATGGAAGGATGATGAAAATTAAATCACAGAGTCATGGATCAAAATTGTGAAATATTTATTAATAATAATAACAATATCTATACAAAAAGACCATAGAGCTACATGATTCCTCCATTGTTATTTTAATCTCATCAAAGACATCAAATCCTCTTAGTAAGTTGTTATTTTTAAGTCACTATTTTGTATCCTATAACTGGGGTTGTATCATCAAGAGAGACCAACACATCACATCCCTCCAATAGAGAAAATAATATAACCAAATCATTTTTATTAACATCACTACCAAATATCCTACATAAAGCAAAGTGATTTTATGGATATAGTTTAAAATTAAAAAAAAAAAATTGTAAAGAAAAGAAGTTATTTATTGATATTAAAATTTTCAAAGAACAATTATCCAAAAAACAACTTGGAGGTCACAAGATTGTTGTCCACAAGGAGGAATAAGCAACAAAGAAAATTTAAAAACTCCAAAAAGTGCAACAGTATACCAAGGGTGCCAAAGATGCAAAGGGTACCATAATCACCGAGAAAAATTGAAATACCAAAATCTCTTAAATCATGCAATGCTCCTTGGTTGTCTAGAGGTATCAAAATCTCCAAGGGTGTCAAAATATTCAAAGGCTCCAAAATTTCCATATACTTCCTATCATCTATGCTACTCATGTTGTCTGCTTTTATTTTTTCTTATTACTTTGAGATGCAAATAGGCTATGTTTATGGCCTCATTTGCAAGGAAATCAATCACCATATTATGCCTCCTTCCAATGTGGAAGTATTGTATATATTCAAACTTTTGCTCCAATTCTCTTAGTCTTTTCTAAACTATTTGTAGTTGGACTGATGAGAAATACTTCCCCTTAGATAGGGTAGAGATCACAAGTTTTGAATCACCATACACATGGAGTTGTTTAATTTTTTTCCCATTTTACAACCTATCAATTATTCAACATTATTGGTTGTTTTCCCCAAATTAATTTTGAACTGAATTATTTCATAATGTGGTGCCACTAGTATCACACCACCAGCCACTACATAACCTAGGTTTGATTTAGAGGCTCCATCAAATAAAAGTGTAAGGAAATTTATCTCTGGAGGTTTGATTGTTCTAACTTGTGGCCCAAAATTTAGGATATTTTGGAGATCCATTTGGTGTAATAGTTGTATCTCATTTTTCTTAATTTCCTAATGTCTTGCTTTTTATGATATATAGCATTTGTTTTGAAGACTATATTACGTTTTTCTAACCTTGTTGTTGTAATAACACCCCTTGTCTGACTATGTAAACACTTGACCTACAAATACAGCCTCATATAAGCTGATCTAGAATTTATGGAGAAATTTTAATTCCTTTATTTTGGATGTGCAGTTGTCTCCATGAATCTTGGTCAAGATGTGGTAGAGGTGGATCTCTCACCCATTCAATTAAGCTTGCAAGAGAGTTAATACCCAACTATTACAAATCTACTTTAATTTATGGGAAATAATTCTTAATGATTGGAGGTTCTCCTAAGACTGGATCATTCTATATATTAATTTGTTTACCATCTCCTAGAATCTAAGAGGTATGTGTTGGTCGAAAGTTTGTCTAATGGTAAGGATTGTGCACCCATAGACCTCGACCAACTTTGAATGGCCCCAAGACCAGAGATCTCAGGGTCAATCTCTAGAGAAGACCGACTCCTTGCAGGTCCTAACTAAATGTTTAGAAAAAGGAAAGAGGAGAGGCTAAAGAAAACATAAAGCTAGAACACAAAGTGGTGCAGATCCAATCACATCAAGATACATGCCTGATAAGTCTGAAACACAAACAACATTCATGGACTACCTAACAGACCAGCCACTAATTTCATTAACCAATTACGCACATTACTCTATCGAGATTCCAAAATTAAGGAACTAGTAGCATGAAATCTAGATAGCAGAATTAAAGCTAGTTCATTCACTTAACTATAGCAAAAATAATCAACAAAGTAAAATCATACATACATGAAAATAATTGAAGGCCAGATAGTAATCCACTTGTATTGTTGTATGCATCAAACTATACATGGAGGTTGTAATGATTGGAGAGCTGACACTAAAACATACATTACAAACATGTATATATAGCCCCCTTCCAAGGGTGGGCTTTTGAAAATTAAATTAATACAACATTAATGGTGGATCAGGATGTCAGCATTCAACTTGTTTGAGTGATCTCCTCTGTGATTGCTCTGACATAGATAAAACATTCTTCACTGCATCCGGATGGGAATTACTGACATACCCTACCTGGGCCTTCCTTGCTAATCAATGCATTTGATGCCACCACTGCTTCTAAATATCTTTTTGGTAGCTTGTGGTAGTTGCTCTGCATCAATTCCTCAACTACCACCTTACGTACTTGATCTGGTCAGCCATTAAATTCACCCATCTATTGCATCCTTGGATTCAATGATCAAATAAGCTTGGTGGGAAGAGGAAGTTTGAATTTGAAGAACTCTCTTCATAGTTGGTCCTTCATGCATTTATTGCTGGATGAGATAGAGGTTTGGATTGGGCGTACACCTGGGTTAGCCTCCCTTCCTGTATCTAGACTATATTTCTCTAGGATGGGGAAATGGGAACCCTTGCTCATCTTCTTCTTTCCACTCTTTTCGCCTTCACTTGTGGTCGAACAAATCTTGGATGGGACTTTGGGCCTACCACATTCTGACTCTGCCTCCCAATTTTTTGACTCTATGATCATATCGCTTGGGCGGCAATTCGGGACTCCCCTTTTTTTTTGACATTCTCCCAATCATCCATCTAATTTCTTTCTTCTTCGAACGGGACTTTGGGATCACCCACAATGGGAATCACCACCCATTCTTCCATCGTAGATATCCTTAACTTGTCATCTTTCGAGCGGGAATTTTGAACAATGAAGGGCCCAGATGCAACCCATTTCTCCATCTGACCTTTCTCTTTGATCGCTTTTCAAAATAGCCCCTCACCTTTTTTCTTTCTCTTTTCCTTGATTTGAACAAAATAGTGGGTGTAGAAAATCTACCCACATTCTTGGTGACTTACGAGGGGCTTCTACTTGCTAGAAGGTACAAAACCCAGCTAACCACTGTCTTTCAAAGCTTCAAAAAAAAACATCAAACAATCAAACAAAACTTCTGGCCACATCCATTGGGCTACAGAGTCTACCATATCATAAATGAAACTCAAAAATGAAACATGAAAAGTTGCCTTTCATGACTTAATCTAGACCCGATGGGTCTCTTGATTTTTCTACTGCTACCTAGGATGACTCAGCATGAGGGATGACCACTTGAGGAATAGTTGCATTCTGCAGTTTGCTACACATTTCTGCCCAGTTCTCCATGGAAGGGAGGCACATTTTTCATTTGTTCCACAATGTACTTGAGTCTGCACCGCTCTTGGCCAGGCGGGTCTTTGTATCTTTTAGCCATCTGATCAGAAATGATTGAGAGACTGAATATCTTGGAGATCAGATTGAAAAGTTGATCTCGACGTTATAGGTTCTTGCAAGGTCGTGATCATACTTTCATCTTCCTCAAGATCTTGGAATAGCTTCTCAAGATTTTTCTCTGAATATAATTGATGATTGTTGTCCCAAAATTTGGGTGACCCAAGTGCTTTGAGTTGCTCATTAAATTCATTCATCGCCCCAAGCTCCTTCTTCAGTATGTCCAAAAGCTTGGTGCCTTCATAGTACAAATATAGTCAGGTGCAAAACCTGTTGTATCATGATTTCGTATTGCTCCCTCTCATATCTCTGACAAATGCGAGGACTAACACTGTGATTGCTCAACATTATTTACAAAGCAGCCGCCTATGGGCTCATATTATGTATGATTTCATTCCTTATACTGAACTCAACCTTTTTCACCATTAATATTTCAAGATTGCTCTCTATTGTCAATGTAAAAGGAGCAACAATCTTCAAAGTTGCTTCCTTTGCTTTCCTCAAATGGATGAGCCTGACTCTCCTTAAATTGTCCATTGAAATGGTAGGCCTAGTAGGCCTCTCCTTTTCCTTATATAGTTCTTTGAGAAGATGATTAAACTCATTCTCTTGTTGTTGCATCTTTCCTTTGTATTCGTTAAGCAGGAGCTCTTGCTGGTGCATCTTCAGTTTGAATTCCTCATTACATTGCTCCAGACTACTGTTCATTTCCTACAACTGATTTTTGAGTTTAACAATCTCATCCTCCTTTTTTGTAGCATCTCGAGTGAGGGAGCTTTGTTCAATGTATCACTCAATGTCTTGTTCCTACTTTCAATGGTCTTCATTTCTCAATGTACCCGATGATACTGAGCCTCAAAGTTCTTCATCTTTTTCTTCACTATTTTCATATTCTTTTCAACATTCTTTACTTTGAGGTACAAAGTATCAGAGTTCACATGTGATGCTTTCAACACTTCAATAGAGGGGATATCATCAATGTTCCTGGTGAGGTGCTCAAATTCCTAGTCATCATATTTCATGTCCGCTTTTGCTTTCTTAACTTTGGGTTTGGCAATCACCTTGTGTTGTCTTCCCTCAATCGGGTCAAGCTCATGTAAAACCATCATGGTGGCTTCTTCCTAGCTTTGGTGCTCCTACTGAAAGCTGCTCCTCTACCCATATCTTCTGATTATCTCTTACCACATGCACAACCTTGAAAATTTTTGGTTCTTCTTCTTCCATTTCTTGAGATGGAAGTGGAAAAGACATCATAGAGGACAATGGGGATACAAGAAGTGTTGCCAATGCCTGTTCCTGGTTTGCACCAGTTGACTGACTCATAGTTTTGGTAATGACTAACACTGATGAGAGGAGAAATTTTGAGGCAATTTTTGTGAAGGAGGTGGAGGGGTGATAGAGAATGTAGGAATAACTGATGGATTGGACAAGGACATAGGGATGGATGCTTTTGATGGATTAGGAGGAAGATCCGAGGATGGACCAAAAAATGGAGAAGGTGATGATGAAGGCTCAAGGAAATATTTCTCTGCTATAGGCCTTGCGATCAGTATTCTTTCAGAAGAGGGGGGAACATCAGTGAAAAGGGAGGATGATTCAATGAATTACTAGGAGGATCTTGATTTGGAGAAGGGGTGTTGAGTTGTACCTATAAAGGAACTTGTTCTTCTTCAGGCTCCACAATATTTAGACTTGCCTTAGAATGATGTGTTGGTGCTCTTGATTTCTTCACTTGCACCACCTTAGATTGCAATCATTGATGCTTGTGCCCTGGCTCTTGCTCCTTCGAAACAACTAGACTTGAGTGGGTCCTTTTCTTTTCGCTCTACACTAATCTCTAAGGAGAGGACCCAGATGAATGACAAGTCTCTTGAAGGGTTTTACTCGACCTCATTCTCCTACTGCTTTGTGGCTTCTAGGAGGAAGAGACTTTTGGTTCAACTTGCGCTCCATGGGCCACATCATCAGATTCTTCTTGAGAATTTAGGCCCTCCAGCTCCTGATCTCCTTCCTGATCATCACTACTTCCTCCTACAGCAGGCTCCATAGGATCAAATTTTTCAATACTTTTGGGCAAATATTATCATCCTTTCTCTCCCACCACTGATCAATGTGAGCCATAAATTCTATGTGAAATTTAACATCCATCAATCCTGAGAGGATTTCTCTGAGATCATCTTTCTCACACTTCATTATCCACCATTGTTCTACCTTCTCATCATCATCCCAACCCTTCTGCTACCCAACTCGCTCAAAGAAAGTGGTTGTTATTCTCTGATTAGGGTTCCTTTCAGGGTCAAACACCCTCTTGTATGGATATGAGGACCTCCATGGTGGGCACTTATGGAATTCAAACCAAGTAAATGGAACCAACCGATCCTCTGGGAGATTAATGAATTTTAGAACACCTAAATTTACCTCATTCTCCTGATGTTCAAATGGTTAAGGTTTGACATTATTGGTAACCTTCTTCTTAATGACACCATCAGGATCATAATACCATCGAGGAGGCATTATTTCCAATCCTAAAGCATGCAACTTATTATCCAATTTTAGATATGTAGCCTGGTCTCTGAAGGGATTACTAATGGGATTATACACTACAAGAAACTAAAAAATTATTTTCTTCTTCGCCCCTTGACCATGCTTATCTTCTACTACAATGGCTTACCTACAGACTTCAAGCCCAAATATCCAATCTGTGACATAATAAGGGAGAAGAAAGGGGAAACTAGAGAAGCCATACAATCTTATGCATGTTCCTTTTGCTAGAAAATACCAATCTCCTACTTCAAGAAATTTTATCCTTAAAAACTGCACAACCCTCTCAGACAGATGAGGACAACTACCATAAACATAGGCCAAAGCTGGACCAAGGAAACTCTTATTAAACTCTAGATAGGACTGGCTTCTCCTAAGGGAATGCGTCTAATCAACGACTGGGTGAGGATCAACCTCTACAATTTGCACATAATGTGTTGTTCTAGGCATAAAGAAAAGAAATAACCAGGCCAAGTAAGAGGGGAAATGAAATTTCATACTTTGCTTGGACTGATATTCTACCAATTGCTTCCTCATGTTCTTAGCCAAAAATTTAGCCCAATCTAGCTTTATTGACCTGTGAGCCCTCAATACAACGTGCACCAAAGCTATCTGCTTTGGAAGTACTATTTTATCTATTTCAATACCTTGCACTATGGCTATCATGCTCAAGACTGGCTGAACATCTTCCTTGAATTGTGCTAATTGCTAGGTCCTTTCTAAATAGTCCTCTGGTAAGCTTCTCAAGCTTAAGACTTCTTTCATCCAAGTTCTTGGACCCTCCTCTACAAGCTTTTCTCTTTGGGACTTCTCCTTAATGACTCTAAGGTGTTTAATGGATACATCTTCGAGAGAGGGCTTCGGGATCGCAAATGCTTTTCTTACATTCTGAGTAGTTATCTAAAATAGAGGTTGTCCATCTTGTCCTCTAAATGTCCTCATACTAGCATCATAGAATTTTTCTACAACATCCACCAGCTCGAGATAAGAATGCACAACAATTGGTAGGAACATTGCCAATTGCGTGTTCCATGGAGCTACCCTAGTGATACTGGAGTTTATTGACTTTACCTTTTGCTCCACTCCCATTCGAGACAACTTTGCTTTGGCCTTCAAAGTGATGCATGTATCTGTGATTCCCTCAAACGAGTCCTCCAACTTCTTCTTTGACTTTGCCTTGGTCATTTTGCTCAGCTCTATTTTTACTCACAAGAACTATAAGGTTCAGAACGCTCAGAGCCTATCAGCTTATCAACCAACCTTCTTCTAAAGAGCATGAACAATACTCAATAGACACTACATCATCCTGGAGCTTCTACCAGCATCGCCTTCTTATAACATCAGAATGTAGGGCCGACGGGATTGGTGATCAGAGCTATTGCATAGAATATCCCACTTTCCTTGAGGTAAATCCAATTGATGTGCAAAGTCTTGTCAGATTTCCTTCACCAACATTTCTTGGATTGTGGACCTCAGGCCAATGAAATGATTTAGGTGAGCATATATCCTTTTAGAAATAGTTGGATCACTATTTTCCCAGGCCGATCTTGCTTCAGACTTCATTCTTCTTTAATTTATTACACATGCTTAAATTCATCTAAAGAATGTGCTTCTACCACATTTTCTATAAATGCACCTCTTCAATAGGTGCCAGTTGGATGACCACACCCTTTTTTGGTCGTTATGCGCATTAAGGCCACTTGATATACGTGCCCATGATCTTCCTCTTTGATTTTATCGAGATGGAGCATCGACCATTTGTACACATGCAATTATGCTTGTTGGGCACTCTTTCCAATTTGATCATCAATTCTTTTGATGAATGGGGGAGTTGACAATTATAGGCCATAATTCCTTTTTCTTCTCCTGATCGGATGATATTTTGGGTTCCACATTTTATTCATATTGATCCCACTTCTCCATCCTTGCTTGAGATGGGGGTTCAGGATCCTTCTTTTAATTATATGCTTCCCATTTTCTCATCCACTTATGAATTTAAATATCATGCCTAGAGAAACTTCTTAGGGAACCCGAAAGGCTTAGGACTCTTTGCTATACAACAAACAAGAAAATTACACTCTACTTTTGTATAAGGTAAAACAAAGGAAATATATACATACATATACAACTTCTTAGTGCAGATCAGGCATAGTGTTTTAGGTGTTGTCCATTCACTAGGATTGGTATCAACTTGCCCTCCAAATCCCATAATTGATATGCATTTGAGGTTTTACATTCCTCAATGAGATATGGCCCGGTCCAGAATGAATCAAACTTATCATGAGCCCCTGGTTTAGCCAGATTTACATCCCATTTAAGTACAAGATCACCTTTGAAAAATTATTTTGATTTAGCTTTCTTATCAAACCAACATTTGACCAGACCTTGATGTTGAGTTACATTATCAAATGCTTTCTCTCATTCCTCTTCCAGCTGCATCAGTTGCACTAGTCTCCTTTCAATCGATGGGAACTCTTCATCATCTATTTGTTGTAGGAACTTTAATGTTGGGAGTTCAAGATTGATAGGAAGGATAGCCTCTTTGCCATACACTAGAGAGTAAGGGGATGTTCTCAGGGACTTCCTTGGAGTTATCCTATCCACCCATAATGCTTGATTTAGCAAAAGGTGCCAACTTCTAGGATTGTGCTCAATGCTTCTTTTAATAATTCTCAATAAATTCTTATTTGAGGATTCTGCTAAGCCATTGCCTTGTGGATAGTAGTTTGAAGTTGCATTCCAGTATATCCCATATTTTCTAGCAAAGTCCATTGTTTTGGCTCCTATGAAAGAAGAGCCATTATCTGAGATAATAGTAGTTGGGACTCCAAATCTGGTGATCAATCTTTCTAGGAAGTCAATGACTATCTATTGGTCAGCTTGCTTGGTTGCTTCAACTTCCATCCACTTAGTGAAGTAGTTTATTATTATAAGAATATATTTGTGACCGACCAATGAATTTGGGTTTATAACACCAATAAAATCTAGCCCCCACTACTAAAAAGGTTCTTCTATTATTATCAAATTTAAAGGCATGGCATAGTGCTTCTCCTTTCTAGTAAATCTTTGACACTTGTCACACTTTCTAACCAACTTGAATGCATCTGAGAATATGGAAGGCCAGTAAAATCCTACCCTCAATATTTTGGTTTGTGGTTTGCACCGAATAATGGCCTCTTGAGAATCTAGAGTGAAATTCTTCCAGTAACTCCCTTGCCTTTTCTTGAGATATGCAATGCAACAACACACCATCAAAGTTTTTTTGATAGAGATTGTTATTGACTAGTGTATATTTTCTAGCTTGCAGCTTGTATCTACGTCTTTGAGATGTTGTCAATCCTTTTGGGCACTTGCCAGAGTTAAAGTAAGAAGTCAAATGGATGATCCATGAGTCAGATGACTCTTCTATTTGTGTTGATTCTAGATTATCTACTGCTTCTATAGATAGGTTGGAATCTGTGACTACTGCTTCTACCAAATGTTGACAAAGTGCTCGCCCCTTGACCAGCTTTGTTGGTCAAATTTCCATATCAAATTCTTGAATCTTTGTTGTCCAACCAGCCCTTCGATCACCCCATTCTCCTTGGATCACAAAACTCCTGACATCTAGGTGTACTACATACACTACTATTTTGCTTTGTGAGATAAAATGCCTGAATTTCTTGAGAGATTTCATAACAACATACACTTGTCTTTCTATAAAGTTGTATCTTTCTTCATGATCATGTAGATTTTGGCTAAGGAAAGTGATTGGTTGCTCATCACCATCATCCCCCTTCTATATTAGCATTGTTGCATAACTTTCTTCTGCTCCAAAAGCATATAAAATGAAGTCCTTAGAATAATCGGGGTTGATGAGAATTGGAGCTCATGAAATGGCTTCCTTAATATTCCTAAAAGCATATTTTTGGTCATCCATCCATTTGAATTCAACATTATTCTTTAGCATTTGAGTCATAGGCTTGACTATCTATGCAAAGTCAGACACAAACTTTCACACAAAGTTGATCTACCCAAAGAAATACTGAAGTGCCTTCTTGTTCATGGGTATTGGCAATTCTAAAATAGCATTGACCCTATTTGAGTCTATAGCAAGCCCTGATTTTGACACAACATGTCCCAAGAGTTTACCTTCTTGTACCACAAAGATTGATTTCCTTGGATTTAATGATATTCCAAATTCTCTGCACTTCTCAAAGATTTATTGAAGATGTTTCACATGATCCTGCCTTTTATGAGAAAATATAGTCATGTCATCTAAGTAGATAACAATTACTTTATTGACTAGTTCACCAAACACTAGATCCATTGCTCTTTGGAACGTCATACCAACATTAGATAAGCCAAATGGCATCCTTTGATATGCAAATATTCCCCATTTAGTGGTGAATGTAGTCTTATGTTGATCTTCATCTTTGACCCAAACTTGATTGAATCCTGAAAAGTCATCCAACAATGAGAACCGTTTCGCTCCTACCACTATATGTAATATCTGATCTATCTATGGTAGAGGATAGTGGTCCTTCAGAGAGACTTTATTTAGGTTGTGAAAGTCCACGCAGAGTCTGATATCTCCGTTCTTCTTTCTAACTGGAACTAGGTTAGCTACCCAAGTAGAATGCTTAATGGGATAGATTATCTTGGCATTCAACAATTTCAACAACTCTTGTTTCATCAGAGCTTCTATTTTTGGGTTCACTGGTCTTTATTTTTTCGAAAGGGCTTTGCATCAGGCTCCAATTCAATAGTATGTTGAATTACATCCTTATTGTATACTTTGAGGTCATCATATGTCCATGCAATAATATCATCATATTTCTTACATAATTCCTGAATCTGGTGGACTTCCTCACTTGAGAAATCTACCCCTATCTTCAGACCTTTTCCTTCTGAGATTTGGACTTCCTTGTATCCTTTAGAGTCAACTTTCATCATATGACCTTTTGGTCGATCACTGTTATCAAAGAGGCTTTCCAAGGTGATCAGTCCTTTTGGAATGTGGTTATTTTTGAGTTGGATAAACCCTTCCTCTTATTTTTCATCTTCAGTTTCGGAGGACCCATCAACTGAACAATTCATTTCATGAATTAGAAAGTCCACTATCTATTCATCACTTTCAAATACTTGCCAAAAAGTGTCCTTATCAGGGATGGATGGTCTATACACCAACCTAACTGATTTTGCTTTGTGAATGGTATTTGAGATCGGGCAGAAGTTTGCTCCTATAGAAGCCAAAATATCAGCATGTCTATTCTGATCCCTAGGGATTGCTTTAATATTCAATGCTTCAAAGGACTCTAACAGGTCCCATACCCTATTCCTATAGGCTTTTAAGTAATGTTGCTTGCTAATACATTTTTTAGTGATTTGATTAATCACCAATTCAGAGTCACCAAATATTTGGAGTTGCTTGATGCCCAAATTTTCTACCTTTTTTAGTCCCAAACAGAGGGCCTCATATTCTATTGCATTATTAGTGCAGCTCCATGTTAATCTATATGAGAAAACCTTTTGGGTTCCTTCTAGGGAAATCAAGACTATCCCGACTCCTGCACCATTTTTGCATCTTGCTCCATCAAAATATAATTTCCATAATTGATGAGATGGAGACGGAGATTCTTCCTAAGCTTCCAACCTTTTCACTTCTAGTTTTTCAATCGTATAAGTACCAACCCCTATTTCCATTATTGCATTGATATTTTTCATGGAAAATTGATCTTTCATTTGCAGTTCTTCTAAGACTTCTTCTATGAGATCTCCTTCCTCAATAACAACATTTATTGTGGCTGCTTGCTGGTCCACTTCCTCTATTCTTTCTATATGAAAGGGAGATGGTTTTTCTAAGTGGATTTTCACCCTTCTCCCTTTACATAGGATTTCCATATGAGAATAGTCAAGAGAAAGGTATCCCCCCAACTTGGCAGTGAATTCCCTAGAAAGGCACATCCCAAAGTATGGTTCCAGGTCTACTACCACAATCTCTTGTATAACAGTGACCTGAGGTAATCTATGAAGAATGATAGGCACATCCTTGATGACCCCTATAATTTTTACTAGAGTACCATCCAACTGCAACACACCAAGACAACTTCTAGTGTATTCCATTCCCATGACATCACACACTACTTTGGGCATAACTGTAGTAGTAGCACCTGAATCTATCATGCAATTGTGCACAACCCATCCTTCCATTTCTAAAGAGAGGTAAAATGGTGAAGGTCTATTTTTTCCACCCCCCATAACAGAGCTATTTTGAACCAAATTCTATTATGGTTGGACTTTGCTTTGGTCCTTGACCATTTTTAGGGAAGCTTGAAGTAGGTCAATATATCTAAGAATGAGTAACACATCGTACATACTAGCTTTTGAGGGGGTATTCTTTAACTCTTCTACAATATTAAAGATGGGGATTTTGGATTACATATCTTTCTCTTTTGAAGGAGTTTTGAATTTACTTCTATACTCATGGGTGGCTTCAATCCATTGACGCTTTGTCAGGGATGGATACTTGAGCTTATCTCTAGCCTCAGTTTGAATCTCTATTGCTTTTGATTGAGGTTCACTAGGCTTGGGATCTTCCTTTTCTTATTGTGGAGGTTTTTTATAGGGAACCTTTTGGGGAGCACTATTTTCAGCTTTCTTTTCTCCTGAATCATCAGTAGCAATTTTCATGAGGTTGAGTTCTTCAAGATTTACTTGCAGTGGCTTCTTCCCAGATCTCATCAAGACTGAGACTTGTTCTACTGATGGCACCATAAAATTATGTTCATTAGTTCCAACCATGTTGATTTATCCCTTTTGAATTCTTTTTACTCTCTCAACAACCATTCTTTGCATGTAATGTTGATGCATCATACAAGTATTTTCCCCATGAGGGTCATTACAGGTAGAACACCAATAGTCTAAATTAGACAGAGAAGTCGAAGGTTCACATCCATCATTAATGAGGACTGAATTAGTTCTTTTTAGTAGCCTATTAGTAGGAGTAGATTGATATTTTGTGACATAAGGAAACCTTCTTGGTTGGAAGTTCCTTTTGGATTCCCTCCTTTTCATCATAGTAACCTCATTAGATAGATTTTTCATAAAATCCTATAGCTCACACAAGGTAGCCGCTTGTGAATCCGGGGTGGGTAATGCAGGTACTATAGGTGGAGCAGGGAGAGCAGGTATCACAGGAGGTGCGGGTAGTACTGGTACTATTGGCGTGTTGGGCCATTGAGAAAATCCCATGGGAGGTGGTAATGTTGCATAAGTAGGCACCGGGATAGTCGAGTGTGGTTGACCATTAAGGAATTCCAAGAAAATAGGCATCACGGGCTTGGGAGGCAATCTGCCTATAGCAATAAGGATTTTTTTGCTTTTGCAGCTTCTTGAAATATCTGAGGGAAATCAAGGACATTTGACTACCTTATCATTAGTCCCAAATCTGAACTGAATGCTCTTAGATAATAATAGATAGCTTGCTCATGAGTTGGTCTAAGGCCATCAGGGACTCTTTTCCAGGTATGACTAAACCTGATATTGAAATCCATAATATCTTCTTGTGGATGCCTCTGTATTACTGTGAATTGAGTGAGCAGAGAAAAGGGATCTGCTTGCTTATTAAAATCTTCTATTAATTTTGATGCTAGAGCATTCCAAGAGTTTATACTTCCACTGGGTAGAGTTCTATACCAATAAAGCAATTTTCCTTTCAGATAAATGACCAATAATTTGACCATCACATCCTCATCTTGAATGTTGTGCACAACAGCCATCGATGCTACATCCTGAACATGTTCATACATTGTTTTTCCTGTACCATCATAGGTTGGGAGGGATTTCAAGGCTACTTGAGGAATAGCATGTTGATCAACCAGGTTAAGAGGTCATGTATGATTCCAGTTGGGAACTCCAAGGTTTTGATTTTGGGCCATTGTTGTTTGATGCAAAGTGGATATTTGAGGTACGGGCACCCATTAGTATCAATTTGTTCTTCAGCGGGACCAGAGGCCTCAATAATCAACTCAGGTTGTTGCTTTCTAGAGGATAACTTCTAGAACTCAACTGGTTCTTTTGAAATACTGGCCCTATGTCTTGTAATCATGAAAAAAACTACAGGGCTGATATGGATTTCTGGGTATGTCTTTTAACGGAGTCACCAGGTAACAAGGGAGTCTAGAGAAAATGGGGTATCACCAATCCCCTACGATTATCCAAAATATGGGAAGGGGTCCCACTGGGCGTGCCAAAAACTATTGGTCAAAATTTTGTCTAATGGTAAGGATTGTGCACCCACAGACCTCGACCAACTTTGAATGGCCCCAAGACCAGATATCTCAGGGTCAATCTCCAGAGAATATCAGATCCTTGCAGGTCCTAACTAAATGTTTAGGAAAAGGGAAAGAGGAGAGGCTAAAGAAAACATAAATCTAGAACACAAAGTGGTGTAGATCCAATCGCATCAAGATACATGCCTGATAAGTCTGAAACATAAACAACATTCATGGACTACCTAACAGACCAGCCACTAATTTCATTAACCAATTATGCACATTACTCTATCGAGAATTCTAGAATTAAGGAACTAGTAGCATGAAATCTAGATAGCAGAATTAAAGCTAGTTCATTCACTTAACTATAGCAAAAATAATCAATAGAGTAAAATCATACATACATGAAAATAATTGAAGGCCAAATAATAATCCACTTGTATTGTTGTATGCATCAAACTATACATGGAGGTTGTAATGACTGGAGAGCTGACACTAAAACATACATTACAAACATGTATATATAGCCCCCTTCCAAGGGTGGGATTTTGAAAATCAAATTAATACAACATTAATGGTGGATCAGGATGTCAGCATTCAACTTGTTTGAGTGATCTCCTCCATGATTGCTCTAACATAGATAAAACATTCTTCACTACATCCGAATAGGAATTACTGACATACCCTACCTGGGCCTTCCTTGCTAATCAATGCATTTGATGCTGCCACTACTTTTGAATATCTTTCGGTGGTTTGTGGTAGCTGCTCTACATCAATTCCTCAACTACCACCTTACGTACTTGATCTGATCAACCATTAAATTTACCCATTTATTGCACCCTTGGATTCAATGATCAAATAAGCTTGGTGGGAAGAGGAAGTTTGAATTTGAAGAACTCTCTTCATAGCTAGGCCTTCATGAATTTATTGTTGGATGGGACAGAGGTTTGGATTGGGCGTACACCTGGGTTAGCCTCCCTTCCTGTATCTAGACTATATTTCTCTGGGATGGGGAAATGGGCACCCTTGCTCATCTTCTTCTTTCCATTATTTTTACCTTCACTTGTGGTCGAACAAAGCTCAGATGGGACTTTGGGCCTACCACATTCTGACTCTGCCTCCCAATTTTTTGACTCTATGATCATATCACCTGGGTGGCAATTCGGGACTCCCCTTCTTTCTGACATTCTCCCAATCATCCATCTAATTTATTTCTTCTTCGAATGAGACTTTGGGATCGCCTACAATGGGAATTGCTATCCATTCTTCTATCACATATATCCTTAACTTATCATATTTTGAGCGGGAATTTTTGGCAATGAAGGGCTTGGATGCAACCCATTTCTTCGTTTGGCCTTCCTTTTGACCACCTTTTAAAATAAACCCCCCATATTTTTTCTCTCTTTAAATTGAGAAGGATCCTGCTATACATTCACACTTTTTATGAATTGGAACCCATTAGAGTTGTCAGATATTTACATTTTAATATTTGCTTCCATGGAGAGTCTAGTGGAGTGAGCATATTCTAAAGTATCTTAGAACTTAGTGCCTTGCTAACTGTAGATTAAAGATACAACGCCAAACAGAAATAAAACCACAATAATGGAATACAGGAAAGTTGCACAAAACAAACAATTTTTATTAATCAGTGGAGTTTAAAAACTCTTTTTGAGTACAACAGGGCTCGTAACCCTTTTTGTGATACACAAATTACGGTTTGTGCTAGGGTTCTCCGAAACCCTAGCTGGCATAAAGTGGTGGCGTTTTCGAAGACATATCCTTAATCCCAACAAAGTGAGTGGATTTTGTTGTATCCTTTGGCTCGGACCACTCCAGCTTAAACAGCTGCTATCAACACACCAGATCTGCCATTAAAATCCTACACACATTAACACTATCAAGGAGTTAGAAATTAATAAGAGGGCTCCACTGTGTGAGCCCTCAGAAACAATTTAAAACCCTAGAAAAATAGAATGAAGGAGTTCAACAACAGATTAATAAAAGAAAAGAAGTTACTTGCTTTAAACTGATTTATACCTGTTCTCTGTTAATGCGGCTAGACCAGGCGGCATCTGGAAGTAATGTGGCTGTCAAATCGGCTGCGGAAGGCGCCCTGGTGCACTCGTCGAACGCCCGCGTGCTTCTGGATCAAGGTTTCAAACGCCGGTCTGAGTCTGTGGCTGCAGGTAAACGCCCGTGGGCACTTGTGACAAGAATGGGGAATTCTGTACAGTACTGCAGAAGATATGGCGACGAAGTTGGCGACGGATGCGGCGATGGATGCGGCGAAAAGGGGCGGCAATGGATGGCTGAAGAGATAGATGAAATAGAAGAGATCAGTCCAAAAGATAGCAAAGATAGCAAAGATAGCCAAGATCGAAGTAGCATTTGAGCCATCAAGGTGGCTCTATTTATAATCTACTCTTAGGGCACACTTTAGGGTTTTAACGACACTTTGAATGTGTGGCTAAGATTAAAGTGGATCCAAGGGTAGAGAATAAATCTAGGTTGTGAAACGGATTAAGAAGGATGGACGGATGAGATTAAATGAAAGATGGACGGCTTAGATTAAATCACTTAAACTATATTTATATATATATATATATATATATATTAAAATATATTAAAATATATATATAAATATTAATTTAAATAAATTTGGGGATGAAAAATGGCGGGAAAGGTGAAATTGGGCCAAATAATGGCGGGAAAGTGTGGATTTGGGCCAAATAATGGCGGGAAGGATGAATGATTGACATGTGGCTGACAGGAAGGTATAGATGACTTGCAAGTGGTTGGATTTTGGTGTCTACAGATGCCCTTTTTGAGCTGCTTTGTGTGAAGACACAATGCAGCACAAAAACTTAAGACACCTGAAAAGCTGGATCAGACGCAACTCTCTCTCAAGATTAAAGCACAACTTTGAAGACCAAAGAATAAAAGAATATTTAAAAAATTTCAGCTTACCCCCTCAATTGGCGAGCGATAATGGTTCTCACAAGCCAATTGGAAGAACTTCGAAAGAAAATGAACCATTTTTTCCCCAACGGTGAAAAAAAGGGGTTGGTGTATGAACCATCTGTTTATGTCCCAACAGAAAAGGGGTTGGTGTACAAACCAGAAAATAATATGATTGAAGACGATATGAGTGATGTGAAAGATGGACCGTTTTCTGCCCCAACGGTTATAAAGGGATTTTTGCCAAACTATAAATTCCATGATCATGTAAGTTGAATTCCACTATAAGAAAATTAAAAATTGATAACGGATGCCCCAACTCCTGTGTGTGCATCCATACTGTTGATGAAATTGCCTTGTTGGCGCCATTGATATGCAAATATGAAAGATGCATGAAAGAGTCCAGAACTCAGAGATGCTCCTAGTGACTGTATGTATAATTCCTTGGGTCGGAACCAATCAACCTAGGTAGCCTCAATCTCTAGCAAGACTCAAAATAATGATGATTTTAAAGATTGTCCATGTTTAAGGCCCCATGAACTAGGCCATCAATGACAACTGTTGAGCAAATTAATCTTGGTATGAGGTCACTTGAAAAGTAGAATACCCAAAATTGATTTCCAATTTTCAAACAGTGAAATAATTGATGATGATAAATGGTAAGTGTCCTTATGGTGGTTTAATCCTCTTACCGAATTGCATGGATTCAAATCGTTGCAATCGCCAAGGTGATAGAATATACCACTAGATACGAGGTTTACTTTAATTTGATTTGGAAAAAATATGCATGATGAAAGAAGAATGAATGAAGTTGACGATAGATCAGAAGAATTGATGAATGTGGTTAATTTTGTGAAGGTTTTGAATGTTTTTAGCCCAATTTGTAAAACAATGATTAATGATGCGCTTTTTGAGCGAAATGACAAAATTTGTGTCCAAAACCGTTGTAACCTTCACAAAATGTTTTAAAGATTGTCCATGTTTAAGGCCCCATGAACTAGGCCATCAATGACAACTGTTGAGCAAATTAATCTTGGTATGAGGTCACTTGAAAAGTAGAATACCCAAAATTGATTTCCAATTTTCAAACAGTGAAATAATTGATGATGATAAATGGTAAGTGTCCTTATGGTGGTTTAATCCTCTTACCGAATTGCATGGATTCAAATCGCTGCAATCGCCAAGGTGATAGAATATACCACTAGATACGAGGTTTACTTTAATTTGATTTGGAAAAAATATGCATGATGAAAGAAGAATGAATGAAGTTGACGATAGATCAGAAGAATTGATGAATGTGGTTAATTTTGTGAAGGTTTTGAATGTTTTTAGCCCAATTTGTAAAACAATGATTAATGATGCGCTTTTTGAGCGAAATGACAAAATTTGTGTCCAAAACTGTTGTAACCTTCACAAAATGTTTTATTATGATAAGAAGAATGGATGAATGCAATTTGATGAAATTTGGATGAGGTAAGCTTCAATTTTGTAACTTTTGTTCCTTTATTCAATACTGACACCAAACGCCGATCTGCGTTTGTGGTTGGCAGAGACGCCCGCCGGTGTTTAGGCGCTCTGCAGACGCAGGACTACATCTGAATCTGCCATGAAACGCCCTACTGCGTTTCAGGGTGCCAAAATCAGCTATTTAAACAGTTTCAGCGAGAATTTTGCTCATTTGTGCGTTCGAGCTTAAGAGAAGTGCGTCTGAGGGAGTGGAGTGAAGTGGAGTGAAAGGTTGTGTGGGAGAGTGAAGCACACGGGAGCTATGGCAGAGATGGGAGCGGACGCGCCAGTGCAGCCAGCTGAGGTATTTGTTCATTTAAGCAAGTACTTATTATGTGTTTTTTTTTTTTTGGAAAAATTTGTAACAAATTTTTGTTTTGTTGTTTTGCAGCTTAGGGTGTTAGAGGCACGACACCGGTTCTCCCCTATCATTCCGGGGATGAGGAGGTCGTTGTCCCAGGCAGACTGGGAGATATTGGAGGTAGTGGGACTAGCGGAGGCAGCCCGGTTGGAGGTAGTTCGAGTGGATGAGGGGTACCTCTTTTGATGGTTAGCTTAGTGCTTAGATGCACTCTTTATGAGCCTTGGTGCTCTATTGTATATTGTAGCCTTTTGGCATTCATTGTACAGTTTGACCTTTATACATATATATATCCATGGCTTTTATTTATTTGGTGTTTTACTCTCTTTTGTGTGAATGCTTATGTTTTTGTGATGCATGTTTTTATATGTTTTAATGTTTTTGATGCATATGTGATGGAATGGAATGCAAACTTATAGATGATTAATGCGAGACTAAGTATATAACATACAAATCTATGGATGATTAATGAAAGACTAAGTAAATGATATGTAAATCTATGGATTATTAATGTAAGACTAAGTAAATGAAATATGCACTAAGAAGCACTCATACTTTTAAATAGTTAGATTTAGCCAACTGTTATCATAATTGTTTAATCAGGGGCACCGAACTTTGTGGCTTATGAATGGAAGACGTATGGAATGACATGAATATGGAAGAAGATATGGAGGGTGATATGGAGGTTGATATGGAAGACTGTTTTACAAAGACTCAAACATGCTAGTGGTATCAAACAAACTTACTAACACTACCTAATTCAACTAGGACCAAATGTGTGTGCATGCAAGTTCATTAACCAAATCAGAAGCATGGTAGTGACTCTAGGCAATCAAAAACTCGTGTGTGTGCAAGTGTGTTCATTAACCTCATCTTGCATAAATTAGGTAACCCGATTATGGATAAGACCCCGAAGCTAGTTTGTCCGTATGAGCATTCAGAGGTCTCTTTTTGAGGAGAGACATGTCGCCATGCAATGAGTATACTCCACTTGCCCGAGTCAAGCGTCTATAGCCTCGGTGAAGGTTAACTCCATAGTCCATGTTGTTTTTGACCTTTGTAAGCCTTTGGGATGACTACCTATCCGTCTCGATTGGACAAGTAGTACGATCCTTACAACTTATTTGGGATCAGTGGTGTGTGAAAAATGTTCATTTCCTTAGAGCTTTGGGGAATCGGATTCTCAACCGAAGTATGATGAGAATTTTACCCTATCCTTACTACTATGTTTATATTTATATTTTGTGATTGCTTGTGATAGTGGTAAGAACCACTGTTTTATGGACTATGTTTGCATGATAGGACAAACGAGGATTACCCTTTTCACTTCAAGGCACAACCCAAGGATGGTGTTATCTCTCTTTGACACAAGATGTTTTTAAGATGTGAAAATGTGATAGGTTCAAGACCGCTTTTGAAATCATTTCCCAATACTCAAGATTTTATTTAGTGTAATTTGTGATATGGCCCTAGAGAACTTTGACATGCATTTCAAAGTTTGCTTAAAACACTAGGAATGGCTGAGTGACTGAAAACATTTTGGCAATGTGCAAATGGAAAATGGGTGTACGAATGACAATTCGGTTCGATGGATTTTATGACGGTGCCCCTGATTAAGGCAACATGACTTTTGCTTGACCAAATTTTATATCCAAAAGATAGAATGGTCTCTAACATGATATGCAACTATGGCTAAAAATGAAATGTTATGGTTTTCAATGAGATGTATGCACATGAAATGCAATGTTTTTGAATGAGATGTATGCAACTAACAATGAAATGCAAATTCTTTTTATTTTATTTGTTTTTTTTTTCTTTTTTTTTTTGTACAAGCCATGTATATATGTACATATAAAATTCAAACTATGCGTAGAATGTCGTCAAGTGTATAATATTAAGTGGTTCGGGTTCTTCCTCTCCCTCTAAACTGGCAAGTCTATAAGTTCCATTACCCACTCTTTCAGTGACCATATATGGACCTAACCAATTAGCCACGAATTTATCTCGAAGATGCAGCAATGCATTGGTGTTTTGTTGATTCTCTTTAAGGACAAGATCTCCTACTTGAAATTCTCTTAGATGAACTTTGGCATTGTAAGCACGTTTCAATCGGTCTTGATAAACTCGCAAATGCTCTAAAGCATTGATTCGTTTTTCATCTATGAGTGTGAGTTGATCAAGACGTGCTTGTCTAGCGAGTATCATCATCGATAAATTCTTGCAAAGAAATTCGCAAGGAAGGGATCTCGACGAGGCGAGCTAAGACGCGGCAGAGACGCTAAGTACTGCTTGATGTCATCAAAGGCTTTCTGACACTCATCTGTCCATGAAAATTGTACCCCCTTTTGTAGTAGGTGGAAAAATGGCCTACATTTATTAGAAAGTTGTGCAATAAAGCGACGGATTGAATTAATCTTTCCTTGTAAACTACGCAACTCCTTCAAATTAGTTGGGGGACACATTTCCATAATGGCTTTGACCTTGTTTGGGTCCACCTCAATACCTCGTTTAGAGATAATAAAACCTAGGAGTTTGCCTAAGGTAACACCAAAGACACATTTCTTAGGCTTATCCGGATCATATGGATTATGGAGTTGGGTGAATAAGTCTTCGAAATTCATTGTCGACTTATGGAAGAAAGGATGGGCGAAATGGAAGGGAAAACCGGTGAAGACCTCGAAAGACCTGAGATGCAAAACAACATAGTTTTTCAGTTTTTTTTTTTTTTTTGTAGTGGTGAAAACCACTATTTTAGTATATACATATAATACAGGTTTAGATTATGGCTTATGGATGTGGCGGAGGGGGTGGTTCACCTCGTTCTTGTGGAAGAAACAAGTGAAAGATGGCTTCTTGGAGAGCGAACAATTGGAGATAAAACTCGTCTTGTTCAGTGAGGGTAACAATTGGCATCGACTCTTCTTCAAATTCATCACCATTTGACATGACGTCAAATTCTTCATAGACTTCATCTTCGGATTCGTCGGGGTGGAGGATTTCTTCTTCTGAATTAAGATTAATGCTTTGAAAAGCTTGTTCCAAAGAAGAAAGGGATGGAAGTGGTTGGTAGCCCAAACCAAAATGCTCAGTAGGTCTCTGGTATGGCATATCGATGCATTCAGTTACCCCTTGCTCGTATCGACCTAGGCCAAATTGTTGCCAATTATGTCTATGGAAATAGCGAGATGGAAAACCCTCCATCCTTTCGATATTGGCAGGGACTGGATGCTTGGGTTCTGGTATGGTGGTAGGACTAGAAGATGAATCTATTCCCCCATATACAAAATTAATGGAATTTGGCATAGAACCCATGTTATAAACCGATCCAATGGATAAATGTTGGTCATGTGGACGACCAAAATCTTTAACTTTTTGCACATTGAACGGTGTGATGTGGACATCTTGAATGGCATACTCACCAATACCTGCATCAGTGAGATGGACCTTGACTTGGGAGGGAGAAAGACTAGATGATGGAATAGAAGAATGTGGGATAGAAGAATTGGAAGGATTTGGTTGGGTTGATGCTTCACTAACTTGTGAAACATCAGCTGGTGATGGTTGGGAAGATGGAGGAATAATAGGTGATGTTGAAAAAGGTGTAGAAGAAGGGGGTAATGACGTGGAAAGAGATGATTGGTCATGGCCACGTGCATGTGGTCACTGATGAAGAAGAAGGAAGATTAGGAGATGAAGAAAGTGGTGAATGAGATGGAATAGCGGAAGATGAAGATGGTTGCGATATGATGGGTAGCTCTTCAGGAATGGGAGCTTTAGAAGAAGATGGTATAGAAGTAGATGGGGTCAAGAAAAGATGAGTGGATGGCAACACAATCTCATAAGGATTTGAGACATAGTTGCAATGTTTGAAGGGTTCAATGTCAGCAGGTACACAATGAACTTGTCCCTCATATACATACTTCAGACATTGATGCAGTATAGAAGGGACACATCTCATCTCCCTAAGCCAAGGCTGTCCAAGCAATACATTGTATGCCATGGACCCTTCCAAGATGTGAAACAAGGTATGCAAAGTTCGGGCCCCTACCTCAATGGGCAATATAACTGTGCCAACCGTGGAAGATAAAGCATCATTGAATGCTTTAAGAGTAAAAGTCAACTTTGTGATAAGGGATGGCGACAGCTCTAGATGACTCAACGCCGATGTTGTAATGATATTGATTGAGGAACTGGTGTCAATTAAGACTCTCTTAAATGGCTTGTGATCGATCTTGGCCATGATATTCAGTGGAGGATCTATACTTTCTGTTGACATAGGTTTGATTTCAAAATCATAGAAAGTGATGGAGGGCTCCATGCATGTTTGAATACTCCCCACAAAGTTGTTGAAGGCATTAGTATCTTGAGTTTGAAGCTCGATTGACTTCAAAATTTCCATTAATGCCTCTCTATGCAGGGGAGATTGTTGAATGAGGTCATAGATCGATAACTTGGCAGAAGCCATTTTTAAACTGGTAGTTGATCGGCTACTCAATGACATGATGGGTCGTTGGCGTTGAGTAGAATGATTTAGTAGTTGTTGAGAAGTACTAGCACATCGTTGGGTCACTGTTACCTGAGGTGGACTGGGGGTTTGTACAGGTGGATGTGGTTCAGCCTGATTTGGTTGGTTTGCCCTTTGACCCCGAGTTACTACGTTAATAGTACCCACAAAACCTTGGTATTGTTGTACATGGTTGACTTGATTAGGAGGAGTTACCTGAGTTACTCCCCCTGAAGTTGTTGGAGCTTCCTTCCGATGTGGAAGGGGTGTTTGAAATATACCAAGATTTTGATTTTGTTGGGCTAAGGGGCTATCCAATTTAATGGCTCCAATATCAATAAGATCTTGGATCACATGTTTGAAAGCTGTACAATTATTGATATCGTGCCCATTTTGCCTATGATAAGGACAAAATAAGTACTCCTTGTAATACTTCCCCCTTCTAGATGGTTCTAAAGGTTTGAACTCAGGTAAAGTTAACCGATTTGTGCTATATAACTTATTGAATATGACCGCATATGGTTCATCTAAAGGTGTGAATTGTCGCTTGGGACGATTATTTTGCCAAGGTCGAGTTTCCATGGTTGGCCCAGTATTGGGAGTCGGTTGAGTAGGGGCGGGTACCGCATGATAAGCAATTGGTTGCGGTTGACTTTGCATTACTTGTTGTTGTTGAGCCATTATGGGCTGACTCGCCACCACTTGATTAACTTGGTTAACATTTGAGGCTGTACTAGCCTGTGTTTGTTTTTTTTGGCCATAATTATTATTTCGTTGTTGGCCATTTTGTTGCCATTCTTTTCTACGGGGTTTTAAAACACCCTCTTGGACTTTAATGTCTTCTATGATACTTGCTTGGGCCAAAGCCTCTTCAAAAGTCCTGTATTGTTGTAATTGGAGTAACCAAGAGATAGGTTTTAGACAACTCTGGGTGAACATTTTGGTTAACTCCTCCATTGGTAGGGAGAATGGCAATTTATTAATGATAGCCCTCCAACGGTTTCCAAAGTCATAAACAGTCTCATCGTCATGTTGCTTGAGCTTGTATAAGTCGGACAATGAGATTTTCCTTTGGACATTTAGGGAGAATCGTTCTAAAAATAGATTAATCAATTGTTCGTAAGCATAAATGCTATGGTGAGCTAAATTATTATACCATTGTACAGCATCTCCCCCTAATGTCTGAGGAAAATTTCTGAGCATAAGAGCATCATTATTTTGGATTCTAAAGCAGGCTTGCATGAATGAGCTCACATGTTCATGAGGATCTTCAGTTCCTCGAAATTTGTCAAACTTCGGTAATGTGAAATCAGTCGGATATGGTGGTGAAGGTACCGAAGGATGAATTGGTTGATTGATCAACGACCTTAGCGTAGGTTTTTGACTAGATGAGCAGGCATGTTGAGCATAAGGTTGTCAATCTGTTGTTGCATAGCATGGAGTCGAGAATCTTCATGAAAATTTTGATTCGTTTGATGATTATGGTGATGCAATGGAGGAGTGGAAAAATGATGAGATGGGATGAAATTGCCTGGATTAGGCGGTGTGGAATGGACAGGTTGTTGGTATGGATGATACCGAAAAGAAGGTGATTGGGGTGGATGATGAATTGGACTGGGTTGGGAGAAATGTGGGGTAGGAATGGACACCACCGAAGATTGGGGTACCCAGGTGGGGCCTGAGCTAAGAAAAGCTGGCTGGGTAGAAATTGGTTTGGGTGTAGGATTTACTACGACAGGTGGTTGAGCATTTTGTTGTTGTTGTTGCTGAAGCAACTTGTCGAGGTACTCCCTAACCTTATCAATCTCTAACCCAAGGAAGGTGGGATGATTGGATGAAGGTGGAGGGCGAGCTGCCATGGTAGTCACGAGGAGACCGCATAGCGGGGGCAATGAAGGTGGTTGAAGTAAGCGGTACCTGGGAAGAAACATTAGACTGTGCCCCAGGTAGGGTGAAACCATAAATGGTTTGGGAAGAAGAGGGTTGAAATTGGTCATGGCTAGAGGATGTTCCACCAGCCTCATAGAGAGAATTGGTGTATACCCGGGTAAATGGAGGAGAAAGTGGTCGGGAAGACACTACATTTGTCTCCAAAGGAGGACAATTGAGCGTCTGGGAAGATGTTGGAGATGAAGCCGGCTGAGCAGATACAACATTAGCCTCAAAAAAGAGGTTAGTGTAGACCTGAGTGAAACCAGCGGGTATGGTTGATGCAATATCCTGCTGAAAAATAGAATCTTGCATAGGGGAATCTTGGATTGGCTCAAGGACATAACCAGTGCCATCTCTTAAGTGATTTTGCACTTGGGCCATATCAATGTGGGTAATATGACAAGAATTATCTTCCTCCATGGGCATGGCCATGCGGTAGACGACAGAAGGATGTGAAAGACCTGTAGGCGAACCTGCCTGAAATTCACTAGGATAAGTGGCCATGTTGGTGGTGGGGATGTTCTGTGAATTACCCATTTGAGTATTTAGATTTAACATTTTAGATTGATTCCTTGTTAAGACCATGAAGCAATAAATCTAAACAAATTCAGAAAAGAAGAATGCAAAACTTAAATGATAAATTTACACTAAAGAAATTATCAGAAAACAATCACAACCTAGGTTTCAACCAATATGTCTTACCTGCGGTTAATTAATTATTTTCTGATCTTAATCTGCAGTAAATTTTAAGTGTCCAATTTATGAGTTTTGCATGTGATCTAATCTTGAATTATTCACAAAAAAAAGGTAAAAACTATGGCTAGGAAAGGACAATGAGATTCTTACTGGTGATGAAATCCAGCAAGTTTGCTCGGGGGTGACCTATGGTGTCTAAGGTAGAATTTTAATGGATGGAGATGAATTCCATCGTCACTAAACTTCAAGAAATACCTGGTGATGAAATCCAGATATTACTATTTTAAATGCAATATGAAATGCAGTGAATTTTATTTTAAGTGTTTTAGTTGTCTAATGTATACATACAAAGCTATAAATCAAAAGTTCTAATGATCTAAGCAAGAGGCTACCGAAAACATGCCATTTCCTCCGAAGAAGTGGAGTACACCGTTTAAAACCCCCCGCCTACCAATGATATCGGATATCAAAGGAGCAACCGGAAGGTTCGTCCACTTCTCTGCCTGGAATCACCCAATGGCAGGAGTACTATTGACATCCAATCAATAGTCCTACTTAGATAACTAAAACAGATAATTCGTAGCTATTCTAATATGCAGCTAGGTATGCAAATTTTTTTTTTTTTATGCAAGCAACAACCAATAATGCAATGCAGAAAAATGTAACAAAAAAAAAAATGTATATACAGCTTAACTGTTCTTTTCCAGATTACTTAGTTTTTGTTCATTTTAAAGCAATGATCTAAAAAAAGAAACAGAATACGGTAGAAAAACCAAAAACGTAAAAAGTACAACACTTACTTGGAAGCCTACGCTTTTTCTGTAAAACTACCTTCAAACACCCAAGGGAGTCTGCGCAGGCTGAAACGCACCTTTGCGTTTCGGATTGGACTTCCAGACGCTGCTCTGCATCTGCTGCGTTTTCTGCAAACTCCTCAGAAACCCTAGTTCGCTGGAACAACGAATTTCATGATTTTTGAAACCTGCAAAATAAAACAAAAACAAGAATAGATCAGTAAAGAAAGTATTAAAAACATGAAACCCTAGGGGGTCCCACCATGATCGCCATTTGTAGATTAAAGATACAACGCCAAATAGAAATAAAACCACAATAATGGAATACAGGAAAGTTGCACAAAACAAACAATTTTTATTAATCAGTGGAGTTTAAAAACTCCTTTTGAGTACAACAGGGCCTGTAACCCTTTTTGTGATACACAAATTACAGTTTGTGTTAGGGTTCTCCGAAACCCTAGCTGGCATAAAGTGGTGGTGTTTCCAAAGACGTATCCTTAATCCCAACAAAGTGAGTGGGTTTTGTTGTATCCTTTGGCTTGGACCACTCCAGCTTAAACAACTGCTATCAACACACCATATCTGCCATTAAAATCCTACACACATTAACACTATCAAGGAGTTAGAAATTAATAAGAGGGCTCCACTGTGTGAGCCCTCAGAAACAATTTAAAACCCTAAAAAAATAGAATGTAGGAGTTCAACAATAGATTAATAAAATAAAAGAAGTTACTTGCTTTAAACTGATTTATACACGTTCTCTGTTAACGTGGCTAGACCAGGCGGCATCTGGAAGTAATGTGGCTGTCAAATCGGCTGCAGAAGGCGCCCTGGTGCACTCGCTGAACGCCCACGTGCTTCTAGATCAAGGTTTCAGACGTCGGTCTGAGTCTATGGCTGCAGGTAAACGCCCATGGGCACTTGTGACAAGAATGGGGAATTCTACAGAGTACTGCAGAAGAGATGGCGACGAAGTTGGCGACGGATGCGGCGATGGATGCGGCGAAAAGGGGCGGCGATGGATGGCTGAAGAGATAGATGAAATAGAAGAGATCGGTCCAAAAGATAGCAAAGATAGCAAAGATAGCCAAGATCGAAGTAGCGTTTGAGCCATCAAGGTGGCTCTATTTATAATCTACTCTTAGGGCACACTTTAGGGTTTTAACGACACTTTGAATGTGTGGCTAAGATTAAAGTGGATCCAAGGGTAGAGAATAAATCTAGGTTCTGAAACGGATTAAGAAGGATGGACGGATGAGATTACATGAAAGATGGACGACTTAGATTAAATCACTTAAACTATATTTATATATATATTAAAATATATTAAAATATTAAAAAATATATATAAATATTAATTTAAATAAATTTGGGGATGAAAAATGGCGGGAAAGGTGAAATTGGGCCAAATAATGGTGGGAAAGTGTGGATTTGGGCCAAATAATGGCGATAAGGATGAATGATTGACATGTGGCTGACAGGAAGGTATAGATGACTTGCAAGTGGCTGGATTTTGGTGTCTACACTAACAATTGTTGTTTTTATTATTTCTAGGCCTCCCTACTCCTTTGGATTGGTAACAGTATTCCAAATGACCAAATTGAACTTTTTACTATCTGATTGCATTCCCTGTTGCCATAAGATATTTCTTAACATTGCATCTAACTTATGCAAGATATATAAGGGTTCATGATACACCAATAATTGATATATTGAAAAACTTGCTAATATTGATTTGATTAAAATAACTCTTCTAGCCAAACTCAACCAACCATTGTTATACTATTGTATTCTCCTTAACATCTTTTCTAGAATTACATTCCAAGTTTCTTTTTTTTAATGGAAGCCCATAGGAACACCTAGGTAATTAAAGGTATCACTACCTTTGTGAAATCCCAAAATAATAGAGAAACCCCTATCTTCTATTGTTGAAGTATTTATAGTGTAAAATATGCTATTTTGGGTGTTTATCTCTGCTCTTGTGGCTGAAGAGAAATAATCTAAGACTTCTTTGATTAACCTGAAATTTAGTTTTGTGGCTTCCTCTAGTAAAATAGTGGCATCTGCAAATTGAGCATGAGTGATTGTTATATATCTTGCAATTGCTCTATTTCCCAAGATTTCTTTCCTTCTAAATTTGGTCAGGGTTCTCCCTAAAGTTTCAGCTAGAAGGATATAAAGGTAAGGGGAGAGAGGAAACCCTTGCCTTAATCCTCTAGTGGTTTTAAAGAAGTTAGTAGGTTCCCCATTGACTAGAGGGGCTATCCAAGGTCCCTCTATGCAAGCTCTTATCTAGTCTATTATTTAAGTTGGAAATCCAAATATGGCTAACACCTATGTTAAAAAACCAATGTCTACTCTATCAAAGGCATTAGCCATATCAAGTTTAATGGCTATTCTTTTCTTTTTGGACTTGGCACTTGAGTGTAGTGCTTCATGAATCATTATAATGTTGTCATATATTTGTTTCTCTAGAATAAAACCCTTTTTTTCAAGCTCTATTAAATCATTAATCTTTATTTTAACTATGTTTGCTCATCTCTTATAATTTCATAAAACTATTGTTAAAAATTATTGGTGAAGCCATTTGGTCCTAGAGCTTTGTCATTGGGTTGTGAAAGTATAACTTCTTCCAAATCTTATTTGGTTATTGCTAAAGAGATATCTTTTGTCTTTATTTTTAACAAAGGAGGAATGTTGTTTAGGAGAGTTTCCTGAACCTACTAATTTATTGTAGTCTTTGTGAGAAGGGTTGAGTAATGATATATTGCTAGTTCCTTTATGATTTTCTAATCAGAATAAATTTCTTTTGTTTTATGAACTCTTTGATTGTATTTTATTAGTAGGGCTGCATTATTTTTAGATGAAAGTAATTTGTGTTTCTATCTCCTTTATTGATCCAAATCGTTCTTGATCAAAGTAATGTGCCTCTTCTTCTCTAAAAGCTTGATTTATTTATTAGTTCAATTGGGGTCTTCTCTCTTCCTATTGAGGTGTTGGAGGTTGATCACCTATCTCTTGCTTTGCTTGTTCCATATATTGTAGCAATATGCTTGACCTATTTTGAACTTTAGTATTATTGGAAATTTAGTCCCTAATAGCTTTCTTGATATTGAATTTTTTTATTTTTCATACCTCTTGGGGATTATTTGCACATACATTTTGCTTCCAGATATTTCTACTAAAGTTGCAAACTCCTCATGCTCCATACATTCTAGATTGTATTTAAAAGGAATCTTCTTTTTTCCAAGAGCACTATCACCCACATCCAAATAGATAGGCTTATGATCTAAAACTGGACTTTGAATTATGTCACTTAATACAAGTGGATACCTAAATAGTATAACTTCTTGTATCAAGAATCTATTTAATCTTTCTACAATGAATTTAATCCGAGCTCTTCTATTTTTCCATGTAAATTTTCTATTTTTAGGGATTATGTCCTAAAGTTTATGCTCAGTTATAACTTGCATAACCGAGTCCTCGGAAGGGTATTTTGAGGGAATTCCTTAATTTCTCCCATTGGGATAAAGTCACATTCAAGTCCCTTAGTGGTCTTTCCTAACAAATTAGTGCTGAAGATTTTTCCTAGCCTCTTGTTTTAATACTAAGTTATTTGGTACATAAAAATTGACTATGGTCCAAGTCTATCCTTATGGAGAGGAGAAAAAAATTGCTATCTAATTTGACTGTCTTTTTTATTAATACATGTCAGGGCATGTGGATCCCATGCAAGGGGAAGATCCCCTGAGGCACCTTATGAATCTATTACTTCTAGGTTTGAAGATCTCCATATAATTTTCTACTTTGTTGGGCTATGGAGGAGAAAATAACTATGAAATACCCTCTCCATGCCATCATGAATTCATAGCTAGATATTTTAGATCCCCAAGAAGAGGTGATCCATATTTGAATGGTTGTTGGGCTAAGGTCAAATACCCATAAATTTACAAGCAAGAACTCTCTCAGTTAGGGTGAGGATCATGCTTTAAATATAGTCCAAAGGAATATCCACCACTGGAGCATCATTCAAATTAGAAACAAAGGAGATTTCAAAGCTTTATTTATATCTTCTAGTTTTGATTGATTGAATGGAGAGGAGGTAGTGAGAACAAGGAAAATGATCCATGGTCAATGTTCTTGAGTATGGACACAATCATCATGATAACATCCTAAAATGAGGGTTTGGGGTGAGGAGGGGTATCCCTCACTATCATTTCCATGACATGGCTTCATAAGTGAAAAAACCCTAATTTGAGATAAAAGAGAAATCTCTCCCCAAAAATCTTAGAGATTTTATTTCTTGGCTCACTTTCCTCTTTTAAATTCATTAAAAAACCATGAAATCAAAAGCAAAAGTAGAGGAAACCAACAAAGGAATAAGCAAAATATCTTAAGATAAATAATTGTAAAATAGTCATAATACCTACCGGATCAAGGTATGCAAAGAATAATGCATTAGGTGGCATGAACCCTTGTCCAAAACCAAGTCTAATCATCAACAATAGACACAAATATCAAAATAAACATTGTTGTAGCTCTTCCCCTTCTCGGTCTATATTAGGATTCTTGCTTGAATTCAGTCTCTTCTACCCTTGGATGAGTGTTGCCATGTAATGAAAAATTAAATCTATTAATACAAATAAATCATCAATTAGGAATGCAATAGTGTGTGTGTTATCTATGAAAATATTAGAATTCACATTATTAAGATCTCTTAAGATATAAGATTTTGGATAAAATTTTGATTTAATAGAAATAACCTCTAATGCATGTAATAAAATACTTTTTTGAACTGACAATATTTATACATAGTAGAAATTATGATATATCCCACCAATGCCCTAAGACAAGCAAGTAGATATAGTGCAACTAGAGTGATAAAGCTACATGTGTAGGATCATACTCTTATGTCTATCAATAAAGTAGCCTTTATAGTGCCCTACAATATATCATAAACAAATATCCATAACTACCCATAACATTAGATATGATGGCACCCCTTAACTCAATCGAATAATGCTAAGAATTTTTGAGCTTCAATACAACTAGACCCATAGGCTAGGGATACCATTTTTTATTCCTCTAATGATAAAATGAGACACAAGAATGAAGTAGAGGCCCAAATATGGTTGAGCAATGGCATGGAGATGTTTTTCCAAGAGCACAAAACAAAGGGCTTCCACCACAACACTAAAAGATGCTAAGAGAAGAGGAAAATAAAAAAAAAATTGAACCTTCCTTGTAATAACTATAGAGATTATTATAACTTGTTCAGTTTGGTTTTTTGTATGTCCAACTTCAGAATATCAATGTAAACAAACACGTTTCAAAAAGCTAATGTAAACAGGTGCCTTAGTAATTTTTAATTTCATGTTATTCGATTGATGTATAAAAATTATAGTGATGAATATTTCATTATTGCTACGTCTACAAATATCCATCTTAAAATTTATCATTGTGTTTTGATATCTCCCTTATAATATTTTATTTCTACTCTTATCTTCGATTATCCTTGTATTAGATCAAACCCTTTTATTAAAAATAATGTTTAGCTTTTAATAATAAACACATCATCTAAATAAATATTCTTATTAGTTGAATAATATAAACAATCTTAAAAAACCTATTAAAAAACTATAATTGTAATATGAAACAACATTTTAACATGAAGATGTTCTAAAATACAAATAAACCTCATACTAATATAATGCATGTTAACATATAGTTTTAAAAAACATACTGACATAGCAACAATCATGAATCATGAGCGAGTGCAAGTCGAGAGCGAGCCCCACTAGGTAGCATGGAAGGAAAGTCATATTTGAAATCCCTGATGGGAAGTTAGGATACTCTATCTAGAAATTAGAATGTCATACCTAGAAGTATGGAGTCCCAAGTTAGAGATAAGCAAAAGAGTAAATATATGGTAAGTTTCATCTAAGTGAAGAACACAAGCTTATACTGAGAGGGGGGATGAATAGTATAAGATAAAATTTTACTTTTCTTTCCCAAATAATATTATCCAATGTTATCAACTACAATATCTTTTCATAGCAATATTAACCAATCTCAACAATAGTAGTAACAAGGCAATTTACAAATCATCACACACATGAGAGACACAAATTTAACGTGGTTCACCCAATGTGGGTTATGTCCATGGAGAAAATATTTCTTCTAAATTTTCTCAAAAAATCTCTTGGGAACCAATTCCCTATTACAATGTTTATGGACCTCTATCCAAAGGAGATCTCAATCCCCTATGCTCAATTTTGTGGATCTCTATCCATAGGATAACTCTATCCCATTTGCTCTAGTTTGCTCCAAAGCCTACTCACAACTCTGCTCAAATTTACCCCAAATATACACACTACATGCACAAATTTGTCTCAACTCTATCCCAAATCTGCACATATTACATGCATAAATCTGTCTCAACTCTACCTCAAATCTGCACACATCACATGCACAAATATATCTCAAATCTATCCTAAATTTGCACATATTACATGCACAAATCTGTCTCAACTCTACCTCAAATATGCACACATCACATGCAAAAATCTGTCTCAACTTTGTCCCAAATATGCACACATTACATGCACAAATCTATCTCAACTCTACCTCAAATTTGAACACATCACATGTACAAATTTGTCTCAACTCTATCCCAAATATGCATACATTACATCAACTCTACCTCAAATCTGCATAAATTTGTCTCAACTCTGCTTCAAATCTACACACATCACATGCATAAATTTGTATCAACTCTCTCTAAAATTTGCACAAATTACATACGCAAATCTATCTCAACTCTACCTCAAATTTGCACACATTACATGCACAAATTTGTCTCAACTTTGTCCCAAATATGCACACATTACATGCACAAATCTGTCTCAAATCTACTTCAAGTCTTCTTACAAGACTTGTTTAAATCTACCTCAAACCTGCTCCAAGTCTACACATAAGACTTGCTCAAATCTGCTCCAAGCCTACTCACAAGGCTTGCTCAAATTTGCTCATAACACATGCTCAAATATGCTTATAACACATGCTCAAATTTGCTCATAATAAATTCATTCAACAATGATGCACAAGAATGGCCAAAAATAATGCTTCACAACTCTCTTTTGGTTTCTCAAAGTAAAGCCTTTAATAATAAATCAAACCCCTCAAAATATAATGCAAGAGTACAATCAACAAATAAAACTCAATACACCTTATGACTCATTTTTTCATATGCAACAATCTCTTTTATATTTTCTTTTTCAATCATGCAACTCAAAAGTCTTTATAATATACATCCTTGTAATCAATTATTTGCACAATAAAAGACTTTATACCATACACATCCTTATATCTCCTAAATTCCAATATAAAGACTTTATATCAATTACCCTGATAACTTTTTTTCAAATACTATTCAAAACATAATAAATACCTCATACAAAAATTTGTTGACACGGATAAGAATTGACCCTTTGACCTCTAGCACCCAAACCTTGCTTGTAACCGTTCGAGCTAACCAAATGAATGGAACTTTAATCTTCTCCCATGATGTTATACTACACTTGAAATCCGGTTTCCAATGGATGAAGTACTCAACCCTACTTTCTATCCTTTCCACTTCCAATGCATGAAGACGTTAACACTTTTTTTGCTGAGATTTTTAGGTCTTCTCTAGCACATTTTCCAAAACCCTAAAACACTTCCAACATATTCCTTTATCTGAAAAAATATCTTTCAAACATCAATGAATTTCACAAGGCGTGAAAATCCTTCAATGTCTCATAAATGGCCAAATCAATTTGCAGGAGTAAACAACAATGAAAAACTTTTCGAACAAGGATGAAAGACTTCTCCAACAAGAGACAACGAACTATCTCTGAGATAATGAAACTAGAATAACAAGTGACACACACAACTCTTCCGAAATACAACATAAAACATTCACAACGCTCAACAAATAACACGTCGGGATCTTTTGAGTGGCAACAAAGGACTTACACAAAGCTCAACAGATAACACAACACACTGCACTCTTTTTCAAATGACAACCAAAGACTTTCACAAATGATAAGCCAAACACTTATGACCTGCAATGAAATGTACTTACAATAGTGAGCAATTGTGATCCACAAACTCCAACCAATACGTCCAACAATGCCAAATAGAATATCAACGAATGACGCTCAACAAATCACATTGCACTCTCTTTCCAACCATGGTGCTCAATCGAAAAGCACATTGCACTCTCTTTCCAACCATGACATTCAATCAAAAAGCACACTACACTTCAAAAGATGCTCAATTATTTTCTCAAATGGCAAATTCTCTCAACGAATGACAGATTCACTCACTTAACAAGTGTTGGACTCCTCTCAATGAATGATGACCAAAATTCCTTCAAACAACAACAAAAAAGATCTCCAAACATCAACGAATCAGTGCTTAGGAACATCAACGATCGACATAATTGATAGCTACGAAATGAGGCAATCCTGATTCGATGAGAAGCTACACTCTTATCTCCATTGTGCCAACTTTGAAACCTATGCGAATGGATTTTATTTGCGCTTCTCCACACTTAAAAAAAACTTATCTTAACGAAATATTTGCCCTTATTAATATGCAATTCGATTTGTCTTAATACATTGGCTCACGATTTTGCATTGGAGCTTTTTAAAAAATGTTGGTCGCCAAGGGTTTATAATATTTAATAAATATTATAATACTTTCTTTTGAACCTTTAGCCTTTAAACCTTTATCCCAAGTGGATTTTATTAAACCTTTGGCCCTCTTGCTTTTTGATATTAAACTTTACCTTCTAAAGCCCTCTTAAACCTTTTTTTGTCCTTCTTATAATATTTAAAATAAATATTATAATCCTTTTGGCCCTCTTGCTTTTTGATATTAAACTTTACCTTCTAAAGCCCTCTTAAACCTTTTTGTCCTTCTTATAATATTTGCCTTGCCTTGTAATAAAACTTGCTATATGTGTCTTGAATACCATGCTTTCTTTATCATCTAATAATAATTGCCTCATGTAACTTTTGACATCAATGACAACTCAACTACTCAATATTTCCAACACCAAGTAGCATATGTTACACCAAAAGTGATTACAAGGATGATATGATTGAGCATGATATAATGGTTCTTAAAAGTAGAGGGTTAATATGTAAGTTCCATGGATATTGGCCAAGGTTTTTGGAGATTCAAAATTGGATAAAGTGGAAGTGGGGATTGAATTCAAATTGCTTTGTGATTTTTCTTCCTCAAGTTTTTTCCTCATCATCTTTTCCAGTTTAAAAAATAGGTATAAAATAATGAGTGGTAGCCCATGGTTTAGGGGAAGAGATACCCTTTATTTAAGACCATGGAGTGAAAATTTTTCTGTCAATACAAAAGCTATTAAGAAGCTTCCTGTAGCACAAATATGGAGTATTCCCAGTAGGGAGGTATTTTCCAAGGTTGAGAATGATCAATATGCTAAGCCCAACTCAATTACCAAATCGTACAGTCCTAAGATCGTTTAAACTACCCTTGTATGAACTATAATCTCCTTGTACAGACATCAATTGCCTACATTGTATGATCTCAAATCGTAAAGTGCCATAGATGGTACAATATTACACTCATAAAAAATGACAGATTAAGTTTTGGATTTGTAATCTCTCAAGTCGATTCCCCAAAACTGCCAAATCGGGTAAGTTTTTCTCAATCGCCTATTTTACCAAATCTGGTAAAAGTGCTTTATACGATTTTTAAGAGTGAAGATGTATGATTTGTATGAACCAATGACATGATCATATGCTGGTTTCGATGTCCCATTGCTCCAATATCTCTCCTGGATGTTTTGTAAGGGTTTGATAGACTAATCAATACAATCTCCACAATAAGCAAAACATCCTAACAGGACTGTTGAGAGATTCCATGTGCATGAGTACGGCCAAAAATCATACAATACATTTCAATACATGTTCCTTGATATTGCCATGCTCCTAGATCATTCTCCAGGTTTCACCAGCACCAGATTCTACCACAGGGTTGCAACAATGCACAAAACTAACCTATAACATTCCATAGAAACACACACACATCAACATTCATCCATAAATCACCATCCATTGTTATCAAAATCATACACAATCATCCAAAACCGTCATTATGATCATTGATGTATATGGATTCGATTACAGTATAGACAATCTATCAATATAATTGCAATAACTCAAAGAATAACAACTAACAAGTACTAGCTATTCACTCTAGCAACCAGACCTACAAATTTGAAAATGAGGCCTTATATAACGTTGCCCAAGCCATTACAAAGTGGTTCCTAAGGTAATTTGTTATTTACAACTGCCAATATACAACTGCATACATTAATTTGGCTTTTTACTAAGTTTAACACCTTAGTTAGTAAATCTATGTGCCAGTTCACTCTGAAATTATATTTCCCTTACATTTAGGTGAATTTCGATGCATCCTGTATGATTTGCCACTGCCTTGTATGATTTTCCATTCCAGTTGTACGATTTTACCCCTTACTGTACGATTTACAAAACTTGGGCAAACTGTCACTTGTGTCAAAACTGTCAAAATTGAGCAAATCCCTTGATCACTTCTTCTTCTTCTGGGAGGTGGATTTGCTGCCTACACTTCCAATGTGGGTTAGGATTTTTGGACTTCCATATCAACTTATCAATAAGGATGTTTTGAAGAATATTGGAAATACCCTAGGGGAATTCATCAACGAGGGTCTAACTTTTATATACTCGAATATGTGTTGCTATGAATATTTAAAACCTTTTCCATCATCCACTAAGATTAAAAGTGAATCAAGAGAATAAGATCAATAGGTGTATTATGAAGATATTGTATTTTGATGTCAAAATTATTATGAGATTGGACATATGGCAAGAGATTGCAAAGTGAAAACTATGAGAAAAGAGAAAAAAAAAAATTGGTTATGAGATAAACTTCAAAATGATGCAAAGAAATCATATTGTTATAGAAGTTGAATTAGATCAAGGATTTCCATTCCACAAGAAGAGATAAATAAATCCTATCTACAATGTCATATGTCAAAGGCCACCATAGCTCACTTGGATAAATTGTTAAAAGAAATAAAGGATATAAGGGATGAGAAAGTACAATGTGCATGTTGAAATTCAATTTTAGAAGGAATTAAAGGCACAAAGAAATATGTGAAGAAAAATTCTAAAATAAAGATAATAGAAGAGGTCAAGTTTATTCTAGGTAAATCATCTTCATTTTTCTCAAGTAACACAAAATCCTCTCTTGATGAATAAAAATTAATGTGGTGTAAAGGTTATCCCTTGCACTTTAGGGTTTTAAGAGTAGCATAATAAAGAAATAAGAATGGAGGAAATCCATAGTAATTTAGGGTTTTTAGGGTAGCATAAGAAGGTAATTGCTATAGAAGAGTGTCCTTGCACTTTAGGGTTTCTAGGGCAACATAAAGAAAAATATGCTTATGACGTAATTCCTTGCAATTCAGACCCTTTAGAGCAAGATAAACCTATAGATGATAAGTCTTACTATGTAAGTGTTAGTGGGAAAAAAAAAAAACAAGAAGACCCAAGAAGCAAAAACAAAGAGAAAAAGAAACTTGGATATCAATATGGGAAAATATAAAGACAAATATCACAAGTGTTAACAAGAAGTGGGGCTAAACCCACAAATAAAAATAAAAAGTGATGATGAAAATGATATCTTAGAATATTGAGGGTATGTAAGACCTCTAAAAAGTGTATTAAGAAATTGTCAAGTTGTTATAAATAATATATTAATAGATATGGAAACTGGGTAGCAAATATTATAGTCATTCTCAGTGTTGAATTTCATTTTGAAAAAAATTAAATTTTAGAAGACAAATGTATGAGTGAGATTTTATCTATTAATAAAAATGATATCAAGGAGTTGATTGCAAAAACTTAGTAGTTCGATGACACACATCTTTGATGGAAAGACGAATAAAGAAAACCTTTGATAAAAAGGTAAGTAGAATATGATTTAATTAACTTGATAGCAATAATAAAGACAATGTAGTACTTGAACAACAAACCTCACAACAAAATGGAAGGGACTCTTATGCATTAGGGTTTTTATGGTGGTCAAAACAACCTTTCGCAGTATGTGATATGAAGACAACCAAAAAATGGTCATCTCTTGGAATGAAAGGGGATTAAGTACCCTAAAGAAAAACTACCTAATATCTTTAATAGACCAACAAAAATCATATGTAGTTTACATACAAGAGACAAAATTGTCAGTGCATATAGTCAAAATTGAATGGTACAAAATTTAGGAAAACTTTATTTTTTTACAGAGCATCAAGAACCTGACTGATAAAGACACAAAATTATTGAAAATATGGATCTCCAAGATCTCTTAGAAACCAATGGCATCATAATCAAAGTCAGCCCATCCAACATAATGTATCTTGCTCTCTTTTTTGATGGAGCCTCCAAAGTTCAAGTATATTAAGTTGATGAGACATTATATTTAATCTCTATCCAAGTTTATTAAGAATTTAGATTAGTATAACAATTATAGTCGATCAAGAGTTATATCAATTTATTTATTATAAGTTCTTAAAATATCAACTCTAACTAAAACACATATACTAGATAAAACATAACAACAAAACATATAACTTTGTTTTTAAAATTTAATATAAATCTATTCCAACACAACACAACACCAACAACACCAACACAATTTTATTTTGCTTGATAGGAGAGTTGGTTACAACCACACTATTTTTAGTAGTTGCCAAGGACAAGGTTCAATTTATAGGGGTTGTATCCACCAAACCTATTCCACCTCGTTGTTTTATAGCCCAATGTGAAATGGACCATTAGATGCTCGATATTTGTCCCGTCTTCATCAATCTAACACACACTCAAAGAATTCTGATTAGACTACTATCTTTGCAATAGACTTCCCCTAAAGTTTAAACCTAGATGTCTTTTTGGTAAGTGCTCAGTCAAATTAACACTTACCAATCCACCGAACCCTTGAGAGTTACAACACCAACAAAATTACATTCGTCTAAATACTTGCAAACTTTAATTTTAAAACCTTTAATTAATTTAAGATGGCAGGACTTAAAAAAGGATTCACCCTCATGGTCTCCTCTCGAAAAGATACGATAAAAACAATATTATACATAAAAATGTAGGACATATGACGACAATACAAAAAAAATGAAGGGAAGGAGATAGTTAAAGATATTGAAAGGCCGTGCAATTGCCTTGATGTGTTTTTCATATGTTCTAATCCCTCGTAAATGAATTATTTTATTATTCTAAACAAACGAAATAGGTTAATTAGTAGTTAGAAATGATCAAATATTTTGTAGGTCGTTTGTTTTAATTTTATTTTAATTGAGACTAAACAAGTTTTCTAAACAAAATATATATTATTTTTTTATATGCATGATTATTTGTTTTTAAAATTAAGGTTTTTTATTTTAAAAAACTCCGAATTGACAAATACATACCAAACCTTGAAAACAAACCTTTCAAATGAAAAAAATCAGACATAAAAAAATAGTAATCCAAATATGTCTTGTAAAGTAGCAAGCATTATAATTGATATAGATTCTCTTTGACCTCTTGGGCTTTTCTATTCCTTTTTATGAAAAGACAAGACCTTTAAGAAATGCAAATGCGATGCTTCATATATCTTTTATATATATAAAAAGAATTGTAAGTTCCATCAATTTTATTTAAGTGGGCATGATTTAAATAGTAAAGTTATTATAATAATTATTTATTTAATTTATTTGGTAAATATTTATTTTAATAAGAAGAACAAAAAAAATTTGGAGATTTGAGATTGAAATTGTTAACTTCAAATTAACAAACACTCAACAAAAACACTTACATCTACTACCTCTATTTTTTTCGAATATCAAAATATATGAATTATAAATTACATATATTTTAAAATTCATCCAGCACATAAGATGTACTTTTCTTTGGATTCCTTTGAAATTTGAAAAAGTTGCAATTAAATGCGAAAAAGCTTAGAACACATACAAAATGACCATAAGTTTCCGCCAGCTATCCATAGCAAATGCTTGGACTAACCTTTGAAGACGATAAATATTTTGCAACAAATTAAAAGTAAGTAGGTTTGAAAAAAAACAAAAAATAGTAGGTTTGACCCTTAGGATCTGTTTTTACTAACCTGTAAGTCAAACTTTTAAAGGCCACTCACGTTCGGCCTGGATTTTATAAAAGATTTGGTATATTAGATGGGAAGTTTAAGATTTGAATTTGAAGTATTTAAGAAGGTAAAGGATAGAGTAAATTTTAATGTTTCATAGATCATAAGTATTTATGACAAATTTATGTCCTTGAGATAAATAGGCAGGTAAATATTTATTTTATTTGTGGACTTAATTTAAATATTTAAGAAAGAAATTTGGTCAACATCTTGTTTGTGCATAATATTCTTTTATTATTTTATGGAGTGTGTTTCTTTGTTGTTGATTTCAACAAGAAGTTTCTTTGCTTTTTCTGTTTTCAAATTTTCAAAAAGTTTCATTATTGACTTTACTTTTATAGTGTCCTCATATGCAAGTCTCATGTTCTTGTCAGCTTCACATTCCATGATAAAAATGTTTTTGAATATCTTTTACTTTTGTGTATAAGATTTATTTATTTTGACCATGTTTGTTGAGGAATTCTCCATCTTCTAATTTTGTATTTGAGATGGTGTGAACTGGATCTTAGTTAGGCTATAAGTATTTTTCCTTCCAGTTGATCTTTGCATCTATGTACTTTTTTTGGTTGTGTTTATGGTTTGTGTTGAACTCCTTGATGTATAACTGTTTTTTCCTTCCTAAATTTTCAATCCACATAACAAGTCTGAATTTTTTTACATACTGTTTAATTTTTTTGTTGGAGTTTGTGACCTCACAAAATTTAATGCTCCATTTATCCATCTATTTGTTGTTTTGTTTCATCCATGTGTCTGTTCTTCTACTCAATGTTTCTTTAATTACCTGTTTTGGCAACTTGTCTTCCCTTCTTTGGGTTTTCTTTAAGTACCCCAATAACCTTTATCATAGCTCATTGTCTTAGTAAGTAAAATCTCATATGGGACTAATGCTTTAATTTTGAAATTATTTTTAATTAGTTGCTTTTGAATTCTTTTTATATGTCTCCACTAAAAACTTGATGTATAACTAGTCCACATCGATATTGTTACATTAGAATAACTAATAACCCAAAAAAAGACCCTAATGATTTTCGAACCCCACAACTATGTTTTTATGCTCCTATTTAGCAATGAGTAGAGTGCCCTCCATCCAACTTGTATTTGTTTCATTCTATATATTTACCAATTGAGTTTGCTTTGAAAATCTAACGCAAGGTATTGTATTTTGTTATTACCTCTAAATGATTTCCTTCAAATAAAATGTATGGTTATTTTTGCTCTCTTCAAGTAGAGAAGACCATAATTTTAGTTTTGCTAGTGTTTACCTATGTCCCAACTTCTTTACAAAAATGCTCTAAAGCTTTTAAATGTTCTTTTAAACTTTCAAGTGTCTTGCCAAGCAAGATTAGGTCATCAACATAAAAAAATTCACTACATAATTAGCTTACTGTATTCCCTTTGCTCTCATCCTTTCTACTCATTCCTCCAATTTGTCAATGTAAAGGCCAAATAAAGTAGGTGATAATGGACAATGCTATTTCACCTTGATGTCACGCCCAAAACACTCTAA
Source organism: Wollemia nobilis (assembly GCA_028583015.1). Taxonomy (NCBI): domain Eukaryota; kingdom Viridiplantae; phylum Streptophyta; class Pinopsida; order Araucariales; family Araucariaceae; genus Wollemia; species Wollemia nobilis. The sequence continues at coordinate 16,304,995 of JAQPPZ010016723.1, forward strand.
TAGTCCTTTTGGAGTTCTAATTTTTGCTACCACTTGCTCATAAAGTCAACATATAATTGCTTTATAGTTGGTTGGTATGCAAATTTCTTCTATTCTTTTCTATAATTTATCTATAGGTACCATGTCAAAAGCATTTTTAAAGTCCACTAGACAACAATAAACTTCTCATTTTTCATTCCATATCCTCTCTATTAGGTGCCTTAAAGTAATGTAGTGATCTATTTATTGAGTAGTTTGGTCTAAACCTTACTTTCTTTATTGCACAGTTTCCTTGATTTTCTACCAATTGACTAATTTTGCTTTCTAATATGTTATCAAATAATTTTGCAAATAGACGATAAATCATAATGATGTGGTTATTTGAAGGGTTGTTGGTGCCTCCGTTTTTATGCAATGGTATGACTAGTTTGGTTTTCCATTCAAGTGGAAAGCCTCCTTTAATGATGCGATTAAAAATATTTTGAATATGTGGTGCTAAGAAGTCAACCCGACACTTAAGATGTTCAACTTGCAAACCATGAATATCCTAATTTTTACCTATTGCTATTTTCTTAAAGCTCCCCTTCACATAATTAAGAGAAAAAAGTTCTTTAATTGTGATAATTATAGGAAGGGTATTTTTTCTTAGTTTCTTTCATGTAATTACTTAGCATACTACAACTTTCAATCGTTTGTGATATTATTTTTTGTGTCTCTTTCTTTGTTGTAACTATTTTCAAAATTGTCTTGAGCTATATTTTATAAGATATATTAACTTTTTTTTTAATATTTGGACGGTGTGATAAACCCCACCGATGCATAGGATTGAGCAATCCCCTTCCAACCATGACTTTTCGTAAGACCAAGAGCTATGCTTATCAATAGAGGATTAACACACAACTACACACCATGTATATCCTAAGTTTTACCTATTGCTATTTTCTTAATGCTCCCCTTCACATCTTTAAGAGAAAAAAGTTCCTTAATTGTGAGAATTATAGGAAGGGCATTTTTTCTTAGTTTCTCTCATATAATTACTTAGCATACTACAACTATTGATCGTTTGTAATATTATTTTTTGTGTCTCTTTATTTGTTGTAACTATTTTCAAAATTCTTGAGCTATGCTTTGTAAGATATATTAACTTTTTTTTTTTAATATTTGGGGGGCGGTGTGATAAACCCCACCGATACATAGGACTGAGCAATCCCATCCCAACTATGACTTCTCGTAAGACCAAGAGCTATGCTTATCAAGAGGATTAACACACAACTACACACCATGTATATCCTAAGTTTTACCTATTGTTATTTTTTTAATGCTCCCCTTCACATCTTCAAGAAAAAACTTCCTTAATTGTGATAATTATAGGAGGGATATTTTTTCTTAGTTTCTCTCATATAATTACTTAGCATACTACAACTATTGATATGTGATATTATTTTTTGTGTTTCTTTCTTTGTTATAATTATTTTCAAAATTGTCTTGAGCTATGCTTTGTAAGATATATTAATTTTTTTTAATATTCGAACGTTGTGATAAACCCCATCGATGCATAGGGCTGAACAATCCCCTCCCAACCATGACTTCTTGTAAGGCCAAAAGCTATGCTTATCAATAGGGGATTAACACACAACTACACACCATGGTTTGAACCTTGACCTCTTGAAGAAGAATCAAACCTTAGACCGTTTCCTACTAATATATAAACTATAAACTCTTTTTACCTTGCTCTTATATATTATTATTATTATGATTTTTATTATTATTGAGTAAATACTTCTTATACATATACATATACATATCTATCTACCGTGGGAATTGAACCCGGGTCACATGAGCGATAATACAAGTGACGTTCTTGGGTCACATGAGCGATAATACAAGTGACGTCCTTGCCCGTAAACCACATCACATATATTATTATTTTTGATTTTATAAAATAAAATTTATTTTATTGATTTAAATATAAAGTTTATTTATGAAACTAATACTTTGGCTTATAACGAGTAATTTCTTTCTCCTTATTTGCTCAAAAGGTGAAAATATTAAAAAAATGTAACATGCAAAGTAGTTCACATGGTCAAAAATATTAAAAAGGTCCAAAATAGTTCCTTATATATGTTTTAGTTAAAAAAAAGTAAAAAGTAAAATAGTTCTATAAATATACAAGTTATTAGTCATATGAGACAACTCTTGTTTTAATGAGACAATTTCTTATTTTACACAATACATATTATCTAAAGAGATTTCAATTACTAAAACATGATGTACAACCATATCCAACCATTATTTATTTACCAAAACATGCTGTGCAAACCTGCGCAATAAAACCTTATCCAACCATACTCTATTTACAACCCTATCTAGCAAAACCCTATCCAACCATACTTTAATTATCAAAACATAATGTACAACCCTTTAATTATCAAAATTTGATGTACAACCCTACTTAATAACATTAAAACTTTAAACCTTTATTTAATTCCAAAATTTCACCATTAAAATAAAACTATTTTTTAAAAATTATTTTAAAAAATATATATAAAATAAAATTCATTTGTCTATACACAAACTCGATCACTCTAATTCTATTGGCACTTCATCTCACCGGTTTAAAAGATGCAATTTATTTATATATTTATTTATTTTTGATGAATATATACTTATTCTCACACACTCATTCAGGCGACAGTTTGAACCTTGAATTTTCGAAAAAACCAAAACCCAACAATTACGCTGTCCCTTTAAAACTTTATTTTTTATTTTTTAAAATTTAAATGACGAAATCAAAAGATGCAATAGGTAAACTCCACTCATTACGCTACATTTTCCATGTTCCCTTTCATCATCCTCTCCTAACTTTACCCAGGAGAGTTGCAACATAATTCTCTGCTACGAAATTTCGTTCCACTCTATAAGTTTTTTCCATTTCCATTTGAAATTTCGTTCCATTCAACACTAGTAATATTTTATCTCAATTACTTTAGGGTGAAGCAAGCTCCTCCTCCTGTTGTTATGTCTCCTGTAGCGCCTGGACTGTATCAACCGTTCAACCGTTGTAAGGCGATGAATAAGAAGAAGATAAACTAGAAACCTCTCGTGGGCCCCAGATGAGCGCACAAAATACACGGCAAGTACCTATCGAAGCCTACGTGTCGTCAAGAGGGCAGGTAAGCGCAGCATTGAACAATGATACCCTCCGCCCGGCAGTGGCCGGCCAGAGACTGACAACCCCTGCATCCTCTGGCCGGAAGCCTGCCTTTCATCTTTATATTCGCCTCTCGTGACACCAATTAATTTTAACGGAAAACGGTATTCCGGCAGCCCAGGATTCGGTCACTTGGTAGCCACGGATTCGGCAACTCGAGAGTCCCTAAGCCTGGGCCCCAGGGGTGGGCCCGACAAGGCGCCGTCATGAAGGGCTAGAATATGTATATCTGGCGAGGTTAGCTTTTCTGAGAAAAAGAGTGGGTGACGCTTGGCAATAGTCGTATGAGCGTGACCGTTTGAGGGTTTAAGTCTGGTCTTAGCTCTCTCTACCTAATGCTAACGTGAAACAGCCCAAGGCAGGCCCGGTCGGTCATTGGGTTCGAGAGTGCGAGGTAAAAAAAAAAGATTCGGCAGTGAGCTTGGAAATGTGTGCAGGTAAGATGAATTGATAATAAAGAATAATAGAATACGTAAAAATCCGAGGTGTATCGGCTAGGTGTGAGCGTTGTTCTTGGAAGAAACAATGGGCCGATGAAAAGGATTAATTTTTGTTTTTTTTAAAAGGAGGCGGTCTGTACGCATTGTCCCTCATTCATATTCATATTCATATTCGGTGGGTCGTTGGAGAAAAGGAGAGTCCTTCTGCTGTTGAACACCAGAGAGAGCACGACAGAGGAGAGCGTGAATACCAGAGAGAGCGTGACAGAGGAGGGGAAGAGGAAGGGGAGAGTGCTAGTGTTATTATGAAGAATCTGTATGGAAAGGGGAAGGTGAAGGTGCAGGTGGTGCAGGTTCACCCATCGTCCTGTAGGGATGCGTATTCGGTGCTTAGGATGCTGCCGATGGCTATAGCGACTCTGAGCGCGGCGCTTCCACCGGAGGACCAGGAGGTGCTGGCCTATCTCATCGCCCGCGCCCCGGACGGCCTCCCGCTGGAGGACGAGACCAAGAAGAACAAGCGGGCTCCGCCCGGGCGGAAGAGCAACGGCAACGGCAACGAAGGAACTCCACCGTGGGGCGGCGGAGGAGGGAGAGGAGCGACGGCTTCGTCGTCTTCATCGTCGTCTCCCTTCGCGCGGTTTGCGGAAGCCGACGCGCTGCTGCGGCGCTCGCCGTCTAACGGGAGGGCTGGGGCGGCGACGCCGCCCAACAAAGACGTGAAGAGCAAACGGAAGTCGGCGGCGGCGGCGGCGCAGCAGCAGCAACAGGTTCTGAGGAGCCACGGGCCGTCGTTCGAGTGCAGCTGTTTTCAGTGCTACACGAGCTACTGGAGCCGCTGGGACGCGTCTCCCAGCCGGGAGATTATACACCAGGCTATCGATTTGTTTGAAGAGCACATGGCTGCCGTTGCCGCAGAGGCGGAGGCGGAGGCCTCCGCCAAGGCGAACTCCAAAGGAAAGAACCGCAAGGGTTCCAAGGAGGGGAAAAATGGCCATAACAAACAGAGGGCGGAGGAGAATAATAATCTGAAGCCGCAGGAGGTCAAAGAGAACGGCAGGGTTGCGGTTCCGGATGAGATGGAAGGGAAAATCGAGGGTAATGTCGTAGTCCGGAGCGAGCGCGAGGAGGATTCGAAGCTGGCTCCCAAGTCTAAGAAGATTGTTCCCTTTGATTTCGGCGAAGATGAGGACGTGGAGCGAGGGGCGAAGAAGGCGTCTGAACATGAACAGCAACAGCAGGAGGCGAGAGCCGGCGCCTGTCCCCTCGGAAGCCGAAGCTTAATGCGCCGGATGTTTCCCGACATGATGAGCTTTGTCGCCGATCATCTCTGGACGGCCTGGAGTTCCCCTGCCCGGGCGACTAATACTTGAAAAGGAGCGTAATCTTTGCTCTCGGATGCTGCCGATATATATATATATATATAGGTTTTAAGACCGATTATCTTCATCGGCCTACTGTAATTCGTTTGTTGCAGGAGGTGATTCTGTGTTCCTCTTTCGTCCGTCAAAGTAGTATCCCCGCGGCTTTCTTTACTGCCGGCTGCGGATAAGTACATTAAATTACCCGAATATCATAAGCGCTATACTGTAATTAGTTTTTTTTATAGCAGCTGTGTAACGCTTTTTCTTCTTCTGCTGGATTTACTCTGTTAAATATGCTCCAGACTGAATGCATTCCATTGCAGGAAGAAAAAGGTTGCCGATTTTGATGCTTATTTAAACGCATACAGTTCAAGTTAAGACTATTTATTCAATACTAGTGTAAACTTTTCTTTTCCCTATCTAGAGGTGAATTACTAGCTCTCAATTTTTGTTTGTTTCGTTTCTCTGCCTACTACTCTTTGTAAATTATATTGAAATTGCCCCAAATGCTAGGGGCAGCACTCGTATTTTGAAGCCCTAAGATGAAAGGTTTATTCAAGAGTCTCCGATTCCCATATGCAAGTTATTGTCGATAGAGTCTTAGAATGGTGAAGACAACAATGTAATGTTGCACTGCGATGCCATCGCACTAAAGACTAGGACGGCTGTCTTATCATCCTGCGAGAGGGAATTCGAACTAAGGTCCAGTCCCTTCAGCCGGTGTTAGTGAATGCGCTCTTGGCTACCGTATAAACCAGACAATTTGTTCTAGAAAATAGGAAGATTCTTACAAAACTTTATTCCCATGGACCCATATTCATCGAAATGGGCCCCTATTCATCGAAATAATTGTAGCTGACCTCTCGAGTTCTTGACTCCTACTGTACTGCACATCGAAATAATTGTAGCTGACCTCTCGAGTTCTTCGACTCCTACTGTACTGCACTTTTGGCTGTAGCAAGCGGATAGGCAAAGGGATAGGCTAGGTCTGTAATCAGCCAAGTTCTTTGTCAGTGGGCTCTACTGTTTTGATTTTTGATTTGTGGGCTGTTCTGTTTTGATTTTTCCCTAACCAACAGAGTTCTTGTAGGTGGGTTGTCCTGTTTCTATTTCTGGATGTTTGAGGTGCAGGTAGGTTGTCCTGTTATTTTGAGGTGCTGTTAACTTCCTGTTATTTTGAGGTGCTGTTAACTCCATCTTTACCTTGAGCTGCTTTTAACTCCATCTTTACCTTGAGGTGCAGGTGGGTTGTCCTGTTATTCTGAGGTGATGTTAACCTCATCATCTTTACCTTGGTTTTTAGCTTCTTCTTTACCTCGTTACAGAAGTTATGAAAAAAACTGGGAGTCGCTGGGACATTAGCTCCATGGCTTTTATTGTCTCACTGTTTTATGCCATGTATCGTCCTTGTCAAACTGGGACTCGGTGTTTTGTCTATTTAGTATTTTATTGCGATTGTCTGCTTTGAAAATATTTAAGCATCGCATTTTTGTGGGCCTCAAAGTCCTGCAACGGAAATAATGTTGGGGCCGGCGGTGTCATCAAATGCATTCATAGCACTCCCTGACATCGGTAGGAGCAATTAGGAATGATTGTCGTGCGGTTGTGGGTAAAACTTGTGGCATATCCACCAGAATCATTACTAACAATGTTCGAATGGATTTTGTCTGGGCAGCATCCCCTTTTGGAGACGATCAGTACTAAGACCTTTTTCTGACCTGGTTTATATGTGTGAGAGATGTGGGATGGGTTACATGGGTGGTTGCATTGTCTAAGATAGTGCTCCTCTCGCCTAACCATCGTGGATCCTCTCTTAACGAGTAGTCTTTCCTCTCAGGAGACACGTTTATCTCCATTTATATGCATTTGCTATTCTTCTGACTATTGTCCTGTTTTTATTTTCTAATTAAATGACCATTTCTCAAGGTTGGTTCGCACTGTGCCAAGTCCAGGACTTGTACTACCAATATTGAATTGTTCGCTGCATTATTCCGTGAATATGTGTAGTGAAGTTATTTGTAAATGGAATTTTTTGTACTGCCTGAAAGGGGTTTGTAATAAAATGATCCAAGGCGCCTCTTTCGTTAGTTACTAATTAAATTAAGCTTTGTAATGCTGAATTTAGTAGGGCTCAAGGGACTCAAGTCCCCTCCCTCTTTATGTACATGGATGCAAAGGTCCATTATGTGAAGAATTTTTTTCCCTAATGCAATATCACCTATCAAACGTAAGAGGTGATCGTAATCAACCTCTTTTCAACAAGAGGATGCATCACCAACCTCTTTTCAACGAGACGATGTATCACCGTCTGTTGGTAGGAGTCAGTGAGATATGCAGGTCTGTCTATGCTGTAAACTAGTCGAGTTTTTGCTGGTGGAGTATTGATGCCGGCCAGAACAACCTCCAGACCATTTGGATGTTATAGGAAACTGTCAAAGATCATAATACTGTGATAATGAAATTCTTTTTAGGATCTTATACTGTGATAATGAAATTCTTTTTATATGAAATGATGAAGAAGCATATCAATTATCTCATAATCGGTGAAACATATAAATTTGTTGGCATACACAGATATTTCATAATACAATTCATATGTTTTATTTGGGTGTAATTCATAATACAATTCATATGTTTAATTTGGGTGTAATTTGGGTGTAACAACCATTTCATGGGATTAATAATCATTGCCACAGATTTGATGTAACTATTCCATTCCATGGGATTAATAATCATTGTCACAGATTTGATGTAATTTGATGTAACTATTCGATTTGATGTAACTATTCCATTAATTCTTTAATTTGGGTGTAACAACTATTCCATGGGATTAATAATCATTGTCACAGATTTTGATATAACTATTCCATTGAATTAATAAATAATCATTATTGTGACCGATTTGATGCTATTTTTACATACTAGTTTACAATAGTACTATAGTTTTCAGGCTTGGTAAAATCTTGTTCTATTCTATAAATCTAATCTATCTAATCTAACTTTGGACAATGCATAATCTAATCTAACTTTGGACAATCCGGCATAGGCTGGATGATCCATTAAGTATCTAATCCAACTATGGACAATGTAAAGGTTGGGTGATTCAGTGATTCACTTAAGTGAGAAAGGAAGGATGAATGATTCAGTTAGTGTAACTATTCCATTGAATTAATAATCATTGTGATAGATTTGATATCATTTCTATACAATAGTCTTTAATACATCACTCAGACTTTGTGACCATCTTGTTCCATTTTAAACAATTTAATCTAACTATGGACAATGCATAGGACATATTTGATGTCATTTATAAACAATAGTCTTCAATAAATCACTCAGGCTTTATGACCATCTTGTTCTATTCTATACAATCTAATCTAATCCAACTATGACAATACAATGCATCGGTTGGATGATCCACCTAAGTGAGAAAGAATGAATGATTTAACTAGTGATCATCTTGTTCCATTCTATACAATTTAATCCAAAATGGACAATGCATAGGATGGATTTGATGCCATTTTTATACAATAGTCTTCAATACATCACTCAGGCTTTATGACCATCTCGTTCCATCTTGTACAATCTAATCCAACTATGGACAATGCATAGGTTGGATGATCCACCTAAGTGAGAAAGGATGAATGATTCAACTAGTGGGATACACTAATATCTATGATCATTACAATGATTTTTTTAAACTAATAATTTTTTTTTTTATCTTTAGATTTGACTTTTTATCTTTACATTCATCTTTTTTATTATAACACGTGTCTTTCTATATTACAATTGCTTTTCAACTTATTTTCTTTTTCACGTGTTTTTTCACATTAAGCATTATTTTTTTCAACATGAGCAACTCAGCAACTCCATGAGTATGCAAGGCAACTAACTTCAACACCAGTTTTGACTTCAGTGTTGGTTCTAAGCTTACTAGTTTCTAGCTTCAAAACCATCATCAATATTATTGTATCATTGAATTTTCAACCTCTTTTTTCAACTTTGGTTTTGGCACATTATTCAACACTCCCCTTAAGTCACATTGCTAGTGCTTTGGGGTCTTCAACTTTTGCTTTGATCATTGACTCTTAACTTTTAACTTTAACAAATTTTTAGCATCAATCTTACACTAGTTCTAGTACCAATTGTGAGGATAAAAAAACTTTGATAATAAAATTCCTCTTAGATATATGTTAGGATCAAATACTTATACTTTGTTATAAAACGTCTTATATTATATGCTACCAAATACATTCAAATTCTTTGTTAACAAAAATTGTCTTATAACATACGGACAGATACATATTATCTATTTGTAGAAGCATGTAAATTTGTTCATACACAAGATATTCCACTATGCAATTTATATGCTCAATTTGAATCTAACTTTGGAAGCAATAACATACACATTACCTGAAAGATACAAATTATCTATCTGTGGAAGCATGTAAATTTGTTTATACACAAGATATTCCACAATGCAATTTATAGGCTCAATTTGAATCTAACTTTGGAACCATGTAAATTTGTTAATGTGGCCATGTACAAATAATATTTCACAATATAATTCATACACTCAATTTGGATGCAATTAATATTTCACAATACAATTCATATGCTTTATTTGGGTGCAATTGCATCAGTCAATTATTTCATTAAATTAATAACCATTGTGGCAGATTTGTTGCTATACATTGTTCTTTAATACATCACTTAATCTTTGTGGCTATCTCATTCCACTCCATACAATCTATAACCCATTTATGGATGATGCCTAGGTTGATGATCCACCCAGGTGAGGATAGATGGATGATTCAATTAGTGGGGGATATACCAATATATAGACTACTCCATAAAATCTAATCCAACTATGGACGATGCATGGGTTGGGTGATCCACCTATGTAAGGATGGATGGATGATTCAACTAGTGGTGGATACACAAATATATAGAATCATTATAATGGATTTTATTAACTAACGAAATCATGTTTTTTTATCTTTAATCCATATTTTTATCTTTGCACTCACCTTTTCTATTTTGTCATTTGAATTTCTGTATCACAATTGCTTTTCTATATTTTCAACTTATTTTCTTCTTTAAGAAAACACTTTCTTATACTTTTTAACACGTTACTTTTTCTAACATTCTCCTTTAATTTCCCTTTATTGTTTAATGTTTCAATCTTCACTTTCTTGAACAATACTCCATCGCTAATTAGTGTATATACGCTTTCAATGTTACTCATACAGGTTCGCATATATTTAAACTTCAACTGCTATCATTTCTTTTTTCTTCAACATGGGTGTCATCCCATGACTCCACCATTATTTAAACTTCCAACTGCTATCATTCCTTTTTTCTTCAACATGGGTATCATCCTATGACTCAACCATAAATGTTCTTATGGTAATCTTCTCATCCTAAGGGATTGCACGGATAACCATTGTTGTATCACTAAAGTATAGTAAAGTAAAACACTGTTTACAAGGTTCACTTTGTTGTTTCTCTTGTCACTCTTCCTTTTTTCTCTTTTGAGGAGGTTCACTCTATTGTTTCTCTTTCCACTATTCTTTTTTCTTTTGGAATCTGTTGTTTCTTTTTCCACTCTTCCTTTTTCTTTTGAAAAGGTTTACTAAGTTGTTTCTCTTGTCACTCTTCCTCTTCTTTTTAAATATTCTTGTTACATCAATATTTATCAATTTTATTAAATATAAATCAGCTAAAACTGAAATCTAAACTATCTATGCACTAAAATTACTCTACAAATCAAATATAAAAGTCCTATTCATTGCTTAACTTACAACATAGATCTTAGAAGCTTGAATAAAAGCTCTATGGAGCAGGCGTTCATTAGTCAATTAATAGTACATACGGTTATAAGCCACCGAGTTTGACAATGCACCAGCTTATCAATTTCTTTCTGAAAACATGGGGGCGAAGGAAGCAACTTAAGCGTTGTGAGAAAAATCTAACAATCATAAGAGAAATGGATAATGTATTATCTCAATGTTTTTTGAATTGTCTGTGAAGTTGAAATTGTTTGACATGGAGGCATTTCCTTCGATATCACAACAAAATCTCATAATTGGAGTGTTACTGTGAACCAAACTACATTATCATGAATTGATATTATACTTTTATATATTATATTTATTCAAATAAGGTGCATTTGATGGGATGGGTTCAGCAAAACCGATGCACCCTGGGACCAGCAAAATTTAGGCAACTCTGAAGTGAATACACTGATATTATATTATTATATATTATAATTATTCAAATAAGATACATTTGATGGGATGGGGTCATCAAAACCTATGCACCTTTGGGACCAACAAAAATTAGGCAACTCTAAAAAAAATTAGGCAATTCTCAAGTGAATACACTAACTTTATTAAAAGAAAGATGATAGTTTGGACTATATACAAAAATTAATTAATTATTTAAAATTAAAAGGAATTTTATTTAAATTATATTATAATTTTTTTTAAAGTGAAAAATCGTTTGCGGAGGTTGTTTTAGTGTGGGGATTGCTTTAGTTTAAGAAACCACGATCAGGGAGTTCTACACTCTCAAAGTCATTCCAGAGTTGCGCTGTCTAGCCCCACCGACATTATAATTAGCTTTTGGGTACCCAATTAACCTAGAACCTTTCTTAAAAATTGCCCTTTCTTCTTCTACTCACCAAAAACACTTAAATATTTAAATTATATTATAATTATATAATAATATTAAAAGAATTATGAAGGATAGAAATGTTTGCATTCAAAGAGGCATCATCATCCACCCCCAACATATTTAAATCTTTGCATCCATGTAACCTTGGATAATACTTTTCAATTTATGTGTAAAGCTTTAGTTTTTTATGGAATGAAATTCAGAAGTTGTTCACTGGCCTCTTATATCATTGGTCAAAGCTAACATTTTCTGTAATACAAACTTTAGTTTATTTGAGTTTATTGTTTTATTTGTTAAAGTACTGGTGACGAAAGGCCCTTTGTTATGACATGAAGTACCCTCGGCAAGAGTTTTGTTGGATGGCACTTTGAAATACTTTATTAAATTTAATTATACACGTACAACGCCGGTGCTTCTTTAGATATATAAAATAATTTGAGTGGTTGAAAGGTAAAGATTTTAAAACTTGAAAGAGAGGTTCAAAGAGTACCGTTATATACGAAAGAATATGGGTGTATATTATAATTTAATAATTAAAACGGATAAAATTATAATCATATATTAAAAAAATAATATTTTTAAATTTTTATAATAATAAATAAATATATTTATATTCATTTTTATGTATATTATAATATTTAAAAAATTATAATATAATTATTATAATTAAAAACAAAAGCTGGACATTCGTGGCGGCTACTGATTCACCATGTTAAAATAAATAAATAAATAAAAAACAAAAATCTAGTTATTAAAAAAAAAAAATTAAAAACAAAAATCTAGTTATTTTTGTTGGGTTAGGTTTGAAGTTTATTGTAAAAGTTATTGTGGTTGTGAATTGGTAGATTCAACATAAAGGTACATTCATCATAACTAATATTTTGTTCAATTTCTTTTATAGTATATTCTCAATGTGTTTCACCTGAGTATTTAAGTTTAAATTTCAAAATTATTATTTTTAAGAGGTATTAATGTGGAATAAAATGGTAAATTCAAAATAAATAGTACATGATCCAGGTGTTGTAGGTGAGTTGGAGAGGAGAGGGCAATCCTCCAAGGGAGTCCTAGGTTTGAATCTTCACCCTACCAAAAAGTTGAATTGGATACTCAAAATTTAATTGATAATGTTGGTGCGGGCATGGCCGGGTGCGACTCTCAGGTGACTTTGATGGTATAGAACCCCTTGGTCATGGTCTCTCAAACCAAAGCGGCCCCGCAAAGGGTTTTTCACTTAATAAAAAAAAACATAAATAGTACATTGAATGAATGAAAGATTTTAATTACGTCCACGAGACCCAAATATGGTTTATGGGACCTCAGATATGGAAGTACAATTACTCAAATCATATCATATGATTTTTAATATCTTTGAGAAGGTTGTTCCTTCTTATGCCAATTTGTGTTAGCAATTCCCCAACTTTTTTTATTTTACTGTCTTCAAATAAATCTGCCATAAACCCGTTCCCAAGTGTTTCTTTGTATTTGTCACGGATATTTGAAAAACTCGGGCATTTATAGACGAAGTGTTCCTCTGTCTCTATTGCCCCTATGCTGCATAGAGTACATATCCTCTCTTCCCATTGTTCTTTGGGCGTTGTCTATCTCTCTGTTTCACATCTAAGCCTATGAGAGCTAGTCCTTATCTGAGCAATGAGTATTTTTTCCTTCCACTTGATTTCAACGCCTATATACGCTTTTTTTCTTGTGGTCATACGTTGGGTTAAAATTTGCAATATAATATTGTCTTTTCCTGCTTGCATTTTTCCACATTCCACTTCTAAACTTTTCATTCACATATTTTTTATGTCTTTGTTGACATTTGGGCATTCATTTATGTTGATTTCCCAACGTTTCATCCATTTTTGATTTTGTTTCATCCATGTATTCTTTCGCCTATGCAACTCTTCGTCCCTAGCTGCCCTAGGCCATCTATCATCTTTCATGTTTTCTGTTTTTTTCAAGTAACATAACAGCTTGGTCATAGCAATTGCTTCTAAAGGGAACATTCCAGTTTTAGCTAGAATAATTTCATAAGGAATTATGGCCTTAATTTTGAGAAAATTGGTGATTAGATATTTTTGAATCTTTTCTATTTGCCTCCATTTTGCATTTGTTGTGCCACTAGCCCACACCTCGCAACCATACAACAAAACCGATGTAACAAGTAGGCCAAATAAGACCTTGGTGGTCTTCCAATCCCACAACTCGGCATTCCTACACCTATTTTGAAGTGCATATAGTATTCCAATTAAGTTTGTCATGAAAGTCCATGCCCATGTATTTGTATTCTACTACTACATCAAGTGGTTCTCCTACAAACTAAAATTCGAGTTGTTGCTTCTTCTTTTTTGTTGAAAAAATCATAATTTTTGTTTTGCTTGTGTTCACCTGCATCCCAACTTCTTTACAAAAGAGTTCTAGAGCTTGAAGGTGATCTTCTAGATCTTTCGCTATTTTAGCCACAAGAATTACATCATCCGCATACATGAGGAGTTTTACCACATATTTGGCTAAGTGCACACCCTCTCCCCCAAATTTGTTTATTCATTCTTCTAACTTGTCAATGTACAACCCAAATAAGGTCGGAGATAGAGGGCAACCTTGTTTGACACCTGTCACTACCAAAACATTCAGATAATACTTCTTGTGTTCTGATTCTAGCCTTTACATGCTCATATAGTCTGTGAACTGCTACCCTGTAGTGAATTGGAACCTCTAGCTCTTCCATTATGCTCCATAATTTTTTCCTTGGCACTGTGTCAAATGCCTTTTTGAAGTCTACAAAACAACAAGAAGCCTCTTTTTTTTGTCCCATATTTTTTCCACTTTGTCTGAGCGTGATACAGTGATCAATTATTTCCTCTTTGTTCTAGTGTATTCTTCTTTTTTTGCCCTTACCAATTTCTCATATGCTTTTGTGTTTGCTCTTGTTTTACCCATTGGTTCCTTTAGTAATCTTCGTATTTTTTTGCAATCTTCATCGAACCATGGGTTGGTTGGGAAGCTATTCCTTTCTTTCTTTTTAGGTTTAGCTCTCTTGCATTTGTTTAGAGCTTCTTGAATAACATGCATTAACCATTCACTCTTATTGTAATCTTTGCTATTGTGAGGTAGTTCTTCCCTTTCTTGTAACTTGTTATTTAATACTGCTCTAAAATTTTGTCGATTTTCATCTGTTAAGAGAATGTTTCCCTTGTGAGGATATTTATTTTGATTGTCTTGCAAGTGTTTTTCCCTTGGTTTGTCTCCATGCATTCGAAGTTTCATAACAATTGGGTTGTGATCTGACTTAAGTTCTATTGGAGAATCTTCCACTTCTAGCTCCTCTATTTTTGGTAAGTAATTCTATGAGCATATTACATAGTCTATTACACTTTATCCCTTATATGTTTTACATGTATACTTTCCTGAATTTTTCCATTTGTTCATCCCATTGCAAATAATCAAGTTGTATATGTTGCAAAGACCTAACAACTCTTCTCCATATTGCTGATAGCCCCATGCTCATCTTTTGAAGTTGTGGTCCACTGCTGATTTTCCTCTTCTAGCATCCAAGAGGATTAATCTCAATATCTTCGTTACCTTCTAAAATGCTAGCTTGCTTATTTGTTGTCCATGCATTGAAATCTCCAATTAACATAATCTCCCCCAACTTACTGTATATTAAAATGCCTCTTTTTAGGGAGGAGTATGGGTCTTCTCTATTAAGGTCATGTTTCTTATATAATTTAGAATTCTTGGGAGCAAAATAACATGTTGCTATGCTAATAACTGACTTATTTTCTAGGATCTTTATCTAGATGTATTGTTTGTTTTTATCTTGATTTTCAATTTTAACAATCCCATCTCATTCCTCTTTTATTAAAACCATAATACCCCCATGCCCTTTGCCATTTTTTGCTGCTTTATTCCATATTGCTATTTTTTTGTATCCCACAAATTCTGGAGTCCTACATCCATCGTGTTCATATGTTCTTGTCAATATGATTATATATTTGTCTCTAGCAATGGGCCCTAACCCGGGTCCTCTTCTACAAGGGAAACCTCTATAGTTCCAACTTACCATCGTAAGATGTTCCCAGGCGGGCCATACTCCCTATTTGTTTTGGGTTTGTTTACATGTGATGTACGCCTTTCCATTTCTTAAATAAGCATGTTTCTCTTCATTCCTTGCTGCCCTCACTTTTTCCCATTCCTTATTTCTTTCTTCCTGCTGTAAAAATATTAGGTCATCATCTAAATAAAATTGTGACCCTCTCAGCATACCTCTATTTTTTAGTAACCTTTTTTTATCCTCGTAGCTCATCAATGTGACTCGAATATGTCTATCTTTGCCTCCTTCTCTTAGCCTGCCAATTCTGCTTGCTTTTTTTATCTGACCTTTCCATTGTAATCGATCTAACAAGAAGTCCCTAGTTAAATGATTTGTGTCTTCCCTATCCCCTTAATCTTTAAACCTTTTGATGATTATATTTGATAACTTCTCATGTCTTTCTTTCTCTTATGTTATTTGAATTTATACTTGCTTCTCTATCAACCCTTTTTGTTGATTGACTGGTTCTTTTACTACTTGAGACCATGTCTTTACCTTTACTAATTCATTTCGTAGCTCATTTTCTCTTGTTTCCATGTTTTGGAGTGTTTTTCGTACCTCTTTTATTTGATTTGCATTTGTTTTTTCCACCTCTATTGCATCATTTATCGGGGGGTGGATGGCTTTTTTGAGGACATGCCATTCACGTTGACCCATGTTTGTAAGGTTTTGTAGCTTTGACACTTGCTCCTTGAGTTGGTTGTTTTCATTTTCTTGCCTCCAAATGCTGTTTATAACCTCATATGATTTAGTTTCTATTAATTTCTTCCTCCTTTCCATGCTTTCAATTTTCTCTTTCATCTTCATTAGCTCTTGCACATAAAGTCTTGGTGCCCACATGAGTGGTGTAGTTGTGGGACTGTAAGTTTCTTCCTCATCTGAAAACTCATTTTGGTGATCTGCCTTTGATTGTTCCATATTCTCCACATGTTTATGCGGTAGAATAATTTTTATTTTTATTTTTTGATATCCCCTCTTCATTGTTGTTTCCCTTGCTCGAGCTTGTCGATGCCTTAATATCCTCCAGTACTGTTTCTGATGGCGAAGCCGAAATTCACACAGACAATCTCACAGTAAATTCACAAAAAATTTCATTAATTCATTCAATAACAAAATACAGTAGTAACTTTTCCCCGGCACAACACTTCTTCCCCAATCCCGAACTTCACCACCCGCTCCATTACAAATTTTTGGGTTTTTATCGAGGCCCCGATCCTCTCGGCAATCAATGCCCGCCTAGCAAAATTTCAAAATTCGATTTTTTTTCCCCCTTCCTGGGTTTTTCAAAATTTCAGTCATAAATGGGCCATCTGCCCGATCTACCAGGAAGCTTTCATTAATGGCTTCCGTACCCTGCACTGGTCGCTTTGTTCTGATGGTACTCTGTACTGCTGCTTCTTCCTTACCTTCCATGCCCTGTAACTGTTGTTTGTTGAATACTTCCTCATGGTGGTTAACTCGGTTTAAATGCACGCAGCTGTCCTTCACACATCAATATACGTGGCCTTCGTCCTCGTTTTAATACACGTGGTTGCCCGCGTGTCCATCTTCGGCCTCCGTCTTCAATAGGCTGTGTTGCTTCCACATAGCTATCTTTTTTTGTTTTTCTCGACAACCGCAATTCAAACCATGTGGCAGATTTTAACTTTTCTTAACGGTCTATCTTCAATTTTAAGTCGCATGACTTTACTCCACGTGGCAGCTTCTAATTGGCCGCGACATCACGACATGTCGCGATATCACGACCCCCCACGCCTTCGGACCTCCGCAGTCTTCGCGAGCCACGATATCGCGACATGTCGTGATATCGCGACATGTCACGGTATCGCGACCCCCCCATGCCTTCGAACATCAGCAATCAAAATGGGCCGCGATATCGCGACATGTCGCGGTATCGCGGCCCCCCGCGCCTCAGCCTTTGCTTTGCGCAAAACTATCGCGATATCGCGACGGTTTTGGCCCTCGCCCACTACTCGCCTTCGGAGTCGCGATATCGCGACATGTCGCGAAATCGTGACATGTCACGATTTCGTGGCTCCCCTCCCCAACCTGTCTTAAAACACTTCTGCCTTCCCTTTGCTCATAAAACTTCGAAAATAAAACAAGTGCTAGGAACTTAGAAAATTTTAAGAACATTTCTGGAAAATGCAAGATTGCTTCATCCATTTCACGACATGTCGCGATTTCGCGGCTCCCCTCCCCAACCTGTCTTAAAACACTTCTGCCTTCCCTTTGCTCATAAAACTTCGAAAATAAAACAAGTGCTAGGAACTTAGAAAATTTTAAGAACATTTCTGGAAAATGCAAGATTGCTTCATCCCCACCGGATGCTCCTGCATCAGTTTCTCATTGACATATATCAGTTCTTGCAATTGTTGCTTCCCTTCTTCCATTGTCAAACCCTTTATAGTCGAACCCTCTGTACTATTGATCCGATGAAATAGATGTGTAATAAAAACCCTCCTTGCTCTGCAAACCCTTGCTGATAATAAAACCTTCTGCCACAAAATCCTATAACGAATGTATTTTTCCTATCTACTTAAATTTTTTTATAAATCGAAAGAGGACGAAAAATGTGCTTACCCGATGAAATAGATGTTTAATACAATACTCCGTCGCAAACCCTCATTGCTCTGCAAAAACCCTTTGCCGCAAACCCTTTAATTTTTTTGTGTTGATATTTCTTGTCTGGTTTAGTGTACAGTTCGAATCTTCTCCATTCTATCGGCTCTGCTTCAGTATCCTCGCGCTCTGCTTTAGTATACGCACTAGGCCTAGAGATCAAATTTCTAGGTCTATATGAACATTTAAGTTTAAATATTTAAATTATTATTTTAAAGAGAGATATTAATGTCGAACTAAATTCTATTATAAAAGTATATTATTGCAAATAAACAACTTGTATAAGAAAAACATTACATAAACGGGTTATAACATCCCATAAATTAGTTAAAAAGCAAGAGGGTCAACTACCCCCAACTACCCCCTACACATGCCATGACTAATAATGGATATTGATTTTGAAAAAAAATAGTAGATATTGATTTGCATTTCTATATGATGTCCTCTTATAGTTATTTTTATAATTATTACTCTATTTATTATTTTTAGTATAAATAAATTAATCCTTTTATATGATAATTTTTTATAATAAGTTTTTTTGAATGGGTTATATAGAATTTAAACAAGATTTATGAGTTATGGTTCTATTATTCTATATTATTATATATATATATAAAGAAGATTCAAACCTTAAACCTTGGTGTCTTAGCCTTGATAGAGTTCATAAAGCGTACAATTTTTTGAAGAAGGCTTGGGCTGGTGAGGTGGGTTCAACATTGGTGGGTTGTGATGGAAAGAGAAGGATTGCCTTTGTCGCAAGGAGTGACCATAAATTAAGGTGTAGCCTAAAGTGGTGGCAAATGAGGTAATTTTATTACAATCCAAGACCCTCATTTGTAGATTCATTGGAATTAGAGCAGACCTAAGAAGGATTGAGGGATGGACAACGTGATACTGGAAAATTGAAGGCAAGTATGACATTGTTATTTTTGCAAATGGGTATTTTTTAGCTATTTTTGATAAGGAGGATTGAAATAAAAATTTTGAGGGCAGCCCTTATTTCATGGGGCAAGCGAGGCTATACATGAAACTGTGGCATGTAAGGTTCAATGTGACAGAGGAACTACCTTCAGTTGTCCAATGTGGATCAAACTTCATTTTTTGCCTTTGGAGTTTTGAAAGAAGAATATTTCTAGAGATATTGGTGAGCCATAGGGACATTTGTTTTAGTCTTTGATCTTACAAAAATAAGGAAGTTTACTATTTATGCTAATATTTGTGTGGATTTGGATATATCCAGTCCTTTCCTAGATTCTATTGGCATCCAAATTAGGGAAGTGGTAAGGGTTCAAGCTCTTGACTATGAGGCGATCCCCTTTAGGTGTAAACATTGTCATATTTATGGTCACTTGGCAAGGGATTGCCCCAAGAATACCGAGATGAAGTAGGAGGAGGAGCCCCATCAAGGGAAAGATGTGGAAGTGGGGGAGGAGGATGGTTTTTGTGTAGTTATAGATAGGAAAATATTGAAGGTTGGTGGTCGAAAGGGTAAGGAACATTTGGAAGTTTCTTTAAAAAATTGGCTAGCTTTTAATACTTAATACTTTAAACAAATAACCACAAGATCTAAAATAAAGTTGCTATATGAAATATATGTTAATGAAAATATCTAAATCATATAAAAATTATAAATAACTTTTGCACCAACTCATAAAATGACCATTAACAAATGCTCACAAAAATAGTATCTTGATAGGATAAAGATCTCAAATACACCATACTTCCACACACTCTCAGTCTACATTATGTCTCACACACACATAGACATATATATAATGGAACGTGACTCTTTATATGGAGTACTCTTTGGCCTTCACTCTTCTTGGGAATCTTCACTTTCCTACTCTATGGACTCGTGCATAGGGACTATTATGCACATTTACATTATTAAATACATTGCACATTCTAATAATACTTACGCATTTATTACATTGCATAAATTAAATACTCACACTCTAATCTAAGACACACTCCTCATCTAAAGATGTACCCAAGGTGGTACATTAACCTGTACCAAATAATATAATATACTCTAGCACCCTCTTGTGTTACATTATTTGGTTGTTGAAGACTTTAGTCTTCAATATGGATCTTCATGTTTCATAAGTCCTTCAACTTGATCAAGTTCCTATTCTTCTTCTTTAATTTGTAGATGACCAAGTAGTCCAAAGTATTGTTGTCCTCTCATTTTTTTCATTTTGAATATTTTATTTACCCATTGACATTTATGATAAATAGATTTTTCAATTCCTACAATCTGTTCCTTAGGAAATCCATTAGTGTTGTTTTGAACTACAACAATATCTTGTAAAATCCCAATTGAGTCTTAGATCATATATCATTGTAAATTGATCTTGTAGCTTCTATCTTATTTTTTTTAATTTATAATGAGACACATATTGATTCCATTTATATATATAAACTCGATCATCCTTTTACTCTCAAAAAAATTGATTATTGAAATAATATTTGATGTTAATCTAGGAACATACATTACATAATGTAATAAAATATTTGGAAAACATGTACTAGGTGCTACACACCCATATCCATACACAAGATTGAAGAACACAAGATTATACTGAGAGGGGGGGTGAACAATATAAGACCAACTTTTACTTTTTTTCTCAAACAATATTATCCAATATATCACTGGAAATATCAACAAAATTAATCAAAGCAATGCATAAATAATCACACACAATAGAGACACCAATTTAACGTGGTTCACCCAATATGGGCTACTCCACGGAGAAAATATTTTACTAAAATTTTCTCAACAAATCTATTGGGAATCCTTCTCTATTACAATGTTATGGACCTCTATCCAAAGGAGACATCAATCCCCTAATCAAGTTCATGGATATTTATCCATAGGAGAACTCTTTCTCCTCTACTAGTTCATGGATCTCTATCCATAGGAGAACTCCTCCTCTGCTCTGGCTGGTGATCTTCTAGAATACTATTGCCTCCACTACACTGGCTTGTGGATATCTCTCCACTGAAGACATTTGTCCTCACTCAAAATACCTCTGTACTCACTACCCTAGCTAATGGATCTCTATCCACTAGAGACTATTATCCTTTGCTCTATCACCTCAAAATCTTGCTCTTAGCTTTGCTCAATATTTATCTCAAATCTGTACCAAAAACTATCTTCTGTCTAGCACAAATATGCTCATAAGTCTATATCTGGTCTGGCACAAATCTACCCTCAAATTTGCACCAAATATTGTTCTCAAATCTATCCTCAAGCCTTAACACAAAGCTTGATCCAATCACAAATCAACTCTGCTAGATCTTCCCCAAGCCTTAACTCAAAGCTTGAACAAATAAATCAATCAACTCTACTCTCAAGTCTTCTCAAAGACTTACCTCAAATCTGTTCAACAAGTCCTCCTTAGAACTTGTCCAATCTATTCAACAAGTCTTCACTAAGACTTAACTCAAATCTGCTCAACAAGTCCTCCCTATACCTTGTCAAATCTACTCAACAAGTTCTCCCTGGAACTTGTCCAATCTGCTCAAAAAGTCTTCACCAAGACTTACCTCAAATCTACTCAACAAGTCCATAGAAATTTTCCAATCTGCTCAACAAACCTTCACCAAGACTTACCTCAAATCTACTCAACAAGTCCTCCCTAGAACTTGTCCAATATTCTCAACAAGTCTTCACCAAGACTTACCTAATCTGCTTGCAAGCTTTCACAAAAGCTCACACAAATCTATCCTTAAGATTTCACAAAAGCTTACTCAACTTTATCCTTAATTCCCCTCTAGGACTTACTCAAATATGCTCACAAGATTTCACAAAAGCTTACTCAAACAACTGCAATACTTGCATACAAAACTCAACTTAATCTCTTTTAGAAAACCTCTTCAATCACACAAACAAGTTTCACTCAGAATATTGTTTAACCATAGAAACATATAGATAATGGTAAGAGAATCAATATGTTTCACACTCACAAATCACTCTATCACTTTCAAACTCACTTTCAAATCAATTTAGAATAAAGAATAATTTGTTTCACAAAAATTGAACTATCACTCCAATGCTTTCAATCAATAATGCTCATTCAACTTCACTCAACCATTCACTCAATGAAACACAACTTTCTTACAAACCCTAACCAAGTGTTTCACTATACTATCAATAATTCACACTATGAAAATCAAATCTTGCTCAAGATAATTCTAGATTCACATAACAATGTTACTCATGTTCTTTCACAAACCCTAGCTCAAGATAGTTCTCAACCTCACATAACAATGATACTCATGTTATTTCACAAACCCTAGTTCAATATAGTTCTCAATCTCACATAACAATGATACTCATGATATTTCACAAAACCTAGTTCAAGATAGTTCTCAATCTCACATAACAATTATACTCATGATATTTCAACATCCACAAATCATGCATATGAAAACTCACTCAAACATTTCCAACAATGCTTATCAAACAATCCTTTTCACTCCAACTTTGCATTTCATAATATTTCACTCATAAGAAAGATGTGCCCATACCTTTTGTTTTTATGGAGATATGTCTTCAAAATCTATCTCAATCATAATCAAATCCTCTTTGCTAAATTCAAGGCTAGGTAGCAACAATCTATCTCAAAATCTCAACTTAAAATTCTCCTCAATATTTATTTCACCATACAAAAATAACAAGTCTCAAGTACACCTTATAATATCCAAACTTCTCAAAGTATGATTAACAAAGATTTCAATTAATCACTTTCACTATAACCTCCTTCAAAAATTTAATGCATAGGATAATAAAAAATGCTTACTTATATCTCCCTACTCAAAAATTGCATTTCAAAATAATTAACATCACTATCCACCTTTAGCTAAGGCAAAAATAAAATATACCTTAATTGAAGAACACAAGCTTATACTAAGAGGAGGGGTAAACAGTATAAGACCACTTTTTACTTTTTCTTCCAATTCAATATTATGTTGTGTAAATATAGCAAAGCAATGCACAAAAATCATACATAATAGAGACACCACAATTTACGTGGTTCACCCAATGTGGGCTACTCCACGTAGAAAATCTTTTACTAAAAATTTCTCAATCAATATCTTTGGGAATCACTCCTAATTACAATGTTTATGGATATCTGTCCAAAGTAGATGCTGATCCCCTAATCTCAAGTTCATGGATCTCTTCCACAAGAGAACTCCTTTCCCTTCTGCTCTAGCTATGTGATCTTCTAGAAGAGTTTGTCTCTCTACTGTACTGAATGGTGGACCTCTCTCCACTTGAAGACTCCTCACTCAGATCCGTCTTCAACTATGCTGGCTTCTGGATCTCTATCCATTGAGACTCTGTCCTCTATACTCTGTCACCTACAAAGCTATATCAATAGGCTCACTAAGAACCTGCTCAATAGGCTCACATAAAACCTGCACAATAGACTCACACAGAACCTGCTTAACAAGCTCACCAAGAACTTGCCCAATTCTGCTCAAGCAAGCTCACAAAGAACTTGCCCAATTATGCTCTAGCAATCTCACCAAGAACTTGCCCAATTCTGCTCTAGCAATCTCACCAAGAACTTGCCCAAATATGCTCTAGCAAGCTCACCAAGAACTTGCCCAAATTTTCTCTACAAATATTTCCACAAAGCTGTCCCAAAACTGTCCTCAAATCTGTCCCAAAGGCCTTCTCAAAGGCTCAATCAATCATGCTCAAGTAGTACTCAAAATGAACTCAACAATGAATGGAAATATTAACTCAAATTAACTTCATAGAAGCATAAAGAGAATTGTTAGAGACTCAATATATTCTAATCTCACTTTCAACCCAAATAAATCTCAACTCAACTCATAGAAGCATAAAGAGAATTGTTAGAGACTCAATATGTTCTAAAAGCGCTCTCAACCCAAATCAATCTCAACTCAACTCAAATCAACTCATAGAAGAATAAAGAGAATTGTTAGAGACTCAATATGTTCTAATCTCACTCTCAACTCAAATCAACCTCAACTCAATTCAAGTCTTATAGAACCACAAAGAGAATTGTTAAAGACTCAATATGTTCTAACCTTAATCTCAACTCAACAGAGAATGATGGAATAGTTTGTTTTATAGAACTTGAACAATCACTTCACACATCACTTTACTAGGCTCAATAAACTCAACTCAACCAATCACCAAAAGGGACAACTCTCTCTCACACAACCCTAGTCCAAGTATGTATCAACCAACTCAAATGTTTCCAACAATGCTCAACCACAAATCTCACATAAAAATGATACTCATGTTCTTTTCTAACTCAAGTTATTTCACAACCAATGGGCTTCAACAACTATGCTTATACAACAAAGTTTAAACACAACTCTCAACTTATAAAACCTTGAAGCATTCAATCAACCACTTTCGAAAAGGAAACCACAAACAATCCTTTTCCCTCCAATGATATTTTAGAAATCAACCACCATAAACAATCAATAGAAGAATGTGCCCATACCTTTTATGAAGATGAAAAAACCTCTTTGTAAATCTGCCACAATCACAAAATTCTTTTGCCAATCTTCACAAGGGCTAGTAGATCACAAAATAATCAACATTATTCCACTTTTCAATAATCATCACCAAGGCCTTTAATTGCACAACTTACTTATCTCTCCTAAAACCACTTGTACCATAAAATAAAATAAATCAAAACATTGCATAACCTTTTCACTCCCAAAACCACTTATACCATAAAATAAAATAAATCACAATATTGCATACCTTGTCACCTCATGAAAGAATTAATCCTCTTGAAAAAGAACAAGGCAAACTTCACTTTTGTAACCCCTTTGAAAAATCAGAAATATCTCTTTACACACACCTTATTTCTCCTTCTAAATAAGTTAGTCAAATAGCCCTAGAAATAAGCTTTTAGATGATATATAATATGCCCACTTTCCAAAATAAATTGAAACCTTTACTATATATATATATATATATATATATATATATATATATATATATATATATATATATATGCCACCCTCCATTAATTGCACATAGGTCGGCCTTCCATTAATTTAAACTTAAACTTTAAACTTTAATAACTTTATCACTAGAGGTCCTTTTTCGATGAAACAAAGTTCCACCTTGGATTTTAAGAAAATTCCTTTCCACATAATACCACCATGGTTTTAAATAAAACCTTTTATTTTTCTTGCCTTGGTTTTCATAAAAACCCTGTAAATAGCCATGCTTTCCAAAATATCATAAATGCTTATTTATGAAATATTTTGACCACCAAAACCAAATGTGATCCATGTGACATCAATGACAACACAAAATGCCTCAAATTAACTCAAATTTTCAACATTAATCACCTTATATCTCCAAATGCGCTCACTATACAACCTTAGACCACACACACAATATAAAAATTAAAAAATTAAAGTACCTTTGCGTGCGCTCCTCGATGGGATTCGATCCCCTGTCGTGTTGTCGCTAGTGCCCTAGACGTGGCCTAGCTACCGTGTGATCTAGGCGCTCACTTGAGTCCTAAAAGCACCTTGTGCGCTTTATCCCTTTGCTTGGCGCCTAAACCGAAAAAAAAAGTTGCCCCTTCTTCTGTTTCGGGGACTCGAACGTGAAACCTCCACTCACCCTGCGCCTTACACAACGACAACTTGCCACTAGCCCAACCAGTTGGTTGGTGACAAGTCTTTAGGCCTTCGTCGATTTAACACTGCATTTTCTACTGCATTTTAAAAAATTAAAAACCTTTGTCTTATGCGCTCACAAATTTTGCATTCCACACAATAGCTAATATTTGCACATGCATTATATTCGGAGACTTACATTAATGTGGAAAGTCTTATGGTATTTATACCATATACCAATTTACTTCAAACATCGATGGGGGAAAGAAATATTAAAATGAATTTGAGACCAACCCTAACTTAGGGTTTAATAATTTTATTTTAATAAATTAATTTATAATATAAATATTATAAATAATTTATAAATGACCTTAGGCTTTATTTTTAAACCTTTAATATTATAATGATAAATATTATAATATTATTTCCTTTGGGCCTAGGTATTTTCCTCTTTCACCCTTAGACCTTCTCTTACCACCTTTAATATTATAATATTATTTCCTTTGGGCCTAGGTATTTTCCTTTTTCACCCCTAGACCTTATCTGACCACCTTTAATATTATAATAATAAATATTATAATATTATTTCCTTTAGGCCTAGGTATCCCCTTCCTTTAGGGTATTTAGCCATCCTTTTGACCAATCATGTGAAGCTTTTAAACCAAATATCTTGGGCTTAAAATATAAATATTTTAACCCTCCTTTTACCAAATACTTGCACTGATCACTAACACCGACTCTTGACATCAATGATAACACAACTACTCAAAATTTCTAACAAAGATAGGTTTTTCCATCTACAATTTTCAACCCAAGATTATTTGTGACTTCAAGACAATCAAACCATTGTAAATTTGTCATGTGTGACTTGCACCAGAATCAATAAACCAAAGGTCTTTTCCATTTTGAATTGTAGAATTATTTGCGCTTGAAGTAATTTTTCATATTTGATATGAAAAATAGTATGGACTTTGATCTTGAATCCTTTCATAGTGTACTTTGTGATGATATGTTTCTATTACTAACTTATCTATTACTGTATTCAAAAATGGTTTTATTGTTGTATTCCTTATGTCTCCCTAGTTTTGAGTATATTGTCCCACATTGATAAAACCTTTTCAACTTCTAAATTTTAAGTTGAAATTGAGTATATGATCAAATACTAAATTTCAATTCTTCAGATATTGTAGTATACTTTGTATTTCCTAATGTTTGGATAATGATTAAACAATAGTTTTGACAAAGGTTTCAATTCCTCAAATCTTTAGACGAAAATCCTTTTATCTCCCAAATTTAAAAAATATCATTTCTCAATTATAAATTTCACAAACCTATGTTGGTGTTGAATTCCTTATAACTCCCCAATTAGAAATTCTATAAAATATATTTGCAAGTTTTGTATTCCTAATTTGATGTTGAAATCCTTATTTCTCCAAAATGATCAATTTGCAAATATTTCAATAAACCAATTACAAAAATTCAAATTAATTTCTCAAATCTTCAAATTAACTTTTCAAATCTTCATAAAACTTTCCAAATAGTAATAATAAAATATCTATGGTTCTGATTTACCACTAATAAACCTTATACCTCCAATAGCATTAATTAATCAATGTGGAAATATATTAATCAACTTCAAACTTTCACAAATCAATAAAATACTCCTTATTACTCCAACCTTTGAATAAATCAAATAATAATTTGATATTTACCTCAATAATCTAGGCATGCACTATTCTGGGTGAAATGCTAGATATTCAATGTTGAATAGTCATTAGTCCTCTTGCTGCAAGGTGCTCTCCTGATTTTGCAACCCAAACTTCTTCCAAAATGAATCTCTCCTTTGCTAATTTTGGCCCATGCAATAAATGAAGATTTCAAAACACTGAATTTCTTCTAAGACATTTGGTGCTCATTGTTTCAAGTGCCAAGTGGTACATTAACACTTTTCTTATTCTATAATGTTTATTTTATGCTCCAAGTTACTGTCCTTCTCATAACACTTGGCTAAAAATATTTTCAAAATTTGGTTGGTTATTCAATGATTCTATAACATCCTCGATGTTACATTTTTTGTAATACCAAGTGGTATATAAACTCTATAACTCCTTTAATGAGCACTCTTCCTTTGATAATGCTCCATTTCTTCTTTGCAGTATGTTTGATCTTCTTTCAAATGTATTCCAATGTACAGTAGCTCTTGGTCTTCTATGTTCTCCTTTGGTGTTTGGCTTTCTAAGTTCTCACTTGTGCAATGTGGTGGCTCTTCCAATTATTTCTCCTCTCAAAGTGGTGCAACCACAACTTGGGTGGCTTTTCATTTCTAAAATTGTGGCTCCTCCTTCAACGTACAATGGATTCTTTGTCTACCACTTCTATTGCATTGCTTATATATATTTTAACCTATTTTGATGTAGTTTGGCTTCTCCACAACTCAACTTCAATGGGTGAGCTTGAAAGCTTTCTTTTTCAATACTTTTACTCCTTTTCCACTTACTTTACTGACTTCTATTTCTGAAACTTGTGTAGGCTCAAAGAGACTATTGTTCCTTCAATAACATGCACTTAACTTTCCTTTTTAGAAACATATACTATGCATACCTTTTAGTGCTTTGTATTGCATTTATAACTACTTTTCTTGTTGTTTTAAACTAGGAGTAATACTTGCAAAAAATATAATATTAATAAAATTATAACTCCATAATAAAATATTAATTCTCCAAATTTATTTGTGCTTTCTTTCAAGCTTGATTTCTAGCTAGATTTGCTCACCTTTCAATATTTAAAATTGTTGCCCAAATACCATCAAATTTGTAGATTTTTTGTGTCTTGAAATGTTGCCTAAATATTCTAAAATTTTTAGCTCCTAAAGATGCCCAAGAATCTATCTTCATAGTTTTAATTTGGTGCCTCAAAACTTCTCCTTTCTCCTTCCAAAATCTTCCAAGAAACTCTAAAATTTGTAGCTCAAATTCTTCTTCAAATGTTGTCTAAAATACAACTCTATCTCCTTCAACTTGCTATCCAAATTCTCTAAAATTTGTAGCACCAAATGTAGTCCAATATGCTGCCTCTAACTCCTTCAATTTGTTGCCTTTTTGTTGTCCACAAACTTTGTATTTTTGCAACTCCAAATGTTGCCAATATGTTGCCTTTTTGCTATCCAAAATATGCCTTTATCTTCTTCAAT
Source organism: Wollemia nobilis (assembly GCA_028583015.1). NCBI lineage: Eukaryota > Viridiplantae > Streptophyta > Pinopsida > Araucariales > Araucariaceae > Wollemia > Wollemia nobilis. The sequence continues at coordinate 16,334,204 of JAQPPZ010016723.1, forward strand.
TCTCTACCTTAAATGGCTATCAATTCCTTCTTCAATAAACTATCCAAAAAGCTTCCAAATCTGCCCAAATTTTCTCCAATTCATAACTCTTCTATCTTCTTCTAATTCTGCCTAAATTTTTAGTCCAAAAACCCTTCAAATGCTACTCCAAAATTTTGATTTCTCCTCTATCTTGCTGCCCTAAAACTCTTCAAAATTTGCCCCAAAAATCTACAATCTTCTTCTTCAAAAATCAACCTTCAAAACTTTAATGGCTATCTCCGAAAATATCAATTTGTGACCTCCTTCAATCTTATTTATCCTTATATTTTGCCAAATTATGTATTCAAAATTGACCTCTTTGCTATCCTCTTCTTCAAGAATTTCAATGTCTTGAAGTATTCAAAAATGCTTTCTCAAATTTGGAAAACTTCTTGCAAAAATCCTTCTCCTTGAATCAGTTTCATAATACTTTTGGGCTTGTTGTTGAATGAAAATAATTATCACAATTTTGATGTGAAAACTTCTTTTCAGGAGCTTCTTCTTCTTGCAATATTCTACCTCAAACTTTCTTCAATTTATCAATAGGGCTTCTCTATTCTTCTTCTTTCTCCTTCCAAATTTTCTTAAAATCTCTTCTCTTGGGTTTTCAAATTATTCAATCTTCTATCTCCTTTCTCAAATCTGTAATGGGGACCTCTTATCTTAGGTTTCCTCTTTATTCAATCTTCAATAGGGATTCTTTGGCCTCTTTCTTAAATTTCCTATCTTATTTCTCAAATCTACAATGGGGACCTCTTTCTTGGGTCTCCTCAATCTCCTTTCTTCAATATTCTATGGGGACCTCTTTCTTGGGTCTTCTCAATCTTCAATGTCTACTATTTTTTTGTAACTAAAAAACTAATCCTTGCATGAAGAGAGCACATAGAATTTCAAGAAATTGAAGGTGAAATTCTTCTCTATCTATTATAGGAAGCTTCTAAACTTTTGAGAACTAATTTTTTGCAATAAAATCTTAGACAACATCAATCAAATACATTCAAATCTCCAAAAAATTGAAATCAATAATCTTCACTAGTTGTTTTTCAATCCAGTGGAAAGAAATCTATATTGAGTCCTAGTCTTCATGAGTTTTTATGCAACCCTATGGAAAGACTAGCCAAAAAGCAAATTTCAAATTCTATAAAAGAAATCTCTCTATCTCCTATCTATCTCCCTTGTGGCTCTGATACCGATGTTAGCTGTTGATGCTTAATACTTAAAAAAAATAATATATGCCTAAAGAGGCTAAAAAGGTGGAACATCCCTTTTTGGTTTCAACTTGCCTAGCTCAACCATGAGGGTTTCAAGGATATGATTCTTAGATGGTGGATTGAGGGATGCTCGAGTGTGATGTTTATATTTTTTTAAATATTACAATATGTAAAAGAGAGGCTAAAAGAATGAAACTATATAGTTTTTGGAAATATTGAGTGGGAGTCCTAAGAGGTGGTGTGGACTCTTGAGCAGGTGACTTAGAGGATTTTTTTGGAAGGTCTTTCTCGAGAGCTCTTGAACCAAAATATGGAGGTGGTTATGAAGGTGGAGGAATGGGAGCAAAAGGAGAAGGTGTTCTAGAAACAAAAGTCTAGAATCACTTGGCTAAGGGAGGGGGATAGGAATACAAAATATTTCCACTGATCAACAATGGCTAGAAGAGTAGGTCCAAGGTGTAGACCAATTGGTTTTACCAAACCTCGTAAGGGGGGTGGAAGTCCAAGGTTCAAATATCAGGCCTCATTGAACTGAACGATTGTCCCTTTCTTGGTGCTTTTAGAAACATGAAAGGTTTAAAATGATTGTGGCATGGTGGTTATAGGGGTGGACTGTGCGAAGAACTATGTGGAAGATTTTGGGGTGAACAATACAAAATACTGTGGTGGCCATAAAATCTGGATAGCCTACTCAGATTCATAGTAATTACTGATTCCACCATGTAAATTCAGAAAAATGACTAGAAGGGAGTTTAATATTATTAAGTATCTAACCTGTGGAAGGGGGTAGGTCATAAGGACATGGTGTGAGATGTAGGGGGAAGCAAGGAAGTATTTATTTGATATTTTTTGAAGGTTTCTCTAGATGATGAGGCACAACAGGAGATCTTGGAGTCGATTCCTCCCTATATTACGATCGAGTAGAATTTTATTTTTGCCAGAGAGCTATCTTTGGAGGAAGTACAAAGGATAGTCTTCGAGATAAAAAAGGTAAAACTATAGGACCAATGGTTTTCCAATTGAATTATTTCAATTTATTTGAGAGGAGTTGGGGGGGAAAATCCTACAAGTAGTTGAAGAGGCCAAAAGGTCTAAATTAGTCTTAAGAACTATGACCTATACTTTTATTGTTCTTATTTCAAAAAAGGATGGGGTCTCCTTGTTGGATGAGTTTTGGCCTATTTTCCTTTGCAATATTTCTAAGGTGTTGGCAGAGCGTTTGAAGGTGGTTTTACCAACCATTATATCTAAGGAATAGGGTGGATTTATGCAAGGAAGACAAATCATGGACCAAATTATATTGGCATAGGAAGTTACTCACTCCATGAGAGTCGATAAGGAAGTTAATATGTTTATGAAATTAGATGTCCAAAGCCTATGAATAAGTTGATTGGACTTTTTTATTAAGCTTGTGTAAAATTTTGGGTTTGAGGATAGATGGATTGATTGGGTGGCATCTTGATTTTCCAATCTTGCTTTCTTGATATTGATAAATGATGTCTCATCAAAGCAGTTCAGGGTAAGTAGATACCTAAGACATGTTGGAAATTTGAGCAAGTTTTGTTGTCATTGATGTCAAGAGGTTTGATGTCCAGTTTTGTTGTCATTAAGGTCAAAAGGTTGATTTCTCCAAAAGGCAAGGAAGTTGTTAAAAGGAAAAGGGTATAATATTTATTTTAAATATTATATGCCTAAAGAGGCTAAAAAGGTGGAAGACCCAAGAAAAGAGAAGCAAGTTTGAAAAGAAATAATAATATTATAATATTTAATATTATAATATTTGGGCAAAAGGAAGAGGTGAAGAATAACAAGGTCCAAGAAATCATTAAAAAATATATATCCCTGACAAGGCCCATTGAGCAAGTTATAAAGGTTAACAAAGGTTTTAATTTATTTAAATTAAAATATTTTAACCTAAGGTTAAAATTTTAATTTAAATAATTAATGGCGCCAAAGTTTCAAAGTTTAATTCGAATTCGAAATTCGAAAGCAAAGAGGGCCGACGTGTTTCAATGCAAAGGAAAGAGTATTAATAGGAAATGATTTTCATTTCCAAAGGTCTATGCTATTCGAATGCCTAAGTGACAATTGAATTCGTGCACATTTTCGAAAGGGAGAAGATATTTCGTAAGGTTTTTAAATAAAGGAATGCAAATGTGTATTGAAATTTGATTGGCATGACATAAATATTCCAAAGCATCGGGTAGCGTAGACGACGATCGAAGGTGTGGCTAAGGTGCTTGTGAAGGGAAGGTCGTGGTTTCAAATCCCACGTCGTTCATTTTGCTGAAGGAGGAAGGAGTTTTTGTTTTCGATGAACTTTGGAAGAAGCAAATAGTGTATAGGCACGAGGGCACTTTTATTCACGTGTGGACATGTAGCCCAAGTGCAACCTAGCCTTGGGCTAAGGCTTTGTAGTGGCTTAGGTCACGGGTTCGAGTTTGGGCGCTAGTCGTTGAGACATGCACAATATTTTTGGTGACGTGGGCCTACAATAAGGTATGCAATTTTTAAATTAATATTGCCAAAGGTTTTGGAATGCAAAAAGTATTTTAAGGCCACATGATAATTAAAAAGGGCATGTGTGAAATTTTTAGGGAGTCATAAGGGTTGTTGATTAAATATTTTATTTTGGGTGCTTAGAAAATAAATAAAGTATTGGAGATTATAAGGTGTAAGCAAGGAACTTTATTTTGATGTGTGTTGAATATTATTTTGAGAGTATTGGAGATTATAAGGTGTAAAACAAGGAACTTTATTTTTTATATATGTTGAATATTATTTTGAAAGTGAAGGAGTGATAAGGTGTATTTGTGACTTGAAATTTTATTGTATTTCTTGTATGGTGAAATATTTATTGAGATAAATATTTTGTGGAGATTTTGAGATAGATTGTTGCTATCTAACCTAGAATTGGCAAAAGGATTTGGTTGTGAGTAAAACAGGTTTTGAAGACATATCTCCATCAAAGCAAAGAGGTATGGGCACATCATATTTTGTTTGAAATGTTGGAATGAATGTTGTGAAATATAAGGTGGAGTAAAAAGGATTGATGAGTATTGTTGGAAATGTATGAGCAAGTTTAAGTGCACCTTGTTGATGGATGATTTGATTTGAGATAGAGATTGAGGATTATTTGAGTTAGGGTTTGAGACCCACATTGTGCTCTTTGTTTGAAGAAGTTTGAAAACACTTGTTTAGGGTTAGTGAGAAAGTTGTGTTTCATTGATTGAATGATTGAGTGAAATCCTTGAGCATTGGATTTGAGTGATATTGAAAGTGAATGTGTAAATATTAGAAACCATATTTGTGAAAGCGACAAACTTAATGATTGAGTAGAACATATTGAGTTTTTGATAGAGTACATCATTCTCTATATGTTCCAGAGGTTAAACGAATTTTGAATAGAATATGTCTAAACTACTTCAAGTTAAAGGAATTACTTTGAAGATTAGACAAAGTATTTGATAGCATTGTGTGCAATATTTGAGATTGATTGAGCATATTTTATGAGTTGTTTTGAGTTTGTATTAAGACAGATTTGAGGTAAGTCTTGGTGAAGACTTGAGAGTAGATTGAGCAAGTTCTTGAGAGGACTTGAAAGCAGATTTGAGGCAAGTCTTAGTGAAGAATTAAGAGCAGATTGAGCAAGTTCTTAAGAGGACTTGAAGGTATATTTGAGGTAAGTCTTGGTGAAGACTTGAAAGTAGATTTGAGGTAAGTCTTGGTGAAGACTTGAGAGTAGATTGAGCAAGTTCTTGAGAGGACTTGAAGGTAGATTTGAGGTAAGTCTTGGTGAAGACTTGTAGGTAAATTTAAGGTAAGTCTTTGTGAAGACTTAAGAGCAGAGTTGATTGATTTATTTGTTCAAGCTTTGTGTTAAGGCTTGGGGTAAATCTAAGTAGAGTTGATTTGTGATTGGATCAAGCTTTGTGTTAAGGCTTGAGGACAGATTTGAGGATAGAGTTTGGTACATATTTGTGAGCATATTTGTGCTAGACCTGAGATAGAGTTAGAGCAGATTTGTACTAGACCAAGGATAATTTTTAGTATAGATTTGAGACAGATATTGAGTAGGGTTGAGAGAAAGATTTGGAGGTGATAGAGCAGAGGACAATAGTCTCCAGTGGATAGAGATCCATTAGCTAGGGTAGTGAGGAAAAAGGTCTTCTATGGAGAGAGATCCACAAGCCAGTGTAGTGGGGGTAGAAGTCTTCTAGAAGAGCACCAGCCAGAGCAAAAAGAAAGAGTTCTCCTATGGATAGAGTTCCACAAACTAGAGTAGAGGATAAGGAGTTCTCCTATGGATAGAGTTCCATGAACCAGAGCAAGGAGAAGGAGTTCTCCTATGGAGTGTGATCCGTGAACCAGTTGGGAAGATAGAGTTCTTATGTGGAGAGATATCCATAAACCAGTTGAGGAGATAGAGGTCTTCTGGATCAAGTTCCATGAACTAGAGAAAATGGGAAAGAGTTCTCCTATGGAGAGAGATCCATAAATCAGAGCATTAGGGTATTGGTGTCTCCTTTGGACAGAGATCCATAAACATTGTAATAGGGAAGTGATTCCCAAGAGAATTTTTGAGAAAATTCTAGTAGAAATATTTTCTCCTTGGAGTAGCCCACATTGGGTGAACCACGTTAAATTGGTGTCTCTATTGTGTGTGATGATTTGTGCATTGCTTTTATTATTGCTATTGATATTACCATTGATAATATTGGATAATATTGTTTTGGAAAGAAAAGTAAAAGTTGATCTTATACTATTCACCCTCCCTCTCAGTATAAGCTTGTGTTCTTCAATTGGTATCAGAGCGGGTTCCTTCGGAAGAGTTTAATAGCTTGAAGTAAAATTGTATAGGAACACATATGGCATATCAAAGTGGATCTTCAGCAAATAAGGCACCATTATTTGATGGAAATAATTATGCTTTCTAGAACATAATAATGAAGACTTACTTGATGGTACAAGGATATGACATATGGCAAGCAATTGAGGGTGGATACACACCTCCAAATAGTCCTCCTACAAATAAATATGGTAAGCTTCTACATCTGTATAATGTAAAGGTAATGAATGTAATCTTAAGTGGTTTACGTGAAGTAGAGTTTGTAAAAGTTATGCATTGCACATCAACAAAAGAGATTTGGGAAAATTTGAAGAAAACATATGAGGGAGACAAAAAGATCAATATGGAAAAATTACAAAATCACAATAAAATATTTGAAGACTTGAAGATGAAGGATGAGGAAGACATTGCTACATACTTACTTCATGTGGATGAGGTTGTTAAATCCATGCGAGGACTTGGGTTTAAATTTGAAGAATCAGATGTTTGTCAAAAGGTTTTAAGGTCACTCCCTATGAGGTATAGTGAAAAGGTTTCAGCCATAGAAGAAACAAGAGATATTGAAAATTTGACTATGGATGAGTTACATGGAACTCTCACAAATTTTGAAATAAAAATAGGAAAGGATCCTATCCCCAAGAAAGTGGTAGCCTTAAAAGTAGCAAAGAAGACAAAATATAAGAAGTCATATTCAAGTGATGAGTCATCCAGTGATGAAGAAGCAAACTATGACAAAAGGAACAAGGACTCAAGAAAGCACAAAGGTACGAAAATAGTTAAGTGTTTCAATTATGGTAAATATGGTCACTATGCATCTAACTATCCAAAATTTGGAAGTAGTAGTGGTGAAGAGAAACAAGATCATAAGAACAGGGAAGCAGGAAAATCCAAGTATGAAAAGAAAAATAGGGATAGACAAGGCAAGCATGGGAAGAAGTTTTTCCAAAGGCATAAGAAGAGTTTCTATATAGATAAGATAGGCAAAATTTCAAGTGATAGTGATGGAAGATCCTCAGATAATGAAGAAGAAATTCTCTTCTTGGCAATAGAGGAAGAAAGAACTGCTTCTATTGAAGATAAATCTAAAAAATATGAATATGCTCTTGAAGACAAAGAAGTAGAAGAGGAATTAGAAAATGAAGAGGAAGGAGTATTTGATCTTGAAGCTGAACTCATTTTTGCTCTTAAGGAATTAAGAAAGGTAAGAAAGCAGAATTCAAGACTCAAGGTTCAATTTCAAGAATGTGATGAAGAGAAAGGAAAGCTTATACAAGATTTGACAAACTCAATATCTAAGACAAGAATATTTAAATAAAATATAGAGGCAAAAGTCTTAGAATGTGAAAGATTAGAGCATGAGGTCACTTCACTAAGGAAGGAAGTGAAACAGTCTAAAGATAAGCTACACAAGTTTAGGAAAATCTCAAATACCTTGGATAAGATTATCAGTGTACAAAGATCTTCATCAAACAAGACAAGACTTGGTTTTGAAGAAGGACAAAGAGAAAAAGGAGAGGAGTCAAGCTCAAGATCCAAAGTAGAAGAAGCTTCAGAAGAAGAGAGTGGACAGAATTACCAGAGATAATCAAGAACAAGAATACTCAAAAGAATCAAAAGGATCAGTTGAGGAAGAAGGTGAACAAAGAAAAAGAGTATTGTATGCTGGGAGTAGAGATACTCCCATCCCAAAATTAATCACCTCAAGGAGAGGAGGTGGGGATGGGACTGAGATAAGAGTCTTATCTATAGCCCCAAAGGAGTCCCTTTGCCATTGATGTCAAAGGGGGAGAGCATTCAATCAGGGGAAGCAAAATTGAAAAAGGTAAAAGGAATGCTTAAAAAAAGGGTTGCCATCAATGAAAAAGGGGGAGATTGTTGGAAATTTGAGCAAGTTTTATTGTCATTGATGTCAAGAAGTTTGATGTCCAGTTTTGTTGTCATTAAGGTCAAAAGGTTGATTTCTCCAAAAGGCAAGGAAGTTGTTAAAAAGAAAAGGGTATAATATTTATTTTAAATATTATACGCCTAAAGAGGCTAAAAAAGGGGAAGACCCTAGAAAAGAGAAGCAAGTTTGAAAATAAATAATAATATTATAATATTTGGGAAAAAGGAAGAGGTGAAGAATAACAAGGTCCAAGAAATAATTAAAATATATATATCCCTGACAAGGCCCATTGAGCAAGTTATAAAGGTTATTTAAATTAAAATATTTTAACCTAAGGTTAAAATTTTAATTTAAATAATTAATGGCACCAAAGTTTCAAAGTTTAATTCAAATTCAAAATTTGAAAGTAAAGAGGACTGATGTGTTTCAATGCAAAGGAAATATTATTAATAGGAAATAATTTTCATTTCCAAAGGTCTATGCTATTCGAATGCCCATTGACAATTGAATTTGTGCACTACATTTTCTAAAGAGAAGATATTCGTGAGCACTTTTAAAATAAGGAGGTGAACTTGTATTGAAATTCGATTGGCACAGAAAAAATATTCCAAAGTATTGGGTAGCGCAAAAAACAGTTGAAGGTGTGGCTAAGGCACTTGTGAAGGGAAGGTCATGGTTTCAAATCCCACACTGTTCATTTTGCTAAAGGAGGAAGGAGTTTTCATTTTTGGTGAACTTTGGAAGAAGCAGATAGTGTATAGGCATGAGGGCACTTTTATTCACGTGTGGGCGTGTAGACTAGGTGGTAACCTAGCCTTGGGCTAAGGTTTTGTGGTGGCATAGGTCGCAGGTTTGAGTTTGGGTGCTGGTCATTGAGACGTGTGCAATATTTTTGGTGATGTGGGCCAACAATAAGGTATACAATTTTAAATTAATATTGCCAAAGGTTTTGGAATGTAAAAAGTATTTTAAGACCACACGATAATTAAAAAGGGCGTGTGTGAAATGTATAGGGAGTAAAGGGTTGTTGATTAAATATTTCATTTTGGGTTCTTAGAAAATAAATAAAGTATTGGAGATTATAAGGTGTAAGCAAGGAATTTTTTTTTGGTAAATTAAAGTTTATATACAAAATGGGTTTTTTAAGAGGATCCCAAAACCTTATAACAAGAAGGGCCTTAGCACCTTGGAAATAAACTTAGACATCACCTTGGGCCAACACCCAAAAGAGGACTGATACAAAAACTTACAGAAAATCCCAATCCCAACCCTTGGCTGCCAAAAAATGAAACAACAGAGGAAGCTAAATTGCTAATAGAAAAACCATCAGGTCCCACATAACCAAAATCATCCCTGGCTACCAAGCTGGGACCCCCCAAAAAATAGATCCCGTACATCCTAGATTTTTGTTGTATCCTCCTAGTCATCAGAGTCCTCGCCTCGCTTACGGATGAGTTGCTTGAGAATTTTGATAGTGGCATTCGCTTGGTTGGCAGTGTTGGCCATCGATTTAATGGCCATCTTCAGGAGGAGCTGGGTGGCGGATGCTTCGCTGCCACTCTCAGAGTCCGAAATGACGTGCTGAGGGGAGGGTGTCTTTTCCTTCTTGGGCCTCTTCAGCCGAGTAGAAGACCTAGGGACCGGAGGAGTGTCCCCTGCAGGGTTCCTTTTCCTCGGGAGATTACGTCGACCACTCTTAGGGGGAGAGGCCTTACACCGATCCATCGGGTTGGGCTTACCATCTTTAGGAGAGCTGGGAGGTCGATTCTTAGAGAAGGAAGGGGAATCAGGGGGAGGGTTGGATGCTAGGGGAGGAACTTCCTAGGCGGGAGGGCGATTGGCCACAACATGGTGGAAAATGACCATGAGAAGGCCCTGGTGAAGGGGCTTTGCATGGGTTTTTTGGCACTTCTCGATGGAAATGGTAATGGAGTAAAGCAGATAATCGGGGACACAGACCTGCTTGGATTCATGGAGGTGGTTGACGAAGCTAATGTGGAAACTATGGAGGGCCTTCTCGGGATCATGGTAGGTCACATATTGCATAATAGGGACTATGGCTTCATCCCAGGGGTTGGGCAGGGAAGAGCGGAGCAGAGCGGATTTGTCCCAACCTAAGTTCTTGCCCTTGTCTAGGAATTGGTCGATCTCCTCCTCCCAATTGTGCTTATCTCATCGAATGAAACGCCCTATGAGGGGAAGCCCCGTCACCTCGCACAACAACTCCACCGAAAGCTTGAAGTGAACTCCACGAACCCAAACCTCACCCTTGCACCAGGTTTCCATGAAATCCTTGGTGATTTCATCGTCAGGGCCTTCAAATTTACGTAGAAAAGGGGTAAACCCTTTTGCATCCATGAACACCTGAGCAATGTTGCTCATGTTGAGGTGGGTCGGCTCCACAAAAATGGCCGCCATGGAATTGGAGGGAATAAGGTTAAGGCTTGGGGAACTCTTGAATTCAAAGGCCCAGAGGCTACACCGACACAACAGGGAGCCGGGCAGACAGAGACCTAGGGAAAGGCAGGAACACGCAGAGCCGAAGGGACACAGGGGCGGGAAGAAATGAAATGGGGACAACGGTAGACCAAAGGTGGATATAAAGGAGGTGGGGGCCGAAGGGGGAAAGGGAGCATCAGCATGAAGCCATCGACTGCATGGGGATGCAACGACGGTTAACGTAGGCACGCTTTCAGGGTGGCGGGAGTGAATGTTGAGGTGGGTGGATGGTTGAATTTGGAAAGGGCTCAGACAAGGCATGTGGCACTGGGAGTTCCAATGACAACCTGGTGCATCCTTGACTGGACCATCAAAAATTGGGAAGAAGCCACGGGGGATGAACCATCGGGTTGCTAGTAGTGGATATTGCCTGTCCCAAGACAAGATTGGCATGATCGCTCACTAGGTAGTTCCCAAAGCTGGTCGCAGTGGGCCCGAACGTGCTGCGGGTGTGATTGGTGTTGCCATGATATGAATTTCCCCTTGGTTTAAAGCCAACATGAATGGATTTGCCCAGCCTATCATCTGCACCACCGAGATAGCCAACTGAATCCCTACGATAAAAGACCCAATAGGGGCTTATTAAAACACATGGGGTGGGGCCCCGAGGGATGCCCTCTTCATCATCCTTTGCTGATGTGGTGCATGGACCAACATCACTTTTGAGCCTCCTTTGATTTGTCATGATTGGCCGCATCCAAGATTTCTTGAGGAAAAGCATGGTGCCAAATGGATAGCTATTCGAGAATAGTTCCCATGTTGGCCAAGTGGTCCGCAAGGTAATTGGCCTCTCTGTACCTGTGTTGGGCCTTTGAGGGACCTCTAGATTGCACAAACTTCCTAGCCTCTTTGATGGTGTTGCTGACCCTCCAGGCTGGACTATTGGAATTAGCTAGGTAGTTGATGATGTTCATGGAGTCTCCTTCTATGATAAGACGTCTGGGATCCTCTGAGAGAAGGGAGAGGCCTCTCCACAATGCTCGAGCTTCAACAACGTGGTTGGTTTGGATGCCCAAGCATTTGGAATACGCCAGGATCAGCTCACCATGGTGATCGCACACAACACCCCCAACTCCAACAGGGCTTGGGTTTCCTTTTGATGCTCCATCAAAATTTAGTTTGATCCAACCTTCCAGGGGAGGTTCCCATCGGATGCTCGCTCTAGGATTGATTGGGGCAGGGGGTGATCCACTCCTGCATGGGATGCTGAGGGATTTGAAAATGGAAGCTTCTAAGGCCGACTGAGGGGTGAAGGGGCAAGGGATAAGCTTAGCATTTTTAGTAGCATAGGCAATGGCTCTGGAAGCTATGGACTTAGGATCCTTGGAAGAGTCATCGAAAGCTCTGTTGTTGCATTCTAGCCAAATCTTCCAGAGGAAATGGTGGAGGCACACATCCCAGAGGAACCAGAGTCTGGAATTATGGAAGGGGTTGGTCCATTGGGAAAAGAGTTCGCTGATGGACTTGGGCTGGGCCCATTGAACCTGGAAGGAATTTAAAATGGAGCCAAGGTCTATGGAAGAAAAATCACATCTCAAGAACAAGTGATCTATGGACTCCCAGTCAACCATGCAAAGATAACACCTGTTGGGGATCGAGAATCCTCTTTTGTGCAAGTTTTCAATGGTTAGAGCTTTGTTTTGAATGGCAATCCATGAAAAGAAGCTTACCTTAGGGATCAAAAATTTCTTCCAAACCCGGTTGAAAGGGGTGGGCAGAATAGGGGAAGGGGTTTGAATGTTGTAAGCTGACTTGACTGTGAAAGCGCCACTGTCGAACCCCTTCCAAGTAGGCCTATCAGGTCCTCCTCCGGTTGGGATGGTAGTCGAGCTGAGCATCGTGGATAGGGTGGCAGTAGCCTCACCAAGATTATTACCATTGATTGCTTTCCACTAAGGGACTCCATTGGATATGGTTATGAAGTCAGCCACCCTATGCCCCATGTTGAGGTCAGTGAATGGTTTGAGCTCCACCAATTTTGAGTTGTCGATCAGGGGTTCATCCTGGGCCCACCTGTCATACCAAAAATCAATGCGATTGCCATCCCCGAGGATCCAACGTAAGCCTTTTTGGATCAACTAACGAGTATGGGTGATGGATTTCCAAAAATCTGATCCGCTCAGGGGGATCCCATCATCGAGGATTGAAATATTGGCCAGGTATTTCTTTTTGACTATCTGCACCCATTCTGTTGAGTCGTTGGTAAGGATCCTCCAGGTGTGTTTTGCCAGCAGTGCTAGGTTCATCTTGGACACTTTCCTAAACCCTAGGCCTCCTTGCTTCTTGCTTTTACACACTATGTCCCAGGAAACGAGGGGTATTCTAGTCTTCTCATCGGTCCCCGACCACAAGAACCTTTTTTGGAGCTGCTCAATCTTGCGGTAGACTGCCATGGGAATCTTGAAGACTGACATGAAATAGACCAGTATGCCTTGGAGGTAGGCCCTGGTGAGGGTGGCTTTAGTAGCCTGAGACAAGAGTTTACCTTTCTAGGCCGCTAGCTTCTTTTGGATTCTCTCTAAGACATTATTCCACATCAGCTCCTTGGGGTTACCACAAAACAAGGGGAGGCCAAGGTAAGAATATGGGAGCGAGTCAATGGTGCACCCCAGGATGCGAGCTATCTTGGATTTCTAGGCTACGGGGGTATTGATGAAGAACACTTTGCTTTTGATGAAGTTAACCTTTTGACCAACAAATTTTTTGTAAAGTAAGAGGATGTGCTTGATGGATTTGGCTTGGGTCACAGAAGCTTGAGTGGATAAGATGGTATCATCGACAAACTGTTGATGGGTAACAGGTTTGATGCCTGAGGTAGCCTAAATTCTAGATATCCTCTATCTCTGGAAAGTAGCTTTGAGGGCTCTACCCAAGGAGTCCACCAAGATGATGAAGAGGATGGGTGAAAGTGGGTCACCCTGGCGGAGGCCTCTTACACTCGGGAAAAACCCAGTCGGGGAGCCGTTGACCAGGATAGAGAACCATGGGGAAGAGTAGCAGTTGTGGAGGAGGTCAACCCAGGATGGGTGAAAGCCAAACTTGAGGAGGATATCATGGAGGAAGTCCCATCTAACCCTATCGAAAGCTTTGTTCATATCGAGTTTTAAAAGGAGGGCTAAATTTTTAGCAAGGGAGGCTGAGTGCATGGCTTCATGGACAGTGATGACCCCATCTAGGATGCTTCTACCTTTGACTGAGCTGCCTTGGCTAGGGTCAATGATGAGAGGAAGGATCGACTTCATCCTATTGGCCATGACCTTGGTGAGGATCTTGTAGAGGACATTGCACAGACTGATGGGTCGGTAGTCAGACAAGGATCTGCAGGCGGGCGACTTGGGAATGAGAGCAATGAAAGTGGAATTAATCCCTCGAGGAATGGTTCGATAGGATTGGATTTCTTTGATGGCTTCGCATACATCCCACCTGATGATATCCTAAAAATCCTGATAGAACCATGGGGGAAACCCATCCGGCCCAGGGGCTTTATCTGGTTGCATGGAGAAGAGGGCCCTCTTGATTTCATCATGGGAGAAGGGGTTGACAAGCATGGAATTAGCCGACTAGGGGACAGAGGGGGGAATGTTGCCCAGGAGGTTAGTCTTGGCTTGGTCATCATCCTCAAGAGGACTACCGAGAAGAGTTTGAAAGAAATATATTGATTCAGACCTGATCTCGAAGATGTCCTTAGTGATGGACCCATCATCGCGCGTGATCTCACGGATCTTGTTTGAGCCTCTGTGCCTCAAGGTGGAAGCATGAAAGAAGTTGGTGTTGGAATCACCATATTTAATCCAGAGGGCTCTAGACTTTTACCTCCAAAAATTTTCCTCCCTAGCTAAAATGTTGTGGTATTCAGCCAGGAGGTTTCTTTCTTCATCCCTTGTGGAGCTGCTTTGGTCTCCATATTTGATCTGCCTTTCGATCTCCTGGAGCTTTCCTGTGATGGCTTGCTTGCTCGTAAAGATATTGTTGAACACCTCCTTATTCCACACCTTTAGTTTTTCTTTGACCAGCTTAAGCTTTTGGGAAACTTGGAAGGTAGGGGATCCCAAGATCGGCTGCTGCCACCAAAGGGTGACTTGGGATCTGAGATCCTGGTGATGGAGCCACATAGACTCGAAGCAAAAATGGGTCTTGAAGGATGGAGGTTTACCTACTTCCAGGAGGAGGGGACTGTGGTCCGAGCCAATATTGGGAAGGGTGAGGAGGGATGCATCCCCAAATATCGGGATGGCCTCTTTGGATATGAGGAACCTATCCAACTTTACCTGAATAAGTCCACCTCCCATTCTTCTATTGCTCTAGGTGAACTTAGACCCTTTGAGTTGGACATCCATTAGCTCATTGAGATCTACGAATTCCCTAAAGTCCTCCATGCTTCTACTTGTGATGTTGAGTCCCTTTTTTTTTGAAGGGTATAGAGGACTGTTGAAATCCCCATCGATGATCCAAGGGATGGTGCTGAAAGTGCTCCTCATCTGACTGATGGTGTCCCACAGAGCTGCTCTTTCGAGGGGGGAATTTGGGGCATACACATTGGATAAAATCCAAGAGGAGTTGTTGGTCTTGCAATGAAAGAGGACATTGATGATTCTATTCGATGATGACAGAAGCCTCCCTTTGACCTGTAGAGGATCCCACAGGCACATGAGTCCTCCCGAGGATCCTTGGGTAGGGCTGATGAGGACTTCGCCCCTGCTCCAGATAGCTTTGGCCGACCTGAGGGAGGAGACATTATCATTTTTGGTTTCTTGGAGAATGAGGATGGTGGGATTACATTCTTTCCTGAGATTAGTAGTGAGGCATTGTTTGGCTGCTCCATTTAGGCCTCTCACATTCCATGAGAGGACCTTCATTTAGAACTTTTTTGAGATTTTTTGCCTCCCTTCATCTGTTGAAGGGGAGGTTTATTTCCTCTTTGGTCCTCTTTCTGCATGTCTGAGTTCTCAGAGTAGAGGGTTGACTGAGTTCCATTGGTGATATCCTCTATTGTCTCCTTGTTCCGCTGCTCAGTGATGGTTGGTCTCCCCTTTTTTTGTCATTGCCAAAGTCGATGGAAGATTTTTTGCTTCTGGTGTTTTTTGGGCTAAATTTCCTAGAATGGGAAGGGATTGACAGAGGGCTTCCTACCTCTTCAATAACAAGGACATAGGATGACCCAGATCTGATCAGGGGACGGGGAGGGGGAGGACTGGGAAGGGTTCCTATGAGCCATGGCAAGATATTCGTGTAAACCCAAATTTGAGGTGACAATGGGGGGAGGGGAGGTACCTGGAAAAGGTTGGTGTCGACACCAGACTCAGATATTTCTTTTCCTTTGATTTCGGAGGGGGCTTCCTGTTTGATCGAAGGCCCCGGCTGATCATCGCTCCCTTGAGGGGCCGTGGTTGGAGGTGCCTACTTAGGGCCTCCCTGAGCATTCCTTGGTGCAGATGGGTTTTGGGGCTGATCCCTCGGAGGACCTGGTCTACGATTTACACCTTTAGCTGGATCTTTAGAAACTTGGGACTGAGATTTTAGGGTAGGACACTGACTCCTTAGGTGTCCTTGGGATTTGTAATGAATGCAGAAAGTTGGTTTATTCTCATAATCCAAGGGTTGGCACCTTATGAGAGAGGATCCATGAAAGAGGTTGACATGCATGGGGAGCTCTATCTCCAGGTTGGCATTGATGCAAATGCGGGCGTGGACCATCCGAGATCAGAACTTTGGTGGAGGGATCGATTGCTATCAGATCATCGATGGTTCTGGAAATTCCTTTGAGGACATCCTCGTGCCAAAACTGGAAAGGGAGGTTTGGCAACCTAACCCAAATCGGGGCAACGTTGATGTTTTGGGTGTCCGGATCAAAGTCTTCAACCCATTTGTGGAGGAAAAGGCTCCTTCTACCTAGGAACCAGGGACCCCCGGATAGGATATTGCAAAAATCCTCTTGGTTGTTTAATATGATGGCAAAAAACCCCTGGATAGGGCTACGATCTCCATGTTCCCGCTTGTCCTCCATTTGGAAAATACCCATTTCCTGATGGTTTCCATATCTGGGTGGCCTCCGATGAATTTTCCAATCAGGGTTAGCCTCTCCATCTCTAGGTAGCTGGACATGAGGATTTTCGGGATCACTAGGTCTGAGCCATTAGGGATAAGCTCCTAGGTTGGAGGTTTGAAAATGGGGCCAGGGTTGACCACCTTGGCATAGGAAACTACCGAGGGTTTATCCGGGATGGGACCATTCCCGATGATGAGCCTATCCCCTTGATCCCCTTTGTCGGGGGGTTCCTTCCTGTGCAATGGGACCCCATCGATCGGATCCTTACCTATATCTTCTGACTTGGATCCTTCGCCCTCTAGATTGCCATTGATGCGCGCACCTGTTTCCTCCTCCATCGCTGGTAAGCAAGGAAATTTATTTTGATGTGTGTTGTGTATTATTTTGAGAGTATTGGATATTATAAGGTGTAAAGCAAGGAACTTTATTTTTGATATATGTTGAATATTATTTTGAAAGTGAAGGAGTGATAAGGTATATTTGTGACTTGACATCTTATTGTATTTCTTGCATGGTAAAATATTTGTTGAGATAAATATTTTGTGAAGATTTTAATATAGAATGTTGCTATCTAACCTAGAATTTACAAAAGGATTTGGTTGTGAGTAAAATAGATTTTGAAGATATATCTCCATCAAAGCAAAGAGGTATGGGCACATCATATTTTGTTTGAAATTCTGGAATGAATGTTGTGAAATATAAGGTGGAGTAAAAAGGATTGATGAGCATTTTTGGAAATGTATGAGCAAGTTTAAGTGCACTTTGTTGATGGATGATTTAATTTGAGATAGATATTGAGGATTATTTGAGTTAGGGTTTGAGACCCACATTGTGCTCTTTGTTTGAAGAAGTTTGAAAACACTTGTTTAGGGTTAGTGAGAAAGTTGTGTTTCATTGATTGAATGATTGAGTGAAATCTTTGAGCATTGGATTTGAGTGATATTGAAAGTGAATGTGCAAACATTAGAAACCAGATTTGTGAAAGCGACAGACTTAATGATTGAGTAGAACATATTGAGTTTTTGATAGAGTACATCATTATCTATATGTTCCAGAGGTTAAACAAATTTTGAATAGAATATGTCTAAACTGCTTCAAGTTAAAGGAATTACTTTAAATTCTAGACAAAGTATTTGATAGCATTGTGTGCAATATTTGAGATTGATTGAGCATGTTTTGTGATTTGTTTTGAGTTTATATTAATACAAATTTGAGGTAAGTCTTGGTGAAGACTTGAGGGAAGATTGAAAAAGTTCTTGAGAAGACTTGAAAGCAGATTTAAGATAAGTCTTGGAGAAGACTTGAGAGCAGATTGAGCAAGTTCTTGAGAGGACTTGAAGGCATATTTGAGGTAAGTCTTGGTGAAGACTTGAAGGTAGATTTGAGGTAAGTCTTGGTGAAAACTTGAGAGTAGATTGAGCAAGTTCTTGAGAGGACTTGAAGGCAGATTTAAGGCAAGTCTTGGTGAAGACTTGTAGGAAGATTTAAGGTAAGGCTTTGTGAAGACTTGAGAGCAAAGTTGATTGATTGATTTGTTCAAGTTTTGTGTTAAGGATTGGGGTAAATCTAAGCATAGTTGATTTGTGATTGGATCAAGATTCATGTTAAGGCTTGAGGATAGATTTGAGGATAGAGTTTGGTACATATTTGTGAGCATATTTGTGCTAGAACTGATACAGAGTTAGAGAAGATTTGTACTAGACCAAGGACAATTTTTAGTACAAATTTGAGACAGAGATTGAGCAAAGTTGAGAGAAAGCTTTGGAGGTGATAGATTAGAGGACATCAATCTCCAGTGGATAGATATCCATTAGCTAGGGCAATGAGGATATAGGTCTTCTATGGAGAGATATCTACAAGCCAGTACAGTGGGGGTACAAGTCTTCTAGAAGAGCACCAGGTAGAGCAGAGAAGAAAGAGTTCTCCTGTGGATAGAGTTCCATGAACCAGAGAAGAGGATAAGGAGTTCTCCTGTGGATAGAGTTCCATGAACCAGAGTAAGGATAAGGAGTTATCCTATGGAGTGTGATCCAAAAACTAGCTAGGAAGATAAATTTCTTATGTGGAGAGATATCCACGAACCAGTTAAGGAGAAAGAGTTCTCCTGGATCAAGTTCCACTAACCAGAGAAAAGGGGAAATGAGAAAAGGGGAAATAGTTCTCCTATGGAGAGAGATCCACAAATCAGAGAATTAGGGGATTGGTGTCTCCTTTAGATAGAGGTCCATAAACATTGTAATAGGGAAGTGATTCCCAAGAGATCTGTTGAGAAAATTCTAGTGAAATATTTTCTTCGTGGAGTACCCCACATTGGGTGAACCACGTTAAATTGGTGTCTCTATTGTGTGTGATGATTTGTGCATTGCTTTGATTATTGCTATTGATATTGTCATTGATAATATTGGATAATATTATTTGAGAAATAAAAATAAAAGTTGATCTTATACTGTTCACACCCACTCTCAGTATAAGCTTGTGTTCTTCAAGACAGGGAGACCCTTTGTCTTCCTACTTGTTCATTATTCAAGTGAAAGGCCTGGGTAGAACTATCCAAAAAGTTAGGGAATCCAAAAAAAAAGGTTTTGTAGTGTCTAGGGGGTCATACCTCTAACATATTTGTAGTTTGTGAATGATTATGCTTGTATGGAGATAAGAAAGATAAAGGATGACAAGAGGTTTAGAAAATGTTTGGATCTATACGAGAGAGCTTCGGGTCAAGTTATCAATGAAAAAGTCTAAGGTTTTCTTTTTTAATGTTGATTATAAGGTGCAAACCTGTATCCTTAATATTTTAAATTTAAAGAAAATATTGGTCCCCTTTAAATATCTTGGGCTTCTAGTGGCAGGAAGACATCTTGGAAAGGAATCTTGGAGGACTCTTATTGATAAAATTTTATGTAAGTCAAATCTTGGATCCATCATTGGCTATCGTTGGGGGGAATATTAACTTTAATAAAATCAATGTTACAAGCTATTCCGGTCTTTCAATTTACAACTATGATTGGTCCTAAGCAATGTGTTAAGGAGTTTGATAGAATTTTGAAGGAATTTTATTGGGGAGGCTCAAAATTGAAAAATAAATGAAGTCTGGTAAAGTGGGATTTGGTCTACCTCCCATTAAATAAAGGGGGGTTGGGTATCTACAAATTGGTTGATCAAAACTTGGCTTTACGGTTAAGTTGCTATGGAATTAGATTATGGACTAGTCTAGCCTTAAGTCAAAGGTTCTATCTACGAGGTATGGGTATGAGGTGGAACCGGTTTATAAAATTTCCTTTAATGGGGGATCCATCATTTGGACTGTAATTAAAAATTCTAGTTTTGTTATTACTGCAAGGTTGTTCTGGAAAGTCAATGGAGAAAGACAAATTTAATGATGATGCATGGGATCAATATCAGCCAATTACTTTCCAGTTCCCAAACCTGGTTAATGCTGCAAATATTTTTAAGAATGCAAATTGGGTCTATGTTAAGGAATTCTAGGAGGAAGATGAAGGGGGAGTGGGTTTGAGGAGGTGGAAATACCTCTCGATTTGGATACAGATAGCTAAAGAAGATAGGGATAGTTTGAGGGCTATTTTGGATCAAAGGCAGTGCTCATGGTTAGAAGAGGACTCTTTGGTATGGGGAGACAAAGAAAATTGATGGTATTTCATCAAGAAGGGATATGATCAGCTCAAAGGGATTGGATAGGGAGAGGATGATTTGAAAGGTGTAGAATTCAAATATCAAGTCGAAAGTCAACATTTTTCATTTGTTTAACCATTTAGAATAGGATTTTGACTTAATATTATCTTCGTAAGAGGGTATTGGTGGGTCTAGAATGGTGCGTGCTCTATTATGAGGTGAGAGAATCTGTTGATCACCTTCTAATTCAATGTCCCTTTGTTAGTTGAATTTGGGAGCAAGGCGAAAGACTATTTAATCTGCCCTGGCTTGGTGATGTCTCGTTAGAGAAGTTCTTTGAATTGTGGGGCTCTAGGGAGTGGGTGGATAGTTTACCCTTATAGTTCATTGTTTTAAGGCCTTCACTTTATGGTAGGTGTGGCTAGAGTGCAACAAGCATATTTTTTGTGATGAGTGCTCATCTAGGGAACCAATTATCTTGAGAATTTTGCTCAATATTAGAGAGGTTGTAAAAGGAATAAAAGTTTCTCAACTTATGCCCATAGATGAAGAGTTATTGGATCTTCTTGGGATTATGATTCCTAGGTGGGTTCAATCCCAATCATTATGGAACTAAAGCTTAGAAATAAGGAAGGATCCTCCTCAAAAGCTGTATAGGGGAGGGAAGTGGAAGCCTCCATTGATGGATTGAGTTAAGGTTAACATTGATGGCATTGCTCGTAGAAATCTAAGGGAGGTGGGTATTAGAGGGGTGGATTGTACGCATGAAGGAATGATGGTTTTTGGCTTCCATATAGGTATTGGAGGAACAACAATGTGGTGGCAGAGGCCATGGCCATTTGTGAAGGCTTAGTCATGACTCTTAATTAAGGATACTCAAGAATTGATGTGGAGTCTGACTATCAAGTCTTAATCCATAGGTTGAACAAATAGGAGGAGGGAAAATGAAATGGAGGGTCTAGCGGGTCTTGGACAATATTATGGGTTTAAAAAATAGAGTGTAGATAAAATTTCTCCATGTGGTGAGGGAAAAGAACAAATTTGTAGATAGATTGGTTAATTGGGGAGTAGAGAGAGGTCATTATTGGTGGGATTATGGTAGGGAGCAAAAATTTGGAGAATATTATATGGACTTGTAGGTTTTGCTTCAATAGGATTAGCCCAATGATGGGGAAGAAGTAAGTAACAATGTGGTAACTCTCGTGTTTCATGATTAGGAAATGTTTTAATTATTGTGTACGTGGGAAGGTGGAGATAGGACATACAAATAACAATGGAGATTAGCAGGATGAGTTGTAGGAATTTGCAATCACCACTAGAAATGAAGACCTCTTGAATATGGTTTCGATAGGATATGTGGTATACAAGGAAAATAAACTGATGGTTTTATATTATTGCAATTCAAAAGAGTCCTCCTACTATGATATGTTGTTCAGTGATTTGGTGTAACAATGCTTTTCTATGCAATTTTTATCTATTCTCTAATTGGGCATCTAGCCTTCATGGGATTATAGGTATGTATATTTGGAGGCACTTCCAGGATGTGACCCTTGTATGGAAGGCCTCACGACTATGTAATATGACTTATATTTAATAAAATTTAGCCTTTTTCACTGAAAAAGTATATATTCAATACAATAATTTGTAATACTAATAATGATATATAGTAACTATATTTAATACTTATTTATTTAAAAAAATATATATATATATATATATATATATATATATATATATATATATATATATATATATAATGGGTAAATGATGCTAATAGTATATTAATGTTGAAAATAAGGTGATTTAATATTACCTTATTATCAATGGGATACAAATAAATCATTACACATATATATGAGAGGGCTTAAAAAGGATAAGCTACATAGTATTAATAATTAATTATTGTTTTTTTATCTTTTATAAATTTATGGCTTTTGAATATAATATTAATAATTAATTATTATTTTCTTTAGATTGCACAAGTAACAATCCTCTCAACTCATGTTACTAAAAAAATACATTTGTATCAACAAAGCTTCTTTCTTTAAGCAAAAAAAAAAATATCTAGCATATATCACACCCTTAAGAAGATTTTGTTGAAGAATGTTACATTATTTGATACATGCTAATGTACCCCCATGGTACCTTCATGGTACAATTGTAAATATGTAATAGATTAGGGTTGAGTCTATAGTTTAGAAGTGTGATTTATATTTCCCCTTTTATGTAAGTGTTAATGTGTAAGAAATGCACAAGTGTCATGTAAGTTAGAGTGCAAGTGTAGATTGAGAGAATGTGCACAAGTGTCATGTATGTAAGAGTACAAATATGTAATGTGAGGATGTGCACAAGTGTTTTAGATTAGGAGTGCATACAAAAGTGTAAGAGTCATGTAGATGTGTGCAAGTGTCTTAGAGTCAAGTGTTTATGAAGAGTCTTGTATGCAAGTGGTAAGATGACAAGCCAAAGATCATGAGACTTGTCATATGGAGAGCAATAGTCAAGTACTTGAAGAGTCACATTACTATGGTTATATTATAGAGATAATACTCCATGAAAAGAAAAATAGAAGAGGATAATTCAAGTAGAATCAAATGAGACATCTTTTATAAGAGATCCGGTTTGGAATAAAGCTTGTATGCATTTTTGAGCAATTAATATTGTAAGTTTTTCTTCATGCATAGTTCATGAATGACTTAGGCCATTTACATTCATATTTGATTATATATAAATGAATGTTTATTTTAGTATTATATAGGCCTTGATATACATATTAATTTGCTCATTCTACTCAACTTATTATTATTATGATCTTTATATTGGGACCTGTGATATTTTGTGGTAGTAAGGCTTAAAAATCCAACAGTGGTATCAGAGCTACCACCTAACTCTGTCCATTTTTATAGAGTTATTTATAAGCCACCATTATTAATTAACTTTGTCCACTTTTGATAAAGTTAATTTAGAGTCTGTCCACTTTGAAGGTAGTGCAAACTTGGAATCTAATTTTTAAAGGTCTTATTGATCTCACCATAATTTGGATGCTAGGGTATTTCCACTTGGTTGAAGGAAAACCAGTGAAGACTAGGACTCAACTATATTGATAGAAAGGGTCAACTTAGGAGAAAAGTTGGACATTTGATAGAGAGGAAGCCAACTTAAAAGAAAAGTTGGATATTGAAGATTGAAGGATTAAAGATTAAGGTATAATCAACTCAAAAGATAGTTGGTCATTCATGGACATTTAGAGTCGCCCTGACATTGATATTGGGTTCTATAGTAAGGAGGAGAATCATATTAGGTTCTTAGGTGCGACCTAAGATATTGAAATTTTCATATTAACAAGGGAGCAACATATCTATAGAGGTTGAGAAGCTTCCTACAGAGATAGAGAAGAATTTAGCTTCTAGACAAAGAAGAAAAAGCATAGAGAAAGAGAGAAGAAGAAAACATTCAAAATAGAAGAAAGTAGCAAAAAGAAGCAAGCAAATATTAGAAGAAAAAATACATTGTAAAGAGTAGGTTCAAGCAATCTACATTGGAAAGAAGGGCTGAGAGGCCTATATTGAATAGAAGGTTTGAAGAGACCTATATGAGGAAAAGAGGATCAAGAAGCCTACATAGTAAAAGATGCTCAAGAAGCCTGCATATTAAAAGTAGTTCAAGAGGACTACATTATTGAATAGGCTTTTGCACTATTGATTCACAAACAACCTACATAGAATATTCGTAATGTATTTGTAAAATCATTTACAAGAAGCTAGAGAAAGAGAACAGAGCAAGAGGAGATATCTAGAGAAATTCATTTAAAAGTTATAATTTAAAAAACCAGGAAAGAAATTAAAGCCCTAAGAGAATGCCATGATTTAGCGAAATTGTGATCCAGAATGAATCTGGATATAAGCGCTAGCATAGCCTTATATTATTTTAGTGGATATATATATATATTTTGATTGGTTGAAAGGGTGTTGAAAGGTCCCTGAACCTTGTACAAGTATTTTTTACATGTTTTCCAAACCGACCGAAGAGGCCCAAGAGCTAAAGATCAAATAAAAGCAAAACACCACAAGAAGAAAGGTGTTGTGATATCGTGAAATGTTGCATTTTTGCGGTCCAAAGCATAGGGAAAAAACAAGGAGGAAAAGGTGTCCGGATATCATGACATGTTGCTGAAGAACACAAGCTTATACTTCCCCTAACTCTGCTCAGGCTAGTGATCCTCTAGAAGACCTCTACCTCTTCTGCCCTTAGCAAGTGGAACTCTATCCACAGAAGACACCTGTCTTCCCTGCTCTGGCTGGAGACCTCTATCCTCAACTCTATCACCTCAAAGCTGGTCCTCGAATTTGCACCAAAACATAGTCCTTCGATCTGGCACAAATGTCCTCTTCCTCTTTCTCTGGTCTACACCAAACACAGTCCTTCGGTCTGGCACAAGTTTGTCCTCTTCCTCTGTTCTGCATAAAATACAGTCCTTCACTATTTTCGTGCAATCACAACTGCACTCGATCAAACATCAACCTTTGCACCTCTACGCAAACACAGTAGTAGCATCTTCGCGCACTCTGCTTCCTTGCAATCTCTCTCACTTAGAAGATTCGGTGAAATGCACTCTGACACTGCTATCGATCTTCGCACTCTACTTTTTGGTGATCGAACTTCACCCCCGCACTCTATCTGCTAACGTCACACTTCGAATGCACACTTCGATCGATTCCAAACTCTCCAAGCAGCCCTCCTTTTATACTAACAATATCAAGATTAGAACCTTGATCTTAGTCGACTGTAACCCTAGAATCCGTCGATTGCAAAACCCTAAGCATCGTCGGCTCAAAGTTAACTCTGTCGGCTTCAACCGCCTCTGGTTCTATAGCTTTCCCACGAAACTACAACATGTCACGATATCGCGACACCTTTGCCTGTCATACACCTTCTTTTGCCTGTTGTCATGATATCGCGACACTTTTGCCTGTCGTACACCTTCTTTTGCCTGTTGTCACGAAATCGTGACACTACAGCCTTTGTCGACCTCCTTTCTGCTTATGTCATGAAATCACGACATTTTTGACTCCGTACATTCTCTCTCCCCTTTGAGTCGCGAAACTGTGACATGTCACGAAATCGTGACATCTTCCTCCGCTGGAGTCTTCACTTGCCTTCTGGTCGTGAAACTGCGACATGTCGTGAAATCGTGACATCTTCCTCCACTGGCGTCTGCACTTGCCTTCTGGTCATGAAACTGCGACATGTCACGAAATCATGACATCTTCCTCCTGCTAGCTTCTTCACTTCTGCCTGTCGTGAAATCGTGACACTTCCTGCATTCGTACGCTATCTTTTCTGCCTATCACAAAATCGTGACACTTTCAGCTTTCGAACGCTTTCTCTACTGCCTATCGTGAAATCGTGACTCTCTGCATTCCATAATCTTTCTCTTAGCAGCATGTCACGAAATCGTGATGCTTCTCATTTCAAACTCTTCCCTTAGTTGCATGTCGCAAAATCGTGACGGTTCTCACTTCATCTTTAGCAAGCATGTCGCGAAATCGTGACTTTTCTCACTTCAAACTTTTCAGCATGTCACGAAATCATGACACTTTCTGAATAACTTTCTCTCTCTTCAAACTTGTCACGAAATCGCGATAGTTCACACTACGGACTCTCTCTTCAGCATCATGTCACGAAATCGTGACACTTTTTCATCCGTACAACCTTCTTTGTAGAATGTCACGAAATCACGACACTTTTCCTTCTCTGCCTTCCTGCACTTTTCGAGTCACGAAAATGCGACATGTCACGAAATCATGACACTTTCCATCTTGCTCTCCTTCTCTCGCCAACATGTCACGAAATCATGATAGTTTTGCCACTTACCTTCTTCTCTCCTCAACATGTCACGAAATCGCGATAGTTTTGCCAAAACTTTCTCTCTCCTCAAACATGTCGTGAAATCGTGACAGTTTTGCTAGCACTTTCTCTCTCCTCAAACATGTCGTGAAATCGTGATAGTTTTTCCAGCCGCCTGCATACTTTTTCTTACTTGTCTTTTTCTTGATCTTTTGCAACTCGGCTACTCTGATCTTCTTGGAAACTCATTGTCCATGCTGAAACCTTCATCAAAACAAATTCTTTGACATCAAATCAAATTACTTCAAGAGCTTCTTGACATCAATGACAACATCTACACTTGAGCAAAGGCAATGTACCCAAGGTACCCAAAATTGCCAACAATCTCCCCCTTTGTCATTGATGGCAAACCTTTACTGAAACACATCTTAAGAGCCAAAACTGAAACCTACTGATCCAACAACTGAGAATCTGCCTTTGAAGTTTTTCTCCCCCTGACTTGAAGCTCTTCTCTTCACTTGAAGCTCTCCCCCTTACTCATATCTCTCCCCCTTTGTCATCAATGGCAAAGGGTCACCTTTGGGGCTTGGGACTAAGAATGAGCTTCTTAGCTTAGTCCCTCCCCCACCTCCTGATGAGGTGATTAAAATAGGGGTGGGAGTAAAACTCCCATTAGGCACTCATCATCATCAGTGTCTACAATTTCCTTGCCGGGCCTTCTCTTGAATTCTTTGTCCGTATTTCTGTTCTTGTCATTATTTTTGTTCTTGTTCTCATTCTTGTTCTTATCCATGCCTTGATCCATGGACCTGTTCATACCACTTTTCCTGTTCCTATACCTTGGCAGTTCAGCTCTACACTGTCTAGCTGTGTGACCTGCATTGTTGCATTTATAACAAGTAACATTGTAATTTCTTTTAGGCATACATGTTCTTTGAATCCACCTGTTTTGACTAACTGTGAACTCGTTATTTGTCTTGCAATAAATTGCCTTGTGCCCAAACTGTTGACAAGAGTAACAATACCCTTGAAAGAAACTAATACTTCTAAAATTGTTGTTTACCATCTTCATTTGAGCCATGCACTGTGAAGCCGTGTGACCAAACCTGTGACATGCAAAACATCTGCCGTGAAATATTCTTTTATTTGACCTCTTGGGTCCCGAAAACTTCTTCTTCGCATTCAGAATTATGTTTTCTATTTCTGCGCATCTATCACTCACGGAATCTTTCTCTGAGATACTCTCTTCATCAGAACTCTCTTCTCTTTGAAATCTCTTACTAGATTCCCCAACCTGTTCCTTGTGTGGTTTAACAAAACCAAGACCTATTTTATCTGTTGTCTTTCTTTGACCTTTGATAAGAGATTTAACCTTTTTGGAGCTTTCTTGAAACTTGTACAGCTTATCCTTGTACTCTTTAGTTTCCTCTTTCAAGGAAGCCATTTTCTGTTCTAATTCACTATACTCAAGCACCTTAGATTCTAACTCATTCTTGAGTTCTTGTGTCTTAGCCATAGAGACGTCAAGACTTTCTATAAGTTCATCTCTCTCCATACAACATTCATCTAACTTATCCTTGAGTCTAGCATTCTTCTTTCTTTCCTTTTTCAAAACACTAAGAGCATTAGTAAGTTCACTTTCAAGATCCTCTATTTGATTGCATTTTGAATCATCAAGGCCTTTTTCAGATTTCTTATCACTAGAGGTGCTACCCTTTTCAAAAACCATACATGCATCTTCATTATCATTTTTTAAAGCATCCTCATACATACTAGCAACCAAATCATTATTTGTGCAATCATCCTCAAGGTGCCCAAAATTTCCACATCTAAAACATTTCATGATAATGAATTTATGTTTCGGTTCTTCCTCCTTTTCTGAAATGAACAACATCTCATTTTCATCATCACTAGAAGAACTTTCACTATCATTGCTAGAACACTTACTTGCTTTGTCTAGGTAGAAGCTCTTCTTGTGCTTGTGAGAATGCCTCTTTCCGTGATTGCTGTACTCATCTTTGCTCTTCCTGTGATGCTTGTGCTTTTCAGAATCCTTGCTCTTAGAATCCTGTATATCTTCATCACTTTCATTCTTGGAAACAGTATAGTCAGTAGCATAATGACCAAACTTCCCACAGTTGAAACATCTTATGTTTTTCATGCTCTTGTGCTTTCTGGAAAACTTGCCTTTCTTGCTGTAATATGCCTCTTCATCACTAGAGGACTCATCACTCTCTTGAATCTGTTTGCCCTTTGATTTCTTGGTAGCTTTGAAGGCTGCCTCTTTCTTGACATCAACTTTCACTTGAGTTCTCAGCTCAAATGCTGCAAGTATACTATGGAGCTCATCCTTTTTCAATTTATCTAAATATTTAGCTTCCTCAATGGCAGAAATATTTTCACTAAATCTATTAGGAAGAGATCTTAAAATCTTATCACACACATCATTTTCAGCAAGTTCAAGACCTAAGTCTTTCATGGAGTTAACAACCTCATCCATACGAAGCATGTAGTCACTAATATTTTCATCATCATTCATTTTGAGTTGTTCAAACATACCTTTAAAGTGTCTCAATTTGGCCTTTCGAACATTTGCATCACCTGTATGAACCACCTGCAATCGTTTCCACATTTCACTAGTTGTCTTGCAGTGAATAACTTTGGTGAGATCTGCTTTCTGTAAGCCTTTCAGGATTGCATTCATGGCTTTTGAATTGTTGTGAAGCATGAGCCTGTCTTCTTTAGTATAAGGACCATGTTCAAGAATAGTGTACTCATCTTCAATCACTTCCCATACCTCATTACCAAGTGCCATTAGATAGACTTTCATTCTTGCACTCCACAGACCAAAATCTGATCCATCAAGAATAGGTGCTGCATTGCCACTTGAATAGTCCATTGTGTTCTTTGCAAGCTTTTCCTTCAAGTTGTTAAACTTTTCGAAGGCACCCGCTCTGATACCAATTGAAGAACACAAGCTTATACTGAGATGGGGGACAAACCCCCTCTCCTTTCCCTCTCAACCCCCCCCCCATCCACATTGCGGCAAGGAGAAGCGGAGCAACGCCAGAGCAAACAAAGACACACACACCCCCCCCCCCCCACCACACACACACACCCCCCCCCCCCCCCCCCGCCGCGCCCCACCCACCCCCACCCCTACACCTACACCCCGGCCCCCCCTCCCCCCCCCCCCCCACCCTCACCACCCCCCCCCCCCCCCCCCCTTCCCCTAACTCTGCTCAAGCTGGTGATCCTCTAGAAGACCTCTGCCTCTTATGCCCTTAGCAAGTGGAACTCTATCCACAGAAGACACTTGTCTTCTCTGCTCTGGCTGGAGACCTTTGTCCTCAACTCTATCACCTCAAAGCTGGTCCTCGAATTTGCACCAAAACACAGTCCTTTAGTCTGGCACAAATGTCCTCTTCCTCTTTCTCTGGTCTGCACCAAACACAGTCCTTCGGTCTGGCACAAGTCTGTCCTCTTCCTCTATTCTACATAAAATACAGTCCTTCACTATTTTTGTGCAATCACAGCTACACTCGATCGAACATCGACCTTTGCACCTCTACGCAAACACAGCAGCAATGTCTTCACGCACTCTGCTTCCTTGCAATCTCTCTCACTTAGAAGATTCGGTGAAATGCACTTTGACACTGCTATCGATCTTCGCACTCTGCTTTTCGGTGATCGAACTTCACCCCCGCACTTTATCTGCTAACGTCGCACTTCGAACGCACACACTTCAATCGATTCCAAAACTCTCCAAGCATCCCTCCTTTTATACTAACAATCTCAAGATTAGAACCTTGATCTTAGTCGACTGTAACCCTAGAATTCGTCGGCTGCAAAACCCTAAGCATCGTTGACTCAAAGTTAACTCTGTCGGCTTCAACCGCCTCTGGTTCTGTAGCTTTCCCATGAAACTACAACATGTCACGATATCGTGACACCTTTGCCTGCCATACACCTTCTTTTGCCTGCTATCGCGATATCGTGACACTTTTGCCTGCCGTACACCTTCTTTTACCTGTTGTCACGAAATCGTGACACTACAGCCTTTGTCGACCTCCTTTCTACTTATGTCATGAAATCATGACATTTTTGACTTCATACATTCTCTCTCCCCTTTGAGTCGCGAAACTGCGACATGTCGCGAAATCGTGACATCTTCCTCCGCTAGAGTCTTCACTTGCCTTCTGGTCGTGAAACTGCGACATGTCGTGAAATCGCGACATCTTCCTCCGCTGGAGTCTGCACTTGCCTTCTGGTCGTGAAACTGCGACATGTCGCGAAATCGTGACATCTTCCTCCTGCTGGCTTCTTCACTTCTGCCTGTCGCGAAATCGCGACACTTCTTGCATCCGTACGCTATCTTTTTTGCCTGTTGCAAAATCGTGACATTTTTAGCTTTCGAAAGCTTTCTCTACTGCCTGTCTCAAAATCACGACACTCTCTGCGTCTGTACGCTTTTTCTTCAGCTTGTCGGGAAATCGTGACGCTTCTCATTTCAAACTCTTCCCTTTGCTGCATGTCATGAAATTGCGACAGTTCTCACTTCGAGCTTTTTAGCATGTCATGAAATCACGAGTCCTCACCTCGACCTTTGCAGCATGTCACGAAATCACGACAGTTTCTGAATAACTTTCTCTCTCTTTAAACTTGTTGCGAAATCGTGACAGTTCACATTGCGGACTCTCTCTTCTGCATCATGTCACGAAATCGTGACACTTTTTCGTCCATACAACCTCCTTTGCAGAATGTCACAAAATCGTGACACTTTTCCTTCTCTGCATTCTCGCACTTTTTGAGTCACGAAAATGCGACATGTCATGAAATCGTGACACTTTCCATCTTGCTCTCCTTCTCTACCAACATGTCGCGAAATCGCAACAGTTTTTCCACTTGGCATTCTTTTCTCTGTCAACATGTCGCGAAATCGCGACAGTTTTGCCAGCTTCTTCTCTTTCTTCCAGCATGTCACGAAATCGCGACAGTTTTGCCAAAACTTTCTCTCCTCAAACATGTCGCGAAATCGCGACAGTTTTTTCATCCGCCTGCATACTTTTTCTTACTTGTCTTTTTCTTGATCTTTTGCAATTGGGCTACTCTGATCTTCTTGGAAACTCACTGTCCATGCTGAAACCTTCATCAAAACAAATTCTTTGACATCAAATCAAATTGCTTCAAGAGATTCTTGACATCAATGACAACATCTACACTAGAGCAAAGGCAATGTACCCAAGGTACCCAAAATTGCCAACAGTTGCACCGTTGCGGCCAAAGGAGGAAAAGATGTCGCGATATCGCGACAAGATGCAGCATTACGGCCGAAGGAGAGAAAGTGTCGCGATATCGCAACATGTTGCAACGTCGCTGCCAGAAGAGAAGTGTCACGAAATCGTGACAAGTTGCGTCGTTGCGGACAGAGGAGGAAAGGTGTCGCGATATCGCGACATGTTGCATCGTCGAGGCCAAAGAAGAAAATATGTCGCGATATCGCGACATGTTGCATCGTCGAGGCCAAAGAAGAAAATATGTCGCGATATCGCGACATGTTGCATTGTCGCGGCCACAGGAGAAGAGGTGTCGCGATATCGCGACATGTTGCACCGTCACGGCCACAAGAGAAAAGGTGTCGCGATATCACGACATGTTGCATTGTCGCAGCCAAAGGAGGAAAAGTGTCGCGATATCGTGACATGTTGCAATGTCGCGGCCAGAAGAGAAAAAGTGTTGCGACATGTTGTATCATCGCGGCCTAAGGAGAAAAAATGTCGCGATATCGCGACATGTTGCATCGTCGCGGCCAGAGGAAAAAAAGTGTCGCGATATCGCGACATGTTGCAGCATCGTGGCCAAGGGAGAAAAAGTGTCGCAAAATCGTGACATGTTGCATCATCTCGGCAAAAAGATAAAAAATGTCGTGATATCGCGACATGTTGCATTGTCACGGCCAAAGAAGGAAAAGGTGTCATGATATCGTGACATGTTGCATCATCGCGGCCAAAGAGAAAAAGTGTCGCGATATCGTGACATGTTGCATCATCGCGGCCAAAGAGAAAAGGTGTCGCGATATCGCGACATGTTGCAACGTCGTGGCCAAAAGAGAAAAAGTGTCGCGATATCGCGACATGTTGCATTGCCGTGGCCAAAGGAGGAAAAAGTGTCGCGATATCGCGACATGTTGCATCATCGCGGTCAAAGAGAAAAAGTGTCGCGATATCGCGACATGTTGCATCATCGCGGTCAAAGAGAAAAAGTGTCGCGATATCGCGACATGTTGCATCATCACGGCCGAAAGAGAAAAAGTGTCACGAAATCGCGACATGTTGCATCATCACGACCAAAGAGAAAAGGTGTCGCGATATTCAATCCATAAGGTGTCTGGATATTCAATCCATAAGGTGTCTGGATATAAGCACTAGACATATGGACATAGGCTTAAGACATTGGAACATTAGTGTGAGCATCTGGAACATAAGCAAAAGATAACATAATATAAGCTCTAAGCATAGGACATAAGCACCGGACATCAAAAAGTAAGCGCTAGGCAACTAGACAAAAGAGAGCATCATTATCTGTTAGAATGTAGCATCAATCTAGAAAACACTTAGAAGCATCTTGAGCCAAGTGTTGGGAACGTTGGCATTAGAACGAGATAA
Source organism: Wollemia nobilis (assembly GCA_028583015.1). Taxonomy (NCBI): domain Eukaryota; kingdom Viridiplantae; phylum Streptophyta; class Pinopsida; order Araucariales; family Araucariaceae; genus Wollemia; species Wollemia nobilis. The sequence continues at coordinate 16,366,854 of JAQPPZ010016723.1, forward strand.
CATCACCCCGAGTGAACATTGGCAGCAAGAGTAACATCGTAGGTCTAGGTGGATTGTTAAGTTAGGATGTTTATCGAGAAGAGATATAGTGGGTCTAGTGGGTCTAGGTGGATTGTTAAGTTGGGGTGTTTATCGAGAAGAGACTTAGGTTCCAATCTCACGGGCGTGCCCATGCATAGCCAATAGCTCGATTCGACTCTTCTACGTGTTGCACCTTATTGATGATGACGATCTGTTTCCTGCTTGTCCGGCGGTCCCCTTCATGTCATGTGTTGAAGCATACTGACAAAGAGTCCGACGGTCCCCATCTCATGCCGAGTTACCATTAACGAGACGACGAATGTGTTGGAAGCCTTCACGAATAGTTTGAACCCTGCCAACTATGCTGACAATTACTAAAAAAAAATTTGTGATTGTAACCAATTCATTTATCTAATAAAAAAAAACATAATGAGTGAACCAAAATAAGACAGCAATGTCTTGAGTGAACGTTGGGAATGAACGGGCAAGAGGAAGTTAAATCCTAAGCATTTTTAATATTGGTAATGACATGTTGTCCAACAAAAGGTGTGTAACTAATATTCCGTTGAACTTAGGTTACTTCCAACGTTACTATTTTCTAATGCGTCATTATTAATATGGGAGGGATTTGCAAGTTTGATTTAATTTAAAAATTATTAAAAAATAAAAATAAAAATAAATAAATATAGGAGATATAAGGTTTTAATGGGGTAATAAGGATTTAATTTAATACTAAGGAGTAATAAGGAGATAAAATTAATTTTTAATTTTGGAATTTTTTTATGATTTGATTTTTGGAGTTATAAGGTTTAAATGTTCATCAATCAACTTAAGGAAATCCACGTATACGTGGCAAAACTCGCATTGGACGGTTTGAGGTGCCGCGTTCGAGTCCCTCTCCCTCGTGAATGGGGAAACAAACAACCTCGCTGTCTACTGCGTTGCAGTCTTCCACAAGAATTGGAAATGGATGTATTTCTTTTACTCAAACCGTATATATAACCACTTTAATTTAAACTTAAGATCCTCAAAAACTCAAACTATTATAATATTCGAGAAAAAAAACTGTGCAATTTAGACGCAACAATAAAAAAGGTCAAGTTTGTTTTAGTTAATAAACCTGATTCAGCATTTAAGGGTTGAAATAACATTATTACCTATAAATAAATTTTAAGTTAAAATTACTCTCCTGAATTAACATTATCAACTATAAATAAATTTTAAGTTAAAATTACACTCCTCAAATACTAATTTTTAGTGTTCTGTGGGCCTTTCCCCTGTCATATCTGGAAGGTAAAAATAATAATAATAAAAAGTATATATAATTGAACCGTATATTGTTAATATTAATTTTGCTTATTCGCATTTAAATTATGCGAAAGCAGTCCTTATTGCTATACCTTCAAAAATATAATTTAAAATTAATTAAAAAAAAATTATTGCATCCTACTAGGAAAGGGCAAGTCATGGCTTTGAGAAACTTTTGGACTTTGTAGGTGATTTTTTTTGAGTTGTAGATGTTGTTAAGTATAAAAGAGTATCATCATAATTTTGAAAAGGAAAATTATTGTAATTTTTATGTGGATAAGTGTGAGGAGATAGAGTATATGTATGGTTGTGTTTGGTTTTTATTAATAAGGGTAGCTTTCACCTTTATCAAAGTTAAAGTATAAAAAGACACATTAAAGGAAGATTTTGTAAACTTTTTGAATTGTAGGTGTTGTTAAGTATGAAAGGGCATCATCATAGCTATGAAAAGGAAAATTATTGTAACTTTTTATGTGGATAAGTGTGAGGAGATGGAGTATATGTATGGTTGTGTTTGGCTCTTATTCATAAAGATAGCTTTCACCTTTATCAAGGTAATGGTTGAAATAAAGATATCTGACCTTAAACATCGACGTGTCGTAGGAGTTTCTTACCCATTGTATTAGTAGGTGTAGGTAGTTGATGGACAAAATAAAAAAATGTGAATTACTGTTTTCAGCCAAGCAATAAAAATGGAAGTGGTTGGACGCCTTCTATGGACTTATACTCAACTTGGTTGAACTTCTTTATTAAATATAAAACCAAATTTGGGTGATAATGGTTAGCGTTCAGTAAACTTGCAACATTAGGTGGCTTTGGTCGACGGTAAGAAACAAAAACTTTAGAGATGTTATAAAGAACATTAGGTTGCCTTGTTTATAGTTGTTATATTATATTTAAAATTTACCTTTGAGTGTCTTCCTTGAAAACATAAAGATAGAAATAGGTCATACGTTTCAACATTATATAAATATATATAAATATATTTTTATTTTATTAATAAAATATTTTTATAATAAGTTGCGGAGTTTTTTTTTATTAAAATTAATGTGAGAAACTTTACGATCGATATTTAGGGTTGGGTATTTTTATTTTATCTATGATCTCTGATAAGGGTGAGAGCTGAGCTTATCAATAGGGGCCAAACATACAACCATACACACACCCACCTTTTCACACATTCGCCCACGTCGTGGTTTGAACCTTGGACCTCCTAAAAAAGAACCAAAGCTCAAATCGTTGCGTTGTCTCCCAAGACATTTATGTATAGTTTTTATTAAGGGTTATTTTTATTAGAATAATTAAACATTGCATTGTTTTTTTTGGTAGTTGTGGTATTTGCATTATATGGGTTTTGATTGGATCCCGAAACCATATACATCGCTTTTAATCAAAATAAAACCAGCAAGGAGCCTGTGCAGGGAAGACTTCGTGTATCACAATTCCATAGTTTTCGATATTAGTCTTAATTTTTGCCCAAAACCTACATCTTCGAGGATAACAACAAACCTAGTCAAAGCTGGGTAAACCAAAAAATGATGTAAAAACCACCTTACTGGACTTCTTACTCAGACTATACATCATTAGTTTCCCTCAAGGAAAACCAAAATTATTTCAAAATCTCTGCATTGGGAGTGAAGACCTTCAAACGAAAAAAAAAAATAGATAGAAAATAAACACATAAATCAACAAAACCATCTGCACTTGCCCTTCCTTCAAGCGTTAATTAGGTCCCCTTTCGCTGAGTTGCTCTTAGTAGTGTTCTTGAGTAGCTGTTTCAAGTTCCCACTGATGGTCTCCAGAGTACTGATAATGCTATTGATGATAATGATAGCCACTTTGTGGTGAGTGTTAGAAACTTGGCCTGAGCTGCCACTGTTGTCGTCAGAGATGCACTCCGGGGAGTTAACACTCGTATTCTTCTTGACTTTTTTAATGCGAGCTGATCTGCGGGTCTGGGTAGCGCTTTCCTCCAACTTGATTTTCCTCTTAGAAAGCAGGGATTTGGGGATGGTAGGTGGGGCAACCTTAATTTTGGGCGGGGTTTGAAATTTAGGGTTTGCGTTAGACTCTTCAAGGTCCATCGAGAGAGAGCTGGATGGGCTACGAGTGACAGGGGATGAAGGTTGATTGGACTGAAGGGGAGGGACAACGATGGGTGGGGGTTGGGCTAGGGTATGGTAGTAAAGGATGGCAAATAACCCTTGGTGAGTGGGGGGGTGTGGAGATTTCTGTTTGTGGGCATTGTGAATGGAAAGCCTGATGGACCGAAAGAGGAAGTCAGGGATGCTGATGGGTTTGAACCCCCTTAGGTGGTTTACCAAGGCAAGGTGAAAACTAAGGATGGGTTTAGAGGGATCGTCCACTGTGATGTATTGCAAAATAAGAATTAATAAAGATGACCAGGGAGAAGGAAGGGATTCTAGATCAAGAGCTATACCTTTCCACCTAAAATTTTTGGTGTGGTTGGGTCAACCTTCGAGCTCTTGATCCCAGTTGTGTTTATCCCTGCAAACAACACGACCTACCATCGAAAAAATCGCCACTTCAGCTAGCATTTCCACCGTTACTCGAAACTGGAGGTTCTGAACCTTTATCAAGGTTTTGCATAGTGGTGAATTTTACATTTTCGCGTGAATATTCAGATTTTCACAATGTTAATTTTGTGAATTTTGGGACCATATAGGTCGGCCCATTCACCCAAAAATTTCAAGATCCAAAATTTTTAAGGGTAAATTCGCCACGCTATCATAAGGTTTCCTGCCTAATTTTTGCCTTAAATTTATAAAAAATAAAACATATCTCGTCCAATTCGCCCCTTGTACCAAATTATTTATAGCTAACCCTGACAATGACTCTCATACAATTACAACATTAATTTTTTCGGATAACAAGCGATAGAAGGTAGACGACTAGCAGAAGGCGAGTGGATTAAGGCGAGTAGTTGAAGGCGAGTGGTAGAAGGCGAGTGGCAGAAGACGAGTAACAGAAGGTGACTGGATTAAGACGACTGATAGTATACAACAATCATCAATTACAGGTAAGTTTATTTTACCATTAATTTTCCTTTTTTAACATTTTGTTGACTAGATTAAGGCGACTGATAGTATACAACGATCACCATTTACCGGTAAGTTTCTTTTACCATTAATTTTCCTTTTTTAACATTTTGTTCATGGACACTCAATAAGGAGGTTTATTCTGCTTGGGATAGATATTCTGTTGTTCATGTTAATCTTCTATTCATACAGGTAAAATGTCAACTGCTGGTAGTGGAAAGAAGGGAGGCCAGTCTTCAGATAAGAGGAGTATCCTCAAATACTTTCATAATATTTTGAAATCTAGTCAGCCATCAACATCTGCACAAACTGAAGGTATGAACGCCTTTACTTACCAGTTAATTTTTTAACATTGTTAATTTTATATATAATGTCTTCATTCATAAAGAAGTGTGCTTTTTGGTTGATGGCTTTGTCCATTTTTTATCTATAGAAGGTATGCTTTTAAATGCCATAGTGATAATGACCCTACTATTGACACTAGTATTATCTCTACAGAAAACATCGTTGACCCTATTATACCTCCACTTCCACATATCCTCGTTAATGAAAATTCCATAGATGAAAATATTCTTAATCAAATGGAACAACAACATGAAGAGATTCCTGAATCTAACATGCCAAGTGGAAAAGAAAATAATAGTTCTTATGCAGTCCCTACTTCCGGAGAATCTTCATCTAAAAAACATAAACATGCAAGGTTATCTAGGTGGACAATTAACAGATCATTTCAGCCTGATTGGATAGTAGAATTTCCATTTATTGAGCCAGTGTTTCTAGAGAATAGTAGTGAGGAAATAACAGAATTGAGATGCGTAATTTGCAGTTGGAAACACGAAAAGGATCATAGATTGCAACTTAAGAAAGATACAATAGAAAAACATTGTGGAAAGGTTTATATCAAAACAAAAGAAGGTGATCGACCAATACCAAAAAATTATAGGTGGAAGGATGCATCAGAGTGCGCACATATAAGATATGTGCAAGAATATGATAAAGAAATGAAACAAAAGCAAACTTTGGTTGAGAAAGGTGCAACAATTCAAGCCCAATTTCAAAAAATGAATAAGTTAACTTTAGCTTCAAAAAGTTTGCAGTTTGTTGTTGTATTCTCTATTCTTAAAAAGGGTAGACCTATGTCTGATTTCATTGATTATAAATCTCTATTTTGACTAGCTGATGTGCAAAACTTACCCAGCGCCCATTGGTCAGATCGAAGTGGTTGGGAAATGGTAAAATGTCTCTCATTGGTTGAGCAGGATGACCTCAAAGAGAAAGTAAAAAAGGCCAAATTCATTTCACTTTCAATTGATGAGGTGACTATTGTTGACAACACATCTTGGATTTGCATGCATGTTTACACATTGGAAAATCATTTAAGGCAACCTCATTTACTTGCATTACGCAAGATGGTGGAAAATTGCAATGCAAAAAACATTTACAATGTTGTTGTTTCTAGTTTAAAGGAAATAGCAGGAATGAATGAAATGGAAATAGCCACTAAGTTAATATGTGTCGGAGCTGATGGTGTTGCTACAATGCAAGGACACAAGAATGGTCTTTGTGTTAGACTACAAACATCTGTTACCCCATATTTGATCCCTATTCATTGCATGGCTCACAGAATGAATCTTGCATACAAAATTGTGGATACATTTACAAATGTTGCGAGAGTGGAAGAGCTTGTCCATGAAATTCATGATTATTTCTCGTGCAGTCCAAAAATATTTTCAAAGTTTCAACAGTTTGCACTAGGAGTTACTGAAGGTAAAAAACTGTTAAAAGATGTGGATACTAGGTGGATTTCGATGTATCAACCGACATTTAGAGTTTTCAAAGAATATCAATCCTTGATAGGGTTTATGTATGCAAATCGTAGGGCAGTTGATAAGGCTAAAGATTTACTATTTTGAATGAGTGATTTTGAAACACTTCTCACATTGTGTGGTATTCTTCCAATGTTGGAAGAAATGAATACTTTGATCAAAATTGCACAAGAAAGATCGATTTATATTATGGATTTCATCAGGGCGAGAAAACAAATTTGCATGCATATTGATATGATGTACGCATCTGGTCAAAGTTTTATGGATCCCATGTTTGAGAGTTGGAGAACATTAACAAACGTGAATGATCCTCAGAGCTTTCTGAAGTTCAATATAAATGATCATCTATGTATTAATGTCCATGAAAAGGAAATACCTTTATATTATTTTGGTCTGCGAATGGATATAGCTACAAATGAAGTTGAGAAAATGCCCATAACCTACAACAGATTTCATGTAGTTGTACACGATACAAAAATTAAACTGAAACAAATAGCAGAATCATTGACAAAAGAAATAAGAGACCATTTTCAAAGAGATGAATTGCTTGAGGCTATGGGTGTGGTTAATCCGATGTTTTGGGATCCTTGTAGTGAATACCAGATTATAAATGGTTTGTTTCTCAAATACATGGGCATTCTTGCTAGCCATTTTAGTAAAAGTGTGGTAGTCAATGGTATTGAAATCAATGGCATTCTCAACAGAGATCTTTTGACAAAACAATCAAACTATTTTGGAACAACAATGTCTGCTCAAGTTTCACAACTCTCTAACCATCATGAAATAGGTTCTATTTCATGTTTGTGGAGAAGATTACATCCCAGTAGTATCTTACAACATACTATGAGTGAATATTTTCATTTATATGAATTATGTCAAATGATGATTTTAGGATCTGTGGAAGATGAAAGGGTATTCAGTGCATTATCATATGTAAAATCTAAAGTTCGAAATAGGTTGGACAAAAATTTGGAAAATTGTTTGAGAGTATATGTGTCGACCTATGAGGTGGAGAAGTTTCCTTATGAAAGAGCATTGTCACACTGGAAATCTATGGCAGAGAGAAGAGGTGTAACGAATACTTAGGATGAAGAGGATGATGGTAACACTGATCAGATTGTGATGACAAAAATTTTGGGTATGAGTGTAGACAAATTTGTACAATCTGAAAAGAGTTTGTTCCAGCTTCCAACATTATGATGCAAGGATGCTTTCATTTGATTTGATTTCACATATTATCATTTGATTTGATTTCACATATTAGAATGAAAGGATGCTTTCATTTGATTTGATTTGAGTTCAACATTATAATGAAAGGAATATTGAGATTATATTGTAATTTGATAAATGTAATTTTGATGTCATTAATCATATAATATGATATTAGAAATGCAATTGGATACTCTTTATAATTTTGATGTCATTAATCATATAATATGATATTAGAAATGCCATTGGATACTCTGTATAGCATAGCCCACTGATTGATTATGTATATTTGAATGAAATTGGATTATTTGAGTAGCCCCCTGTATAGTGTTGATTAGAACACTGCATTATCTTTTATATCAGAAATGTGTTATCTATCATTAGAACACTGCATTATCTATCATTTTACATAAGCCTTGTTATTGAATTATTAGTCTAAAGTTTCAAATTTTTTGGTTGATTTGTATTGTATATATCATTTATGGCAATGTGTCAAAGTAAATATCTATGCTGCATTTCCAGTCATTTCAAATTATTTCATATAACATAAAAGAACAACTTACTGCATCCACATAATTCAAAATTACTTAATGCATCAACACAAATAATCAAAACTGGCATACTACATCCACATAATTCAAAATTACTTAATGCATCAACACAAATAATCAAAACTGGCATACTGCATCCACATAATTCAAAATTACTTAATGCATCAACACAAATAATCAAAATGGCATATTGCATCCACATAATTCAAAATTAATTAATGCATCAACACAAATAATCAAAACTAGCATACGATGACAATAAACATTTCCAGTCATTTCTCTTTCATTGATTTCAATTTTCAAAAAAGATACCATTCTTTCACAATTTACAAATAAATATCAAACATTTTTTTGTTTCACTTCAAATTAAAAACAACAAACTTCTACATCAACACAAATAATCAAAACATAACAATATTTAAAACAAAATTTCAAAAATATAATACAATTTTTTTGAAATTTTGTTTCATTGATTTTAGGAAAGATACCATTCTTTCAAAATTTATAAAAAATATCAAAGATTTTTTGTTTCACTTCAAATTTAAAACAACAAACTTCTATTATTTTTTCATGTTTCCTGAAGGTCCACCTTCATCTATCTCAATATCCTTTGCTTCTAATGCACCAACCCTAACCAAAATTTCAATTGTAGTGTTGATCCCCGATAACAATGAACTTTCTTCCTTCGTTGGATCTTCTTTAAATGGTGCATTCAGCTCTTTCTCATTTTCTTTCAATACAACCTCGACATCTAGGCCCTTATCTCTGATAAACTTCTTCAACCAATTATTTTCTCTAACAGTGTGTTGTAACCTCTTCTTCACTTCAATAGCATTATTAATACTAATTTTGGTAGTCTTGATCAACGTTTTCATGGCACCGACTTGTTGCTTTAAGTGCTAGAAATTAGACTGCAAAATACAAGTGAAAAAAGGTTAATATTTATAAACAAAACATATTTAAGAAAAAAATGATTTTTTAGTTAGATGTAAAACTTACATCAGCTGTAAGTCATGTAGTTTCTGCAACTGCTACTTTGTTCTGATCTAGTGCCCATTCATTGAAATATGCTTGGGCCTCTGCATTCAGGTTTTCCAAACGATTCAGAACAATGGCCAGAACTTCATCTGTGTATGCAGACTCTACCTCCATAGTGCCAGATTCAGCTTTATGTAGCAAAGCATCGAGCTTTTGGGGCTCATTCTCAACCTTTAAAAACAACTCTTTTCTCTTTGAAAAATTCTTATATCGGCCATTTATTGCTTTAATAAAAACCTTGGCCCGATATTCCCATTCTTTCAATTTATCAATATCTAAAAGAAGATTATTATGAACTACAACTTTACATCTATTAGCTAATAACACATTTTTAAAAAAAATTACTTTATCATCATTTGTTAGATGATGGGCGATGACTTGTTGGGGGAGGAGGAAACTCTGGCGACATCTGCATCAACATTTTCTTCTTCATCATTGCCCTCTTCATCCTGAAGCATATCACTTGCCTTTAAAGGGAAATTTTGAGGATTCATATCCTGATAAAGAAAATCACAATCTAGAGTTCCCGAGGGCATATGAGATGCACTCTCAACATTTGAGAAATTCTCTAGGGTTAAAATTGGTAAAATAGAAACATTAGATTCAGACACATTGTGTGTTTGGGTAGCACTTCTTGTATCACGAGATGGTGGTGTGAGGAACATTTTACCACGCATGCGTGATTGGTTCCTCACCGGTGGTACCTGCTGTGGATGGACAGGAACTTGTTGTGTTGATGGTCGTTGCTGCGTTTGTGGCTGGGCAAACGGTGGAGGCATATTTTTTTTAGTATTTTGAATGTAACAAGTCTATCTGCAAAATTTCACATGAAAATATAAATTTAATCTTGTGTAAATAACAATATCATAAAAAGAGATTTATTTTAACCAAACATACCAGACTCAGACTCTGCAGCTGTTGATGATTCAACCATTTGCCCTTTCTCTAAAAAATATTTAAAATAAATCAAAAAACATAATTTTAAGTCATTAAAATACATCATTTAAAATAGTACTTTTGAATAATAAGGTTACCTTGTGGGTTGGAGGTAACTTCTTCCACGTCGACTGTAGCAATTCGAGAAGTAAAAGGAGCCGTAGGTGTATGTTGAATTTGATCACCATGAGACCTCACACGTTTGGAGGGAGTTATTGGTGATGACTGTGACTACGAGTCAGAATCAGCAGACACTTCTTGAATCCTAAATGTGGCATCCCTTTTACTTGAAGACTGAGATGCTCTTCTCTATTTTCAAAACAAAATTAAAAAATAACAAGATAGATTGAAAAAAAAGAAAACAAAGATATTCCAAAAAACTATGTTTACCTGTATTTCATTCTCAGTCATGCCAATAGCCAACAAACTGGGGTGCAATGCAGTGGGAGGATTGCTTTGTTGAAGATTGAAATAAGCTTCCTAAAAAAGACAAAGAATAAAATTGTTGGTTGTCACTGTATACGAAGTTTGAATTTTCTGGGCACTCAGAAGGTCCAGTTTTAGGTAGTTGGAAATGTGCATGGACCAGTCAAATATTCCACCACCAATACATCGAATCAACAAAGATAGTGCCCAAAAAGGTATTTCTGTAGGTCGCCCCTACAGAATAAGCCTTGCCTGAAAAAATTCAATGCAAGCATAAAGAAATTTGTCTCCAACGTTGGAAATGTTTAAGCCCCTTTTGGACTTAGAAGAATTAACTGAAAAAAGAGAGAACATTATTAGAAAACAACAAGGAGAATGTTATTAGAGAATGGAAACTACAATACATCAATATTTAATGTTAAATAAAAAATAAATTTTAAAAATATACCTTTCAAATTGTCTGAGTGAACAGAGTAAATGGTTGCTAGGGTGGATTTATCATCATCGGTCAAGGCGTACTGGTTGTTCACCAGTACACCATCAAAAAATGGTAGCCCTATTAGTCATTGCACATCGAAGGGTTTAATAGAAAAAACAATGTCCTTGTTATCCACTTTCATCGTAATAGTGGACACGTCATGGTTGTAACAATTAACGATCCATTGCATCAACTGAACGTTAATGTTCAACTATGGCATCTTCAACACACCAGCAAGTCTGGAGGTGTAAATCCATTGCGAATCTCTTCCAGGAGTGCTGAACATGTTCTTGATGTTGGGGCAGTAGAAGCTCTTGAAATTAACTTTTGAAGGCAGAGGAGAGGAAGAGCTAGCCATTTCTAAAAACACGTAGGAAAATGCTCTGAAACACGTAGGAAAACGCTTTGAAAAGCCTTGGAAAACACTCAGAAAATCATCTAAAAATACTATGAAAACCCTCTGAAAATGTTGCCAAAACCTTCTGAAAATGCTGCCAAAATGCTCTGAAAAGCGTCTGAAAAGGCTCTGAAAATGCTATGGAAAATGCTAGAAAAAGCTCTAGAATTGCTCTAGAAAACACTGTAGGAAACACGAAAAATGACCCTGCATATGTATTTATAGAAGTTTGCATGGCGAAAGTTGATAGATGTGCAACACATGGTAGACGAGATGACACATGGTGCCATCTTATTATCGATCTTTGATGGTCACCTTTTGTTAGTCGCCATCTGGAAATCACCATCATCCAGTCGCCATCCTCCTAGTTGCCATCAGTCAATCGTCATCTACCAATCACCATCTACCACTCACCATCTACCAATCACCATCTACCAGTCACCATATGCCAGTCACCATCTACTAGTCACCATATGCTAGTCACCATCTACTAGTTGCCATTTGCTAGTCACCATCTACCAGTCACCATCTACCACTTACCATCTGTTAGTCACCATCTACCACTCACCATTTTCTAGTTGCCATATACCACTCACCTTATGCCACTCACCATATACCACTCACCATATGCTAGTCACCATATACCACTCACCTTTTGCCAATCGCCTTCTACCACTCACTTTCTGCCACTCGCCATCTGCAAGTCACCTTCTATCACTCACCTTCTGCTAGTCGTCATCTACCACTCACCTTTTTCCAGTCGCCTTCTTCCAATCACCTTCTACCACTCACCTTCTACCAGTCACCTTCTTCCACTCACCTTCTGCCACTCGCCTTCTACCACTCACCTTCTGCCACTCACCTTTTCTAGTCGCCTTCTGCCACTCACCTTATGCCAATCGCCTTCTGCCACTATCCTTCTACCACTCACCTTATGCCACTCGCCTTGTTCCACTCGCCTTATGCCACTTGCCTTCTATCACTCACCTTGTGCCACTTGCATTCTACAAATCACCTTATGCCACTCACCTTCTACCAATAGCCATAAAATTTTATTGATAATTTTTGTGCAAAAAAAAATCACCTTATTTTGATAAATTTTCTACAATTTTTTTAAAAATTTGCCCCAACGTTTATACACCATTCACCTAGATTCACCCCGATTTTATAATTACTTTTTTGGTACTACCCCTTATGCATAACCCTAAAATTTATGCTTCCATTGTCCTAGGAATTCACAAAATCACAGGTTATGTCCACCTTGGCCCCTTTAAATTTTTGGAAAAACGGGATGTATCCCTAGTCTTCGAAGAAAGATAGGGTCAAAGATTCGATTTGGACTTCAAAAGGTTCTAATAGAGCCATCGGGAGGACAATGACTGAGATCCAAGCAAGTATTGGAGCACAGAGGAGAGCACACAGGATTTCGTGATTACAGACTAAGAGATTGGATAGGGGGCGGTTATTTAAAGCCATTTGGGAGCCTAGATTGCAGTACTTGATGATCCAAAGAGTTGTACAATTTTCATTGGTGCGATGGGTGACTCTTCTTTGGGAAGTTTCATCATCATTGGTGATTTGATTGTTGAAATGGTACTTATTATAGAAATAATGACCTTTACTGGTGTGGATCCACTCGCTTGGGTTGATTTGGAACGACCCATCTCAGAAATACCCATGCACGAGTTTTGTTGTTGATTTGCCAAAAAAAGACGTCTAATTTTGTTTGAAAAGGATGGTGGGGTGAGAGCCTTCTTGAAACTCCTCAATATTGGAAGTAATGGAGGTACCTTCTGAGACATTGAGCTTGATTTACATCTTGTGGTTTTGATGTGAATGATAAAAAATAGAAAGCTAATTTCTAAAACTTAGCCGGCCACATCTTGGAATCGGGAGAGACTTGAGGAAACCACTCTCTAGGAAGCCAACAAATCAACAAGGGGTTGACGGGGATGGAAGGAGGATGAAAAGGAGGCATGACCACAAAAGAGGTGGAGTGGCCCGGAGGATTTGGGAAAGGGTGGAAATCAGATGGGCGCGTGGCTAGACCAATTTTTTTTTGCTTCATTGATAATATCTTGGGGAAAATGCTTGTCCCAGACAACCAGGGAGTTTCCACGAGCGCCTTTGTTGGCCAGAAGATCGGTCATTTTGTTTGCTTCCCTATACACATGGCGGAAAATGACACTTGACTGATTTTGAAGTAAAATTTTGGCTTCCTAGATGGAGTTTCTGATGCTCCAAGAGGGAATTTTGTTGTTGTTGATGTAGTTGGTGACGTTGAGGGAATCCCCTTCAATTTCAATTTTGTTATCATATTTTTGAAAGATGTTTAGGCCTCTCCATAAAGCATGAGCTTCAGCCACATGGTTGGATTGGATTCCCAGGTTCTCAGCAAAAGCGACCAAAATCTTACCCTTGTGATTTCTGACAAGACCACCAGCTCCTGCCATTCCCGGGTTTCCTTTGGAAGCACCATCGTAGTTGAGTTTAAGCCAACCTTCAGGGGGAGGTTTCCAGAGAGTAGACTGCCTTGGATGGGGAATGGGAGGGGGTGAGTTTCTTTCCCAGGGGATGTTGAGCTTGACGAACAAAGCTTGCTCTAATCCCGGGTCGGGGGGTTTGGGGTAGGGGAATAGGCGAGCATTCTCAGCAGCAAAACTGATGGTTTTTTTGGCAATAGTTAGGGGATCCTTGGGCAAATTTGAAAAAACTCTGTTGTTCCTCTCTAGCCAAACCTACCAAAGGAAGTGATGGAGACTAATTTTCCACAGGGCCTGGAGACAAGAATTCTTGAAGGGATTGGGCCACTGGATGAAAAACTTGATCAGGGAATTGGGTTGGACCCAAGTTAAGTGGAAAGTGGACAAAATGTGGCCCAACATAGAAATGGAGAACTCACACTCAGTGAACAGATGATTTACAGATTCCCAAGCTTTAGTGCAAAAATGACATCTATTAGGGACCATCATCCCTCTTTTGATGAGATTGTTAGTGGACAGGATTTTGTTTTGGATTGCTAGCCAGGCAAAGGTCCCGACTTTGGGGATGAGGTGCTTGATCCAGATGAGATTGAAGGGAACAAACACTTGTTGGGGATTGAGAAGGAGTTGGTGGGTAGTTTTGATGGAGAAATTCCCATTGTCAGTTTCTTTCCAAATGGGGTAGTCATCTATTCTTTCTGTCGAGATCACTATGGAGCTCAGCTTGTGGGACAAACTTTTAACAACATTTTGAATTTATCTATTGGTTGGGATGATATTGAGGTCTTTCCACTTTTTAGTACCATTGTCTAATTGGATGAAATCCACCACTTTTCTCCCTATAGAAATATCAAGGAAAGGTTTTAATAAGGATATTTCATTGTCTTCTATGAGAGGTTGATCTCCAAGCCAAAGATCTATCCAAAAGTTTATAGAGAGACCAGATCCTAGTTGCCATCGTGTTCCCTTATGAATAAGATCCCTGGAGTGGATAATGGATTTCCAAAAGGTGGATCCTTCCTTGGGAATGTCTACATCCATGAAGTCTTTGCCTTGTAGATACTTCCTTTTGATAATAGACACCCATTCTACATCTGAATTTGTGAATATTTTCCATGCTTGCTTTGTCAGCAAGGTTGTGTTCATGTTGTTGATTCGTCTGAGGCCTAACCCTCCCTGGATTTTAGGCTGAAAAACCTTTTCCCATCCGACCAGGTGGATTTTATTTTTGTTTTCTGACCCAGTCCATAAGAATATTTTTTGGATTTGCTCTATCCTGGAGTAGACTGACACTGGAGCTTTGAAAACATAGAGGAAATAGATTGGAATACTTTGAAGGTAAGCTGAGGTGAGGGTTGCTTTGGTAGCTTGGGATAGGAAGGCTCCTTTCCAGCCTACTAGCTTTTGGTTAATTATCTCTATCACGTGGCTCCACATGGACTCTTTGGGTCGGTTGGTAAAGAGAGGGAGACCCAAGTATCGGGTAGGAAACTCACCAATGCTGCATTGGAGGATCTGAGCAATTTTAACCTGCTTGGGATGGGGAGTGTTGATGAAGAAAATTTTGCTCTTGGTGTAATTTATCTCTTGTCCTACTACCTTTTCATATGAGTCGAGAATGCACTTGATCATCTTGGCCTCCACAACTGAGGCATGGGTGGCAAGGATTGTGTCATCCACAAATTGTTGGTGGGACAAGGGATTAAGATTCGAAGCAACCTTGATGCCCGAAATGGTGCCCTCAAAAACAACATTCTTGAGGGTTCTTCCCAAATATTCAACAAGTAAGATGAAGAGAATGGGGGAGAGGGGGTCTCCTTGCCTGATGCCTCTGCCACTTGGGAAATATCCTGTAGTGGATCCATTTACTAAAATTGAAAACCACGGGTTTGAGATGCATCCCTTGATCAGGTCAATCCAGTCCCTATGGAAGCCAAATTTTTGAAGGACAATGAGCATAAAAAACCCTGTTGACTCTATCAAAAGCTTTGTTGATGTCCAACTTAAGGAAGAGGGCAACATTTTTGGTTTGGGATGTTGAATGAAGGACCTCATGTAGGGAAATAATACCATCATTTATAGATCTTCCTTTGATTGAACTGCCCTGACATGGATCTATGATGTGGGGAAGGATATCTTTGAGCCTAGTTGTCATTGCTTTGGCTAGAATTTTGTAGATAACATTGCATAGGCTAATGGGTCTATAATCATTCATGGATTTGCACTCAGACCCTTTAGGGATTAAAGCAATGAAGGTGGAATTCATGCCTCTAGGGAATGGACTTGGATTTCTACATGAATTTGATGGCATTGCATATGTCTTCTCCAATGATGTCCCAAAAAGTTTGGAAGAAGCGGGGGGAAAGCCATCTGGGCCAGGGGCTTTATCGAGAGCCATGGAGAATAGATCTTGCTTTATCTCATTGTCAGTGATGTCCTTGATAAGAATGGTGTTCATAGCAGGGGTGATCATGCTGGGAATGTGCTGGAGGAGTTGATCTTGGGCCTACTTTGGACAGGGTGCACTAGCTCCCAACCTGTTTTCAAAAAAGCAGTTGCTTCCTCTCGGATGTTGAGGATGTCTGTCGTTGTTGAACCATCACTTTTGGTTAGCTCTTTAATTTTGTTTGAGCTCCTGTGGCGAAGAGTGGAGGCATGGAAAAATTTCGTGTTTGAGTCCCCCTCTTTGAGCCATAAGGCTCTGGATTTTTGTCTCCAGAACATCTCTTCCTTGGCAAGAATGTTGTGATAATCTACAAGGAGTTTTTTCTCTTCATTTCTGATTTGGATGCTCATTTGACCGTTCTAAATTTGTTGCTCTAAAATTTGGAGTTTATCTGTGATTTCTTTCTTGCTTTCAAAAATATTCCCAAACACTTCCCTATTCCAGACCTTGATGTTTTCTTTGATTATTTTGAGTTTTTGGGAAACCTGGGATATGGGAGATCCACTTACTTGCTGCTGCCACCACTCAGAGATTTGATTCTGTAGATCAGGGTGGAGGACCCACATTGCTTCGAATCTGAAGGGAGTTTTGAAGATGGGTGCTTTGTTTGCTTCGAATAGGAGGGGGCAGTGATCTGATCCTATTTTTGGTAGGGAATTGAGGGAGGCATCATCGAAGAGGGGAATGGCTTCTTTGGATAGGAAAAATCTATCTAGCTTAACTTGGATGTGTTGGTTCCCTATTCTCCTGTTGCTCCACGTGAATTGAGTTCCTTTAATCTAGATATCCATAAGTTCATTATTGGTGACAAAGTCATGGAAATCTTGGATGCTTTTGACTAGAATGTCGTTACCTCCTGCTTTATCAGAGGGAAACAGGGGGGAGTTGAAATCCTCAGCTAGGATCCAGGGAAGGTTGTTGAAAGTGGTTCTCATTTGACTCAGGGAGTCCCATAGGGAGCTTCTGCTGTGAGGGTTGTTTGGGGCATAGATATTAGATAGAATCCAACAGAAGTTCTTGTCTTTGCAAAAAAACATTATGTTTGTTACTCTATCCGAGGATGAAATGACTCTGCCTTCCACTTTATCTGAATCCCACAGACACATTAGTCCCTTGGATGAGCCTTGATTGGGACTGGAAACATTTTCACTATTTTTCCATATATTTTGGGTAACCTTATGAGCTTTTGCCTGATCGATTTTTGTTTCTTGCATGATGAGGATTGTAGGTTTGATGTCTTTCCTTATAGTGCTTGTGAGTCTCTGCTTGGCCGCACTATTTAGGCCTCTCACGTTCCATGAGAGGATTCTCATTTGGAAACTTTGGCTCCTTTCTTGCCTCCCTTTGAATACTGCAAGGGAGGTTTGGATAGTTTGGTGTCATCTTTTGGTTGGTTGAAAAGTTCTGGGAAGAGGATTTTTTGGACCCCGTTGGCTATATCTTTTGTAGTTTATTTTCTATTTTGCTCTTGGATATTCGGTCTTCCCATTTTCTTGTCCAAACCATAATCCACCACAACTTTATTGGAGCTTTGAGTGTTTTTGGGACTGAAATCAGCTCTGGTTGGAGGGGGGCTTCCAGGTTGCTCTTGCCCAGGGAGGGGATTAGGGGGAGGTTCAAAAGTCCCTAATATGGATAGGGAGATGGGGGAAGAGCTCTTCAGAGGGTGGAAATGGATCTTTTGAAGGGGAATGGTTCTGGACACCCTCTTCAACTGAGGGGTTTTGGATTTCCTTAGCAGCATTCATAAAGTCATCGTTTGAGAGGATTTGAAGATCATCATTTATTCCAAAATTGTGATTAGTATATCCAAGTGGAATATCAAAATGATTGGGGTGAGCAAAAAGGGACTCTACCTTGCTTTGGTCTGCTGGTTGTTCTGGACTCACAACTTGCTTCCCTTTGTTTGCCTGAGGATTATGAATATTTGCTTGCTAGTAGTGATTCCCTCTGTTTGCTTGCCTTCCCTTTTGAATGTGGGTTTTGCCTGGTTGTTTCCCAACTTGGGCTCCGATTCTTTGATCAGTATTCTCCAGTTATTTTTGTACCTTGAGAGAAGGGCACTGGTTCTTGAGGTGTCCTTGGGCTTGACATTCAATATAGAATGTAGGTTTATTCTCGTATTCTATAGCCTGACATCTGCGATATGATCCATAGATGATATTGATCCACGTTGGTAGCTGGGAATCCAGATTGGCATTGACACATATTCTTGCATGGATCATGCGGGTGTGGGATTTGGTGGTGGGGTCAATGGCGATCATTTCCCAATGTATCTACCAATTCCCTATAGTATATCCTCATGCCAAAACTGGATGGGTAAGCTAGGAAGACGGACCCACACCGATGCAAAATTGATGTTTTGAGTCTCTACATTGAAATCCTCTCCCCATTTGTGGATGAAAAGGCTTTTCCTTCCATAAAACCATGGTCCCCCTGTTAGGATGCGGGATGCATCCTCTTGATTGTTAAGCCGAATTTGAAAAAACCCTCGAGGTAGGACCACGAGCTCAAGGTTCCCTAGGGTTTTCCACCTTAATGATGCCCATATCTGGATGGATTCCATATTCGATCGCCCTCCTACAAATTTCTCGATCAGGCATAGGCTTTCCAGGGAAAGGTAATCCGTCATTCAGGTTTTTGGGATCACCAGATCCTCTCCTACCGTGATTAAGGGGCTACACCCTTCAGGAGTCAAATGGGTGCTATTTCCCTTGACCTTTTCCACGTATGAGCCAGATGGGAAGGTCCCAGGAGAGGCCCCATATTTGTTGGTATTCCTCACTAGGTTTGTCAGGTGGTTATTTATCCCAAGAACTTTTCCTTCCTAGGGGATTTGTCATTTCCTGGATCTGGATCTTCTCCCGATGTTGCATTCCCCGTGGCAGGTTCAACTATCTCGCCTGGTTCAGAATCCTTGAAAAGTTTTCTTCCACCAAACCATGGTTCTAGCCAAAAGTTTCCTGAGCTCCGTTGTTAGCTCCGTTGTTCGCCATCTTCCCCTTCCTCCTCCTCCATAATTTTTACAAGGATAGAGATTCCAACATTTTCAACATTGATATATTTTCAACATGATAAACATTGTTATCTGTTAAAACATTGCATTGTTATTAGACTAATTAAATTATATTTAATGTTCCTTTTATAAAAAATAATTTTTATTTGCTTTATATCAAAGATATTTGTTATCTTCTTCAAACTACTAAAATTCTGATATCATTTTTATTAAGAGAGAAGATCTCACACGCGTAATTGGCTTATAAAACTTGAGTTTTGTGAACATGGAGATCAACATCATGAATGGTTAAAATATTTACTAAATGGTTATCATATCTTTAAATATGTTGTTTATAAAAACCTATTAATTCCCTAGTACCATTTTTTTAGGGCCTTATTCGTAACCTTAATATTCCAAGATATCATTTTCATCATCAATTTTTATTTGTGGGTTTAACTTCACTTCTTCATAACACTTGTGATACATTTTTTGTTTTCCCATATAAATATCACTTTGAGTTTGTTTTTGCTTCTCAGGTCTTCCTTCCTTTCTTTCACTCCCATGAACACTTTCATCTTCATCAATCTCTTCAATTTTTCCACATTACTCATAATGAGACTTATCATCTATACGTCCATCTTGCTCTGTAGGATTTGAAGTAGAAGGAATAACCTTAAAAGCACTTTCTTTTATATATTGCCTTAAAAACATTAAAGTGCAAGGGCACTTCATAGGAATTACCTTCTTAGAATTCCCTAAAAACCCTAAATTGCTATGAAATTCCTCCATCCTTATTTCCTTATTATTTTGCTCTTGAAACCCTAAAGTGCAAGGGATAACATTTACACTAGTTTCATTTCTATTACCAAGAGAGGATTCCATACTACTTGACAAAAATTAAGACAATACACTAGAATAAACTTGAATATGTTGTAAAATATTTCGTAAATATTTTTCTTGAAGGGATAATCATCACCTATATTTTTTCCCAACAAGACACTGATTTCTCACACTTTGAGGCATCAATCCATTTTCAAGTATAGACTCATATATACTCAATGGAAGTAATTTTCAAGGTCAATCTAGTGGAAGCAAAATTTTCTATTTTTGTAAAGATCTAATATGACTAGTGGTGGATCAAAGTTCTTGTTGTCCAACTTTCTTCTATTTTGAAACACATTGGAGTCCAATGATTCTATTATTGGGATGAATTATGAGGAATTAATCTTTATAGGATTAGTTTTCGTTAATTCTTTGGATTAGGATTATTAGACTACTTTATTTTACTTCTAAAAAGCATCTGATAGGCCTACTCCATATGGCATTATCCTAAAAAGCATATGACAAACTTATTCAATTAGATCTTATCATATCAGATAAGATCTGATCTTGTAAATTCTCATGAAATACCTATAAAACCTTTGACTATCAATGAAATAGAAAATAAATTTTAGGTTTTTCCTCATCAATTAGACCTTGTTTTGATTTGCATAAGGCCTCCCCTCATTCAATAACAATTAGCAAATTGTGTTTACCATAGTCCAAAAATTGAATGTTCCCTAGTTTCTTGACTTTCTCAAGAACCACAAACTCCACTCCATGTAATCATTTTTCCTACAATACCACTTGCCACTTGTCCACCTCTTTCACCATGTGCCTTTTTTCTACTATTTTTGCTAGTTATCTTTATCATGCATGCATATTATCTCTTAAGTCCCCTTGTAATCCTATAAAATATTTGAAATTAACTTGTGATAATCAAGGCATCCTGATCAATCAGAGAGGGAGCCATCAACATAAGATATGTAATAAAGACTTATTGTATTTTTACTATGACACACATGATGAAATGGAAAAATTAGCACATGGTTATGATTAAAAATATTGGTTATTATAGTATTGGAAATGATAACTAGCCAACTCACCTTGGTTGCACGAATGACATGTGTGTCTATGGATTAAAGTGACTAGGAGGTGACTATCACAATAACTAGCCAAAGTTTTTAATACCCATGTAATCATTACCATATATAGACATCATAGAAAATTTGTAAAAATAATGCAAAGAGTTGTAGAATAAATTGATTGAGCAACAATGGATAATGGACAAAAACATGGAGAACTGAAAAATACGAAGAAAGTTTGAAGAAACCTATAGGTGGCTTAAATTTTCAAAATTATGGGATATATGAAGTTATTTGAATGCTTGAAAGATCGTCATGATGGGATTTCCCTAGAATTTGCTTGATCATTATGAGAAAATGCAACATGGATTCAAAACATTAATTTTCTTATTACAAATATTTCTATTGTGAAATCCAAAAAGACAAGTGGTTGGTACAATTGTTGGTATTTTGACCAGATAAATGAGTTAAAGGTGTAATAAATGCATGTGCATTCTTTAGGGTGGATGATGATTTAAAATTCAATTAAAAAAACTTAAAGTGAGCAACTTTTATTTTTAAATATATTTAATGCTTGTTCAAATTAGTAATATTTTCTACAAATATCTTGAAACACATTCATTATCATTAAGATAAAAAAGGACTGCAAAGCAATTTAAAGATAGCAATAATAAATGAAGGAAGAGAGATAAAGAGAGATAACAAGTAAAAGTGGGTGCCCATGGGCACCCTAATATATCACATTTTATTCATAAATTTTATCCAAATGGATCCTCATTTAGGTGCATTTATAGTGATGCCAAATATCCAATGAGTGAGAACTTAACCTCAATATGACATAAACTTAAATTTGAGGTTGACCTTACAATAACATAATAAACTACCCTTTTAACTGGGGTTATCCATAAAGGTTGATTAACCAATACCACTAAGGAAGTATGAAAGGGGCTCGTAGGTTTACATGAACATGCCTATAGGCTTACATAAATGAGGAATTTACATAGGATTACATAATTACATACTCGTAGGCTACATTAGTGGTGCTCATAAGCACCTCATCACACTGTTGGACTTGTCCTAAACAAGATCGAATTATAAAAATTTCAACCATAATTTGAGTTGAGAGGGCAAGGGAGATAAGGCATTAGAGGTAACATATCCTCCCATAATGGATGCTTTAGTGGGCCTTTGATATTCCTCCTTCATCCTTGTCTTTATCATTAGGAAGCTTATGTCCAACCCTCAAGGAATCTATCTCAATCTTCTTTATCCTTGTAATACAGTTCTTGATGAAGTATCCTTTCCTTTTACAATACTTGTAAATATCTGACTTATTTGAAACCTTAGACTTACCCTAAGGCACTTAAGCCTTATATTCCATTGAATTGAAGTATTTTGGATGAGCTTGTATATGATAAATAGCTCCATAATTCTTCATTACCACTTCATAATGGATTAGAAGCTTGAAAAGTCCTTCAAGAGAGATGGATTGTGGCTCTTTTATAATCATTGCATTCATATAAAGAATCAATCCAACTATATAAAAAGGAGAAGTAATATTGGAAGTAATAGATTTGACATACTCTTCATCAATATTTACCTTACCTCATGCTATAGCTAAATCATATTCTAGAGCTTTGAAGTGAGATATATGGTATTTGACAATTCTAAAATCTAAAATTTTGAGATTAGAAAGCTCTATTTCTATTCTGTTAACTTCACTAGCACTTGCTTTTCCATGGATATGTTAAAGTAGTCCATATATCAATAGGATCAGTTTTCTCTCTAATGTATTAAATTCATTTGGTTCCACTAACATGAAGAATAGTCTAAGAGATTCCTACTTTCTCTAAGTTCATTATAATTGAGGTTTTCTTTTGATACATTATTGAAGATGAACTAGAGATTTGTACCTCTAAGTAATCTTGCCATTTAAATTATCCAAGTGCTATAATTTTACCCATTGAGGTGAGTAACATACCCTAAGGAATTTATTTTGCATAAAACCCCTAAATAAATTTATAAGAAGCCCATAAATTGATGTCACCATTGCATAGAGCTAAAAAAATCATGCAATCTATAAAAAGTCTCCAAAAATTTTCATATGCAAAACTTATGGCCTCCAAAATATTGGTTACATTAGCACTCAAATAAAAAAATCAAATGCCAAACCTTAAAAAAATTATTTTTTGAAATCAACAACTACCATTTATCACCACTGTATTGGGTGTTATAATAGAAAACTAGAGTTTTCCACTTGTCTTGATATTATTAGTAGATTAAATACCTCATATATATACATTAAAAAAAGTGAATGGGTTTTGGAGCCAAAGGACCTTCAACTTGAGACCTTTTTCAAGACAATGGGAAGTACCATCAATATGCCATATGTGTGCTTTGAGATAGAATTTATAGTTTCCTTTAGAAATCATCATGTTTATTTTACCTTTGACAATAAAAGGGGAATGTTGGGTCTTGAACCTTGCACCAAGAAAAAACAAAAGACCACCCTTACCAGTATGCCATGCCATTTGGCATGGAGTTAAAGGTTAAAATAATTGAATAACTATTGGAGTTGGTTGTGTAAATAATACTTCAACCCATGAGCACTCAACAACATTTGTCTTCCTTCAAAATACCTTATAAAATATTTGACCCTAAGACATGCACTATCCAAACAAGGTATCCAGTAATTACACCATAAGAATAGACTAGAGATAGAGAAGATAGGAAGATAATAAAAAATAATTGAATATTTTTATACTTCTACAAAAGATATTCTCTATAATTGAATCAATAAGATTTGGCTCCCAAAGCAATAATTGAACCACTATGCCATAACTCTAATTTAATCCTTTAACATAGAGTGGTTCATGTTTTAGTTCAAGAACCATGTGTACATCAATCCCTCATCTCTTGTGGGAGATAGCCACTTAGGAGTTTGTGTTAAAAGAAGTCATATTTAATAATGGAAATTGCAACCAAGCCCAACTAGCATACTACCATGCTACTCTCTTTAGCTATGGGGAAAACTAGTACCTGCTTCAAGAAGATTCAAATAAAAGAGAAGCACAAGGGTGGGTCATCAAACCCACAATGGAATGTATGCTAAGACTCATCCTTTTGAAATGGTCAAATAGTTGAAATTATGTATATGTAAGATAGGGTATTCAACATACCTATCAATATGCCTTGGGCCTAAGCGAAGAGATAATCGTTCCACTTTTTTTAATCTTTTGTATAAGGCAGCCAGGTTGACAGGACTACGGGATATGCTAAAAATAAGATAGCATGTTTTTAAATAATGAGTATACTTGTCTATAATTTAGATGCCTTATATGTAAGGAAGAAACATTACTTGTATTCTTTACTTAGATACAAGGTAAACTAAATTACAAGTATTTAAACACTCTAATTTGATGGTTTTGAAAAATAAAGATAATGGATAGTGATGGTGCCCACTCATTCCTTAAAGGCACATTTCCTCATGGAAAAAACAAAGAGTTTTAAGCAAAAAATATTCTTATTCTTATATCATGTGATATGCTTATCCTCATAGATTACATTGATGACCAAATAGGAAGGGATTTGCTCACATCAAACACCTAGTAAAGAAAAATAACTAAACTTAAATTAGGATAATTATTTTCATATCCTCACAAGTCCTTTTATTGTTTTAGAAAAAACAACCTGACAAAGAAAAATAGACAATGACACAACATGCATAACAAGAAAATATTATTACTGACATGATTTAACTTGGATAAGGTAAGCATTCAACACAAGTAAATAGGTAATTATTAGATAAGGAGTTAGAGACTATAAAATAATATGAGGTGTTTAGTTTTCCCCTAGGAGGAGAAAGGTCTATGATGGGAGGAATAATTGAGACAAAATACAAGGGGTTTAGTTTTCCCTTTGAGGATATCATGTCTATGAAGATAACAATGGAAAATATACAATTAGATCATCACTCATTGGTGATTCCCTCACATGGTGAATTGGATCGTATAGGAGCAATAGAAAGAGGAATTTGGCCAAGACATAAAGGAGAAAGAAATATTAGAAAGTCTAAAGAATTTACATGTGAATCCCATTTCATGAAGGTATCCTACTTCCTTAAATACAAAGTTCAAAAGAAAATTATCATGTCCTTGGGATTTTATGTGAGGTTAAAATTAATATGATGCTTGAAGCACTTGAGATTAGCATATATCATCTTCCTATCCAAGATGATGTCATGTGAAATCCTCACAAATACACAAATGAAGATGAAAAAATTGGTATCCAAGAATATGAGACATTTAATTTCTTTTTAGAATAATAATATGTTGTAGAAGAAGTAGAGGTGAGTCTACAAATAAAATATAAGGTATCTATATTAAAGCTAACATTGATACTAGAGCCCACAGGTATAATTGAGAAAGAAAGTGATCCTGAATATGAAATATACAACTTTATTTTGAAGAAATCAAAGTTTGCAAGGCTTAAAAAAATCTTGTGGAGTCCCTTTTGTGAAGAATAATTCATATTTGAAGATAAAATCTTGTAAGAAGACATTACTCAACAAGTAGACAATGATTCACCTGTGACTCCTAAGACTGAGTAACTGTACATAAATAAGACATATTTACTAACAAAGAGGCCATGATTCTAGACATGAGGTATTTTCCTATAATCTTAGGGAGTCTTGCTAGGGTAAAAATTGCATGTAGATAGTCTAATTATTTAAAAGGAGTAATGGAATTAATCAAGGAACAACAACATGAGGAACCATCATTGTTGTATAATAATATTTTTCTTGGTTTCATAAAGGAGAAGGACCAAACTAATAGTCTACATCATAATTTATCATGAGTTGAGATAAAAAGTGAGGAAGCTAACATTGTTTCTAATATTTTAGCACCCTCACATGCTTCTAACCATTTGAGGATATAAAAATAGTATATTTTTAAAGATAGTTGGCATCAAGAGTTCAATAAAAAAGAAATAATGGGAGAAAAGATTGTTTAAGTGCCTAGATCTTAATGTTCACACATGGTCCTAATAGATTTAGTAAAGAAATATACTATATCCTAGAAGGCATTTATGAGACTTTGAATTGGGAAATCCTTCTCACAAAGGTCCTCCATATATACCATTAGTGTGATTTGACATACTATGTTTACATAAATGTTCGAAGATCCTAAGTTAGAACATTGGCAACAAAAGTGAGGACATCTATTTTCTTAAGCCTATAAATGGAACCATCATTCACTTGGTGAAGTAACTATTTATCTCTACAAATATTCTATCTTAATTTCCATTCTTTGGTTTCCTTATGTGTATATATATAAAGAAAATGATAAATCCCCATCCAACCCAAGTGGTTACAATTTCTTTCCATATATTTCTTCCAACATTGGTCGAAGATCTCTCTAAGATTAGTGATTTATTTTCTAAGGCTAATAATATGAGATGCCAACCCAAGAATATGATGATAGTAATACAATACCCAAGATCTAGACCATTTTTTAGGAGGTAGGAGTTTTCTTCCTTATGAATCCATAGCCCAATGGATGAGGGAGAGTTTAAGAAAAACATTGCTAATAACATAGTAACAAAAAATGATTATCAACAAGAAGGTTGGAAAATATACCTTATGATACCTTTTATGAATAAAATAAATAAGGGATAAAAGTATATATAACCAAAATATAAGATCTCTATAAGAGGAGGCTCACATATTAGGAAAAGAGAGATAAGAATGGAAGACACTTATCTAAAAGATTAAATTACCTCCATCATCTTCTCCACAACCATATTCATTTCACTTCCACCCCTATGTATTCTATGTATTATATTATTATAATTATCTTAATCCCTCACATCACCCATAACTACCCAATCCATACCATTATTTATGTTGTCATATCAAACTTGTATCATCACACTGATTGGTCTTGGTCACTAGGTACAAAAACACTACTTCCATCCATTAACATTAAGAGTATCCAAGGGGATTCACATTACTCTAGAGAAACATACCATTCTTGATGCCAACCAATTTTTACCTCATTAGGTAAAATAAACCCCTAAGGACATAAATATAAGTATCATGTATCATACAAGAAATAAGAAAGCAAATTGATCATGACATTTCCAATAGCTCTAACATTTTCCATAGTTTTGATCCTACAATTCCCATTGGAAAAAAATGAAGTTTGAAATTATGATTATAGAGGCACTTCTAATAGATCCAAGAAGACTAGTAAATACCTTAGCCAACTACATTGCCAAATTCTATATATTAATGATTAATATGTTCTATATGGTGCAACTAATATAAAAGTCACAAAAAGCAATGACTATCAAATATGCTTAGGTAGTTGAAGAAAAACAATATGAAATGTAAACCCTAGAAAATGCAAGCACTAAAGCAACTAGAAAAAGACATGTAAATATGAGTGATGTAGCTACAATAAGTGTAGCAAAATATTCAACACCAAAGCACATACATGAAAGTGAAAAACTGTAATAAAATGAATGCTTCTTTTATATTAAAATGAGGGAGCCTTAGTCTCCCAGTTTTTTTACAATTCTTTGCCCCAATGTTTCAAGGGAGATATTACAATGATCTCTTCCTAAAATTACAATTCTCATAATGGTGGTCTTCCAAAATCCCTAGAAAATGACTAGGTGTCCTTTGCTCCTCTGCTACAACTCCAAGGGTGTGTGGGATTTTGGTATCCAGTAATGGGACCACTTTAGCTTCAAAAGATTTGCAAGCACCTGCTTCCTACACATATCAAACATAAATTAGGGTTTAGTAGCACCTATTTATAAATATATAAGATATTACTATAGAACCCTAGTTGCAAAAACATGAAATACAGTGTAAAAAATAAAGAAATGAACTTTAAATGCCTTGCTAAAAATAAAGTTACCAATCTATGTCGATCGTGCAAATGCTTTTGAGGAATCACGGGTGCACGGTTGGGGCTAGTTAATTGTGGAAGTGTGGTTGATAAAATGTGAGAGGGTGGTTATGATTATGTAACTGCTGGTGGGTGGTTGGACCTAAAATACAAAAACTTTCAAGACATCGATCCAGAGCTCCTAATGGTTGACCTCTACAACTGGTGGTGATCTCCTGAAGTGATTTTGGTAGAGTGTCAACAATTTTTTCTAGCCTCTTTTGGTTAATGAGGTGAATGTGCCTTTATAGGCCCCTTGGGATTTTGGAGGAAAATGGAGGTGGTAATCTAGGATTGCCAAATGGAACTCTAGGTCTACCAAATGGAAGGGGCAGTTATAGTGAGTCACCTAGCGTTTCTCACTTAACTAGGGTGATGTGGCTAATGGGTAGGTGTAAGTTGAGTGAAGTGTGAGGTATGTCCAATTTGAAGGGACAAGGGTGAAATAGGTTTGGGTCATGTGTCCAGGAAACATGTCTAGTGATTAGGTAGGATATCCTAGGCAAAGTTTTCAGATTTATAAGATTTGGAAAATACTTTTAATGTGTAGGATTTTATATGCCTAAGTTTGGACTTAGGCATATATATTTTATTGTGCTAATTTAGAATGTGCAATGTGAATGGGGTTTTGCAAGTGCCTAGGTTTTTGTGTCTACAGATGCCATTTTTTGTAATATTTTGGGTAAAATACAATGCGGTGTAAAAACAAGAGACACTTGTCTTTATTGGATGGATAAATGGACTCAAATATTCTTGATGCAAAAGAATGAATGATTTTTGAAATTTTTGATTTGTTTGCTTACCCCCTCAATTGGCGAATGGGTAAATAATGAAACCCACAAGAAAAATGACCATATATGGATGGTGTAATGAGGTGGATGTGATGTATGCAAATGTATGACATTGAAGATCAACTTGATGCCCCAAGTTTGGGATGGTTGTTGTTGCATATTTGAATTTGGTTTCGATGATGTGCAAAATGTTGTGGTAAAATAATGAACCACTTTGGAAGTTTGGGTGTCCATGTGACTGTATCAATTCCTACCAAATGATATGGTGTTAGGAACCACACACTCCGGGAGCTCAAAACTCAGTGATTTTAGCAATTATTACCAAATTGTGAGTGAATTTTTTTGCTTTTGTAACCCAATGGAAAGGGCTTAATGATAACCTTGTGCAAATTAGCTTGAACAAAGCCACACTCAAATATTGAGGGACTAAGCTGATTTAATGCCAGATGTGATGATGTTGAGTGATTTTGAATAAGTGTCCTTATGGTGAGCTACCCATCCTATTGGATTGCATGGATTACCAGTCACTGTAACCGCTAGGTATATAGGGTAATTCACTAGATACAAGGGTCACTCAATGTTGATGATTTTTTATGATGATGTTGGATTCATTTTTTGGTTTAAGGGGGTGTTTTGAATTTTTTATTCTTCAACCATGTGGGTGTGTTTGGTTGCACCCGACAACCACACATTCGTAGTTGGCATCACCAAACACGGGTGGGCGGTTGCGCGTGCCTACAAAATACGGATGTGCGATTACATGCACCTACCAAATGCAAACACGTAGTTACCTTCATAAAATTTGGCTATAAATATGTTGAATGGGCATTTTGAAATCATTTATTATTTTTAACTTAGCTCATGTCTCCATCAACAAGACTTGCAACACTTCTCATCAAGTTTCTGCATCAGCTTCTATAATAGCTACTTGAGGAGATCCATTTTATTTCTCTTATTTGGTGCATCATGTTCTATTGTGGACTTTATTAGGCTACACACCACTTGTTATATTTTTATAGCTATTATCCACTTGCAATTATCGATCTTTGAGGAGTCACATTACTCCTCCCCTTTGGAATTCTACAAAAAAAAAATGGATTTGTAATGAAGTGCAGCTCGGTGGTACCCGACACTTCATCCTTTTGTTTACATCTATTATATCCCACTTAGGCATTTTTACTACTCCCTCAATAGGAGTTGAAGTCCCTTTGTGACTTTTTGAAGGCATCACTCCATTTAATGCCTTTCATCGAGCCGAAGACTATAGAGATTCGACACTTCGATCACCAAAATTCCTAAGACTACAGAGATTCGACACTTTAGACACCAAATTTATGAAGACTACAGAGACATAGACACTCCAGAATATGCCTACTTGTACCTTTTTCATCCATCGACTATAGTTGCAAGATTGTTTGTACTTGATTTTGGGTGCATGCTTATGGTTCAACATGATTGGTGTGAAGAGTTATGCCTTCTTGAATATTGAACGATATTTTGACAAGGCCCTTTTTTAGCATAGCAGTGTTCATTCCTACATGCTTGAGGCTGAAACCAGTGGAAACATACCTCGATATCCCATTGGGTTTCCTATATGGACCCTTTCAGCGTTGAGCATGTGTTTTGCTCATTGTTGCTCCCTTTGATGGAGTTGTGGTGATATCTTTGGGGCTCTTGTACATCATCTATCTCTCTTATTTTTCTGAACCACTTTGGAGGATTTCATTTTTGGGCACTTATATATCTTCTCTCCCAAATTATTGTAAAAGCATTGGGGTCCAATGCTTCTATTGTTGGAAGGAATGATATAGATATTATGTGATAGGCATAGGTTTTATGTGCTAGGATTAGGCTTGTTAGAACTTAGTCTTTAGGGGATTTGTTTATTTTTAATAATTTGTAATGTCCGTGAGTTTGTTTATAGCTCATGTTGACAAGGTCTAGGTCTAGGTGTTTGCACTTTCATAGATTAAGGGCTTACCTTCTTAGCCTTTAATTTATCATTTACACAATCCTTGGATCTATAACTACTTTCCAGGATTGTTTGTTGTAATTTATGCTTATTTAAGCACCTATTTTATGATGTGAATATATTGAGAAATTTTTATTCTATCTGCAATTTTATTCCTCATTATTTTTATGTTTTTGTTTATTTTTTAATTATAAAAATGCATGAAAATATTTTTGGTATTTTATGTTTTTTGCAAAATGAAAAGAATGATAATTTTTTTTTTGTGTTTTTGTTTGTTTCTTAATGATTAAAATGCATGAAAATATTTTTGTTGTCTGTATATTTTTAAAAATTAAAAGAATGCATGATTTTTTTTTGTGTTTTTGTTTGTTTTTGAATGATAAAAATGCATGAAAATATTTTTGGTGTTTTATGTTTTTTTGAAATGATGTGTGCACTGATATGGATTTTTTTTGTGCTTTTACAAGTTAAGTTTATTAAGACTGGACACCGATGGCATCACACCTTATCCCGGGTGTAGAAGGTACTTATAGAAGATGATTTAAAGTGGTTGGCGATGGTGGGGTTGGATGGTTATAGGCGGGTTGAGACCGTTAGGGCAGATGAGGAGTACTTGTCTGCTTTTGTGGAGAGGTGGGATCCTTATAGGGTGTCATTTTAGCTTTTGATAGGGGACCTTACTATCACCTTGGAGTATGTTTACCGCATATTCTATATTCCTATAGAGGGCTCACCATTCTGGGTTGGCCATGACAAGGAGCATGAGTTGATATTGATATATGGATATGACTAGGATATGGATTGTAGTAAGGGTGGTATTACCTACTTTTAGTTGTTAAAGGATGGAAGGTTAGGTGCACTTCCAACCTTCATGATGTACATATTAGGCAACATGTTGTTGCCTAACAACATAGGTTCTAGGTTCCCTTGGAACTAGGTGAGGCTTGTGATGGATCTAATTGGTGAGCCTCGAATTTATGCGTGGATCCCTACTCTACTGTGCGAGATGTATGTGGAGTTATATGAGATGAAGAAGTGAGAGTAGAAGGGACTCAGATGCAGCTTTCTTATTCAACTTTGGGTTTGGGAGCACATCAAGGTTGCTCAACCAGAGGGTCTACCTTGCAAGTGGGATCACTCATTGCTTTGTGCTCTTTGTTGGTGGACCAACGAGGAGGCTTTATTGAGTCATCCTATTTGCAGTGGATAGGAGTATTAAGATATATTCAGTGCTTCGACTAGCAATGAAATATGTTAGTGACCATGGCAAGGCCTATCTTAGGATGGTGATGCAACACAACTTTTGCAGATCAGGTGAGGTAGGTGGGTGATTGGGCAACCTGGGTGAGAGATGGAGTTCATCCATTTCTCCTAAGTTATATGGTAGTTTGATTTGGTGCAGGGAGTTCCTGATGCTCTAGTGGTGTATAGGTGTTGGAGCGACGAGCTTAGTCTCCCTATGACTCGTGATTTATGGACTATGGATGATGACTAGTATGATGAGGTGGTAGGTGTTCCATATGCAGATGATGCTAGGACTATAAGTAAGTATGATGCTTGTTTGCATTGTAGACTCCGTGGGAACCTAGTTATGTTGTGGATGATGTGGCGAGCGGTGATTAACGAGATGCTAGTGAGTAGGCTTATCGATGGTAGAAGCACCATCGAGGTAGTGGTAGTAGTGGGTGAGTTGGAGTAGATGTACAACCTATGAATACTGGGATTGGGGTTGGAGGAGATATAGGTGATGGAGGTAGAGATGGAGGTGATGAAGGTGATGGAGGGTAGGATGTGCCTCCAAATTATACTAAGGATTGGGGTGTCCTCCAGGCTGAGAAGGATAGCTTGGGTTAGACTGTAGTATCTTGCGATGCAAATATTGTAAGGTTATAGAGTGTGATAGTAGGTTAGGATGTTAAGATAGCTCGACTATGGAGTGATGTGGATGGGTTACAGAGTGGATCTAATGGAGGTGGGGATGCTTCTATGGTTTCAACCCTTCACACTGAGATAACTCAATGAGAGGCACATTAGGACCTAAATTTGGTTGCTTCACAGAGGTAAGCTAGGTTCATTGGGTTTCTTGAGGATACTCTAGCTCAACATCATATTATGCTACCTCTACAACCTTAATCATCAGTTTTTGGCTCTATTAGGTGGAGCAAGTCTAGACCTAGTGGTTCACGTTTACGAGTTTTTGGCTTCCATGCTTTGTCTGGTTCACAACGATCAACTCATGGTCCTCATAGGAGTCATGGTGGTGCTAGCTAGTAGTGCTTATTACCTCTTTTTGTAGTTTTCATTTTTGCTTATGAGCCTCAGTGCTCTCATGTATACAACCGTTTGGGAAATTTTTGTACTATATTGTTTATATATATACATATACATGATTTTTATTGTGCTCATTTGTATTGCGCTTTTATTTTATTGTATGTATGGATGCATATGAAATGATGTATTTATTGAGTGGAATGAATGGTGAATGTTATGATTTGATGATCATTTGTGTATGTTATAGACTTTTTCTTGATCAACTTTATTCTTGTTGTTTAATCAAGGGCACTAACATTTGGTATTTATAAATTTCATGGATTTTTGGATGTAATGGTGGAAATAATAAGGAGTATTTTATATAAAGGATATAAGGTCATCTTGCAAAGACTCAAACATCCTAGTGATCTCAAACAAACTCGTTTATGTATCTCATAATTCTTCATGATGATAAGTTTGTTCTAGTATTTTCAAATTTCTCAAGGACCAACTGTGTGTACAATGATCATTCATTTCTCATTATGAGCTATGTCAAACTAATAAATTGTGACTTATGCCAATAATCTAGCTCATCCGTAAGCATCCATAGATATGTACAAAATAAGGTCACTAATGTGATAGACGAGGTGCCACACATAAGGATACCCCATGGCCAGGTGGGTTTCATTCAACCCATTTTTGTAATGAATATCACCCCATAGTTTTTGAAACACTAAGAATTCCAAGGATTCAATCTCCTTTCCCTTATTTATTGCATTGGATTTTTGGGATTTTATTTCTGAGTTGCTCATTTTTGTGTTGGAGCAAAGTGTATTTTTATTGCTTTTTGGATACTTGCTCGTTTTGAGGAAGAGAAAGGGGATTGTATTGCTTGTTGGAATGCTTTTGGGATTCTTGCTCGTTTTCAGGAAGAGCAAGGGAATTTTATTGATTTTGGGATTCTTTTGGGATACTTGCTCATTTTGAGGAAGAGCAAGATTTTTTTTTAATAATGAAGGTGGAGCTTGCCCTTTTTTCAACTCTTTAGCATTCTAGACTGTGCGTATAATTGGATGAATAGAGGAAATCTTTCACTTTATGGCAATAGCAACTCATGACTTCATAATTCCTAAGATTTATAATGTTTTAATGTGTTTTGGTGTGCGTGGTCCAAGAGAAAACTTGATTGACCAAGAACAATCTATGGCACCTAAGGATTGTTCAATTTTCAATGCAGGTTGCTTAAAACACTAGGAGTGGTTGAGTGACTGAAAATCACCTAGATTTTTCTTATTGACTAATGTGTTGTATGAAATTTTATGATACCTTCACTACAAGCTTTTGGAAACTAAAAGGTGGACATAAAAAATTTAGTGGTCACATAATCATTATTGCTAATGATTATACGACATCTATTTGTTGGAAATATTGAGTGTATTGGTTGTCATTGATGTCAAAGGTGTATTGAGTATATTGGTTGTCATTGATGTCAAAGGTGAAATGGTTGAAAATCATCTTCAAGGTTGAAATATTAAAGTGCAAGGCAAATATCTTCAAGGGTACAATAATTGTCAAGGTAAAAGCATTCTTCATGGTTGTGTGTGCAAGAAAAGGACAAGGTGTTATTTGGTTAAAAAGGTTCTCCATAGTTATGTTTGCAAGAAAAATATAAGGTTCTCCATGGTTATGTTTGCAAGAAAAAGACAAGGTTCTCTATGGTTATGTTAGCAAGAAAAAGATAAGGTAGACAAGGTTCCATTGAAAAATATTTATTTATTGCAAGGTTGAAAAATATTTCAAGAGCAAAAGATAAAATATTAAAAGATAAATTATAATATTTAAATCAAGGTTTAAATATTATAATAAAAATAAATTTGAATTTTAAATGGTGCCAAAATTTAAAATTCAAATGGTGGCAAGAGATCCGATGTCTTCCTAAGTTTCGAATTGCATATATAAGGAGGAAAATAAAAATCATTTGCAATGTCGAAGTGATTAAGGTATAAGTGCCATTCATTCCATTCGTGAGGGCAACACACAAAGTTGAATGCGAGGGTAGAGAGGAGTAAGGAGAGTGCACAGAGTTTAAAGCAAGGAGGATGGTGCATGAACCTCAAGATAGGAGGTAATGCTCGATTGGTTCCAACTGGGTAGCTAGCCCAGGTGGCAAGCAGACCCTACGCAAGACGTTGATATTGAGAAGGTTTCGGGTTCGAGTCACAATGGTAGTTGATTTTTTGAAGTTACGTTTGGGTGGAAGAAAAGATTAATAAAATTTTGATTGCACACCTTTGGTTCCAGTGGGTGGGCCAGCCTAGCTGGCACTCTAGCTCGCACTAGAGCGTGGGCTCCATGAGGTTTCACGTTCGACTCTCCTCGATGGCAGAAGTGGTAAGGGCATTAAATTTTGTTATAAAGTTTTGTTTGGCAATTAGGGAGTCATAAGGGTGTGAGTTTAATAAATATTTGTTTTTGCAATTAGGGAGTCATAAGGGTGTGAGTTAATAAAGTTTTGTTTTGCAAATGAGGAGTTATAAGGATGTGTTATAAAAGCTTTCTATTTTGCAAATAGAAATTATAAAGGTGTTTTATAAAGTTTTTATTTTGCAAATAGCATAAAGAGAAAATACAAAGGGGATATTTTTGCATGTGAGAATAGGAGGTATAAGGTTTATGAAAGGGAAATTAAAATTATTCTGCACTTAGGGTTTTGGATGATTATAAGGTACATTATTGATATTGAAAATTATTTGTGTCTTTTACAAGTAGGAGTTATAAGGTGTTATTGTGGTTTGATTTTTGGTTGAAATTTTTGTATGGTGAAAAGTAAGTTTGAGGGGTTTTGATAATTATTAATATCCTATATTTTGAGAACAAAAGGAGAGTCATTGAACATCATTTTCAGATTTCATTGAGCACATATTTTTGAGAAGAAAGTTAATGTTGATTGTTTGAAAGAGAAATCTACTAACTAGTTTTGAAGTGGCACTTTGAAGAGGAAATTATTTTGAGATAGATTTTTGAGGGCACATTTTCATCAAAGCAAGTTAAGAGGTATGGTGACATTATTCCTTCTTTAAGGTGTTTGGTTGAGAAAATATTTCTGAATCATAAGGTGGAGAAATAAGGATTATATATGTGCATTGTTGGAAATATTTGAGCTAGGGTTTGTGAACAAATTGTGCATCCTTGTTGAAAGAAATTGGAAACACTTGTGTTAGAGTTTGTGAACAATTTTCTTCATTGTTTGAATAAATTTGTGAAGATTTTGGGCATTGGTTTGAGTGACATTGAATGTGAATGAGCAAGTGTTAGAAACTAGTTTTGTGAAGCAATTTGTGCATTGGGCTTGAGTGATATTTGGAAAGAACATATTGTGAAATTATATTATTTTCTATGTGTTCTTGAACAAGAAATCTGGGTAGAATATGTCTGAAGTATTTTGATCAAAGCATGTGTTATGAGCAATATTTGAGAATGTATTATAAGAATAAGCAGATATTGAGGTAGATGAAAAGACTTGTAGTAGGTTGAGGTAGATTTGAGTAAGTCTTAGAAGACTTGAAGAGTTGAGGCAGATTTGAGCAAGTGGAATTAAGATAGATTTGAGCATAGTCATGTGAGAAGACTTGAGATAGTTGAGATAGATTTGAGCAAGTAATATGTGAAGATTTGGATAGAGTTGAGATAGATTTGTGCATGTAAAGCATGTGCAGATTTGGAATAGAGTTGAGATAGATTTGTGCATGTAATATGTGTAAATTTGGGATAGAGTTGATGCATGTAATGTGTGTAGATTTGGGATAGAGTTGAGATAGATTTGTGCATGTAATATGTGTAGATTTGGGATAGATTTGAGATAGATTTGTGCATGTAATGTGTGTAAATTTAGAGTAAATTTGATAAATGTGTGTACCAGCTTTGGAGATGAACCATAGCAAAGTAGAAGTGTCTCTATGGATAGAGTTCCATGAACTAGATAAAGGAGAGGAGTCTCCTATGGATAGAGTTCCATGAACCAGAGAAAGGAGAAGAGTCTCCTATGGATAGAGTTCCATGAACTAGAGCAAAGGAGAGGAGTCTCCTATGGATAGAGTTCCATAAACTAGACCAGAAAGGAATAGAGATCTCCTATGGATAGAGTTCCACAAACTAGAGTAAAGGAGAGGAGTCTCCTATGGATAGAGTTCCATAAACTAGACCAAAAGGGGATAGAGTTCTCCTATGGATAGAGGTCCACAAACCAGAGTTAAGGGGATAGAGTTCTCCTATGGATAGAGGTCCACAAACTTGAGCATAGGGGATTGAGATCTCCTTTGGATAGAGGTCCATAAACATTGTAATAGGGAATTGGTTCCCAAGAGATTTATTGAGAAAATTTAGAAGAAATATTTTCTCCGTGGATGTAACCCACATTGGGTGAACCACATTAAATTTATGTCTCTCATGTGTGTGATGATTTATGCATTGCTTTGTTATTACTATTGATGAGATTGGTTAATACTACTAAGAAAAGATATTGCAATTGATAACATTGGATAATATTATTTGGGAAAGAAAAGTAAAATTTTATCTTATATTGTTCACCCCCTCTCAATATAAGCTTGTGTTCTTCAATTGGTATCAGAGCGGGTTCCTTCAAAAAAAGTCTAACAACTTGAAGGAAGATCTTACAGGAACACAGATGGCTTCTCAGAATGGATCTTCAACAAATAAGGCTCCAATGTTTGATGGGAATAATTATGCTTTCTAGAGTATGAGGATGAAGACTTATTTGATGGCACAAGGATATGAAACATGGCAATCTATTGAGGATGGGTTCACACCTACAACTACTCCTCCCATAGATAAGGATGGCAAGCAATTATATGTGAATAATTCCAAGGCTATGAATGGAATCTTAAGTGGATTACGTGAATCAAAATTTGTGAAAGTTATGCAATGCAAATCAGCAAAATAAATATGGGATAAATTGAAGCAAACATATGAAGGAGATAGCAAGGTCAAGTTGGCAAAACTTCAAACTCACAGGAGGAGGTTTGAAGAGTTGAAGATGAAATATGAGGAAGATATTGCTAAATACTTACTTCATGTTGATGAAGTTGTTAATACCATGCATGGACTTGGATTCGAAATTGAGGACTCTAGTGTTGCTCAGAAAGTATTAAGATCACTCCCTATGAGGTATGATGCAAAGGTTTCAACAATAGAAGAGATGAAGGATCTCGATAAGTTGACTATGGATGAGTTACATGGAATTCTCATAGCTTATGAGATAAGAGGAAAAAAGATCAAAATTCCAAGAAAGAGGTAGCATTCAAAGTTTCAAAGAAGACAAAAGATAAGAAACCAGAATCAAGTGATGAGTCAAGCAATGATGAAGAAGCTAACTATGTGAGAAGAAATAAGGACTCAAGAAAACACAAAGATATAAATACTATGAAATATTTTAATTGTGGTAACTTTGGTCACTATGCATCTAATTGTCCACAAGTTGGAAGTAGTAGCAATGAAGAGAAACAAGATTATAAGAAAAAGGAAGAAATAAAATTCAGGTATGAAAAGAAAAATAGGTATGGTCAAGGCAAGCATGAAAATAAGAATTTTCAAAGGCACAAGAAGAGTTTCTATGTTGAAGAAGCAAGCAGTGCTTCAAGTGACAGTGATGAAAGATTCTCAGATAGTGAAAAAGAAGAGATTCTATTTTTGGAAATAGAAGAGGAAGAGGACACTCCTATTGAAGACCAAGTAGAAGAAAAAGAAGATGCTCCTATAATTGAAGACCTAGAGGAAGGTTCAGAAAAAGAAGAAGAGGCCACAATTGATCTAGAAGAGGAACTTATTGTTGCTCTCAGAGAGTTGAAAAGAGTTAGAAAGCAGAACTCAAGACTAAAGGCTCAAGTTCAAGAAGATGAGGAAATAAAGGAAAAGCTTCTACAAGATCTCAAAAACTTAAAAGTTAAGGCAAGGAGATTTAAAGAAGTTATGGTTGAAAAGTTAGAGGTAAAAGAGTTAGAATGTGAAATATTAGAACATGAAGTGGTTTCTCTAAGGATGGAAGTGAAATATTCTAAGGATAAGTTGCACAGGTTTGGGAAAAGTTCAAAAACTTTGGATACCATTATCAAAGCACAAAGATCTTCATTTATCAAAATAGGACTTGGTTTTGAAAAAGGACAAGAGGTACAAAAAGAGGAGTCAAGCTCAAAAGAAAAGGAAGTTTCAGAGGAAGAGATTGAAGAAGAACCTAAGACCTATGTTGATAAGTTGAAGAGTGGAAGCTTCATTAAGAAAGAAAACAATGCACAAACAAGAAACAAGGATCATCACAGAGAAGGCAAAGAAAGGACTAAGAGACCAGATGTTTCAAGACAAGATGAATATTTCTTCCAAGGGCATTGTTTTTCATGTAATCATTTTGGTCACAAAGCTATGCATTGTAGGGTTCATGGAAAGAAGGAGTATGGCTTCACTAAGAGGAACTTCAACTCATTCGAAGATGGATATTTCTTTCAAGGTTATTGCTACTCATGTAATCACTTTGGTCATAAAGCTATACACTGTAGGGTTCATGATAGAAATGATTATGGCTTCACCAAGAGGAACTTCAAGTCATTTGCACCTTCCAAGAACTACAACATTAGGTGTTACAATTGCAATAATCTTGGGCATAAGGCTAAGTGGTGTAGAACAGAGTTTTCAAAACTTCCAGAGTCAAGCAAGAATAGGGACACTCAAAAGGATCAAAAGGGTATGATTACAAAGGTGTTGAAAAAGAAGGTTGAAAAGGAAGAAGAGCATTGTAAGTTGGGAGTAGATTTACTCCCACCCCAAAATTAATCACCTCAAGGAGAGGAGGTGGTGAGGGGGCTGAGCTAAGAGTCTTATTTTTTAGCCCCAAAGGAGTCCCTTTGCCATTGATGTCAAAGGGGGAGAGTTTCAGTAAGGGGGAGAGAAATTAATAAGGGGGAGCAACTTCTTAGGGGGAGCAGATTTGGAATTCAGTGGTTGGAAAAGAAATTTTTAGAAAGGGTTGCCATCAATGACAAAGGGGGATATTGTTGGAAATATTGAGTATATTGGTTGTCATTGATGTCAAAATATTTATATCAAAGGTGAAATGGTTGAAAATCATCTTCAAGGTTGAAATATTAAAGTGCAAGGAAAATATCTTCAAGGGTACAATAATTGTCAAGGTAAAAGCATTCTTCATGGTTGTGTGTGCAAGAAAAGGATAAGGTGTTATTTGGTTAAAAAGGTTCTCCATAGTTATGTTTGCAAGAAAAAGATAAGGTTCTCCATGGTTATGTTTGCAAGAAAAAGATAAGGTTCTCTATGGTTATGTTAGCAAGAAAAAGACAAGGTAGACAAGGTTCCATTGAAAAATATTTATTTATTGCAAGGTTGAAAAATATTTCAAGAGCAAAAGACAAAATATTAAAAGATAAATTATAATATTTAAATCAAGGTTTAAATATTATAATAAAAATAAATTTGAATTTTAAATGGTGCCAAAATTTAAAATTCAAATGGTGGCAAGAGAGTCGACGTCTTCCTAAGTTTCGAATTGCATATATAAGGAGGAAATAAAATTCATTTGTAAAGGTTGAAGTGATTAAGGTATAAGCACCATTCGTTCCATTCGATAAGGGCAGAGTGAATTAAGGAGAGTGCACAAAGTTGAATGTGAGGGTAGAGGAGTAAGGAGAGCACATGGAGTTTAAAGCAAGGAGGATGGTGCATGAACCTCAAGATAGGAGGCAACACTTGATTGGTTCCAACTGGGTAGCTAGCTCAGGTGGCAGGCAGACCCTACGCAAGACGTTGACGTTGAGAAGGTTTTGAGTTTGAGTCACAATGATAGTTGATTTTTGAATTACGTTTGGGTAGAAGAAAAGATTAATAAAATTTTGATTGCATACCTTTGGTTCCAGTGGGTGGGCTAGCCTAGCTGGCACTCTAGCTCACGCTAGAGTGTGGGCTCCATGAGGTTTCATGTTCGACTCTCTTCGATGACAGAAGTGGTAAGGGCATTAAATTTTGTTATAAAGTTTTGTTTGGCAATTAGGGAGTCATAAGGGTGTGAGTTTATAAAGTTTTTTTTTTGCAATTAGGGAGTCATAAGGGTGTGAGTTAATAAAGTTTTGTTTTGCAAATGAGGAGTTATAAGGATGTGTTATAAAAGCTTTCTATTTTGCAAATAAAAATTATAAAGGTGTTTTATAAAGTTTTTATTTTGCAAATAGCATAAAGAGAAAATACAAAGGGGATATTTTTGCATGTGAGAATAGGAGGTATAAGGTTTATGAAAGGGAAATTAAAATTATTCTACACTTAGGGTTTTGGATGATTATAAGGTACATTATTGATATTGAAAATTATTTGTGTCTTTTACAAGTAGGAGTTATAAGGTGTTATTGTGGTTTGATTTTTGGTTGAAATTTTTGTATGGTGAAAAGTAAGTTTGAGGGGTTTTGATAATTGTTAATGTCCTATATTTTGAGAACAAAAGGAGAGTCATTGAACATCATTTTCAGATTTCATTGAGCACATATTTTTGAGAAGAAATTTAATGTTGATGGTTTGAAAGAGAAATCTACTAACCAATTTTGAAGTGGCACTTTGAAGAGGAAATTATTTTGAGATAGGTTTTTGAGGGCACATTTTCATCAAAGCAAGTTAAGAGGTATGGTGATATTATTCCTTCTTTAAGGTGTTTGGTTGAGAAAATATTTTTGAATCATAAGGTGGAGAAATAAGGATTATATATGTGCATTATTGGAAATATTTGAGCTAGGGTTTGTGAAATAAATTGTGCATCCTTGTTGAAAGAAATTGGAAACACTTGTGTTAGAGTTTGTGAACAAATTGTGCTTCATTGTTTGAATGAATTTGTGAAGCTTTTGGGCATTGGTTTGAGTGACATTGAATGTGGATGAGCAAGTGTTAAGAAACTAGTTTTGTGAAGCAATTTGTG
Source organism: Wollemia nobilis (assembly GCA_028583015.1). Lineage (NCBI taxonomy): Eukaryota > Viridiplantae > Streptophyta > Pinopsida > Araucariales > Araucariaceae > Wollemia > Wollemia nobilis. Next base: position 16,408,880 of record JAQPPZ010016723.1, read on the forward strand.
CATTGGGCTTGAGTGATATTTGGAAAGAACATATTGTGAAATTGTATTGCATATCATTTTCTATGTGTTCTTGAACAAGAATTTTAGGTAGAATATGTCTGAGGTACTTTGATCAAAGCATGGGTTATGAGAATGATTTGAGTATGTATTAAAGAAAGAGAGAGTTATAAGTTTGAGATCTTGAGAAGTTGAGAAGTTTGAGGTAGATTTGAGCAAGTCTTGTGAGAAGACTTGAAGAAGGTTTGAGGTAGATTTGAGCAAGTATTGTGAGAATTTGAAGACATTAATAATTGAGAAGTTGTGAGAAATTAAATTTAGATAGATTTGTGCATGTCATATGTGACTTGAATAGAGTTGAGATAAATTTGTGCATGTAATGTGTGCATATTTGGGATAGAGTTGAGATAGATTTGTGCATGTAATATGTGCAGATTTAGGATAGAGTTGAGATAGATTTGTGCATGTAATGTGTGCAGATTTGGGATAGAGTTGAGATAGATTTGTGCATGTAATGTGTGCATATTTGGAGAAAATTTAGAGCAGAGGTGTGTACCAGATTTGGAGATAAACCAGAGTAAAGTAGAAGTGTCTCCAGTGGATAGAGTTCCATGAACTAGAACAAAGGAGAGGTCTCCAGAAAAAGGAGTAAGAGTTCTCTATGGATAGAGTTCCATGAACTAGAGCAAAGGAGAGGAGTCTCCTATGGATAGAGTTCCACAAAACCTAGAAAATAGATAGAGTTCTCCTATGGATAGAGTTCCATGAACTAGAGAAAGATAGAGGTGTCTCCTATGGATAGAGTTCCACAAACTAGAGCAAGGGGATAGAGTTCTCCTATGGATAGAGTTCCATAAACTAGAGTTAAGGGGATAGAGTTCTCCTATGGATAGAGGTCCACGAACCTGAGCATAGGGGATTGAGATCTCCTTTGGATAGAGGTCCATAAACATTGTAATAGGGAATTGGTTCCCAAGAGATTTGTTGAGAAAATTTAGAAGAAATATTTTCTCCGTGGATGTAACCCACATTGGGTGAACCACGTTAAATTTGTGTCTCTCATGTGTGTGATGATTTGTGCATTGCTTTGTTACTGCTATTGATGAGATTGGTTAATACTGCTTTGGAAAGATATTGCAATTGATAACATTGGATAATATTGTTTGGGAAAGAAAAGTAAAATTTTATCTTATACTGTTCACCCCCCTCTTAGTATAAGCTTGTGTTCTTCACTATCCTAGTTTATGTGAACCTCTCAATCATCAAAATATTGTAAGGAAAGTTACAAATTATTGTGGCTGATGAAGTGATGAGTAATGTTTCATATAAGGTGCCCTTGATTAAGGAAACAAGACATAGTGGACTAGCAATTATTCAAATTAACCAAATGTTTCCTAACATGATGAATGGAATGAACGAATGCCTGAAATGCTTCTATAAAATGTAGGTGGAAATAATGGATTGATGTATGAAATGTGATGAATATATATTATTTTTAATTTTTTAGCCATGTATATGTACATATATATAACCTACACTATGCATAGAACGCCTTTAAGTGTATAATATTTAATGGCTTAGGTTCCAATGTTCCCTCTAAATTTACAAGTCTATATGTTCCTAGACCCAACTTTTGCTTAACAATGTATGGACCTAACCAATTAGCCACGAATTTATCTCTCAAGTGTGACAATGCATTGTTCTGTTGATTCTCTTTAAGAACGAAATCTCCTACTTGGAATTTTTGAGGATGGACTAGTGTTATAAGCATGCTTTATGCGATCTTGATAGACTCGTAGATGTTCTAAGGTATTGATTCACCTTTCATCAAGGAGTGTAATTTGGTCAAGATGTGCTTGTCTAGCAGTGTCATCATCCATGAATTCTTGTAATGCAACTCATAAATAAGGGATCTTGAGCTCAAGAGACATGATTTCTTTGGCTTCATAGACCAATGAAAATAGAGTTTTCCCTATTGGCATTCAGATGCTTGTTCGATAAGCCCATAATGCCAAGGGGAGTTGAGTATGCCAATATCTATGGTTTTCTTTGACAAGTTTCTTGAGAATGGCTATCAAGGTCTTATTGGTCATCTTAGCTTGTCTATTTGCTTATGGGTAATAAGGAGTCGAGAAACTGTGTTGGATATTTTACTTATTGCATAATGCTTGAACATACTTGTTTTTGAAAGACTTTCCATTATCAAAAATGATCTTTGAGGGAATCCTAAAAAAATAGATAATATGTTGGAGTATGAACTCTACAATTTGAGATCTAATCGTAGTGGTCATTGGGATCACTTCGACCAATTTGGTGAAGTATTATGTGGTAGTTATGATGAACTTGTGTTGTCCCAAAGAGGTGGGTGAAATTTTTCCAATTAAATATAGGCCCAAATTATGAAAAGGGCCAAAATGCTTTGAATGGGATGTAATTCTTATGGTGGTACATGAGTCAAATTGGTGTGATGTTAAATTTTTTTATATTTATTCACATACTAACAACAATCATTTTCCATGATGTGCTAATAATAACCCATGTGAAAAATGTGCCTTGCAATGGCCATTCCATTAAAGTGGCCACCACAAGTACCATCATGGGCTTCAATTATGGCTCTGTGTGCCTCTATGGGGTCTAGACATCAGAGTAAGACTCCGTCATAGCCACATCTATACAACACATACCCCAAGAGAGTGTAATGAGCTAATTGTTGTTTAAATGTTCTCTTTGTAGTTCGTGTCAAATCTGATGTGAGGGTCCTAAACTTGAGAAAGTATTTTATTTGATCAAGGCAAGATTCATATGAATTTGCATGGATGAAAAAAACACTCTTCTCATATTCAGATTCTGCTCGTGCGATTATGGATTTGAATATTTTTGTGATGATAAGCGATTGGATTTTTCATTTTCATTCTTAGGAATCAATGATCATAAAGAAGCCATCGCATCTGCAAACCTATTAGTCAAATAAGGCAAGTTATCGATCTCGTACCAGTCAAACTTTGCTAGCAATTTTATTGCTATTTCATGGCATTGTTTCAAGATTGGATCTCTATATTGGTAAGTTCCTTTGACTTGGAAAACGACAAGTTGGAAATCACCAAAAATGTTTATACACTTAATTTAAATATATAATGTTGATTGAAGCCCCAATATTAAGGCTTTGTACTCTACATTGTTATTTGTGCATAGAAAGTCAAGTTTGAATGATAAAGGAATTGGTATTCCTTCAGGTTTATAAAATATGACTCCAACACCTTGTCCTTTTTCATACTTTGACCCATAAAAAAATATGGTGATGTCAACATCATCTTTAGGAGGGAATAGATCTTATTGTTCAGTGATGAAAAATACCGAATCATCTGGAGGCTCGATAAGAAGGGGTTGATCATTTGGAAGTGGAAATTCTACAAGTTGATCGACTATCACCTGATCCTTGATGGATTTTTGGCTAATAAATTTGAGATTGAATTCCATTAAGAGCATTATCCATTTTGTGGTTTGGGTATTGATGTATGTGTGAGTCATCATATAACGTAGAGGATTTTCTCTAGCTATGACATAGGTAGTGTTACTTAGCATATAATGTTTGAGTTTCTTAGTGGAAAAAACCACTACTAAGCACAACTTTCAATATAAGCATATCTTGTTTCATAACTCACCAAATTTTGAATAATGTAATAGAATGCTTGCTCTCTTTGATTTTTGTTCTTTCGCGCAAGCATTATTTCTAATGCAAAATTTGTGGCAGAAATGTAAAGGTGAAAAGAGACTCCTATATGAGGTAGCATTAGTACTGGTGGTAAAGCCAATTATTTATTGATGTCATCAAAAGCATCTTAATATTCTTTTGTCTAGGAAAATATGACCCCATTCTATAGAAAGTGATTGAATAGCCTCCATTTATCTGAGAGTTATGCAATGAATCGTCGAATGGATTGAATATTTCCTTGTAAACTATGCAACTCTTTAAGATTTGTTGGAGGGGATATTTCAATAATGGCCTCGACCTTATTAGGGTCCACTTCAATGCCTTACTTGGAGATAATGAATCCTAGAATTTTACATGATGTGACTCTGAATACACACTTCTTAGGATTTAACCTCACCTTGTGTTCAAGCAATCGATCAAAGACTTTTTCTAGTACTTCAATGTGCTCAAGACATGTTTTGGATTTAGAAATTAAATCATCCACATAGTCTTCAACGGTTTTGTTCATATAGTCATGGAAGATATACATCATGACATGTTGATAAGTAGCTCCTGCATTTTTGAGACTGAATGACATCCCCTTGTAACAAAGCATGCCCCAAGGATGATTTTCCATTATTGGACATTGGTCAACTCATAGAATCTTGTGTAGGCCATGAAATGCTTTCTCTAATGGATGGTTATTTAGGATACAACCAAATTCAAATCAATATTGAGGACCAAAAAACCAATTTTTGTAGCAAAATATTCAACACCAAAGTACATACATGAAAGTGAAAAATTGTAATAAAATGAATGCTTCTTTTATATTAAAACATGGGAGCCTTAGTATCCCAATTATTTTACAATGCTTTACCCCCATGTTTTAGGGGATATATTACAATGCTCTCTTCCTAAATTACAATGCTCGAATGGTGGTCTTCCAAACTCTCTAGAAAATGATTGGGTGTCCTTCACTCCTCTGCTACAACTCCAAGGGTGAGTGGGCTTTTGATATCCAACAATGGGACCACTCCAGCTTCAACAACTTTTCAAGAACCTACTTCTTACACATATAAAAAAAGAACAAGGGTTTAGTAGCACCCATTTATCAAGATATAAGATATTATTATAGAACCCTAGTTGCAAAAACATGAAATATAGTACAAAAAACAAAGAAATGAAACTTTAAATGCCTTGCTAAAAATCAAGTTACCAATTTGTGTCAATTGTAAAAATTATTCTGAGGAACTGTAGGTGCATGGTTGGGGCTAGTTAATTGTGGGAGCATGATTGAGAAATTGTGGGAGGGTGGTTGGACCTAAAATGTATAAACTCTCAAGATGATTATCTGGAGCTGCTAATGGTTGATCTCTACAACTGATGGTGATATTCTAAAATAATTTTGGTAGAGTGTCGACGTATTTTTCCAACCTCTTTTGGTTAATGGGGTGAAGGTGCCTTTATAGACCCCTTGGGATAGGGAAATGGAGGTGGCAAGATAGGATTGCCAAATGGCACTCTAGGGCTTTCAAATGGAAGGTGTAGTTATAGTGAGTCACCTAGGGTTTCTAGATTAACTAGGGTGATGTGACTAATGGGTAGGTGTAAGTGGAGTGAGGTGTGAGAGATATCCCATGTGAAGGGATAAGGGTGACATGGGTGTGGGTGATGTGGCTAGGACACATGTCTAGTGATTAGGTAGGGTATCCTAGGCAGATTTTCCAGATTTATAAAATCTGGAAAATACTTTTAATGTGCAGGATTTTATATGCCTAAGTTTGGACTTAGGCATATATATTTTATTGTGTTGATTTGGAATGTGCAATGTGAATGGGGTTTTGCAAGTACCTAGGTTTTTGTGTCTACAATAATAAACAAAGGCTTTGAAATAGGGGAAGCTATGATTTGAAAGGGAATTTAGTAAAAAATAAAGGAATATGAAAATAATTATCTAAGATAAAAAGAGTAGCTGGCATAAGAAAAGTATAAGTTGAAGCAAATGACAAAAAAATAAAGAACAAAATTAAGCAAAGAAGAAATGAGACTTACAATTTCAACTCAATTAGATATAGTGTCATGAATAAAGTTTTCAAATGAATTCACCAAGGTAGAGAACATGTTAGACATGATAAAGATCATAGTATATAAATCGAAGAGCTTGTCAAAGGGGCAAATATGAGAAGTCATTATATGGTGAGGTGCTAAATGATCTAGATTTGACTATTGAATAAAATTGATAGGTACTTTCAAAACTTGTTCCCTAGAATTGAATACATGTGACCCAAAATTTAGTAGTTTTTCTATGAGGATTTATATTTTTGAGACTTTATACCAAAAAGTAAGGCATCATATGTGATATATTACCAATCAAGCTTGGAATCCCAAGAAGTTAGCAAAAGTATATCAGCTTGGCTACTGCCTTCAAATTTCTACAAGGAATAAATGATTAAATTACAAAGGAGAAGGAGTTTTATAGCCCCAAAAGTAGTGATATGAATTGGAAAATTTAGATTTTTTATTAGAAAAATAGCTAATTATAGGAACTCATGATCTATTAATAAACTAATAACTCATCAAATTTATGTCTAGCATCAACATGATGCTATCCAATACTCCCTTGATCTATTGCAAAGTCATAATCTACTAGGCTTGTGATCGATTGGACTTAATATCTATCGAATCAATGATCCATCAACAATCTAATGATTCATTAAAACAACTACCATTAGGAAGGATCGATAACTTGGAAGTGGCATTCTTGTGATTTTTTATAAGAAGTGATTGTAGAAAATTGTTACTTGGGGTGAAACCATTTGCTATAAATAAGAGCCTAGGGATCATTGTAAACATATTTTGGAAATTTTGGGAAGGGATAAAGATACAATCTCTGAATGTAATCTCTCAATTTTTATTAATGGAAAACTATGCTTGGCCTTTATACAGGGTTGTTTTGTAGTTTTTAAACCTCTTCTTATATGCATGTATGAGTGTTTATACCCTATATTTTTTTGGTAGTCCTCTTTTATGATTTATGCATGTTTGAGGTTAATTTTAGTTACTATTAGTTGATCTACTTGAGATGGCCCAATTGATCATACACTAGTCTCATTATAGTCTCTAGTCACATTTATCTTTCTTGTATTTGCTTTCAATATCTCACATTCTCACCTTAGAATTTTATTCTTCTATAATCTATTAGATTATTTTAGCATATGTTAGTGGGGATTAGATCTAAATATGGAGGTTAAGGGGACTAAAAATCCTTATTTCTAAGACATTGGATGTGGGGTCGCAAACACAATCTATAATTAGTCATCCCCTTGTATAAACAAGAGTATATCATGATGGAAAAATATAATTTATCAAGAGGTTCTATTATCCTTCATGTATTGGTTTGGATCACGTATCTAGGGGTTTCTTCCACATATAATTGATATTCCATTTATTGACTCTATTCTCACATACTAAAAAGTATTTTGAAAAGAGGTCAAGTATATCAAGAGTCATTGATATATGGGAGGTATTTAAGGTCTATAGGTTGAATCAATATATGAAGGAAAGGATAAATAAGGATTACAAAATAGATTCTCTTTCCTCTTTAAAAAACTCTAGAAACTTACAAAAATTAATTTGTTTCCAAAATTTAACCATCCTTCTTTTCATGGCTAAAATATTTTTTATAGCTTGTAGCATTGCTTACCAAATGATCAACCATATTGATCCTCCCATTTACTATAATGATGAGGGTTAATATGAGTTTCTTAATTATGTGAATCCATATTTAGATCCATATGAGGAGGAACCCCCCTTATGACCCATCTATATTAAACTAAGAAGAGGATGAAATACTGGTGTTCCAATGAACCATACACATGGTTTATTTCCTTTATATGTATAAGGGAGGTATATAAATCTTCTTGAGGAAAGCTAAATAAGACCAAGATCTATTCCAAGGGAAATATTCATGACTATATCAACCCAACACCATGATTCTATCCATTTGCATTCTAATCAAATGGATCAATCCTTTGCTTTACTTAATGTCACTATGTCTGGACTTCATGCATCAATGCCAAACATGGTAGATACAATTTCACTCATCAATGTGAGAATAAAAAAAAATGGAGATCAAGTTCCTCCCCAAGTTTTTTTGGGATCAAACCCTCCTATGTAGACTTTAGAATAGGTTTTATATGGAAGCTCTAGTTATCCTATCTCAAAACATGTGGGAACAAGGTCTCAATATTAATCAAAATTTCTTATCTAATACCTATTCTATAGTTTATACCAATAATTAATACTATCACATTCATTATAAATCCCAAATCACTTAATCAAGTAACCTCTAGTTCAAACACTAATTTGAGTGGACTACCATTATTCAATCAAATAACACCTCAACAAATTTTTAGTCAAGTTAATTCTTTAGTCTCTGGTATCTTAGGGAATTCTTATTTTATGCCAACCTTAGTGTTTTTCTCCAAGGACACCAACCACAACCATAAAATTATCAGTGTCAGTTACCTTCTTTATATCCTATTTCATAACCAAATTTTCAACTACCATCATAAAATCCAACATTCATTCATCTACCACATTGCATTCTAGTTACTATAATTGAAATAAAAAATGATCATTATCTGAGGGTTGTCCTTAGAAAAATATACTCTTATGATGAATTTTGTAAACAAACATTAGATTCCTTTGTATCTAGTAGACCCTTTCCTCAAAACTTTAAAACCTAGAATGTCAAATGTATAAGGGGAAGGAAGACCCAATTAACCATATCAGATTTTTCAAGATTACATGAAGTGATATCACTTATGATGAGATATTGCTTCTATATATACTACCTAATATTCTATGTGGTATAGCCTTGGAGTGGTGTTATAAGATATCCAAACACTTTTTATAGAGCTTTAGAAATTGAGTTGAAATGTTGTAAGCTAGTTTTTAGTTTACATTGAAAAAAAAAGTTACCATCAATGACCTATATTAGCTCAAGCAATCCAAAGATGAAAGTGTTTTCCAAATTTCTAGGAAGAAGAAGATACTTAGTAGAGAGATTCAAATATGTGTCCCCATCAAATAACCTGCTCAATATCTCTATTTATAACCTCCAAGAACAATTAGTCTTTTACTTAGAAACATCTAATATCCACCTTTGAAAATGCAATAGACATGACTAAGAGAATAGAGTCTACCCTCATAAAATAGGGGTAATTGAAGAACAAAGTAGACAAGGAAGAATATAACCCCCCTTATTCAAACCATAAAGGACATATTAGAAAAAACATTTTGTTGGTGATGGGATCACTGATTATTAAGAATTCAATAATGTCAATAATATTAAAAATTTGCAAAATATTATCCTAGAGAAGTCAACCTAATAAAAAATAAAAATAAGGTATAACAAGTCATATGAGCCCCTTTCTATTACCTTAGAGTAACTTCTTAATTCCAAGATGTTATATCTACTTCATATCAAACCTATTAAACCTAGAAGGAAAAGGCCCCATTGGTTTAAACCGAATGAGAACTATGCCTTCCATTAAGTCAATGGTCACTCCCCAAATTGAACCTAGTATTTTAGGTCTCTTTAAAATCATTTTAGGTGATCAAGAATAAATTAGGTGTATGGTAATTAAGAATATAGTCCAAGGTATTATTGATAGTAAATAAATTGTTGTTAATAGACATGAAATCCAATCCTCATCCAATTAAGATCTTAGCAAATTCAAGAATTTGTTGTCTAATCATACTAATCAAATTAACAAAATGTAATAAATAATACCAACTATAACAATGCACCTCCTCCAAACAAAAGGATAGTAGGTACCATTTAATTGGTTTTTTTAAATAAAACATGTATCACATGCTTGTTTTGTCAATGAATAATAACAAATGAATTTACCCTAAAAACAACCTCCAAATAACTATCCAAAAAGGTCTCATTTTGTCCTTTGATCTAAACAATAAACAATTGACCAATCCATAAGAAACCCTTTGGTAATTCAACCACAACCTAAGATAAAAATAAATGTTGTTTACACCCTACTAAAAATATCTATTTTAAGCTCCATAAATCCACTCCCAGTTACCAAGACATTCTTATTAGGGTTTTGAGCAGACATAAAGTTTCTCAAAACTTAAATTCCAATGAGTTTGTTTCAATTATAGGATGAATAGGGGAAAATAACACCACTATAAATTTCTATGAGGATGATATCCCTTAATATTCTCTAATAAGAGACCCTCCTATGTACATCATGGGGCAAATGAATGACAAATTTGTTAAATAAATTCTCATTGATAATGACTCTAAATCGAGTGTGTGTATCTTAATGTTTATTAGCCACTTTGGCTTATTTAGGAATGATATTGAAAATGTGACTTGGTTACTCAATTCTTTGACAATGAGGAGGTTGTGGTTAGCATTATAATAGTATAACCCTACAAAGTAGAATCCCAAACTCTAAACACATTTTTCTATATCATGATCCTATAAAATGCAAATTATAAACTCTAATCACTTTGGGTAGGTCTTGCAACCATGAAATATAGGTAATCTCATCCACCCTTCATCAATGTCTCAAATATTAATACAAGGATCAAAATTATAATATTTCAACTAACCTTAAACCTTTTAGATATTTTAAAAAACCTATGGCATCATCTTACTAATGCCATTTTTTATTTAAATAATTTCCATCCTCAAAGCCCATTCTAATCTTACATATTCTAATTTTTCAATCACTGATGCATTAAAGTCATTATGTATATCTAAAAATATTAATAAGCAATGATTCAATAACAAAGAATAATGAGCAAGATCAAAGTATGGCCATCACTAATAATAATAATTAGAACACAACTAATAACCAAGCCTTTGCATTTTTGGACCTAGACAAATTTTCTCCTTCCTCTTAGAAACTAGTATTACCTCCTATAAACAAAGAGAAGATAATTCAAATAGGAATTTACTCCTTCATTTATGCTTGTATAAACAATAATGAGAAGTTCAATTATAGTAATCACTATATGATCTAATGAAAATATACCTCATTCTTTTTTTTGAAAGCATATACCATTCCAAAGTAAATTTTTATTAGCATGGGATATCAAGATAAGGGATTATATTTGTAAGAACAAGGAATTAGAGATCAATTTAAAACCCAATCTTGGTTGGGATCTTATATTATAGGATATATTCCTAGACATAATGATGCACTTGATCCTAAGGATAATTATGATTGAGCTTCTCTTGCTAGAATTATCTCCTTAAAAGGGATTTATTAGAGTAATAATGATATTGATAGCTCAAATATCATCCATATAAATATCTATGACCATCAATTTACCCACCATATTGGGATAAATTATCTAACCCTAGAGTATCTTGAGTTAATAATTGACAAAGGGTCTTATGATTGGGACACATGGATTGCGATTCATCCTTGGTCACTCAATAAAGCAATAAAATCTATTTTAGAGTATATTTTTCTCAAATTGCTAATAAAGTAGCACAACAAAATTCTAATACTGGTGAACCTCATATAGATCGTGTTGACCTAGAAATTCTAGGTATCCTTCTAGTCCCTCTTCAATTAGAGGATGACTCTCATGTAAAAATTGAAGAAACCATAAATGTTAATATTGATAATCAAGATGATCCCTATGTTCTTAAACTAGGCATGGATTTAACCATGGTAAAATGCAAAGGATACACCAAGTATTGAAGGGATTTAAAGATATTTTTGCTTGGTCATATATGATATGCTAGGTCTAGATCCTTCTTTAGTAATACACCATTTAGTTGTCACCCATAGTGCAAAACCCATAAATAAAATGTTATGGAGATACATACTAAAATTTACCTTCTTGTCATAGAGGAACTATAGAAGGTTCTTGATGTTAGATTCATTAAGAATATAGACTACTCTAGTTTAATTTTCAATATCACTTTGGTTACTAAAAAAATTGAAAGTATTAGAATGTGTATAGACTTTTGGAACATAAATAAATTTTATCCTAAAGATGAATTTTCTCTCTACAATATAAACATGATTATCTATTTTCTAATGGGTTATGAAATGTTATCATTAATATACAAATTTTTAGAATATAACTAGACCAAAATTTATCCTGAGTACTAGTATAATACAACTTTAACTGCCCCATGGGAACCTTTTGCTATCAAGTCATGCCCTTTGGTATAAAAAATACAAGAGATACATATCAATGAGTGATGATATTTATCTTCCATGATTTAATGCATGACATTGTGCAGATTATATTAATGATATTTTTGGTTGAAAGTTCAAGTATGAAGATCATATTCAATACCTTAGACATATTTTGGAAAGGCTAATAAAGTACAAGGTATGCCTAAAGCTCCAAAAGTGTATCTTTGGTGTGATATTGGGAAATATTATAGGATTAAAGATGCATATAAGAAGATCCAAACAAGATATATATCATCATTAACATGTGGTCCCCTTGAATTTTGACTCATATTTATAGCCTTCAAGGAAAAATCCAAGCCATTAGAAGGGTTATTTCCCAACTTTCTAATAAGTGTCATCATTTTATCAAACTACTGTTAAAGGATGTGATATTCAAATGGGATGATGAATATTAGGCCATGTTTGATGCCATAAAATCCTCTCTCATATCATCCCTAGTCCTTGTTCCACCCAATCCTAGTGAGTGACTCCTCTACACAAATGCCATTGATTATACCTTAGGTGATATATTTGGTTCAAAAAAGACAAAGGTTCATATTCTACATTAGCCAAACTCTAATTATTTTTGAGGTCAATTATACCCATTTAGAGAAGCTTGGTTTAGATTATCTGTTTCCTTCCAAAATCGTAGACACTATATTTTGAGTCACAAGACCTTTTTTATTGTAAGAGTGGACCCATTATAATATCTCATGTCCGGGCCTTCTCTTTTAAAGAAAACCTCTAATTGGATAATTGTGATTAGAGATTTTAATTTTGTTTTATTAGTTAAAACTCTATGAAATAATAGGTGATTTTTGACCATTTAGTGATGCACCTTTAGAAGTAATCCTTAGTGGAAGATTTTCCTAATGAATCTATTTTCAACATAAATTACAAGAAAGAAAAAGTAGATTATTGGATCTTGTACTTTGATGGTGCATGATACATCAAAGGTGAATGGTAATAAACCATTCTAGTTCATTCTCAATAACTTATCCCTTATCCTTTAATATTAGAGTTTCTTATACCAATAAGATCTCAAAATATGAATCCTTTGTTATAGGACTCCCTACTATTAGAACCCTAAATGTCAAAGTCCTTATCATCTTTGAGAATTCAAACAAATAGTCAATTGGGTTAATTGTGTTTATCAAATGAAAGACAAAATATTAAATGCATATTAAAAATTATAAAAAAATAATGGCTGCTTTTGATAAAGTCATCATTGATTCCATCCCTAGATCTAGTAACTTACATGTAGATGCCATGGATTTTACAATGTCTCTCATTCCACTAGAGATTGAAAATGAGCAGGGAAAAACTATCATAAGGTAAATAAGAGAGCTCACAACCCTAGAAAATAGTCTAGTCCCTCTAGAAATTTTTACCCTTGAGGCCACTCCATCCCCTAGTCCTTGGTATAAGGATATCTATGATTACCTCAAGAATGATAAATCTAAATGTTTGAATAATAATGAATGTAAGAACCTTAATCAAAGGGACTGTATACATATCATAATTAGTTATATTCTATATTGTCACACCTTTGATGACATATTTCTTAGATGTCTTAATGATGCCAAGTCTAAAAAAGTAATATAGAAAGCCCATGATAGGTCTTAAAATGTGCACATTAGTGATGTAACCATCACTAAGAAACTTCTTGGATGGGTTATTAATGCCCTCCCCATGGAGAAATAATTTTATGATTATGTTAGAAGTTGTGATAAACATAAAAAGCATGAGAACCTTATTCACTCCCCATCTAGGACTTCCGACCATTACTTCACCTTGGAATTTTCCATTTGGAGATATTACATTATTGGGAAAATCAATCCCATATATTTTAATAGGTATAATTTCATCATAATTGCAACCAAATACTTCATCAAATGGGTCAAAGTTATACCTTTGGCCTCCACAAAAAGAGTCTAAGTCTCTAACTTTACTAAAGCTAGATAATTTGTAATTATGGCATCCCTTCTTTCATTATCTTATATAATGGAACATTTTTCAACAATAAATATGTCCAAAAAATTTGTATAAAATATCGCATATAACACAAATGTTCCATGCACTATTATCCTCAAGGCAATGGTCAAGCCTAAGTCTTCAAATAAAAGTTTTATCAATATCCTCAAGAATTTAGTCAACAAGACTAAAAGAGACTAGCATCTCCAACTTTACTCATCCCTTTGGGCGTATCACACTAGTGTTATAACCCTCAGTAGTGCAATAACTTATGTCTTGGTATATGGTACAAATATTGTATTCCAATTTGAACTTGAGATCCCATCTATACAAATCCTTTTGTAGGATATTTTTGTGGGGGAAAAATATCATCTTGCCTCCCTTACTCAATTGGTACTACTTGATGAATAGTATATTCATAACTTAATATACTTGTGGGTCTACCAATAAAGGTTCAAGCTATCCTATGAAAATAAGGTTAGTCTCTAGTCCATTAAAGTCGATCATCTATTTATCAAGGAGAACAAAAAGAATATCAATACCAAAATAGAGCTCAATGGAAATTTTGAGCCCAATTGGCTAGGTCCATACATCATTACCACCAAAAATGACACATGTGTATATTATGCATTAACAAAATATTATTGCTGAAACTCATAGATCTTTGGTTATTTCTTGTGATTGCCTATTTTAATTACCTATTTGCTTCTATTTACTATGTTATAAATGAGCTATATTCAATAATAAAATCTTAATATATTAGGCAAGTATAATAAAATTCTCTCACAAGGTTACAAACAATATTTCATACAAGAATGCAACTCATATATTCATTCCATGACTCAAATAAGTAAACAATATATATTCAAGTGGAGAAATCTATAATGCATTACAATACAATATGATGCACTAGAATTTGATGCTACTCATCCATACATAAAACCTTTATATATAGTCTCTTGAAAATTTATCTTCTACTATCTTTTATCTCATCTCAAACTCATGTAAGATATGACTCTTCATATATCTTATAGGAGAAATATTTCTAATATTGAAAAAACCTAATAATTACATAAAACCACGTATTGAAAAGATATTGAAAAATTATTTACAAGGTACCAAATAATGTAATATTCTCTAACACCCCTCTATACTACATTATTTAGTATAAAGATCAATCTTTGGCCTTTTTTTTTACTAGATTTTGTTGGCTCTGGTTCTCCTATCTTTGACTATTGCTTTTCTAATTTTGATTCTATTGTGGACTTTATATTTGGGTCTATTGTTGAATTTGGTTCAGCTATATCAAATAATATCCTTGCTACATTATTTGTGCAAAGATAGTTACAAAAAAACTCAAACTTGTTTTGACCAAGTGCCTTTGTAAAAATATTTGCAAGTTGATCTTCAATGGAGATGTATTTTAGTTGAATATGATAATTTTGAATATGTTCTCAAATAAAATGACATTATTCTTCAATATGCTTAGTTGTATCATAAAACACTAGATATTTTATTAATTTTAGAACTCCCTAATTATCACAATTTAACACTATAGGATTTCTGTTTATCCCTATATATGACAGAATGTATTGTAACCATAGTGCCTCGCATGTAACATCTCTTGTAGCACAATATTTTGCTTATGTGGAGGAAAGTACTACTACATATTTTTATTTTTCCATTAAATAGGTCATGATCCAAGATGAAATACATAGCTTGATGTTGATTTTTTGTTGTCAAATAATCCAACATAGTTTGAGTCTATATATCCCTCTAAATAAAGTTGATCATTTTTTCTTATATTTAAGACCATATCCTGTAGTATTGTTGACATAGTGTTGTATCATTTTTGTGGCTTTCCAGTGACTCTCTTTAGGCTATTACATGAATATGGAGAGATATTTTATGATAAATATGATATCTAGTCTAGTATCTATCAAGTATAAAAGATTTCCAATAAATTGGTGATACAAGATAGCAAATAATTGAGGTGATTCATCATATCTTGATAATTGTAGCCCTTGTTCCATGGGTGTTTCTTTAATTTTGTAGTCTGTTATTGTATATTTTTGAGTAATGTTCTGTCATACTTAGTTTAAGTGAATACAATATGATTTTTGTTTTTTCCAAACTTCTAAGCCAAGACAATAATATAGAAGTCCTAGATTTACCATTTGAAATTCCTTTTGAAAAATACAAGCTTATACTGAGATGGGGGTGAACAGTATAAGATCAACTTTTACTTTAATTTCCCAAATAATATTATCCAATATTATCAATTGCAATATCAATAGCAGTAATCAAAATAATGCACAAATCATCACACACATGAGATTTTTGAGCCCATGAATATTATGCATTAACAAAATATTATTGCTGAAACTCATAGATCTTTGGTTATTTCTTGTGATTGCCTATTTTAATTACCTATTTTCTTCTATTTACTATGTTATAAATGAGCTATATTCAATAATAAAAACTTAATATATTAGACAAGTATAATAAAATTCTCTCACAAGGTTACAAACAATATTTCATACAAGAATGCAACTCATATATTCATTCCATGACTCAAATAAGTAAACAATATATATTCAAGTGGAGAAATCTATAATGCATTACAATACAATATGATGCACTAGAATTTGATGCTACTCATCCATACATAAAACCTTTATATATAGTCTCTTGAAAATTCATCTTCTACTATATTTTATCTCATCTCAAACTCATGTAAGATATGACTCTTCATATATCTTATAGGAGAAATATTTCTAATATTGAAAAAACCTAATAATTACATAAAACCACGTATTGAAAAGATATTGAAAAATTATTTACAAGGTACCAAATAATGTAATATTCTCTAACACCCCTCTATACTACATTATTTAGTATAAAGATCAATCTTTGGCCTTTTTTTTTACTAGATTTTGTTGGCTCTGGTTCTCCTATCTTTGACTATTGCTTTTCTAATTTTGATTCTATTGTGGACTTTATATTTGGGTCTATTGTTGAATTTGGTTCAGCTATATCAAATAATATCCTTGCTACATTATTTGTGCAAAGATAGTTACAAAAAAACTCAAACTTGTTTTGACCAAGTGCCTTTGTAAAAATATTTGCAAGTTGATCTTCAATGGAGATGTATTTTAGTTGAATATGATAATTTTGAATATGTTCTCAAATAAAATGACATTATTCTTCAATATGCTTAGTTGTATCATAAAACACTAGATATTTTATTAATTTTAGAACTCCCTAATTATCACAATTTAACACTATAGGATTTTTGTTTATCCCTATATATGACAGAATGTATTGTAACCATAGTGCCTCGCATGTAACATCTCTTGTAGCACAATATTTTGCTTATGTGGAGGAAAGTACTACTACATATTTTTATTTTTCCATTAAATAGGTCATGATCCAAGATGAAATACATAGCTTGATGTTGATTTTTTGTTGTCAAATAATCCAACATAGTTTGAGTCTATATATCCCTCTAAATAAAGTTGATCATTTTTTCTTATATTTAAGACCATATCCTGTAGTATTGCTGACATAGTGTTGTATCATTTTTGTGGCTTTCCAGTGACTCTCTTTAGGCTATTACATGAATATGGAGAGATATTTTATGATAAATATGATATCTAGTCTAGTATCTATCAAGTATAAAAGATTTCCAATAAATTGGTGATACAAGATGGCAAATAATTGAGGTGATTCATCATATCTTGATAATTGTAGCCCTTGTTCCATGGGTGTTTCTTTAATTTTGTAGTCTGTTATTGTATATTTTTGAGTAATGTTCTGTCATACTTAGTTTAAGTGAATACAATATGATTTTTGTTTTTTCCAAACTTCTAAGCCAAGACAATAATATAGAAGTCCTAGATTTACCATTTGAAATTCCTTTTGAAAAATACAAGCTTATACTCGAGATGGGGGTGAACAAGTATAAGATCAACTTTTACTTTTATTTCCCAAATAATATTATCCAATATTATCAATTGCAATATCAATAGCAAGTAATCAAAATAATGCACAAATCATCACACACATGAGATTTTTGAGCCCATGAATATTATGCATTAACAAAATATTATTGCTGAAACTCATAGATCTTTGGTTATTTCTTGTGATTGCCTATTTTAATTACCTATTTGCTTCTATTTACTATGTTATAAATGAGCTATATTCAATAATAAAATCTTAATATATTAGGCAAGTATAATAAAATTCTCTCACAAGGTTACAAACAATATTTCATACAAGAATGCAACTCATATATTCATTCCATGACTCAAATAAGTAAACAATATATATTCAAGTGGAGAAATCTATAATGCATTACAATACAATATGATGCACTAGAATTTGATGCTACTCATCCATACATAAAACCTTTATATATAGTCTCTTGAAAATTCATCTTCTACTATCTTTTATCTCATCTCAAACTCATGTAAGATATGACTCTTCATATATCTTATAGGAGAAATATTTCTAATATTGAAAAAACCTGATAATTACATAAAACCGCGTATTGAAAAATTATTTACAAGGTACCAAATAATGTAATATTCTCTAACACCCCTCTATACTATATTATTTAGTATAAAGATCAATCTTTGGCCTTTTTTTTTACTAGATTTTGTTGGCTCTGGTTCTCCTATCTTTGACTATTGCTTTTCTAATTTTGATTCTATTGTGGACTTTATATTTGGGTCTATTGTTGAATTTGGTTCAGCTATATCAAATAATATCCTTGCTACATTATTTGTGCAAAGATAGTTACAAAAAAACTCAAACTTGTTTTGACCAAGTGCCTTTGTAAAAATATTTGCAAGTTGATCTTCAATGGAGATGTATTTTAGTTGAATATGATAATTTTGAATATGTTCTCAAATAAAATGGCATTATTCTTCAATATGCTTAGTTGTATCATAAAACACTAGATATTTTATTAATTTTAGAACTCCCTAATTATCACAATTTAACACTATAGGATTTTTGTTTATCCCTATATATGACAGAATGTATTGTAACCATAGTGCCTCGCATGTAACATCTCTTGTAGCACAATATTTTGCTTATGTGGAGGAAAGTACTACTACATATTTTTATTTTTCCATTAAATAGGTCATGATCCAAGATGAAATACATAGCTTGATGTTGATTTTTTGTTGTCAAATAATCCAACATAGTTTGAGTCTATATATCCCTCTAAATAAAGTTGATCATTTTTTCTTATATTTAAGACCATATCCTGTAGTATTGCTGACATAGTGTTGTATCATTTTTGTGGCTTTCCAGTGACTCTCTTTAGGCTATTACATGAATATGGAGAGATATTTTATGATAAATATGATATCTAGTCTAGTATCTATCAAGTATAAAAGATTTCCAATAAATTGGTGATACAAGATAGCAAATAATTGAGGTGATTCATCATATCTTGATAATTGTAGCCCTTGTTCCATGGGTGTTTCTTTAATTTTGTAGTCTGTTATTGTATATTTTTGAGTAATGTTCTGTCATACTTAGTTTAAGTGAATACAATATGATTTTTGTTTTTTCCAAACTTCTAAGCCAAGACAATAATATAGAAGTCCTAGATTTACCATTTGAAATTCCTTTTGAAAAATACAAGCTTATACTGAGATGGGGGTGAACAGTATAAGATCAACTTTTACTTTAATTTCCCAAATAATATTATCCAATATTATCAATTGCAATATCAATAGCAGTAATCAAAATAATGCACAAATCATCACACACATGAGAGACAAATATTTATTCTAAATATTCTCAAAAAAATCTCTTGGGAATCAATTCCCTATTACAATGTTTATGGACCTATGTCCAAAGGAGATCTCAATCCCCAATACTTTGGTTCATGGATTTCTTTCCACAGGAGAACTCTATCCCCTTTGCTCTAGTATTTGGATCTCTCTCCATAGTAGAACTCTATCCCATATGATCTGGTTTGTGGAAATCTATTCATAGGAGACAAATTTCCCTTTAGTTGATTCTTGGAACTCTACCTATAGGAGAACTCTATCCCTCAACTGATTCATGGATCTCTATCCACTAGATAACTTTATCCCCTCTCTGGTTTGTATATCTCTATCCATAGGAGACTCCTCTCCTCTTTGCTCTAGCCAAATCCAAATCCTGCTCATAAATTTGCTCAAATATTTGCTCCAATTTGCCTCAAGCCTTCACACAAGGCTTGCTCAAATCAACAACCAAACCTACTCTCAATGTTGTTCTAA
This sequence comes from Wollemia nobilis, assembly GCA_028583015.1. Classification (NCBI taxonomy): domain Eukaryota; kingdom Viridiplantae; phylum Streptophyta; class Pinopsida; order Araucariales; family Araucariaceae; genus Wollemia; species Wollemia nobilis. Next base: position 16,429,054 of record JAQPPZ010016723.1, read on the forward strand.
ATATGCACCAACCCTTATCACAAGGCTAGAACAAATCTGCACCAACTCTACTCTCAAATATCTACCTCAAATATGCACCAAATATCGTTACAATACTAGCACAAATCTGCTCCAACTCTGATCATAAAACTATCTTAAATATGCACACATTACATGCACAAATATGCCTCAAGACTACTCTCTATATCTGCCCAAATTTGCACCAAATATCATAACAAGGCTAGAACAAAATTACTGCCCAAATTTGGTTCAAATATTCTCACAAGACTTGCTCAAATATGTCTCAATGCTGCTTCCTGAACCTGCTCAATTATTTCCAAATATTGCATACAAACAATGCTTATATCTCTTTTAGAAATGCTTTCTTCAACTAGGAAATTCAGACATATTATACCTAGAATTTGTTTAACCTCTAGAACATATAGATAATGATATGAATTATCAAATACCCAATATGTTCTTTACATTCACAACTCTTGCATTCATATAATCCAATTTCTACCTCTTGAAAAATCTCTTTCAAATCAAATCAAACTAGTGTATAACTTTGCTTCACAAAAATTGGTTTATCTTTCTTGTAAATTTACTCTCAATGATCAACCATAATAATGCACAACTGCTTCACAAATTCTTCCAATAATAATGCACAATTTGTTCTCAAAACCCTAACTCAAGTGTTTCTAAATTCACTAGTCAATGATGCACAATTTGTTTTCAAAACATAGCTCAAATATTTCAAAAAATACACACTAATCAAACCTTTTATCTCCACCTTATAATAATAAGATATTTGTTCAACCAACTACTCTAGAGAAGTAATAATGTCAACATACCTCTCAATTTGCTTTGATGAAAAATACCCTCAAAACCTGTTCCAAAATAATTTCCTTTTTGCCACTTTAAGAAGTTAGCCAATCTTCTTTTCAAATCAAACACAATAACCTTTCCTCAAAAGTTTGCACAGAATTATCCTCTTTTTATTTTCTCAAAACAAGGCTTTTAATTGAAGAATAAAAACCTTTTAATTTTCCTTCACCATGCAAAAATTATGCACACTAATTTTACCATAAGACACCTTATAACTCCTACTTTAAAATACACACAATCAACTCATACAATGAAAGAATCCTTATCACACCTTATTTCTCCTTCTAAATAGATTTTAAATTATAATATCAAAAACCCTTTTCATACCTTATTTCTCCTTCTAAACAGATTTAAATTATAACACCAAAATACCCTTTACACAACTTATTTCTCATATTTCAAATGTGCAAATATTAAATACCAACTTAACCTTATAACTCCACAAAAATCAAAAAGAAAATTAAAAATTAAATAACTCCTTTTATTATGCCCTCAACTTGACTCGAACCTCTCATCTCGTGAGAGCAAAGTATCCAACCAAGGGGCCACGACAAACTGTGCTAACGTAGCTCGTAAAATCTCTAAGGTGCTAGTCACATTTTATCTTCTCCTATCACGTGCTTTACCCGAACCAAAATAAAATGGTCTACAACAGGTTTCAAACCTGAAACCTCCTCCTCACAATGACTTCATGTCGACTCAGCTACCAGTTGGTCTAGCTGGTTGGATGGCTAAAAAATGTGTTCTCGTTTGAATGTGAAACCTCCACATTTGTCTCAAAGGACTGTGCTTCCTCTTCTTTCTCAATCTCTATTGAATGCATCGAATGTCGAGTGAATTATTACATTATTTTCAAAAACCTTGCAAATGATATTAAGCACTAATATTTATATATTTTATTTGGTCTCTGTCCAATGTCAATGCCCTTTGTTTCTTCACCCATATGATGTTGGCCACTTTATTCCAAAATAATTCGAATTGTCTTCAATTTCTTGGTGCTCAAATATAATTAAAAACTTTATATTATAATAAAAATATTATAATATTGCTCCTTTTGAACCTTGCCTTTATAATTAATATTATTGCCTTCAATAATATTAATAATATTAATTCTTTTGAACCTTGCCTTCACACTTAATATTATTGCCATCAATAATTTTAATTCTTCTGAACCTTACCTTTATATCCTTCATTATAATATTCAAATGTAGATATTATAATACTTCTCTTCAACCAATATTATAATAATAAATATTATAATATTATCAATGAAAACCAATGACATATTCTCTTTTGACATCAACCTATGACATCAATGGCAACACACTATACTCAAAATTTCCAACACCTTTTTAAATCATTTTTCACACAATTTCTCTACATTCCATGTAATTACTAGATCACCAACATAGACCTCAAGAAAAAATAATATCAAAAGCAATTTTCATAATACAAAGGTTTGAATTAGAAGAACACCATTTGAAACCATGTCATAGAAGATAGTCAATGATCTTAATTTACCAATCTTTAGGGGCTTGTTTCAATCCATATAGTAATTTTTTTACTTAGAAATTTTTTGTTATTGTCCTTCAATAAAAAATCCTTTAGGTTGATTCATATATACTTCCTCTTAAATATAACCATTGAGAAACTCACTTTTAACATTAATCCAATGTATTTTCCATCCAAATTGAGTTGTTAGTGCACAAATTGTATGAATAGTAGTATTTTTTTTGTAGGTGCAAATGTTTCTTCATAGTCAATCATTTTTGTTTGTGTAAAACCTTTTGCAATAATTCATGCCTTATATTTGTCAATGGATCCATTTTATATGTATTTTATTTTGTATACCCATTTGCATCATATAGTTTTTTTCCTTTGGCTAAATCAACTAGATCTCAAGTTTTGTTATTTATTAGTGTTGTGTATTTTGATACCATTATTGTTTTCCATTTAGGTAATTTGATTACATCATCTACTAAAGTTGGTTCTATATTTTCTATACCGATATCAATAGTACCATATTTACTTCTTCCCTTATCATACTATGATTTTGGGGTCTGGTAGAAGTAAGATCAAGTAGTTTTTCTAACTTTTAATTCTTGAGTGTTTGTATACCATTTTGCATAAAAAAATTTGGTGGAGCTAGAGTTATTGGCTCTTTGGTAGGATCATCCAATATATTTAATTCTTCTTTAGAATATTATTCATAATTTTATTTATCAATAAGTAAAATGGGAAGCATAATGTCCTTAGAATGATTGATATCTTCCTTGCATTCTTCATCACACACACACACACACATATATATTTACTGTAGAACAAGGGGTTGCACTTGGGTCCCCCACCCATGATAAAATGAAACTCTTTCCTCTAGAGCTTAATATTTTAAAAACATATTCAACTCTCATCTTAATTGAGTTGCTATAGCTAGATACATACATCATTTTCATAAAAGGTCTAAATTATTGATTTTCATTTTTGGATATTCTTCATTTTTCTTTGTGATTATAAATATCCTAGAATTTAGCATCCTTCTTCTTGAAATTTTCCTATAGTTGCCTTCACAATATGAAAAATCCACCTCTATTGTCTATGTATTGCATATTATTAGAGTAATATTTGTAAAACTTCATGCTATCATAGTCTACTTTACCATATATAGATTCCTAGTTTCCTTCCTGAAGCATGAGTGCAAACACAAGAATTGTAATAAATATTTTATATGAAAACACGTTAATGCTATAAAATAAAGCAAATATTACCAATGGAAAACATTAAAGTAAATCTGAATCATTATTTGATTTAGGCAGTCAACATTTTCTTGGTAGCTTCAACTAAACTTTCTACTTTCTATAAGTTATAACCATGGAAAAGAGAATTTAACTTCAAGATCCTCAAGTAATTTCCCTCTATTAGCTAGCCTATTCATATGTGTTTCCTGATATTCTCACAATGACACTGAGAGGGGGGGGGTGAATCAGTGTAACTAATTAAAAACTTGAATCTGCAATTATTAAAACTTAAACATGCAAACTTAAAAAGAAAAACAGATAAGGCAAGTATCGCACAAGAGCATCACACAACACAAGATTTTACGAGGTTCACCGATGTGGCTACTCCTCAAATAATGACTGTTTGGACTCCAATCCAAATCCAGTCTTTGCAAGGATTCAATATTTACAATTGTTTACCAGCACCCACTTGGAAGGAGCACCAACCCCTGATTTATCTCATGCAATGAGATAGGAGCACCAACCCCTTTATCCAAGCACCAACTTGGATTTCTATTTTGCAAGATAAATGGACATAAAAATGCCTTCTCTTTTGCAAGACCCTTACTGGTCTATAGCTCATGCAATTTTATCTCACGAAAGCATAAAGAGACTTGTTAGAGACTCAATATCTTCCTTTCAAATCTAAAACCTCTCTGTTATTTTACAAGAAGAATATACAGGTTTTAGTTCTCTTGTTGTTCTTCATGCAGCACACTTACCACACTTTGCCTTTTGATTTATTCAATACAGCACAGTTGCGGTAACCTTCTAACTGTGCCAGTTCGATCCTTATATCCTTGATTTCCTCGAATGGCTCAATTTGAAACGGCTCAATTTTCCCTCCAATATTTCATGTACTTTCGGCTACGATCAATGCATTAATCCTTCTCTGACCTGATCCGCCTTTTAGCCGCTTTCTTACTGACATTCTGACCATCTTTTTCTCTGCATATTCTGCATATACTGATAGTCCTTCTTCTCTGCACATTTTGCACATATTGACGATATTTTCTCTTGCATATACTGACAACCCTTCTGCGCGTTTCGATGCTCTATTATCTTGTTCTTCCAAAATCTACGTAACTGCTCTTTCTAATTCTTTTGCACTCTTTTCTAAACGGTGTCGATCCTTCTATTCTACCCGTTACTTTCTTGTGAGTCAAGCACAACCATCGAGAGAATTTCTTGTTTGTAGAGATTATCTGAAAAACTGCTCTTTACGCCAGCTTGCAGCATCACGGCCCTGCAACAGCCGTTCTCTTCTTAAATTCGCTGTCTAGTCACTTTCACTTGTAACTACAGTTAACTGCAGCATGAATTTCTCCTATGCATTCTCACCACCTGTCACTTGGAACTACAGATCTGACTCAGTTAGGTTTATCGTAATCGGCGCTATTTTCCCACTTGTCACAATGCATGTATCTTTGACTTTTTCCCCCAAAACATTACCGTCGCGATATCACGACGTTTTCTTTCTCCTAGACTTCCTTTCTGTAAGCAACCCGAAAACCTTACATGTCGCGATATCGCGACGTTTTCTCTTGACGTCATCCTCAACTTTGTCGCGATATCGCGACACTTTCGGCTTCCTGAGGCTTCTCTGGAAACTTGTCGCGATATCGCGACATTTTTTAAACTTGCTGACGTCATCTTCAAAGATGTCACGAAATCGTGACGTTTTCGGCTTGCAATGGCTTTTCGTTCACCCTGTCGCGAAATCGTGACACTTTTTGGTTTTGCTGACGTCATCTTCTAAGATGTCGTGAAATCATGACGTTTTTGGTCTTGCTGATGTCATCCTCATTGTCGTCATGAAATCGTGACGCTTCTAGCCTCCGTACAATTTTTACTCCATGCAGCCGCGAAAACCTTACATGTAGCGAAATCGCTACACCATTGTTGCCTTAGCATTTTTCTTTGCTGCTAGCTAGTGAAACTCCGACGTGTAGCGATATCGCTACACCTTTCCACTTTGCACTTTGAACTCGTAGCAAGATCGCTGCACCTTCCCAACATGTGTTTCAAACCTGTAGCGAAATCGCTACACCTTCGCACTATGCACTTTCAACCTGTAGCGAAATCGCTACACCTCCGCACTATGCACTTTCAACCTGTAGCGATATCGCTACACCTTTTTACCTTGCCTTTCGAAATAGTTAGGAAATCGCTGCACTTTTGTTCTTAGTGTTTCAAGCTTGTAGCGAAATCGCTACATCTTTCATCCTTTGCATTTAGAGCCTGTAGCAAAATCGCTACACTTTCCTTACTTAGTGCCTTTTCTTCGCTTTCACCAGCGAAATTGCAACATGTAGCGAAATCGCTACACTTTTCTTAGTTAGTGCCTTTTCTTCCAGCATATCATGAAATCGCGACAATCTTACTTGCATCTTCTCTCTCCTCAGACATGTCGCGAAATCGTGACAATTTGGCTTGCAATTTCTCTCTCCTGCTTTTTGTCGCGAATCGCGACACATTTTCTCTCTCCTCAGCGAAAACTCGACATGTCGCGAAATCGTGACATTTTGGCGTGCTTTTTCTCTCTCCTCGGATATGTCGCGAAATCGCGACATTTTTTCTTGCACTTTCTCTCTCCTACTTTTTGTCGCGAAATCGCGACAGGAACCATGTCGCGATATCGCGACAGTTTTCTTCCTTGTCTTTTTTTGCAAATTTCTGGATCTGGGTCCCCTCTGTTTTTCTTGAGATTTTTTGCACTTGATCTGACTGACCTCTGAACTGCTTCAACTGCATCACTCTGTCTGTGTTGACAACAATTACAATCCTTTTGCACTGCTTTTGCTGCACCTTGCTCAACAATCTCCCCCTTTGGAATTGTTGGCAACACACTGTAGCCTTGCTCAAATTCTTCTCCCCCTTTGCCAATAATGCCAAAGGGCTGCCGCAGACTCCCCCTGAGTCTATGCACACCATTCTCAGGCATAAATAATTTGAATGCTCCCCCTGAGAATGTATTTCCCATAGCTAGTCAGTGCTTGGGAAGTGTGACTACTCCCAACTTCTTCCGAAGGTACTCAAATACTTCCTTTGGCAAGGGTTTGGTGAATATGTCTGCTACTTGCTCTGTAGTGGGAACAAACTCTAATATGACTTCTCCTTCTGCAACCTTATCCTTCAAGAAGTGATACCGGATTGCAATATGTTTGGTGCGGGAATGCATTACCGGATTCTTTGAAATGTTGATTGCACTAGTGTTGTCACATTTGACTGAAATGGGCTCATTGAAGTGAATTCCTAGATCTTTCAATGTTTGTCTCATCCATAGTATTTGTGTGCAGCATGTTGTTGCTGCAATGTATTCTGCCTCGGCTGTGGATAGAGAGACTGATTCTTGCTTCTTACTGTGCCATGCTACCAATTTATCTCCAAGGAAAAATGCTCCTCCACTTGTACTTTTTTTGTCATCAATGCATCCGGCCCAATCTGCATCGGAATATGCAAAGAGAGTGAAGTCTTTTCCTTTTGGATACCACAGCCCATACTCCATAGTACCCTTGAGGTACCTAAAGATCCTTTTCACAGCTGTTACATGAGTCTCTTTTGGACTAGCCTGAAATCTTGCAACCATGCAAACAACTTGTAAGATATCCGGTCTAGTTGCTGTCAAATACAGCAAGCTCCCAATCATTGATCTGTACATTGTTTGATCAACATCCGGAGATTTATCATCCTTGCTCAACTTGCAGCTTGTTGTCATGGGGGTGCTCACCGGCTTACTATCTTCCATAGTGAACTTTTTCAGCATTTCTTTCACATATTTAATTTGAGAAATAAAGATCCCCTTTTTAGTTTGATTAACTTGTAATCCAAGGAAATATGAAAGTTCACCTATCATAGACATTTCAAACTCTTTCTGCATTTTGTTTGCTATGTCTTTGCATGATTCATCATTGCTACTCCCAAAAATTATATCATCTACATAAACAACTAGGACAATGAAATTGCCATTTTCAGTTTTCACATATAAATTGCTATCTACCATACCTTTCTTGAATCCTTGCTTAGTGAGATAGCTGTCCAATCTTGCATACCAAGCTCTAGGTGCTTGTTTCAAGCCATACAATGCTTTCTTCAGCTTGCAAACAAAGTTAGGATTATCACAAAGTTGAAAACCATCGGGCTGTTCAATATATACTTCTTCTTCAAGATTTCCATTCAGAAATGCTGATTTTACATCCATCTGATAAACCTTGAAATTCTTATGAACAACTAAAGCCAAAAATAGTCTTATTGCTTCAAGTCTGGCCATGGGTGCAAAAGTCTCTTCAAAATCAATCCCCTCAACTTGGGCATATCCCTTACAGACTAATCTTGCTTTATTCCTTACAACCTGTCCATCTTCATTCAGTTTGTTTCTAAATATCCATTTAGTACCAATTATGTTTTTATTTTCAGGCCTTGGTACTAATTCCCAGGTTTTGTTTTTCTCAATTTGATCTAGTTCTTCATTTACTGCTTCCATCCAGCTTTCATCCGTGCTTGCTTCAATAATATTCTTGGGCTCAATACTGGATAACAGAGAATAGTTATTTACTACTCTTCTTCTTGTCTGAATGCCAACTGTAGGGTCCCCAATAATCTGCTCTTTGGGATGATTTTTCTGCCAACTACCTGTTCTGTATTTTCTATTTTCATCTCTTTCTAAGTCCTCTGAATCTGATTTCTGTCTCTCTTCCTTTTCTTGATCTTCATCTTCTTCAATAAATTCTTCATAGGTTGGGTAGTTTTCATTATTGCGTGATTTCTTGTTTTCTGCCTTCATCAACCTTCACATCTGCACTCTCCACTATTTTCTTAAGTCTTTTGTTGTAGCATGTATAGGCTTTGCTTTTTGTTGAGTAACCAAGAAATATACCTTCATCAGCTCTATCTTCAAACTTGCCAAGATTGCTTTCAGTTCTTTTAATGTAACATTTGCTTCCGAACACTTTGAAGTATTTTGCTGTAGCCTTTTTGCCAAACCACAGTTCATAAGGTGTTTTGCTTTCATGCGGCCTCAACATACATCTATTCTGAATGTAGACTGCAGTATGAACTGCCTCTTTCCAGAACCTGTCAGCAATTTTGCTCTCTGTTAACATGGTTCTTGCCATTTCTTGTACAGTTCTGTTCTTTCTTTCAACTACTCCATTCTGCTGAGGTGTTCTTGCTGCTGAAAACTGTCTTCTTATTCCATGTTTTTCACAGAATTCTGCAAACTCTTCTGAAATAAACTCTCCTCCTCTATCAGATCTCAAACATTTAATTCTTTTTCCAGATTGATTCTCAACAAGATTTTTGAAGGTTTTAAACATCTCAAAGGCTTCTGATTTCTGTTTCAGAAAGAGTACCCATGTCATTCTGGAAAAATCATCTATACACAGCATGAAATATTTGTATCCATTTATGCTCTCTGTCCTCATGGGTCCACACAAATCAGTGTGAATCAGTTCTAATGGCTTGCTAGTGAAATATTCTTTTGCTTTGAAGGTAGATCTGGTTTGCTTCCCCTTTTGGCATGAATCACAAATGTTGTTTGATGGTTTACTAATTGTGGGGATGTCTCTTACTGCTCTTTTCGAGCTGATTTTTATCAGATTATCAAAGCTTATGTGACCGAGTCTTTTATGCCACAGCCAGTTTTCTTCTTCTTGACCAACCAAGCAAGCTCCTTTTGAAGTCTCCGAGAGAGTATACAAATTTCCAGAAGTTCTCAGTCCAGTGGCTATTAACTTTCCATTTCTTGTCTTCCTTACTTCACAGCCCTCCTTCTTGAAAATTACTTCATGACCTCTGTCACAAATCTGACTTACACTCAACAAGTTATGCTTTAGTCCTACCACAAAAAGAACTTCCTTAGAGTTGATTTTACCGTCACTTAACTTAACTGATCCTTTACCCACTATCTTTGCTCCATCATTGTTTCCAAATTTTACAGAACCACCTTCGTATGTCTGTAGCTTGTCAAACTTCTGTTTGTCTCCTGTCATATGACTGGAGCATCCACTGTCCAGAATCCAAGGAGCAAATTTATTCTGTGCTTTGAGAGCTGTTTGAACGATCAGAGATTCCTTGTCTTTCTTCGGTTGTTCCTTTTCTTTCCATTGAGATTTGATAGCAGATCTGGTCACTTGCTTTACCTTCTCCCTTTCATTGGCTTGTGACAGTTTATTGGGAAATTTTATGTACTGTTTTGATCCAATTGAGTGATATTTTCTTCCCTGGTATTTATTTCCTGCAAAAGAGCTACGACAATTCCTTGCAATATGGCCGAAGTTATGGCAGTTATAACATTCTACAGCATAATCTATCAAAGGAGAAAAAATATTTCTACTAGTAAAGTTTCTTTGTTCTACATTATATCTACAACTTGAAATTTTATGACCATATGCATTGCACTTAAAACAATAACCAGAAAAGGAACGAGTGTACCTGGGAAATGGTTGTTGCCATGTGGAGGTAGGAGCCATGGGTCTTCTCCTTCTTTGATGAGAGACTTTGGTGAATCCATCATTTGCAGCACTCCTTTCGAGCTTGGACTTGTTGTTTTCTTTTGCTTGATACGGTTTATCTTTATCAACCTTGATCTTGTCTTTATTCTTTATTGGTTCTACAGTTATAGCCTTTGAGTCCATTGAGGATTCTCCTTCATCAAAGCCCAAACCAAACTTGATACCCATGGGCCTTTGATTATTCAACATTTTGTTCAGCTTCGCAGAACTGTCTTCAAATTTATGATGACAACTCAGTTTTCGATTCATTTCTTCTAGCTGCAGCCTTAATCCGACTATGTTTTCTTCTAGCTTGTTGCACTCATTTATTTTCACGGTTAGCTGAGCTTCAAAATCTTTAGACTTTTTCTTATATTCTTCAGTTTGTACTTTCAAACTTATAATTAATTTCCTAGCATCCTCAAGTTTTCTTGAAGTCTTTTTATTTCTTCTCCTTTCTGCACTTAACTCTTCAAGAGCAGCAACCAACTCACCTTCCGGATCTATCTCGGCCTCATCCTCTAATTTTTCTTCACACTCTTGGGTTTCTTCAGTTCTTTGTTCTTCAAAAGCCATGAACAAGGCTTCACCAGTTTCTTCTTCTGAGTCCTCACAGGAACTGTCTTCAGAAGAGTCAACATTCTTTGAGAAGAAGCTTCTCTTCTTGAAATTTCCTTTTCTAAACTGTGATTTCTTCTTCCAGACATTTCTTTCTTGATGTGTCCCTTCATCACTTCTATTTTTCTCATTCATGGGGCATTTTGCTGCAAAGTGCCCAATGCCTCCACAGTTAAAGCACTTGAACGGTAGCTTACCTCTGTACTTTCCTTTTCCCTTTACTAATTTCCTAACAAAGTTTGCTTCATTTTCATCTGCAGATTCTTCTTCCTCAGACTCTTGTTTAGATTTTACATTTTTCTGTGCTTGGAAGGCTGCTTCTCTGTCAGAGGGCTTAGTTTGTCCAATCCTCATTTCATAAGCTGTTAGAGAACCATGCATTTCATCCATACTGAAAAAATTTAAATCTTTTGCTTCTTCTATGGCAGAAACCTTTGCATCAAACCTTTTGTTGAGAGTTCTCGGTACCTTCTTCACAACAACTTGCATCTTCCATTTCTTCCCCGAGTCCTCTTATTGCATTGATGATTCCATTTACTCTCAGCGAGATAGGCTTCAATGTTCTCATCATCGGTCATCTTTAATGCTTCGAACCGGGCACGGTGTGTTTGCGGCTTAGCTTCCTTGATTTTGCTATCTCCTTCATGAATGCTTTGCAGTTTGTCCCATATGTCTTTAGCAGATTTGCAGTTCATAATGCGTATCAACTCACTGTCTACTAATCCACACATAATAGCATTCTTGGCTTTTGAGTTGTTCTCAAACTTTTTCTTCTCAGCCGCATCTGTTGGAGGAACAGTGGGTATGGTGTATCCATTTTCAACAGATTCCCAAATGTCATAACCCAATGCACATAGATAAGTCTGCATCCTGAGCCTCCAGAAGGAATAATTTGTTCCATCGAACAGAGGAGCTTTGTTAGAAGAAAAACCTTCACCACCGGCCATTGTGTATCTCCCAAGAACACCTTAGCTGATCAAGCTTGTACAGGTGCCTAGCTTTGATACCAATTGATATTCTCACAATGACACTGAGAGGGGGGGGTGAATCAGTGTAACTACTTAAAAACTTGAGTCTGCAATTATTAAAACTTAAACATGCAAACTTAAAAATAAAAATAGATAAGGCAAGAATAGCACAAGAGCATCACACAACACAAGATTTTACGAGGTTCACCGATGTGGCTACTCCTCAAATAATGACTGTTTGGACTCCAATCCAAATCCAGTCTTTGCAAGGATTCAATATTTACAATTGTTTACCAGCACCCACTGGAAGGAGCACCAACCCACGATTTATCTGCTGCAATGAGATAGGAGCACCAACCCCTTTATCCAAGCACCAACTTGGATTTCTATTTTGCAAGATAAATGGACATAAAAATGCCTTCTCTTTTGCAAGACCCTTACTGGTCTATAGCTCATGCAATTTTATCTCACAGAAGCATAAAGAGACTTGTTAGAGACTCAATATCTTCCTTTCAAATCTAAAACCTCTCTGTTATTTTACAAGAAGAATATACAGGTTTTAGTTCTCTTGTTGTTCTTCATGCAGCACACTTACCACACTTTGCCTTTTGATTTATTCAATACAGCACAGTTGCGGTAACCTTCTAACTATGCCAGTTCGATCCTTATATCCTTGATTTCCTCGAATGGCTCAATTTGAAACGGCTCAATTTTCCCTCCAATCTTTCATGTACTTTCGGCTACGATCAATGCATTAATCCTTCTCTGACCTGATCCGCCTTTTAGCCGCTTTCTTACTGACATTCTGACCATATTTTTCTCTGCATATTCTGCATATACTGACAGTCCTTCTTCTCTGCACATTCTGCACATATTGACAGTATTTTTCTCTGCATATACTGACAACCCTTCTACGCGTTTCGATGCTCTATTATCTTGTTCTTCCAAAATCTACGTAACTGCTCTTTCTAATTCTTTTGCACTCTTTTCTAAACGGTGTCGATCCTTCTATTCTACCCGTTACTTTCTTGTGAGTCAAGCACAACCATCGAGAGAATTTCTTGTTTGCAGAGATTATCTAAAAAACTGCTCTTTATGCCAGCTTGCAGCATCACGGCCCTGCAACAGCCGTTCTCTTCTTAAATTCGCTGTCTAGTCACTTTCACTTGTAACTACACTAAGCATGAATTTCTCCTATGCATTCTCACCACCTGTCACTTGGAACTGCAGATCTGACTCCAGTTAGGTTTATCGTAACTGGCGCTATTTGCCACTTGTCACAATGCATGTATCTTTGACTTTTTCTCGCCAAAACATTACCTGTCGCGATATCGCGACGTTTTCTTTCTCCTAGACTTCCTTTCCTAAACCCCGAAAACCTTACATGTCGCGATATCGTGACGTTTTTTTCTTCTCTTTTTTCTTTCTTTGCTGACGTCATCCTCAACTTTGTCGCGATATCGTGACACTTTCGGCTTCCTGAGGCTTCTCTGGAAACTTGTCGTGATATCGCGACATTTTTAGACTTGCTGACGTCATCTTCAAAGATGTCATGAAATCGTGACGTTTTCGGCTTGCAATGGCTTTTCGTTCACCCTGTCGTGAAATCGTGACACTTTTTGGTTTTGCTGACGTCATCTTCTAAGATGTCGCGAAATCGTGACGTTTTTGGTCTTGCTGACGTCATCCTCATTGTCGTCGCGAAATCGCGACGCTTCTGGCCTCCGTACAATTTTTACTCCATGCAGCCGCGAAAACCTTACATGTAGCGAAATCGCTACACCATTGTTGCCTTAGCATTTTTCTTTCCTGCTAGCTAGTGAAACTCCGACGTGTAGCGATATCGCTACACCTTTCCACTTTGCACTTTGAACTCGTAGCAAGATCGCTGCACCTTCCCAACATGTGTTTCAAACCTGTAGCGAAATCGCTACACCTTCGCACTATGCACTTTCAACCTGTAGCGAAATCGCTACACCTCCGCACTATGCACTTTCAACCTGTAGCGATATCGCTACACCTTTTTACCTTGCCTTTCGAAACAGTTAGGAAATCGTTGCACTTTTGTTCTTAGTGTTTCAAGCTTGTAGCGAAATCGCTACATCTTTCATCCTTTGCATTTAGAGCCTGTAGCAAAATCGCTACACTTTCCTTACTTAGTGCCTTTTCTTCGCTTTCACCAACGAAATTGCAACATGTAGCGAAATCGCTACACTTTTCTTAGTTAGTGCCTTTTCTTCCAGCATATCGTGAAATCGCGACAATCTTACTTGCATCTTCTCTCTCCTCAGACATGTCGCGAAATCGCGACAATTTGGCTTGCAATTTCTCTCTCCTGCTTTTTGTCGCGAATCGCGACACATTTTCTCTCTCCTCAGTGAAAACTCGACATGTCGCGAAATCGTGACATTTTGGCGTGCTTTTTCTCTCTCCTCGGATATGTCGCGAAATCGTGACATTTTTTCTTGCACTTTCTCTCTCCTACTTTTTGTCGCGAAATCGCGACAGGAACCATGTCGCGATATCGCGACAGTTTTCTTCCTTGTCTTTTTCTGCAAATTTCTGGATCTGGGTCCCCTCTGTTTTTCTTGAGATTTTCTGCACTTGATCTGACTGACCTCTGAACTGCTTCAACTGCATCACTCTGTCTGTGTTGACAACAATTACAATCCTTTTGCACTGCTTTTGCTGCACCTTGCTCAACATTTCCTTCCATTAATGTATGTGTAAACCTGATTTCTTCAAAGTTTATAGCAAGGTCTTGTAATTCCATAATTATCACTTGTATGTTCCATGGAGCCTTTGCTTTCCTCAAAATTGTATTTATTACTATTAATGAGTTATCTTCCATCTATACTTTATTCCATTTCATTTGCTTACATATTTTAACCCTTCCAAAGTTGCCCAAGCTTCAACTTCAGTATTTGTCTTAGATCCACTATTGAAAGTGTAATGAGAAAAAATCTCTCCCCTATTGTTTCTAATTATTCCTCCTCCTACTGCTAGTCTTGGATTTCCTTTAGATGCTCCATAAAAATTTAATTTGACCAACCCCACTTCAGGTGGTTTCCACTTTATATTCATTGTCTTATTTTTTTTTTCTCCTATTGTCAACATCATAATTCTATTTTATGACTAGAATCCATCTATCAAGGCTCTTTACTTCAATATTAGGGATTGGGTGAGTTGATAGGGCTAGTTTAGCCTCCTCTACGGATTTTTTTTTTTCTTTTCATTACCTCTAAGCTACTTCCCTTTCCTTTAAATACTCTTCTATTCCTTTCCATCCATACAGTCCAAAGTATTGTATCTTTTGATATATTCTAGATTATCTATAAAGTATCACTTTTAAAAGTGCTTTGTCATTGCTTTAATCATTCTTCAATTCTACCATTCATCACCATGCATTTATAAAACATATTAATAATCCATCACCACAGTTTCTAAAGAATTAAGCAGTGTCCCAAGAGATGGTCTATACTCTTCTCCTTTTTGCATAAAACACATTTTTCAAGGACCATAAAAACCCCTTTTCATAAGGTTATCCCATGATAAAATTCTTCTACGACCTACTAGCCAAACAAACATTTTAACTTTAGGAGTGCTCATGCTATCTCAAATATCTCTCCTTATTCTTGTAGCATTCCTATTTTCTTAGTGCTTTACATTCTATTTTCTTCTTGTTGTGTATTCTTCTAAGTTATTCAACTCCTAAATCAAATCATGCTTGGCTCCCCTTAGAGTAATCACTATTGTTATTTTTCTAGTCAACTGCCTTCTACCATAAAAATCTTGTATACTTATAAAAAACCTTCTTTCAATTTGTATCTTCCTTCCTGATCCTTGTACATAATGTTTGAAACCCTATCACCATATTTATCTTGAATTAATCTCATCCATGGTTTCAAAATTAGATCTAGATTGAGTTATTTTTTATCACACAAAGTATCCATCCAAACAAAAAAAAATTCTTGAGTTCCCCCCATCCATATTAAACCTTTAATCACTAGATCAATTGATTTTATAAATCGTTCTATAGTGCAAAACCATTTGGTAGAGAGAATGTGGTATATATTAGGCTTAGGTCATTGGGCTCAACATACTTAGAATAATTCTTGCCCGTTGTCTTTGACTCTCTTTGTACAATCTCCAAATTATTTTTCCCCTAAGATCTAAGTTTACATTTGTAAGAACTCTTAAGCTAATACCTCCCCTAGTTTTATCATCACACACCTTGCTCCATTTTTCCAAAGGAAATTTTCTCTTATCACTAATGTTGACCCCAAAAATGACAACATAATATAGGTTAAAGTTTTTTCTATCAATTTTGGTATAGTATAAAAGGACATATAATATGTTGGAATGGCCTGTAAGACTAATTTAATTAGTTGCACTCTTCCTGCTAATGACTACCATATTCCTTTCCATGCCAATAGTTTATTTTTAACTTTTCTTATAACTAGATTCCATAATTCTATTCTTATTATTCCCACAAATAAGGGCATCCCTAGATAATTTGCTCATAAATTTGCCTTCTCCATTTGAATTAACCTTCATATCCCTACTTTGATTATAAATAGAGTTTTTAGGAAGTAAATTTTGGATTTTGTCCTATTTACTTTTCCCTAATACTCTTTCATAGTCCTTTAATAAGTTATTCAAAGCTCTAGCCTTCTTTATCCCTGCCTTCCAAAAAATGGTTGTATCATCCACAAAATATTGATGTATACTATTGTCGATGATATTACTAGCCTTAAGTCCTCTTATTAGCCTATGCTTCTATGCCTTTTGCAAGTTTCTACCTAATACCTTTGCCATAATAATGAACATATATAGTGATAGAGGATATACCTATATAAGACATCTCTTAGCTTTAAATGATTACGTTACTAACCCATTAATAAGTATAGAATATGATATTATAGAGACACAAGTTTTAATCCATCTAACCCATTTCTTCCCAAATCCAAAATTTTCTAATACTACAAAAATAAAATCCCATTTAACCCTATCATAGGTTTTACTCATATCAAGTTTTAAGATTACTCTCTCTTTTCTTGAAGTTGTTGAATGCATAAATTTACGAGCTACTATGATCTCATATAGAATCCATTTCCTTTTCACAAATCCTCCTTGTTCTTCTGAAATAATTTTGTCTAACAATGGTCTTAACCAATTTGCCATCATTTTGGGGATTATCTTGTATGTCATATTACATAGACTTATGGGTCGAAATGAATCAAACAATTCAGCATCTTTCTTTTTTAGAATTTGGATAAGTATAATTTATTTATTTTGTAAGGTATGTATTGTTTTACCCTAGATTATTTCACTACCACCAATAAAGAATCCTTCATTATATCCTATTTATGCTTATAGAATGCTATAGAAAACCCATTTGGACCTACATATTTGTCCTTATCAAAAGAAAAAAGAGATAAATAAATTTCTTCTAGAGTAATAGTCTCCAATAACTTTCTATTATCTTAATTTGTTATAATTGAAGGTACTATCATTAAGAACTTCAAAATCCTCCAATCCTAGAATATTCTAGTAGAAAAATCTTACCTCCTTTCTAATTTCATGCTGGTATTCAATCCAAATCCCTTCTAATGATTTAGTTATACTAATTATAGATGCTAATCTATATACTATTGCATTCCTATGAAACAATTTGTGTTTTTATCTCCTTTTAACCAAGTTTGTCTCAATCTTCTCAAAATATTATGATATTCACTAAGCAAATCCCTTTCCTCCAAGCTTGGATTATTATGATCACCTTTTTTGAAATTTGGATAGATTCCATTATAGTTATTCTTTCTTCTTAAAAATATTTGCAATAGTGTTTTTTTCCATTTTTTTAATCTAGATATCATTTATTTAATTTGTTTTAAATATATATATATAGCTCATCATTTTCTAAAGAATTCCATGTTTTCATTATCATATCAAAAAAATGGAGATGGTATTACCACATCTACTTATATTTAAAACATGATATTTTTGAATTCACTTACCACCATTTTAACTCTTATTGGCTAGTGATTTGAACCAATCCTTGTCAAGGTATTGATTTTAGCACAAGTCCTTTCATCTAGCCAATAATATGAAAGTATACATCTTTCTAATTTTTTTGCTATTAGGTTCTAGCATCTCTTGTTGTTGGTCCATGTCTAATTTTCATATTCAAACTCAACCTCCCATAGATTATTATTTTGAATAAAGGTTGAGAAATCTCTCATACTTTGGGTTATTTTCCTAATTATCCCAGAATTTTTTTCCAACTTGGTTACAAAAAAAATCTCCTATGATCATGAATTGGGTTTCTTGGTATTTACTTCTCATAAAGTATTCAATCCCACTCCATACTTTTAATCTAGTGAACTACGATGTAGGTCCATAGGCATTGATAAGGATGAAATGGATATCTGTAAAGTAGTATGTGACTAATGGGGTTATCTGATGCCTTGTTTTATGAATGAATGCATAGGAGGTTCTAATAGGATTCTAACATGTTAGAATTCCCCCTTTTGATCCTTCAGGATCCACAACATCCCATTTACATCTTTCTAATATTGCTTTCATATATTTGGAAACTTCTTCCTTTGTCATTTTAGTTTTTTAGATACAAAGAATGTTAGGCTTATTTCCTAGATAGAGGCCCCTAATACACCTATGCTTTGAGGGGACATTAGCATCCCTTATATTCCATGAGATGGTAATCATGTATCATTAGGCGTTATTGGCCCCACCTACAAATTACCAATATCATTTTGCTATTTGGTAAAGAGAATTTCAACCAACTTAAATTGTGTTTCTTTCTCTATGTTTGTTCTTACTTCCCTAGCTCTCACTTGATAATTTGAGGGATTTCCTCTTTTTTCCTTGCCTGTATCAAAAGTCGATTTTATTATACTATCCTTAATATTTTTCACAACTTTCCCTTTCATTATATTTATCCTCTCCTAGATATGCTACAAAATCTTTTGACTTAACCTGCTCATTTTTTGATATTTCCTTATTAATGGTAGAGGTATTAAAATCTAACACTAAATTTTATCTATCACTTTCATTCTCTTGAATGGTGTATGGTACTTCAAGAGAGTCCTCAGAATCTAATGTGGCACATTCCTTAGGTTCAATAGGAATGTTCATCCTTAATTGGGATCATACTAAATAGAAGGTTCCTTGTTAATATTCTAATCCTGTTATACCATGTCTTCTAAGATCAGATCTATTTTTTCTTCATGGGCTAAAGCCTCAAAATAATTGGTATTTCTTCGAATATCCTTCCTTACTAGTCTCCACTATTTATTTCATTTCATATATGTCAACCTATTTTTTGGTAGTTTAAAACCACACTCATCCATTTCCATTTGTAAGATTCTCTTGCGCTTTTCTACATATGTTTTTGTTGGACTTTTCTTGGGGTATGATTTCTCAATATGCCCTACCTCATGATATAATATACATCTAAAAGATATGTTTTTATAATCTATGGTTTATATCCACAACTTACCCCCATACTTAAGAATGATTTATTCTCGTAAAGGTTTACTTATATCAATCATGACCAATATCTAAGCTTAAATAGCCAAGAATTCTCCCGAGTGTTTCCTATTACCTTGAAGGTATCCATTTCCTAGAATTCAATGGGTAACCCATACATCCTAACCCAGATTGGTACTAGGGATAGATTTACTTTTTTAGGTGCAAAGCCTTCATAAAAATGGGTAAGGAAAAGTTATGATCTTCCTATAAACTAAGGATCCCTTTTAGGATTTTTTCTCTTTACTCATTAGAACAAAAAATAGCTAGGAAGAAAATTTTGGGAAGAAAGGATAGACTGACTCTTAGAGACTTCCAACTCTTATCAATCCATTTTCTCAAGACGAAAGCCCCTCGCCAAGACCCATTAAATCTATCAAAAAATACCATATATTTTAGCAACAAGGACAACTTCTCTAAGATGTCCTCGCTAACCTCTGCTACTAGATATGATCCTAAGGATTTAGCTATAAATAAATCCATGGGAACTCAAAATATACTAAAATTTACCAGTATATCCTATAGCAATTATATTATTTGAAAATAAACCTATAATAACTTCTATACAAAACTTCTATGATAATGAAGGAAAAATAAAATTAGCTAAAAAATTGTATACCTAGATATAATGTACTGCCTCACTGATTCTCTAACCCTCTATTTATCCTCCCATCATTCGAACCCTAGATGAAAATATCTACAATTTTGTTTTACATCACTTGAAAAATTGTCATTTCCCTTGTTCTAGATGACTGACTTCATAGGATCATATATCCATAAATGCTACTTAGATTCCCTCATGTAACCACTTATTTTAAGTATCTTCAAATTCTATACAAATTGATTCAAGAATACTTTGAATCAGATAACCCTTTGCAAAGAAATAATTCCTAAAATAGGAGATATTTTTCAAGACAAAATTGCCCTAATTTTGTCCTAGTTTTGAACTACCATCTCCACATGGTCATATATCCCTTGTCATGACCTTTCCTTGGTAGACATTTCATTTGATAAGTTATATTTTTCTATATAGATGTGTTGATGAAATGATTGATTATTTCATGCTTGGTTTATGCAAGATATATATGTATATATGTGTACTTCATGATGGATAGTGATGTAAGATACTAATGGAATGATTGATTTTTACATGCCTAGTTCCCATATGGATATACTTTTATGAAAATATGAGATTTGACTAATGAACTTGCTTGTTTGATAGGAACAAGTCTATTCGTGGGTGGAAGGAAGACTTATCCACCAAGAGCAAGTTATTTTTACAAAAAGGAATTAATGAGATTTTTCTATGATTTATATTACTTGGGAAATAAGGATAAATACCTTTTTGTAATGAGTTGCTTATTAAAGATACAACTAACCTAGGATAGAATGTAATTGATATTTAAATATTTGCTAATATTGGATGGTATCCAAAGGATAGAGTAAGTGTGTTGGTATAAAAGAGATGAGACACTTAAATCAAGTATCCCATATATCATCCAAGTAAGATGTTGAATATATATATATAAAGCTTGATTAGCTTGGTTATGTCAGGATTCGTAAAAGAATATTATATGAAATCTATTTTATGGAACTCCAAGAGGAGTCATAAATTAACCATCGTAGGAAAGGTAGGTGTCATGCAAAAAATATCCATTAGTGTTGGTGATATTACCTCCACTCGTATAACACAGACTATCACTCACCATAGGACTAGCTAGAGAAGGACGTTGGTCAAACATAGGACTCTTGGTTTTCATTAATGAAGGGAGGATCCGTAGAGTATCCAATATGGTGGGTGATCATGCACATAATAGAGTATGGGTGCTAGCGAGTGGAAGTAGAATGTGTTTGGGAAAATAGGTGACACAAGCCGAGTCCCATGAATGTTCACCAAATGAGTTGGATGTCAAAGAAAAGGATTGTCAAATTTGTATGAGGGAGAGATCGTAGGACTTTGCAGTAAGAAATTGTGAGTTATGCAGTGAGAGATAGATCATTGGACATCGAAGGGAGAGACTGTGAGTTGTACAATAAGATAGATATCATTGGACTTCATAGTGAGAAATTGTGTATTGAGAGAGATCGCTGGACTTCAGAGAGAGAGATCGTGAGTTGTGTAGTGAAATAGAGAGATAGCTAGACTTCGCATTGAGACACTATGAGTGGTACAGTGAGAGGGATATCATTGGACTTCGTAGTGAGAGACCGTGAGTTGTACAATGAGAAATATTACTATATTTTGCAGTAGGAAACAACTGGATGGTGTAGTGAAGTAATAATTTTTGGTCATTGGGTTGATACAAAGGAAGCTCGTCTCTAGTGGAAGGACATTGAGCATTGTTGCTTGGATAAAGGTAGGTCATATTTAAACTATTATAATATAATTTTTATTGTATGTATCCTAGAAATGCTTTGTACTCCGTGTGGGGAAAATTAAATTCTTGGTAGGTGGCTTTAGGTGGATTTAATACATCTAGGTTGGGCTTGCTTTTGTGAACATAGGCCAATAGGAGTGGTCAAGATATAAAGGGGAGTTATTGAGTATCTCCAACGGTTGGTATGAGAAATGTTTTCACTTAGTGTTAGAGTTCATTTAAAAATTGAAGCCCTATCTGAAGGAATGGATGGGCGGGAGAGGTATTCTTTGTAGTAAATGTAGCATAGTTGGGCTAGCTTTTAGGCTATGAGATACGAGTGGATGTTTGATGCCAGGTTGGAGTAGAGACTTGGGTCTCTACTACCTTTTCCTTGGTCAAACATAAAACCTTCCATATGCATTTCAGTTCTTAGTACTAGGGTGCTGAGTTTGAGAGGGTGTGGTCCTATATAGATATGGGGAAGTGGGGATTCAATCCAGGTTGGTTGAGATATAGGTGCATGGAGAAGTATGATTGATTTTCTTATCTTCTTAAATAAGGCTATCCTCCATAGTGTAATCGAAGGTTTTTTTATCATGACCCATTACGTTTGGTTGTGCATTGGAAACCAAGGGAGGTGCAGTCTCCCCTTGATATTGCTAGACACATTCGACTAATCATTCTGACACCATTATGTAGCAAACTAAAGTAAACGCTAGTGGTTACTCCCCCATATTAAAAAATAGGGTTCACAAATAATAAATTTGTTCATTGAAGTTAACTCTATCCTAAAGGAATGATTGGGTTCAGGTAGCATCACAATTATAGAGGAACTATAGATATTTGAATTTCTAGATGTAGGTAGAATTGGAAGTGTTTGATCTAGGTAGTCGGTAGTGTACACCATTTGGGGTAGCAATGGATGCTTTCAGTGGGACCTTTTTCTCTCTAGCATAATAATTAATTTGTGCTTACCTATAGAGATATGTTGTACCGCTTTTTTATGTTTTAAATAAGAAAAAATAGATGATTTGCAATGATCAATTTATTGCATACTTGTAATATGGAATAGATGTACATCTCTGGTGTTATGATGATGCCCCATAACATTTTTTATATAGGGAAGTCACCCTATTATGTGCACTCCTATTTTATGAAGGTGTAAATTGTAATTATAAACCAATTATTGTTAGAATGAAGCTGAAGGATACTATGAGCATCCCTCACATGATATGAGGTACAAGGACTTATCTAATATCTATGTATGAACTTTTACCAATCAAGAATAAAATAAATAGAGTTTAAGTGCTGGGTTTTCCCTTTGAGATTTTTTCCCAAGGTAAATATGTTTTCATGTGGGTTGTTGTGGATCAAGGTTATGCATAAGGAGTATGCCCAAAATATATGTAGAAAAATAAGGCGAATCAGTTTCGAAACCAAGGTGAATATGGTGTAAAGTCATGTAGAGGCAATGGCAATTTTTTTTTCACAAGAAAAAATAAAAGTAGGCGAATTCACTAAAATTTTTGACAAACGTACCATAAGATATAAATAATCACTAAACATACTCTAATTCCCATGCATGATCATAGGGACAACCCAAGTGAGTCAATAGGCTTCATTCAAGGGATGAACATGGTGAGTTAGGGATGACCCAAGTGAGTCAGAAGGCTTCATTCGAGGGACAACCCAAGTGATTCAATAGGCTTCATTCAAGGGATAATCCAGGTGAGTTAGGGATGACCCAAGTGAGTTAGTAGGCTTCATTCAAGGGATGAACCAGGTGAGTCCGTAGACTTCACTTGAGGGATGACCCTTGAATGAAGGTTGTAGGGTCGTTTGCAGCCTATAGGTTGTAGGGTCATCCAACTTTATCAATCAATTGCAAAGGTGAAAATGATAAAAAATATTCTATATTAGTTTATTATTATCAATTTAAAGTGTATATCTCATTGAGCTATGTGGTTTTAAAATTTTTGAAAATGAAGCTCTAGATCAAAAGTTATGCCTCCTAGAAGGTTGTAGGGTAGTTTGCAGTGACCAGGGATGACCGACGAAGGATGACCTAGGTGATTCAGGGATGAACCAAGTGAGTCAGTAAGCTTAATTTGAGGGATGACCTAAGTGATTCAGTAGGATTCATTCTAGGGATGACCCAAATGAGTTAGTAGACATCATATGAGGGATGACCTAAGTGAGTCAGGGATGATCCAAGTGAGTCAATAGGCTTCATTCGAGGGATGACCCAAGTGAGTAAGTATACATCATGCGAGGGATGACCTAGGTGAGTCAGGGACGACCCAAGTGGGTCAGTAGGCTTCATTCAAGGGAAGACCCAAGTGTGTCAGTAGACATCATGTGAGGGATGACCCAGATGAGTTAGGGATGATCCAAGTGAGTTAGTAGGTTTCATTCAAGGGACGACCCAAGTGAGTCAGTAGGCTTCATTCGAGGGATGATATAGGTGAGTCAAGGATGACCCAAGTGAGTTAGTAGGCTTCATTCAAGGGATAACCTAGGTGAGTTCATAGACTTCACTTGAGGGATGACCCTCGAATGAAGGTTGCAAGGTCATTTGTAGCCTATAGGTTGTAGGGTCATCCAACTTTATCAATTGGTTGTAGAGGTGAAAATGATAAAAAAATATTCTATATTAGTTTATTATTATCAATTTAAAGTGTATATCTCATCAAGCTATGTGGTTTAAAAAAAATGAAAACAAAGCTCTGGATCAAAAGTTATGCCTCCTAGAAGGTTGCAGGGTAGTCTACAGTGACCAGGCGCAATCGATGAGGGACAACCCAGGTGAGTCAGGGATAATCCAAGTGAGTTAGTAGGATTCATTTGAGGGATGATCCAAGTGAGCTAGTAGGCTTCATTCGAGGAATGACCCAAGTGAGTCAGTAGGCTTCATTCGAGGGATGACCCAAGTGATTCAATAGACATCATGCAAGGGATGACCCAAGTGATTCAAGGATGATCCAAGTGAGTCAGTAGGCTCCATTCAAGAGATGACCCAAGTGAATCAGTAGACATCATGCAAGGGATAACCTAGATGATTCAGGGATGACCCAAGTGAGTTAGTAGGCTTCATTCGAGGTATGACCCAAGTGAGTCAGTAAGCTTCATGTGAGGATGACCTAGATGAGTCAGGGATGATCCAAGTGAGTTAGTAGGCTTCATTCGAGGGATGACCCAAGAGAGTTAGTAGGCTTCATTTGAGGGATGATCTAGGTGATTTAGGGATGATCCAAGTGACTCAGTAGGCTTCATTCAAGGGATAACCTACCAGGGATGACTTGCATGAGTCCATATAAATCATGCAAGGAATGACCTACAATGGAGAACCTACATGAGTCTATAGAAATCATGCAAGGGATAACCTCCAGGGGATGACCTAGGTGCAAGGGATGACCTAGGCAAGTCTGTAGACATCATGTGAGGGATGACCTGTATGAGTCCGTAGACATCATTCAAGGGATGACCTATAAGGGATGACCTGCATGAGTCCATAGACATCATAAGAGGGATGACCTGCATGAGTCTGTAGGCATCATGTGAGGGATGACTTGCAAGGGAAAACCTAGGTAAGTCTCTAGTCATCATGGGAGGGCTGACCTACAGGGGACGACCTACATGGGATCATAGACATCATGCGAGGCATAGGGATGACCTGGGTACAAGAATTGACCGGGGTAAGTCTATAGACATCATGTGAGGGATGACCTGCATGAGTCCATAGACATCATGTGAGGGATAACCTATGAGGGATGATCTACATATGTCCATATACATCATGCGATGGATGACCTTCTACAGGGGATGACCTGGGTGGGTCTAGGATGAGCAAGGAGTTTGTATGGATGGAAGCATTACCGATAAAAAGTAAACCAAGGCATCAAAAAAATTTATACCTAGTCTTTTGTGTATGTATTTTGTCCTTCGTCTGTTGCCAATCACTCTTTTTCTAGCTTCTCTGGTTTATTTCTTTTTTTAGCTCGAATTTGGGTTCTCCTTTTTTGTTGAATGTATAACTATAACAAGTAATAATATGTTTTTCTATATATAGTGGGTGAATTTATCTAGGTTAATAAAATTATATATAATTTTAAGGCGATTCGGTCCAAAATCTGGACGAGAGGGCGGGCGATTTAAATTTTAAAATTTAAAATATTATAATTTTTGGGTGACCCGACCCAAAAAAAAATTCCAAAAATTTTGGGCGAGTGGGCCGATGGCCAGGGTCCCGAAATTCACAAATTTACATTTTGAAAAATGTTATTATTTGCTTATTAACGAATTTTCGCCCCTATGCATAACCCTATTGTGGATCCTATTTTAATGGTTAACGATTTATTTAAAATTATTTAAGGAATCTGTTATAATGTGGTGTGCTTATGATATGAGTTTCTTTTATAGATAGATGTTATAAAATAAAGTAAGTGTACTTAAATGAGATTTGGGCTCTTAAAATAAAAAGGGTGATTTGTTAATGATAGTTTATTTATGCTTCTAAATCTGAGTTGAAATCCGTTGAATTATTAAGAGTTAGATGTATTTCATTTTACTATCTTATGTGGGAATTATATTCCACTTTATTCTTATTAGGATTCAAAAATGGATAAAGTTAGTGATTCCTCAAATATATTTTTAAATGGTCTCTTCGTGTATGTTTCCTATGGCATGGATTGATGTTATCTATCTATTGGTTAGCTTCTTATTTTTGGGCTACTCATAAGGATATAATGGAAACAAAAAAAAGGACCACCTAGAGTATGGCAACTAAATGACACAAATAAGATAAAAGGGAGGGGAAATAACCTTTAAATGACTTAGTAATAATGGAGCTGGCTATGTAATGACTCCACAATGGAATATGAAGAAACATAGCATTCATGGATTGTCTAACTCAAATGGATATAAGAGGGATAGACAATTTCTACACGCATAAAGCACTTACATTAATGGGCTTATGTAGAGTATAGGTTGACGTGCACTTTTAAAAATATTGAAGAGGAGGGGTCAATTCTAGCTCATTGGATCCATGAGAAGGATAGGTTGATCTATTACATAGAACACCCAATAATATTGTATAGCTGGATTTATACAGGAAGTAGGGAT
This sequence comes from Wollemia nobilis, assembly GCA_028583015.1. Lineage (NCBI taxonomy): Eukaryota > Viridiplantae > Streptophyta > Pinopsida > Araucariales > Araucariaceae > Wollemia > Wollemia nobilis. The sequence goes on from JAQPPZ010016723.1 coordinate 16,455,801, forward strand.
GGGTGTGCACCAAAGTGAACCTAGTTAGGATTAGGTGTTGGGACAAGTTGTGGTGATCCCAAGCAGGGGATATAGAACCCATTTGTAATATGATTAAACAGTTAAAAAAAATTGGGATGGGAAAATTTGAGTCATGACATCCCTCAATACTTCTTGGATTATTTTGAATGACCACTCATTTCAAATATTTTCAAATTCCACAAGAACATCTAAATCAAACAACTCTATATAAATATATGGCTCCTAAAAGAAGATTTATTTAAAAAAAAAACTCCCTAGCTCTATCGATTCATAATTTCTTCCAAATTAGATATTTACATCCTTCTTTATTCATCAAATATTACCTATGTACTTAAAAATATTTTTTTATGATTAGATCAATTATTTTGTAACTTTTTGATGCATCATCATGTCCAATGAATATACCACAATATTTTGTCATCTAGGTTTGTCCTTTTCTATTTTAGAATGTGCATGTATGCTCTACATAAAAAATCCTTAGGTGTGACATTGGTGGTTTTTATCCTCATCAAGATTCTTCATGTGTAATATTTTTAAGAATTCTTGTGGGTGACTGTTGGAAGTATTACAATATATGGTGACTTGCAAGGATATTACAAGTACCATGTAAATAGTTTAGTTTAGAGTGTGATTAATATTTGAGTATATAATAGGTGTCAAGTAAGTGTGGAGTTATGTAAGTGAGATTTCATGTTAGTAAATGTGGAGTTATGTAAGATTTTTTCATGTGCAATCATTAAAGTCTTTCTCCTTATGTGGATATGTGGAGTCAATAATATATTTATTGTTATGTGATATTTCTCCTATGAGAAATATGAAGTGTTAGATCTGCTATGTGTTTCAGGAGATGAATAGTTTATGGTAAGTACAAAGGTAAATAGTATTGTGAATGTGAAGAGACTCATATCTATATATTGAAGATGACATATTGTAATAAAGTATTGAATAAGATTTGTATTTTATTGTATTGTATTTCTTAAGTAGATATATTTATCAATAATAATTTCGATGAGTTATTGTTCAATGATATTATGATTGAATATATGAATTTATGTTAATATTTTATATTTATCCTAGGAAGGATATAGTTGGATTACTAACAATGGTATTGGATACACATTTGTTAGACATCTAGGGTTGAGAGACACCTTGTTTTCCAAATTTAAGAGGAGCCACATACTATGTGAAGTCTATTGTTTTAGTAGATAGGATTCATTTAAGTACATTAAGGTGATAAGTTATTTTCCCAAGAGGTTTTACATTCAAGTGTGTTGGTGTGAGTAGTGAAGTATTTTTATAGAAGATATAACATCCATTTAATCTGGTGAGAATTGTCCAACATCTATGTAATGTTCATTCTATTGAGAGTGGAGAACATACATCTTGGAGAAATAAGAGAAGGATTTTTAGTTGAAGAAGATGGTGAGAAAATATGGATACCAACATAGAATCAACATCAACTAAAGTTGTGATGATCAAGTTGAAACAAAAGATGCAGTTAGAGATAAAATAGAAGAGTCACCATTGTATTTAGAGAAGAACTTTAGAAAACCAAGCAAGTAGAAATGAGAGAGCCAATATTGGTGTTGGATGGAAACAAGCTGAAAGTGAAACATCTAATGCATAATAGTGTCAATAAAAAATTATTAACAGGCATAATTAAGAACAATAGAACAATAACATATTCCAACATTGAAGATGTTCCTGTTGTAAAATAAATATAACAGGTAAAGTGTAGCACTTGTCTAGACATTATAGTGCAGTGATAAAATGGAAGAGAGAACATCATTGAAGAAAGGAGTGCACATAATGTAAAATAGGGAGCTAGTATTTACAAAGGTACAAAACATTGACCTTTGATTTATTTAAATTTACAAAGGTATTCGATGAAAGACTGAATATTAAAAGGAAGAGCAAATTATTATTGGAGATTAATTTGGAGGAATTTATTTTAATTATTGTGAGCAATATTACTAAAGTGAATAAGGAAAATAATTGGAGGAAGTTATAAGGATATAATTAAGATCGTAATTATTAAAGTGAAGAATAAATATTTGGAGAAGAAGATTAAAGAAAAGATATATTATTGAAGATTAAATAAAAAATATGCATATATTTAAAGGTGGAGAAATTAATTGAAGGAAAATTATTTGAAGAAAAAATATTGTCCCAAGAGACAGGAAATTAAAATTGAAGAAGAAATTTGTGACCAAAATAATTGCATACTTATTCAAAAGATTATTGTTGAAAGAAAAATGTGGAAAATAATAATGAGTGCATCAAAAAGGTATTTTAAAAAATCACATATGTTTAAAGAGACAAACGTCATGAAGAGATATTTTTGAAAGTAGAAAAAATATAGTCACAAATATGTTTTGAGATACACCAAAAATTCAAATAGAACCAAAAATTCAAATAGAACCCAAAATCGGGTATGAAGATAATTCTTGGTATATTGATTCAGGAGCTAGCCATCATATGACTAGCAACCTACATTGGCTTTATTCCATTGAAGTGAATAAAGTATACCAATTAATATAGTTAATGATGAAATATACCAAGTACGATGAACATGTAATGTTACACTTAGTCTACCTTACTCAAAATGTACACTAGAGAATATGCTTTATGTTCCAAGAATAATAAATAATCTAATTTCAATGTCACAATTGTTGGATAGAGGAAGAACATTAGAATTCAAAATCATCAATGGCAGTAAGAGATGTCTTATCAAAATACTAAACAAAGTCAAAGCTCTTGGGTCCTACAAAAGTGGTATATTTGCTTTAGATGTGATAACACTTGCACAAAAACAATTGGATCAACTTCTACCAAAATAACAATATCAAAAAAGGTATTTAATTGAACACAAAATTCTCATGGCAAAAGAACAATATAGGACATCAACAAATAAATTTGAAAGGATGATAGATAAGTTGAAAAATATGAAAGACACCTATAATATTCATCAGGGGACTAATATTCAAGATGGTAGTTACGAGACCAATAATAATTTGAACACTATTGATGAGATCAAGCTCAAAAATGAAAAGATGAAAAATACTGATTTCAATGATGAGTTGTATTATTGTTACGACTTACTCAAAAGCATGATAGATATAGATACAACCTAGAAGGATAATTCCAATACCTACACCTAAGGAGTACTAGAGTTAGAGCAGAAAGACCAAGACAAGAATCAAAGATTAAAATCACATAAAGGCAAAGGACCTTCATACCAAATAATGAAATACACTAGAGATGGGTGAGTTTGTGGTATGTAGAAAGGTCAAGAGTCTTTTGAATGTGAAGAGTCTCATATTCATGTATATATCGAGGACAATGCATTGTAATGAAGTATTAAATAATATTTGCATTATATTGTGTTGCAATTCTTAAGTAGATATATTTATCAATGATACTTTTAGTAAGTTATTTTTCATTGTTATTATCATGGATTGAATATATGTATTTATATAGATATTTTATATTTGATCCTACGAAGAATATAGTTGGATTGCTAACAATTACCTATTTTAAATATATTACAATTTTAATAACTTTTGCCTAATATTTTTGTTCAAGGTTTGCTTCTTTGAGCATACAAAAGCTATTTTTCATAATAGATTAATTTTTCTTTCTACACTACCATTTTTTTGTGGTGTATAAGTTGTAGTAAGTTGTCATTTATTCAATTTTTTTCAATAATATTTCAAATTAATTAGACAATTATTCTCCTTCTCTATTTGAATAAAGATTTCAAATTGAAGATCTATTCTCTATTTCTACAAGTTGTTTGAACTTTTTGAAGTATGTAAAGGCATATGATTTTACCGTCAAAAAATATACCCATATTTTTTATAATCATCAATAAACAGTTGAAAGTATTTGTATCCACCAAGACTAACAAACATTTATCCACATAAATTTATATGTATTACTTCTAATGGAGCTCTATATGACCTAAGTTCAAAAGGAGCTCTATGTTGTTTTCCTGCTAAGCATTATAGGAAAAATACGGTATACCAAGTTAAGTTAGGTAACCCTATCACCATTTGATATCTTTTTAATCCATTTAATAATGAAGCACCTATATGACCAAACCTCTTATGCCAAAGATCATTTTGTTTTAATGTGTTGATAGCTAAAACACATTTGGTGATGAAGTAATATCAAGAAAAAACAAACCATTTTTAAAGGAACCAATGGCTAAAATTTATCTTGTTTGATAATGAAGCAATTATTTTTTCCATCAATAATTATAGATTCAACCATTATATCTTGGTCTAACATTTGAGCTATTGATAAAAAATTGTTAACTAACACAAGTACATACAAAACATTTTCAATTGTGCATTTTCCATCAAGTAGACTAATTGAAATATTTCCTATGCCTTTGACTAGGTTTTATCATCTACAATTATAATTGATTTATCATTTCCTTCTTGAAAAAATTAAACCAATGTTTATTTCTAGTCATAATTTTGCTCTTCCATGAGTCAATATACCAATAATTATATTCTAAATTTTATAATGTCTGATTCACTAATACTTTGTCTAAAATGATCATGATGGGAACTTTAACTTGAAGAGTTTTACTTCTTCTCTCTTTTTTTTTAATATTTCGTAAGAGAAATTTTTTTTTTTTTGGTAGATAAGATACTATAGCATTAATACCGGGTTTTATAGGTTGACCCAAAACCTTTTACAAAAATCAGCCCAGGGTTGTTGATGAACATGTCCTTACTAAGGATCCTATATATGTAAAATCTACATGCCGCCAAAGCCATTACATTCGGTAAGGCACATAGCTTGTTATCAAAAATAAACTTCCCATACAACATTTTGGGTATACCCCGAGAAAACACACCTGCATCATAATTACAAAAAAATAAACAAACATAGATCCCTTCCTTGAAACAGTGGAGAAACAAAAAGCTGCAGACACACATAGCAGAGTACTGAAAAAAAATCCCACAAGCTCTGTATTGACAGTTACTCTTAATAATTCTTTGGTAATTACTTTCTTTCATATACGACATGCTTTGGGACCACATCCTGTCTTGGCCAATCAGCCTTGGAGAAGTGAACCTGGTGGTTAGATTTATGGCGATGGCTATCTGGTGGTCCAAGTGGCTCTGGTTCAAAGTCTTATATTGTTGTTTCTTCCCTGCCCTATGATTATCAACCAACCTCAAATTACTAAGATGACTAGGAGCCATGTTATCTGACATGTGACTGTCCCTATTAGTCTTTGTGGTATTTCCAAGCAGCATCCATGAAGACTGAAAACTCGGATAATTTTTATTGTGAGTCCATTTCAAAAAAGAGACAGGAATACTCCTAGCCTTCGAACTTACAGTGCCTTCCCTGTTGGTAAATTCTAATATCAATCTTGTGAATATTTACCAATTACCTTATATATCTTCTTTTAAAATTTTCCTCTTCTAGAAAATTTCCTTTGCATAACTCATAAAATTTTCCAATAAAAAAATGAACCTTCTAACTTTTTCTTTGAATATAGACTTTCTTTTTTTTTGGTAAGTAGTAGTTTGATTATCAGGGTTTTAACTCGGTCCCAGTCCCAGATATTCAAAAACCCTTACCAGGGTGGTGGATATTGATATTGCAGAAACCTTGTAACGGTAAATATAAGCCAAAGACCTAGCAAAATCCCTCTCAGGGGATAAGCATGACAACAGTCCCACGTAGGGGATTAAGACCTTAACATCTACGGTCGAATAGCCCATGCAGGGGCATTCCTTTCTAGCATAAAACCCTACCCAAAAAAGGTGATAGGACCTCAAGGGCTTTCCAAAAAACAAAAACTTGAAGTAATAAAAAAGGACCAACATAACAAAAACAAGCCAGGGAAACCGAAAGGGAATCCCTAAGGGTCGACCTCCACGGGGTTCTCCTTCGTGTCCATAGTGAGCTCCTCCAAGAAGCACTTCATAGCCTCGATGGTACTTTTGAATGCATAAATGAAACATTTAATAAACATTCTTGTCATGCACTTTGATGTTTCAGGTGCGGGGTCCGAGTCCCCGCTGTTATCATCAGGGATATTAACAGGGGAGTTTTAGCTTGACTCTATTTTTATCTTCTTTGTCCTCGATGATCTACAGATCACAGGAACATCCTCAATTATGGTTCTACGCTTTCCCAAAACCACCTTCTTGGAGGATGGGGTGGGCTTAGAAGGGGTAGACTGCTTGGGGGGGGTCTTCTTGGATTCAGGGGTTTGATACTCGGGATCCGTCTCACTGACCAAGGGCTTGCTAGAAAATGAGTGAGTTGGCAAAGACGCAGGGGGGGAATAGGAGGGCTGGATTGGAGGGGAGTGGCTTCCATGGGAGGATTGGTGGCAACATGGTGAAAGAGAACAACAAAAAGACCCTGGTGAGTGGGAGGGGAGTGTTTCTTGCGAGCGGAAAAAACCGATAAGCGGACGGAGCGATGGAGGAAAGCGGGAATGTTCATGGGATTGTAACCATGGAAGTGGTTGACAAGAGCCAGATGGAAGCTGGACATCGACTTAGTGGGATCATCAGAGTCCAAATATTGGATCAGGGGAATAGCAACAGTGGACCAAAGGGAGGTAAGGGAGGTGCATTTAAGAGAAACACCTGTCCATTTTAACTCTTGGTAGATGGGGAACCCCTCCAGCTCAGGCTCCCAATTGTGCTTGTCACGGTGGGCATGGTGACCAAATAGGGGAAGGCCAGACACCTCAGCCATCAACTCGAGGGTAACCTTGAAATGAACACTGCGAATTATGACAAAGCCATTCTTCCACGTCCGGACGAAGTCAACAAAAATATCAGCTTTGGGGCCCTAGAATTTACTCAGGAAGGGCTTCAAATTAAAGGTGTTGATAAAGGGTTTCACTAAAGGGTGGAGCTGGATGGATGTAGGTTTGATGTATGCCATAGTGCTAGGAGGAAAGGACAAGGGACGAGATAGCAACCAAGGCAAAGGGTGATGAACGATAAAAGGAAGGACAGGGGGACTATTTAAAAAGGCCAGTAAGGGACGATTATGCATGTCGATCCGATCAAGGAGGGGACAGGTGGAAAAAGGCCAGGTAGGGTGGGGATTGGTGACAGTTCTTGGGCCTGAGTTGATACAAGGAAATGGTGATATACAGAGTCGCTTGTATTTGGTGAGGATGGGCAAGGAAGCGGATTGGACAGGGGCACCGAGGGTGGCATTGGGGCATCACAAACCGTATTGGGGAGCATAATTGAGGAGACCAATTATCCACATGGGAAATTGATGACTGGCACTGCCAGCAAGGATGCCAATCGTGAGCCAACAATGAAGGAGGAGCTTGCTGGAGAAGATACTCCTAGGAATAGTTACAAACTTGGAAAAGAAACACATTGGTTAGCGAGGAGGGGGTGACACGAACATGCCTTTCCTATCAGCATCTACTACATGGGATACACCCAAAATATTAGAATTACGCCACACCACCAGCAGAGATTGAATAAGACCCATGTTGGCAAGATGGTCAGTGAGTTTGTTTGCTTCATGAAATACGTGGAAAACTACCTCTTGGCATTGCTGACCAATGATAACTTTGCTTTCCCGAATCAGTGAGCTAATGTTCCAAGGGGGATTTTTATTAGTTTTGATGTAATATATGATGTTCATAGAATCCCCCTTGATGTGAAGATGGATACAAGAGTCTTTGATCAGGTTCAAACTATGCCAAAGAGCCCAAGCTTCAACAAAATTATTTATCTGGTGATCGAGGTTCTCAGCAAAGGCGAGAATGATCATCCCTTTGTGGTCTTAGATGACCCCACTAGCTCCTAACAGTCTCGGGTTTCCTTTTTACGCCCCATAAAAATTTAGATTTAAAAAACTTGCGGGAGGGGGATTCCAAAGGGCCAACCATCTGGGATGGGGAATGGGGTGAGGGCGGTCGGGGATAGGGATGTTGAGGGATTGGAAAATATCCTCTTCAACCTTGCCAATCAAGGACTTAGACCATGGGATTAATTTGAGGTTTTCAGAGGTATAAGTGATGGCTTTGGTGGTTGTAGATATGGCATCGTTAGAAAGGGTGGAAAACACTCTACGATTGCGCTCTAGCCAAATCTACCAAATAAGGTGGTGGAGGCAGATCTTCCAAAGAAAGGCAGCATTGGGATTCTAAAAAGGGGTAGGCCATTGGATAAAGACATCCCAAAGGTTACGGGGTTGGGTCCATTGGATTTGGAACAGGGATAGCAAGTGGTTAAAACTCCCTTGGGTGAACTCACAATGTAAAAAGAGGTGGTTGAACGATTCCCCATTAGACAGGCAAAAATGACATCTATTAGGGATAGGGATGCCTCTTTTCATCAGGTTGTCAGTGGTGAGCACTTTGTTTTGAACAACAGTCCAGGAGAAAAACCCAACCTTAGGGACTAGATGCTTGATCCAAACTGACCCAAACGGGAAGGCAGAAACTTGGTGGTTCAACAGGAGAGAATGAGCCGAATTGACTAAGAAAACCTCGTTTTCTGTCCCTGACCAAATCAGAGAATCTAGAGTGGTTACAGTAGGAATAATGTTGGTAAAGAGAAGCCGGGACAAGGAAGCGCCCGCTTGGGTTATCTAGGCACTAGCACTGCCAATGGGGATTTGCTTCCATTCCCACTGATCATTGAAATAATCCCTGACTCTGCTACCCCATCTATGCTCAAGAAAGGATTTGAGAGCAGACATACTTGGGATAACTATGAGGGGCTGGTCGTTCAACCAAACATCATCCCAAAACTTGATCTCGGAGCCACTACCAAGTTGCCAATGGGATCCTTTAGTGATAAGAGGTCTGGATTGACTTACCGCCTTCCAAAAAGCAGATCCAAAGGAAGGGAGGTATTCATTCATGAAGGACGATCGAGGGAAGTATTTTCTCTTGACAATCACCACCCATTCTGATTTGACATTGGTGTAGAGTTTCCATGCCTGCTTGGCGGGGAGGGCAAGGTTTAGATTGGAAGACATTCTCAAACCCAGGCCCCCTTGGAATTTAGGTTGACAAACTCTGTCCCAGTTAACAAGGTGGATACTAATTTTTTCTTCTGGACTTGACCACAAGAAATTTTTTTGGATTTGCTCAATCTTGTCATGAACAGACGTTGGGGCTCTAAATACAGACATGAAGTAGACTAGAATTCTTTTGAGGACCGCCATAGTGAGGGTAGCCTTAGCTTCCTGGGATAGGAGGGCACCATTTCGAGCTCTTGATGAAAAGAGGAAGGCCCAGGTAAGAGGTGGGTAAGCTCAATATTCTGCATGTAGGATATAGGCGATCTTACGATGTCTGCTATCCAGAGTATTGAGGAAGAAACACTCAATTTTGGTGTAATTTATTTCTTGGCCTACTGCTTTGGCATAGGTGTCAAGGATAGATTTGATGGACTTAGCTTGAATGACTGATGCTGAAGAAGCAGTAATGGTATCATCAATGAACTGCTAGTGAGAAAGGGGGGGCATGGTGGATGAAGCTTTGATCCCTTTCACATGCCCAGAAGCACAGGCAAACTTGAAAGCTCTTCCCAGGGATTCTGCCAATATGATGAAGATGAAAGGGGATAGGGGTTCACCCTGCCTTATGGCTTTATGATTCGAGAAATAACCTGCAGCTAAACCATTAATGAGCACAGAGAACCATGGCATCGAGATACAACCTTTGATGAGCTTGATCCATTCTCTATGAAACCCGAACTTGGCAAGGACTTTCAAAAGGAAATCCCTGTTGACTCTGTAAAAAGCTTTGCTGATATCCAGCTTAAGAAACATGGCTACCTTACGGTTGTAGTGAGTAGAATGGAGAGTTTCATGAAGGGATATGATGCTATCTGTGATAGATTTGCCTTCCACAGAGCTGCCTTGACAAGGATCGATGATAGCAGAGAGAATCTTCTTTAGCCTCAGGGCTAGGTATTTGGTTAAGATCTTGTAGATAATGTTACAAAGACTAATAGGCCTGAAATCCACCAGTATTGTAGGGGTGGGTTTTAGGGATCAGAGCAATGAAATTTGAGTTAGTCCCTTTTGGAATGTACTTAGTCGATTGGAGCTTGATGATGGATTTGCAAATGTCTTCCTTCAAAATGTCCCAAAAGGTTTGAAAAAACAAAGGGGGAAAGCCATCTGGACCAGGAGCCTTGTCATCTTGCATGGAGAAGAGAGCAGTCTCGATCTATTTTTGAGAGAGGGTCTGAATCAGGGTAGCATTCATCTCTGGAGTAACCATGGGGGGAATTTTTTGAATAAGGGATTCATGGGCTACCACGTGGGAGGGAGATGGATTTCCCATCATATTACTAAAGTAAGCAGACACTTCTGATCTGATCTTGAAAATATCTTGGGAAACAGAGCCATCAGATAAGGTGAGTTCTCTGATTTTGTGGGAGCTACGGTTTCACATCATGGAAGCATCAAAAAATCTGGTATTGGCATCCCCATCTTTGAGCTAGAGGACTCAGGATTTTTTCCACTAGAAGGTTTCTTCTCTAGCCAATATGTTGTGATACTCAAATAGTAGCTGACTCTCCTCATTCCTCATCTAAGGAGTCCATTGGTCATGATGGATTTGCTCCTCCAAAGTCTTAATTTTGTCAATAATGAGCTGCTTGTTCTTAAAGATGTTTTCAAAAACTTCCTTGTTCCAAATTTTGATGTTTTCTTTCACTGATTTGAGTTTACGGGAAACTCGGTTAATGGTAGATCCTAAACATGGAAGATTCGACCACTCATAAATCTATTTTTTGAGGTCTAGGTGGTGAATCCACATGTTTTTAAACCTAAAAGGGGTTCTGAAGGACGGTGCCTTGTTGGATTCTATGAGGAGGGGTGAATGGTCAGACCCAATTCTGGGGAGGGATGTGAGGAGAGTATCACCAAAGAGAGGGATTGCTTGCTGAGATAAGAAAAATCGGTCCAGCTTGACTTGAATGTGATCTTGCCCTACTCTTTTGAAGTAAAATAGCAGCCTCTGATCTGAATGTCCATAAGCTCATTACTCGACACAAAATCCTAGAAATCAGTTATGCTTTTAGAGGGAGTGGATAAGCTGCCTTGTTTTTTGGAAGCAAATAGAGGAGAGTTAAAATCCCCAACTAACATCCATGGGAGGGCAAGAAAAGCAATCTTGAGAAGGGACAAGGAAACCCATAGCTGGCACATTTTTAGGGGATTGTTGGGGGTATAGATATTGGAGAGGACCCATGTGAACTGGTTGGTCTTGCAATGGAAAACCATGTTAAGGGTTCTATTGGTGAAGGATACCACCCTTCCATCAACTTGGAGAGGATCCCAAAGGCAAAGAAGGCCCCCAACTGATCCCTCTACGGGGTAGGAAGCCCACTGGTAGTATTTCTAGACTGATTTGATGATGTTCAGGGTTCTTGCTACATCATATTTTGTTTCTTGTAACATGACGATGGTGGGTTTGGAATCCTTTCTGATGGTTCTAACCAGTCTCTGCTTGCCTGAGATGTTAAGCCCTCAGATGTTCTAATAGAGGATCTTCATTTGGATACTTTGGAAGGTTTCTTACTGCCCTTGGTGGGTACGAGAGGGGGTTTGGGATTCTTGGGATCGTCCAAGGGTTGGCCAAATAGATCAGGGAAAAGGGTTGTTTGAATTCCATTTGTGACTTGATTCTTAGTTTCTTTCTTAAGTTGGTCGGACATAGACGGTCTACCTCTCTTTTTGTCACCTCCTGTATCCACTGGCCCTTTCTTATTTTTGGTGATGATGGAGCCAGAATCTGAGCGATTGTGAAAAGGGCTGGATGCCTCCTCAAGGGAGTCAAAAACTAACTTGGTTGGAGACAGAGGTTTGGCTAAATAAGTGGTGGGAAAGCCCTCCTCGAGGGGAATGGGGGAAAGAGATTTAGGAGAGGTGGAAGAGAGCGGAGAGGTGGGAGGGGTTGGGGAGAGTGGTGCGGTTAGAGAGGGGTCGGGTAGGGAAAGGGAGGGGAGGGGAGGGAATGGAGGCAAGGGGGAAGGAGAAGGGGGGGAAATGGACTCGGGAAAGAGGAAATCATCATCAACACCAGAGAGAACCAAACTTGTTGGGAAAGGCAAAAAGTGAACATACCTGGTTGGAACTTGACGAAGCTTGGTGGGGGAAGGATTTGTGGAAGGGGACTTGTTTCCCTTTGTCAGTTTTCCCTTAGAAAGGACCACCAGTAGCCTTGGGTCTTGGGTAGGTGATCGAACGCTGAGCAAGGGAGAGTTGGGATCGAGGAACCTCTTTGGAAACTTTCAATGAAGGGCATTGGGATCTGAGGTGTCCCTGAGCCTGGCATTTGATGTAGAATACCGATTTATTCTCATACTCAATAGATTGGCACCACTAGAAGTCTCCATAGATGAGATTGATGTGAGTGGGAAGCTAGGATGCCAGGTTCGTAGACACGCAAATTCTAGAAACTGTCATTCTGGATCGGGATTTTGTTGTCGGGTCAAAGGCAACCAGGTCTTTGATGTATCCTCCGATCCCCCGAAGGATGTCTTCATAGAAAAACTGGATTGGCAGGTCCGAAAGACGAACCCAAATGGGGGCGACATTGATGTCCTGAGTTTGGGGGTTGAAACCCTGTTCCCATTTCTTAAGGAATAGACTTTTCCTGCCAAAGAACCATGGTCCTTCGGTGAGGATTCTTGCATAATAATTCTGGTTGTTCAACTAAATTAGAAAGAAACCCCTAGAAAGTGTAACTAGCTAAAAACTTCCCTCTGTTTGCCATTTGAAACTGGCCCATCTTCTGATAGACTCCATGTTAGGTCGGCCTCCAATGAATTTCCCAACCAGGGACAAGGATTCGAGGGAAAGTTTTGGAGCCATGCGAGAAATTGGGATAACCATATTTTCCCCGAAGGTGACTAGGGGGGGAAGGGAAACCACTTCATATGGTTTGGGAGAAGGGGATCCCGATACCATCACGCTGAATGACATACCGATTGAGGGAGGGGATTTGGAAGAGGGAAAGGGGGAAATGAAACCTTCCGCCCAAGGTCTCTACGTCCCACCCGGATCTAGATCGGGGGCATCGGGATCATTCATGAGATTGATAGGGATCTCGCCTGGTTCCAAATCCCTAGGGAGGGTTTGGAAAACCCTGCCAGGGAAAGCCAGGGCAGCTACGGTCGAAGTTGATGTTGATGTTGTGGGAACCATTGCATAGGGAGTCATTGTTTTTGATATTTTCATGCTCTTAGAGACCCCGAACCATCAACCTAAATGGGTTGATCTTAGTATAACAAATAAAATGCACTTAAATTATCAAATAGTTCTACAAGAATTAATGAGAATTTTAAATGGAGGATAATCACTTTGAATATAGACTTTCAATTTAACTTTATGACTTTAAATAAATAATTTCCATTTATCCCCCTAATGCAACTTCAAAAAAAAAACTTTTAATCAACTATTACACCTTAATGAGATTCGAACTCATGCTCTTTTATAATTTTAAAACTAAGTTTCACTAGCCAAGTCTCCACCTACAATTTTGGGAATATAATTTAAAAACATGTGGTTGTAAAAGTACCTTGTAATGTGTACTTAATACTTAGCTTCATATTTTACAGTCGATGACATTTGAAACTTTCCAATGACACTGCTTATTTACTAACTTAACATCCAACAGGCACTATCACTTTGAAAAAGTGCACTATTAATGTTTACCATGCATGTTACGATGTTTGACCTCCTTGAGCGTTACACCTTGGAAAATTTCCAAATTAAGAAACTAATGCAATGCCTCTTGCATGTTTCCATCCTAAAAAATGACTGTATTGTTTCTAACCAACATTTTGTCTCTCAAATCTAATTTCTCCTGTTTGTATCCTAGTTTGCTTTCTCCAATCTGCTCTCTCACTTCTCAGACTAGTTGTAATGCACAATTTAATGAAATAACCTTAAAATTTATTCTTAAAAAAGGATAAAGGACATCTATGATGGACACTCTCATAATAGGTAGATTAACTTCAATATATAAAGTACAAGCAATATGACTTCAATATTAATGTTTAACACTACAGTCAGATTGAATTCAATTAAATAAACTTGATGCCTTAAGGAACACTATAAAGAATTTACTAAAGAATTTACTATAAGCTGTAAAAAAATTTCAATATATCCAAATGCTTCTCCAATGCATCATTGGGCTTGCCATTGACTGGCAAAAATTGTCCTAATAAACTAAACCTATCACGTATCTCTAACTAAAACTCTAGATCCTCACAACACTCTATGGATCTTATACCATCATTATAAAATGAGCTATATTCAATAATCAAATATCAATATATAAGGAAAGGATAATAAAATACTCCAACAAGGCTGTAGACAATATTTCATACAAGAATGCAACTTATATATTCATTCCATAACTCAAATAAATAAACACTCTATATTCAAGTGGAGAAATCTATAATATATTATAGTACAAAATGATCAGGGTTATGCATAGCGGCTATTTTTAGCCAATTGGCTAAAATTAGGATTTTCAAAATTTGGAATTGGCTAATATTTGGGGCCCTTGACCAAGGCTCATTAGCCAAAAATTTCTGGGTGCAATTTTTTTTGGGGGTTGATTCGCCCCAATTTTATAATAATTTGACCATTTTAAGTTTAAATTTCCAACATTACCCCTAATAATAGTTAACCTTCTACATGTGTTTGGACACTATTCACCTGGATTTTGAAACTGATTTGCCAAATTTTTATAAATACATTTTGGGGCTGACCCCTTATGCATAACCCTAAAAATGATGCACTACAATTCTATGCTATCCATCCCTATATATAACATTTGCATAGAGTCTCTTGACATTTCATCTTCTACTATCTCTTCATCTCCTCTTTAACTTATGGGAGATACGACTCTTCATATTTATCATAGGATAATATTTCTAATAATGATAAAACATAATGATTACATGAAACCACATATTGAAAATATATTTAGAAAGTATTTACAAGGTACCAAATAATGTAATGTTCTCTAATAGGCTATTTACCTTTTCCAATTCAAATTATGTTAGCAATAACAACATTTCCTTGTTATGCATGTTGTTTCATTGTCTATTTTACTTATTTAGGTTTTTATTGCTAAACCAATAATAAGGGACTTATGATGATATGCAAAAAATGACCCTAATTAAGTTTAGTTATTTCTTTACTAGGTGTTTGATGTGAGTGAACCCCTTCTTATTTGGTCATTAAAGTAATCTGCAAGGATACACATATCACATGATATAAGAATGAGAATGTTGTCTGCTTATAGTTTATTTTTTCTATGAGGATATGTACCTTTAAGACATGAGTGGGCATCATCACCGTGCCTTATCCTTATTTTTCAAAACCATTAAATTTGAGTGTTTACATTCTTGTAATTTAGTTTTCCTTGTATCTAAGTAAAGAACAAAAAAATCATTTCTTCCTTACATATAAGGCATCTAAATTATAGACAAGTATACTTATCATTTCAAAACATGCTATTTTATTGTTAACATATCCCCTAGGCCTATAAACCTAACAAGAGGGTTCCTTTACATGTAAGAGGAATAAACAAGGCATAAATGATCAGGCATGTGATCTTTTTGGGGTAGGTATTTATGCCCAAAAATACCTAAAAATTTAAATTTTAAAATTCTAACTAAACTGTTAAGGGCATAAATTTGTAATCAGGACTCCATTTTGATCCAATCAAGAAGCATTGGAAATATTAGAGGGAGGGAAAAATCTCAATAAAAAAGTCTATTATAAAAAAAAATTAAACAAAGTTGTAAAAATATTCTCTATAGGTCCTCAAGAATACAAAACAAAATAGATACTAAAAATTGTAATTTTATATTTTTAGATTTTCATTACCAAAATGGATCTCTAGCCATGTTGAGACATTACTAGAAGATAAAACAAAAAATGAATGTCATATGCATATATGTTTCAATTAAATTCACTTTGTAACTAATGGAAGGTGAATAGCCATATTTTTATATGGGTGACATTCTAATTCATGGAAGGTGAACCACCACATTTTTATTTGGATGACCTTCCATATTCAATATGGTGGATTCACAATCCATAAAAAAAATATTATAAAGAGATATGTGCCCCCAATTGAAAGGATATGAGTAATGGTTACAAGATCATTCTCACATATCTTCTTAAATATTGCTAGCATTGTACTCTATTTTCTAAACAATAAAATCATTATGCTATTTTGATTATATAATTTTTTTCTAGTTTATTATGCTCTATTATTCCTAAATTACATTATTTCTTCATATTCCTTAACTTAAAATTTTGAGTTTTAAATCATAAATTTATTTAATTAGCTTCAAAAGACTTCCCCTATTAGCCATGGATATCATTTCAAACTTCTTATATCCCATATCTTTACTTTACACACCAACATAAACTTATAATTCTTGTTGCTCTATGAACAATTTAGAGGAAAACAACATGTGTTTCCCTCATTTAGATATAGAGAATCAAGACTTACATGCATATCAAACAAGGTATTTTCTTCTTCAATCATTGATCTATATCCAATATCTACTATCTCAAGGTTCCACCAATATCTTATCTTTACTCATTTGTAAGGGATGATGCTAGTTAGGATTAGTTATTTTTCTATTTTACTATAAATCTAGTTCCAATGAGACATCATCATGGTCTATCTCATCATCCTGTCTTCTCTTCTTCAAAATATTTCTAAGTTATATTTAATAGAAGAAAAAACTATGTTCTTTTATTAGATTCAAATCACCAAGATTGATAGGCATGGAAGCACTAATCCAAACCACTTGCATCCACCAAACTTGTATTCAAATATAATGGGCCTACATCATCTTACATCCTTCAAATATCTTAAACATAAAATATGTCATCTCTTATTAAACTTGTTAATCTTGTTGATTTATATTTAAATGAAGAAAAAAAATATATGTTCTTTTGTTTAATCCAAGGTATCAATATTTGTTGGAGATATTATATTATTTGGTAACATTGAAGTACCATGGATTACTATTGTAAATATTAGTTTAGGAGTGTGTTTTATATTTGTCTAAAGTATGTGTTAAAGTGTGGAGAGTGATTATGTGTTATGTAACAAATTGTGCAAGGTGTTAAGTGAGCAAGTGAAGAGTCATAGGAGTTAGGTGTCAAGTATAAAAGTGAGAGGTTATATAATCATGATTTTTGTCAAAATTTGAGTCATGTGAAAGGTTGCATCTCTAGGGGGTTTGAGGAAAGCAATAGTTATAAATATTGAAGAGTCATTTGTAAGGTTATATATTGCAGATAAATATCCATGCTATGTAATTTGAATCTTTTAAATGTAACAAGTTTGATGTATTTATTTGGTTATCATTAAAACTTTACTTTATGAGATACTGATGTTATTTGAATATGTTTTGTGTGAGTGATATTTTATACTAGAGTTATGAGATATTAATGCATATTTCCAATAGTGGTATCAAAGTCTTCTTGGCTCAAAGAGCCATATTGGAGTGGATATATTATTGAATAAATTGCTAAGAAGAGATATTGGAGAAGAGATAGTATTGGAGAGATTGAATAGAGAAGAGAGAATATTATTGTGATTGAGGAGTTATTTGAGGAGATATTTGAAGAATTGATAGAGAGAATGTGAAATGTTTATTAGAATATTATAAAAGATAAGAAGAGTGGAACAAGATTATTGGAGTGAAGTAGAAGGAAGGAGAAGAATATTGCTAAATAAAGGAAGGATTGCATTCATATTTATGAACATGGAAGAATTTTTTTGAACATCTATATAGGAGATATGCCTAAATTTTTACAATGACTAAGAAGAGTGGTAAAAATTTACGAAGGTGAAGATTGAAGATGAGCATTTGAAGCTAGTAAATGTGAAGAAAGAGGAGAAAATATTTGTTGAAGGACTGACTATGCTTACATTGAGATTCAAGGAAAAAATATTATGATTTAGAGGAGAAGATATCTTTAGAGGATATTAAATATGAGGATCGAATACTGGTGCATATCAGAGGTGATATTCAAAGTATTTGAGTTGTGAGTGTCTATGTTCTATGTTGGAGTGTTCGAGTGAAGATATTTATGAGCATATATATTTTGATTATATGTATTCTCTATGATGCTAAAGCATTATAGATAGAATAATCAGGTGCATTTAGAATACCTTATTCGAATCCAAAGAGGAGAAAGAAAGAAGTGTGTTCAAAAAATGAAAGAGTAACGTTTGTGGACTAGCGCTTGAGAAGAAGAAAATTTTGATAGAAGCATTTGAAGTGAAACATCACCCAATATAATTGCTATGTGTCAACAGAGAAGAGAAAAGGTGAGTGCAAAATATATAAGTTAATTCGTATCTACATATTTTAGAATTGAGTACATAATTTTGGGCAAGCTTGATTTATTTTTGGGCATTATAAAGTTTTAAAGATAATTTGGAGATATAAGGAATTAACCTTGAAAGAATTAATTGGAAGGAATGAATTAATTAATGAGATACATAAGGAAACTAAACATTTGAAGTTTAAATTAATTGGAGTGTGGGTGAAATTGAAATTTAAAGATGAAATTGTAAAAGTGAATTAATTTTGGAGATATAAGAACTAAATTTGATTAAATGGAATGAAATGAATGAATGGTGAATTGATTTGAATATTGATTTATTAATATTGAAGGAAGGAATTTATGATACTAAATTTGAAAATTTAGGGGATAAAAGGAGATTAAAAATTTAAATTTAAAATTGATAAATGATTTGAAGATTGATTAAAACTTGCAATTGAAATTTGAAGATTGAGGGAATAATAAGTTTGAAGAATTATTTGATTGTTTAAAAGAAATATTGAACTTTGGGAGTCATAAGAGAATCTACATCAAAGGAAATTTAATTTTTAAGAATGAATACACCAAGAAATCCATACAAATTTGAAGGATCAATTTTTATAAGGAATTTTCAAACTCAAAGATATTATCTAAAACAGTAACAAGATCACATGAAATCCATAAAAAAATGAAAAATGAAGGTGATTTATGGTACATAGATTCAGGTGTAAGTCACCACATGACAAGAAATTTATATTGGTTTGATTCATTACAAGTAACACTGAATATTCCAATGAATATAGTAGATGACAATGTTTACCATGTACAAGGATTTGAGAATGTTGCACTTGGTTCCCTATATTTTGAATGCATATTAGAAAATGTGTTTTATGTTTTGGGTTTAACAAATAAATTTATTTCAATACCTCAATTGGTCAATAGAGGAATATTTGTGGAATTTAAATACATCAATGGAAATAAGAATATTTGCATTTTATGTAATGGGATTACCACAAGAAGTTTTAGATCAACTTTTACCATGAGAACAATATAATGATGTATTTTTGCCTTCTCAAAATAATAGGAAATAGGAAATTAGATTAGACACAATGCCAATATATCAAGTAGAATCCATGGATGGAAACAAGATGAAGGAAGAAGATGAATATTGAAGATGAAAATTATTCACACCAAATAATGTAATACAAGGAGGTGTTGGAGGTATTACGTTATTTGATAACATTGAAGTACCATGGAATACTATTGTAAATATTAGTTTAGAAGTGTGTTTTATATTTGTCTAGAGTATGTTTCATAGGGTGGAGAGTGATTATGTGTTATGTAATAAATTTTACAAGGTGTCAAGAGTATGAGTGTGAGGTGTGAGTTATGAGTGCGCAAGGTGTCAAGTGAGCAAGTGAAGAGTCATAGGTGCTAGGTGTTAACTGTCAAGTATGAAAGTGAAGATTCATAAAGATGTTTCTAGATGTAAATTGATAGGTTATTTTATCATGATATTTTTTTTATAATGTGAGGTGTGTGAAAGGTTGCATCTCTTGAGAGTTTGAGGAGAGCAATAGTAAAAAATATTATATATAAAGCTCCATGGTATATAACCTTAATCTTTTGAATATAACAAGTTTGATGTATTTCTTTTATTATAAATAAAAATATAATTTGTGAGATATTGATGTTATCTAAATTTACTTTATGTGAGTGATACTTTAACCTAGAGAAATTAACTTGTGAGATATTAAGGTATAATTGCCAACAAGATTAACATGTCTAAATAGATATTGACCTTATCATCATCTTCTCTCACATGATGATTACTACAAGAGTTTACAAGTGTTGATGGTGGAAAAAATATTGACCATTATCTTTTTCTACTTGTACCCACCCACATTTTGATCCCTTTAAAATACTCATCATTTTTCCTAGCTTGTTTTGTATCTAGGATAGAACAATCAACTTGTTTTATAGGAGAGAAACAAGTTGAGAAAAATTATGATTATCTAATTATAATACTATGTTTTTGTATAAATTTTAAGATGTAAAAGGATGATCTACCTTTTATTTCTCAAAATTCATCCTCAAATATATTTTATTGTGAATTTAGCTCTAATCATCATTGTCTAACACCCAAAATTCAATCGCATGATGAAAAATATGAGATTTGTAGGATTTTATGGTGGTACACTCCCATCATCCTCATTAACCATGTCATTCTCCCAATTTATTATTTAGGAAATGATTGTTTATTAGTTCCTTTTCATAATAATTTTTTTTATCTCCTTTACCTTACCTTCGATTGTCGTCCACTTA
Source organism: Wollemia nobilis (assembly GCA_028583015.1). Classification (NCBI taxonomy): domain Eukaryota; kingdom Viridiplantae; phylum Streptophyta; class Pinopsida; order Araucariales; family Araucariaceae; genus Wollemia; species Wollemia nobilis. The sequence goes on from JAQPPZ010016723.1 coordinate 16,476,507, forward strand.
TCCACAAGGGTCAAAAGAATTATAATACTCAAGCTTCTAGGGCCTAGGCACCCTATCATATGTATAAATATAAAATAGTTGTCTTTTACTTCTTATAGTGTAACCAAACACTTGAGTAACATAATTCTTAGTATTTTGAAGGATCTATGATACTCAAATTTGTATTACATTACTAGAACTAAAATAATTCTATCCATATCTACTCTATTAAACTTTAATGACTTTACAAATTCATTGTCTCCTACTACAACAACATCCTCTCATCACCATATTTTTTAATTCACACTCTTAATAAATAAAACTCTATCAATATTATAGCAATCATAGTAAGTGTCACTGCAAACTTATCATATTCAAAGTATATTGTTTTCTTACCCATGCAAAATGTTTGATGTACTCAATAGGATGTTTTGACCACCCACGTAAGATCATAAAAACTATCCCCAAATACCTATAGTCATGGGGTAACATATAAATCCCATATCAATTAATTGTACCTATTCTAATATCATATCCTTGTGGAATTATTTTACATAATTCCAAGATATTTTGCCTTTGGGTATTCCAAACTTTTCTATTTAACTTCCATCATGTTGATTTTAGACCTATGCAAAATGTTCTATGGATTTAATATAATGTTTTGACCACATATGTAGGATCTTAAAAACTATACAAATACATATAGGGGTATCTACATGTAGGACCAACAATTAGAGGGACCTATATGATGATCCTATGTAGGTGGATAGTTTTGATGATCAAAACTAACAATGGGAACTTGGGATTGTCTATCATTCTCATTAGGTTTTAATGCTACACATGACTAAGATAACTAGGGACACCACACATGGGTTTTCATAGGATCTTATAAATATTCTTTAATTTCATTTCCTTCTAAGTTGGAAACTAAAAGGTATTCATCTTAAATACCATCTCTCTACTAGTATTATGAGTAGTTCTCGATTGAACTTAATTTTTGATATGAGGGCTATATAGTACAACCCCACTACCAACATAAGTGCATACTTCTCAAATTTTAGTAACATAGACATCATATTTAGTGCATGAGTATAATTCTTATGGCAATACAAAATCTGAAGCCTCACCTACATAAAAAAATATTACCCATTAATCACATTAGCAAATTTATCTTAAAACCTTAAATTTTTTGTCTTAAACCTAAGTTGAGAAAAATACCACACTTTGACAAAAACACCATCATGGAAAAAGTGTTATAGTTGAAGGAAATGTCACTAACACAAAAGCAACATCAAAATAACAAAGCACTACATAGTAGCATTAGCACTTCCAAAAGTGCCAATGCTTTGCAAAGGCATTGTGTTTCCTTTTAGGTTCTTTTTTGATAAAAAATACAAAAACTTAGCATGTTTTAAGATCTTTACCTAAAATTGGTATCTCCTACCAACTATATTATCCTCACCCTTTCATTGTGATGCATAACTTTCACTATTGAGCCATCAAAATTAGGAGTAGAATAATGTATCCAAAGCTTTTATCTCATGATTATGAATGGTGAAAATGATTTTGTTTTTACACCTATCCATTTCACCCTGCTCATCTTAACCATTTTATCTCCTACAATCACTTATACTGATCACCTTTCCTATGTGTATGCTCATCAGGTCAAGTTTTCCAATTCAATATAAAAAATTTCTTGAAAATTGCGGGGACACACATGGGTAAGATAATATTTAATGTTGTCATAAAGAAAAAATTTGCATCATATATAATAAAATTTTGAAATTTATTATTCATCCTCAATTTTGAATCTAAGTCATCATAAAAGTGGAGCATGCAAGCTAGTTTTTGATGCATTCATAATTTGATGAATGTTGGAATATATTACATTATTTGGTACATGCTAATGTACCACCTTGGGTACATATTTAGATTAGGAGTGTGTCTTAGATTAGGGGTTCAATTATTTACTTTATGCAATGTAATAAATGCACAAATAATATTAGAATGTGCAAAGTATTCAATAATGTAAATGTGCATCATAGTCCATGTGCACATGAATCCATAAAATAGGAATGTGAAGAGTTATAGGAATATGGAAGGCCAAGAGTCACATTTCATTAAATATTGGCCTTTGTGTGAGCATAAAAGATACATCATTTGATCATCTTATTGTTTCATAGGATAATGGAGAGTAAAGTAGAATACAAGTTAGATACATTGTATAACTTGTATGAAACATGTAGTATTTGATATCTCCACATTTTGTATGAAGAGACTTATTTTTTTTTAAATAAATGGGTAGAAATTTATTGATAAAAATTCTGGATTACAAAGTACAACTGAGCTCCCAACCAGGACTCAAATAAGCAACAAAACAGGCTAAAACCACCAGACAAGGTTGAAACCCAAAGAAGACAATAAAACAAACCATATTAAGTTTGAATGTCCTTGTAGATAAACTCCTAGAGGCGTTGAGAGTCCCCATATGGGAGACTCTTCCAGTTATCAATAATCCAAGGATCCAATAGCTCAGAATCCCTTTTGGCCTAGGTAATCAACAACCCCATTCAATTCCCTTGGAATGTGTCTAAAGGATATAAATTCGAACTCTTCACTCATTATAAGAATTTGAATGGCTACAGAGGCCAACTACCAATTAACATCCTCCACCCTTTTGTTTTTTAAAATATTAATCAAAATTTGAAATTCAGACTCGCAGATAATCCTGTGCCAACCAAGATAAAACCCCCTCTGTATGAAGAGACTATTTTTGTGAGATTTCATTAATGGTAATTTTATGAGTAGTTACAGAAGTTTCTTATGAGTTTTACATGCTTTGCATATTGCCATTATCTTATATTTAATATTGCATGCTCATTTTATACCTTGTGGTAGATTTTACATTAAGTATTTAGTATCAAAAGCTAACAATGAATGCGTAAAAGAGGAGTAATTATAGACACCTATATTTGAGCAATCCATCAACTACACAATCAAAGCAATATTACATAATCAAATATATTAAACATCAAAAGTGACTAATCAAGTTCAAACTAATCATAGATGTATTTAATGACCTAAATTAAAAGTGTCATTATAGAAGTAGTAGCACCACTAGAAAATTTATTCTAAGGGTGATGTTATTCAAAAATTTTAAACATGATCTTTTCCCACCCAGTTTACCTTCCACCTATTATTTTCTACATTAGTGCTATGTAAATTTAGCACCATTGTATTTTCACATTAGAGCTATTACCCAATCATAAACTAAAAAGAGAACAAGTAGCTAGTTGATATCAACATCCTCTCAACATGATTCCTTGTCTACTTTGTAATACATGAAACTCCATGCAATTCCATATGATTAATAATTGTATCCTTTAACTGATAATCATATCTTTAAAAGGTAGTAATCACATCCATTTAATCCTATCAACTCTCAATTAGAATTCATGCATCTTAGTTAACTCCTTATAAATTCTCCATACAACTAATCATCAACATTTCTTCAAATTATACCTAACACATATTCTTCAAATTTGAAATATTCCAATGTACTTCTCATCTATCAAATCTTGTTGCAGGTGAGAATAACACATGTTCTATAAATTATATTGAATTCCTATCAAAATTCCTATAGAAATAATCTCTTGGTATTATTTACGCATAAATACAGAGGCAATCGACTACTTAAATCAAGGCTTTTGATTTGCCACCAACTCAACCCTTCTTTTCTTGCTTTATCTTCTTCTATTTTGTTTACTAGAGCTCAATTATAGCATTTTTATTTTCTATATTATATTTGAGTCTTCTTGAGAGTAATGATGATATTGCATTAAAATATTTATATTTCTACTTTAGCTAAGTTCTTGCATTATCTTTTTATCTTATAGGTTCTTAGAATGAGATATTACTTGACTATAGGTAATAGCACCATAACCTAACAATGCTACCATTAGTACGAATAGTTCTAGCATTGGCACTGCCCTATCATAGTGTTTCTATAGGTTCCACATGACATGAGGTGAAGACCAAAGTAAAGATCCATTCTCTATGTACATGATCATCATGGCAACCAACTACTCATATTAAAAATTTTAATTTGCTTTCAAAATCCCTTTTTTAATTAGGTCATATTTTATTTGTTCATCTTGATTTATGAATTATTTTTCGTCTCTTTCAATTAAAGTTTTTTTTTTCATTGGTGTCATTTTTTTGTGTCTATGTTCCCTTATATGCTTTATGTAAATATTTAACTTGTAGGATCTTGGATCGAGGTACTACTTTGTAATAATTATAGGTAGAAGCATTGCTATTTACTAGCACTATTTATAGCATCATCATAACTAGTGGTAGTGTTGTTTTGATGTAACACTTCTATTTTTTAGATAGAAAAGATAAGGCTTCATCTCATTTTGATCCTTTAGCATTATATTATATTTATAGAATAAGGTTCAAACTAAGGCACTTTCCTAAACCCCTAATAATTTGTTTAAATTGTATATGTTTAGGTATTGATTTACACGTATAGAATTATAGGTTAAGAAGAAATACTAGTGCATTCAAATATTTCATAATTGCAAATTATATACGATGTTGTACTATAGCAAGTCTATGTTTTCCTTATTATATTTTTGAATGTGTAGCCAAAATGATTCCATGAACATTTTATTGATAGGTGATCACCAATATTTTCCTTGGCTTGATAACCAAGGTCCTTTCATTGTCTAATAAAATTCTTAAACTTTTACCCTTGTAATTATATTATAGTCATAGATTGTCTTAACACATCCTTTTGAGTAGTTGTAACCCTAAATTTGCAAGTAAGGAGATTCACTAATTGACTAAAAAATGTAAAAACACCTAGCTAAAAACTTAGTTTTAGCTTTAATCATTTATATTAATGTCTAGCCAATCATTATAAAAATTACTCTTTCATGTATATTTTTACATCTAAATTCCATAATAATAGAGGTGGCAATTGACTCTATATAATATATATAATTTGAGGAGCCAAAGGATCACTAAAATTTCCTTAAAAACATATTGCTAAAGTAATCATCCATTCTTGGTTTGTCCTATTAGTTGTCATGGTGGTATAATTGCTTTTTGTTGCTTAGAGTAAAATGATTTCCCTAAGCATATAGTTTTCAATGGATTATTTTGATATGGCACTAATTTTTTATCTTTTTTATTGATAAAATAATGCCTTAAATATGATCACAAATCCATAAAAAATCATCTCAAACAAGTAAATCATGGTTTTTGTAGTTATAACAAACAATCAAACAAAAGATAAATAGTAGAAACAACAAATAAAACCTCATAGCATGCTAAATTACCTCAAGTGGGGATAAAAACTTACCCAAGTGGACAAAATAAAATAAATAGACAAAGACAGATTATTAAAGTTGATTATTATTGATGAGAGGAGTCCTTAAATAGGATTATAAATACAAATCAAAACAACATCTAGTGGTTTGAGGAGTTACAAAAGATCACCCAATAAATAAAAAGAAACATAACCAATTACAAATAAGTTAAAAAAAATATGAAGTTGGTAAATAGACTTGCAAATTGGCAAATGGACAAACTGGTACATTATGTCTCATCTCTCCTAACAATAGAATCATTGAAATCCAATGCTCACAAAAGAGAAGGAAATAGCTAAGACATCTAATGTTTAGAAATTCATCAAGCCTAATGAGGAAGTTGTCCTTGTTTGGACACAAGGTACATATAGTTTTCAATGTATTATTTTGATATGGCACTAATTTTTTTTTTTTTATTGATAAAATAATGCCTTAAATATGAACACAAATCCACAAAAAATTATCTCAAAAAATTAAAGCATGGTTTTTGTAGTTATAACAAACCACCAAATAAAAGATAAATAGTAGAAACAACAAACACAACTTCATAGCATGCTAAATTACCTCAAGTAGGCATAAAAATTGCCCAAGTGGACGAAATAAAATAAATAGACAAAGATAAATTAGTAAAGTTGATTATTATTGATGAGAGGAGTTCTTAAATAGGATTATATATACAAATCAAAATAAGATCTAGTGGTTTGATGAGTTACAAAAGATCGCCCAAAAATAAAAAGAAACATAACCAATTACAAATAAGTTAAAAAATATATGAAGTTGGTAAATAAACTTGCAAATTGGCAAATGGAAAAACTAGTACTTTATTTCTCATCCCTCCTAACAATAGAATCATTGAAATCCAATGCTCACAAAAGAGAAGGAAATAGCTAAGACATAATTTTTAGAAATTCATCAAGCCTAATGAGTAAGTTTTCCTTGTTTGGATACAAGGTAAGAGGTAATAGAACCATGTTGAGTCTGGTGAGTGTATGTGTGTGTGTGTCAAAAACATGATCTACATCAAGTGAAATTTAGAAATTAAAAATAATATTTGTAGGATGGTTGATGGGAAGCCTAAATGGAAATGTCAATAAATGATGTGCTTTGAAGAGATATGCATTCACAATATTAGGAATCCCTAAGTGATTTGGAAGATCAATTCGAGAAGCATTCTTAGAAACTTACTCAAGGAGATTGTATGGACCATATTGCAGAGGTTTGATCTCACTATGTGCCTTATGTTGAAATTCATCTTTTACCCTCTCAAGTTGATACACATATGAAACTAAAGTAAATAGAAAACATAGAGTGCTCTTCTCGTAGCTTTTTGGTCATCACATACAAGTTGATAGTCAACTTCAATAGATTATTTTGTAGACTATATGCACTTATTTAGGTGTTTAATATCCTTTTTTATGCTTTTTTGTCTCTAGGTGTGATCAAGATCCTTGAATAGAGCCTTAAATTTCTTCTAAACATTCAATTCACAAGTCAATAATTTTAGGTTTTTCCTTCTACTCTATTAGGGATCCAACTTTGGGCTGGAGGATGTAATTTTTTGTTCTAAATCCATATTATCATCTTAGATATCTTCCAATTTTCCAATTTTTTATTTTATGTTTTTGTAGGTTCCTAAGTGTTTTAGGTTCTTCAAACACATTAGAAGATGGTTCTAAAAGTTTTCAAAACCTGCATGCTATTTGAGGAATATGGTGCTTACTTATTTTAGATTATCTTATGATATAGAAAAATTAGTGATGTGTCTTGATCGATTGCTTTGAATACTTAGTTATAGGTGATATAAAATATTTTATTTTTATAGTCCTCTTTATTAGATTCTTTTTACCATATTTTAGTGTATGTGTTGTTCTATGCATCATAATGGGATTTCCTATCATATTGATAGGGTTTTCCAAGCAATAGTTTATATCTAGATCAATCACATCATAAGAGATGATATACATGTATATAGGAATAAAAATAAATGACACAACATGTTTTTTTTATGATTTATGTGGATGAACCAATATCATTCCATCCAAAATCATATGGATGAGGATGTGATTCAATCGATAATTATAGTTTATTGACTTTGGATATCTTAACTAAGATTTTCTATAAGCCATTTTCAGTGATACAATCCATTGAAAATTCATGTGTAATATGGGCATGAGTGACAAGCAAACCATATCATCCCACTAAAGTATAATGGTGATGCAAAATGTAATCTTGTTGAATCGACCTTCTAAATCCTCATGCAACCTATATTCATTGTGTATGAATGGGAGTGCCACATGTTTTGTTATCATGAGATAATACAATCAAGGTATTCTTTAATTTGAAATAATCAAATCTTACATATCTTGTTTTATTACAATGATTGCAAAACTTACTAGATTTTCTAACATTAAAAGTAAAATTGTGAGAAGAAGAAGAAGATTGATTTCCTAGATGAGAGAAAGATTGTATTCTTGGTGAAAAGAAAGAAGGTCTAGATAAAGAAGAAGCTTGTCTTGCTAGAGAAGAAAATGACTATCTACCTATGGTCGATTGTTGTAGCGATCTTGAAATAATTATTTGAAGGTGCCAAATAAAAAATAATAAAATGGACATTTGTACATAGTAGAAATTTTATCTTCTACAAATTCTTCTTGGTTAAATGCTACTAATGGTCATATATTTTACATATTGATACAAGTATTCTTGTAATCCACTCTTGAACTTTAATATAATAATTGTATCCTTTTCCACATTCAACATGATTTATAAATGGTTGAACTAGTATATATAGTCTAGCATAGACATATCAAGTGGAGCCATTTGATGTCCAAATATTCCAAGTAATAAGATGGAAAGAAAGTGACCTTAAGAGCTACAACAAGCTCATACCATGTGTTGATGGGATTATAATATTTTTTATGATCTATGATTAGGAATTTTTCCATGCCACTTATATTAAATTAAATGAATGACACGTTTTCATCTTCTACAACATTGTTTTACATGAACTACATCTCCATGTCCAAGATCCAATTGACAAGGATCTCTAGATCACAAAAGTCACTATACACTTTGCTTTCACATTTTTTTCTAGCAATTATATTGAAGGATAGACATTAAGGTTAAGTTTGATGGTCAATATAGCCACCACATTGGACATATTAACCATTTTTTTGGCAAGTGTAGTGGTTGACATATTATGAATTGTTACTATTTAGGATGACTTTTCATCCCAACAATAAAATTTAGGCTACCTACACGAGTTATAGACCCATAGATATTATATTCGATAGACCCATAGAATAAGTGGGTTTATGACAAATATAGCCAAAATATGACAAAGTTACAAAAGGTTTGAATTTTGCAAATCTTGTGATGGTGAAAATCATTATCATCAATTACAATTCTAAATTGTTGACGAGTTTTCAATAGTTAAAATATTCTATTTGATTTCATAGAAATAGGTCATGTAGTATATCATTGGAAAACCCTTTTAAATACTTTTCAATTATACCAAAACCAAGAACAAAGACACTTTTGTGTAGGATTATGAGCATTAAATATATTTGTAAATAAAAAATACCCTGATTTAACAAAAATTAACTTTTAAGTTTTTTTAATTGATTGTTAATCATCATCCTCTTCAAATAATGCAAATGCCTTTATCATACCTTCATGGAATATGGATTTTAAACTTTATCCCTCATCTTGTCTAGTCAAATTACCAACTATTGCACCAACCATTGCTTTATTATGATTTCCACAACAAAACTATCTATAAAAGGAATACTAATGCTTTGAATCCATGTTTTATTTCCTCAAAATACCCTAGGAAATTCTAGGGTAATTCCCTCATGATGATCTATTAGAAATTAAAATAAATTCATCCATCCTACAATTTTGAAAATCTTACTCACTTGCAAATTTCTTCGTATCCATTGGTTTTCCATGTTTTTGTCTTTGTCCCATTGTTGCTCAGTTGATTTCTTTTGCAACTACAACTTATTTTGATTTTTTTTACTACAAGTACATATATGGAAATGATTCCATGGGTTTTGAAAACTCTAGTTATTTATTACGATAGTCACCTCATATTCACTTTAATCCATTTGCATACATGTCATTCACTTGATTAATGTGAGTTGTTTAGATATAATTTCTAATACTATAAAAGTCTGTCATGCTAACCATAATTGTGTGGCGAACTATCCAACCTCTCATGTGTTTATAGTAAAAATATAACTTGTACTACCACTATGTCATAATGATGTACCCTATGTTTGTCTTCCCCCTACTTAATCATGAAGTCACAATGATCATGAGTTAATTTCAAATATTTTATAGGATTACAAGGGGATTTATGAGATAATATGCATGCATAAAATACGATGCAAGTTGGAAAGAAGTTAGGAAAAGGGATAAATGATGAAAAGGAGGTGGATAACTCATAATTTCACTATGGTGGAAACACCTATGATAACTAGGGTTTGTGGATGTTGAGAAAGTTGAGAAACTAAGGAATATGTAATTTCTCAACTATGAGAAATGTAGTTGGTTGATTATTATTGATAAGTGGAGGTATTAAATAAGATTAAAAAGTAAAATTAAAATAATTTCTAGTGATTTGATGATTTACAACAAGCCAACCAAAAATAAAAATAAATATAATCAATTACAAAAAGGTGAAACAAAATATGAAGCTGGAAAATAGACTTGCAAACTAGCAAACAAGCAAAATAGTACATTATTCCTCATCAACCATCCCAATAGTAGAATCATTGAAATTAATTTATAAGCAAAGATAAATAAATAGTTAAAATATATTATGTTAATAAATAAATTATCATGATGAGGAAATTATCCTAATTTGGCTATAGGGTAAGAGGTAATGGAGTCACGTTGAGTCTAGTGAGTGAATGTCAAAAACTTGATTTGCATCAAGTGAAAGCTTAAAATTAAGAATAAATTATATATGATGGTTTATGGGGAGATAAAACACTAATTTTGATGCATGATATGGTTTGAGTAAATGAACATTCATAACTTCAAGAATCCCTAGGTGAGCTAGAAGATCAAGTCGAGAAGCATTTTTGGACTCCTACTATTGGAGAGTGTAAGTGAAATAACAAAGATATTTGACATTAATATGTGCCTTATGCTAAATTTCATATTTTCACATCTCAATTTTATGCAAATATAAACCCTCCTTTTCAGAAAAAAAAACCCAAAGTAGTGTTCCTATATTTTTGAATAACTTGGGATTTGGGTGGATGTTCTAGTTTCTCGAGGCCCAACTAATCACATTTTCATCTAATAAAATGGAATAATTATAAATACCTAATATAATAATACCAATTTTAAAATCACCTAAGACTTAAGGTGATGTTATAGTAATAATAGATTCTTGAAGAGGAGGGTTAGGTGTAGTGCTCATGCAATATGAATAGGTGATAGCTTATGAATCTTGTAAGAACAATATCTATGAGAAGAACTATGCTCCTCATGATTTGGATCTAGCAGAAATGGTGCATAGACTTTAGATTTGGAGGCATTATTTGATGATAAAATCTTTTTAATTTTTCCCATACAATTTGGTAGTCATTTTCAATAGATTGGTTCTTAGGATGTATGCACTTGTTTAGGTGTTAAATCTTTTTTTTTATGATTTCCATTTTCTAGGTGTGCTCATAATCTTGGAATAATGACTCAAAATTATTATCCCTATCTATATTTAATTCACAAACTAGTGATTATAGGTTTTTAATTTCCTTTGTTAAATATTTGTTAGGAATCTTCATATAAAAATAAGCATAACTAAAGTAGCAATGCAAGAATTAATGAAAATAATCACGAAATAAAAATAACTAAATAATCGCTAATATGTATGTAGTGGAAGTGCTCACAAACAATAACTAAATGTAAATAACAACAAAATTATATTAATAAATAAGAAAATATATTGTAGGGCACTTCAAGGATGCATCCTCCTTAGAAGCAAAGATCTGATAAAAATGAGTAAATATGAGATGCCTTCTACTCTAAACCTATTTCTTTATAAAGAATCTTATTTAACTTAGTATTAATGCTCAAGGTTTATACCATATGAAAGAGGATTCCTATGTCACTAAATCTAGCTTATAACAAAAGTAAAGATTATATCATAATGGACCCATGCATACTAGGCATTGATGGTGCAAACATAACACTAACACTAGGAAAGTACATAGTAATAGTTTTGATGGGATAGGGTCCTAACATTCTCTTGTCCTTCAAGAAGATTTATACTCAAGATTGACATGAGAATATTACTACTACAGTTGATGGAGTGGCTCCCAGGTAGCATATTTTAGCTACAATCCATGCCATTATACCAGGACATGGGTGAGAGTGCAATTATAAAGTGTGCATGTATGTTGATCCAAAATAGTCTTAGGTTTTAAGATGATCAAGTCTTTCTCATTCAAGTGGGATAGTGTGTATTAGACCTATATATGATTTCCAAGGACCTTATTTAAATATGATACATGGAAAACTAGAATTATCATAAAAGAATGCAACAATTATAACTTGTAGGCCATGGGGCCAGCCTGCTAGAGCACTTTATACAATCCATAGAATTTTAATGCTAACTTTTGAATTCCACATATATTTATTAATGATTACCTGTAGGGTTTCAATCATAGGAAAACCATATTCTTGATTTTAAAACTATGCTTAGAATGATGTTGATTTGCTTACTATAACATATATTTTTGTGCCATAATCAAATTTCTAAGGAACCTAGGGATAGGAATATGGGAATATAATATTATATTGTATAAATTCTGGCATGAGCCACACATAACTATGGCTATAGTCATGTACTTAAAGAGTCATGTACTTGAAGAGTCATATTACTATGGCTATATTATGGAGATAATGCTCCATAATCAAATCCAACCAAATTCTATTATTTGATTATAATAAGAGAGAAGGGAATAAAGCTTGTATACAAATTTTGAGCAATTAATATTGTAAGTTTTATCTTCATGTTTAGTTCATGAATGTCATGGGCCATTTACATTCATATTTGATATTATATGAATTAATATTTATTTTAGTATTATATAGGCCTTATTAATTTTCTCATTCAACTCTTATATTATTATTTTGACCTTTAATATTATGGCTATTTTATGCTGGGACCTATGGTATTTTGTGATAGTAAGGCTTAAAAAGCCAACTGAATTTTCAAGTCATGAAAAAATAAAATTGTAGATATTTATCAACCAAGGTAAACAAAGTAGTTTTAGCTTAATTTATTTTAAATAAAATCTACATAATTAATTATTTATAGTAAGGAATATAGGAGAAACCCTAGTTTATCAAAACCTTAGCTGCTTTGGTATTTTTTTGGGTTGAGGCCATGGAGTTGCCCACATTCACTAGAAAGAATAATATTGATGTTTGAGAATGGTGTATGAAGTTTAGATCTCTATATTTGGATAATTTTTGTTGGTAATCCTACCTTGGTATATTTTTAAAAGAGGAAGCTTATTTTTTGTGGGTAAGTTTTGTTAAGGAAAATAATTATAATTACACTTGGTACAAAATGGAGCATGCATTCTTTAGTAAATGGAAAGCTATTCAATTTTAATTACAATAAAAGTTAAATATTTGTATGAGAGAAGTTGAGGGAAAGGATAAAAATATAGATAACTTTATGGGTGTCATCAAGGACCTTGAAAAGAAACAAGGGATTCAAAATGAGAAAAGTGAAATAAAAAGAGAGTGGGAATTTTTCAAGAAAAAATGAAGACTATGAAGAAGAAATAAAATTACTCAAGGAAAAGAAAGAGGAAAATTTTAAGGAATATAGTGATTAGAATGAACAAGCCATATGCTTGGATTTTCAAAAGCAAGAGAAAGATCTAAATTCTTTTAAAAATTCTATTCCTGTAGGTTCATGGATGCATTCAAAAGGAAAAGTTTCCATTAACCCTAGAAGTATATATTAATATCCTTTGGCTAAAAGGTTGCAGGTGCAAGCAATAAAAATTAAGGACATACAGTTTAAGGGTGAGAATGTTCATACCTTTGAAGATTTGAATATTTCCATGGATAAATATGTTTTGCATTCAAATTTTTATGCTATTAAGATGGATGATGTGGATATTATTCTTGGTTATCCTTGGTTGGATTCTATGGGTACTATTAACATTAATGTGCAAAAAATGTTTATGAATTTATGGTATAGAAAAAAGAATATAACATTACATGACATTTCTTAGTGTAAGAGGTAAGGAATGGAGGAAAAATAAGAAGTGGTTGTAGAGAAAGAAATGGAAGAATGAATAGAACTCATAATATAATCTAATAAAGAAGTAGCAATAGCAAAGTCCATGGAATAAGTAGCAATAGAAAATTCCATTGAAATGATAGTAGAAAAGTCTAAGAAAGCTTTGATAGAAGAGCATAATAACACACCAAATGAAAGGTACATGAAATAACAACATGAAAAAGAATTCAAAGCAGTAAAGCCAAATGTTGAGAATTCAAAGAAGATAGAAGATCAGGTTAAGTTTATAGCATATCACCATCCATATTACCAAGAGTGGCAACAATATTTGAGGTATGGCTTAGGAAAACAATATTATGGTTCTACATGATATCAAAAGGATAACAATTATGGTAGTTTTTGGTAGAGAAAGCATTGTGATCCTAGTTTTTAGAGTGGTGTAGCAGCATCAAGGAACAAATGGACCCATTATTCAAATTATTAGAATAGAGCAACAAAAGTGTCAAGCAAATGAAACAATTTTAGAAACTCAAGTGGTAAGAATACCAAAATCAACATAGACTACCACCAATAAAAGTTTCACTAAGATGGATGTATGATCAAGATTAGTATCAATTGCTAACATTACTTAGAAAAAAATTGTTTCTTCATATATTTCAAGGATGAAATATTTTGAAAGGGGGATCGAATATAAGGAAACTAGGGATAGTAATATAGGAATATAATATTATAATTTATAAAGTTTGGCATGGACCACACATAGCCCAAGGTTGATTATATTATTATATTATATTATAATAATGAGTGGGATGAGAGTTTAGTAGTCGGATCCCCAAAATAGAATTAGAAGATAGGTATATAAAGAAGGGATATTTTCATTATAATCATCAAGGATATCACTCATATGAAGTATTACTTGTAATCCTCTTTTCTAATAAAGTGGCTTATGAGACTTTTCCTCCTCTAAGTGGCACTCTCATCTTGAAATATCTTGTGGAGTTTTCCTTAAGGAATATTATTGGTGTTGCCCTACCTTTAGAATATTATCTGTATGTCTCATTGTATGGATAGTTATTGTAGGTAATTATTGTGGATTTATGATTTGCTATTTCTACATATTGATGAATAATTTATGCCATGACCAAATTATCTTTGAATTTTTTTATTATTTATGCATGGTCCATGAGATTGGAATCCATTACTTGAATCTTGAAACTATCCAAAATTTATGATCAGAGTAATGATGGTGGTTGTCCATAAACTATTTCATAAAGTGTCATCTTTGTGGAGGAGTGATAGGAAGTATTATATCACCACTCAACCAAAAAAAAATATTTGATCCAATGAGTTGGTTGCTCAGATATAAAGCAATGTATATAATTCTATGCACTTGTTAACAATTATAGTTTATCCATCAGTCTGTAAATGGTATGTTGAGCTTATCTCGAGTTGTGTCACATGTATCTTGAACAATTATTTCCTAAAGTGGCTTGTGAATATGGGGTCATTATTAGATACGATGGATTGGAGCATGCCATGAAGGGAATAAATGGAATCAATATATATTTGTACAATAATTGAGCCCTTGTAATGGTGGACTAGAGGACATCAATGAGCATACTTAGACAAATGATCCACCACCACGAGAATAATTATTTTACCTCTAAAAATTTAAAATCCCTTTAATAAAATCCATAGAAATATCCATCCAAATGGTCTCTATAGATAAGTATTTAAAGACAATATGTGGAAAACTAGATTTATCATGGAAGAAGGTGGCAATTTAAATTTTTAATCCATAGGACTAACTTGTTGAAGCATTTTATACCATCCATAGAATTTTGGTGCTAATTTTTTAATGCCATGGAGTTTCAACAATGACTACTTGAAGGGTTGTAGGCATAGGAAAACCATGTTCCTAATGTTAAAATTATGCTTAGAATGATGTTGATAGAATAGTGCATCAGTGACTACATTATCCTAGCCCTCGTAATTGAGAGGATAATGTAGTCACTGATGCACTATTCTAAAAATACATTTCTATGCCATGACCAATTTTACATTAAGATTTTAAAGAACTTGTGCATATTCTATGAGAGTGAAATCCATTGCTTGAACCTTGAAACTACCCCAAATGTATGACAAGAGTGATAGTGGTGGTTGTCCATAAACTGTTTCATATAGTCTCATCTTGTTGGAGTGACATAAAGTATAATACCTCCACTCAACCAAAGGAAGCCATTTGACCCAACGAGTTGGTCGCTCATATGCAAAGTAATGTAAATAAGTTTCTAAGCACTTATTGATAATTTTATTTTACCTATCAACTTGGTCATGGTATGTCTAACTTATATTGAGTTGTGTCACATGTAGCTTGAACAATTCTTATTAAAATTGACTTGTGAATATGGGATCATTATTAGATATGATGGACTACAGTATGCCATGAAGGCAAAAAATAGAATCAAGAAATATTTGGGTAATAGTTGATCCCTTGTAAATGTAGACTAGAGGACATAAATATGCATACTTAGAAAAATTATCCACCACGATGAGAATGACTATTTTCCTCTAGACTTTGGGATCCCTTCAATTAAATCCATAAAAATGTATTTCCAAATGGTCTCCAATATTGGAAGAGGCTAGAGTATGCCTAGTGTCTGAACAATTTTACCCTTAACACATTAGTGTCATATTTTGCAACAAATATCTTGATATCCTTTTTTATGCGTACCTAGAAAAATAGTATGTTTATCCCATTCATAAGTTTTTGATAAGCGTAAATATCCTATTATTAGAGAAGCATGCATTTCCTATAGGATGGACTCATAGAGTGGTAAATTTATAGGAAGAACGAGATAACCCTAGTATCATAGATATTGCAGACCCCATGTATATCCTAGGTGAAAGTTGGAAAAGTTTAAAGTTCCTGAATTAGTGATTGCAAGATGGAATGTTAGGTCACTTCTCCTTAAATTTGGTTGATCTATTGAGAGAATGGATTAGAGATAGCACATAGCATATCTTGATCCTCGTATTGTTATAATAGTGTATCAGTGATTACATTATCCTCTCGCTTCTTATGAGTGATCTCATAATTATACCCAATAGTTTGATAATGTATTTGTGTTGTTTTTGTGTAGATATGCCCTACTCAAGAAAGTATTTAAGGATGTGGTGGTCCATTTTGATGGAAAATGCTTCCCAATAGGATAAGACCTCCATTGTTTTATATCACGTAGGATCACCATCATCTCCTTCTCATAAGTCAATTTTTCTAGGTTTTTTTCCACTAATGCCTTACTAATGAAGGTCAAGAGCTACCCTTCCTAAATAAGCATCATACCAATTCCACTTCTTAAGGCATCACTTTAAACCATAAATGGCCTATATAAATCAGGCTTAACAAGGATAGAAGTAGAGAGCATAGCTTGCTTGAGTATCAAAAATGTATGTTTAGCTAGTTCTAACCATAGAATCAAAGGAGATGCAATCTTCCCATAATCATGGATAATTTATTATTAGTATCTAGTGAGGCCTAGGAAACCCCAAGGAATTTTGAGAGCCTTTAGTTTGATCCATTCTTATATGGCTACAATATTTTTGTTGGAATATATTATATTATTTGGTACATGCTAATGTACCATATTGGGTACATGTTTAGATTAGGATTTTATCTTAGATTTGGATTTAAGTATTTATTTTATGCAATGGAATAAATGCACAATAAAGTGCAATGATGTAAATGTGCATGTTGTCCACATGTACATGAGTACTTTAGAATAGTAATAACAAGTGTCTTTAGTTAGGTGTGCATGTGCACAAGTGTCTATCATGTGAAATGCACATGTGTCCTTTAGGGTAGGAAAGTGAAGAGTCACATACTAGTATATATTTGTGACTTAGCATTGTAATTGGTAATAAAACATGCATTACTCAAAGCATGCACTAGTATATCTCCAAATACTTATCAAGGTCATATTTTTATGAGTTTCCATTAATGTCTATTTCATGATTTATTGTAGAATTTTATCATGCTATTTACATGCTTGTTAGATTACCATTATCATAGTCATAATATTGCATGCTTATTTCATTACTTGTGGTTGCATTTCCTTTAATATATATCATAAAAATCTAATAGTGGTATCATAGCACACGATAGATCGAATTCAAGTTGAAGAGACCCATAGGATATCCCATTGCAAAACTTCTATAATTGAATGTTGAAGAGATCAAGGAAGGTCTCATTGAATTTTTGAGAAGAGAAGTTGCAGTATTGAAGGCCTAAGGAGAAGGCCTCAAGCTACTTCAAATGATAAATAAGGAGAAGGCTAGGAAAGCCTCATTGAAGGATATTTAGAGGAATTTTCCTACAAAATTTGGGACACTCGATGATAGTGTATAGGAGGAGAAATTGACTACATTACAATCTAAAAATTTCAGATTTGAGAATAGTAAGAAAGCAGCAATTTGGGCAGCATTAATAGCTGCTAAATTTTATATTTTCAGAGTGCATTTTGAAGGATAATTGAAGCTACCAAACTAAATTTTCAGGCAGCAAATTAGAGGAGTTTCAAAGCTGCAAATTAACGAGTTAAATAGTTTTTGGACAGCAAGGAAGAGCTGCAATTTCATCTAACATAGGGCAGCAATTAGGTGATCCAAATCACCAACTCCATCATAAAACCGAGGTCAAAAAGGTATACAACTTAGGTGTAAAAGGTTCTTTATTTTAACTCTTATATTTGGTTCATTATTAAGTTTATTAAGCATCAAATTTTGAGGTTTAAAGTTGCATGAGAAAGTTTCAATTTTAAAGTCTTCAAGGAAGTGCAAAAGTTAGTTTCTATAAGGTTTAAAAACTGCACAAAATAGGAGTTAGATATATTTCAAAAGAAAGAAAAATAACAACATCCTACTATCTATTAAAAGCAAAATTGTAGACACATAAATCGCATCACATTGAGAAGACTACCTATATGGACTCACTGAAGACTATGTGAGCCACTTTGGGAAGCCTAGAGGCTAAAACAGTGGTTTTCACCACTCAAACAAAGGACTTTTCCCTTTGTAAATCTGGTTGCAGGGATGGTCTCTAGATCCCGTCTCACCAAGGGACGATCCCCAATAAAGGTCATTTCACCAAGGGATGGCCCCTATTCAAGGCCATCCTACCCTAATATGGTCACACCTGGATCAGATTCAAAAAATAACGAGTCATAACTAGCCATAGAAACAGCCAATTAAACTCTTGTGTGCACTTGCATCAGGATTTGGAGAATTACATAAGCAAAAATAGAAAAAAGGCATGTACTAATCAGTTGCATGGGATTTCAAAGAAGAGCATGTGATCCACTTCTTCGTATTTCATGACAAGGATTTATACCATTAATATGTTCCTTTTAAGGAATATACATATTGAATTTCACCCTCATTTGAAAATAGATCAAGTATTAGAGTTTTCAAGCAACGAAGTGCTGTCAAAATTCAACCACAAACCCTTGAGCTTTTTAATTCTTCTTGTTATAGAAGCTATGTCATTGTCTCATTCTAAATATTGAAGGCCATACCCACGTTCATTGTGCAATCACACATTCCAATTTTAAATACTAATCTAGACCCACCAAGCCACTCTCATGAAGTGCATCAATCCATTGACCAAACCACAGATCAAACCCAGGAGTCACCCCACATCGGCCTCAAGAAAAGGATTTACAGGTTAGTGGTCGTATCGCTCAGAGATGGCCTATAGGTATGATCATCCCACTCAAATATGGCCCATAGGTACGGTCATCCCACACAGAGACAACCTCCAGGGCAGTGATATGTTTTCTTTATTTTTGGTTTTGATGAGTTTTAGCAGCATTTTCATTCATCATTTTAGCACAGTTAGATTTTGTTTTGCATTTTTATTTATAATGTTTTAGTTGTTTATCGCTTTTACTTATTATTTCATATGTACATGCTATTAATATTTTTATGTTCCTTGTGTTCAAATTTTAGTTTTTGTTCAAGGAAGGAGAAACGCAGAAGTTTGACATCATCACCCCTTATGAAGGTCATGAAGAAATCCTTTGCAGGATGGTTTGTGGATGCGAGAAGACCCCAAAGTGCACAAGTTCCATTCTGAGAGGAAAATCAAATCCTCTCATTTTTTTATTGTATTGATTGTATCAAAATGGTGAACTCCCTCAAGGGGATGCAATTGTAACCGTATTTTGAAAGAATAAGTCATTATTAATATAAAAGGGACCTGATTCATTATTTTCTTATTTTATCATAGTGTGTTACATTGCATGTTTTTGCTATTCATTCATTTCTAGCATTATTTCTTTATATGTGCATGGGTTTTTGAGAATTTCAGTAGCAATTTAGAGGAGTTTCAAAGCTGTAAATTGATGAGTTAAAGAGTTGTTTTGGATAAAAAGAAAGAGCTGCAATTTCATCTAACACAGGGCAATAATTAGGTGATCCAAATCACCAATAACTCCATACATTGTATTCAAATGGATGCTAAATTTATTACAATACAAAAATATTGCCCCGTAATTCATTACATCAATATTTCTCACAATCCCTACATAAATCCTTTACATGGAGTCTCTTAATATTTCATCTTCAATTATCTCTTCATCTCCTCAAATTCACAAGAGATATGACTTCATATTTCTCTTAGGAAAATACTCTACTAACCTCCTAATAATTGCAAAACCTAATGTTTACATGAAACCAAATATTTACAGATATTTACAAGGTACCAAATAATATAATAATTTTCAACACCTCTCGTATTACATTATTTGGTATAATATCAATCTCTAATTTTGGTTTTGAATTTCTAACTCTAGCTCTGGCATTGACTCTAGCTCTTGTATTTTGTTCTAGCTCTTTTATCTTTCATATGTGCATATTTGTCATAATAGTTGTAATAGGTGCTTATCACGCATTTGGCTTTGCAGGTATCATTATCTGCCATATCATTTATATGCCTTGGTATAACATTGATATTAGCATCTTTAGTCATCTTATTATTTTTTTGGTTTTTAGATCCAATACTTATTTTAAATATAATAGATTCTTTCATTCCTTTTCCTATTTAATTATATCCCTATTTATTACCAATTGCATTTGTGTACCTTTTGAATTCATCATCATCCATAATTTTATGCAATAAGTCATCACAAAAGTATTTATCACAACTTAAACCATTACTAACAAATTTAAAGTGGCTTATACCATCATTGTCCCTGTCACTATTTGAAGACTTGAAATCATTAACAACACATTGTCCTTCAATTTTGATAATTTGATCTTCATTTTACCAACACACTTTGCATAGTTATAGCAATCAATTTTTGAACAAGCATTCTCATGAACACTCTTTGTTTTAACACATCTAAAATTATCACTATCAAACTTAGAAAGCCTTAAATCATAATTCTTTGAAGACACATATCTATATCTATCCTTATCAACATTTACGTTATCATGAGCATCATAAGCATTGATTGCATGATCAACATAAATATTTTTTAACTCACAACCACTTTTTTGTATTAAAATTCTTAAGAGTATTGCTCAATCCATTAGTGTTTATTTTCTATGAAAGATCACTACATGCATCACAATCTGTACAATCAACACATACACTTTGCATACTTTTTTTCTTTACAAAAAATACTCTAAACCCTTGTGTCACATACTATGTATGTTTCCTATACAAGGTCCCATACATCTGTTGTCATGGGTCTCAAATCAAAAGTATTATAATTCACATATTTTTTCATGGTCACTAGTGTCACAAATCACATATTTAATCTTGGGTTTCAAATTGTACCTCATATTCATTCTTCTATTTGTGCCATGATTTTCTTTTTTTTAATATCAGGGGAATCGGTAACATCCTTTCATCTTTAACAACTGGGCACGGGGTTAGACATTCTCCTCAAGGTTTTTGCCTCTGAACATAGGTCAAATTATTAAAGTTACCTCTATAACCCCTACCTCTCCTTGGTAAACGTGGACCGGAGTGAGGGAGACCCTTGGTGGCTCAGGGTTAGTACCGCCATTGTAAAGTTAGCGCGCACTCAGCAAACTCAAGTCAGACTACTACCTTTACCCTTATTATGCATGCCCCCAAGGTTTGAACCTAGGTCTCCTCTTGGTAAGTGCCCAAAGCCTTACCAATCCTCCTAGCCCTTGGGTACTCCATGATTTTGATATTTCATCATAAGCATATTTTTCAATTTGTTTATTGTTTCTCCTTGTTTTTGACACTCTTTTTGTAAGTCATCAAGAGAAGATAAAATAGTGTATAGTTTTCTATTTTTTTTGTCACCCATATTTGATTATTTTGTTCTTCTTTCTTGAGGTATTTCTAATATTTTGACTTGTACACCTTCTTAGCCATAAAAACCTTGTTTACAATATTATTATTTTTTATTCATCAATAATGTTCTCTTGATAATTTGGGCTTCTTTGATAGTGTACTTGTGATTGATATTTATCTTGTGGTAGTAGTTGATTAAATTGTTTAAGGGAAAGTGTTGTCATTTCTAGAGTAAATATTCTATTTTTGAATTAACCATATGCTTCAAGCTATCTATGTCTTTTAATAAAATATTTTACACTTCCATTGAAAACCTTGAATTCAATTGCTCTACCCTTATCCAACAATTCTGACACTGGTATTAAGTTATTGGCTAAAATATACACATAAAGTACATTTTCTAATGTGCAACTAAGAAGAGGTAGGTGAAATGAAACATTTTTTTACTTCTATTGACAACCTTGAATTCAATTGATCTACCCTTATCCAACAATTGTGATACTGATATCAAAGTATTAACTAAACTAGGTACATAAGTACATTTTCTAATATACATTCAATAAGAGATAGGTTGAATGAAACATTGCCTACTCCCTTGACCTGATAGATTTTATAATCTACAATTTTGATAGGTACACATTATTTACTTGAATAGAGTCAAAACAATGTAGACTACCAGTCATGTGATTAGCTCCTCCTAAATCAATATATCACTCATTATTTTTTTATTTTTCTATGTTATGTGTCATTTTAAAATTATGTTCTAAATTTGGTCTTTTATATTTTTGTTGAAAGAATGTGGTGATTTGACCTAATTGAACATATTTTTATTTGGTTTTGAGTCCCTCTTCTAATAAAATTTGGTTCTTCAAATAAATGAGACTTTGTGAGAGGGATTTATTATGAAGACATAATTAAGATTCCTTGTAAAAATTCCTTTTAGTTGTTCTTTCAATCCTTCAAATAAATGTAGAATCCCTTAAAAACTAATGTCCATTTTACCTTTTATCTCAATTTGTTTGGATGATAGCAACTTCAAAAAAAATATTTTAATCACAAAGTAGAAAACCTTTTGACTCCCTAATTGATTTTATTTAAATGTTCCAATGATCTTTAGAGAATGTAAGCTAAGATAAAATAGTATTTCATACCTTATGGAGTGTGCTCAGTAATCTATCCTTATCTTTGAACTTGACTTCAATGTCTTTGTTTGAAAATATTTCTTCACCAATATACCTTTCAAATATTCCTTTGCAAATTTAAATGCACTTTACAAAATCAAATGACTTCAATATTTTGGAAAACCTTTTCAATATTTCCTTTCATCAAATACAAATTTCTTTTTAATTTTTTGTGACTCTTCTAATTTTTATTTCCCCTTGTCTTTTATTTATCCACTTTTAATATTTTCTCACTTTTTAATATTAATCTTTTCAAATTTATTTTACAAAATAATTGCACCTTATGGACTTCAATAAATTTGAATAGAGCTTTCCTTTTCCTTTCTTTCAAGGATATTTTTTCATAATCAAATATTCTCTTTTTCTTTCTACCTTGACTTTTTATTATAATCCCTTCTTTTTAAAGTAAATCTCTTTCAATTTTATTTACAAAGGCAACAAATTATTTTTCCTTCTTCTCTCAATATCAATTTTCCCTTTTAAACTTTTTTTTGTCAACTTGATTTTCAGTATTTCTTAAAAAATTATCAATATTGGAAAATTTACGAATTCCTTTATTGATAGGACTTTTGTGTCCAATAATATTTCATATTTCTTTTTAAGATAACTCTCTTTCTCTTTCATCTCCCTTTTCTTTATTTCTTTTTTAATTATAATTTTTTTAAAAAGAATGAGCTCTATTCCTTTAAAGCCTTTGACTTAATCAAGATTCTTTATTTTAATATTTTTATCTCTCTTTCTTTTCAATAAATTTCCTTGCAACTTCAATATTCAAATTAACTTTTCCTATAAAAATATCAATCTTAATATAAGACTTAGCTCTTGGCTCTAAATTTTTCTTAAGTATTAATCTGTCTAACCTTAATTTTATTAGCAAATTACAATTATCTTTCAGATGTGTATTTTACTTCCAAGCACTAAATTTAATAACCATTTAAACTCTGCAATACCATACCTAGTATTTTGCAGAGGTATTTCAACCTTTGTATTATATTTTTGTTATTGTTTGGCACCTAAATCTACTTTCAATTTCACAATTTGCTTTCCATTTTTGCTTGGGTATACGTTCTCCTATCATTGATTAGATATGCATCTATATGGTTTAGATTTTAAAAAAATGTTTGATGCCACTCTTGCTTAAATATTTTTTATAGGCTCATAGAGAAATACATTACACTTACTTAAGTTTACATAGGCTCAAAAATAAACATATGCAGATTCAATTTAGGCTTATTAAGTCATGGGAAAACTAAAAAATATGCACTTTAATATGACTGCCTAATTGTATGGACTCAAAATGCAATAATGTCACTTTTATAAAGTAATAGCAACATCAAGGCTGCAACTATACTTCAGTAGAGGAGAGGATAACAATGTGTTGATTTGAAAAGGTACAAGCTTCTAAAGGACAACTGAATATCTTCAACATGCTTATATGGAATTACAAATTAGATACATAAAATGATGTGTATCATAGAATGGAAATTGTCTTATAAATCATGGATATCAATACAAAATACCTCATACTTCTTAGGTACTCATTGGTGAAAAACATAGCTTCAACTTTGGCAACCTCATCATGTTTTCAATTGTCTTCTATCCATTATCAATGTCTCATCCCATCAATGCTTTTTCTCCTTCATTCATGTTTACTTTCTCCAATTGGGATTGTCGTTGGATAGCGATGATTGTCCCTCATTGAAGCAATAATTCTCATAGA
Source organism: Wollemia nobilis (assembly GCA_028583015.1). Classification (NCBI taxonomy): domain Eukaryota; kingdom Viridiplantae; phylum Streptophyta; class Pinopsida; order Araucariales; family Araucariaceae; genus Wollemia; species Wollemia nobilis. Next base: position 16,501,372 of record JAQPPZ010016723.1, read on the forward strand.
TCCTCATGGCTCCTCACAAATTCTCATTATCCTCATAGCTCCTCACAACCCACTCTAATATGAATATTAGAAAATTATCAAGAATTGATAATCGTATTCTTAATATATCATTCAATAATCAATATACTAGAATAGAACTCAAATAAATTCATGGCATGGCTAAAATAAAAAAGACACACATTGTATTCAAATGGATGTAAATTATATTACAATACAAACATATTGCACTATAATTTGTTACATCAATATTTTCCACAATCCCCACATAAAGCCTTTACATGGAGTCTCTTGACATTTCATCTTCAATTATATCTTCATCTCCTCATACTCACAGGAGATATGACTTTGTAGACACCTAAAATGCGTCATGTCGATGGCGACTACTCATATGGGATATGCTACAAGACCATATGGAAGATCTTGGACAGACTCCAAGATAGAGCAGTGGTTCTAACCACTCAATTTGGGCTCCTTAGCCTAATCAATATGAACCACGACTGAAACCTACGGTCCACAGTCTAAACCATGGCTAACACCTACGGTCTATATTCTAAAACATGACTGACACCTATGGTTTATAGTTTGAACCACAGCTGTCACCTGTGGTCTCAACTGACGTTTAGTTGGCCTTCATCCAAGCCAAATCGGTTTGAACGGCCATTTGATCTAGAAGAAGGCGGTTAAAGGATGAAATTTTCCAATCCAAATATCCTAACCACCCCTTCTTGTTCTTGGCTTCTCCATGAAGCCACCCCTAGCCCTTGGGTAGTCCTATAAGTACCCCTCAAAAATAGGGTAAAAGCATCAAGCAAACATTGGAGATTAGAGTAGCGGAGCCCTATCAAATTGTATACTCACCTGAGAGTATTGAGAGAGATTTGTTGCCAATTCCTTTGCTAATTCATCAAGCATCATGTCAAATTGTGCCATGGATGCCCTAAGGAGCTAGAATGCCAAGAAACACCAATTTGGGAAAACAGAGGCCCTATCGAACAATTCAACCGCCAAATCCGTCAGAGGACACTGATGCGACCCTTGATCATCAATTGGACAAGGAGGATCAAGCCCACAACCCTGAATTTGGAGGGCAAACCTACTTTATTGCTAGCCATAGTTGACAGTCATGGTTTACAATGCAGACCACTCATCAGAGCTACGGTTTGCAACAAGTGACATATCTCCTTATTGTTCTTGTTCCAGATTACTTAATTAGATTAGTTTAATCATTTGTATAGTTAGAATAAGGTTTTAGAGATCTCTGACTCAGATTTAGTGCTTAGAGTAATTCTAGTGCATTAGTGTAGAATATGCAATAATGGTTTCTTTTCATGCTTCAATGCTCTATTTCATGTAATTGGACCATTCAATACTTAGTTGTAATAATATTTTACGCTTTTCCATGAATCTTTACTAATTTGGCATAGTTTAGATATGCTTTTCATGCTTTCTTGATTATATGATTTTCATGGCTTTTTCATGCATCAATCCTTCAAAGGGCCTCATCACGAGAGGCTGCCTATTTGTGTAACATTCTTGTGTTGTTTCTTGATCATAGGAAATAGGTTAAAGGGAGCTTCAATTGTTCAAATACCTTCCTCAACGCGAAGAAGAGGGTTGGCTCCACCCTAGAGCAGTTTGTGACTATTTAGGAAGCATTAGAAGTGTGCCTACCCCATTGGGGGCTTGGATATTGTATTAATAGTATCAACATTCTAGTGACCCTAAGAGGGACAATATTGTAACCGAATTTCATTGACAATATCAATAAAAGAAACACGTATTTTCATTGTTATATGCAATCTTGTTATCTTGTCATGCTTTTATGTTGATTTCCATTGATGCAATAGATAGGTGCACACTTTTTGGATAGGTCATAAGGCGATCATGACGAAAATCTATAATTCATGTGATCTAACTATTGTTTCTTAATTTTTTTTAATATTGCAGGTACAGACTGCAGCTATCAACTATGGCCCAACAATTGAATCGCGGGTTCAACAAGTGGTTTACAGTGCAAACCGCAGACCAGACCTGTGGTTTACAACTAGTAGAGTAGACAAAAAAAAACAAAGCACATATCGAATGTGGACCTAAGGTAGGTCCCACTTTTCACCTTATGTTATTTTATTTTTTGTCTCTGTGTTTTTCCAGAGAGTCAAATTTGGAATGCAATTGAGAAATTAAGAAAGAAAAATAAATGAATTAGGTCTTAGTTTGCATTTTTCTTTTGTGTCATGAGAAAGGCGCTGCTAGGAACAGTGGATCTTTGATTTCAGTCCACCCTAGAATCCAGCGTGTTATATATATTAGAATTATTTGTGTGGTTTGCATGTTTGAGGCCCAAGTAGTGGCCATTTGCATACTAGTTTGCATTGTCAAAAAATCATGTAGAGTATAGCATGCATATCTGAATATAAAATATTTCTTTTTACATTACATGTAGGAAACAATCATTGTGCTATATTATGCATTTGTCATTTCATGCAAATTAAAATGAACCACACACACCACATTTCATTTAAACATCAGTGGCATTGGGCTCTCACATCCAACCCATTTGATTGAGACCAACAGTGGATGTCATTACCACTTGGTTGGTTCATTTGAAATTGTATTATCGGGACCCACTCGTGGCCAAGGCCAACCCAAGAACTATCCTATCCATGCAAAATAGCACACACTCATCTTTGGAAGAGTGTATTGTTGCACATGATGTGTTGGGTGAGGGTTGGTAGTACCTATGCTACCTCGTTGAGTATGGAATTCACTCCCATATTTGACTTGTGCGAGTATATAGGTGAAAACCTTTGAACAAATTGAGTATAACATCAACTTTTGAAAAACACGATAAGAGTTCAGAGTATATTCACAATAAATCAAATGCACTAAACCAGTTTTAGGACACACATCTAATCCTTAAAAGAGATAATCATATTGTCTACTTTGTGTGTTTCATTATTGTTAGGGAAATCAACATAAGATCCTTGATCCTGGGGCCAAACCCTAACCCTAATAATAATAATTTTTTTTATTCTGCATCCAATGGTTCAATAATGGTGCAAATTGGAGTTATAACGAAGATTTTATTTTGGTTTTATGTTTACTCTATTTTTGAAGCCGAAAACTGAGAAAAATTGCACTAAAACAATCATAAAATGGTCTAGACAACTCCAAAATTTGCCAAATTTATTTTTTTGTCTTAGTTTAGCCCTTGTGCACCTCTCATAGAAATTTTGGGTCCTACCTCTTCATGGTTCAAAATTTCCTAAAAGTGGTCATTTCACCATGAGAGCCCTAGTTGGCCAAATATTCCAAAAATACTAAATTTTGACCCAAAAATCATATTTTTGAGTTATATCTCATTGTGATCAGCTCGTCGCATTGATCATTTTGATATATAACACTTACAACTTTTTTCGAAAGTCAAAATTCATAAGGTCATGGTCAATGCATGGGGCCATCCCCGATCGAAGATTGAGGTTGCACCCAATGCACCACAGGGTGTGGATAACCCTAGAGGTAGTACACCTACCCAAAACATACTTGAACACACTTTAGGTAGTCTCATAAGATAGAACACCACTCACAGCGGATCTCATCAAGGAACCCCACTCAGGAGAATTAACAACAGATCTTCTCGTGACCCAAACAAGAATACCTCCAGACCTACCACATATCATTACAATGAGAGTTCAAATCAGTCCAATGAAGGGTGAGATAGAGGTAATACAACCATTTGTATACCTATTATAATGCCAAATCCTTTTGAACATGGAGGATGTTATTTATCTTACCGTAGTGTTGGCAAGGAAGGTACTCCTCTTGCCCAACCTTGGAAGTCTCATCACTTTGACTTATTAGAACAAGGTGCTAGGAAATCCCAACATGGGAAATTGGAGCATAGAAGTATACATCGTGATCATTCCTCTCATGGATATGCTAGATCCGTTGAGGAGTACATCATGGATGAGGGAACTATAACTCAGTTGCATCCTATCTGCACCCGTAGTGAGTGTTCCCAACGAACACGCGGCACCCCCGCAACATCCTTGCATGAGGATTGCACCCCTAGGGAAGAGCATAATATCAATACGATCTTGACTCATCAAGGAAAAAGAGTTTCCAACCTCATTGCACAATTTGAAACAAACAAGAGCCCTAACATAGAGTTTCAAAGTCACTGACCTAGCACAGCAAACCGATCAAATCGGTCCCATAGGTCAGATGCAATTCAGAGAGAACAAATGCACCGAGAGCAATTGGATAATTTGCACATTGAGCGTGAGCGCTTGGAACACTTGTAAAACTTATATTAATAAATTTCAAAACAACAACAATTACACCAACAACGGTTATATGAACATCACTTAGAGGAACGATGCCTCCTTGATCTGAAGGAGTAAGAAGAGCGATCAAACAGATTGGCTTAATTGGATCTGCCTCCTCATAGTGAGTATAGGCAATAGCACCATGAGAGATGTTCTACTTCACACCTTGAGTTGCATAATAGGAGGGTAGATGATTATGTTCACCATACTTCTCGACATGTTTCTTGACCACATGAGCGTTTAGTGCCAAACAGACCTGAGCATAGGCAATATGGAAGATCAGAGTCGGATGACCAGGATCAGCAATATCCTGAACCATCTTCTGTAGATGTGGCTGATGAATACAATCGACCACCTCATGCTCAAAGAAACTTACCTCTACTTACACCCCAAAGACCCATTTGGGAGGAAGATATCATCTCTTCTCAAGCCTATAATGTGCTTGCCAAGAAAGTCAAATCTCTCAAGAAACAAGATGTGGCTAGTCAGAAGCCCACTCTAAACTATCAACCATTGTGTCCATCAGTGCCAATTCCTGCTTACCCTAAATATTTTGAAATGCTTAAATAGGATAAGTTTAAAGGTGATGAAGATGCGCAAGAGCATATAATGGGCTTCATTAGTGCATGCTTCTAGATACAACATGATGATGCCTTGATGTTAAGAACTTTCGTTATGACCCTCTCGGGTGCAACTTCTGAATGGTTTAATCAATTACCTAGGCACAGCATCACCAACTTCGAACAGTTAGCGGATGCTTTCCTTGAGCGCTTCTCATTTGGCACCAAAAAGAAAGCTAATCTATCTGACTTGGCCAATCTATGTCAAAATGATAACGAACCAGTCATGGATTATGGGGATAGATGGAGAAAATTAATGGTAGAGTTACCATTCTCTATTCCCACTACTGAACTTATTCGAATGTTTACTAAAATTTGTGCCAAGCACATATCATTGTTGCTACAGTTGCAACAATATACAACATTCGAAGAGGCTTTGGCGCAAGCCAAGGTCATTGAAGATATCAAGCTGGAAGAAGGAGACCTAGAGCTTCATAGCAAGATAGAATGGAACAATAAGAGCACACAACATCAACCACAGTAGGCCAAGCCTGTGCACGTCAACCAAATCATGCTAAATTTTCCAAAGGCAGCACAGAGCCAACAACAAGAGAACTATCAGGCTCAACCTTCTCCTATGCATCACAATCAGCATGATAGGAATCAAGGCAAGGACAAACAGAGATGTCCACCTCATAAATATACACCATTGCCTAAATCTTTGGCATCAATTTTCAAATGCCTTTGTGAGGCTAAAGCCCTAATATTTCCTGAAGTGCATGCCTTGGATCCTAATTACCGTAAACCTATGGTGTATAGATAATATCTCTATTGTTTTTATCATCGGTAAAATGGCCATGATATCCAGGATTGTGTTGCATTCAAGAATGTATTGTAGAATATGTTGTATAAGAACAAATTACACATAGATAGCCCCTTGGCTATCAATAATCAAGACATCTACATATCCAGAAACCCTCAACACAACCATGAGGGTGACAACAATCAAGTTAAGCATGTTAATGAGATGCACATGACCCCACCTAATGAGGGTTTTATTGGTATGATCAATATTGTAGCACAAAGTAAGAAATGCCTTAATCATCCCAACATACTAAAAAGTGCAACTAAATCTGATAGCCTATCATTGATGTTCACACAATGACACTGAGAGGGGGGGTGAATCAGTGTAGTTATTTAACTTCAAAACAGCAGCATTCAAAGACTGAAGCACAGAAAACTTATAAAACCAGAAGAAAAAAATGAGAGCACACCACAACACACAATATAACGAGGTTCACCAATTTGGCTACTCCTCAAAAATTAAGCTGCTTGGACTTCAATCCAAATCCAGTCTTTGCAAAATTTCAATTTTACAACTTCTTTACCAGCACCAACCCCTGTAATTTTTTGCTGCAACAAATGGAGCACCAACCCCTAGTACCAAGCACCAACTTGGACTGCAATTCTAATCAAATCAAAATGACATAAAAATGTCTTCACTACTAACTCGACCACTGGTCTGTAATTTTAACAACCTCTGCACAATCTCATGTCTCTGCTTATTTCTCTATACAGACCCTCTTTTCATAGCAATTCCCTTCTTCTTGCAACAACTTCTATCTTTCTTCAACAATTTCTCTTTATAGCTATTCATTTATATACATCCAATCCGGCACGTAGTCGAATCATATACCCAACTGTTCGAATTCTTTTCTCCTACAAATAAGTGGCTGTTCGAAAATGATTGTTCGAAACCACCAATACGGCGTTTCGATTTCTTGTGGTATGGCTATTTTGAATGCTGCAAACATATCTTCTCGAAAAGCATATCTCGATCCTTCATATTCGGCTCTTTGAATACAAGCAAAATGTATGTTCGATTCCATGAGTGCGACAGTTCGAAAGCTGAAAAAAAACTTTTCGAAAACCTTTCGATAATTTATATTTGATTCTTCGAATACATGCAAACGAGTTGTTCGAATGCATGACTAACACTTGTCAATCGATAGCTGCAGATCGACATCGATTACATTTTATGTAGAGGTTGCATGATGTCTTTTATGACACGTGTCACCATGCCTACTTTTTTGGCTTTTACCTACCAACCTGTCGCCTGTCGCGATATCGCGACATTTTTAACTTATGTTGACGTCACCCTGAAGGTTGTCGCGAAATCGTGACGTTTCTGGCTTCCAGTGGCTTTTCTTTCATCCTGTCATGAAATCGTGACACTTTTCAACTTTGCTGACGTCATCATCCTTCTTGTCACGAAATCATGACGTTTTCGACTCTTGCTGACGTCATCATCCTGCTTGTCACGAAATCGTGACACTTTCGGCTTTCGTACACTCTTCTTTGCAGCGACGCGAAAAGGAACATGTCACGAAATCGCGACACTTTGCTCTTTCGTACAACTCTCCTTGCCAACTCCAGCGAAAATGGAACATGTCGCGAAATCGCGACACTATGCTTCATGCAATGGCAAAATTTTACATCTTTGTGCCTTGTGTTTTCACCTTGCCTCTTTTCATGAAATTTTGACTTGTAATATCATTTTTGCATCTTTCAGTTCTACACTTTTGACTAGTAGCGAAATCGCTACTCCTTAGTTTCCCTTTGTTTCAACATGTAGCGCCATCGCTAAACCTTAGTTTCTCTTTGTTTCAACATTAGCGCCATCGCTACACCTTAGTTTCTCTTTGTTTCAACATGTAGCGAAATCGCTACACCTTCTTCTTGTGAATTTTTACTTGTGTCGAAATCGCTGCATCTCAGTTTTCTTAACTTTCGATTTGTAGCGAAATCGCTACACCTTTGTTTCCATACATTTCCAGCTGTGCTTTGAAATGCGAAACTTTAACATGCATGGAAATCGCTACTCTCTTCATTGCAAGCTCCTTTCCTCCATTTATGTCGCGAAATCGCGACACATTTTCTCTCTCCTCAGTGAAAACTCGACATGTCGCGACATCGCGACATTTTGGCGTGCATTTTCTCTCTCCTACTTTTTGTCGCGAAATCGCGACACATTTTCTCTCTCCTCAGCGAAAACTTGACATGTCGCGACATCGCGACATTTTGGCGTGCATTTTCTCTCTCCTACTTTTTGTCGCGAAATCGCGACAGAAAACATGTCGCGATATCGCGACAGTTTTCTTCCTTGTCTCTTTACGCAATTTCAGAATCTGGGTCACCTCTGTTTTGCTTGAAACTTTATGCACTTGATCTGACTGACCTCTGAACTGCATCAACTGCATCAATCATACTGTGTTGACAACAATGACAATACTTTCTCAATGCTTTTGCTGCACCTTGCTCAACAATCTCCCCCTTTGGAATTGTTGGCAACACACTGCAACCTTGCTCAACTTCTTCTCCCCCTTTGCCAATAATACCAAAGGGCTGCTGCAGACTCCCCCTGAGTCTCTGTACACCATTCTCAGGAAAATATCGTTATAGTTAGCAAAAATCATAAATATAAGCAAAACTATAAGTATAGGCATGCATGCACCCATTGAGAATGTGATCCCTAATTATAGTCAGTTCTTGGGAATTGTGACCACTCCCAACTTATTCCTAAGGTACTCAAAAACATCCTTGGGCAATGGTTTTGTGAATATATCAGCTACTTGCTCTGTAGTTGGAACAAAATCCAACTTGACCTCTCCTTCTGCAACTTTATCCTTCAAGAAATGATATCGGATTGCAATGTGTTTGGTTCTTGAATGCATAACTGGATTCTTGGATATGTTGATAGCACTAGTGTTATCACATTTTATTGATATTGGCTCTTTGAAGTGGATACCAAGATCTTTCAAAGTTTGTCTCATCCATAATATCGTATGTACGACAAGTTGTGGCTGCAATGTATTCTGCCTCTGCGGTGGATAGAGAGCTGATTCTTGTTTCTTGCTTGTGCCATGCTACCGACTTGTCTCCAAGATAAAATGCTCCTCCACTTGTACTCTTTCGGTCATCAATGCACCCTGCCCAATCTGCATCAGAATATGCAATCAAAGTGAAGTCTTTGCCTTTTGGGTACCACAACCCATAATCCATGGTACCTTTGAGGTACCTGAAGATCCTTTTTACAGCTGTGACATGAGTTTCTTTGGGACTTGCCTGAAATCTAGCAACCATGCATACTGCCTGTAGTATATCTGGTCTAGTAGCTATTAAATACAGCAGGCTTCCAATCATAGACCTGTACATTGTTTGATCCACATCTGGAGATTTATCATCCTTGCTCAACTTGCAGCCTGTTGTCATGGGAGTCTTGACCGGTTTACTGTCTTCCATTGTGAACTTTTTCAGCATTTCTTTTACATATTTAACTTGAGAAATAAAAATGCCTTTTTCATTTTGATTGACCTGCGGTCCTAAGAAATAAGAAAGTTCACCAATCATTGACATCTCAAATTCTTTTTTCATTTTAATTGATATGTCTTTGCGGTATTCATCCATCCTTCTTTGCCAAATATTATGTCATCTACATAAACAACAAGAACAATAAGATGACCCTTCTCTATTTTGACATATAAGTTGCTATCCACCAAACCTTTCTTAAACCCTTGTTTAATTAGATAATTATCCGACCTTGCATACCATGCTCCGGGTGCCTGTTTTAATCCATATAAAGCTTTCTTTAACATGCAAACAAAATCTAGATTGTCACCAAGTTGGAAGCCATCCGGTTGTTCAATGTAAACCTCTTCTTCCAGTTTTCCATTCAAAAATGCTGATTTTACATCCATTTGATATACTTTGAAGTTTTTATGAACTGCTAATGCCAGAAACATTCTGATTGCCTCTAGTCTGGCTACCGGTGCAAAAGTTTCTTCAAAATCAATGCCTTCAACCTTGAGCATAGCCTTTACATACCAATCTTGCCTTATTTACGACAACTTTGCCCATCTTCATTCAATTTATTTCTAAAAACCCATTTAGTGCCAATTATGTTTTTATTTGTTGGTCTAGGTACTAATTCCCAGGTATTGTTTTTCTCTATCTGATCTAGTTCTTCATTGATTGCCTTCATCCAACTTTCATCAGTGCTTGCTTCGGCAACATTTTTAGGTTCAATACTAGATAACAGAGAATAGTTCCTCACTTCTTATTCTTCTTGTCTAAATACCATCTGTGGGATCCCCAATAATCTATTCACTTGGATGATTTTTTACCGAGTTACTGTTTTAAATTTCCTGTTTTCTTCTTCTTGATTCGGTTTTACACCATCTGGATCAATTTTCTGATTCTTCTCTGTTTCTTTTTCATCATCACCTTCAATGACTTCTTCATACATAGGGTAGTTTTCTTGATAAGTAGTTTCTTGTTCTCTACCTTCATCAACTTTCACATCAGCACTTTCAACAATTTTCTTCAACCTCTTGTTGTAACATGTGTAGGCCTTGCTTTTTGTTGAGTAACCAAGAAAGATACCTTCATCAGCTCTATCTTCAAATTTATCGAGGTTATCTTCAGTCCGTTTTATGTAGCACTTGCTGCCAAATACTTTGAAATGTCTTGTTGTTGCCTTTCTGCCAAACCACACTCATAAGGTGTTTTGCTTTCATGTGGTCTCGGAATGCACCTGTTTTGAATGTAAACTGCGGTATGAGCTGCCTCTTTCCAAAATACGTCGGCTATTTTGTTTTTACGCAGCATTGTCCTTGCCATTTCCTGCCTTTGTTCTATTCTTCCTTTCTACAACACCATTACTGCTGAGGTGTCCTAGTCTGCTGAAAATTGTCTTCTTATCCCATGTTTTTGACAGTATTCTACAAATTCTTCGGAGATAAACTCTCCTCCCCTGTCTGATCTTAGGCATTTAATTCTTTTTCTGATTGATTCTCAACAAGATTTTTGAAGGTTTTAAACATCTCAAAGGCTTCTGACTTGAGTTTCAGAAATAGTACCCATGTCATTCTTGAGTAGTCATCTATACACGGCATAAAATATTTGTGTCCATTTATGCTTTCGAGTTCTCATGGGTCCACATAGATCGGTGTGAATTAGTTCTAATGGCTTGCTAGTGAAGTATTCTTTTGCTTTGAAAGTGGCTCTGGTTTGTTTTCCCTTTTGGCATGACTCACGAGATGCTATTTACGGGTTTGCCAATGTTTGGTATATCTCTAACTGCTCTTTTTGAGCTGATTTTTGCCAGATTGTCAAAACTAATATGCCCAAGCCTCTTGTGCCATAGCCAGTTTTCATCTTCTGTCCAATCAAGCATGTTCCTTCTGCGGTTTCTGAAAGTGTATACAGATTTCCGAAGTTCTCGATCCAGTGGCTATTAACTTTCCATTTTTTGTCTTTCTTACTTCATGACCCTCCTTCTTGAAGATTACATCATGACCTCTGTCACATATTTGACTTACACTTAGCAAGTTATGCTTCGGGCCAATTACAAACAAGACTTCTTTTGATTTTATATTGCCATCAGTGATCTTGACTGATCCCTTTCCAACAATCTTTGCTCCATCATTATTTCCAAATTTCACAGAACCACCTTCATAATTCTGTAAATTCTCAAACTTTTGCTTGTCACCTGTCATGTGACTGGAACAACCACTATCAAGTATCCAAGGTGCTGATTTGTTATGAGCTTTAAAAGCAGTCTGGACAATCAAAGATTCCTTTTCTTTCCATTATGGTTTGATAGCAGATTTTGCTACTTGTTTTGCCTTTGTCCTTTCATTAGCATGTGCCTGTTTTTCAGGAAATTTCTGGTTTTGTTTCAACCCACTTGGCTGAGATTTTCTACCCTGATAATTATTTGATGCAAAAGTGCTTCTCGAGTTTCTAGCAATATGTCCAAAATTATGACAATTATAACATTCAACTGCATAATTCATTAAAGGAGAAAAAACATTTCTGCTGGTAAAATTCCTTTGAGATACATTATGCATGCAATCTGAAATCTTATGGCCATAAGCATTGCATTTAAAACAATAACCAGAAAATGCATGATTAAACCTGGGTGCCGGTCTTTGCCAGTTTGAAGTAGGAGCCATGACTCTTCTCCTCCTTGGATGTGTGACTTTTGTGAATCCATCTTTGTCAGTATTCTTCTTGAATCTGGCATTATTGTTTTCTTTTGCATGATTTGGTTTTTCTGGTTCAACCCTGATCTTTTCTTCTTTCTTTATGGGTTCTATATTCAAGTTCTTTGAATCCTTTGAAGATTCTCCTTCATCAAAGCCTAAACCAAATTTTATGCCATAAGGCCTTTGGTTATTTAACATTTTATCCAGCTTTACAGTACTTTCTTCAAACTTATGAAAACAGTTCAATTTTCTATTCATCTCCTCTAACTGCATCCTTAACTTAACAATGTCTTCCTCTAGCTTGTTGCATTCAACTGTCTTTACAGTTAATTGTTCATCAAGAACTTCTGACATTTTCTTGAATTCCTCTGTCTGTATTTTCAGATTGTTTATTATGTCTGTGGCATTCTCTAATTTCTTTGAAAATTTCTTATTCTTCTTCCTTTATGCACTCAACTCTTCAAGTGCAGCAACCAATTCTCCTTCCAAATACACTTCAACTTCATCCTTGGAATTTTCATCACCTTCCTGATTTTTCTCTGTTCTTTCTTCTTCAAGTGCCATGAGCAGAGCTTCACCTCCTTCTTCTTGAGACTCCTCATCTGTGCTTTCTTGAACTAGTGACATTCTTGGTTATGAAGCTTTTCTTCTTGAAGTTGTTCTTTCTGAAATTTTGTTTCTTCTTCCAGTCACCTTTTTCTTGGTGTGAACCTTCACCATTTTTGGTTCTCTCCTGCATTGGACATTTGGCTGCAAAATGACCGACTCCTCCACAATTGAAGCATTTAAAAGGTAGCTTCCCTCTATATTTTCCTTTTCCTTTTGTGAGTTTTCGAACAAAATTGGCTTCTGTTTCATCCGGTGTTCCTTCATCCTCAGATTCATGTTCAGCTTTTACATTCTTGTGTGCTTTAAAAGTTGCTTCTCTGTCTGTAGACTTGGTTTGTCCTATTCTCATTTCATATCGTTGTCGGGGGAACCATGCAACTCATCCATCCTGAAGTTGTTTAGATCTTTTGCCTCTTCTATTGCAGAGACTTTGGAATTAAATCTTTTGTGAAGTGTTATGAGAACCTTTTTCACAACAACTACATCATCAATTTCTTCATCGAGTCCTCTGATTGCATTAATAATTCCGTTGACTCTTAGCATATAAGTTTCTATGTTTTCATATTCATTCATTTGCAGTGCTTGAGCGTGCTCGATGAGTTTGCGGTTTTGCTTCCTTAATCTTCTTGTCTCCTTCATGGATGCTCTTGAGTTTATCCCACATGTCTTTTGCTGATTTACAACTCATGACTCTTATCGGTTCACTTGTCAACAAGCCCACACATTATGGCATTCTTAGCTTTGGAGTTGTTCTCAAATTTCTTTTTCTCGCGAGTATCTGTTGGAGGAGTAGTGGGTCCTTGTGTATCCACTATCTACAGAATCCCAAATATCATATCCCAATGCACTCAAATATGTTTGCATTATGAGTTTCCAGAAGGTGTAATTTGTTCCATCAAATAAGGGAGCTTTGTTGGATGAAAATCCTTCACCGCTTTGCCATTATTTCTTCCAAGATCTCCTTAGCTGATTAAGCTTGTACAAGGAACCTTGCTCTGATACCAATTGATGTTCACACAATGACACTGAGAGGGGGGGGTGAATCAGTGTAGTTATTTAACTTCAAAACAGCAGCATTCAAAGACTGAAGCACAGAAAACTTATAAAACCAGAAGAACAAAATGAGAGCACACCACAACACACAATATAACGAGGTTCACCAATTTGGCTACTCCTCAAAAATTAACTGCTTGGACTTCAATCCAAATCCAGTCTTTGCAAAATTTCAATTTTACAACTTCTTTACCAGCATCCACTGGAAGGAGCACCAACCCCTGTAATTTTCTGCTACAACAGATGGAGCACCAACCCCTAGTACCAAGCACCAACTTGGACTGCAATTCTAATCAAATCAAAATGACATAAAAATGTCTTCACTACTAACTCGACCCTGACTGGTCTGTAATTTTAACAACCTCTGCACAATCTCATGTCTCTGCTTATTTCTCTATCTGAGACCCTCTTTTCATAGCAATTCCCTTCTTACTGCAACAACTTCTATCTTTCTTCAACAATTTCTCTTTACAGCTATTCATTTATATACATCCAATCCGGCACGCAGTCGAATCATATACCCAACTATTCGAATTCTTTTCTCCTGCAAATAAGTGGTGTTCAAAAATTGTTTGAAACCCTACAATACGGCATTTCGATTTCTTGTGGTATGGCTGTTTTGAATGTTGCAAACATATCTTCTCGAAAAGCATATCTCGATCCTTCATATTCGGCTCTTTGAATACAAGCAAAATGTCTATTCGATTCCATGAGTGCGACCGTTCGAAAGCTGAAAAAAAACTTTTCGAAAACCTTTCGATAATTTATATTTGATTCTTCGAATACATGCAAACGGCTATTCGAATGCATGACTAACACTTGTCAATCTATAACTGCAGATCTGACATCAGTTACATTTTATGTAAGGTTGCATGATGTCTTTTATGACACGTGTCACCATGCCTACTTTTTGGCTTTTACCTGCCAACCTGTCGCCTGTCGTGATATCGTGACATTTTTAACTTATGCTGATGTCACCCTGAAGGTTGTCGCGAAATCGTGACGTTTTCGGCTTCCAGTGGCTTTTCTTTCATCCTGTCATGAAATCGTGACACTTTTCAACTTTGTTGACGTCATCATCCTTCTTGTCATGAAATCATGACGTTTTCGACTCTTGCTGACGTCATCATCCTGCTTGTCATGAAATCGTGACACTTCCGACTTTCGTACACTCTTCTTTGCCAGCGAAAAAGGAACATGTCACGAAATCGTGACACTTTGCTCTTCCGTACAACTCTCCTTGCCAACTCCAGCGAAAATGGAACATGTCACGAAATCGTGACACTATGCTTCATGCAATGGCAAAATTTTTACATCTTTGTGCCTTGTGTTTTCACCTTGCCTCTTTTCATGAAATTTTGACTTGTAATATCATTCTTTGCATCTTTCAGTTCTACACTTTTGACTAGTAGCGAAATCGCTACTCCTTAGTTTCCCTTTGTTTCAACATGTAGCGCCATCGCTACACCTTAGTTTCTCTTTGTTTCAACATGTAGCGCCATCGCTACACCTTAGTTTCTCTTTGTTTCAACATGTAGCGAAATCGCTACACCTTCTTCTTGTGAATTTTTACTTGTGTCGAAATCGTTGCATCTCAGTTTTCTTAACTTCGATTTGTAGCGAAATCGCTACACCTTTGTTTCCATACATTTCCAGCTGTGCTTTGAAATGCGAAACTTTAACATGCATGGAAATCGCTACTCTCTTCATTGCAAGCTCCTTTCCTCCATTTATGTCATGAAATCGTGACACATTTTCTCTCTCCTCAGTGAAAACTTCGACATGTCGCGACATCGCGACATTTTGGCGTGCATTTTCTCTCTCCTACTTTTTGTCGCGAAATCGTGACACATTTTCTCTCTCCTCAGTGAAAACTCGACATGTCGCGACATCGCGACATTTTGGCGTGCATTTTCTCTCTCCTACTTTTTGTCGCGAAATCGCGACAGAAAACATGTCGCGATATCGCGACAGTTTTCTTCCTTGTCTCTTTCTGCCAATTTTTGAATCTGGGTCACCTCTGTTTTGCTTGAAACTTTATGCACTTGATCTGACTGACCTCTGAACTGCATCAAGTGCATCAATATGTCTGTGTTGACAACAATGACAATACTTTCTCAATGCTTTTGCTGCACCTTGCTCAACAATCATGGTCCATATCAACAATGAATTTAGTTCACTTACAAAAGGACCCTATGATTACCTTTTGTAGGTAGGATATTAAGCTAATCTCTAAGGATGAACCCGATCCTTCGCTACACATCATAGTGAGCATCAATCAGATTTCATACAAGAGAGTCTTGATTGATACTGGGTCATCTATCAACATCATCACAACTACAACTTTGAAGCATTTAAATCTGCCATATTCACACATTAAGGACTCAACATTCACATTAAGAGCCTTCAATGATGCCACATCCCCAACGATCGGCACAACAATCTTACCTATACAGGTTGGGATAGATACAATACCTACATTGTGCCATATCCTGGGGGGTGAGAGGCAGTATAACATATTGCTAGGGAGACCATGGATGAGAGATATGGAATGTGTGCCTTCCATAGTGCACCAAAATCTAAAATTCATACACCAAGGACAAGTGTATGTGGTCCCTCATGATCCTGAGCCGTTCAAATATTGTAAGAAAATTGATGAGCCACAAGAGACTCTAGCAAAATGCAAAACTCAAAAGGTTCATTCGAATAAACTAAGAAAACATTCGACTGAGGCTTGCATCAAGGAATCACTACCTTCTCCCATCACCAAAAACCATAGTATCATATTACTTGATGAGAAGAAGAAAACATCAGTTAGTATGACTAATGCAAAATCATCTCGACTAGTTGATGATTTACTTACAACTGGTCTAAAAGCTAAAGCACCTTCTCAAGAGTTCGTGGGAATGGTTGACATTAAGCTAGAGGATCGAGTGACTCTAAAGCATATAGAACAAGAGAGGGGGCAATCAATTATTTCTTCCACATTGAAAGGGCCAAAACCTTTGAAATTAGTCACTCATGACTTATTGCTCATGGTGCCTCTTCAAGAGAAAGAACGAGTGCCTTCCCTACATCAAAATGGGGGTACTCAGGCTTACATAGTGCAACAACACAAAGTGAAAGAAAAATCTGAATTGAGTCAGAAACATGAGCATGTGGATACCGCTATCAAAGTGGATCATCAAGAAGCATCCACATCAACCCAAATAAAGGAAATAAGTGATTTACAATTACCTAATGGATCTCTAGCATCCACTTTTTCATTTCCTTCAATAGACAAAGGTATTTCGAGTCAATCATTGGAAATACACATGAATTCCTTGTCGGTCTTGCGAGCCATTCTTAGTCATTTAGAGAAAATGGAACATCAAATGGATGAGCAAGATAAGGCGTTGCATGTTATCATGAACTAGCTTGAAAACCTGGG
Source organism: Wollemia nobilis (assembly GCA_028583015.1). NCBI lineage: Eukaryota > Viridiplantae > Streptophyta > Pinopsida > Araucariales > Araucariaceae > Wollemia > Wollemia nobilis. Next base: position 16,518,401 of record JAQPPZ010016723.1, read on the forward strand.
ATTACAAAGGCAACCCACATCTAAGGTTGACTCATCTCCTGTGCAAGCATAAGAAAAACCTTAGCAAGAGCAAGAGCCAATTCGGCCAACTCAACCATTGGGTCCTCATGACAAACCAATGTGGGTCAAGCACCCAAAATAGTAGCAACGCATTTGGACTCCTTTAAACGAGCCCATGTTAGACATTCTTCAAAATATGCAAGAGGTTGAGGTCATCACCTTACCTGACATAAAACCTATAGATCCAAATAGAGTTAAGCATAAGGGTTATAGAAAGGATCACTATTGTCTCTATCATAGAAAAGAGGGCCATAGCATTTGTGATTGTTATGGATTCAAGCATGTGGTTCAAAAACTCATAGATAGTGGGGTTTATCCCATAGATGGTTCACCCATAATGTTTCAACCTACTAAATTAGAGACCTCATCTTCTCATGTGCAACCTCAAAGTCATCAGTCACCTCATAGGCCCACCAAGCCACCTCAAAGAGTATTTTCATTTCAAATTACTGTTGCGACTTTATTTCAAAAACTATACGAGGCAGGGGCATTTGTATTACCTGAGGCCAGGAAAAAGGAATCCAAATGTGGGTCCATTGATGGAATTTTATTTTGTATATATCATCGTATACATGGGCATAGCATTTATGGGTGTTAGTCATTTAAAAAAGTGGTTCAAAACTTGATAGAACGAAACACGATCCATGAAGATGGCTCACTCATTCAATCCTACCAAAGCATAGGCACTCCACTGAGGTATGTGCCTTAGTTGGAAGAGTATATTTTTGTCACTCTTCCTAAGCAAGTTGATTACATTTTAGTGGATAACATGCACACTAGGGGTCTTCAAGGTAGCATACCTTCCCCATCATCCATGTCAAAGTTCGATAAGGAAAATAGAGGATTCAAGAGGTAGCGCACCTCCCTCACCTTCATCGAGTGGCACACACACTAGGGGTACATAGGGCAGCATGCCCTCCCCAAAAGGCTCCAAGGGTTCCTAAAACCGCTTGGTCATGGCAGCAAAAGGCTCCAAGGGTTGCTAAAACCGCTTGGTCATGTTAGTAAAAGGCTCCGAGGGTTTACCTAAAACTGCTCGATCAATACCAAAGGCTCCAAGGGTTTGCTTAAAACCACTCGGTCATCCTAAAAGGCTCCAAGGTCTCTTGTGAGTAGTTTGGTCAATCAAAAGGCACCAAGGATTTTTGAAAAATCGCTCGATCAACCTAAAAGGCTTCGAGGGTTGTTTACAACCGCTCGGTCATCCTAAAAGGCTCCAAACACGCTCATAAGTAGTTTGGTCAAGCAAAAAGCTCCAAAGGCATCTGTAAGCCCTTTGGTCATCCTCAAAGGCTTCGAGGGTTGTTAAACACCGCTCGATCATCCTAAAAGGCTCCAAGCTCACCCATGAGTAACTTGGTCAATCAAAAGGTACCAAGAGTTTCTAAAAAAATGCTTGGTCAACCTAAAAGCTCCAAGGATTCTAAAAGATCGCTTGGTCATCCCAAAATGCCCCAAAGGTGCTCATAATCCCTTTGGTCAATCCCAAAAATCTCCAAGGGTTCCTAATGAACCGCTTGGTCAATTCAAAAGGCTCCAAAGGCATGTACTCACCATTTGGTCAGATATGAGGCTCAAAACCCATAAAAAATATTTAAAATCAACAAAAAACCAAAAAAATTGGTAAAGCATAAAATCCAAAAACATTTGCTTTTGTATTTTGCATATTCATTTGCATTCACACATGCATTCGCTGCATTACATTACATATAGGCATTCATCATCCATTGCATTTTGTAATAGAATGGTTTGTGTTTGTCAGTCTTACAAACGACACCACGTTTGTGTCTAAATCATGCACCTCTACATTTATCATAATCCGTTGCATACATATACAACGCTTGTTGCTATAAAATACTTAAGTATCCAAGAGTTTTTCGGTCACTCAACCATACCTAGTGGGTTTCTTAGGTGTCATAGAAAACTTGCTTTACTTTTGTAGATGAGGTCAGTAGTTGGGATAGTGTTTGAAATATCAAGATCTCGTCACTAAGCAAAAACATATAAAATCCTGCTAAGATAAGGGAGGATGAAAGCTGTGAAAGCGATCCTAGGTTCTCTAGAGAGATGGGTTTTATTACCTTCTTATCTTGCAAATAGTTCGGTCTAGAATGGTGAACCTTGGCAAAAGGACAAGAATTTCCCCTATTCGTACATAGATACAAAGTTTAAATCTCAGATCAAAATTCAAAGTTCAAAGTTCAAAGTTGAAAGTTCAAAACCCAAAGTTCAAAGCTTATAATTCAAAGCTCAAATCTCAAAGTAATATAGTGAATCAAAAGCACTATAAAAATCCCTTGCTCAAAGTAAAGCGTAAATGAAATGTAAAAAATAGTGAAAAAAATCACTACATATGAGCAAGTATCAAAAAATAGGGTGAGAACTTGAATCCCTGGATTGTTCACCATTCAAAAGCCATAGAGTGAACCTCGATTGCAGCAATGGGTTGAAAGAGTCCCACCTATTCTTAGAGTAGTAGTTCTGTTGGGTGATCCCTAATCGCAACAATGGGTTGAAAGAGTCCCGCTTGTGTTTGGAGGGGTAGTCTTGATCAATTTGCAAGATGAGCTAGCTCTAGGTGCCTAAGGTTGTCTAGCATTATAGTCCAATCAAATTTGAAACAAGGATGATACAAACATATGAGGAACCCGATCTCACATATGGGTTGAAAGAGTCCCGACTAACATCTAGGGTATGCCTATGATCTATCTAAAAATACTCACATGCACACATAGGGATAATGAATAGTTGGGTCTTTCACGACAAAAGCCTTGTCCAACAGAAGCCTTGTACAGTTAGTATGTGACATTTGAGAAGTCCACTAGGGTGTTTGAGTCTCATGGAAAACCTCAAAAGAAATTCTCTAATAGCAACAACATACCAAATATCATAAATCATCCAAAAATAAATCATGTCAATCATGAAAATTGCAAAATAACTCATGTCAATCATGAAATTGCAAAGTATCAAATTCAGGATACATCATTACAAGTAAACACAAAGTTTCCAGGATATAGGATAGATACCGGATGGATATCAGAAATGATATTTAGACGACCACTGACTATATCATGCATATCTCAAAATTGCAAAAGAAGTATCGAGTGACATATGATATCACCCGCATCATACCATTTCATATCATTGCATTTCATATATGGGTGTTTAATTGATTAAATTCTTGTAATGAGGATTTCCAATTACATTCATGATTTTTATACATTATGTGGTGTCATCCATTAGATTGATAAACACATATCACATTCATTCCTTATGTTTTAAGTGATTAAAGCATACATGTTCATTTACATTAAATCATCATCATGTAAATAATGCATTACATCCATTGCATTAGCATATCGGAACACAGGCATAAATTAAATGCATGCAAAGAAAGCAAAATCAAATATGCATTTAAAGCAAAACATTGCATCAATAAGCATCTATCCTCAAATTGCACATCTAAGCATCTAGATCACTGCATACCATCATCATAAAGTAAATAGCTATCTAGTGCATGTCATCCATACATCACATCATATAGCATCAGATCAACATAACATGTAAGAATTGCATTCATCATTGCATCCATAACATAAAATAAAAACAAAAATATTCTTAAGCATCAACTGGGGTATTCTGAGTATCATACTCCCCATCCAGCTCTAGAGATGTCCAAGTTATTTGGTTGACCTCATAAATGCACACATTTGCTCACCATAAGGAGTTTTAAAATGGACAATTAAGCATATCTATAGGTCCAAAATTTCAAAAATTTCAAAATTAACAAACAAAAAAAATCAAATAAATCAAAAGCCAAATGCACCTCGTATTCAGTTATTTACCCTATACACTTGGCGGTTGCAGCGACTTGCGATCCATGCAATCCGACAAGATGAGTAAATTACCATAAGGACATTTGGGGCAAAACTGTCATTGTTGACTTGACATGCTTCTTTTCAATCCCTAAGAAGGCCTTCAGACGGTCGGACTGCTCCAAGGGAATGAGATACTCATCGTAATTCTCTTGTGATATTTTTAGCATATCATCGACAATATGATTCAACACATGCGTAATCGAAATTGCTTTCATTTCGATTTCCTAAGAAGGCCTTCATGGCTGGACCGCTCCATGGGATAGAAATGTGCAATTACTATTAATAGTTACAATCATAGCTAATTAGGCCTTGCCAAGTATTAAAATGCTAAATCTTAATTTTTTCAAAGCTTTCATAGTGGTCAAGTGACCTCGTTGCTTCATTTAATTGTCATTACCCTCATCGACTCATCGCTTGAGGGGGTAGTCACTATTCAAATCATAATCAAAGTCAACAGAAGATCCCTTGATCTTGTCAAAATTATGTTTGTCTTACGAATCATTTCAAACAATTATCATAACCTTACACCTTGTTGGGGCAAAAAGCAAAAATGATGAGTTAAGCCTTTGTCACTCTGTCTATCGGTCTTATTCGATTATACCCAAAAATGCCAAAGCACCAAATGTAAGCCTTCCATCTAGTTGGATACCCGATTATACCCAAAAATGCCAAAACACAAAATTTAAGCCTTTCATCCAGTTGAAAGCAATGATTCTAGGATGCGCGTCCTTTTTGCAAGACCTAGGACATCTAATGTTGATCAAGACTAATGATCATCATGCAACCTTCGACATCATTTTAGGTGGTTTATTTTTGCTCATGCATTGTTCGATCTCACAACGCATCTCAAAAGGGGCATCTGTAGACACCTAAAACGTGTCATGTCGAGGGCGACTACTCATATGGGATATGCTACAAGACCATATGGAATATCTTGGACAGAATCCAAGATAGAGCAGTGGTTCTAACCACTCAATTTGGGCTCCTTAGCCTAATTAGTCTGAACCACGGCTGACACCTATGGTCTATAGTCTGAACCGTGATTGACTGTGGTCTACAGTCCGAACTGCGAATGACACCGATGGTCTATAGTCTAAACCATGGTTGACACCTATGGTTTACAGTTTGAACCGTAGTTGTCACTTGTGGTCTCAACTAAAGTTTAGTTGGCCTTCATCCGAGCCAAATTGGTTTGAATAACCATTTGATCTAGAAGAAGGTGGTTAAAGGACGAAAGCTTCCAATCCAACTGTCCTAACCACCCCTTCTTGTTCTTGGCTTCTCCATGAAGCCACCCTTAGCCCTTGGGTAGTCCTATAAATACCCCTCAAAATTAGGGTAAAGACATCAAGCAAGCATTGGAGATTAGAGCAGCGAAGCCCTATCAAACTATGAACTCACTTGAGAGTATTAAGAGAGATATTTATCGTCTATCCCTTTTCCAATTCATCAAGCATCATGACAAATTATGTCATGGGTGCCCTAAGGAGCTAGAGAGCCAAGAAACACTAATTTGGGAAAACGGAGGCCCTATTCGAACAATTCAACTGCCAAACCTATCAGAGGACATTGAGGCGACCCTTGATCATCAATTGGACAAGGAGGATCAAGCCCACAACCCTAAATTTGGAGGGTAAACCTACTTGATTGCTAGCCGTGGCTGAAAATCGTGGTTTACAGTGCATACTGCTCATCAGAGCTGTGGTTTGTAACAGGTGAAAAATCTCCTTACTGTTCTTGTTCCAGATTATTTAATTAGATTAGTTCAATCATTTGTATGGTTAGAATAAGGTTTTAGAGATATTTGACTCGTAGATTTAGTTCTTAGAGTAATTCTAGTGCATTAGTGTAGAATATGCAATAATGGTTTCTTTTCATGCTTCAATGATCTATTTCATGTAATTGGACCATTCAATAATTAGTTGTAATAATATTTTACATTTTTCCATGAATCTTTACTAATTTGGCATAGTTTAGATATGCTTTTCATGCTTTCTTTATTATATGCTTTTCATGGCTTTTTCATGCATCAATCCCTCAAAGGGCCTCATCACGAGAGTTTGCCTATTTGTGTAATGTTTTTGTGTTGTTTCTTGATCGTAGGAAACAGGTTAAAGGGAGCTTCAATTTTTCAAATACCTTCCTCAATGCGAAGAAGAGGGTTGGCTCCACCCTAGAGCAGTTTGTGACTATTTAGAAAAGCATTAGAAGTGTGCCTACCCCATTGGGGGCTTGGATATTGTATTAATAGTATCAACATTCTGGTGACCCTAAGATGGGCAATATTGTAACCAAATTTCATTGACAATATCAATAAAATAAACACGCATTTTCATTGTTATATGCAATCTTGTTATCTTGTCATGCTTTTATGTTGATTTCCATTAATGCAATAGATAGGTGCACGCTTTTTGGATAGGTCGACTTCATATTTATCATATGTAAAATATTTTTACTAACCTCCTAATCATGACAAAACCTAATGATTAGATGAAACCAAATATTTATAAATTATTTATAGGGTACCAAATAATATGATAATCTCCAACATCCTTATGGTAACCTTCTCATCCTATTGGATTGCATGGATAACTAGTAATTGCAACCACTAGGTGTAATAAAGAAAATTATTGCTTACAAGGTCCACTCTATTGATTTTGCATCAATCCTTTATTTTTCTTGTGTGGGAACCTTGCTTCTACCACACAATCTTTATCAATCTTTGATCATTTGATGCTTACCTAATACTATCTATAAAATTATGATTATTAGGTGCACATTGAATATTAAAATTAAATAATTTCCTTTTCTCTCAATATGAACTTCTCTTGCATATATTTTGGGATTATCAGGTACCACCAATCATGAAATCCACTTAATACATCAAACATAATTTCAATGGGAATTACAGCCACATTGAACATCCCCTTTCTATATTATATCAGCTTTGGATGAGATCTTTCTTCAATGATATAAATTGAAAGATATTCATGTAGCCACTCATTTTGAATCCCTTAAAATAAATAATCTAATGCTTCAAAATACCTCACAATATAAGGTCATGTGAAGATGTTACGACCAAAATGAAATGTATAGGTAAAAATGTGATTTAAAAAATAATAAAATCTCTTGGATTTCTTTTTTAATTGGATCAGGTAATTTCGATGTGCTCCATTTAACTTTTCTTCATTTTTTATATCTTTAGTCTTTTATTTTTAGTTTTTTATAAAAATTCAAATACCTTTCTCTTTTTTCTAGTAGTGGATAAAACAATGATGCTTCTATACATTTATTTAAATAATCATCTATGCAACACTAAGACAAAGGTTTTCATGCCTGCTTCTAATCCAAGAACCAACTCATGGATCTATTCTCAAGATAGAAAACATTCACTTCCAAATGACACACAAATTGGATGCAATTAAAATATTTTATCCTACACATACTTGCACACTCCCCTTTGTTGCCCTTTGGCCCTGTCATGTGGAAACCTTCTTTGGCTCCTCCAAATTTACTAGAACCCCCTATAACTCTCCACCAAAAAACAAATTCTCAACCCTCCAAATAAACTCAGAATGTACCAACACGTTACTCATTGTTGCTTGTCCAAACAAAACACACACTTTAATTTAGAACATGAACTAACCTTGGAAACACCAATCGAATCCAAAACCAAAATATAAGTAGATCCACATCCTCTCACAATTAAATTAGAAAGCTACTTTCCTAGTTATTCAAATTAAAGGGAGTCATACCTTTGGGATTATATTACCATACATATGAGGAAAGAACTATGGGAGCATGAGTTTTCCCATTGCCATTTGAAAGCTATAACTTTGTAACCATATATGCAATTCATGATGTGGTCTATGTTTCTTATGCCATTTGTGTCTTTGTAAATCAACTTTAGTGAAAATATTCTAGCAATTCAAATATAGGGGATAGCCTGGAGGTGGGTGAATCAAGAGCTTTATAGAGATTTTTTCTTTGTATTTGGCTCTAGGTAGAGATATCTTGTAGCTACAGTATGTTGTATCGAAGGTAATGAACAATACAGTGAGTATTTCTATATTGGATACTATCTTTGGAAAACCAATATTATTGGAACTACAATTCACAAGGATTATCTCTTCGATTTTGAAACCAAATAATTTTGCATCCTTATTTTTTGGAATGAAGGTAAGAATGTTGCATTTATTTTATAAGTTATGTATTGTTTTACCTAGACTGATCCACTACTACCAATAAATAATCCTTCACTATATCCCAATTATGTTGATATAATGTTGTATAGAGCCCATATAGACCTGGGGATTTATCCTTATTAAAAGAGAAAAGAGCTAAATAAAATTATTCTAGAGTAATAGGCTCCATCAATTTCCTATTGTCTTTATTTGTTATAACTGAATTTACTTCTTGTAGAAATTTATCATTAAGAACTCTAGGCTCTTATAATCCTAGAATATTCTAATAAAAAGGCCTTGGCTCCTTTCTAATTTCATTCTGGTCTTCAATCCAAACCCCTTTTAGTAATTTAGTTCTACTATTTCTAGATGCTAATCTCTACACTATAGCCATCCTATGAAAAAAAATCATATTTTTATCTCCTTTTAACCAATTCTATCTCGATTTTAACTTCCAATTTTTTTTTCCTTACTCAACATATTATGATATTCACTAAGCAACTTCCTTTCCTCTGAGCTTCGATTGTTATGATCACCTTTTTGGAAGTTTGAAAGTTTATATTTTAGTTCTTATCTCTTCTCAAAAATGTTTCCAAAAGTGTTCTTGTTTCATTCTTTTAATCTAAATGTCATTGATTTAATTTATTTTGGAAGTGTATATAGCCCATTATTTCCTAAAGAATTCACATTTTTGTTATCATATCAATAAATTGAGGATGGTCTTCCCAGATCTACTCATATTTAAAATATGATATTTTTTAATTCACTTGCCACCATTTTAAATGTTATTGGCCAGTGATTTGAACCAATCCTTGTCAAGGTTTAAATTTTAGCACAAGTTCCTTCATCTAGCCAATGATCTAAGAGTATGCATCTATCTAACTGTTTTGCTATTATATTTTGGTCTCTCTTATTGTTGGTCCATGTATAGTTGTCTTCTTCCACCTCTACCTCCCATAGATTATTGTTTTGAATAAATGCTGAGAAATATCTCATACTTTGGGTTAATTTTCTAATTCCTCCAAATTTTTCATCTAGCTTTGTTATGGAATTAAAATCTCCTATGATCATGAATTGGGTTTCTTGGTCTTTAATTCTCACAAATAGTTCAATCCCACTTCAAATTCTAAGCTACCTGATTGATTTTTAGGTCCATAAACATTGATAAGGATGAAATAAATATCTACAAAGTAGCACATGACTAAAGAGGCTATCCAATACCTAGTTTTAATAATGGTTACATGGGAGGTTCTAGTAGGATTCCAACAAGTTAGACTTATTCATGTCACTCCTTCAGAATCCATAGCATCCCATTCACATCTCATCCATATTGCTTTCATAGTTTTGTAAACTTCTTTGTCATTTTAGTTTCCTAGATACAAATAATAACAGGCTTATTACTTAAATTAGGTTCCTTGATACACCTCTAATTTGAGGGGGCATTAGAACCCCTTATATTCCATGATATGATAATCATATCTTATTAGGGGCTACTAGCCCCACCTACAAATTACCAATATCATTTTGTTGTTTGGTAAAGAGAAGTTCAACCAAACCTAGTTTGTATTCCTTTCTCTATGTTTCCTCTTACTTCCTTGGATCTCATTTGATAATTTGAGGATTTTTCTCTTTTTACCTTACCTGTATCAGGAGTAGATCTTTTATTCTATCCCTAAATATCCTTCCATAATTTTATTTTTCATCAGATTTATCCTCTTATGGCTCTACTTTATAATATTTTGACTTGTCTTGCTCATTTTATGGTATTTCCTTATTAATGGTAGAGGTAGTAACATCTAACACTAGATTTTTTCTCTTTAATGGTGCATGGTACTTCAAGAGTCTTCAAAATCTGATGATGTTAGAGTATATTACATCATTTGGGTCATGTAAATGTACCACTCTTGGTAGATAACTAGAGTAGTAGATTACTTTAGGGGATAGTTAAATAATTACTTCAAGTAATATAATAAATGTAAAGTGTCTATGTGTAAGTTGTAAATGTGCAAGGTGACTCTTTGTACAACTAGGTAGAGTGTTGGCCAAACAATCCATTTTTCTATATAAAGGACCTCATAGTAAGTGATTATATATCGCTATAGGTAGTAGTTTGTATACTACATGGATCACCATATAGATTGGTTATGGGGTACAATGTAGTTCTTTAGTATCAGTTCTAGAGTTCTTACTTCTTCTTTATTGCATTGTATCATTTTCGTCACTTTCTATTAATAGCATATTTCAGTATATTATATTTTTGCATATTTCATATCCTGTGATTGTATTCTCCCTTGGTATTCACTATCAAAAGCTACCAGCGGTATCACATTGATAGAAATATGCTATGCCACAAAGACCTCCACTACTATAATAGGAATATCCCCCCCCCCCCCGAAAAGGGGTGTGTGTTGTGTGTGTTTTTTTAAAAAAGGGGGGGGGGGAGAATTGAATAGGAAAGTCACAAGAGAGATAGAGACGAGAAGCAAATATCAGTTACAAATTTTTTGAGATTGCATTTGGCTAGAGTCTTTCCACGAATTTATAGAAAACTTGTGAAAAATAGGACTCAGAATTCATTCCACTAGATTGAAAAATCAACTAGTGAAGATTCATCATTGACAAGATTTAAAATCATTTTCTTAATATCTTGTTGCAGGAAAAAAAGTTGAAGGAAGCCCTGTTGTAGACTTGCACATTGTAGAAGAAAAAGCCATAGAAGCCTTATTGAAGAAGAAAAGACCACATAAGCCTTATTGCAGAATAGAAGGCCAAGAAGAAAAGAACAAAAAAGAAAAAAAGAAAAGGCTTCCATAAAAGCCTTGAAAAAATCTAAAGAATACTCCAAAGAAGATTTCATGAGAAATAGAAGATAGGATACTGGTGATATCCATTGAAGACTATAAATTTCAAATTAGCTAGAGTCTTTCCACAAGACTGTGAATACCAGGACTCGACACACAACTCATACCACTAGATTCAAGAATAACTAGTAAAGTTGAAAAAGTTTGAGAAAAGACCCCATTGAAAATAGTTGATTGAAGACTTCCTCTTGAAGAAGCTGAAGAGACCCATAAAAGTGCTCATTGAAGAACTTCCATCCTTAGAAGAGATAGAGAAGGACTATCAAAAGTCTCGTTCTAGAGATCCATGAAGATCTCATTGCCAACACTTTTGTAGTTGAAGGTTGAAAAAAAGGTCTCTTCAAGAAGACTAGAGAAGTTCCAAGACTAAAAGACCTTGGAGAGGTCTCAAGGAGAAACAAGGAGAAGGCTTGGAAATCCTCATTGTAGAAGTCGAAGAAGACATCAAAGAAGTTCCTAGGAGAACTTATTGGAGAAATTCACTACAAAAGATAGTGAAATATTTGGGACAATTGTTGCCATCCGACAATAAACCCAAAAGAAGAAGAATTTGGTAAGTATTGTAAAATTCCAAAGAAGAATATTGAAGACCTCAAGACCTCTAATATTCTTGAGAAGAAATCCATGTTTGAAGTTAGAACTCAGACAGAAGAAACTTGCCAAATCCAAGAAGATTTGGATATTGTATCTCACAGTAAGAAGGCACATTTTAGAGAAGAGTTTTTTGAATCTACATTAGAAAACAAAAGATCACTTGAAGGATCAAGCCACCAAACCCTAGGCTCAAGATAGAAGGTTCAAGACCATGTTTTAGTGAACCAAGAAGCTATTTTGGACAACCAACAAGAAGCTATAGAATTCATTCATCACAAGGCAACAACTTGGTGAATCTAAACATCAAGATTTACATCATCTACAAAAGCCATTAAAGGTAAGCAACTTGGGTGTAATTATTTGAAATTTAAAGTAGGGTTCATTATCAAGTTTCATTAAGCACCATATTTGGATTAAAGTTGCAAAAAGAAGGGCTCATATTACAATCTTCAAGGTGCAAAAGATAGTTTTTTTAAGAGATTTATTTGCACATTAAATACAAGTTGGATGTATTTTGAAAGAAAGAAATATATCATCTACCTATCTAGAAATAAAGAAGACTACATCCTAAAAACTAATTGTAGTGAAAATTGTAGATTATTTAAGGGTTCTTTATAATTACTCTTAAAAGTTGCAGAGATTATTAAGTGCATTTGAAACTACTTTGAGAGTTTATTTACAGGAAAAATAAGGTGAGAATTAAAGAGCATTAATTTATAAGTATTATTTGATTCATTGCACTATACTATTTTTTCATTAAACTAGTTACTCTCAAAAGGTTATTTGTTTGTATTGATTGTTAAGATCAAAGGCACAAATATGCAAATAATCAAAGTGTTTAAAGGCACTATTCAAAATTCAGTACCTGCAAGGTATTGTGGCCTATAGAAGCCACCAAACAGATCGAAATTACTCCAATGAGTGGAGAAGAATGTAGCCATTAAATCAGTGATAAAAGCTACAAATTGAGACTTGGTGAATCTCATATTTGAGGTGCACTAAGAGTTATTTATAGGTAAAATATTAGTGCAGACATTACTCCTTCAAAAATATACTATCTATAATATTATTAGCTTGTATTCATTACCAAATTAACCAAGCAAATGAGAGAGTTGTCTAGCAAAGAAGACAAGTCAAATCAGTGCTTGCCTACAAGGATTAATATAGAAAACTTGTCATCAAAACCAGCATGAGAAGATTGTAAAAGAAGGTGCAAAAGCAAGGTATTTTATTATAATTATATTTACATTATTTTGCACCATAATATCTTGTCCTATGTAGCAATAAAGATAGAGTTTAAGTATCATAAAGACACATCCTTCACAAGCAAGGATCATCTCATAAGTGATTGTAGAGAAGCATTATCCACGTAATGTGAAAAGAGCCTTCAAGAAACTCACATCACCCACGGTTGTGGACAATCACAATGAGCAACCTACAAGCATATATAACATAGCACAAGGAAGGAGTTATCATCTACAAAGGCAAATAAAACATCAGCTTGAAAGTAGGAGAAGATTAAAGCATAAGGGTAAACAAAGTGAGCAACACCTAAGGGATAGATGTTTGTCTAAAAGGAAGCTCGAAGCCATCACTGGAGCATCTCAAAACTCCACCAAATCATTGCTCATAATCCTAGTGTTCTTTTCCTTTCTACTCCACCTCAAAACTCCACCAAATCATTGCTCATCATCCTAGCCAAAGCTACCATTGGAGTGCAAAAGAACCTCCATCATAGCATTGCTCATTATCTTAGCTGGAGCCACCTATACAGGAAATACGTTGGCTTGGAAGAAGGTTTTGGAGATAAGATATCAAAGCATTGGTTGGCAAAAGAAGAGGTAAGAAATATACGTTGGAGAAGACTCACATGCAAAAACCCTAAGCACCACTTGGCACATTCCTTCTTGGCACCCTCATATTGCTCAACGTACATTCAAAGAAGAATGTTTAAGGTATCTTTGGTTACAAAACTGGGAGGTTACTCAAGCATTAGCTATCATTGAAGGTTACGAATTCCCAACCATCATTGCACTCGAAAATGAGCGTTAGAAGAGCTCATATCTCAACACTCACCTTAGTGTAACTCCCAAGCGCCACTTGTCATAAGGAGGAAGGTGTCTTCACTATTTAATAATGTTTATTACTGGAGAATAATGACATATTTCAAGGTACACAGTCAAGCCTGCAAGGTGTGGAAGCACGTTCATAACAAGCACTATGTAAGAGTGCATTTAAGACATGGAGATTCAATGCTAGAATTAGATACCATGCGAGGTCAAAATTCCACACAAGGAGGTGCAATATTTAGATAGAGAATCCATTAATGAAGGATCATTAAATGCTCAACAACACCAAGCAATATCAATGCTCATTCAAGGAGCACTAGACAACAAATACAACGCTCCAAAAGATATGTTGAAGGAAGCCCATATAAAGGTATATCGTGTGCCCATATTACTAAGGTTATTTACTTGCTTTTATTAAAGGATATATAAGGTGATTTTTATAAGGTTTACTATTGCATTGGATAATACAAATTCAGCCAAAGCATTAGTAGATAATAAAGCAAGTTTATATTTCAAAAAATTAATTATTGAGATGCATACACATAATATAATATTTGTAATATTGAGAGTAGGAGATATAAGGTTGTCAAATCTTGATTAAATCATTAATTAAATTGTAAATATCATTATTTTCTAATATTCCAAAAGTAGGGAGATATAAGACATACTACTTCAAACTATATACATATAATTGGAATCTAGAAAATTAATCTATTGGAAAGAGAAGAAAATCAATTGCCTACATATAGAGTTGGAATTAATTGGTAAAAATTATCTCATACTCATTCTAAGGAGACAAAAATAAATCCAACTATTAATGTATACTTCATTGAGAAAGATAAGGTAAAATTAAAAGTTTATTATTCTCAAAACATTACAAAATCAACTTAGAAGGTGAACTAAATATTAGGGAGATATAGGGAAGCCTACAAAAACCTAAATCTAAGAGAGGTTTTATCAAATTAGTTCACATCTCTTAACTAGAGAGATATAAGGAATTCTACAAAACTTAAGCCTTGAATAGGTTTATCAAATTGGATCATATAGTCAAGATGTATACATTATTCTATAGATATTAAGGAAACAAAAAGAATACTACACTTCATCTACAAGAGAGTCAAAAGAAATATTACTACAAAGGATCTAACAAAAGTATTCTTAAAACAAAAAAGCTAAAACTAAGAGAGATGTCTACCTCAAGGAATTTAGTGAACAATGATATGAACAACACTATTAGAAAAGAAAGAGCAAGTATCATAAAAAGTGGAATCAAGAATTTACTTATAAATTTTGAAGGAAACTTAGATCTTAAACGGTGGAATATTATCTACATGCTTGACTCATTGAAGTAATTGATAATGGAAACAATTACATTCAAATTCCTTTAGAATATGGAAGTGTATTATATATGGCACTACTTACATTCAAACGTTATAAGGATGAAAATGTAGAATAACGAGGGCTGAAAGAATTACTTAAATTGAAAATAGAAATGGATGAATCATCCCTAGCAAATATATTTCAATCCTCATGTAGTATTAGCACTTCAAGTTCTACTACACAAAATCTTATCATGATGCTCTCTGTGTATGTTCAAAAACTTCTATAAAAAACATGGAAAATGATAACAAGGATAAAGGTAAAGATAAAATACTCTTGCAAGAAACTGATGATAGTACATCCACCTATGAAAGCATCGACTCCAACAAAGAAGAAGATTCAATTCGAGTCATACAATGCAATGTAAATTAAAGATAATGTAAAGGACCAGATCAAGCTGAAGAACGTCTGAAGATAAAATATCCATATTGAAGACTAAAGTCTTCAAGTATTCAATACCCAAATAATGTAATATAGGGGGGTGTTAGAGTATATTATATCATTTGGGTTATGTAAATGTACCACCCTTGGTACATAACTATAGTAGTAGATTACTTTAGGGGGTAATTAGATAGTTACTTCAAGTAATATAATAAATGCACAAGTGTCTATGTGCAAGTTGTAAATGTGCAAGGTGTCCCCTTGTACATGTAGGTAGAGTGTTGGCCAAGCAATCCATATTTCTATATAAATGGCCTCATAGTGAGTTATTATATATCATTGTAAGTAGTAGTAGTAGATATATTGTGTGGATCACCATATAGATTGGTGATGGGGTACAATGTAGTTCTTTAGTATCAGTTCTGGAGTGTTCACTTCCTCCATATTGCATTGTATCATTTTCACTTTCCATTAATAGCATATTTCAACATTTTACATTTTTGCATATTTCATATCCTGTGATTGTATTCTCCCTTGGCTTACACCATTAAAATCTAATAGATGAGACATATCCTTTAGGTTCATCAAGAATGTTCATCCCTAAATTAGGATTATACTGAATAGATGGTTCCTTGTTAATATGTTGAACCTATTGTACTGTGTCCTCTAAGCTTTGATCTACTTTTTCTTCATAGGCTAAAGCCTCAAAAGAGTTGGTATTTCTTCCAATATCCTTCCTTACCGATCTCCATTGTTTATTTTCTTTTAATTATATAGGTCAATTTTTTGGAAGTTGAAAACCATCTTCATCTATGTCCATTTGTAAGTTTATCTTGTGGTTTTCTACATATGATTTTATTGGGCTCTTCTTAGGGCATTATCTCTCAATATGCCCCACCTCATGACATATTCTACATATAAAATATATGTTTGAATAACCTATGGTTTGGATCCACATCTTATCCCAATACTTAAGAATGATTTATTTTGGTAAAGTTTTACTTTTATCAATCATGACCAATATACGAGCATATATAGCAAAGAATCCATATTTTGTAGTTTTTGAAATCTCAAAGAATTATCCTAGAATTTTGCCTATTTCCTTAAAGGTATCCATTTCCCAAAATTCAATGAGTAACCCATACATCTTAAACCAAACTGGTACTAGAGATAGATTTAAATTTTCAAGTGAAAAGCCTTCATGCTAACAGGTAAGGAAGAGTCCTAATCTTCCCATAAAATAAGTACCCCCTTTTAGAATTATATCTCTTTCTTTCTTAGAATAAAATATGGCTACGAAGAAACCTTTGGGAATAAAGTATAAACTCACTCTTGGAGAATTCTAACTCCTATCAATCCATTTTCTCAAGGTTGAAGCCCTTGGTCAATACCCATTAAAATTACCAAAAACTATAATATCTTGGAGCAATGAGGATCTATCCTCTGTGGTGTACTTGCTAAACTCTATTTATAGAGACGATTCTAAGGATTTAGCTATAAATCATTCCATTGGAAGGAAACTAAAACATAAGATCTACTGAAATTTACCAAAAATCCTATAGCAAATATAATATTTGATAAAAAAATAATAATTTGCATTCAAAAATTCTAAGACACAAGAAGAGAAAAAGAAACTTAGATTAAAAATTTTATGCCCAAAGAGAATTTCTAGCCTCATTTAAGCCCTAGACCTCCATTGTGCCTTCCATCATCCAAACCCTAGTTGACAAATATTTGCAATTTTATTTTTTATGACCTAAAAAATTGTCACTACCCTTGTTTTAGATAGCGAACTTCATAGGGTTGAAACAGGCCCCACCTGTATCACATCATCACCACATAGAGGTATTATAACAGATCCTGGATATTATCCATGTATTGTTTGGCAATATTCGAACCTGGGTCTCCACTTGAGCTAATGCCATTTAAAAATATTTTACTAATTTATTAATAGTTATTAATTGTTATATTTATCTATTTAAATTTAATTATTATAAACTAAATTAAAATTTAGTAGTTAGTTGCATGGTTTTTGTAGTTTAGTTAACTTTCTTATTTATATTTTATTTAGGGACTTGTGTGATAGTAATGGTCAATTTTAATATCTTTTTTTTTATTGGTGAATAGGGTTTTTGAAAGGATACCGTAACCTTTTACAAGAACATAATGATTGATAGAAGAGCTCCCAACAAATCTACAACAAAAGCAACATATCCTCTGCTGGCCATCAGAGATAAACTATTGAAACTAAGAGAAGCCCATGCAGATGCAGGAGAGAAAGCCTCACCGAGCGAGAAGATAAGCTCTCCTAAGGCAACAAGAAATATCACCTATGCTAAAATAGATCTTCCATATGTGGCACTGGGTAATGCCTAAGAATTCCATGTTGTAATATGTCCTCCATATGTGGCAACTATTGTTTCCTGTGAGAGCTGCATTGTGGTGGATCGAATCTAGGTATCTAATGATACTTGTGAGATATTCATTAATACACATATTCCCCATGCACCTAATAATAATAATAGACATAGTTCAAAAAAATATTTGAACACCAATGACCTCAAAGAGTTGGATATGCATCAAAAACCCTTCCACGAATTCATGGAAACTTTATGCTGCAAAAAATATGTGGATGATGGTAATATTGGCTAAGCCCCATAAAATGAAAATAACATCCATCCAACCCTTTGGGGAGAGATCACTTAAAATACATAGATAAGAAATTACCATTGAGTAGGGCAAGAGAGGATTTATCAGTCTAGATGGTAAGGTTGGGCTCAGATATGCCCAATTTGGCTAATTTATTAGCAGCTTGGTTACCTTATCTATAGACATATTGAATGGTAACATTGGTGGATAAGCTTAGGAGGGTTTTGGCTTTGAAAATTAGGTTGAAGATGTTCTAGGAAGTAGACTGAGTCTCTACAAGACTTTAATGATGTTCATAGAATCACCTTCAACCACTAAGTTAGAACAATGTAAGAGGAGCAGAAGAGACAAACCTTGAAAAAGAGCTCGTGCTTCAGCAAAATGATTAGTTTAGACCCTAAGATTTTCTGCAAAGGCTAGAATGATCTTCCCTTCATAATTTTTGAAAATATCTCCAACACCAGCAAGGCCAGGTTTACCCTTGGCTGCTCCATAAAAATTGAATTATATCCATCCCGGGGGTGGAGGAGACCATTTAATGAGCAAATGATCCACCATAGACTTTGGGGGAGAGATAGGACAAGAGGGAATATTTAAGAACCTAGCCAGACTGGCTTCATCCAAATATTTAGGGGGCCCAAAATCCTGGGTGATAGAGAGGTTATCAATGGCCGCCTGGAGGATTCTTGAGAGCATAAAATAGAAATCATGGGTAGAGTTTTTAAAGGCTCTTGAGTTATGTTCTTTCCAAAATTTCCATAAAAAATGGGGGAGACAAAAAGTCCAAAAAAAATGAAGCAGAAACTCCTAAAGGGGTTGGGCCACTACAAGCACAAATTATTCAAGAGAAAGGGTGGAGCCCAAGCAATCCCAATGGTGTAAAATAAGGATGAAAGAATATTGAGAGAAAAATTGCAAGACAAGAAGATGTGCTAGGTGGATTTGCAAGTTTGATTGCACAGGTAGCATCGGTTAGGAATTGGGAGTCCACGAATCTAGAGGTTAGGAATGGAAAGGATTTTATCTTGGACAACAAGCCAAAAAAATAAATTGAATTTGGGTATGAGGTGTTTATTCTAGACAATATTTGAAGGGAACCATGACTAACCTAGACTCTCAGTGAGAAAATATCCATATTTAATAGTAAAAAAAGCATTCACATTAGGTGCCCAAATGAGCCTATATTCCACTAGAGAACTGGGGATGACACAAAGGCACAACATATTAGATAAAATAGTAGTAGTTCTTATTTTTTCCTCATTTATATTACCAAGAGGATAGGATTTTCAACACCTGTTATTGGTGTCAATGAAATTGCACGCTTTTGAACCAAATAGGGTATCAGTAATAGGTTTTAAGAAAAATAGGTCAACAAAGTTCTAGAGTGGACTATCATCCAACCATTTCCAAGCTTCCATAAGATGCCTTTCCTGATGATATCTCTTGACCTTATGATGGAATTCCAAACTACAAAACCTGGTATGGGTGAGGGATCATCCAAGAAATTTGCTTGGTTCCAAAGGTACTTGCCCTTGATAATTTCAAACCAAAGAGAGTTTTCATTTTGAAGGACCCTCCACCCTTGTTTGAATATAGAGTTGAATACATGTTTCTAACTTTCCTGAGCCCGATGCCTCCATGTTCTTTCTTAGAAAAGACTTGGTCCCATGCAACTAAATGAAATCTCTGCTTGTGTTCAGAGCCCAACCATAGGAATTTTCGCTAGATATTTTCTATTTTGTTACACACTTCAATAAAAATTTGAAAGATAAAAAGAAAGAAAATAGGGATGATATAGAGGGTAGCTTTGACTAAGGTGGCCTTTCTAGCCTAACTGAGGAGTCCCCCTTTCCACCCAACCAACTTTTTGTGGATTATTTCAATGATGGGATTCCATAAAGATTTTTTTATAGGTCTATCAAAGAGAGGAAACCCAACATAAATAATTGGAAGGTCAGCAACAACACAACAAAGGATATCAACTATATGGACTTGCCATCTTATGGGGGTATGGATAAAGTAAATTTTATTTTTGGAGAAGTTGACCTTTTGACCAGCAGCTGATTCAAAAGAGAGCAAGATCGACTTGATGGCTTTACCTTGAAGAATAGAGGTACAGGTGGCAAGGATGATGTCATCAAAAAATTGTTGATAGGATATGGGGTTAAGAGAGGAGGTTGGTTCAATACTTGATGTTTCCCCTTTGGAACAATAAGACCTTAAGGTTCTACCCAAATATTTAGCAACAATTATGAAGATAAAATAAGATAAAGGGTCTCCCTGTCTTAGACCTTTAAAGCTTGAAAAGTATCCAATAGCAGAGTTGTTGACAAGAACTAAAAAGTAGTGTTTGTATTGCATTCTCTGATTAGTTTGATCCACTCATACTGGAACCCAAACCTAGAGAGGATAGAAAAAAAAAACTTCCATGATATCCTATAGAAAGCCTTATTCATGTCTGATTTGAGGAAAAGACCAGCCTTGTTACTTTTGGACACTGAATGGATAAGTTCATGGATGGTGATGATGTTGTTGGTGATGAGTCTCCCTTGAATAGATCTACCTTGGTTGATTTCAATGTGTGGTATAATTGGCTTCAATCTGGTGGCTATCACTTTGGTGAGGATTTTGTAGAAGATATTACAAAGATTGATTGGGCAAAAGTAAGCAAGGGTTTTGGCATTACCAGTCTTGGGGTTTAGGGCTAGGAAGGTGGAATTAACATCCTTGGGAATGCTTTTGGTTTGGTTCATTTGTTGGGTAGTACAAAAAATATCATGTCCCACAATGTTCCAATAGCATTAAAAAAACATAGGGGAAAAACCATCAGGACCCGAAGCTTTCCTGCATAATATGGAGAAGACTGCGGAACAAATTTCCTCAACATAAGAGAGTTTAATCAAAATTTGTTATGCTCTTGGATGACTAACCTGGAATGTTGCACAAGAGAGTCTTCGTAGTTTTTTTGTTACAATATGGGCTTGATCTAAGTAGATCTTCAAAAAAAGTAATCACCTCAGCTCTAATCTCAAAAGTATCTGAAATAATAGTCCCATCTACCTTGGTGAGTTCCCAAATTTTACTAGAGCCTCTATGTCTCATTGTAGTGGTATGGAAAAATTTAGTGTTGGAATCACCATCCTTCAACCAAGTTACCTTGGATTTCTGATTCCATAAAACTTCCTCATTTTTTAGAATGTTATGGTATTCACACAGGAGGCTCTTTTCAATTTCCTAGAGACTAGGATCAAGGTCTCCTTGTAGGGTAGAGATCTCAATGCTTGTGAGCTAGGATTGAATGTTCTAATTCCTAGAGAAAATATTACCAAAAGCATCCTTGTTCCATTTCTTAAGATTTGCTTTAATAAAATGGAGTTTTTTACTCACCTAGGAGGCAAAGGATCCAAGAAAGTTGTGAGACCACCAAGATGCTATGAGTGACTTGAGGTCAGGATCCTAAAGCTACATCACCTCAAATGGAAAAGAGGATTTGAAAGGAGATCCTTTAGGTGATCAATCAATGAGGAGATTATGACTAGATCCAATTCTGGGAAGAGACTAAAGGATAGAATCTCCAAATGGATAGATGGCATTAAGGGATATGAGGATCTTATCAAGTCTGATATGGATGAGCTAATCACCCTTTATTTAGTTGCTCTAGATGAATTTAGGACCTCTTAGTTGGATATCCATGAGTTTATTACCATCCACGAATGATGTGAAGTCTTCATAAGAATTAGTTGTGATTTGTTAGGATCCCATCCTAACGTTATTTTGTAATTCTCATTATTATGTAATGACCCACTTCCAACGTGGGGGATCCCATATATAATGTTATTTTGTAATGTACGTGGCATGTTATGCTCCTAGCCAAGTGGGGCCATTTGATGTAACCGTTATCAAGATTGTAACCGACATTTGGTAGAAGATTCTAGCTCGAGTGGCATTTTGCATGTAAGCCAACTCTTGAGCCTAGGGTTAGGGTTTGCATGAAGTCTTTCTTTAAAAAGCTATGAAGCCATGTACGAATCATATTTTTGCAAGTTAATGAAATATTGAAGGAGGTTGCCCCCTCGAAGAGGCCTACGATTCTGAGTTATTTGTGAGATTGTTTCAATTTCATAATTACTTTCTGCATAGTATTATTCTGTTATTGCATGTATTTCAGTTATCTTTCAGTATTTTGTGTGTGTGAGCTTTATTTCAATAGTAGGTTCCTAACAAGTGGTATCAGAGCGCTTTCCAAGGCCGAGTTCTACTACAACTGAGATGATTTTTGCCATCCATTCCACCTGTTAGGTATAAATTTCCATGTGTTTTTCATTTCTATTTTTCCTTTATTAAAAAAATCCAAAAAAATAGTTCATTTTTTTACCAAAAATCCAAAACACAAAAAATACAGTTTTTATTTTAGTAGTTGTGTAGGTTAGAAACCTTGTGTCGAGGGTTTTAAAATATCATGAAGGAGTTATCATTATTGGCTAAGCTAGATAGCCCATAAAGCATCTAGTGAAGTGAGGGGTGATCAGGCTCCAATACCTAGGCCTCAGACAACACTCGCGCATGAAATCGAGCTCCCACGCATCTTCGGGTGTATCGGGAGACCATTCTAGGGTTAACAAAATTTTATCCAGTAGGAAGATTTTTGGCCTTGTATCATCCATAGTCCATGGGACACAACATCCCGGACGATTACCCTCTCGTACTATCAGAGAGGCAGATAGTGTGCTCAAGGGTATGTGTGGAATCCTCCTTGGGTAGTGGCCTAAAATATTGGTCCGAGCACTATTGTTCATCACTACGGTATAACAGAGGGCCTATGGGTGTTACATACTCCTTTACCTAGCATACCCTGGTTCTGTTAAACACTTCAACCTACAAAAACACACATCTTCCTGTTCTACTAAACCTGCATTCACAATCCCAAAAAGTGAGCATACGGAGGACTTCCCTATCACAGAAGAACACACCTTGCATGCACCAACAGTTAGGACAGAGTTCGCAAGTGTCTCTAACAGTCTACAATATTCTAGTACCATTCAAGTCAATAATGATATAGATCGAGTCAGTGGCAGTAATAATTCGATCAGTGATAATAACATTGGGTCAACAATAGTAACAATAATAATCAACTATAATAGTCAAAAAATATAGGTGGTCAAGGTCAGAAACAAAACCATCAATGTTCGTAACTACAGTACAGGTGACAGGATAGTGATAGGGTGATCAGTTGACAGATCCGAGATAGTTGATCCAGTTTTCCCACTTGTGACCTAGAGCCAAAAAAAAATTGAAATTTTATTAAAATAAGGATATCTCTTCACACAGAGCTCAGATTGACTCAAAAATTTAGCAGATAATTCTACACTCTATTCCAGACAAAATTGTCCTTGGCAGCCCCTAGTCAAATTTTGCACCGATTTTCCAAAAATGGTAATTTTTTATTTTTCTTGCTAAGGCCATAACTTTTCAACGGTCAATCAAATTGATCCAAATTTTTGGGAATAGAAGCTACTTGTTATTCTGCACCAAAGACCCTCAAGGACTCACTGGTGAAATTTTAAGTCCAAGTGGAAGAAATTACCTTGACATCGACTTGCAATCAACCAGGAGATCACAAAAAGTCAAGAAATTCAGTATATCTCCTCATTGAGCGCTCAGATCAAGCAACCACCGAAGTGGACCCTATCCTAAAATCAGTGTTGCAACCCATTTCCCAAATTAAATTTTGGACCCTTACTAAAAATAGTAACTCTAGAAATCACACTTCT
This sequence comes from Wollemia nobilis, assembly GCA_028583015.1. Lineage (NCBI taxonomy): Eukaryota > Viridiplantae > Streptophyta > Pinopsida > Araucariales > Araucariaceae > Wollemia > Wollemia nobilis. Next base: position 16,542,228 of record JAQPPZ010016723.1, read on the forward strand.
ATTTTTAGTAATTCAGTAAAAAAGTTCAAGGCTATCTCAAATGGCAAGTGGCACTCGTGGACATCAAAAAGAGGTAGAACAAAACACTGCTTCAGCATTGGATACCCTACTAAGTGTTGTTACTGGCTTGCAAAAAACAACTGAACACTTGATGACAAAATTTCAAACTTTTAGAGTTGACCAAGATACCTCCAGAATTCGCCTAGAAGAACACCTAGCAGATGTTGAGTCTAAAATACAAGGTGTTCCAAGCAAGTCTGAGTATCATCACGAAATGGGAACAGATGACTCTCACCTTCGCTTTGATCATGATACTCCCTTCAAGATGCCAAAACTAGACTTTCCTAAGTTCAATGGGAAGGATGTTGATGGATGGTTATGTCATGTTGCTCAATTCTTTAGACTCCATGATGTCCCCATTTATCACCGAGTTCAAATGGCTTCTTTCAATTTGGAATCTGAAGCCTTACAATGGTACCAATGGTTGCAGAAAACTATCCCTGATCCTTCTTGGGCAGAATTTGAGTCCCAATTACTCACTCGCTTTGGCTCTAGTGAGTATGATGATTTTACAGGACAGTTGACAAAGCTGAAACAAACTTCGACAGTTCGAGATTACCAAATACAATTTGAGAGATTGGCCAACAAAACTACAGGATTGAATGAAGGGTTCTTTATGAGTTGTTTTGTTAGTGGGTTGCGGGAAGATCTCCAAGCCGAGGTCACAATGTTTAAACCACAATCCATGATGCAGGCTATCCAGTTGGCTCATTTGGTCGAGTCCAAATTTTTAGCTCAGAGGCGGATATCTAAATTTCCATAGGCTAAACCCTCTTTTCCTCCTAGATTCCATAATCAACATGAACAAAAACCTGTTGCACCCACTGCTGCACCCAAACGTTTAACCACTGCTGAAATGGATGCGCGACGCGCCCAAGGGTTGTGCTACAATTGTGATGAAAAGTTTTCTCATGGGCATAGGTGCACCCAAAAGAAATTGTTCCTCATCGATGTTGATGAGCCTGACACCAACGACCATAGTGATGATGACACTGAATCAGCAGAGGAACCACCTAAACTAGAGGAAGAAAACCCAGATGAATCACAGGCTGAAATTTTTGTTCATGCTCTTGTTGGCATTACTACGCCCCAAACCATGAAAGTTGTGGGTTATTTCAAGGGCCTGCGACTTACCATCTTGATTGATTCTGGAAGTACACACAATTTTATTGATCCTCGCATAGCCAAGCAGGCAAATTGTTATGTACACACATGTAATTCCTTTGAGGTTATGGTAGCAAATGGTGGGACTTTACCTTGCAAGGGAAAATATCGTAATGTTAAGGTCAATATTGGGGACTATGAGCTCAAACAAGATATGTTTGCACTTCAATTAGGGGGATGTGATATTGTGTTGGGATCTCAATGGTTGGGCACATTGGGAGTCATCTCTTGGCACTTTGGTGAGCTTTGGATGCAATTTTCATAGAATGGACAGTCCTACACTCTCCATGGCTTAAAAGTAGGGTCCTCATAGATTATCAGTTCCAACCGAATGGAGAAGTTGTTAAAAAAATCATCTCGAGGTGTCATAGCTCAGATTTTTGTGATCCAACCACATCCTTCAGAGGAGGATTCTGTTCCTGAAGATTTGCAACTTATTTTGACCAAGCACAACTCTATTTTTGCTGAGCCAATAGAATTACCACCTCGTCGCTCTCATGACCATGCTATCCCCTTATTACCTGGTAATGCACCACCCAACATTAGACCATACAGGTATCCTCATGCTCTTAAGTCAGAAATTGAGAAGTTAGTACAGGAATTGTTAAAATTCGATGTCATTCGACCAAGCAACAGTCCTTACTCTTCTCCGGTTTTACTGGTATGCAAGAAATATGGGTCCTGGTGGTTGTGTATCGATTATCGAGAGCTCAATAAACTCACCATCAAGGATAAGTTTCCTATTCCGGTGGTGGATGAATTACTGGATGAACTTCATGGGACTATGTATTTTTCCAAACTTGACCTTCGCTCGGGGTACCATCAAATCCAGCTCAAAGAGGAGGATATTCCCAAGACTACCTTTCGTACTCATGAAGGTCACTATGAGTTTTTGGTAATGCCATTCGGCTTGACTAATGCCCCTTCCACCTTCTAGAGCCTCATGAACAACATTTTTCATCCATTCCTTTGAAAGTTCATTCTAGTCTTCTTTGATGACATTCTGGTGTATAGTCGCTCATGGGAAGAGCATCTTATTCATGTGAATCAGACTCTCCAGTTGTTGGTACAACATCAACTCTATGCTAAGTATTCCAAGTGTTCTTTTGGGTTGATAGAAGTAGAATATTTGGGACACATTGTCACTAAGGAGGGCGTTAAAGTTGATCCCAAGAAGATCCAAGTTGTTCAAGAATGGCCAAAACCTCACACTCTCAAAGGTCTTCGAGGATTTTTAGGGCTTACAGGTTATTACCATAAATTTATTTGTAACTATGATAAAATTGTAGCTCCCCTCACTTCCATGCTAAAGAAGGACTCTTTTACTTGGACAGGACCCGTTGAATAGGCTTTCCAAGAATTGAAGCATGCCATGACCACTACGCCTATCTTGGCCATGCCAAATTTCTCCAAACCATTTGTTATTGAAAGTGATGCTTCAGGTCGTGGTATTGGGGCAGTGTTGATGCAAGAAGGGAGACCCTTGGCCTTCACTAGTAAAGCTCTCTCCAACCATAATTTGGGAAAATCCACTTATGCCAAGGAGATGATGGCAATTCTGCATGTCGTAACCCATTGGTGACCGTATCTCATTGGGCATCATTTCTCCATTAAAACAGATCATCAGAGTCTCAAATACTTTTTGGAGCAATGGGTTGCCACCCCTGAACAACAAAAATGGGTCTCTAAACTCATGGGCTATGATTATGATATCACCTATAAGAAGGGTAAGGAGAATGTTGTGGTCGATGCTCTCTCTCGCCAATTTGAAGCTCTCAGTATGTTGTGTGCCATTTCATTGTCGATCCCCCAATGGATCGATTCTTTACGCCAGGAGGTACTTCAGGATTCTGAATTGTAGACTTTGGTTGCTTCCCTATCCACTGAGCCTACTTCATGTCCAGGATACACTTGGGATGGCCAGGATCTACGTTACCACCAATGCCTTGTTGTTCCCCACAAGTCCTCACTATGGGAACTTCTCATGACAGAACTGCATGCTACTCCATCTACTGGCCATTCAGGATTTCTCAAAACATATGAACGACTCAAGCGCACTTTTTTTGGAAGGGTATGAAAAAGGATATTCATGATTTTGTGGTAGCTTGTGATACCTGTCAATGGATGAAAGGTGAAACAATGCATTCTCCAGGCACTCTTCAACCCTTGCCCATTCCTGACCAGGTCTGGACAGATATTTCTATGGATTTTATTGAAGGCTTACCTAAGTCGGGTGGCAAATCTGTTATCTTCATGGTAGTGGATCATCTTTCGAAGTATGCTCACTTTTGTCCCCTCTCCCATCCTTACACAGCCTCCACCATTGCCCAAATTTTCCTTGATTCTATCTTTCACCTTCATGGTCTACCCTCCTCCATCGTGTCCGATCGTGACCCAACCTTCACTAGTCACTTCTAGCAAGAATTGTTTAAGTTGCAGGGGACTCAGCTCAAGATGAGTTCAGCGTATCATCCGCAAATGGATGGCTAGACAGATATTGTCAATAAATGTTTGGAAACCTACCTTCATTGCTTTTCCTCAGATCATCCTACGCACTGGGCGAGATGGCTTCCTTTGGTCGAGTGGTGGTACAACACTTCCTATCACACAACCACCAAGGTTACCCCTTTTGAGGTGGTTTATGGGTGCCCTCCACCGATGTCTTCCTCCTACATTCTAGGTAGCTCCAAGGTCCATGCAGTCGACACTACTCTCAGTCAACATGTTGATGTCCTCCATCAACTGAAGCTGAATTTGGAGGTAGCCCAGAATCGGATGCACCAATAGGCTGATCAACACCGTTTTGAGCGTAGTTTTGATGTGGGTGATATGGTTTTCCTTCGCTTGCAATCGTACAAATAGTTGTCCCTCCAGCTTCATAGATGCCAGAAGCTTGTTGCAAAGTACTATGGGCCCTATCAGGTGTTACAATGGATTGGTGCCATAGCCTACAAATTGGCCCTTCCACCTACATCCAAGCTCCATCCTATTTTTCATGTTTTTACTCTCAAAAAGGTGGTGGGAAATTAGGTACAGGTTCAATCTGCACTCCCAGAGTTAGATGAAGAAGGTTCTATCTTGCTTGAACCCGAACAACTGTTGGATCATCGGACTCGCACTCTTCGCAATCGCACCATTACTGAAGTCCTTGTTCAGTGGCATGGACTCCAACCAGAAGATGCTACATGGGAATCTCTCCATCAGCTCCAGCACCAGTTTCCTCACCTTCAACTTTGAGGACAAAGCTTTTTGAAGGGGAAGGACATGTTAGGATCCCATCCTAACGTTATTTTGTAATTCTCATTATTATGTAATGACCCACTTCCAACGTGGGGGATCCCATATATAATGTTATTTTGTAATGTACGTGGCATGTTATGCTCCTAGCCAAGTGGGGCCATTTGATGTAACCGTTATCAAGATTGTAACCGACATTTGGTAGAAGATTCTAGCTCGAGTGGCATTTTGCATGTAAGCCAACTCTTGAGCCTAGGGTTAGGGTTTGCATGAAGTCTTTCTTTAAAAAGCTATGAAGCCATGTACGAATCATCTTTTTGCAAGTTAATGAAATATTGAAGGAGGTTGCCCCCTCGAAGAGGCCTGCGATTCTGAGTTATTTGTGAGATTGTTTCAATTTCGTAATTACTTTCTGCATAGTATTATTCTGTTATTGCATGTATTTCAGTTATCTTTCAGTATTTTGTGTGTGTGAGCTTTATTTCAATAGTAGGTTCCTAACATGATTTCAGAACCTTCGTCCTTGTTTGTGTGAAACAGAGGAGAATTAAAATCTCCAACCAACATCCATGCCTCGTTTGAAAAGACTTCTCTCATCTAGCTTACGATGTTCTAAAACTGAAATCTTCCAGAAGGGGAATTTGATGCATATATGTTTGAAAGAACCCACATGCAGTTATAATCTTTGTTGAAAAATAAGATGTTCATGAAATTCTCTGCCACAATTAGGAGTTTGCCTTCAAAAACATTTGGATCCCATATGCATAGCAAGCCACCAGAAGCTCCATTAGCAGGACTTATGAGGAAATCATATTTTTTCCAAATATATTTAGAGATATAGGAAACATTTTTTATGTCCAACTTGGACTATTGTAAAAGGAAAATGGTAGGCTATAAATCTTCCCTTATGGACTTTACCAAACATTGTTTGTTACATCCATTAAGGGCTCTCACATTCCATGAGAGGATCTTCATTTGGTACTTCTGGAAGAGGATCTCTTCCCTCTTCCTTTTGAAGAGGGGAATTTAAATCTATTATCATTTGCATGAGGCCCTAGTGGGAGGTTTTTCTTTGAAGAGATGTGTAAGGCGAGTTGGGTGCCATTGGCAATCTCCTCAAAGCATTCTCTATTTTTGATGGTTTGAGCAAAAGGGTGGCCTCTTTTTTCTCAAAACCAACATCATCATGAAGCTTTTTTGGATCCTAGTAAAGGGAGGGCTTGAGGATAAGGAATTTCTAGAAATAATTTTGCTAGGGGAAGGGCCAAGGAGGCCTTTGATATATTGAGGAGGGCTTTGGGAAGAGGGTTTATCTTCAGTAGAAAGAGCTTCATCTACAAACAAAGAAGAAAAAGGATTAGAAACAAAAATAGGGGGTATACCTAAAATGAGGAACAGAGAACAGGTTACTCCAAAGAAGCTTAGAGATCTACAACCTCCGAGGATGACTCCTTCAGATGGTTAGTAACCTTAAAATCCTCAAATATTAGTGCCTTTCCATAAGGTGTTTGGTATGGAGGCCCTTGGTTCAGATTTCCTCCAATGATATTTGCACTAGCTGTAGCAGAAGATTTAGAGTGCTTGTGGAACAGTTACTACGGATGAAACCCTTTGCCATGAGATTTCTTGGAGGGAGGCACCTTAAGAACTTTTAAGGTTGGACATTGTGAGTTGAGGTGGCCTTGCTTGGAGCATTCAATATAGAAAGTCGGCTTGTTTTCATACTCAATAATCTGGTCCTGGTGTTAACATTCAAAACCAGTTGAATGGAAGAAGAAAGAGCAGAGTCAAGGTTAGCGTTGATACACATGTGGGCATGGATCATGTGAGTCTTTGCTTTAGTTGGAAGATCAAAAGCTATTGACTTACCAATATCCCGAGCAATCCCTTTTAATATGTCTTCGTGTCAGAACTAGATGGGAAGACCCGAAAGGTAAACCCAAATTCGAGCTAGATTGATATTTTGAGTTTCAGGGTCAAAGTCCACAATCAATTTTCTAAGAAAAAGATTCCTTTGTCCAAAAAAACATGGGCCTTCTATGAGGATTCAACTTATATCAATAGAGTTATTGATTCGGATGAGAAAAAACCCTCTGGGAAGGGCTACCAGGTCCATGGATCCTTGTGGGCACCAACTGGTTAGGGCCCATATGCTAATGGGACTTTTTATTGGTTAGCTTTAGGTTTTAAATTTAGAGTTTCTTAATTTAAATTTTATTTAATAGTTTACATGTTTCAAAATTATTAGTTTATTTTAATTCAAACTCATTTATTCTAGTTGCTTAAGTTTTTTTTTTGTTATAGAATTACTTTAAAATTCATTCTATTTAGAATATATATATATATAAGAACTATAGTAACAAACCATGGAGAATTTATAATTTTGGATGGATACAAAATAGTGAAATTGGTTGGTTAGTACCTTCCAAAACCCCTCAAATTTTACTAAGTCAATAAATATCAAAGCCTTGGATCCTAATAATTGGTATCAAAGCATTAGACCTTACAATTGCTATTAGAGTTGGAGTTAAAGCTAGGAGACCTAAACACCAAAGATTGGCTCAAGTTGAGTTGTTGGAATAATGATCAATGACTTAATGTTGGAAAATCTTATATCTCATTCACAAGATTATCCAACATAGGGTTAGACGCCCTCAATTTGATTACTAGTTGGTCCATACCTTTTAATAGGGTATGAGAGATAAAGTAATAAATTTGAAGTAGACATTAGCAACATTAATAATCCCCAAAATTTAAAGGAGAAGGCATTAATTTGTTCATAACAAAATTATTTAGAGAAAATAAGATGTGGAATAGTGAAACTAAATAAAGTAAATTTATCAAATTGCTCAAAAAACTTGTTTAGAGAAAAATATGGAACAATAAGACTATGTTGTAGCACCTCATATGCAATGACCTCTATTGTAATTAGTGGTTGTAGTAACCGGTTATTCATGTAGTCTATTAGGATGAGAAGGTTGTCATAAGATATTTTTGGTTGTCACAGGTTCACATTCACATTGAAAAAGTAAATTAAATAAGTAATTAATTGAATGAGCTATTTAAAAACTTATAATATTAGACAACAATTGGACAAGCAATCAAGCAAGTTGTTTCAAGATATATGAAATTGTGCATGCAATAAGAAGGAATGCATGCAACAAGATGATACAAAAGTTTTATTACAAGAAATTTAAAATTAGATCATTAACCATTCAAGAGGAGAATATTAGAAAAAATAATCTTTAATGTAAAAAGCACACGAAAGAGTTTTTCCCAAAGAAGAAGAAAATGTTGGAGATAATACATTATTTGGTACTATGTGAAAGTACCCCTATGTTACCATTGTACATTTGTAAATATTAGATGAGGTGTGAGTTATTAGATTAAGGAGTGTGATTTATATTTTCCCTAAAGTATGTGTCAATGTGTGAGAAGATTCCAAGTGTCATGTAATAAAGTGTGCAAGTGTGTAGAATGTGAGAGTGTGCAAGTGTGTAGAAAGTCAAGATTCATGTGTGTAGGTATCAAATATACAAGTGAATATATAAAGTCAAGAGACATGAGAGGTTTATCATATGTAAGGATTTGGAAAGGTTGCATCTCCTAGGTATGTGAGGAGAGCAATAGTCAAAATATTGAAAGATCGTGTGAAGGTTATATTATGGAAACAAAGCTTCATATATTGTATGACAAATTCAAAATGATATGAAACATAGTATGAAGCATTGAATCTCAAAATATAAAAGAGGTCTTGTATATTTAATCAATAAAAATTATTATTTATATATTGTGGGTATCTTATTGATTTATATTATTATTTCCTGAATGTAATATTCATTAATATTGATCAAGGATTGAATATTGTAATATTGAGTTTGATTAAGATCCTATAATAATGAACCTAAAAAGTCAAAAAATAAAATAAAATAAAATAAAATATTTATTATATTAAGTTTAAAAAAAAAAAAACTATAAGAATAAAACAACACTACTCTTATGTATTTTGATTGTCAAAGTAATATTTTAATTGTATTTTTAACCCCATTTACTTTTGGTTAATATCAAATAAATATTTTTGTTGAATTTGCTATACATACATATCCAATACTAAAGCACATCATAACTTTATTTAATTGCAATGGTGCAAATAAGTACCATGGAATGGGCATAGTGCAAAAATATAAAGTGCAAGTATTTAAGAATTTAAAAGAAAAAAAAAAATTGTCTTTTGGCAGTGTCTAAGGACAAATTTTAAAAAATGTGATTGTTAGATATGGTGCTATCACACTCGCTCACGGGACGTGTTCGTTACGTACATCGATGTCATAGAAAACAATGTATATGTGACATACGTTGTACAAAATTCAAATAAATAATTTTGGTATGCTTATCTCCCAACACGTTGAAGCATAAAATACCTATAAATGGGAAGGTTATTGCCTTTATATCCATTAAATATATATATATATGAATAAGTCAAAATAATAATTTTATATTATAATTAAAATAAATAAAATGAAAAATTTTAACATTGGTTTTATGTACCGCATGATTATAAAATTTTAAAAATTAAAAATTGATTTGAATCAATTTTTTTAGAGGATTATTAATCAATTAAAAAATGTTGAATGTAAGTTTGATAATTTTTTTTTTAAAAAATCATCGTTAAATTAGGTAATCTTAGAAAAAAGTACGACACATCAAATTATTTTATCTATTGAGGTAAGTTTAAATGGTCAAGTAATTCATCTTTCATAAAGAACATTGGGGTTAAGTCTTAATAAGCATAGAGGTCTCTCATGTTTATGAGTGGTGGGTGCTTGATCTCTAAGTTGTCTTTACTATTAATAACTAATTTTTATGTAGGTCAATAGAACTAAGTGTCCTTACTATTAAGTACAAGCAAAAGTAAAGATTAAATATATGAATTAGAAGGTTAAAAACCTTGGTTCATACATATGAACAAAGATACAATTACATTAACATGCACACTTTTAAAGTTATATATAAATTATAATTAGCAACACCACGTTTAAAATAGGTTTAGAAACTAAGGTGATCAACCCAACATTTAAATGATAACATAATAATACCTCATTAGTCTTTAGTATAGAATGAGAGGTAGCTAATTTGTTACTAATTTGTTATCTTAGTAAATGAATATGATGTTGGTAGATAGGCATGTTGAACGTGAAAATTGTTTGATTAGATATCCATCGGTAACTCCACTTCAACAATTGGAAGAAGAGAAATTGTGTTCTCCTCAACCTACGGTCAACTCCCCACTAATCATGCTAAGTTAATCTAATCTAAATGCATAAAAGTGTATTTGAAAGAATACGGTGAAATAAATGTAACATAAATACAATAAAATAAAATATGATCATGACTGTAGTAGGATTAGTGTGTGATCAATTAGCACCTCTAGAAAGAATAAAATAACATCAATGTTCTCTAATTATGTGAAGAATTTGAATTAATAGAACAAATAACTAATGGAAAGTAAAAGGGTAGTGCCATAATTAATACGCAGATGTTTTACATAATATTTCTATTTTTATGAAAATAAGCTTGAGAGTACAAGGTGGAGTTCATTAGTTGTGGATCTAATTTTCTCAAATGGCTAAAATATGTTTACAATGGATCCCACAACTCCAATTTGTAGCAAATTATTCACCTAAGAGTTATTGTAGGTATTTCCTTTTTAGTCCTACTCAACTCTATTGTTTAGGAGAATCTTTAACAAAATCATGCACCACTTAATATTACATACCTTTAAATTACCTCTAAACACACTTTGTTCATCTTGGTTCATAGTTTGGATAAAAGGCTTTAAAGTGTATGACATCAAGTGGTAGCTCTAGGTCACTTAGCATCTTTGTGTCTAACACAAGGTCCTCATATTGGCCTTTTAAGAGGCTATCTTCCTAATTTGTTATTCCTTTCAACTTGCTTAGCAAGGATTCTAATTCAATGTCCTTATCTGATGCAATGTTATCCTTTACTTTGTCCTTCTCACAGAAGATTTTACTTATTTGTTTAGATGAGAGGGGTTATCCTTAATTGAATGTATTAAGAAAACTGGTGTTATACTTCCTTCTTCATTTTATCAATAATTGTTTTAAGAGCATCATAGGTAGCTTTACGTCCTCATAGTCTCCTTTGCTTGTTAGGTATGTTTTTCAACTACATGATTATTGCTCATTTGCTCCAATTGCTCATTGGATGTCTTATCAAACCATAGGAGCACTTTAGTATACCTTGCTCTTGTTGTCAATTCATTCTCTACATATTAGATTATAATTGTAGTCGGGTCAAACAAGACCTCACATTGATTAAGATATATGAAATACACATTGGTACATGTTACCTATGCATATACTTGGTCTCATAGGGATTTGTTCAACTATTGAGGTCTTGACTTCTAGATTCTACATATTCTTCTCCAATTCTTACATCAATTGGTTGAGTTGAAATCATAAGTCATATTTTTTTTTGAACTATAGATTCAATTGATATTTCTCCTATGCCAACTACCTTTTTAGTTTGTAAAATTATTTCTTTATTTAAACCTTTGCTACTACCTATCTCTACTACTTTTCCTTTTAAAAGACTATAGTTCCTATTGCAGTTATTTTACGTGACATCTCTTTTCTTCTACCAATTAAGATTAAAAAATAATAGGTGTAGTGGATGTTGAAGCTATTATATCGACAACATCTTAATCAATCTTTCATCTTACCTCTTGGATGATGTTTGATATTTTCTTTGTCCTTCTTAGGGATTTGTGTTATCTAGTGATGGAATGATTGAATAAACTCAAGGGTGGATGTTTCTTCAAAGTAGTGTGGATTACCTCAAACACTTTTGATGATGTTGGATGGAATAATGTTATCATACCTAGAATAACTTGTGGATCAACTAGGGTAAGGATACTGATTTGACATGATGACATAGTTGATAACGTATATTCGGTGGTGGAGGGTGATGAGAGAGGTTGAGATGAGGACTTATGGGTGACACAATGGCACTTTTGGTATGAGATACCAAATTAAGATAGGATGGTGATGTGATAGTTGATGATAGCAATGTCAACAATGGTGGTATAAACTAAGATGATATGTTGTAAGTTGATGATGATGATCAGAATTACCCTAACACTAGAGTAGGTGAACCTACTAGTGACCCTAAAGCTATGCCTATTTGAGGTGATATAGGCACAACAAAAGAGACTATGGGTATTTGAGAAGTTATATGAGAAAAAATAGAGAGTGAAAGGAGACTAATGATAGGAATAGAAGAAAAAAGAGGTGGAAGTGAAATGAAGATGGTCATGGAAGAAATGGTGGAAGCAATTTGCACTTCTAGATTAGTGACTTCCATTCTTATTACTTTTTTCCTAGCAGGTGAACCTTCTTCTCTTTTGAATCCTTTTTCTTCAAGGTTATCCTTCATTCCTCCCTCTTTTTCTCAAGTCAATAAAGGTCTCATAATTTCATCCTCCCTTTTTTTTGCTAGTATAGTATCCATGAATAAACTACATTCATCAATGTAAACACCCAATTTGATAAATCCATTAGTTACATAACCAAAGCAACATCTACCTAATCAAAGATATCAAACATCATAAGTGATTGATCAAGTTCAAATTATTTCCAGATACATTTAATGACCTAAATTTGGAGGTTAATAGGACTAAAAACTCTCTTTTCCAATATGTTGGATGTGGGGTCGTGGTTGTGATATATGATCAATCAGTCTTATGAATCAATAATTCCTTTATAGCATGCTTTGTGGAATGAATCAGATTTACCCCATCAAGAAAAAACCATTAGGACACTCATTGCATAGGGTAATAATTCTTTTCTAGCATACCTGCTAGGATGTGTCCCACTCCAACCCATTTTGTTTAAACTCATATCTATATTGTTTTATTAAAAATATCATCAGATCTGCTAAAGTATTTGTTTTGGATCATAATATCTACACTAAATCTAGAAATGCTTCTAAAAATTGCTGCCTCAATCAGTCCAAATCTAACATCTGTATTTTGATATAAGATCTAAGAAAATATTATAGAAATCTAATGGTATGGGATAAATTGTGACTCCATTGATAAGTTAAACCTAAAAATTTATTTATTTTCAGTCATTTGGTTTGTGTATCAATTAATGTTTCATCAAAATTTTCATATACCATCCTAATCTCACTTGTCTCCAAAAGTTCCTAATTTTTTATAAGTCAAACTTTTACCAATCCGTTGGTTGATCTAATGAATCTTCAATTTCCTTGTTGACAAAAAGTGATGTCATCCATCCTCATTTGAATCTATAAATCCATGAAGTTCTTATTCCAACAATTCACTTAAATCCTAGCGATTCACTAAAATTTATTTGTTGCTTCTTTGATGATGTCATGTTGACATAAACATAATTATGACGATTCAAAAAAGAAAGCTTTGACTAAGGTTGAAATCCAATGATTTCTAACTTTCTGATGATTTGTTGAGAAATCCAATAATTTAGTATCTTTGAAATATTTGAGGTTCAAATATCGTATAGTAACTCAACTATAGGGGAATCCTCAAATAGTTTAGAATATGCCATGAACTCAAAATTCTCAACTAGCCTAATGCACACAAATTCTCCAAGGTCAAAATTAATTTCTATAAAACTTATAGCCAAATATGCAACCACATCAGACAATGTAATATTATGGATCACAATAAGCATACAACTAATGCAATAGTTCATTGCAACAACATATGATGATGCCAGGTTACCAAGTTTTACAAAACCATTAACTACTTCAATATCCTCAATCACAACCAACATATGCTCTAATAAGATGACCTACATACCAAATATTGTGTTGGAAGATGCAATATAGACATTAGTCTTAACAACCTCAATTGATTCAACAACAAAATCCAATTATGTATGTGTAGAAACATTAGCTTATTCGACCCAAACCCGTCAACAATAGGTGGTCCCATAACATCAAAAAGTTGCTCAGGTTTAACAACGCATATAAGAGCTTCTCAAATGGTTAAAGAAATAAGTTTATGATCTTGAAGAGAAGAATTGACAAATTCATCAACAAGAAAACATATAAGAGCTTCAATGGTCCATAAGACATACCGACCCCAACTCTTGAGGAAGCTTTGGCCTATAATAAATATTTTTGGGCTAGATCACTCCAACAAGGAAACATGGTGATGATCAATTAGGTGCATAATGGAATGAGTAATAGAGTTTAAAATTTTCAATGCTTTATCGATAAAATGGGTTATATCTCTTAAGAACCTCTTTTTTTTATGGTAACAATTGTTAAGAACTTCTTTTTTCATCCATAGAAATTAGTACCAACGTGTAGAAATATAAAAGAAATTTACTTCTCAATAATTATAAACACATTCACAAAGATGCTAGAAAATAAATAAATAAATTCATGAGAAACTCGTATAAGACAAAATATGCAATGTACTCCAATTTATTCAAATTATAAATCAATCTCTTGAGGTATGGCAACACCATACAATGCTCCTTATTGGAAGGAAGACACTCCTCACTATATCTCAATATGAGATCCATACACACAATATTCTTCTCTTTTATGTATTTCTTGGATTTTGTTGTTGTTTTTCCCATGGACTTTGTTGTTATTATTTCTTCAATAGACTTTGTTGCTACTACTTCTTTCTTCTATCTACAATTTTTTAGTTTGTTTATAATGTTTGTTTTTTCTTCTACATGGTTTTTGGGCTCCTTTTTTATTTCTTCTACATAGCTATGAAGTTAGACTCTTAATTTCTCTCTTAATATCTCACCATATTTTTTATTTGTTCATAAGATTCCTATTCTTCTTTCTTTGAAAGCTCTTCTAACTATGTGACCTCAAATTCTCCAAAACAATTCATTTCTCAAGATTTTCTCAAGGCAAAAATTGAGTGTAATGAGAATTCACTATAAAACTTGTAGATCATAAATCTCACTAGAACTTGATGAAGATGAAAGGGTTTGTGGGAAAAGAATAAAGAGATGAAGACCCAAAAAGCAAACCAAAGAGAAAAACAAACTCAAAGGGATATTGATTTGGAAAAATAAAAACAAATATCACAAATGTTAAAAAGTAGAGCTAAACCCGTAAATAAAAAATGATGATAAAAATGATAACTTGGAATATTAGGGTCATGAATAAGACCCCTAAAAAAGAGATATTAGGGAATTGATAGGTTGTTATAGACAATATATATATATATATATATATATATATATATATATATATAGAAGTGGTGTACTAAATATTTTAGCCAGTGATGATGTTGATTTTCATCTTGACAAAATTTAAATTTTAGAAGACAATTAGAAGAGTGAGATTTTATTTCTTAATAAAAATAATATCAAAGAGTTGATTGCAAAAACTTAATGGTTTGAGGAAGACGAAAAATATTGTTAATAGAAAGGAAAAAAATATATCTTTAATAATAAAAATAAGTTAAATATTCCTATGGGAACACTGCAACGGTTTGGGCTTTGGCTCTTCTTCACGAGGTCCAAGGTTCAAATTGTGATGTGGATGAGTGTGTGAGGGGGTGGGTGTGTGTTCATCAAAAAAAACAAATTAAATATAACTTAATTAATAACAATATAATATTTTGTTATTTTAATGATAATAATCTTAACAAAAATTATCCCAAGGGGATAGCGCAACGTTTTAGGCTTTAGGCTTTTAGATCTTCTTCGGAAGGTCCATGGTTCAAACCGCGACGTGGGCAAGTGTGTGAGAGGGTGGGTGTGTGATGGTCCCTGTTTTTAAATATAACTCTCGGCTTTATCATGGTTGGGAGGAGACTGCTCAACCCTCTATGTCAATCGACCGTAGAAATTTATCACACTACTCAAATCTTAAAAAATAAAAAATAAATAAATAAATAAATAAAATAATATTAATAAAAATTATAGAAAATAAATAATTTTATTTTACAAATTAAAATTAAAATTATATTTATATATTTTTATAATAATGTTGAAAACTTGAAATAAAACACACTCTTATGACACTGTATGACCTATTTCTATCTTTGTGTTTCATCTAAAACCCAAAGTGTGTTTTTTTTTTTAAAGTACACCCGTACCATACAGTTGTTTCCGGAAATTTTGGTCGTTAAGGAAGAAAGTGCATGGCAGGCAAGTCAAAGAATAGACCTACGAACCAAGTAGTACTAGCGATCCTTGAAACATCACAATATGTGCTGTCATTGGGCGGGGCCGCGCGAGGGAGGACGCAATAGACAGCGAGACCGTCCAATGCGAGTTTTGCCACGTGTACATGGATTTCCTTGAGTTGATTGATGAACATTCATACTTTAACACGTGGTGTGGATGATTGTGAATGGAAGCCTTGTCTTTTTCGTTTGACGTCATTTCCAGCTGGAGGCAAAGTCACCAGTCACCATGGCTAGATCTACTAAAGTCCACCAGTCACCATGATTATATCTACCTAGGCTAAGCCTTAGGTATGTTTTGATGGTCATCACCAATTATATACTTTGCTTATTATATATTAAAATTTTAATGAAATAGATTAATTCACGGGGTTGTTTGCTTTGTTATATGCATACGATTGGGGTGAGTGTATTTTTCACTATACAGTTTATGATGTTAGTAAGTAATTTGTGAGTAGTGTTTTAGAGATAGTATAAAGTTTTGAGTTTTGATTTTTTTTACAAGAGCTTCAAGGTGTAAATCGTAGCGTGGATGAGTGTGTGGTGTGGTGGTTGTGTGTTAAATTTTTTATTTATAAGCATAGCTCTAGACTTAAGGAGGGATCATGGTTAAGACGAAACTCACACTAATTTAAAAAATAAAAATAATGGTTAAAGAAAACTTATATGTTAATAGTATTAAAAAGTTATTACATATGAGTAATGACTGTGAAAGCTTTTATACGTATTACCTTGAAGTCATGTGATATGAGATTTGTGGAGCTAAGACAAGGTAGTTATATAATATGAGATTTGTGGAGCTAAGACAAGGTAGTTATATAATATGAGATTTGTGGAGCTAAGACTTACAATTTATTTAAATTTAAAATATACTAATGCAATATTTTTTTCTTTAATAAATTATTAAGTATTTTTTACTTATAATTTTAAACTCGAAATATATACGAATACTCCATACTTAAATATACCACTACATTTTAATGATTAACTCACTACACTAACAAGACACCATATAATTTGAAAATGTTAAGTACTTTTAAAATGCACATCAACACATTTATACACATACATAGAAAATGACCCATCTCCAACGCCTATTGTTTTTTTTTTCAAATAAGTATAATAGTATTGATTTTTGAAAACTCTCTAAAACCTTTTTTTATGTGATTATCTTATATAAATTAAAATATTTATATATTAATAAAAATTTAAAAGTATATATAGACAAATTAAAATTCAAGAATTAAATGTAATTATAAAATTGAAAACGTTTTGTTTTATACTATTAAATTATTTTTTATATTATACATATTTCAAATAAATCTTCTAACAATGATAACTTAGTATAAATTTTAAATTTCCTTAATTATCCATGTCCTCTTTGTTTTGAGTAGTTATCGAATTAGATTATAATGGACTGTGTACATACCTAAAATGCAAATCCTAGTTTAATGGAGATAAACAACAATCATGAACTAAAGCATCAGAGGATGATTAACAATGGACATTAATCCAACAAGATAATGGACATTAATCCAACAAGATTTACGAGATGGAAACTATATGGCTTTCAACTAGTAGATAATACGACAAACATTATATAAGAATATCAGCATATGTGCGTGAATACAACAATGATAAATTAAAACATTAGAGGATGCTTGATAATGGACACTAATCCAACAAGATTTATGAGAAGTAAACCATATAACTTTCAATTAGTAGATAACACGACAAACATTATATTAAAATACCAACATGTGTGTGAGCTTGTTACAAGAAAATAAAAACATTATTTTTTCTTAGATGTGCACCTATAAAGCATGAGTTTTGTAAGTGAGCAAATCCAATTAGGAAAGTAAATTTTAGGATCAAAGAACTTGGAAAGTGTTATAGTTCTTATATTTTTGTAATATCTATATCACACCCATATCAACTTAGGTTATTTTACAATATGGATCTTAGGTCATATTCAACTAGGGGATTTACTTTAAAACTTCTATTTTTTATTTCTAAGGGGATCTTTATATTGCATTACCGAATCTTAATCAATTTTATTTGCTTCGATCATATATTTAATTTTTATTATTGAAATTTATCATACCATTATGAAGAATGGTATGTTGTAAGAATAACAAGAATAATAAATTGAGTTTTTGCATGTGTATAATGGTATGTTGTAAGAATAACAAGAATAATAAATTAAGTTTTTGCATGTGTCCTCGAGTAGGTGTTGAAATTAACCTAAGTGTTCTCCTTTAACTATGACATTTTGTTTAGATATGAATTTAAGCAAATCTTAAGAATTAACTTAATCGAATAAATCAAATATGTTTTTGTTTTATGTATGATAGTTAATTAGATAGTATTTAATGGTAAGACAAAATTAAAAACAAGATAAACTTTTCATGCAAAAAGTGTTAGCTTTTGATGCTAGATATTTAACGAGAAATCAACCACAAGATATAAAATGAGCATGCAATATTAAATATATGATAATGACAATATATTAAGCATGTAAAACTCATAAGAAACTTCTGTAACTACTCATAAAACTATCATTAACGAAGGCTCACGAAAATAGTACAATGATTTAAAATGGAGGTCTCATACCCCATATTTCTTACATGTTCTACATTGTATCTACCATATCATCTACTACTCCTCTACCTTATGCTATCTACCTTCTTTCACACAATTTTATCTATCAAAAGTCTATATATAATGAGATGTGACTCTTGGCCTTCCACCTACTTATGACTCTTCATCTTCCTATTCTATGGACTCATGTACACATGGACAACATGCATATTTACATCAAGTACTTTGCACATTCTAACAATACTTGTGCATTTATTTCATTGCACAAAGTAAATACTCAAACCCTAATCTAAGACACACTCCTAATCTAAAGATGTATCCAAGGTGGTACATTACCATGCACCAAATAATGTAATACATTCCAACAAAAATAAGACTAACTTTATTCCTCAATCCTACCACAAAGTGGTACATGACAAAAAAAATAATATAAGAGGCCAAAATATAGTAAAAATAAGATACCAAATTCATAATTAAAGAAAATCAATGTTTAGATTGATACCAACAACACTAGCACAAATGACCAATAGTTGGGTTGAAGATATGAGACTCTCCTCAGTGAGAACGAAACTAAGAGGTGTGAGTATTGAATGCGATAAAGACTTTAATCATTCATGTAAAAATTATCATTTAGCCCTTTGAAATATCAAACCATTAACGATTGAATTTTCTTTAAATTATTAATAGAATATTTGTAAGGTTTTTATTAGGGATTAATATTTATTTATCCTTAGGTTAAATCTAGGACATAAATATTTTTATTCTTAATTATGAGAAAAATATTTGTAGGAGGAATATTCTCCTCCACTTTTAAGTGAGGTGTCATTCATTTTTAAATGAGGAAGTTGTCTTGATATCTCTTATGTAATTGTCTAGATAAGTGTCATGTGAATATTTTAGAGTGAAACATCATATACAACTCTAAGGTAGATGTTATATGAGTTTAGAGATACATCTTATTTAACTCTAAGTTATGTGTCACTAAAAATTCCTTTATATGGGAATTTTAGGATACTTTGGCAGACACAATTGGGAAGGTAAGAATCCATGATGAAAACTTCTAACTCTTTTGTTGAGCAAGGTGCAGCAACAGTATTGTCATTGTTGGCAACACACATGCACATTCCTATAATTCTTCTCCCCCTTTGACAATAATATCAAAGGGCTACTGCAGACTCCCCCTGAGTCCATGCACAACATCCTCAGGTACACGTTATGACAGTTAGAAAAAATTATAAACATGAGCAAAAATATAATCAAATATATAAATGCTCCTTCTGCGTACAACACACTGTCGCTGTAATACATTTTGCTTCTGTTGTGGATAAGAAAACTTACTCTTGTTTCTTACTGTTCCATGCGACCAATCTATCTCCAAGATAGAATGCACCTCCAATGGTACTCTTTCTGTTATCTACACATCCTGCCCAAATCTGCATCTGGAAATCTTTCCCAGAACTGTCCTCAAATCTGTCGCAGCATTGTCCTCAAATATTTCCCAAAGGCCTTCTTCAAAGGCTCAATCAATCAACTCAACCAATCATCACCAAGCTGGAAATCATCTGGATACTCATTATAAACCTCTTCTTCAATCTTCCCATTCAAAACATTGATTTCACATTTGTCAACAAAATTGACAAGTGACTCACACTTGTACCAACTTTTGTCCAACACTGTACCAACACTGCAATTTTATTGCCAACTCTGTGCAAGCATCAAACACAGTACCACAAAACCAACCAAATCATCTGAATTGTTATAATCCTTAACTTTTGACAGTGGCAGTAAGAACCATCACCAGTACAACAATGACATACAGCAATACTACCAATAATGACAACTCTCAATTTAATCACCACACTTCACGGCACTTCCACAAACTATATGTACTGAAAACATACTTCGACAACTATACGACAACTTCCCTGACTACTTGCCTTTCATCCTCAGGTAACTACACAAATACATAGGAGCATTAAAATAAAACTTTAACATTGCTCCCCCTGAGGATGTGCTACCTAGAGCTGCTTAGTGCAATAGAGGAGTAATCTCCTTCTGTCCAAGGAGACACGATTTCCTTTCTTCTTTCTTTCTCCATTCTTTCTTGAACTTAGGCTGAACGTTTTCACCTGCATCCCTATTTTGAACCTTTTCGTGAACTTGAACATTTCTCTTGGGTGGTTGTCTCTTGTACATCCTTGATGGATGATTCTTTTCCTTTCTTTGATGCACATGATTTCTTCCCTGTCTGTGTTGCATTCTTTGCGTCTGATGAAATCTACTATCTTGCCTTAGATTTGGACAAGACCTTGCTATGTGCCCATGACCATTACATTTAAAACATTGCACATGGTGTTCAACCGAAATAACAGATGTATTTCTACCAGCATAACTCTTTGATCTATTATTCAGTCCACAATACATTGCCTTGTGACCATACTGGTTGCATCTAAAACAATTGCCATTAAAAGCATTATTATGAATAAAGTGAGAGTGATAGAACCTCTTTTGTTGTGGTTGCTTAGCTGTAGATCTCCTTTGAGGTTTTCTTCCTTTTGAGGATTCAGCTTCAGGCTTTTCTTGCTTTGATCCTTCAGTAGTGGATTTCTTCTTCTCTGCAGATTTAGGAGATGAAGGTTGTTCAGCTTCATATCCAAGACCAAGCTTGCACAAGGGGCTTCTTTGTTGCCTTATCATTTTATCTAGCAGCTCTGTGCTCTTCTCAAATTTGAGATTTGTATTGGCCTCTTCTAGTTGTTTCCTCAATAACATAATCTCCTCTTCTTGTTTGCAGCAAACAATCTCTTTCTCATTGATCTGTGACTTCAAGGCTTCTTCTATTTTCTTGGCTTTATGAATTTGTAAGAAGAGATCTTCAATATCACCCTCATATTCTTCCAACTTCTTGGATAGTCTTTTGTTCTTTTTCCTTTCTAAACCCAACTCTTCAAGTGCTGAGATCAACTCACCTTCTAGATCTACTTCAGCCTCAGAGTTTTCACCACATACTTCAGAGTTCACTTCTTCTTCCTTTTCTCGATTCTTCTTCTTCAAATGCCATGAAAAGAGCTTCACCTGTTTCCTCTTTAGAATCCTCACTGCAGCTGTCTTCTGATGAACTGACATTCTTGGAGATGAAACTTTTCTTCTTGAAGTTGCCTTTTCTAAAATTTGTTTTCTTCTTCCAGTCACTTCTTTCTTGGTGCGATCCTTCATTACTTTCGTCCTTCTCATTAAGTGGACAGTTAGTCGCAAAATGCCCAATGCCTCCACAGTTGAAACATTTAAGCGGTAGCTTTCCTCTGTATTTTCCTTTTCCCCTTATTAGTTTTTGAACAAAGTTTGCTTCCATTTCATCTGATGTCTCTTCTTCCTCAGATTCTTGTTTTGCTTTTATCTTTTTATGTGCTTTAAAAGCAGCTTCTCTTTCTGTTGGTTTGGTTTTTCCTATTCTCATCTCATATGTAGTCAAATAACCATGCATCTCATCCATACTAAATGTATTTAGATCTTTAGCTTCTTCTATTGCTGAAACTTTAGAATCAAATCTTTTGGGAAGAGATCTTAGTACCTTTTTCACGATGACAGCATCTTCCATTTTCTCGTCGAGTCCTCTAATCGCATTAATGATTCCATTAACCCTCAGCATGTATGCCTCTATGTTCTCATCGTCATTCATCTTTAATGCTTCGAACTGAGCTCGATGCGTTTGTAACTTGGCCTCCTTGATCTTATCATCTCCTTCATGAATGCTCCTCAGTTTGTCCCATATTTCTTTTATCGTTTTACAACCCATAATTTTTACTAGTTCATTGTCCATTAATCCGCACATGATGGCATTCTTTGCTTTTGAGTTATTCTCAAACAATTTCTTATCGACAACATCGGTTGGAGAAGTGGTGGGTATTGTGTATCCACTATCTATCGAATCCCAAATGTCATATCCCAAAGCACAAAGATATGTCTGCATCCTGAGTTTCCAAAATGTGTAATTAGTTCCATCCAACAATGGTGCTTTGTTTGATGAGAATCCTTCACCACCTGCCATTGTCTCACTTCCAAGATCAACCCTAGCTGATTTAGCCTATTAAGAGAAACTGGCTCTGATACCAATTGTTAGTCTCACAATGACACTAAGAGGGGGGGGTGAATCAGTGTGGCTCTTTATAACTTAAAACTTTAACTCTTAAAGCCAAAACAATGAAATCTTAAAATCACATAAAGAAAATATAACAAGAGAGCATCACACAACACAAGATGTAACGAGGTTCACCAGTTTTGGCTACTCCTCAAAAATAGACTGCTTGGACTCCCATCCAAATCCAACATTTGCAAAATATCAATTTTATAATCAATTTACCAGCACCCACTAGAAGGAGCACCAACCCCTGATTTATCTGCACCAACAGAAAGGAGCACCAACCCCTAATTTATCTGCACCAACAGAAAGGAGCACCAACCCCTAATTCCAAGCACCAACTTGGACTGCAATTTTGAAACTATATTTTTGACATAAAGATGCCTTCACTTATACAAGACCCTGACTGGTCTATTGCTAACCCAACCTCTCTCGTTATTCACCAAAACACCACACACACTTGCACCTCTACTTACTACACTTTTACTGCCCTCTTACAGACCCCTTTGCTGCGCTTCTTTACTGCACTCTTACGGCTCTCACGGCTCTGCTTAACGCTCTCTTACGACACTCTTCCTACCCTCCCTTTTTGCAGCACTTTCGCTCTCTTCAGCAGCGCACTCACACTCTGTTTTAGTAGCCTGTAATTCTCCACGCAGACCTCCTTTTATAACAATCCTTTTTCTTTGTAACTCCAGTTATAACGCCTTCTTTCATTTCTCATACGCCACTTGTCAATTGTAACTGTTTCTTTCATATTCTTATCTGCCACTTGTCAATTGTAACGCCTTTTATATGTAACTCCTTTTGTATATATAGAGTAGGCATTACGTTACATGCAACGAATTGACACATATACCTTTACCATGATTGTTCATCTTCTTGGTCATGACTGTTCGTATTCTCCTTAGAGACTGTTCGCTTTCTTTTCTGTGCATGCATGCGTTTTCACTATAACTGCACCTGTAACTGACGTACTGACTTCAGTTAACTCTTCTTATTTTATCTACATGAATTTCTTCTACAACTACACCTGTAACTATCGTATAACTCCAGTTAACTGTCACATATCTTATTTCGGTTGGGTTCTCTTCTTTGCTCGTGCCAAAGTGACCTATCACGAAATCGTGACACTTCTGCCTCTTTGTCCTCTTCTCGGCTTTGCACCCACGAAAACACAACATGTCGCGATATCGCGACACTTTCGCCTCCGTACTCTTCTTCTTTACTTTTGTCGCGATATCGCGACACTTCTGCCTTCTTACTTTCTCTCTCCTCCTTAAGTCGCGAAAATGCGACATGTTGCGAAATCGCGACACTTTCTCTCCTTTGCTCTTTCTCTTGCCTTCGGTTCGTGAAAACCCAACATGTCGCGATATCACGACACTTTTTCTCCTGGACTCTCTCTCCTACCTTCGGGTCACGAAAACCCGACATGTCGCGATATCGCGACACTTTTTCTCCTGGAATCTCTCTCTTGCCTTCGGGTCACGAAAACCCGACATGTCGTGATATCGTGACACTTTTTCTCCTGGACTCTCTCTCCTGCCTTTGAGTCGTGAAAACTCGACATGTCGTGATATTGCGACACTTTTTCTCTCGGACTCTCTCTCCTGCAACATGTCGCGAAATCGCGACACTTTTTCTCTCGGACTCTCTCTCCTGCAACATGTCGCGAAATCGTGACACTTTTTCTCTCGGACTCTTTCTCCTGCAACATGTCGCGAAATCGCGACACTTTTTCGTCCGTACAATCTTCCTTGCAATATGTCGCGAAATCGCGACACTTTTTCGTCCGTACAACCTTCCTTGCAATATGTCACAAAATCGTGACACTTTTTCGTCCGTACAACCTTCCTTGCAGTATGTCGTGAAATCGTGACACTTTTTCTTTCTCTGCCTTCTTCTTCGCTTCGGACCGCGAAAATGAAACATGTCACGAAATCGCGACACCTTTTTCTCTCTCCTCTTTCTCTTCGCTTTGGACCGCGAAAATGAAACATGTCGTGAAATCGCGACACCTTTTTCTCTCTCCTCTTTCTCTTTGCTTTGGACCGCGAAAATGAAACATGTCGCGAAATCACGACACCTTTTTCTCTCTCCTCTTTCTCTTCGCTTTGGACCGCGAAAATGAAACATGTCGCGAAATCGCGACACCTTTTTCTCTCTCCTCTTTCTCTTGCAATATGTCACGAAATCGTGACACTTTTTCTACTTGTCTTTTTCTCTTCCAACATGTCGCGAAATCGCGACATCTTTTCTTTTGTACTATCTCTCTTGCAATATGTCGCGAAATCGCGATAGTTTATCTTGCTTGCGCTTTCTCTCCGAACATGTCACGAAATCGTGATAGTTTTGCTTGCTTGCGCTTTCTCTCCGAACATGTCACGAAATCGCGACAGTTTTGCTTTCTAGCTCTTTCTCTCCAAACATGTCACGATATCGCGACAGTTTTCCTTGCTTCTCAACATGTCGCGATATCGTGACAGTTTTCTTTCTTCTCAACATGTCGCGATATCGCGACAGTTTTCTTCCTTGTGATTTTATTTTGATTTCTTTTGATTTTTAGCATAAGGGCCACTTCTATCTTTTGGATAATAACTATACATACTCTGAAGATCCTCTTAACTCCTGTCCACTGCATAAATCGATCTGTCTGACTGTGTTGACAACAATGACAATACTGTTGCGAAAGCAAAACTGTCACGATTTTGTGACATATTCGGAGAGAAAGCACAAGCAAGCAAAATTGTCACGATTTCACGACATGTTTAGAGAGAAAGCGGAAGCAAGATAAACTGTCACGATTTCACGACATATTGCAAGAGAGATAGTACGAAAGAAAAGATGTCGCGATTTCACGACATGTTGGAAGAGAAAAAGACAAGTAGAAAAAAGTGTCGCGATTTCGCGACATATTGCAAGAGAAAGAGGAGAGAGAAAAAGTTGTCGCAATTTCGCGACATGTTTCATTTTTGCTGTCCAAAGTGAAGAGAAAGAGGAGAGAGAAAAAGGTATCGCGATTTCACGACATGTTTCATTTTTGCGGTCCAAAGCGAAGAGAAAGAGGAGAGAGAAAAAGGTATCGCGATTTCGCGACATTTCATTTTCGCGGTCCAAAGCGAAGAGAAAGAGGAGAGAGAAAAAGGTGTCGCGATTTCACGACATGTTTCATTTTCGCGATCCAAAGCGAAGAAGAAGGCAAAGAAAGAAAAAATGTCGCGATTTCGCGACATACTGTAAGGAAGGTTGTACGGACGAAAAAGTGCCGCGATTTCGTGACATATTGCAAGGAAGGTTATACAGACGAAAAAGTGTTGCGATTTCGCGACATATTGCAAGGAATATTGTACGGAAGAAAAAGTGTCATGATTTCGCGACATGTTGCAGGAGAAAGAGCCCGAGAGAAAAAGTGTCGCGATTTCGCGACATGTTGCAGGAGAGAGAGTCCAAAAGAAAAAGTGTCGCGATTTCGCGACATGTTGCAGGAGAGAGAGTTCGAGAGAAAAAGTGTCGCGATATCGCGACATGTCGGGTTTTCGCGACCCGAAGGCAGGAGAGAGAGTCCAGGAGAAAAAGTGTCGCGATATCGCGACATGTCGGGTTTTCACGACCCGAAGGCAGGAGAGAGAGTCCAGGAGAAAAAGTGTCGCGATATCGCGACATGTCGGGTTTTCACGACCCGAAGGCAGGAGAGAGAGTCCAGGAGAAAAAGTGTCGCGATATCGCGACATGTCGGGTTTTCGCGAACCGAAGGCAAGAGAAAGAGCAAAGGAGAGAAAGTGTCACGATATCACGACATGTCGCATTTTCACGACTTAAGGAGGAGAGAGAAAGTAAGAAGGCAGAAGTGTCGTGATATCACGACAAAAGTAAAGAAGAAGAGTACGGAGGTGAAAGTGTCACGATATCGCGACATGTTGTGTTTTCGTGGGTGCAAAGCCGAGAAGAGGACAAAGAGGCAGAAGTGTCACGATTTCGCGACAGGTCACTTTGGCACGAGCAAAGAAGAGAACCCAGCCGAAATAAGATATGTGACAGTTAACTGGAGTTATACGGTAGTTACAGGTGCAATTGTAAAAGAAATTCATGCAGATAAAATAAGAAGAGTTAACTGAAGTCAGTACATCAGTTACAGGTGCAGTTACAGTGAAAACGCATGCATGCATAGAAAAGAAAGCGAACAGTCTCTAAGGAGAATACGAACAGTCATGACCAAGAAGACGAACAGTCATGGTAAAGGTATATGTGTCAATTCGTTGCATGTAACGTACTGCCTACTCTATATATACAAAAGGAATTACATATAAAATGTGTTACAATTGACAAGTGGCAGATAAGAATATGATAGAAACAGTTACAATTGACAAGTGGCATATGAGAAATGAAAGAAGGCGTTATAACTGGAGTTACAAAGCAAAAGGATTGTTGTAAAAGGAGGTCTGCGTGGAGAATTACAGGCTGCTGAAACAAAGTGTGAGTGCGCTGCTGAAGAAAGTGAAAGTGCTGCAAAAAGGGAGGGCAGGAAGAGTGTCGTAAGAGAGCGTTAAGCAGAGCCGTGAGAGCTATAAGAGTGCAGTAAAGAAGCACAACAAAGGGATCTATAAGAGGGCAGTAAAAGTGCAGTAAGCAGAGCCACAAGTGTGTGTGGTGTTTTGGTGAATAGCGAGAGAGGTTGGGTTAGCAATAGACCAGTCAGGGTCTTGTATAAGCGAAGGCATCTTTATGTAAAAAATATAGCTTCAAAATTGCAGTCCAAGTTGGTGCTTGGAATTAGGGGTTGGTGCTCCTTTCTGTTGGTGCAGATAAATTAGGGGTTGGTGCTCTTTTCTATTGATGCAGATAAATTAGGGGTTG
This sequence comes from Wollemia nobilis, assembly GCA_028583015.1. Taxonomy (NCBI): domain Eukaryota; kingdom Viridiplantae; phylum Streptophyta; class Pinopsida; order Araucariales; family Araucariaceae; genus Wollemia; species Wollemia nobilis. Next base: position 16,569,515 of record JAQPPZ010016723.1, read on the forward strand.
GTGCTCCTTTCTGTTGGTGCAGATAAATCAAGGGTTGATGCTCCTTCTAGTGGGTGCTGGTAAATTGATTGTAAAATTGATATTTTGCAAAGGCTGGATTTGGACGGGAGTCCAAGCAGTCATTTTTGAGGAGTAGCCAAAACTGGTGAACCTCGTTACATCTTGTGTTGTGTGATGCTCTCTTGTTACATTTACTTTATGTGATTTTAAGCTTTCATTATTTTGGCTTTAAGAGTTAAAGTTTTAAGTTATAAAGAGCCACACTGATTCACCCCCCCCTCTCAGTGTCATTGTGAGACTAACATCTTTTACTTCAAATATACCTATGTATAAAGAAGCATAGGATGCAAGAAATATATAACATAGATGAAAATAAGATGTGGAAGTTGTGATATAGTCTTCTTAAAAAATTAGGAGGATTTTTGTATTGCTTTGTTGTAACCTTAAATATTAAAGATTTGAGTATTTTACCTTCCTAGTTATTTCATAGAGGTTTTTTTTATTGTGGTTTCTTTCTTGAAAACTCTTATCACTCTCATTATGTGTTTGTTTTTATAAGTGCAACTTCGAACTATAGTTTTTTCCTTTACTATTTGGTATCTAATGTGGTATAAGAGTAAACTATTGTTGATGCTGACATATATACAAGCTAAACTCATTATAATTTTTAGAAGACATTATTTTATGTTTTCCCTCCTTTGGGAGTGATATTTTGTAGCAACTATTTTATTTATCTAGTTATGAGAGAAACATTGCCAAGTTATTTGCTTTGAGAAAGTGTTGCATTACAGGAGAACACATTGAATAAGTTGAAGCTTTTTAAAAGCAAATGTGAAAAAAAAATTCTTAAGGGTATGATATATGCTAGAGATTCTTTTGGTTTAAATAAAGAAGCATAAGTGATACAAATGTATTTTTAGTAACTTGAGTTAAGAGGATTACTACTTGTGCAATCTAAATAAAACTAAACAAAAAACAATTTGATATTCTATTCTCCAATCCATATTCCTTTTCATATTAAATCTTAATGCCTGCTATTCCTTTTTATATGTATTGTGTCTTGATTCTATGCTATTTGTGGCTATTTATTTTATCTCATTAGCATGTAGGCAAGGATGAAGGAAAATATGTAATATATTCAAGAGAAAAAATATCTACATGTGTTTTCATTTTTGTTAGATATGAGAGCATTAATATAAGAAGTAGTTTTCATTGATTACACGTTGTGAATAGAAATAAAATATAAAAAAACAATGTAATCTAAGTCGACAAGCATCTTGGAGTTTATGTGCTAGAGCATTGTAAAGGGTGGATCCAACATTGAAAAGGATTCCATTGACATTGATGATGTGGAGAGCATGGAGTATTATGAAAAGGATTCTTCACATAAAAGAAAGCTAGTATTCAAGGATGAAGCATAGGATTTTTTGAAGGTTCATCCAATGACTTGAAGGAGGAGACAATGTCTAAGGCTTAGTCCTCCTTTAGTATCTTCACTTTGTCACCTCTCCACTTTGTCACCTCTCCACTCTCAAGGATTAGTTTTCTTTTTTATGATGCATAGACCTACATGAATGATGAAGAAATTTGGATGCGGCATGGCCCTTCAAAGAATATTTTGTTCAAAGGATGGAGGTGTTATTAGGCATTTTTGTATATGTTTCTCCTTGATGTACTTTATAGTTAACAACTCTTAATATCATAGTTTTAATTTTATTTGGTTTTTTATTTTCATGTGAAAGGAAGTTGTGTTAGGATGATTTGTAGATCATTTGATTGGCATGCCATTTTTTACTTTTCTAATTATTTTTTCTCCTTTCTAACATAGATGAACAAAGAAGTTATCTAATTTTAAATTTTTGTTGACGATTAATATTTTTTACTAATTTACTAAAAGTTGTTAATTGTTAAATTTATCTATTTAAATTTAATTATTATAAATTAATTTGAAATTTACTAGTTAGTTGCATGTTTTTGTAGTTTAGCTAACTTTCTTATTTATATTTTATTTAGGGAGTTACGTGATAGTAATGGTCAATTTTAGGGATTGTTTATTGGTTAGATTTAGGTATTAATTTAGAGTTTTTTAATTTAAATTTTATTTTAAAGTTTACATGTTTTAAAATTATTATCTTATTTTAATTCAAACTCATTTAATACCGAAGGGTTGAAAAACTCCATATAGAATACTCCGAGAAAAAGAACAATCCAGGAAAATGTGAAGGATGAACTCCCAATTGTTCCTGCAGAGAAGACATCGGTTAGCAAGAATCATACCTCTCTTAATCATGTTGTCGATGGTGAGTATTCTTCCTTGGATCGCTAGCCATGAGAACACTGCAATTTTGGGAATTAAATTCTTGACCCACACCTGTTTATTCTGGAGGATGGTATCCTCATAATCTATCAATAATTTATAGGCAGATTTGACTAAGAATTGACCAATTTCAGTTGCAGCCCACGTGATCCTATCCTCCCTTGGCCTAGTAGGTATGAATTGATGATTCAATATGCCTCTGATTACTTCATATTCAACATCATGATCTAGGATTCAAATTTGTTTCCACAGCAGTCTTCCACTGTCCTGACTGATAAAGTCAGCAACTTTCCTTCCATAAAGTTCATCCATAAGACTTCTGATCCTAACAAGGTGAGGACGCTGAGACAAAGGTTCCTCCTTAGCCCACCTGTCATCCCAAAAATTTATCTTATGTTCGTTCCCTAACACCCATCTCAGAACTCTCTGAATGATCTCTCTGCTACTGAGAATAAGGAAAGAGATAAAGGAAGAGGTCATTATACTATTTGAAGAGAGAGCAGATTCGATCAAAGTGAAAGGAAAACAGAGAATATGACCTGCAATTTTGAGAAATCTAAAGTCCATAGGGAAGGTAAAATAGAATAGAGGACACATTTTTCCAATTTAAAGTTCAAATACAATAAGATAAAATTTGAAGGAATTTAAAGACAGACAACATAAACTTGAAGGCAACATTGAAGGCAATAAGTTTAGATTTGAAAGACATCAATTTTAAATAAAAAAGAACTTGGCAAGATAGTGTTGGGATAATAAGAAAGTCACAACCATAGCAAATTGCATTCAAGGATTGCATTATTTAAATATGTTTTAGTATTTTGAATGCCTAATAAAGGAGCTTGTAGTGAAAATAGTGGTGTTAAGAATTCTTGAAGCCACCTAAACCTAAACCAAGACATAATAAAGTTGTTATATCCGATCAAAGGAGAAAGGATTAGTCTTATGATTAGTTACTATCCTAGTAATTTTTAAAAAGTATCAACAACAAAGCTAAAAGTATAAATAGCATCGAGAGTCAAATGTAGAAGATTTTTATCTCAAGTGAAAGTATCTTTGGAGCCCTTGAGCAGCATCGGGAGTCAATAAATATGCAATAATGCTTAGGAACAAGCACCAACTAAGATATGTAGGGATCGAGCATCAACCAAGGTGTGTAGAGGACACAATAGAAGCAACAACTAAGGAATGCAAGGGTTGTGCAAGGTGCATGAAAGTTCAAGGGATATAGGAGAAAAAATGTTGAGCAACAAATCATGCTACACAAGAATATAAGCATCACAAAAGCCTAAGAGGTAAGGATTAAGTCAAGTTATGGGAAGTCAAGTTGAGTTATGCAAGAGAAGATCCAAAGTCATGGGAGATCAAAAGCCAAGCATCTAGTAAAATAATCAAGCATATGATACCAAGGGTAGAGTAAGCTTCGAAACCAACATCTAAGTGTTGCCTTTGCAGTACAAAAGGAGCATTGAAGCATCACACAAAAATGGCCAAAGGGAAGTGCAAGAGTTTAGTTGAAAACTCAACATAATCTGGACATTGGAAGAGTGCAAGAGCTAGGTCAAATCAAGAGTCAATTAGACGTTGAAGGTAGAAGCCAAGCATTGGAAAACCAAACACCATATTCGAGTGCCAAGGAATACGAAATGGTTTAAGTGCTAAGGAAAGTGAAACGGTTGAGTGTTACAAGCATTGGAAAATTGAGCGCCAACTAGAACACCATGCAAACTGCCTGGATGTTACATTGAGGTAAGGAAGGTAAAGGGTAGAGGTAGTAACGCTCATCCTGAAAGGTTTCAAGTAGTAGCCCATGCAAGGTCTTCATCACATTCTCACATGCTCGAGTCAAGAAGCATAGTGAAACGTTTTTGAAAATTCTAGCACCAAAGTCACCATAAAGAGTCACACCCTCAAGGAGGTAAAATTTGGGTTTACTAGATAAATTAAATTAGTTTTTTAATTTATCTAAAGTTAGGAGTGATAAGGAGTTTATTTTTTATTTTTATAAATTTTTCTAAAGTTATTTTGGAGAGATAAGTGTGTTATTAGCATAATAAAGTTTTTAATTTTTTGGAGTGATAAGTAGTATTGGAAGTTAAGTTTGTTTTTTAAGCTTTGTTTTTTATTTATTTTTTGAAATTCAAAGCTCATATTTTTTTTGCAAATTATTTAACTTTGGAGAGATAAGGAAGTCTACTTCAAATTTAGGAATATTAAATTTACAAAATTCTTATTTTCTAGTTTCTTAAAACAATTAGGGAGACAAGGAATTCAACTTCATAGGTTTAAAAATTTAGAAACTTAGAAATTATTATTAAAACCTAGGGAGATATAAGGTAGGCAACTTCAAAGGAAATTTATTGAGAAAAAATGGATGAAATTATTAAGAATACATTCAATGAAAATAGTGAAGAATTATTTCATAAAAAACCAAAATGGCTTAGAGATACAATTGAGGACTCAATAAGATTTCAAAATAATCAAGTAGACATACCATTGGGGTTTGTTACTATAAAGCCAACCTCAAAAATAGAGTTTTCTAGAAATGTTGAAGATCTTCATCATCTACAACATATATACAAAGAAAATAAAGATAGAATAGTTTTAGTTATACACAAGTGGTTATACTATTTTATCAAGAAAACAAATGAATTTGAAACTCCAAAAGAAATTAACAAAGCTACTGAGCTTGTTTCTAGTCAACTTAAGGTGTTTAGGTATGAGATTATTCAGGATTGTATTAGAATTGATAAAAGTGTTAGATTTGATTGTTTGTTGCTCATTCACAAACTGCTGCAGTGTTGCTATGATGATGTATTCTCTGATTATTCATTGATATGAAGTATTTTTTCAATAAAAAAAAAAACCTTCTAGATGTACTTATTGCAATAGGATTGGTCATAAAAAAATATATTGTTGAAATATTCATCCATGTAAATATTATGGAAGAAAATATCACTCATATATTTTCTGCTACTACAAGGATAAGTATTGAAGAAGATTTAAAAAACATTAATATTCATATTAAATTATTTTTTCAAGTTCTTATTTTTAAAGCATCTACTAATAGTGGATTCAAGTGTGGAATTTCTAAAGAACAGGAAGGAAAGTCATCTAGAGAACCAAGGAAAAGAAAATGGATTAATTATGATCTAACATTGACTCGTAAGATAATTAGATCTCTTGTTCAACAAGGCTACTTGGAGATTGATTGAAGACTCAAGGATGAAGACCATATTGAAGACTAAAGTCTTCAATAACCAAATAATGTAATACAAGGGGGTGTTGGAGAATATTACATTATTTGGTACATGACAATGTACCACCTTGGTACATTATTGTAAATATTAGATTAGGGTTGTGTCTTAGATTAGTGAGTGAGTAAATATTTTATGGTATGTAATAATGTGCAGGAAATGCACAAGTGTCATGTAAATATGTGTGCAAGTGTTATGAGTGTAAATATGCACAAGTGTCTAATATATAAGTGTGCACGTGTCCTTAGAATAGGAAAGAGAAGAGTGAAGGTCAAAAGTGCAACATATGAAGAGTCACATATAATTATATATTTGTGATAAAACATTGTAATTATAATAGAATGCACATAGCTTTATGCTTGCACTAATAGATTTTCATTCAATAGTATTTTCATGTGCAATATTGTGAGCATGTTTATGTGAGTATTTTAATGAGATGGTCTACTTGGTATTACTTTCTGAGTTATTATTTGATTCATTATATTGCAACTTCTTTATATTATATCCTATGATTATTTTCTTGTGGAGACTTACATTAAGTATTAAAGCTTCAAAACCTAACACCTCATTTGCAATGACTTCTATTGTACTTAGCAGTTGTAGTGACTGGTTATTCATGTAGTCTAGTAGGATGGAAAGATTGTCATAACAATATTTTTGGTTGTCATGGGTTCACACTCACATTGAAAAAGTAAATCAAATAAGTAATCAATTGAATGAGCTATTTAAAAACTTATAATAATAGACATAGCAATTGATCAAGAAGTCAAGCAAATTGTTTGAAGATATATGAAGTTGTGCATGTAATACGAAGGCATACATGCAACAAGATGATACAAGAGTTTTATTTCAAGAAATTTGGAATTAGATCATTAACCATTCATGGGGAAGAATGTTAGAGAAAGTAATGTTTAATTTAAAGAAGCACACGAAAGAATTTTTCCTAAAGAAGAGGAAAATGTTAAAGATGTTACATTATTTAGTACTATGTGAAAGTACCCATACCATTGTACATTTTTACATATTATATTAGGTTGTGAGTTATTAGGTTAAGGAGTGTGATTTATATTTCCCCTAAAGTATGTGTCAATGTGTGAGAAGAGTCCACGTGACATGTAATAATGTGTGCATGTGTGTAGAGAGTGAGAGTGTGCAAGTGTGTAGAAACACAAGATTCATGTGTGTGGGTTATACAAGAGAAGATGTAAAGTCAAGAGACATAAGAGGTTTGTCATATGTGAGGAATATGAAAGGTTGCATCTTTGAGATATGTGAGGAGAGCAATAGACAAAGTATTGAAAGGTCATGTAAAGGTTATATTATGAAAACAAAGCTCCATGTATTGTATGACAAATTTAAGATGATATGAAGCATTGAATCTCAAAGTATAGAAAAGGTCTTGCATATTCGATCAATAAAAATTATGATTTATATATTGTAAGTATATTATTGATTTATATTATTATTTCATGAATGTAATGTTCATTGATATTGATTAAAGTGATTAAATGTTCTAATATTAAAATTGATTAAAATCTTGTGATAATAAACCTAATTAAATCTAGCTAAAATTTCAATAAAAGAGTTTAAAAATGAAAAAAATAAATCAAGAATAAAAAATAAAAAACAAATTTAAAAATTAAAAAAGAATTATTACATTAATTAAAAAAACTTTAAGAATAAAACAACACTACTCATATTTTGATTGTCAAAATAATATTTTAGTTGTATGTTTAACCCATTTTCTTGTGGTACTACATACATATTCAATATTAAAGCAAATTTATAACTTTATTTAATTGCAATGGTGGAAATAAGTACCATGGGCATAGTATAAGTTCTAGAGGTAACAGTACGATAGTTTGGGTTTTAGCTTTTCTTCAAAAAGTTTAAGAAATGACTCTTCTTCGAAAAATCCAAGGTTCAACCCATGATATAAATGAGTGGGTGAAATGATGAATGTGTTCATTAAAAAATAAAGTGCAAGTATTTAAAAAAAAAAAAAATTGCTTTGGCAGTGTCTAAGGACACATTTAAAAATTGTGATTGTTAGATATGGTGCTATCACACCCGCTCCATGGGACGTGTTCGTTACGTGCATCGATGTCATAGAAAACATTACACCTGGCCTACCTTGTACAAAATTCAAATAAATAATTTTGGTATGCTTACACCTGACCTACCTTGTACAAAATTCAAATAAATAATAATGTGATTGTTAGATATGGTGCTATCACACCCGCTCCATGGGACGTGTTCGTTACGTACATCGATGTCATAGAAAACATTACACCTGACATACCTTGTACAAAATTCAAATAAATAATTTTGGTATGCTTACCTACCACCAGGTTGAAGCATAAAATAATTATAAATGGGAAGGTAATCCTATATAGGGACAGTGCAATAGTTTGGGAGGTTAAGGTTTAAATCGGGCATGGGTGAGTGTGAGGGGTGGGTGTGTTCATCAATAAATAAATAAATAAATAAATAAATAAATATATATATATATATATATATATATATATATATATATATATATATATATATATATTTTTTGAATAACTAAGTTAAATTAATAATTTTATATTATAATTAAAATAAATAAAATTAAAACTTTTAACATTGGTTTTATGCACTTGTGATTATAAATTGTAAAAAATAATTAAAAAATTTAGTTTGAATCAATGTTTTTAGAGGATTATTAATCAATTTAAAATGTTGAATATAAGTTTTAATAATTTTTTTGAAATATTTTCGTGAGTTAAATGGTTAATTTAGGTAATCTTAGAAAAAAGTATAACACATTAAATTATCTTATTTATTGAGTTAAAGTTTAAATGATCAAAATAATTTATCTTTCATAGAGAATATTGGGGTTCAATCTTAACAAGCATAGAGGCCTTATGTTTATGAGTTGTGAGTGCTTGATCTTTAAGTTGTTTTTGCCATCAATAATTAATTCTTATGTAGGTCAACAAAACTAAATGTCCCTACTATTGAGTACAAGCAAAAGCAAATATTAGATATATGAATTAGAAGGTTAAAAACATTGGCTGATACATATGAAGAAAGACAAAATTATATTAACATGCACATTTTCAAAGTTATATTTAAATGATGCTTAGCAACACCAAGTTTAAAATAGGTTAAGAAACTAAGGTGATCAACCCAACTTTAAATAATAACCTAATAATACCTCATTAGTCTTTAGTATAGAATGAGAGGTAATTTTTTATCTTAGTCAATGAATATAATGTTGGTAGATGGTCATGTTGAACGCGAAAATTGTTTGATTAGATTTCCATTGGTAACTTCATTTCAACAATTGGAAGGAGAGAATTGTGTTCTCCTCAACCTACAAATTTAGGTTGACTCCCCACTAATCATGTTAAGTTTGTCTAATCTAAATGCATAAAAGTAAAATTAAAAGAGTAGGGTGAGAGAAATGTAACATATAAGCAATAAAATAAAATATGGTCATGAATGTAGCAAGATTAGTGTGTGATCAATTAGCACATACAGAAAGAATCTAATAACATCAATGTGCTCCATTTATGTGAAGAATTTTTATTATTAGAACAAAGAACTAATGGAAAGTAAAAGGGTAGTGCCATAATTAATAAGCATATGTCTTACATAGTCTTTCTATTTTTATAAAAATAAACTTGAGAGTAAAATGTGGAGTCCATAAGTTATAGATTTAATTTTCTCAAATGGCTAAAATATGTTTACAATGGATCCCACAACTCCAATTTGTAGCAAATTATTCACCTAAGAGTTATTGTAGGTAAATTTGTTTTAGTCCTACTCAAATATATTGTTTAGGAGAATCTTTAGCAAAATGATGCACCACTTAATCTTGCATGCCTTTAAATTACCTCTAAACACACTTAGTATTCTTCTAGCTCCTTAGTGGTGCCACTGGAGATAAAATATCATTTTTTGGATTGTTTCCTTGAATTTTGTGTTGACTTGTCTTATTATGAGCCAAAAAATGGAGATTTGTCATCTTACCAAATTTGTGAATCATAATTTTTAGAATGAATTGTACTTTTAGCAGTCAGTCAAAATTTCAATCTTTGTCCTATTATGAGATAAAAAATAGAATTTTATCATTTTACCAAAGTTGTGATTCTTAATTTTCAAAATGAATTACACTTTTGGTACTTAATCAAATTTTGCATTCTTCTCAAACTTGTTGCTTTCCTTGATACCCCTAATAATATAAAATCTCTCCCGTTGACATCTATGGTTGATTCCTTGGTGGAATTCAAAGGTACTAGCTAAGCTACTGTATTTTTGGTGACTTTATAGGGCACTACGCTCGATTGGTAATGGATCCTTGTTCTTGACTTTATCCTTGGATGTAAAGTCTTCAAAATTGGGATCAACCTAAAAAAATATTGTAAATCTGGTGGATCATCTTGGTTCATAGTTTCGATAAAAGGCTTTAAAGTGTATGATATCAAGTGGTAGCTCTAAGTTACTTAGCATCTCTGTGTCTAACACAAGGTCCACATATTGGCATTTTAAGAGGCTCTCTTCGTAATTTATTATTTATTTCAACTTACTTAGCAAGGATTCCAATTCAATGTCCTTATCTAATGCAATGCTATCCTTTGTTTTGTCCATCTCCTTACTGAAGATTTTACTTATTTGTTTAGATGAGAGGGGTTATCCTTGATTAAATGTATTGGACAATCCTGTGTTTATTAAGTGTTATACTTCCTTCTTCATTTTCTCAACAATTGTTTTAAGGGTATCATAGGTAGCTTTACGTCCTTATAGTTTCCTTTGCTTGTTAGGTATATTTTCAACTACTTGATCATTACCCATTTCCTCCACATGCTCATTGGATATCTTATCAAACCATAGGTGCACTTTAGTATACCTTGCTCTTGTTGTTAAATCATTCTCTACACATTTTATTACAATTATAGTTGGGTCAAGCAAGATCTCACATTCATTCAGATATATGAAATACACCTCGGTACATGTTACTTATGCATATACTTGATCTCATTGGGATTTATTCAACTATTGGGGTCTTGACTTCTAGATTCTACATATTCTTCTCCATTTCTTATCAATTGGTTGAGTTGAAGTCATAAGTCTTATATCTCCTTTTTGAACTATAGATTCAATTGATATGTCTCCTATGTCAACTACCGTTTTAGTTTATAAAATTATTTCTTTATTTAAACCTTTGCTACTACTTGTCTCTACTACTTTTCCTTTTAAAAGTCTCTAATTTCTATTGCAACTATTTTACTTGACCTCTCTTTTCTTCTGCCAACTAAGATTGGAAAATCATAGGTGTAGTGGATGTTGAAGCCATTATATTGGCAATATCTTAATCAATCTTCCATCTTACCTCTTGGATGATGTTTGATATTTTCTATGTCCTCTTATTGTTCTATAGTGATGGAATGATTGACTAACCTCAAGGGTGGATGTTTCTTCAAAGTAGTGTGGATTACCTCAATTACTTTTGATGATTTTGGATGGAAGAATGTTATCATACCTAGAATAACTTGTGGATCGACTAGGGTAAGGATACTAATTTGACATGATGACATAGTTGATAACGTAAATTGGGTGGTGAAGGGTGATGAGAGAGGTTGAAATGAGGACTTATGGATGACACAATGGCACTTAAGTTGATTATGATGATTGGAATGACCCTAACACTAGAGTAGGCGAACCTACTAGTGACCCTAAAACTATGGTTATTTGAGGTGATATGGACACAACAAAAGAGGTTATGGGTATTTGAGAAGTTAGATGAGAAAAAATAGAGAGTGAAAGGAGAATAAAGGTGGGAATAGAAGAAAAAAGAGGTGGAAGTGAAGTGAAGGTGGTCATGGGGGAAATAGTGGAAACAATTTGCACTTCTATATTAGTGACTTCCATTCTTGTTGCTTTTTTTCTAGCAGGTGAACCTTCTCTTTTGAATCATTTTTCTTCAGGGTTATCCTTCATTCCTCCTTTTTTATTTCTCAAGTCAATAAAAGTCTCATGTTTCCATCCTCCTTTTTTGTCACTATAGTATCCATGAATAAACTACATTCATCAATGGAGACACCCAATTTGATAAATCTATTAGTTACATAACCAAAGCAATATCTACCTAATCAAAGATATCAAACATCATAAGTGATTGATCAAGTTCAAATTATTTGCAGATGCATTTAATGAACTAAATTTAGAGGTTAGTGGAACTGAAAACCCCCTTTTCCAAGATGTTGGATGTAGGGTTGTGGTTGTGATCTATAATCAATCGGTCCTATGAATCAACAATTCCTTTGTAGCATGCTTGGTGGAATGAATCTTATTTGAAAAAATCTAATTGGGACACTCATTGCATGTGGTAATAGTTCTAATATAGCATACCCGCTACGATGTGTCCCACTCCAACCCATTTTGTTTAAACTCATATCTATATTATTTTATTAAAAATATTATCAGATCTACTAAAGGGTTTGTTTTGGATATCAAGGTCTATACTAGATCTAGAAATCCTTCTAAAAATTGCTACCTCAATCAGTCCAGATCTAACATTTGTATTTTGATCTAGGATCTAAGAAAATATTATAGAAATCTAATGTTATGGGGCAAATTGTGACTCCATTGATAAGTTAAATCTAAAAATTTATATGTTTTTAGTCGTTTGGTTTGTGTATCAATCAATATTTCATCAAAATTTGAATATGCCATCCTAATATCACTTGCCTTCAAAAAGTTTCTAATTTTTTATGAGTCAAAATTTTACCAATTCGTTGGCTATTTTTATGATTCATCAATTTCCTTGCTAACAAAAAGTGATGTCATCGATCCTCATTTAAATCTATAAATCCATTAAATCCTTATTTCGACAATTCACTTAAATCCTAGTGATTCACTAAATTTTCTAGCAATTTGTTGCTTCTTTAATGATGTCATGTTGACATTAACATAATATTGATGATTCAAAAAAGAAAGCTTTGACTAAGGTTGAAATCCAATGATTTCTAACTTTCTGATGATTTGTTAACAAATCCAATAATTTAGTAACTTTGACATATTTGAGGTTTCAATATCATATGGTAGCTCAATTATAGGGGAATCCTCAAATGGTTTAGAATATGCCATGGTCTCAAAATCCTCAACTAGCCTAACAAACTAATTCTCTAAGATCAAAAATAATTTCTATAAAACTCGTAGCCAAATATGCAACCACATCAAAAAATGAAATATTATGGGTCACAATAAGTGTATTAGAGCTAACAACTAATGCAATAATTCATGCAACAACCTATGATGATGCCAAGTTACTAAGTTGTACAAAACTAATGACTACTTCAATATCCTCAAGAACAACATATGCTCCAATAAGATGACCTACATACCAAATGTTGTGTTGGAAGATGCAATATAGACATGAGTCTTAACAACATCAATTGATTCAACAACAAAATCAAGTTGTGTACGTGTAAAAAAATAGTTAGCTTATTTGACCCAAACCCATCAACAATAGGTAGCACCGTAACATCAACAAGTTTCTCAGGTTTAACAATGCATACAAGAGCTTCTCAAATGGTTAAAGAAATAAGTTTATGATCTTGAAGAGAAGAATTGACAAATTCATCAACAAGAAAACATATAAGAGCCTCAGTGGTCCATGAGACATATCGATCCCAACTCTTGAGGAAGCTTTGGCATATAATGAATCTTTTTGGGCTAGATAACTCCAACATGGAAACATGGTGATGATCAATTAGGTCCATAATGGAATGAGTAATAGAAATTAAAGTTTTCAACGCTTTACCAAAAAAATGGGTTATGATCTCTTAAGAACCTCTTTTGTTATGGTAACAATTGTTAAGAACCTCTTTTCTCATCCATAGAAATTAGTATCAATGTGTAGAAATATAAAAGAAATTTACTTCTCAATAATAAAAAACGCATTCTCAAATATGTTGGAAAATAAATAAATAAATTCATGAATAACTCATATAGGATAAAATATGTATTGTACTCCCATTTATTCAAATTAAAAATCAATCTCTTGAGGTATGACAACACCATACAATGCTTCTTATTGGAAGGAAGTCACTCCACATTATATCTCAATATGAGATCCATACACACAATATTCTTCTCTTCTATATCTTTCTTGGATTTTATTGTTGTTATTTCTTCCATAGACTTTATTGTTGCTACTTCTTTCTTCTATTTACATTTTTTTAGTCTGTTTATAATGTTTTTTTCTTCGACATGGTTTTTGGACTGCTTTTTTATTTCTTCTATATAGCTTTGAAAGTAGTCTCTTAATATTACTTGTAATATCCCACCAAATTCTTTTATCTGTTCATAAGGTTCCTATTCTTCCTTCTTTGAAAGCTCTTCTAACTCCGTGACCTCATATCCCTCCAAAACAATTTATTTCTCAAGATTTTCTCAAGGCAAAAATTGAGTGTAGTGAGAATTCACTACAAAACTTGTAGATGATAAGTCTCGCTATGAGCAATGTGAAAACATCGAAGAAATTGATGAAGATGAAAGGGTTTGTGGGAAAGAGAAAAAGAGGAAAACCCAAGAAACAAAACAAAGAAAAAAATAAACTCAAAGGGATATAGATTTGGAAAAACAAAAATAAATATCACAAGTGTTAAGTAGAGCTAAACCCGTAAATAAAAGGTGATGATGAGATAACTTGGAATATCAGGGTTATGAATTAGACCCTTTAAAAAGAGGTATTAGGGAATTGATAGGTTGTTATAAACAACATATTTATAGATATAGAAATCATGTAGTAAATATTTTAGTCATTTATGATGTTAAATTTCATCTTGAAAAAATTCAAATTTTAGAAGGCAAGAGTGAGATAATAAAAATTATACCTAAGAGTTGATTGCAAAAACTTAATGGTTTGAGGAAGATAACAAATATCCTTAGTATACAGACAAATAAAATATCTTTGATTAAAAAAAAAAAGTTAAATATAATTTAATTAATAACAATATAATATTTTAATATTTTAATACAAATAATCTTAATAAAACCTATACATAATTTATTATTAAAAATATTTAATTTTATTTTATAAATTAAAATTAAATTTTATAATTTTGCATTAATGTTGAAAACTTGAAATAAAGCTCAATCTTATAGCAATGTGTGACCTATTTCTGTTTCATCTAAAACGCACAGTGTGTTTTTAAAACAAGGTACACCCGTACCATACAGTGGTTTCCGGAAATTTTGGTCGTTAAAGAAGAAAGTACATGGCAGGCAAGTCAAAAAAAAAAGACCTAGCGATTCTTAGAAACATCACAATATGTGCTGTCATTGGGCGATTCTTAGACAGCGAGGGAGAGGGACTCGAACGCGGCACCTCAAACCGTCCAATGCGAGTTTTGCCACGTGTACGTGGATTTCCTTGAGTTGATTGATGGACATTCATACTTTGACACGTGGTGTGGATGATCGTGAATGGACACCTTGTCGTTTTTTTTGTTTCACATCATTTCCAGCTGGAGGCAAAGTCACCACCAATCATCATGTTTATATCAAATACCTACTACCTAGGCTAAGCCTAGATATGATTTAACGGTCATCACCAATTATATACTTTCGTTATTATAAATTAAAATTTTAATGAAATAAACTAATTCACATTTATTTCAATATTAAATTAAATTATTATTAACATTTTCAAATGTTAAGTTACAAATTATTACGAGAGGTGTTGGAGGGGTTGTTTGCTTTGTTATATGCAGATTATTGGGGTGAGTACGTTTACATTATGGTTCACCTTTATATTTTGCAGACTATTCGGGTGAGTATGTTTACATTATGGTTTACCTTTAAATTTTTCATCATTTATATTATACAATTTAGGAGTTGTTATTGTTTTTAAGTAATTAATGTGAAAGTTTTATCCTTACAGATTGGTGGAGTGGTAAGTGGAGGTGTGGTTAGGTACTTATTAAGAAGAAACCTAGGTTTAAACTTTGAGGAGAAGCCAACCCTTTGCAAATGTAGTAGTACGAATCCCGAGCAACTACTACCTTTGCAACGATAGTACGAATCTCGAGCAACTGGTGGTCCTTATCTTGCATCGAATCAACAAGAACGAGACAGATGGATTTGTTGGGAGCAGTCCCTATGGTTTAAACCCTACAGTTGCAATTACTAAAAATAGTGGTTGTAACCAACTCTCCCATATAATCAAAACAAAATTACTGTGAAAACTTTTATACTTACTACCTTGGAGTCATATGAGATTTGTGGAGTTAACACTTATAATTTATATTGAAATTACATAATTATACATAATTTAAAATACATAATTAATAATTACATGGGTTTAAACCCTACACTCGCAATTACTAAAAATAGTGGCTGTAACCAACTCTCCAATATATTGAGTCATATGAGATTTGTGGAGCTAACATTTATAATTTATATCGAAATCACATAATTACACATAATTTAAAATACATAATTGATTATTACATGAGTTTAAACCGTACACTTGCAATTACTAAAAATAGTGGTTGTAACTAACTTTCCTATATAATCAAACAAAAAAAATTACTGTGAAAGCTTTTATATTTACTACTTTGGAGTCATATGAGATTTGTGGAGCTAATATTTAGCTAATTTAAAATACATAACTATATATTGATTGTTTGGTTTAAATTTAATTCTTTTGATAAGAATCTAAAGACTAAGTATTTTTTAAACTATTTAAAAAAATTATTGCAATTTTTTTTGGGTGTGCACACAAAGTTTTAAAGTCGAAATATATACTACTTTGTACTTAAGTATACTTATTACATTTAATGATTATTACATTTAATGATTAACTGATAGTTTAAAAGTAGAAATATATACTAGTACTTTGTGCTTAAGTATACCTGTTACAATTAATGATTAACTGACTACATTAACATGACATATTTTAAAAATATATAAGTAATTTTAAAATGCACATACACACCAACTTTTTTTTTTTGAAAATTTGAGTTTTTATATAAAATGACCCATCTCCAACAGCTAGGCATAGTTATGATAGTATTGTTTTTTTAGAACTTTCTAAAGATGTTTTTTTTTATGTTATTAATTTTATATAAAATAAAATATTTATATATTAAAAATAATTTAAGAGTATATATATAAAATTAAAACTGAAAAAATAAATGTAATTAAAAAATTTAAAACGTGTTGTTTTATATTATTAAATTATTTTTTATAATATACATATTTTAATTTTTTTGATTGCTCATGTCCTATTTGCTTTGAGTAGTTATTGAATTAGATTATAGTGGGCCGTGCATATACCAAAAATATAAATCCTAGCTTAATGGAGATAAACAACAATCATAACCAAAAGCATCATAGAATGATTAATAATAGGCATTAATCCAACAAGATTTAGAAGAAGTAAATCATATGGCTTTCAAGTAGTAAATAATATAACAAACATTATATTAGAATACCAACCAGTGTGAATACACCAATGATAACATAAATCATTAGAGGATGCTCATTAATTGACACTAATCCAACAAGATTTAGGAGAAGTAAACCATATGGCTTTCAATTAGTAGATAACACGACAAATATTATATTAGAATACCGACATGAGAACTTGTTACCAAAAAAAAATAACATTATTTTTCCTTAGATGTTCGCATGAGTTTTGTAAGTGGACAAATCCAATTAAGAAAGTAAATTTTAAAATCAAAGAGATTTAGGAGAAGTAAACCATATGGCTTTCAATTAGTAGATAACACGACAAATATTATATTAGAATACCGACGTGGGAACTTGTTACCAAAAAAAAATAACATTATTTTCTTTAGATGTTCGCATGAGTTTTGTAAGTGGACAAATCCAATTAGGAAAGTAAATTTTAGAATTAAAGGGCTTGGAAAGTGTTATAAATTTTATATTTTTGTAACATCTATTTCACACCAATATCAACGTAGATTTTTTTTACAATATGGATCTTAGGCCATATTCAACTAGGAGATTTACTTTAAAGCTTCTATTTTTAATTTCTCAAGGGGGTTTTAGGTTAGGTTTCATTGCCTGATATTGATAGAGTTTCTTTACCTCCATAATATATTTGATTTTTTTATCGAACCCATCATAAGACTATTATGAAGAGTGGTATGTTGTAAGAATAACAAGAATAATGAATTGAGTTTTTGCAAGTGTCCTCGAGCAGGTGTTGAAATTAACCTAAGTGTTCTCATTTAACTATGACCTTTTGTTTAGATATAGATTTAAGCAAATCTTAAGCATTAAATTAATCAAATAAATCAAATATGTTTTTGGTTTATGTATAATAGTTAACTAGATATTGTTTTAAAGGTAAGACAAAGTTTAAAACAAGATAAAATTTGCATGCAAAAAGAAGACCAACTTTATTCCTCAATCCCACCATAAAGAGGTACATGACAAAGAAACAATAATACAAGAGGCCAAAGTATAGTAAAAATAAGATATCAAATTCATTATTATAGAAAAAATCAATGTTTATATTTATAACAACAACACTAGCACAAATGGTCAATAGTTGGGTAGAAGATATGAGGATCTTCTTAGTGAGAACGAAACTAAGAGGTATAAGGATTGAATTTAATAAAGGCTTTAATCATTCATGTAAGAATTATCCTTTAACCCTTGGAAATATTAAACCATTATTACTTTTTTAACTCATCTACATCAAAATTTACGTTGTGTTTGCATTGGGGATTAAAATTTCTTTTTAATTATTTATAGAAAATTTGTAAGGTTTGTATTAGGGATTAATTTTTATTTATCCTTAGGTTAAATCTCGGACATAAAATTTATTATTCTTATTAAAGAGAATAATATTTGTAGGAGGAATATTTCTCCTGCACCTTTAAAGTGAGGTGTCATTCATTTTCAAATGAGGAAGTTATCTTGATCTCTTATGTAATTCTCTGGATAAGTGCCATATGAATATTTTAGAGTGACACATCGTATACAATTCTAAGATAGGTTTCATATGAGTTTAGAGAGACATATCTTATTTAACTTTAAATTACATGCCACTCAAGATTCCTTTATGTGAGAATTTGAGGACTCTTTGACACACACAATTGGGAAGGTAAGAATCCATGATGAAAAACTTCTAACTCTTTTACTTCAAATATACTCATGTATAAATAAGCATAGGATGTAAGAAAGATACAACATAGATGAAAGTAAGATGTGGAAGTTGTGATATAGTATTCTTAAAAATTTAGTAGAATTTTTGTATTGCGTTGTTGTAACCTTAAATATTAAAGATTAGTGCATTCTACCTTCCTGATTAATTCATAAAGGTTTTTTTTCTTGTGGTTTCTTCCTTGAAAAATATTATCACTCTCATTATGTGTTTGTTTTTATAAGTGCAACTTTAAACTATAGTTTTTTTTTACTATTTGGTATCTAATGTGGTATAAGAGCCAACTATGTTGATGTTGCCATATATACAAGCTAAACTCATTAAAATCTTTAGAAGACATTATATTATGTTTTCCCCCCTTTAGGAGTGATATTTTTGTAGTAACTATTTTATTTATCTAGCTATGAGAGAAACATTGCCAAATTATTTGCTTTGAGAAAATGTTGCATTACAAGAGAACACATTGAATAAGTTGAAGTTTTTGCAAGAAAATGTGAAAAAAACTCCGTAAGGGTGTGATATATGCTAGAGATTCTTTTTGTTTAAATAAAGAAGAATTGTTGATACAAATGTATTTTTTAGTAGCTTGAGTTGAGAGGATTACTACTTGTCCAATCTAAAGAAAACTAAACAAAAAGTAATTTGATATTCTATTCTCCAATCCATATTTGTTTACATATTAAAACTTAATTCCTTCTATTCCTTCTTATATGTATTGTGTCTTGATTACATGTTATTTGTGGCTATTTTTTATCTTGTTAGAATGTAGGCAAGGATGAAGAAAAATGTGCACTATATTCAAGAGAAATAAATATCTACATGTGTTTTCATTTTTGTTAGATATGAAAGCATTAATATAAGAAGTAGCTTTCATTGCTTACAAGTTCTAAATAGAAATGAAATATAAAAAACCAATGTAGTCTAACTTGACAAGCATCTTGGATTTTGTGTGCTAGAGCATTGTCAAGGGTGGCTTCATTATTGAAAAGGATTCCATAGATATTGATGATGTAGAAAGCATGGAATATTATGAAAAGTATCCTTCATTGGCATAGAATCAAGCTACTATTCAAGAATGAAACATAGGATTTTTTGAAGGTTCATCCAATGATTTGAAGGAAGAGACAATACCTAAGGCGTAGTTATCCTTTAGTATCTTCGCTTTGTCACCTCTCCACACTTAAGGATTAGTTTTTGTTTTTTATTATGCATAGATCTACATGAATGACAAAGAAATTTGGATGTGGCATGATCCTTTAAAGCGTATTTTTTTCAAAGGATGGAGGTGTTATTAGGAATTTTTGTATTTGTTTCTCCTTGATGTACTTTATAGTGTTTTTTTAATTGGTTATATAGGATTGAAATGGGTCCCACATATATTACATCATAACCACATAGTGGTATTACAACAAAGCTCAGATATTATCCATGTATCGCTCGGAAAGATTTGAACTTGGATCTCCTCCTTTAGTGTTGAGGAATCTAACTAGTTGAGCTAATGTCACTTGATTGATGTATTTTATAGTTAACAACTCTCGATATTATAGTTCTAATTTAATTTGGTTTTTAATTTCATGTGAAAC
Organism: Wollemia nobilis; assembly: GCA_028583015.1. Taxonomy (NCBI): domain Eukaryota; kingdom Viridiplantae; phylum Streptophyta; class Pinopsida; order Araucariales; family Araucariaceae; genus Wollemia; species Wollemia nobilis. The sequence continues at coordinate 16,589,861 of JAQPPZ010016723.1, forward strand.
GAAGTTGTGTTAGGGTGATTATGTAGATCATTTTATTGGCACACCTTTTTATTTTTCTAATTATTATTTCTCTTCTAACATGGATGAACAAAGTTATCTAATTTTAAAATTTTGTTGACGATTAATATTTTTTACTAATTTATAAATAGTTTTTTTGTTCATGGAAAAAAACCTTTTAGGTGCCACCTTCGGGTAAGACCCAAGGAGGCAGGGGTATCTATTCCACCAAAATAGCCCAAGGCTTTCACCTAGCTTACCCCCTTCAACACACTTAAAGAGCATGTCTAAAACAACAAAAAAATAAACAAACAAATATAAACACACAAAAACAACAAAAAAGAACAAAACATAAAAAAAACACAAAAAAATCTAAAAAACAACAAAACATTACAAAAACACAAAACACAAAAAAACAACAAAAACACAAAAAACAAAAAAAACAAAAAAAAACAATACAAAAACAAAACACAACAAAAAACAATAGAAAACACAAACACACACACATCAAAAAATTAAATTGATTACATATTTGGCCTTTCTAGGCCAACATGACTTTTAACCAAGATTCAACAGAGGAAACATAAGAATAATATTTTTAAGCTAGGGAACTGATATACCCTAACTGAACAAAAGAGAAGCTAACACAAAGTAAAAAAGAACTAGGTACCTCTAGTACTGGATCCATCTAGAGAAAGGATATATATAAGAGCATCCTTGATTTGTGAAGCCCACCATCTAGGAGGGTGGTCGTAGCAAGTAAGATAACCTTTGTCCAATGTCTAATTAGCTAAAGTATCAACAATCTTGTTTTATTCTATGACCACACGATTATATTCAACTTTCAAAAATCCCATCTGGATTAATTAAATCTTCTAAAAAATTATTTTTATTCTTCAATAAGCCTTATGATTCTTAGGAGTCTTCAATAGATTAATCATGACTGAAGAGTCAGATTCAACCAAAACCTTTTTCCATACAACCTTAGCATCCTCTCAAACACCAATGAGGATACCATACCCCTCAACAAGGTTATTGGAAAGGGTACCCAAATTCTTCACAAAAGTGAAAACCAAGGAACCATATGAAAGTCTATCAATTCCTCCTACATTGTATTTTTCAGGGTTCCCCCTAGAGGCTCCATCTATAATGAATTTTCTAGAATCCTTAGGAGGAGGTTGTCAATTCCTTGTTCTATCCATATTTTAATTACTCACATTCTCTTTAAGCTAGTTTCCAATAGTAGAGTGAATCTTCAATATTTGTATTACTTGATTCCATCATTGTTGAGAGCCTTGGGGTGATTAAGGAGTTGCTGGACTGATTCAACTAAGTTGGTAAAGGTCTTTTGCAAAATATAGTGAATATTTTTCTTTCTTGTTTGAAAATCTAGTTGTTTCTTTCCTTCCAGATATTCCAATGTAGGATGGTTGTTCCCATCCAAACTAACTACCTAACAAAATGATCAAAAACCTCCTATTTAGGCCAATCCCTCAATAGTTGTTCAAGAGTAGAAAAATTGAACCACTATAAATCGAGTAAGATAGCCATTCTAATCCACAGCTTAGAGGCTAAGGGACACTCAATAAAAATATGGCTAAGATTTTCCACATTATTTCAACACATTTCACATCTAAACGGGCCATGAAAGCTACGTTTCATAAGTTGCTCACCAATGAGCACCCTTTAATGTAGTAAAATCCAAATAAAAAATCTTACCTTAGGACAGAGCTTTTGAGCCCATAGTTGTATAAATATGTCATAGGATTGGTTGGGATTCTTGTGGCATAAGGTCAAATAAACTTGAACAACAATATACTCACCCTTAGTAGCATTGTTCCATCCAAAATAGTTCTTATCATGGGACCAAGAGAGATCTCATATGAAGGGTGCATTGGATATATTTCCTTTACCTTTCTAGAATTTGAATAGGCCAGTATTCAATAGGGATCCAATATCTACCAACCTTTAAATTACCAATCTAGTACCAATAGTAATTAGCTACCTTTATCCAATTAGCTTGGTGTAGCTTCTCCATCTAGGGCCTTCAATTAGGAAACTAAGTTATCAAAGGTTGGTGATCGTCCTAAGAATCTATCCAAAAATTTACCTATTGACCATTATGAATGATCCAAAATAACTTCTTCTTTATCAAATCCTCACTAGTCCTAAGAACCGCCAAAATGGAAGAACCTTTGGCAAGCAGTTGATAGAGAACAAGGTATTCAACATTTTTATTCTCAACATATTTAGCATGAATATTATTTGCCCACAGGGCATTGGGGTTATTTAAAATCCTCCAATACAACTTTGTAGCTAAAGCCTTATTGTTTTTATAGCAGATCAAAAACCTAACCCTCTTTCATGCTTGGGAAGACATAATGTATCCCATTTCACCAAGGCCCATTTTCTATTCTCCTTAGTGCCACTCTTGAGGAACCAATGATTGATTTGATCCAGTTCTTGAAGAATTGCCTTTGGGATATTCAACATAGCAAAAATATAAATAGGTATATCTTGAAGGACTAATTTTAGCAAGGTAATTTTACACCTATATGAAAGCCACCTATTGGTCCACTTTACAATTTTCTCCTATACTTTGTCCAAAAACCAATTCTAGTATTTTTTATACTCTGGATGTTGATAGGAATGCCTATATAAGTTATTATAATGGAGGCCTTCTTATATCTTAATTTATCCAAAATCATGGACTCTTGTTTGGGAGAGCAATGAAAGAAAATGAATTTCTATTTATCTTCATTAATCAATTGCCCCATAGCATTAGAGAAACAATAAATGAATTGTTTACTTGTAGAGGTTTCCTTTATCGTAGCTTTACCTAACATAGTAGAGTCATCAAAAAACTAAAGATGAGAGATAGACCTGGCTCCATTAGCAATGGTAACTCCCTAAAGGGTTTTGTTTTCTATATTTTTGATCATAGTACTACCCAAGCATTCAACAATAGTGATGAATAAATAAGGGGAGAGAGGTTGCCCTACCTAATACCTCTAAAAACTAGGAATAGCTCTGAAGGGAAACCATTGATAAGAATTGAGTAGGATAGTGATACATCCCATAATCCAATCTATCCAATATTGAGAGAAGCCAAATTACCTCATTAATTTTATGAGGAAGTTCCAATCCACTTTATATTAAGCTTTGGATAAGTCTAAATAGATGAAAATAGAAGGCAATTTATATGCTTCCATGGAATGGATGGCTTCTTGATCAAGAACTATCTCATCCACAATTTGTCGCCCTTCCACATAACCTCCTTATTTAGGGAAAATAATCTTATGCAAAAATGGTTTCAACCTCTCCATCATGATCTTGGTAATTATTTTGAGAAGAATATTACATAAAGCTAGTGGTTTAAAAGCTAAGATTTATTCTAGATTACCTTCAAAATTTCTTTGGCCTTCCTCGCTTCTTCCACCACCTCTAATAAATCAACATAAATAATATCCTATAATTCTTGGTAAAATTCGATGGGAAATCCATCAACCCCTAGGGTCCTCCATTTTTGCATTTTAAAAACCATTTATTGAAGCTCATTGATAGTAACTAGAGTAGTCAAAATAGAGTTCTCCTCAAAAGTGATAAGAGTAGGGATCGCTTGAAGGAAAGTTTGTTGAGAAGTCAAGTCAAGAGATGCAGCAGTGAACAATTTGGAAAAGTAGTTGATCGTGATAGACTCATACCATCCCAAGTGCAGACAGAGTCTCTATAATCTATTTTTAGAGAAGAAATAAAGTTGTGCGATTTGCATACTAGAAGAGATTTGTAGAAGAATTTCGTGTTTTGATCTCCTTCTTTGAGCCATTGGATACTAGATTTTTGCTTCCATAAGATCTCTTCTCTTTTTTCCATTCCTCCAACTATATTGTGAGTCTAATTTTATCTATACTTCTATTCTTAATGAGGCCATCTAAATGGATTTGTTCATTCAACTCTTCAAGTCGATCAATCCCTTCTTGTTTCTTCTACCCAACGTCTCCAAACTCCTTCCAATTCCAAATCTTAATTTTAGATTTGATGTATTGCAACCTTTTGGAGATACAAAACATCTTAGTTCCATACCTTGGTTTACCTTCCTACCACCATTTTTGCACTCAGGGTTTGAAAAAAATGCCTCTAAGCCATATTAATTGAAATTGAAAGGGAGATAAATTGACCTTAGTTTTCCACATTTTGACCATGATTGGCTAATGATCCGAAACAACATTTTTAAGAATTTTCACCTTAGGAATGTGTCCATGTATTAAGAATTTGCTAGAGAACAAGAACATATCCAATATTTCCATGATATAAGCTAAGTCTTACCTTTTGTTAGACCAATTCATGAGGTCATTATCTAGCTGGATTTCCACAAGGTGAAGGTTTGCAATATATTCACTCATGAGGTCTGATATCCCATCCAGATTCCTATTTCCCCCTCTCTTCTCATCCAAAGAGAGGATGGTATTGAAGTCTCCTTTGATCAAGACCCAAGCTTCAAGAAAATGAGAGATAATAAAAGTTATATTCTTCCATTGTCTTCACTTTTCCTCCAAAGTAATTGGAGAGTAAACTGTAAAGTAGAGCATAATTTGGTTAGATTGTTTTTTTTGTGTAGCCATAGCCAAGAGACCTCAACTACCAACCATATGGTGAATAACGATCTCTTTTGGGTCCCAGAGGCAAGTAATACCACTAGAAGCCCCATGGGAGCTGAGGAAAGCCACTTTTCCAATCAACTAGATTTTACTTGCAATTGATTCCATTTCCTCTATAGACATATTTATTTCCTAAAGGAAAACTAGATGTGGTTGGTTTATCTGAATCATTATTCTAATTTTATTTTATTTTGAAAGACTCCCTTTAAGTCCTTTATTATTCCAAGTGATGATATTCATTAGTAACGGGGCTAAAGATGTTGGTAAAGGCATTAATATTACTTTCCTCTACAAGCTTTTTGTCTTCTTTTACTATATAATGTTGATTAGTCTTGCGACCTGCCTTTTGGTTATTGTCCATCTTCATTTTTTTCATGTTCCTTGTCTTACTCCAATTGAATATGGAATAGTTTCTAACCCTAAAGTATGTGTATACAAAACTGAATAATTATTGGAAGGTTCAACAAAGTCTATCTTAGGGTCTAAATTATTTAAAATTTTAGAAATTAAAAGATTCTTGTCTATGCTTTTTCCCTTATTTTTCTATTGAAAACCTTTGGTTTCCTGGTTTATCTCTAAGTCTTTCCTTGCATATTTAAACTATGTTTCTAATATTTGTCTCCATTATGTTCTCTTCCTCACACAAGAGGTTATTTGTGGAAATAATTCCAAACATATTAGTTGACAACATCGCTTGATCCTTCATAACTAGTGTATTTGTTTTTAGTGTTCTTCTTAGGCATTTGGAAACATGTTAAGTTAGTGTCCTCTTTCTTTTGATATGGAATATTATTTGGACAGACACTAGCCAAATGACCATATTCATGACATATTCTAAAATGGAAAGAAATATTCTCATAGTCCACCACCTGCTTGTAACTATCCTCCCCATATGTAATGAGATATTTTATGAAAGGGGTTTATCAAAATCCATTAAGACACAAATTTGAGCATAAATAATGTGTTCAAATTTGATTGTATAGTCAATGGTCATCATAAAAGTTCCAAGGGAGATTTCGATTGTAGAAAATACAACCAAATTTTAGAACTCAACTAGGAGGCCAAAGAGTATAACCCACACAGGTCTTGTAGAAGACATCTCTTATTCGACTTTAAATTTAGTGTGACAATACTTCATGAAAATCCTTGCACTTTCGAAGAACTAGGGACCCTATTGAAATATTTTCTCTCTATCTTCATCATTAGAAAAAATAATAAGAAAATAACCATTGGGATAAACAAAGATTTGTGTCTCACCTTGTGTTTTCCAGTATTTTGCAACCCACACTTTGAAAGCAGATAGGCTCAGATGGAAATTCAAGAAACAAAAAATTAGTCCTCTTCTCTCCAGACCTTCTATGTCATCTTGATTTTCACCCATTTTTAGGTTAACTATTGAGATATTACCAGCTGCTCTTAGACATCCCGACTCAGTTTTTTTAGGATCAATATTAGGCATTCTTAGAGGTCTACAAGAAGCCTTAATATTAATGTTAGCATTAGTCTAGGACTATCCACCATGGAGGGCATCCCTAAAATTTATTTTTGGGGTTGAATCCCCAAAATCCTTACCCTTGAAAGGGGTTTCTATAGTGGATTTGCTTTAAGGGTGTTCCTTAGCATCGAGATTGCTTGAGTTTTGAACCATTTTTTATTTTCTTAAGGAGGCTTCTCTTATTTTATCAGCAACTTGAAACTTGTTTCTAGGTCCCTTTAATCTATGCCTTGGATGTCAAGGAAAGGTGTGATTTTTTTATTTTTCCTTAAGAAACAAATTGGAAGCAATTTTCAATCAAGTCCATAGCATGAAGATTTGCTAAATGATATATTCCTAACCCATTGCAGGTATCTTGCTACATATCTTATGTTTATCTTGGGCAGAAACAACAAAAAAGAAAATAAAACTAGCTGCTAGGGCCTACAAACCCTAAAATACAACCTTTGTCATCGCTTGCGCTCGACCCAGAGATGAAATTCTCACACAGTCGCCTTCAAAACCCTAGCTCCTTAAATTATTAATAGTTATTAATTGTTAAATTTATCTATTTAAATTTAAATATTATAAATTAATTTAAAATTTAGTAGTTAGTTGCATGGTTTTTGTAGTTTAGCTTTCTTATTTAAATTCTATTTAGGGAGTTGTGTGATAGTAACGATCAATTTTAGGGACTTTTTATTGGATAGCTTTAAGTGTTAAATTAAAGTTTTTAAATTTAAATTTAATTTTATAATTTACATGTTTTAAATTAGTAACCTATTTTAATTCAAACCCATGTACTTTAGTTGCATTTTTTTTTGTTATAGAATTACTTAAAAATTCATTCTATTTAGATTTTTTCATTTAAGAACTATAGTGACAAGCCATTACCTTAGGGAATTCACGATTTTGGATGGTTGCAAAATAGTGAAATTAGTTAGATAATACCTTCCAAAACCTCTCTAATTTTACTAAGTCAATCGATATCAAAGGCTTGGATCTTGATAATTAGTATCGAAGCATTAGACTTTACAATTGCTATTAGAGTCGAAGTTAAAGCTAGGAGACCTGAACACCAAATATTGGCTCAAGTTGTATTGGAATAATGATTAATGACTTAATGTTGGAAAAACCTACTTCTAATTCACAATATTATCCAAAATAGGGTCAAAAGCTCAATTGTCAAGCAACCTCAACATTAGAGGCCCTTGATTTGATTACTAGTTTGTCCATACCTTTTAATAGGGTATGAGAGTTAAAGTAATAAATTTAAAGCAGGCAATAGCAACATTAGTAGACCCCAAAAGATAAAGGAGAAGACATCAATCTGTTTAAAACAAAATTATTTAAAGAAAAGAAGATGTGGAGTAATGAGACTAAATAAAACGAAGTTATCAAATTATTCAAAAAAAATATTTAGAGAAGAAACATGGAGTAGTAAGACTATGTTGTAGCACGTAACAACAAAGTGACCACATATGCAATGACCTTTATTGTACTTAACAATTGTAGTGACTAGTTATTCATATAGTCTTATAGGACGAGAAAGTTGCGATAAAGATATTTTGTTTCTTATAGGTTCACATTGACATTGAAAAAATAAATCAAAGAAATAATCAACTGGATGAGCTATTTAAAAACTTATAACGATAGATATAACAATTAGACAAAAAATCAAGTAATTTTTTTAAGATATATAAAGTTGTGCATGTAATAAGAAGCTTTACATCTAACAAAATAAACCAAAGCCAAAACCGTTGCACTGTCCTCTAAGACTAAAATAATAATAATATAAAAAATATATTATTTTTTTTTTGAAAAAATTGAAAAAACTTGTATTAAAACAAAGATCAGATACAAATGGGAGTAAACACATCCCTACCAAGAACAAAGAAACAAGATTACAAGCGCAGAGCGCAAAAAGTCAACACTTTCCACCGTAGAGCGCAAAAAGTTGTGCGAAAACGCGACATGTCGTGAAATCGCGACATGTCACGATATCGCGACAATCAAACCAGCCTTGGCCGCGCCAGAGCAACAAGTCACGAAATCGTGACATGTCGCGATATCGCGACAGCCAGACCCCGTGGCGCCTGATCACCAAAAGTGTCACGAAATCGCGACGGCTTCTCCCCTTGGCGCCCCATCACCAAAGGTGCCGCGATATCGCGACGAGTTTTCCCAATGGCGCCTGATCTCCAAAAGTGTCACGAAATCACGACGAGTTTTCTCCTCAGCGCCCATCCTTCAAAAGTGTCACGATATCGCGACGAGTTTTCCACTTGGCGCCCAGTCTTCAAAAGTGTCGCGATATCGCGACGATTTTTCCCCATGACTCCTATTCGCCAAAAGTGTCGCGATATCGCGACGAGTTTTCCCCTCGGCGCCCAATCTTCAAAAGTGTCACGAAATCGCGACGAGTTTTCCACTTGGCGCCCAGTCTTCAAAAGTGTCGCGATATCGCGACGAGTTTTCCCCATGGCGCCTGTTCGCCAAAAGTGTCGCGATATCGCGACGAGTTTTCCCCTCGGCGCCCAATCTTCAAAAGTGTCGCGAAATCGCGACGAGTTTTCCACTTGGCGCCCAGTCTTCAAAAGTGTCGCGATATCGCGACGAGTTTTCCCCATGGCGCCTGTTCGCCAAAAGTGTCGCGATATCGCGACGAGTTTTCTCCTTGGCGCCCAATCTTCAAAAGTGTCGCGATATCGCGACGAGTTATCCCCTTGGTGCCCATTCTTCAAAAGTGTCGCGATATCGCGACGGTTTTTTCCCTTAGTGCCAATTCTCAAAAAATGTCGCGAAATCGCGACAACTTTTCCCCTTGGCGCCCAGTCGCCAAAAGTGTCACGAAATCGCGACGACTTATCCCCTTGGCGCTCATTCTCCAAAAGTGTCATGAAATCGCGACGTCTTTTCCCCAAGGCGCCAATTCTCCAAAAGTGTCGCGATATCGCGATGATTTTTCCCTTTGGCTCCCATTCTTCAAAAATGTCATGAAATCACGACGGTTTTTCCCCTTGGCTCCTATTCACCAAAAGTGTCACGATATCGCGATGATTATCCTCCTTGGCGCCCCTGCTCCAAAAGCATCGCGAAATCACGACGGCTTCCAGCCAAAGGCCGCGACGGCGCAACAGGTCACGAAATCGCGACAGCTTCCCACCAAAGGCCGCGATGGCGCAACAGGTCACGAAATCACGACAGCATCTCTCCAAGGGCCGCGACAGTGCGACATGTCGCGAAGTCACAACAGGTTCCCTCCAAAGGCCGCGACGGTGCAACCTATCGTGAAATCGTGACTTCCCTCCAAAGGCCGCGATGGCGCAACAGGTCATGATATCGCGACAAAAACCACCCTTAGCATAAACTGTGCTCATTGTCTCAAGGATCGTTCAAGAACCTGCCTAATCACTACATCCTCCACAGGCATGTCACTGTGCAGCTGCACCCCTACCTCTTTCTCAGCACCCATCTTTGCAAGGAAATCGGCCGCTTTATTTAAATCTCTACTCACATAGATGGGGATCACATCATCTAATTCCCTCCATAGTTCCTTGATTTGAGAGACCAGAATCCGCAACCTCCATGCTTTCGAAGCAAAGTTCCTCATGCAGTCTAGAGCGCCAACCAGAATTTGAGAATCAGACTCGAGAATTATCCTCCTGTGTCCCTGATTAACAACCCAGATGGAAGCAGATTTAATAGCAAAGGCTTCTGCTTCATTGTTTGTGGCTCTTCCTAGACCTTGCATTTCCCAATAGAGCACTGACCCAACATGATCCCGGCACACTACACCAATTCCAGCACTACCCGGATTGCCTTTTGCAGCTCCATCAGTATTGATTTTGATCCAACCTTCTAGGGGAGGTTTCCAGCTAGCTCTGTCCTGTCTCTCTTGCTCTTCAGCTCCCTCTTCCAGTGACCCAGGACCAACCTGATTTTCCTCTTCAGCATAGATGGCAACCGTTTCCGCGACTTTGCTCCAGATGACCTGCCAAATTCCATCTAGCGAGGAGAAGGTTTCTCTAAAGATACGAGCATTTCTCTCCAACCACACCTGCCACCAGATGAAAAGTAAGCCAAGCTCCCAACCAATTCGAAGAGCTTTAGATTTAAATCTACCTCTCTTCCATCTTTCCCAAATATTGGTCCGAGTCAGATCACCATTAGCCTGGAGTTTATAGTGAGAGAACCAACGCTTCCAAATCTGACGCGTGAAAGGGCACTCAAACATCAGATGATCAGTCGTTTCCTCATTCTTGTGGCATAATACACACCGAGATGGACCGATGATTCCTCTATTTCTGAGATTGTCAAAGGTGAGAATTCCATTGTGCATAAACTGCCAGGCAAAGAAATTCACTTTCGGCCAGCCCTTGGAATGCCATATCTTCCTCCAATCTTGAATCGAAAATAAATGTGGGGGAGGCTCTGGGAGGATCTTATCGTATCCGTCCTTCACTGTATACACCCCAAGGTTCCCATAGCCCCAAGCTAGTTCATCCTCCTCATCTCTCCCTGTGAGAAACCTTTCTGTCAAGATTTTGGTCAAGATGGGTGCCAGCTCCGGAGGGATTGTAATTGGCCACTCCTCCAACCGCTTAAACTTCTTGAACTTATACTCCCCCAATTGGCTAGTGTTGAAATAACTCTCAATTTGGACCCAACCCTTGGCTTCTATGGCGGATTTAATTGGTTGCAATTCGGGAAACTCAGCAATGATGGGTGGGTACTGGTCCCATGAATCAGTCCAAAAACGTGCCTTCTCCCCTCTCCCCACTTTCCAAAACAATTGGTCTTTAATAACCTGAGATCCAAGCTTGAGAGCCTGCCACACTAAGGATCCATTACCATCCAGAGGGAAACGGCCCACTTCATTGGGGTGAACATGACCCAAGTATTTACTGGTTAGGATTCTACTGAATAAGGATGTTGGCTGGGAAATCCACCTCCAGTACAGTTTTCCAGCCAAAGCTTTGTTGTTAAGCTTGGAGCTTCTCAGTCCCAACCCTCCTTTTTCCTTGGGTTGGGTAACTTTATCCCAACCAACCAAGGCCCATTTCTTCTCCCCTTTTGCTCCTTCCCATAAAAATCTTCTAGCCATTTTGTCCAGCTCTTTCCAAATAGAATGTGGGGCAGCCAGGATAGAGAATTTATAAATTGGCATGGCCTGAATAACTGATTGTAAGAAAGTTAATCGGCCCCCATAGCTTAACCATTTATGAGACCAATGGTTCATTCTATCTTTGATGCCATCCAAAAGATCCTTCCAGATATCTATTTTTAATTTTTTGAAATGCAAAGGAACCCCCAAGTAAACTACTGGAAGAGAGGTCCTAGTGAATCCCAAGATCTCTATAACTCTGTCCTGTAGCCTTTGATCAAGATTGAAGAAGACCACTTTGGATTTTTTATCATTGATGACTTGGTTTGAGGCCCTAAGGTAGACATTAAGAGTATCTCTGATTCCTCTAGCTTCCCTGAAGTTGGCCACTCCAACCAGTCCTGTATCATCCACAAACTGTAAGTGGGTCAAAATTTCCTCACCCACCTTGATACATGTTATAAGGCCTTGATGTCTTCTCCTCAAGAAGAGTCTACCTAATCCTTCACCAAAATGAGGAAGAGATAGGGAGAGCAAGGGTCCCCTTGACGAAGACCACGTGTGGCTCCAAAAGGTTGCGAGGGAAGCCCCTTGATTAGAACAGAATAAGAAGGCGTAGAAACACAACTCATGACCCAATCTATCCAGTCCTGAGAGAAACCAAAGGCTGCCAACATCTTTGACAGGAAGCCCCACTCCACCCTATCATAAGCCTTGGACATATCCAGTTTAATGAACATTCCTTTATTACCGATTTTTGCATTGTATGGATTGCCTCCTGGGCGAGGACCACCCCATCCAAGATCTGTCTACCCTCTACAAAACCCCCTTGCTTGAGGAAATGATGTTATGAAGGAGAGGTTTTAGCCGTTCAGCCATTATCTTTGTGATTATTTTATAAATCACGTTGCATAAGGCAATAGGTCTGAAATCAGAGATATGAACCCCCTCCTCCCCTTTTGGAATTAAAGTGATGAAGGTATGATTTATTGCCTTAAGCATTCTTTTATTAGTTCTGGACTCCTCTGTGATACCCAAAACATCCTCCTCCAAGGTATCCCAAAAGGCCTGAAAAAACTCAATAGGAAAACCATCTGGACCTGGAGATTTGCCGGTGCTCATTCCAAAGACCACATTCTTCAGTTCATCTCTATCAATGGGTCTAAGAAGGGCCTGATTTTCTTCTTGAGAGATAATAGAGGGTATGACATCAATAACTTCATTTTGAGCCTCCACATCTTGCTCCATACTTTCCTTAAAAAGTTTAGAAAAATAATCCATTGAATGGGAATGCATACCAGGAAGAGTATCAAAGGAGTGTCCATTCTCATCTTGAAGGACTTCCATGTTATTCATCCTGTCTCCTAGCACAGGCTGATCGATGGAAAAATTTTGTATTTCTATCTCCTTCTAATAACCAAGTGTTTCTTGCTCTCTGTTTCCAAGTAAGTCTCCTCTTGGTTATCAATGTCCTCAACCGCTTTGCGCAAGGCATCATCCTCGGTTTTAAGCTGCTCGATAATTGTTCCTTCCCTGAAGTGTTTTTGAACATCTTCCCATCTGGCCACCAAGGGAGCTCTTTGGAGCTGGAAATCCGACTTATTAGCTTGCCTCCACTGTTTCAGTTTAACTTTGACAAAATGAAGCTGTTTGTGGAATTTAAACATTGCTGTCCCAAAAGGTAGACGACCTTCTTCCCACCACTGCAGAATTTTCTTTCGAAGATCCTCCTTTTGCAACCAAAAATTCTCAAATTTAAACGGTTTGTGGTGCTGCCCTGTCATAGTCCCTCCCTCCAACAAAATGGGAAAGTGATCTGAAATTGGGCCCTCCAAAATCTGGAATTTAATATTCCACTTAACAAATGCCTCCTCTGAGACCAAAAAATGGTCTAGCTTTACCTTCCTGCTGTGTGGCTCCCTCCTCTTGTTAGTCCAAGTAAAGTAGGTTCCAGGGCCTTTGATATCCACTAGGTGAAAGGCCTGGACTTGGGCAATCAGAAGCCGGTCCCCTGGATCCAAAACTGGGGTTCCACCTTCCTGATCTCGAGCAGATAATTTAGCATTAAAATCCCCAGCAATAATCCAGTCTAAATCTTCCCTTGAGGACCTCATGTTGTGTACAACTTTCCATTGGAGCCTCTGGCCATCAATGCTTTGAGCCCCATAAAAATTTGTAATTAAAACATGTTCAGCTGTGATATTATTCCTAAAATGAGATGTGAGAACACCCCTCCAAGCTATATGTTCTATTGCAGTCCATTCCAGAGGGTTCCAAAGAGTAACAATCCCCCCTGAGGCACCTTGGGCAGCCACATCCATATGACCAGTGCCCCTCCATATTCTACTAATTGTTTTACACATAAGATCTAAAGACATTTTTGTCTCCTGGATGAGCAAAAAGTCTGTTTTGCATTTTCCTAAGAGTCTTTGAACAACAGATTGATGGGTTCTACTGTTTAAACCCCTAACATTCCAAGATTGAATAATCATTGAAAACCTTGAGAGCAGTAAGAATCAATTGTCCTCACCGATCCTCCAGTGATCGCCTTGTCTCCTTGCACTGCTAGCGGATCCTTATTAGACTTTCTGCCCGCTCCTTGAGAGTTACTATTTTTGGATCTCTTTTCCACCTGAGTTATCCCTAGGGCTGGCCTTTCTCTATTCTTTTCTGCATTTCCCATGCTGACATCCTTAATTACTGGCTGTGCTTGGGAGTGTATTATCAATGCCCCTGGATTCTCTGGCTGCAATAGCTCAGTGGACTCAATCACCTGTTCTAAGACAGGGGGAGATGAAGGAGAAGCATGAGTGTGGATGTTATTATCCTCAGTATTCCCATCCACTCCTTCCATGACTTGATCCTCTTGATCCACTAGTGACTTAAAAATTTCATACCTATTGGCTGGCTTGAGTTGTGCTTGCTCCTTACCATTTTTCTTTTGCTTTCTCCTTCTTTTGGGCTGTTCAAAGCCATCTTTCTGAACATCATTACCCTGAGGAGTATTGGATGGTTCTTTGACAAGAGTAGACTTACCCTCTCTGGGGCGATTTGGCATTCCAAGCGGAGCCTCCGCTTTTGTGTTCAAAATATTTGGACAAAACCATGCCAAATGGCCATGCTTATGGCAAACTCTGCATCTGAAGGGCAGAGCCTCATAATCTAACTGTTGGATCCAAGATAGTCCTGCCAGTTCAAGTTCCACCTCTATCGGTAGAGGCTGGCTAATATCCATTTCCATGCAAATTCTTGCAAAGACAGCTGTGTTACCTTCTATGGTGTCCTTGGAGACGCCCAGATGTCTACCGAGGGAATTACCAATCATTTCCAGAACCTGCTCACCCCAAAACTCCATCGGGAGAGCGTACAACCGGATCCAAACCGGGACAGCCGTGGGTTCAATACGAGGATCGAAACCCACTCTCCAGGGTTGAACAAATAACCCTGCCGGACCGTGGTTCCTCTTTTCTGATTCAAATGCTCTGTTTCTATCGGCTAAAGAAGAAAAACTAACAATGAAATACCCATTGCTTATAAACCATAAGGAGTACTCACCGTGAGGCTCCCAGTTCTGTCTGACCCAGGTATGCAAAAAATTCAGGGTAGGTCGGATACCCATGAATTTACAAATCAGATCATGGTTAGCTCTATAGATGATTGTGTCTTCGACCATCTTTGGTTCGATGACAATCTTGGGTCTGGAGGCGGATTGTGGGAGGCATCCATTAACTCGATGTGCTGTTGAGCTCTTGCCAGCATTCTTGAAGAGCGTTTGAAAAGCATTCCTCTGAGCTTCGTCATTGGAAGACGAAGCATTTTCTTTTAGCAGCTCAGCATATGAGCTCTTTCTCCCAGAGAGAGGATCTGGAGGAGACCCCATTGGGCCCTCCTGGGGCAGCAGACGATCCTTCAGAGTAACACTACGTCAACCCACCAAATGCCCTGGATTTTCCTTCACTCCACAAACCCTAGAACATCGCCTGTCGCCTGCTCAGAAATTTTCTCGCCAAATCGCCAGAGCTCCGTTTTGAAAAACCTCTCACCCCCCGGGCCCATAAAAAATATATTATTAAATATATATATATATATTTTTGAAAAGTTTCCTTCTTAAACATCCATAATATGAGCGATTTAACTATAACACATTAACCAAATATTAAAAAAAAAAATACTTTGGTCTAAGGATACATTCAAAATGTCATTGGTACTGTTATCTATCACACATGCTCCATGGAACGTGCTCAAATCCTCATCGCTAGGTACATCAATGGGATTGAAAAAAAAAAAAAAAAAAAAAAAAAAAATATATATATATATATATATATATATATATATATATATATATACCTTGTACACAATTCAAATATATAATTTTGGTAATGCTTACCTACAACATGTTGAAGCATTAAAAAACAATAAATGCCAAGGTTATTGCTTTTATTGTATAATGGTAATAATTATCTTTAAACATTTTTATTGCATGGTACATTTTTAGTGGTATATTGTAAAATTGTTATTGAAACTATCCAAATTTAAATTATGAGGAGGGAGATTCTCGTTATGTTTTGAGAAGTGTGGTTCCAGTTGTATTATTCTTTATATTTTGCCTTACTTAAAAAACATTTTGTTGTATCTTATATTGTTTTTAATTAATTATATAAAATAAAATAAAATGTGTTATTTTTATTAATTAGATTTTTTAGTAAGTTATATGCGGTTTTTATCAGGGCTACTTCCATCAAAATATCAAATTATTAAATTTGTTGTAACATACTTTTTTATCACAGTTTATTTATTTCTTTTTTCTCATAAATATATTCTTCAGCTTCTTCTAAGTGCTATGTTTCCACAATCAGCTCCTTGATATTAAGACATAAAATCTCACTTGGCTAGTTACCTTTTAAAATTTGAATTTCACTCGATGAAAATCAACACCATAATTTGTTAATTTATCTGCTACCTGATTTCCTTCTCTATAAATATGCTCATATTGCTAGGAGATTGTCTTTAGTAATAGATGATGAACATCAAAAATAATATTTATTGTTGCCCCCTAGGACTAGGTGGATTGGTAAGTGCTTGTATGGCTAGGCACTTACCAAGAAGACACCCAGGTTCAAATCTCAGGGGCAGCTTGTTTGCAAAGGTAATAGTCTGACTTGAATCCTTTGAGTGTGTGCCAGACCGACGATGACGATACAAATTTTGAGCGACTGTGAGTTCCCTTCACGCCAGGTCAACAATAACAAGGCAGAATAGGTTTGGTGGGAGTGGCCACTGTCAGTTACTAAAAATAGTGTGGTTATGACCAAATCTACTATATAACCCAAAATATATATCATTTTATCCAATCTTCACATCCATTTTTGTTAATAGCATAGATGATAATTTGTGAGTCCCCCTCAATTGAAATATATTTCTATCCTTTTTCTACTGTAATTTTAATCCCTGCAAGAAGTGCCCTAACCTCTACATAGTTGTTAGTTGAAGTTCCATATGATTTTGAATAAGTGAGGAGAATTTTGCCTTTGCTATTTTTAAAAACACCACTTCCATTAGCTTTTCCTAAACTTTTTTAGAAGCACCATCAAAATTAATTTTGATAAACCCAATTTCTAGATATTTCTATTTTACCATAGATCAAACTAGATCCTTTGTTTTAATTCCATTGTCGCAAATGACTCTTCCATGTATGTTCAAATCCTATAGCCAAGTTATTAGCACCTCTTCTTCCACAATTGAGCCTTCTTATGATGAGCACCATATTTGTAGACATTCTACAAGAGAGGCAATTATACGGTTCTAAACTTGGGCATGATTTTGAGATTTATTTTTAAATTATTTGTTATTCTTTTCAAGCCATAAATTCCAATAAATAATAGCAGGGCCAATCCTCCAAAGAATACATAATGCTTTAGCTTTGAATAAAATTTATCCAACATTTTATCAACTCTTTCGTTGTTGATGGAGCTACCCAATATAATTTCATATTTTTTTAATAAACCCCAAAGGATGTGAATAAACGAACAATGAATAAGTAAATGGTTTGATGTTTCTAAATCCTTCTCACACAAGGCACATCTGAAGAGTCCATAATATCCTCTTCTTTGTAGACTCTCTCATGTAAGAATCTTACTTTGAACTACTAACCAAATAAATATTGAGGCCTTAGGGAGATTCTTTAATGACCAAACATTCTTCAAATGTTCTTCCAAGCAAAATCATTGGGAGAAGAAAAATTTGATTGTTTTAAATCCTCATATCTCAACTTGATCGAGTATCCACCATCCTTTGATAAATTCCAAAACAACTCATTATTTCGTGTAAAAATCAACAAATAAAACTTTCGAAGCATCTTTTAAAGTTCATTTGCAGGTTGTTTGAGTTCCTTTCCTTCAACCAAGTTATTAAAACAAATCTATGATTTGGAGTTTTTGCTCATAATAATATAATATTTTTTCTTTGGACCTTTAAATGCTAGGTATGCTTGAGTCAATAGTCTCAGTTTTGAATAAGAGATAAGAGGATACAAACTTAGAAGGTTTCCAAATGTCTAAGAAGAAGAACACTCGAAAAAAACAAGTTATGAAGAATCAATCAAAGTTATCAGCTAATATGTTTGAAATTCTTTCCACAAATGATTTCCCATGTGAGAAAGAGGAAATAATGGAGACAAAAATATTAGAAACACAATGTAAAGATGCAGGGAAAGACTCAGAGACAAACCAACAAATTAAATGTTTTCAACAAGAAAAAAATGAGGAAATATACACAAGAAAAACAATCTTTTAAATTTTGAAACTTTAGATAATACAGGTCCCAAGATAGACTATGTTGAGCCTTCTAGTAACACTTTAGCTTTATAAATACAATCTTCAAGATTAGAAGCCAAATCAGATTCAATTGGGATAAGTAAAAAAATAGGAAAAAAACTAAAAATAGATTCCAACCAAAAGGTAGGTCGCAAGACCAATCAACGTCATATGGTAAAAGAAGGTGAAAAGCTTGTAGAGGAAGGTAAGATTACTGCCCTTACCAATTTTTTTAGCCCTAGTATTAATGAAGATCATCACTTGCAATATTAGAGGACTCAAAGGGAGTCTTTCAAAACAAAATAAAATTAGAAGAATGATTCAAAAAAACCATCCACATCTTGTTTTCCTTTAGGAAACAAAGATTTCAATAGAGGAAATGGATTCAATTACTAGTAAAATCTGCCAGCTGGAAAAGTTGCTTCCCTCAGTTCCCAAGGGACTTGTGGTGGCATTGATTGCATTTGGGACCCAAAAGAGGTTGTTATTCACCATATGGTTGAAATATGGGGTCTTTTAGGTATAGCTATTGAAAGTAGACATTCTAATAAAATTATGCTTTGTATAACTGTTTATGCTCTGACTACTTTGGAGAAAAAGAGAAGACAATGGAAGGATATAACTTATATTATCTCACATTTTCCTGAAGCTTGGATCTTGATCAGAGAAGATTTCAATACCATCCTCTCTTTAGATGATAAAATGGGGGGAAACAAAAATTTGGACAAAAGCATTGATCTCATGAGTGAATATATTGCAAACCTTCATCTTGTGGACATCGTAGCTAAATAATGGCCTTATGACTTGGTCTAACAGAAGGCAAGGCTTACCTTGTATTATGGAGAGATTGGATTGGTTCTTGTTCTATGATAATTTTTTAATCCATGGTCACATTCCTAAGGTGAAGACTCTTAACAATGTTGGTTCGGATCACTGGCAAATCATGGTGAAAATTTGGAAAGCCAAAGTGAGTTTCTCACCTTTTTTATTTTAGTTAATGTGGCTTAGAGACAATTCCTTCAGACCTTGAGTGCAGTAATGGTGGAAGGTAAACCAAGGTATGCAATTAAGATGTTTTTTTTTGCCAAAAGGTTACAATACATTAAATCCAAAATCAAGATTTGGAATTAGAAAATTTTTGGATATGTTCGGCAAAAAAAATATGAAGTTATTGCTTAGCTTAAAAATTTGAATAAGAAAATCCATTTATATGGCCTCGCAGAGAGTAGAAGTATAGATGAAATTAGACTCACTGCTCAGTTAGAGGAATGGGAAAAAAGAGAAGAAATCTTATGGAAGCAAAAATCTAGAATCTAATGGCTCAAAGAAGGAGATTTAAATACAAATTTCTTCCAGAAGTCTCTTCTAGATCGAAGATCTCACAACTTTATTTCTTCCCTGAAATCTGATTCTGGAGATGTTGTCTACACTTGGGATGGCATGAACTCTGTTGTTTTCAATTACTTTTTCAATCTATTTGTTGTTGCTCCTCTTGACTCGACTTCTCAATAGAATATTCTTCAAGCCATCCCCACTCTTATCACTTCTGAGGAGAACTCTATTTTGACTACTCTAGTTACTATCAATGAGTTTCAACAAGTGGTTTTTAAAATGCAAAAAGGGAAAACCTTAGGTCCTAATGGTTTTCCTATTGAGTTCTATCAAGAGTATTGGGGTATCCTTCATGCTGATTTATTAGAGGTGGTGGAAGAAGTCAAAAAAGCCAAAGAAATTTTGAAGGTTATCAATAAAATGTATATAGCTCTTCTCCCAAAAGCTTAAGAGGTAGATCATATCTAATATTTTAGACCTATAAGTTTATGTAATGTTCTTCTCAAAATCATTATAAAGATCATGGCAAAAAGGTTGAAGCCTCTTTTGCATAAGATTATTTTCCTTGAACAAGGGGGTTATGTGGAAGGGTGTCAAATAGTGGATGAGATAGTTCTTGCTCAAGAAGCCATCCATTCCATGGAAATGCAAAAATATCCATCTATGTTCATTCGTTTAGACTTATCTAAAGCTTATGACAGAGTGGATTGACACTTCCTTATCAAATTTTTAAGGCAATTTGGAATCTCTGAAGATTAGATGGTTTGGATTATAGGATGTATCTCTTTTATATCCTACTCGGTTTTTATCAATGGCAAGCCTTCTTAGCCATTCCTTGCTTCCATAGGTATTCGACAAGGTGACCACCTCTCCCCTTATTTATTCATCATTCTTGTTGAATTATTGGGCAGGACTATAACCAAAAATAGAGAAAACATAACCCTTGAGGGAGTTACCATTGCTCGTGGAGTTGGGCCTATTTCTCATCTTCAATTTATTGATGACTCTAGTATGTTAGGTAAATCTACAATTAAGGAAGCTTCTAAAATTAAGCAAATTATTAGTTGTTTTTCTAATGCTATTGGGCAACTGATCAATGAAGACAAATCTAAAGTCATTTTCTTTCATTGCTCTCCCAGATAGGAACCATGGTCTTGGATAAATTAAGATATGAGAAGATCTCCCTTCCAATCACTTATTTAGGAATTTCTCTCAATATTCAAAGACATAAAAAGAAATATTATAATTTGTTGTTACATAGAGTTAAGAAGAAATTTGGAAAGTGGACCAATATGTGGCTTTCATTTGGGGGAACAATTACCTTGGTAAATCAGTCCTTCAATATATACCTATTCATGTTTCTACTATGTTGAATATCCTGAAGATTGTTCTTCGAGACTTAGATCAAATCAATCATCGGTTCCTTTGGAGTGGTACTAAGGAAAAAATAAAATATGCCTTGGTAAAATGGGATACTTTATGCCTTACCAAGAATGACGGGGGTTAGATTTTTTGTATGTTATTAATAACGATAAGGCTTTAGCTACTAAACTGTAATGGAGGATTTTGCATAACCCCAATGCTCTTTGGGCCAAGAATCTTCGTGCTAAATATGCTAAGAACAAAAGTCTTGAAGATCTTGTTCGCTATCAATTGCCTACCAAAGGTTCTCCCATTTTAGTGGTTCTTAAGACTAGTGAGGATTTGATTAAGCATAAGTTATTTTGTATCATTCATAATGATCAACAATTTTTTTTGGGATAGATTCTTGGGATGGTCACCAGCCTTTGATAGCTCAGTTTCTTGATTGGAGGTCTTGGATGGAGGAGCTTCATTGAGCTAACTAGGTAAAGGTTGCTAATTACTGTCGATACCATACTGATAATTTAGATGTTGATAGATATTGGATCCTTGTTGAGGAGTGGCATATTCAAATGCCAAAAAGGTAAAGAAAAGATATCCAAAGCATCCTTTATATGATATCTCTCTATTGGTCCTATGATAAAGATTGTTTTGGATGGAACAACACTACTAAGGGTGAGTATTTAGTTCCTCAAGGTTATTTGACCTTATGCCATAATAATCCCAACCAACATATATCATATTTACTCAGTTGTGGGCTCAAAAGCTCTGGCCTAAGGTGAGGTTCTTTACATGGTTTTTATTGCATCGTAGGGTGCTTACTGGTGAGCAACTTATGAAATGTGGTTTTCATAGCCTGTTTAGATGCAAAATGTATGGAGAGAATGTTGAAACTCTTAGCCATATTTTTATTTAGTGTACCTGAGCCTTTGAGCTATGGAGAAGAATGGCCATCTTACTTTTCTTATAGTGGTCCAAATTTTTTACTTTTGAACAACTTTGGAGGGATTGGCCTAATCGGGAGGGTGTTGATCACTTTATTAGGAAACTAGTTTGGATATGTTCTACCATCCTACCTTGGAATATTTAGAAAGAAAGAAACAACCAAATTTTCAATCAAGAAAGAAAGGACACTCACTAAATCTGGCAAAAGATTATTTCCAACTTAGTTGAATCATTACAGTAGCTCCTTAAATATCCCCATAATTCCCACCAAACATGGGATTGAGTGATGCAAATATTGAATATTAACTCTTTTAAGGGTAACCAAATTAAAGGGAATGTTAGTAATCAAAATATGGATAAAAAAAGGAATTGGTAGCCTCCTCCTAAGTATTTTGAAAAATTCAATACCGATGGAGCCTCTAGGGGAACCCTAGAAAAGCTAGAGTGGGAGGAATTGGTAGACTTTTAGATGGTTCCTGTTGGTCATCAAATCCGCATAGGAAAGGAATTTCGGTGGGGTTTGCGCACCCTGGACTTGCGACAAACGTTGAAAGGCCGAGGGGAAGAGATGCCCCTCGTGCCAATCTCCAGAGAAAGGCCGGCTCCTATACTAATCTACTTTTGGGGTTTGAGATAAGAGTGCAAGAAAGAAATAAAAGGAGTTCAGGTTAGAGAAAGAAATAAAAAGGATAAGGGTTAGAGATTGATGATTTAAGGCAAGGAAGAACAGGAAGCACGATCACTCACTAATAACTCGAATAGCAGCAAAGAACACCAAGAATAGACGAAAGAAATGAAATGTCAAACTTCCTATGTATCCTTTGGACAGGTTCGCAGGGTTCTCCTTTCTCTTCTCGCTGGAATTCAGGATTCAGAGTATCAACGATTGAGATAAGAGAATAACAGAAACCACAATCCACCAGGCAGCATAAAATAAGGCGACAAGGCATTTTTCCTCTCCTATGTATCCTTTAGGGCAAATTTTAGGGGTTCAGTCCCCGATCGCACACCGGATTCAGGATTCAGAGTCTCAGTAGGCGAACGAGAAAAGATAAAAGAATTAAGCACAGAAGGTAGCATAAAAGAGAGAAATGAAGTACAAATATCTTTAGTATTAGACGCAGGACATCAAGTTACAGAAGCTTTCTAGCAGAAAGTTCCCCCCCTTTTACATTGCAAAGCCTGGGTTTTTATAGAGGACCCGACCCTCTGAATCATTATTACAAAATTGACGGAGTACACCCTCGGGCCCTGAGAAATCGGCTCCTCACTGCTGCTGCGGATGATCTCTCAAATCGGCTACCAAAACTGGTAACGATGACCGAGTCAGCCGAGGAAAGATGCATTAAATGAGCCACCTGGGAGTCCTTGGATTACAGGTGCGGTGCTCGAGTGGCGGCCATGCTTGTCGGGCTCTTCTTCTCGGGCTGATACTTCGCATCCAATTGCCAAAAATGTGCAGCGGGCTTATCGGGCAAGAAAATATGCATTTATGAGGCCCTCTGATTGCCTCGAGAAAATACCCAACTCGGGAAGCGTTCCTGGGAAGCGCCTCACTGATTTCTGCTTCGCAAAACTACTTCGGGGGCGTGGAGTGCCGAAGCCGATCCTCTTCTATCCTTCGCTGCTTCGCTGGCAAAATTGCTTTGCTGATGGGTTGGGACAAACACTTCGAGCCGATCTTCTTTTGGAACGGTGGTTCGGGGGAGTTTTGGCCGAAGTACTTTCTCGACTTCTACTGCTTCGGGAGAAATTTGGCCGAAGTGGATTTTAGAAATACTTCGGGCCCAAAGTATTTTCTTTGCCTTAGCCGATTCGGGCTATCTTTTCTTCTTCGACGAACTTGTTTGGATGCCGCTTCGCAAACTCTTCACCCGAAGTAGTCGCTGGGAATGCTTCGGGTGCGAAGTGTTTCCTTCGGACCTTTTTAGCCAAGTTCTCGCCCGAAGTGATGATTTGAAGCGCTTCAGGCCCGAAGCTCTTTTCTTTTCATTTTGTCCACCAGGGGGCGATAGGGAAAACCAAAATTGCTATAACTTGAAAACAAAAAAAAACTTTCAACAAAACAACTATTATACAAAGTTTCAAATTTTTTGCCCCTTGGTGGAATGTGACAATATTGTCAACATTCTTGGCGGCTCGCAGGGCAACGAGCTCGTCTCGGTGGTAGAACCCTCAGCTTTTATCTATTGGGCCATATTTACCTCCAGACCCTTCTCCTTGTCCTTTTTTTGGGGGTGCTTCCATAGCTTGTCCTTCCTCTTCCTCTTCTTTCGCTACTGCTTCTTCTTCTCCTGTCGCCATTGCTTCTGCTACGTCCTCAGTTGTCGGCAGTGGGGCCAGGCGAACGCGGATGTCTTTTAAGGTTCGATGAACCTGAGTCCAGACGTTTTTTGTGAACAACTCCTGATCCTCCAAGGATTTGACCAAAGCGTAGAATCTATCGATCTGCCTAATTTTTGCATGCTGGGACCTGGTCTGCAGATCATTTAGGGAAGCGACGATTCGACAGTATTTCAATATGTAATCAGCAACCTGCTTCTCTGTTATTGGTTCGGCCCACTCGTCTATCTCCGAAACGTCGCCTTCAAACTGCTGCCACTTCGGCATGATATCTTCTTTGGCTAAGGGCTTCCCATCATTATCCGTGAAGCTTGGGAAGCCTAAGGAGAAGAGGTCCTCGAAGTATCCCATTGACGCGTGCCTCTCGCTTTCAAATGCATCCAGTAGGATCTTCGCCTTTTGAGCTTTCTTGGCTATGGAGAAAAATGCGTGAACTGTGGCCTGGGCCGTTGACCAATCCCTTGCTGTCCGACTCATCGCTGCGAGCTTGAAATCTTGATACCTTGCACCCTGGACCTTGAGGGCCATCTTGAGTCGGGCTCTGACATTCTGAATGACTTCTTCGATAATTGGCCCTCCTTCGGTGGTGACAACCTGGGCTTCTATGGTGTAAACTAAAACTGAAAGGGCACTGACAACCCGAGACCTAAAATTCTTGAGCAGATATGAGCGAATCTCCTTGATTTTGCTCCTGTCAAATAACCCTAGGCCTTCCTTCTCGTGCAGCTATATTTGAGCCTGCAAGATCTTACTTTCAAGTTCCTTGGCCCTCAAATCATTTTTGGCCTGTCTTTGTGCTTGATTTTCAGCTGTGCACTCCAACTGGACTATCCGCAGCTTTAGAGCATGTGCTTCCTTCTACATCAGCTTGCATTGTTCTTCGGCCTCTGCCAATTTGGAGCGAACCCTTGCTAGCTCCTCCTCCAGCTTGATGTTAGCATTCTCGACTTCGAACCTGCGCTTGTTGGCAATGTTGGCATGTGCCTTGAAGGTCTCGATTCCAATGTGCATAGAGGCGGACTCCTTGTCCACGTTCATATGTTCTAATTCCTTCTCTTTATCCTGATATTCATAGTCCGTTGGAGTCATTTCATCCAGGGGCTTCTGGACTTTGGGTATCTTTTTTACTTTATGCAATTTTCTTGCCTCGAAATCGAAGATGGCACATTTCTCAACTTGAGCGAGCGAGCGCCCTCTCTTCTTTCTTGCCTCTTTTAACATTCTTTCTGTGTTCTGTCGGGCTTGGAGGAGTTTTTTGGCCAAGGGGGATTCCCGTATTGAGGACAGCTCAGAGTCGAATGCGGCTAGGTCTACAGTCGAGGGATTGAACAAATATAAGGAGTTGAAGGGGGTAGCCTCACCCGAAGGTTCGGCAACAGGGGTGACGGGGGCTTTAACGAGGGGAAGCACGTTATGTACAACAGAGGAATGAGCCTCGAGGTTCGGCGTTGGACTGTTAGCTTCGCCCTGGTTGATGACTGAAGGGTTGGCGGTGTGGCTGGGCAAAGTAACTCCGAAAGGTTTGTCCTGGCCAGAAGACTCGGGGGGAGTAGTTAAGGACACTGCGTAAGAAGGTGGCTGACCTTGTGGAGGCAAGGGGGACATGTGAGAGCTTTCGACCAGGACCGAGGTGGACTTACGAGCAACCAGAGCATAAGGTGAAGAGAACGTACCTGCGTGCCCTCCTGGCAAAGCGACCATGGTGACCTCCTGGGTGATTGGTCTTTGTTCCTCCTAGGCCTCGGTGCTCTCGGCTTCAATGACTTCCATGAGTTCCTCCACATCAATGACATCTATGTTTGGGATCGTTTCGACACTTGGTGGAGTTTCTCCGTTGTTTGCTTCGATCAAGCCCAATACTGATCTATTGGCAGGAGCACTCGGAGCGCCTGTACGTGGTCGCTTTGGGAAGTTCGGGTGGTGCCTGTGTAGGTTCCCGCTCCTTTCTTTTCCTCCTCTTGAGGGGTTGCTCTGATTCCTCTATTGCTGTCTCGAGATCTTTGGATGGACTTTGTAGTACAACTTTTAGCGTAGCCCTGGCTGCTTTTTCCTTGGGGACATTATCAATTCTCTCGGGGACTTCATCTGAACTTGGGGTGGCCGGTGGAATGAAATCGACGAAGGACAAGGGTTTCCAAGACCCAATATTGGTCTGATACACAATCGCGAATTCCCTGTCCATTGTTAGAAGCCCGTAAGAATTTATCTTTCGGTGATGGACTCTCATAATCCACCATTCTCTTAACTGCTCCTCGTCCCAGTCTTTTAACTCCTCTTTTAAGTCATCCCTTGTTTTTTTCCAGAAAGTGGAGTCGGGAGTTGGGAATGGGTACTGGTCTGGGTCGAATTCGACCTCCATAGGATAGAAGTCATGCCAAGGAGACAACGTCCGCATCTCCTCTAAGTGCCACTCCAGGTCCGTATCATTGGGGTTATTCCTCTGCTCCAAAATTTTGGGGCGAGGACAGACATGGAAGTTTTTGCTTTTCAAAAGGTCTCTCATCACCCCCAACGGGTCGTAGAGCCACCTTTGTGGTATTTGAAGCAGACCAAAATCGATGAGCTTCTCCTCTAGGTATATGTTCTACTTCAGAGCGAAGACTTCGATCACTCCCATCTTGAAGGGGAAGTCGCAGGTGTGTGCCCACTTTCGTTCGTGGCCATAGGTTTTTTTGATCACGTCGCTTTGCCGAGCAACTTCCAAGGCAAATTGGTACTTTGAAGGGAAAAAGGGCAGCAAGAAGGGCTTCCCTGTGAAGCCGAAAAGGCGGATCACAAGCCCTTGTGTCAATTGAAACACGTCCCATCTTCTTTCCAGTACTACTTTATCTCTAAGGCAGAGAGGCACCCGAGGGCTAGACCCTATCAAAATATGCATCGCAGATCCCAAAAATTGTTGATTGAAAGGGTAATAGGACTCCGTCCTCAGCAAGAGATGGGTCCACTGATATACAGGCAAAGGGATCCCACCCTTGTCGACTGGTGAAACATCACAATGGTGAAGGGCTTTATGTACATGAAAGAAGAAAAGCCAAACCAAAAAGGAACAAGGCTGGAAGTGCGGCTCCTTGCTAGCCTCCTTCATGGATGTCAACCGCATATGCAGATTTCGGGCCACCCATTCTGCCCAATCGAAGAAAACTGGGTTGGTGTTCAGCCGCGAAGCATTGGGGGCATAGAAATCTCCTCTGTAAATGCATTCAGCCAGCGACACCTGCCATGGGTATACCAAAGCATCACTTGATAAGCTCCCCACCCATGCAATGATAGAGAATATATCTATGTTCTTGAAAGCCTCCAAGGGCAGAGGCATCTGAGGTCACTTGCCGAAAGAAAGTTCACTTTTGAGGTTTTCATGCAAAAAGTTCAGGATGAAGGGATTAGCAGTGAACTTATCCGTTTGTTCGCTCAGGCTAACATTGCAAACAGTATAGCCTTTTGGTGGCCTTTGCTGTGGTGCGAACGCTGCCTGCACATCCTCCTTCAGAATGGAAAAAAATTTTTACCCGAGGCGTCCAACACCTACCTGGTTTGCGGTTGGTAGTTTTGAGCAATGGTGTATATGAGCTCGGGACAGTGATGCATAGGAAGGACCAGGTACCAGTATATGTGGGAATAATACACCGCGGCCCTCTTGTTCTCTGCTGAGAGCCTACTCTTCATGAAGTCGATGGTGTATCAGAGCTTGACCACGGTTCTTGAGAGCTCTGGGTCTCTGATTTTCACCCACTTATCGACAGGTGGTTCTATGTTGGGCTCGTCATCAGACTCTTCCCTTTCTTCCATCACTTGTTTTCTTGGCTGTGAGGGAGGATTGACCCTCCTAGGTCTCTGTTTCTTTTCTTCTGCAACTCTCGCCTTCTCTGGAACCGTCATTTTTGGTTCTTTTCCTTTTTGAGTGGGGTTCTTCCTTCCCATTGTGAACGATCACAGCAGAATGACTTATGGTTTAGAAGAGTTCAGCACCTCAAAACAAGGGATGGGATAATCATGGCAAAAAATGAAACCTTTGATGCAGAAGCTCTCCGAGGTGACAGAATGCAGATTCAACTCTCACACTTGCAAATGGTTTGTTCTTAACGGGCATCTACATTTTATAGCTTCGGAGGGAAACTTTCGGCATTTATGGCAACCACTGTAATTACTTCACGGGCCTGGCCCGAAAGCATCGCTGTGGCATCTGATTGGCCATATAGCGGCGTCGTACGCGGGGCCATGCAATTTTGCAATTAGATTTTTGTATTGGGAACATGAATCGCTACCACCGGGTACCCTGGCACGGCTTTTTCGGTTAAAGAACCACCTTGGGATGAGTGCCGCTTCTTTTGTATTGAGTTCATCTACTTCGGCTCCATTTTGAGGCTGCTATCAACATGTTTCTCAAGGCACATCCTAAATGTGTCCACCTCGCATGCGTGGTTCGGCGATATAGGGCTGGCGAAGAAAACACTTCACCATGAAGTTCGTCTTCGGGCTAATTTTCTTCGTTTTGGGCCCGAAGTTCTCCTTCGCCACGTTTTTGCTTTGGATCACGAACACCGTCGACCAAAACCCATTTCCTCGGGGAGGGTATCGCCAAAAACTGCTTCGGACAACGCCTTCGGCACATTTCTTTATCGAAGCATTTTCCACGTCCTTGTAATTTGGTTCTTTGAGGGTGAAATGCTTCGCGGTGAACTTCATTTCATCGGCTAATTTGAACCGAAATCCCCCGAAGGCGATTCCAATCATGCTTTGCAAAACCGAAGCCAGGAAGTGGTGCCTGCTCGTCGTGATCTTTTGAACAGAGTACGGACAAAGAACTGAAAACCCTATATACAAAGATATATACAATTTTTTTTTTTTTTTTAAAGTGAGCACAAAACTCAGCGATTGAAGGTCTTCAGGTGAAGACCATTGACGAAGATTGGTAAAACTTGGCCATTCACATATTTGAGGATGAAGGAATTGGCCGAATTCACTTTTACTATTTCAAACGGTCCGTCCCAGAATGCATCCATTTTGTCATGATTTCCAGGCTTGGCTTTCCATGAATCCCACCTCCATACCAGGTCTCCTGCTTTGAATGTGCGATCGGATGATTTCCTTTTGAACCATTCTCGGGTGACCTTAGCATGTCGTGCGAAGTTTTGGTAGGCCTCTTCATGTTCCTCTTCTAGTTGTAGTAGCTGGACCAGGCGTTCCTCCATTGGGTTGGCTTCATCTTCTTCTAGCAACTGTAATGCAGGGATCTCGAGGTGAGTGGGCAAGATGGCCTCCTTACCATAGACCAGAGCATAAGGCGAAGTCTTGATTGACCTTTTGACAGAAACCCGATCATCCCACAAGGCCCGATCCAGATGGAGATGCCAAGTTCTTTTATTTTGATCGATCAGCTTTCTCAGTATCCTCAACAAGGTTTTGTTGGTGGATTCTGCCAATCCATTTCCCTGGGGGTAATGGTTGGAAGACACCTTATGATATATCCCATACTTGTATAGGAACTCGTTGATATTTGCTCCCGTGAAACCAAGACCGTTATCTGTAATAATTGCTTCGGGGATGCCGAAGCGGGTAATCAATCCTTCCAGGAAGGTGACAATAGTATCTTGATCTACATGTTTTGTGGGGACTACCTCGGCCCACCTCGTAAAGTAATCAGTCGCAGTCAGAATGAGTTTGTGTCCAACGGAGGAGTTTGGCGATATGGCCCCTATGAAATCTAGTCCCCATTGCTAAAAGGGGGCTTCCACTTGTATCGGTCGGAGTGGCATCGAAGCATTTCTATTTTGGCCGACGAATCTCTGGCATTGCTTGCACCTTCGGCAAACGGAGAAGGCGTCGACAAAGAGTGTGGGCCAATAGTAACCCGCCTTGATTATCTTTAGCACCATTGCTCTTCTAGCAAAGTTTCCTTCAGATAGCCTTGAATGAAATTCGCCCAGGACTCTCCTCTTATCATCATCTTTTATGCATCTGAGGAGGACGTCGTTGATGTTCCTGAAAAACAGGCCTTCTGGGTGCATAGCATATCGGGCGGACCGCATCCTGAAATGCCTTCGCTACGAAGCATTCAGATGTGAGGGGCATCTGTCGGTGCTGAAATATTCCACTATTTCATCGACCCAATCTTTCTCGGCCTCTTCCTGATTAGCGAGGCATTCTCCTGTTGGCAAGTCCTCCGACTGACAGTCTGTTATTTTGACCGTTGCGTTCTTCACCAGCTCTTGACATAGCGCACGATCGCAAACCAGTTTGGTGGGCTTGATCTCAATATAAAATTCTTGGATTTTGCTTACCCAACTAGCTCTCTTGCTTCCCAGTTCCCCTTGAATAATGAAACTACGTACATCGGGGTGAATGACGAAGACTGTGGTTTGACTCTGAGAAATGAACTGTTTGAATTTCCTGAGAGACTTCATTACTGCATGCACTTGGCGCTCGATGAAATTGTACTTTTATTCATGGGGATTGATTATCTGGCTGAGGAACGCAATGGGACGTTCCTCTCAATCTTCCCCCTTTTGCGTCAAGACCGCGGCGTAGCTTTCAGGTTCTCCTATTGCATACAGGATAAAATCTCGACTGTAGTCAGGGTTGATCAAGACTGGTGCCTGAACAATTCGGGCCTTGATTTCTTTGAATGATTTTCTCCTCTCTTCTGTTCAGAAAAATTTTGCGCCCTTCTTTAAAAGCTCAGCCATCGGCTTAATGACCTGGGCGAAGTCTGGAACAAACTTTCTTATGAAGTTAATCTGCCCGAAGAAAGATTGAAGGCTCTTTTTATAAGCTGGGATTGGGAGTTTCATCAGAGCTTCGGCTCTGTCAAGATCCACGGTGAGACCCTTTTCTAAAATTGTGTGTCCCAGCAGTTTTCCTTCCGTGACTGCGAAGATAGACTTTTTTGGATTGATTAAGATGCCAAACTCTCGACATTTTTTGAAAATTTGTTGAAGATGTTCTGGGTGGTTTTCTCTCCTTCGGGAGAATACGGTCATGTCATCCAAATAGATAACGATAACCTTGTTCAAAAGCTCACCAAAAGCTAGATCCATCGCCCTCTAGAAAGTAGCTCCCCCATTTGAGAGGCCAAAAGGCATTTGCTTGTAGGCGAATGTGCCCCACTTGGTCATGAATGCGGTCTTATGCTGGTCTTCGTCCCTGACCCAGATTTTATTATATCCAGAGAAACCATCGAGCAAGGAGAATCGTTGAGCTCCAGCCACCGAATGCAAGATCTGATCGATCCGCGGGAGAGGATAGTGGTCTTTGAGGGAAGCATGATTCAGGTTGCGGAAGTCCACGCATAACTGGATGTCTCCGTTCTTCTTTCTGACAGGGACCAAGTTCGCTACCCAGGAAGAATGCTTAATGGGATAAATGATCTTTGCTTCGAGAATTTTTAGTAGTTCGACCTTCATCAGGACCTCGATCTTTGGATTAACCTGCATTTGCTTCTGTCGAAAAGGTTTGGCTCCTACTTGTAATTCGATTGTATGTTGGATTAGCTGTCGATCATATCCCTTGAGGTCATGATAATACCAAGCCACAATATCTGGGTACCTTTTACACAAACATCAGATTCGCTCTATTTCTTCTGGAGTACAATCAGTCCTGACCTTTATTACTTTCCCTGGTTCTAGTTCCAAATCTTGATATTGCTGCGCGTTGATCTGAATCCTACGAGAGAGCGATCAATAATTTTGATAGAAAAGGCTTTCAAGCGTGATCAATCCTTTGGGAACGTGGTTGTTCTTCAACTGGACCAATCCTTCATATTCTTCCTCATCCGGGCTTCGGCCTTCGATCGTAGCGGCTTCTTGGATCATGAAATTGATGATCTTCTCGTCGTTGTCAAAAACTTGCCAGTGTAAATCTCTTCGGTGACAGAGGGTCTATATATCATCCTTACAGCCCTTCGGCTTATGCACCATATCATCCATCGGAGAATATCGAGCTGCGATGGATGCTAAGACATCTGCATGTTGATTCTTTTCTCGTGGAACAGACTGTAGATTGAGGGATTCAAACTGGTCAAACAGGTCCCATACCCTATTGGGGTATGATTTAAGATAATGCTTCTTCGAAGAGCATCTGTTGGTGACTTGGTTGCAAACTAGTTCGGAATCTCCGAAGATTTGAAGATGCCTTATGCCTAACTTGTCAGCTTTCTTGAGTCCCAAGCACAAGGCTTCATACTCTGCTGCATTGTTGGTGCAGCTCCATGTCAATCGGTAGCAATATTCCTTTTGCTCACCGAACAGTGAAATTAGAAGGATTCCTGCCCCAGCGCCGTTTTTGCATCGGGCACCGTCGAAGAACAATTTCCACAGTCTTTCTTGAGCAGAAACCTTCCCCTCCATTTTGGTTGGTTTCTCGGACTTGGCGATGGTGTAACACCCCACCTCAGTCTCTATCATGGCATTAAAATCTACCAATGAAAATTCATCTTTGCAACACAACTATGTGAGGGATTCTTGGACTAGATCCACTTGCTCTAGCTCCTCCGCGATCGTATGCACAGGGCTGCTGCTCTCTTCTTCGGACATCTTCTGAACCAGGAATGTAGAAGGCTTTTCATTATAGATCTTCACCTTCTTCCCTTTGAAGGGGATCTCCAGATGAGTGTAGTCCATGGACAGATATCCGCCCAGCTTTGCCATGAATTCCCTCGACAGGCACATGTTGAAGTAGGGCTCAAGGTCTACGACTACCACCTCTTGTATGACTATGATTTGAGGTGCCTTATGTAGCCGAATAGGAATATCTTTGATGACTCCTACAGTCTTCACTAGGGTACCATCCAACTGGAGGACTCTGTGACTGCTTCGTGTGTATTCCATGCCTATTTCCTCGCATATTGCCTTCGGCATTACTATTGTCGTAGCTCCAAAATCTATCATACAGTTATGCATGATATATCCTTCCATTTGTAAGGATAAGTAGAATGGTGGTGGTCTATTTTTTCCCGTGATGGACGCAGACAGGGTCTGCACTAGGGCGAGCGGTTCTGCCTTCTTTATATTAATCTTCTTCAATGATTCTTGTAGCAGGTCCACTTGTCCAGGAAGTTGCAAAGCATCATACAAACTGATTTTGGCTGGAATCCTCTTCAACTCTTCTATGATGTTGTATGCTGGGGAGCTATGCACCTTAGGTTCCTTTCTCGGGTCGTATCTGGTGCAATATTGATCTGTTGCTTTGACCCTTTATCACTTGGTGAGTGAGGGAAACTTGAGCTTCTCCTTAGCCTATTCTTTGGTCTCCACATGAGGTGTTTCGATAATGGCCTTTTGGGCCTTTTCTTTGACTAGAGCTCGCGAAGGAGCTTCGCTCAGGGCCGAAGAGGACGTCTGTCCCTTCTCAAATCGAGTGTGTACCTTCAAATGAGCCATCTGAGTAGCATCCACCTCTATCGACCTTTTACCTCCCCTGGTAAGGATCGCGACTGGCTCTTCCTCATCGATGGATAAGTTGTGATCCAATTGTCTGATGACATTGACTTGGCCACCTTGACCGCTGCTTGTTAGTGTCTGCACGTAGTGTTGATGCAACATGCATGTATTCTCCTCGTGAGGATCATTACATGTAGAGCACCAATATACATGATCGGAAGTGCTTGGGGCTTCATCTATCGCAACATTTCTTGTCGAAGCTTTTCCTTGATGGATCGCTTGATATTTGGTAAGTGCAGGCATGGGATAAGACCTTCTTGGTAGAAACTCTTGTTGTGCTTGCTTTTTCTTGACAACGGTCATGTCTTTGGACAAGGTCTGCACTGTGGCATTTAACGATTGCATTTCTTGTAGTATTTTGGCTTGCATATCATCGACCTTGGGAACTAATGGTAAGGAAGCCATAGTCGGTATCGGAGGCAGGGTAGGATGTTGGAGGGGTGCTGGCAACATCAAAAATGTTGGAGTGATAGTGGGGGTCGTAGTTGAAAGTGTGGGGAAATGTATCTATGGTGCGGTGATCTGCGACACAACGGGATTCGGGTTCCAGGATGAGATCGGGTATGTAGGGGTTGCAGAAATCTATGGAGCGACTGCGCTCGCGTACTGAGCTTGAAGGAACTCGAGAAGTATGGGCATTGACATTCTTTGAGGGAGTTTGCCTACGACTATGAGGTCCGTTTCTGCTTTCTTGGCTAACCCATACAACTCTGGAAAGGTATTGACATTTGAGTACCTTATCATAAGCCCTATATCAGGGTTGAAGGCCCGAAGGAAGTAGTACGCCGCGACTTCGTCAGTTGGGCGAAGTCCAACTGGGACTCTTTGCCAGGTTTGAGCGAACCTAACATTGAAGTCCGCAATCTCTTCTTGTGGATGTCTTTGGATTGAAGTGAATTGCTACAGAAGAGAAGTTGGATCGACGGACTCATTGAAGCCTTGCATCAACTGCCCGACTAACTGTTCCCATCCCGTAATAGTGCCAGGTGGCAGAGATCTGTACCAATAGAGGAGTTTTCCTCTAAGGGAGAGAACCAGGAGCTTCACCATCACTCGCTCTTCCATGATATCGTGGATTGCCGCCAGGGAAATGATATCCTGGATATACTCTAAAGCAGTCTTTCCGGTCCCGTCGAACGTCGAAAGCTTTTTGATTGTAGTAGGTGGAACCTACCATTGGCCCGTGAGATTCAACGGTGACGAAGAATTCCATGCTGGAAATAATCTGGGTGGTGGTTGCTGCTGCATTTGCTGTTGTTGTTGTTGTTGTTGTTGTTGCTATTGTTGGGCCATATTTGTGCCTGGGTTCTGTGGAACAGAGGTCCCCAAAGTCCCTCTTGGGTTGCTCGTCGAAAGGCCAACGGGAACGAAGGCACTAGGATGCTTCGATGAGTTGGGAGGATTTGGAGGAAAACTAGCTGCTGAGCTATCGAAAGTTAGGCCTTGCTCGTCAACAGCAGCCTCTTGCGAGGATGTTCCACATAAGAGATATTCGGGGGTAACTAACCTAGAGCATTCCCCAAAGGCGTCAATATCAAGTTCAAAGAACTCGGTTTCCTCGCCTCGATTCCTAACTCTCCATCTTGTTTGCATGAAGGCAGAGGCTTTAGTACTGGTCTTTACGACTTGAAGATTCTCGAGTAAAACAGAGTCGCCAGATGCTAAGAGTCTCTTAGTAATGAGAGCATCGATTCTCACTACTACTCAGGGGATGAGACTGATCGGATCTCACTGGGAACTTTGTTAAAACTACTAGCTTCGGTGAAGACGGGCTAGAAATTTTCTCAAATATGGGACCTTGAGTCCCATCGGGCGTGCCAGAAACTGTTGGTCGTAAAATCCGCATAGGAAAGGACTTTCGGTGGGGTTTGCACACCTTGGACCTGCGACCAACATTGAAAGGCCGAGGGGAAGAGATGCCCCTCATGCCAATATTTGAAGAAAGGTCGGCTCCTATACTAATCTACTTTTGGGGTTTGAGATAAGAGTGCAGGAAAGAAATAAAAGGAGTTTGGGTTAGAGAAAGAAATAAAAAGGATAAGGGTTAGAGATTGATGATTTAAGGTGGGGAAGAACAGGAAGCATGATCACTCACTAATAACTTGAATAGCAGTAAATACCACCAATAACAGAAGAAAGAAATGAAATGCCGAACTTCCTATGTATCCTCTGGACGGGTTCGCAGGGTTCTCCTTTCTCTTCTCACTGGAATTCAGGATTTAGAGTAACAGTGATTGAGATAAGGGAATAACAGAAACCACAATCCACCAGACAGCATAAAAGAAGGCGACAAGGCATTTTTCCTCTCCTATGTATCCTTCAAGGCAAATTTTAGGGGTTCAGTCCCCGATCGCACACCGGATTAAGGATTCAGAGTCTCAGTAGGCGAATGAGAAAAGACAAAAGAATTAAGCACATAAGGCAGCATAAAAGAGAGAAATGGAGTACAAATATCTTTAGTATTATACGTAGGACATCAAGTTACAGTAGCTTTCTAGCAAAAATATCCCCCCATTTTACATTGCAAAGCCTTGGTTTTTATAGAGGACCCGACCCTCTGAATCATTATTACAAAATCGACGGAGTACACCCTCGGGCCCTGAGAAATCGGCTCCTCACTGCTGCTGCGGATGTCCTCTCAAATCGGCTACCAAAATTGGTAACGGTGACCGAGTCAACCGGGGAAAGATGCATTAAATGAGCCACCTGGGTGTCCTTGGATTGCAGGTGCGGTGCTCGAGTGGCGGCCATGCTTGTCGGGCTCTTCTTCTCGGGTTGATACTTCGCATCCAATTGCCAAAAATATGCAGCGAGCTTATCGGGCAAGAAAATACGCATTTATGAGGCCCTCTGATTGCCTCGGGAAAATACCCAACTCGGGAAGCGTTCCTGGGAAGCGCCTCGCTGATTTTCGCTTCGCAAAACTACTTCGGGGGTGTGGAGTGCCGAAGTCGATCCTCTTCTATCCTTCGCTGGCAAAACTGCTTCGCTGATGGGTTGGGACAAACACTTCGGGACGATCTTCTTTTGGAACGGTGGTTCGGGGGAGTTTTTGCTGAAGTACTTTCTTGACTTCTACTACTTCGGGAGAAATTTGGCCGAAGTGAATTTTAGAAATACTTCGGGCCCGAAGTATTTTCTTTGCCTTAGCCGATTCGGGCTATCTTTTCTTCTTCGACGAACTTGTTTGGATGCCGCTTCGCAAACTCTTCACCCGAAGTAGTCGCTGGGAATGCTTCGGGTGTGAAGTGTTTCCTTCGGACCTTTTCGGCAAAGTTCTCACCCGAAGTGATGATTTGAAGCGCTTCGGGCCCAAAGCTCTTTTCTTTTCATTTTGTCCACCAGGGGGCGATAGGGAAAACCAAAATTGCTATAACTTGAAAACAAAAGAAAACTTTCAACAAAACAACTATTATACAAAGTT
Source organism: Wollemia nobilis (assembly GCA_028583015.1). Lineage (NCBI taxonomy): Eukaryota > Viridiplantae > Streptophyta > Pinopsida > Araucariales > Araucariaceae > Wollemia > Wollemia nobilis. The sequence continues at coordinate 16,626,749 of JAQPPZ010016723.1, forward strand.
TCAAATTTTCTACCCCTTGGTGGAATGTGACAATATTGTCAACAGTTCCCTGGTTTTCATTTTTGCTGAGACTTTGGGTATTCTTTCCAATAACCTTGCTGAGGGGTATGGTATCCTTAGAGACCTTCGAGAGGCTACTAAGGTCAAATGGAAAAAGGTGTTGGTTTAATCTGACTCAAGTCATGATTAATTTGTTGAAGACTCCTAAAAATCATAAGGTTGATTGGAGAATAAAAAGAATTTTTGAGAAAATTCAATTAATCCAGATCATTTTTTTGAAAGTTGAATACAATCATGTGGTCAGAGAAAAAACAAGAGTGCTGATGCTTTAGCTAATTGGGCATTGGACAAAGGTGATCAGGATGGCTCCACTTTCACAAATAAGGGAAACTCTTCTTTCTATCACTTCTCTGGATGGCTCCAGTACTAGAGGTACCTAGTTCATTTTTTCTTTTCATTTTTGTTTTCCTTTGGTTCGATCGGGATATTTTAGTTCACTTGCTTAGACTAATCATTCTTATGTTTCCTTTGTTGATTCTTTGCATGAATAGCCTTTTGGTATAAAAAGGCCAAACTTGTATTCTATTTTTTTCTCCTTTTTTGTTTTTCGATGTGTTGTTTGTATTGTTTTTGTTCAATTTTATTTCTATGTTTTTTGTGTTTTTGATTTTTTTTGTGTTTTGTGTTTTTGTTTTTTTGTGTGTGTGTGTGTGTTTTATTTTTTATTTTTGTTGTTTTTGTGTGTTGTTTTGTGGTTTTTTTGTGTGTATTTTTTGTTTTGTTGTTGTTTATTATTTTTTACGTTTTTTGTTGCTTTATGCTTTTTGTGTTTGTTTTGTATTTTTTGTTGTCTTTTGTCATCTTTATATTTTTTATGTTTGTTTGTATTTTTGTTTTTTAGGCATGCTCTTTGAGTGTGTCGAAGGGGGTAGGCCAAGTGTGAGCCTTGTGTGTTTTTGGAGGAATAGATGCCCCTACCTCCTTGGGACTTACCTGAAAGTAGCATCCAATTTGGGGTGTTTTCTACAAATAAAAAAAAATTAGAGATTATTAATCAATTTAAAATGTTGAGTGTAAGTTTTAACAAAAATTTCAAAATCTCTTCATGAGTTAAATGGTAAATTAGGTAATCTTAGAAAAAGGTATGACACATGTTCGAGGTGTAGACCAACTAATTCAGTGAAATATAGTAAGGAGAATAGATGTTCAAGGTTCAAATATCGGGCCTCGTTGGACTGGACGCTTTTTCGTATTCCAATGTGTTCCTAGCGGCATAAAATGTTCAACATGAATGCAACTTAGTGGTTATAGGGTTTGAGGGCTTGGTTCAATGGTCAAAATTATTTTGTAGGAGTGTGGAGACTAGGTTTCCAATCCCTCGGGCCTTGTAGTATTGATAGGTGTGTCGCGCCAGCGTAACCGACTATGTAAAAGGTTTACCCGATGCAACTAGAGGTTATAGTGGCGATAAGAAGCGATATTCAAACCCACAAAGAGGCGTAGAAAATTGTAACACGTTACCGATTCCTCTAGTACAATAAAAAAAAAGATATGACACATCAAATTATCCTATCTATTGAGTTAAGCTTGAATACTTAAACTAAATCATCTTTCATAGGTAACATTGAGGTTCAATATCAACAAGCATAGAGATCTCATGTTTATGAGTAATAGGTTATTTATCCCTAAGGTAGTTGTCCTTCACACCAATAATTAATTCTTATGTAGGTCAATAAAACTAAAAAGTCCCTACTATTGAGTATAAGCAAAAGTAAAGATTGGATATATGAATTAGAAGGTTGAAAAACCTTGGCTTATACATATGAATAAAGATAAAATTACTTTAACATGAACAATTTTAAAGTTATATTTGAATGGTGCTTAGCAACCACATGTCTAAAAGAGGTTAAGAATCTAAGATGATCAACGATGCATTTAAATGATAACCTAGTAATATCTCATTAATATAGGATATAACTAATTTATTATTTTAGTCAATGAATATATGATGGTAGATGGCCATGTTGAATGTTAAAATTGTTTAACTAGAAGTTCATTGATGACCTCATTTCAACAATTAGGAGACTTATCGTGTTCTCCTCAACCTATATATTTAGGTTGGCTCCCTACTAATAATGCTAAGTTAATTGAATCTAAATGTGTAAAAGTAAATTTGAAAGAGTAGTATCAAAGAAATGAAACATAAATTCAATAATATTATATATGGTCATGATTATAGCAGGATCAGTGTGTGATCAATTAGCACATCTAGAGGGAATTGCAAAACATTAATGTGCTTCAATTATGTGAAGAATTAGTAATAGTAGAACAAAGAACTAATGGAAAGTAAAAGGGTAGTTCCATAATTAATAAGAAAATGTCCCGCATAGTCTTTCTATAATTATAAAAATGAGTTTGAGAGTATAATGTGGAGTCCATAAGTTGTAGATCTAATTTTCTTAAATGATCAGAATATGTTTATAAAGGATCCTATACCTCCTATTTGTAGGAAATTATTCACCTAAGAGTTATTGGAGGTAAAAAATTAGTCTTGCTAAAATATTTAGTTTAGGAAAATATATAGTAAAATGATTCATCACTTCATCTTGCCTACCTTTAAATTACCTCTAAATACACTTTGTAGTCTTCTAACTCTTAGTGGTGCCACGTGGAGATAAAATATCATTTTTTGGATTATTTCCTTGAATTTCTTGTTGACTTATCTTGTTATGAGGTAAAAATAGATATTTGTCATTTTTCCAAAGTTGCAAATGACAATTTTTAGAATGAATCATAATTTTAGTACTTAGACAATTTTGCAATCTTTGTCTTGTTATGAGCCAAAGAATGGCAATTTGCCATTTTACCAAAGTTGTGATTTATAATTTTCAAAATGAGTCGCACTTTTGGTAGTTAATCAAATTTTGCATTTTTCTCAAACTTCTTGCTTGTCTTTATACATTTTGCTCAAACTTCTTGATTGCCTTGCTACTCCTAGGATTGCAAAATCTTTTTCCTTGTCATCTATGGTTGATTCCTTGATGGAATTCAAAGCTAGTATCTAGGCTACTAAATTTTTGGTGATTTCATAGGTTACTAAGCTCAATTGGTGTGGGATCCTTATTCCTACCTTTATCCTTAGGTGTAAAGTCTTCAAAAAAGGATCATCCTACAATAAAATTATAAAATTGGTGGATCATCTTGGTTTATAGTTGCGATAAAAGGATTGAAAGAATATGACATCAAATGGTAGCTCTAGGTCACTCAACATATCTATATCTAACACAAGATCCTCATATTGATATTTTGAGAGGTTCTCTTCTTGATATGTTATTTTCTTCAACTTACTTAGCAAGGACTCCAATTCAATGACCTTATCTGATGCAATGTTGTCCTTTGCTTTATCCTTCTCCTCATTGAAGATTTTAATTTTTTGTTTACATGAGAGGGTTTATCCTTGATTAAATGTATTGGGAAATCTTGTGCTTATTAGATTTTACATATACTTCCTTATTTGTTTTCTCAATGATCATTTTAAGAGGATCATAGGTAGCTTTGCATCCTTATAGTCTCCTTTACTTGTTAGTTTTTTTTTTCAACTACAATATTATTGTCCATTTGATCTACCTGCTTATTAGATGTCTTATAAAACCATAGGAGCACTTTAGTATACCTTGCTCTTACTATCAATTAATTATCTACACATTATATTACAATTATAGTAGGGTCAAGTAAGACCTCATATACTTTGATATATCTGAATACACCTTAGAAAATATTATCTCTACATATACGTGGTTTCATAGTGATTTCTTCAACTATTGAGATCTTGACTTCTAGATTCTACATATTCTTCTCCAAGTATTAGTTCAATTGGTTGAGTTGAAGTCATAAGACTTATATCTTATTTTTTAACTACAACTTCAATGGATATTTATCCTATGCCAACTACCCTTTTAGTTTAGAAATTTAGCTTTTTATGTAATCCTTTGCTACTAATTGATCTCCACTACTTCCTTTTTAAAGCCTCTAATTCCTATTGCAACTATGTCACTTAACTTCCCTTTTTTCTACCAACTAAGATTGGAAAATCATAGGTGTAGTGGACCTTGGAGCACTTATGTTGGCAATATATTAATCAATCTTCCCTCTTGCCTCTTGGATGATGTTTGATATTTTTATTGTGACCTTCTCATAAATTTTTATTATCTAGTAAATGGAATGATTGACTAACCTCAAGGGTGGATGTTTCTTCAGAGTAGTGTGAATTACCTCAAACATTTTTGATGATGTTGGAGGGAAGAATGATATTATACCTATAATAACTTGTGGATAGATGAAAATAAGGATATCAATTTAACATGATGACATAGTTGATAATACAAACTGGGTGATGATGGGTGATGAGAGAGATTGAGATGAGGATACATGGGGTGGCACAATGACACTTATGGTATGAGAGACCAAAGAAAGAGAGGATGGTGATGTAATAGTTGATGATGGTGATGTCAACAATGGTTGGATAAACTAAAATGATATGTTGTCAGTTGATGATTATGATTGGGATGGCCCTAACACTAGAGTGGGTGAACCTACTAGTGACCCTAAGGCTATGCTTATTTGAGGTGATATGGACACAACAAAAGAGGTTATGAATATTTGTAAAGTAAGATGAGACAAAATAGAATGTGAAAGGAGAATAATTATGGAGATATAAGAAAAAAGAGGTGGAAGTGAAGTGAAGGTTATCATGGTGGAAATGGCAAAAGCAATTTAACTTCTAGATTAGTGACTTCCATTCTTGTTGCTTTTTTCCTAGCGGGTGAACCTTCTTCTCTTTAGAATTATTTTTCTTCAAGGTTATCCTTCATTCCTCCCTCTTTTTTTTAAGTCAATAAATATTTTATGATCTCATCCTTCATTTTATTTGCCACTATATTATATATGAATAAGCTACATTCATCAGTGTAGACACCCAATTTGATAAATCCATTAGCTACATAAACAAAGAAACATCTATATAATCAAATATATCAAACATTGCAAGTATTGACCAATTTTAAATTGATCATAAATGTATTTAATGATCTAAATCAAAATTATTGCCAAGGAAGTCAAGTTAATATAAAGAGAGATAAGATAATTACTGGAAACAACTGCAAACCAGAATTCACAAGTTCGAGGTTCAGAGATTGGTCTAGATAGTGGACTACTTGCAGAACAAGTGCAATCTAGAGCCTTAGCAGAAAAGGAAACAACTAGGGACATGAAAAACATTAGTATCTCCAAGTTTTATGGAGAGGGCGATTGGGACACATCGAAAGCTTGGTTAAGAGAAGTAGAGGTTCACTTTATGGTAAAAGGCTACTCATAAGGAACTTGAACACTTTGGGCTATGATTAACCTAGAAGGGGCCGCTCTGGAAATGTGGGAGACCCACTATGAGGAAACTAAAATTGAACCCATTGACACCCCATGGGAAGAATTTATAAACATCTTTAAGAAGAGGTTCCTAACAGAGCATTTCTATGCTTTGAAGTTTGAAGAATTTGCTAGTCTGAGACAAGGAACTAGCATAGTAGAGGTGTACTATAAGAAGTTGGTAATATTGTTTAAATATATACTTGTTTATAATGAGAAAATGCAGGTTCATAAGTTTACTCTAGGATTGGAGTCTAGGTTGAAGCATGATGTAGATATGTAGGAACCTAAAACATTGTAAAAGACATACAACCTAGCAAAGAAAGCAGATTCACACTTATGTTATAAATACGACACTCTACCCGAGCAAGTTCGATAGGAGTTAAAGAAAAGGAATAGTAATGAGTTTGTAAAGTGGGAGGCTGAGAAAGAGCGAAAAGCTAAGAACCCCAAAAATATTGAGAATAAACCTTATGGAAATCAGAAGAAGTTCAATAAGAAATTTCGTAATAAGGATAACAAACCCAATAATATGAAACCTCAACCACAAAAATTGCAGGCTCCAACTCCAGCAATTAAAAGTGGGAATGAGAAACTTGAAAAATAGCAAGGACCCAAGGAATGGTGCTACAATTTTTAGGACCTCATTACTATAATCAGTGTCCATATCGAGCAGGGACTAACATAGCTAATGCAAAAGGGAAGGAACTAGAACATCGGATTTATGCTGCAATCGAGAAGTAGAAACTAGAGGGACAAGCCACCCCATTACTTGTGAAAGGTAAGGTTTTTAATAAGCAAGTAAACATTTTGATAGATAGTGGAGCCACTGCCAGTTTTATTTTTCCTAGTCTAGCAAGGACTATGTCAGAAATGCCTGGATATTTGGCTTAAGGGTGGAAGGTTGAGTACGGTTCTAGGCAGACTTACTCGATGAACTAGTGTTATCCTATGATAGAAATCACTCTATCTAGTGGGACTATGGAAGGTTGTTTATACGTAGCTCCCTTACACGTCGATGTGATCCTAGGGATGGATAGGCTACAGGCTCATAAAGCCTTGGTCGATTTTCAAGACTGATGGATTGAGTATTTAGAAGAAGGCGAAAGGAGACTAAGAGTTCATAGCGAGCAAGGGGTGTTTGAACCACAGATGTCGTCCGCTATGCAATTGAAAAGTCCCTAAAGATAGGAGGAATAGTGTATGTAGTAAAAATTAATGAAGTGGAAGACTATAAGAAAGGAGAAATACTAATACAACATCCGATCTTACAAGATTTTCAAGATGTATTTCTAGAGGACTTACCTGGGCTACCTTCGGTATGAGAATTTGGCTTCACAATTGAACTCATAATAAGATTTGAGCCTATTCATAGATCCCCGTATAGGATGAACCCTATTGAAATGCAATAACTGAAGGTTCAATTTCAAGGATTGTTGGAAAAATGGTTTGATAAAACCAAGTGTGTCACCGTGGGGTGCATTGGTATTATTCGTGAAAAATAAGGATGGTTCATTAAGATTGTGTATTGATTACAAAATGCTAAATAAAGCTACAATCAAGAATCGATATCCTTTACCTAGGATTGAAGATATATTTGATCAATTAAAAGATGCCAAGGTGTTTACTAACATCGATTTGAGGTCAGGGTATCACCAGTTAAGATTTCGTGAGGAAGACACTCACAAGATGACATTTAAGACTAGGTATGGGCATTATGAGTTTATGGTTCTACCCTTTGGATTGAATAATGCCCCAACTACTTTCATGAACTTAATGAACAGTGTGTTCAAAATATACTTGGATTAATTTGTCTTGGTATTCCTAGATGATATACTTATATACTCTCGAGATAGAGAAGGGCACGACAAGCATCTTAGGATCATGTTAGACTTGTTAAGGAAGAATTAACTTTATGGAAATATGGCTAAGAGTGAATTATGTGTTCCAGAGGTACGATATCTTGGACACATCATATCAACAAAGGGAATTACTGTGGATCCAGAGAAGATAGAGGCTATTCTAAATCGACCACCCCTACTAATGTGACTGAAGTGCAAAGTTTCATGGGATTAACAGGCTACTATAGACGTTATATAAAGGACTAATCCAAGATTGTTGAACCCATAACTAACCTTCAAAATAAGGGAAAGGAATTCAAGTGGTTAGAAAAGTGTGAGGCTATCTTTGCACTACTAAAGCATAAGCTTACTACGACACCAATACTAAAGGTTACCGATCCCCAGGAGGACTTTTCAGTGTGCATTGATGCATCAATAGATGGGTTGGGTGGGGTACTCTCACCCCACCCAAGGAAGCTCAAAAAACATAAAGTTTTTTATGCTATGCATGATTTAGAGCTAGCTACAATGGTGAATGTTTTAAAGGTTTGGCACCACTACTTGGTGGGAAGATCATTTGAATTAAAAACTGACCATCAAAGTTTGTGATACATATTCACTCAACCGATACTCAATACGAGACAAAGAATATGGGTGGAATTTCTTGTTGAGTATGATTTAGAGATTGAGTACATAAAAGTAAAAGAGAATAAAGTAGCTGATGCTTTTAGTATGAGAAAATATATAGCAGCCATAACTAGAATTCACATGGACCTGATGGATCGAGGAAGATAGGAGCAATCTAAGGATGAGTATTGCCAAGGAATTCGAGTTAATATAAAAAGAGATCCTGAATAAAATAAGGAATTTAGTGTGAAAGATGACTTTCTATGTTATAAGGGAAGGGTCATCATACCAAATATGAGAGATTTAAGGAACTTGATAATGCAAGAATCCCATAGAACTCCTTATTCTGGTCATCCAGGAGGAGTCAAAATATGGAAAAACATGAAGAGAACATTATTTTGGGTAGGAATGAAGAAGGACATCAACGGATTTTGTTTCTCAATACCTCGAATGTCAGAAAGTTAAAGCAAAACACCAACATCCCATAGGAAAACTATATCTGCATGATATACCTACTCAAAAATGGCAGGTTATATCCATGGATTTTATAGTGGGTTTACCCAAGACTCGATACCAACATGATTCCATCTTTGTAGTGATCGACAAATTGACTAAGGTTACCCATTTAATACTAATAAATACCAAGGATGATGCTTAGGTGGTGGCTAGTAGATTCATCAAAGAGGTATTTTGATTGCATGGATTTCCTAAGGTAATTATCTCGGATAGAGACTCCAAATTCACTTTTGAATTTTAGAAATCCCTTCATAGTGTAGTTGGTACTAAATTGAATATGAGTTCAGCATACCACCCTTAAACAGATGGTCAAATAGAGTGACTAAACCAGTTTTTGGAAGACATTCTCTGCATGTACTGCATGGATCACAAGTCTCATTGGGAAGACTGTCTACCATTGGTAGATTTTGCCTACAATAATGGACATCACTCCTTGCTAGGAATGGCACATTTCGATCCTTGTATGGGCAAAAGTGTAGAACACCATTTTCTTGGGATAACCTAGAGGACCGAGTTGTGATTGATCCAAAAATGGTCAGGGTGATGGAAGATCAACTAAAGGAAATTAGGCAATGGCTTAAAGAAGTTGCAGATAGGTAGAAGAGTTATGCAGATCTAAAAAGGACTCCAAGAGAGTATTCTATTCGAGATAAGGTGTTCTTAAGGGTAAATCCAAAGAAGAGTGCTATCAAATCCATGAAGTTGGATTCACTTTTTTTGGGAACCTTTGAGATCACAAAAAATATCAGTCCAGTTACATACCGACTTGCATTACCACCTAATTTGTCCAAGATCCATGACACCTTCCACATATCCTTGCTTAGGAAATATGTTGTTGACCCTGAACATGTGTGGGATGTTTCTAATTTGCAGATGACAAATTCAAAGGCCATTGAAGTACTATCGATGAAGATTCTTGAGTTCCATTCCAAGTCTCTATGGAATCAAACTATCGAACAGTGTAAGGTCCAGTGGGACCAGTTATCTGATAAAAATGCCACCTAGGATAAAGTGGATGTTATGTGAAAATATTTTCCCTTTCTATTTGAAACCTTATGATGTAATAGCTTTTACTTTTTGTTAAAAATAAAGGAAAACTAGAAACACTAAGGATGATATTTAATTCTAGTGGGGGAGGATGTCATGACCCTCCCTAGCTGACTTTATGACATAAAGAAACAATGTATTAACCTATGGTGTGGTGATACCTAGTTTGAACAATTGAACCAACTATATAATGTTTAGTTGATTTAGAAGGGTATGTTATCACTAAAATATTTCTAAGTGTGCAGGATTAGGTACACTCACAGGTGAAGGCTGAAGCATCCACCAAAAATGAGGGTACATAAGATCAAGGGAAATGATGATTAAGGTACTTGAAGGTAACATGGATAGATACCTTCATATAGGCATGCATTATCAGAAGGGATAATCATCGATGACTAATCACCTTGAGCCTTAGTTGATAGCCTAGTAGCTATCATAAAATATCTGGCTAAGATAGGTGATTGGGTTGATGGAAAGATTCCCTCTTTGTTGTTTTATAAATTTGTTTGCTTTCTGCTGCATCGTGGTTTGAGTAGCATAATGTTGGAACTTCTTTAGGAAAACAACTGCAAAATGTATGTGGATGCATAAAGCAAATTGTCTTGTTGAAGTAAAGAAAGAGCATCATTTTTATGAAGAAAAGCAAATTAAATTTATATGCTAAATGAAGATTCATTTAAAAGAATTAATGAATTTTTTATTAAATAATGATTGATTTAATTAAGCTCATTAGTAAACTTCATTTTATTTAGTGAATGAGAGTTCTTTTAAATTAATTAAATGTGTTCATTTTAATGATAACAGAGAAATCATTAAAAGACCTTAATTAATTGAAATAAACAAAAAAATTACATTTAAGAAATAGATGTCTTTTATTTTAAAGAAAGAGCAATTATGAAATTGTTTAAATAAAAGAAGTATATTTTAATGGTGATAAATATCACATAAATGATATTTTTTTAAAAGGGTATCGTTCTTATTTAAAAAAAAATGATAATATAAAATATATAAATATCTCATTCCCCTGTAGAGTGTAAGCTACGCAAATAATCTAGGGTGGCTACTAAGTTTCCAAGTATGGAAATTATAGGAAGAAGGATTCCTTACCGCCAGAGGAAGGGACGAAGCATTGAAGGAAGAGGGGGCTCGAGGAATGGATCAAGGTTCGAGAAAGGACGACGGATAAGCCACTTGAAGGAAGGAAGCATGTAAGGTGCTAGAGAGAAAAAGGGGAACAAAAGGAAAAAAGAGAACGACGAGAGGACAAAGGAAGGGAGCAGGGCACAGACCAGAGACTAGGGAAAAGAGAGGAACATGCTGCAAGCAAGGGAGAGGCAGTCGATATGTCACCAAATTCCATTCCATAGGAGTATTAAGGTTGGAGTGTTTTAGAATTTAACCTATTTTCTATTACATGCTTTGGTATGGTGAAAACGTAGTTCGAAGCCCTATTATACTCCTTGTAGCATGAGAAGCCATAGGTAAGGATTGAAACCACCTGCATCTGTGTTTTGAGAGCACTGTAATGTGTGTTTAAAGGGTGTTATACTTGGGTGAAAAGCACTATGAGTGTCTTGAAAACACTGTGTTTCTTTAAGATTTTGTTGGTGTTTTTGAAAAGCTCTATGAGTGTCTTGAAAATGTTGTGTTTCTTTAAGAGCTTGTTGGTGTTTTTGAAAAGCACTATGAGTGTCTTGGAAAAATTATGTTTCTTTAAGATCCTATTGGTGTTTTTAAAGAGCCTGCGAGTGTCTTGGAAACGTTGTGTTTCTTTAGAGCCTGTTAGTATTTTTAAAGAGCCTACGAGTGTCTTGGAAACATTGTGTTTCTTTAGAGTCTGTTAGTGTTTTTAAAGAGCACTGCGAGTGTCTTGAATATGTTGCGAGTCTAAGAGCCAGTGAGTGTTGTTAATAACCTGGTTAAATTTTTTAATAGTATCATGATTCTAAGAGCCTATGAGTGGTTGAAGACACCGTGAGTTTAAAAGCCCTATTAGTTCTTTGAGAGCACTATGAGTTCAAGAGTGTTGGGTGTGTCTAGAGAGCGTTGTGGGAATTCGAGCGCACTATGTGCTTAAGACTTACATATCTAAAGAGAAAGAGCACCCTGTTTATAAATTTTTACTACAATGGGGAATCCATCATGGTTACAAGAAGGAGTGTTGTGCTTGGGAGCGTCGCCTATAGGGATAACACCCATGTGGGTTTAAGAAAGGGTTGTGTCTAGAAAACTCTACTTAGCAAAACCATCTGCATATGTGGGGAACTCTGATGCTACGTGAGCTCGGTCCCTTTTGGGATAGTTAGTGGTGATAGAGGTGAAATCCTAGCACCTGTTTTACTTTGTGTTACCTTGTTGAACTCTCGACTTGGCAGTCCCTTAATCGCTCTACAGAGGTTGTTCAGTATTCGCCATGAAGGGCATTAGCCTTTGGTTATAAATCTTGTATCAGAAAGGTTTGATGTGTAAATTTAATTAAACAAATACCTTAGATTTATGTAAAATACAATGGAGGGTTTTAATTAAACCAAAACCTTGGATTTATATGGAACATAATGAAGGATTTTAATTAAACCAAAACCTTTGATTTATGTTGATTATCTTAGGATTTTTAATTAAAAAGGGAACCTTTGATTAATGTTGATTATCTTAGGGTTTTTAATTAAAAAGGGAACCTTTGATTTATGTTGATTATCTTAAAGTTTTTAATTAAAAAGAGAAACTTTGATTAATGTTGATTATCTTAAGGTTTTTAATTAAAAAGAGAATCTTTGATTAATGTTGATTATCTTAAGGTTTTTAATTAAAAAGAAAATCTTTGATTAATGTTGATTATCTTAGGGAATTTGAATTAAAAAGGATGTAGATTTATTCTTTGAATTAAAGTTATGGGGCTTTGATTTAGGGAATGAATGAATGATTGTTTAAATGTTAAAGGTATGTGACTTTAATGCTTTAAACAATAATTGATTTGATTGGAATTTATGAATTAAAAAGGATGTAGATTTATTCTTTGAATTAAAATTATGGGGATTTGATTTAGGGAATGAATGAATGATTGTTTAAAGGTTAAAGGTATGTGACTTTAATGCTTTAAAATAGTAATTGATTTGATTGGAATTTATGAATTAAAAAGGATGTAGATTTATTCTTTGAATTGAAGTTATGGGGCTTTTATTTAGGGAATGAAAAGAAAATGATTATTTTAGAGGTTTAAGGTATGGGACTTTAATGCTTTAAGACATGAATGGATTTGTTTAAGTTAGACCTTGATCTAAGTAGTACATGTTAGATGACTCTCTAAAGGAACTTGAGAGGTGAAGATAAAAATAAAGGGACTTTTATAATATCCAATATGCATTAGATGGTTGGAAACTTAATTGAATTTTGTATAGTTGCAATTTGGAAAATTAAATAAATAGATGCATTTAAAGGCATGCCTATCCTAAACCATGAGTACCCTGATCCTCTCCTACCCTCAAAGAATCAATGGGAAGCAATGAGAAGCCAGGAGTTCATTGGAAGCAAAGTATAGGTAATTGTATTAAATGTCTCTTTGCTTATGCTCAAATAGACTAGAATTGTGGGGAGATATCCCCAATACAATAATTGTAATGTTATTTAAAGTAAGAAGGATTTACCATGCAAATTCTAATGCATTAAATTTTTATTGGTTTAGAGAAGGTACTTTTACTTTATTTTTGTATTTGGTTGTGCTATGTAGTTGATTCTCTTTTAGTGTTAATCCTTCTTTATTTTTTGGATGCTTAGTGATTACTCATTGGTGTTATAGTATCTAGTTGTATTATTTTTTGGTTGCTTTATGATAGAAATCTAAGAGTAGAGTTCTAGGATGAACTCAGATGTGACCTAAAAGAATTGAGAACCCCTTAGGGTGAACATAGGTGACCTAAGGGAATTGATAACCCCTTAGGGTGAACATAGGTGACCTAAGGGAATTGAGAACCCCTGAGGGTGAACATATGATACCTAAGGGAATTAAGACCCCCTTAGGGAGATAAAGGACTAAGTTGTGGAGAGACTACATCTGAGTTAAGATAGTTCATCGTGGAGACGGGATAGACAACTTAACTCGCAATACTCGTAGCATACCTACACATAATAATTTTTTTATGGTATGGAGATGCATGTATACCTTTGATGGACTGAGGGTGATAAGTCTAGCTCATCAAGAATGATGGGATAGATGGGCTTATTTGCAGTAACACATGATACACCTACACATACGGACTTGTGTTAGGGTACTTCGTGAAATGTAAATTTCATGAAAACTTAGGGGATTGAAACTTAAGGTAAATAGTAGTTTGGTTAGGGGCCTATGAAGGGTTCATGTACCTCTCCATCGTAAAAAGAAAAAAACTTTTTTCTATTTTTGTATTTTTCTGTTTGTGTTTTTGGGTCGTTACAATAGATGTATAAGATAAACCCCTAAACTGAATGTCTATGTAACAAATTAGACCACAAGATGAGAGAGTTACTAAGATTTGAATTTTTCTATTCTTGCTATGGTAAAAATCACTACTGTCTATTACAATTCTGAATGACTAACTAGTTTAGAATAATTGAATTTTTCTATTTGCCTTAAAAAAATTATCATGTAGTATCTCATTTAAAAACCCTCTAAATATACTTTTCAACAATATTAAAACTGTAGACACCAAAATCCAGCCACTTGCAAGTCATCTATACCTTCCTGTCAGCCACGTGTCAATCATCCATCCTTCCCGCCATTATTTGGCCCAAATCCACACTTTCCCGCCATTATTTGGCCCAATTTCACCTTTCCCGCCATTTTTCATCCCCAAATTTATTTAAATTAATATTTATATATATATTTTAATATTTTAATATATATATTTAAATAATAGTTTAAGTGATTTAATCCGAGCCGTCCATCCTTCATTTAATCTCATCCGTCCATCCATCTTAATCCATTCCACAACCAAGATTTATTCTCTACCCTTGGATCCACTTTAATCTTAGCCACACGTTCAAAGTGTCGTTAAAACCCTAAAGTGTGCCCTAAGAGTGGATTATAAATTGAGTCACTTTGATGGCTCAAACCCTATGTCTTTTGCTACTTCTATCTCTGATTCTAATTCTTCTACTGCTATCTCCTCTCTTCTGCTACCCTTTCGTCGCATCCATCGCCGCTTCCGTCGCCGCTTTCGTTGCCATTCCTTCTGCAACATTCTGTAGAATCTCCCATTCTTGTCGCAAGTGCCCGCGGGCGTTTACCCCTTCACCAAGTGCCCACGGGCGTTTACCAAGTGCCCACGGGCGTTTACCAAGTGCCCACGGGCGTTTACCCACAGCCACAGACTCAGACCGGCGTTTGAAACCTTAATCCAGAAGCACGCGGGCGTTCAGCGAGTGCACCAGGGTGCCTTCCGCAGCCTATTCTGACAACAACATTACTTCCAGGTGTCGCCTGGTCTAGCTGCGTTAACAGAGAACAGGTATAAATTAGTTTAAAGCAAGTAACCTCTTTTCTTCTATTTGATCTGTTATTGAATTCCTGCATTTCATTTTTTTAGGGTTTTAGATAGTTTTCGAGGGCTCACACAGTGGAGCCCTCTTATTAATCTCTAACTCCTTGATAGTGTTAATGTGTGCAAGTTTTTGATAGCAGATCCGGTTTATTGATGGCAGCTGATTAAGCTGGAGTGGTCCAAGCAAGGGATACAACAAAGCCCACTCACTCTGTTGGGATTGAAGATACGTTCTTCGGAAGCGCCACCATTTGTGCCAGCTAGGGTTTCGGAGAACCCTAGCATAACTTGTAATCGTGTATCACAAATAAAGGGTTACAGGCCCAGTTGTATTCAAAAAGGAGTTTTTAAACTCCATCGATTAATAGAAATCATTTGTTTTTGTGCAACTATTCTGTACTCTGTCATTGTGATTTTATTTTTGTTTGGCGTGTATTTTTAATCTACAAATGGCGATCACGGTGGGACCCCCTAGGGTTTCATATTTTTAATACTTGCTTTACTAATCTGTTCTTGTTTTCTGTTTTATTTTGCAGGTTCCAGAAATCGCGAAATTCGTTGTTCCAGCGAACTAGGGTTTCTGAGTTTGCAGAAAATGCAACAGACGCAGAGGGGCGTCTGGAAGTCCAATACGAAACGCAGAGGTGCGTTTCAGCCTGTGCAGACTCCGTGGGCGTTTGAAGTCAGTTTTACAGAAAAGCGTAGGCTTCCAAGTAAGTGTTGTACTTTTTACGTTTTTGGTTTTTCTGCCATATTTTGTTTCTTTTTCAGATCATTACTTTAAAATGAACAAAAACTAAGTAATCTGAAAAGAACAGTTATTTTTAATTACATTTTTCTTTGCATTGCATTATTGATTGTTGCTTGCATTAAAAAAAAAAAAAAATTTTGCATACCTAGCTGCATATTAGAATAGCTACGAATTATTTGTTTTAATTATCTAAGTAGGACTATTGATTGGATGTCAATAGTACTCCTGCCATTGGGTGATTCCGAGCGAGAGAAGTGGACGAACCTTCCGGTTGCTCCTTTGATATCTGATATCATTGGTAGGTAGGGGGTTTTAAACGGTGTACTTCACTTCTTCAGAGGAAATGACATGTTTTCAGTAGCCTCTTGCTTAGATCATTAGAACTTTTGATTTATAGCCTTGTATGTACACATTAGATAACTAAAACATTTAAAAAAAAAAAAAATTCATTGCATTTTCATATTGCATTTAAAACAGTAATATCTGGATTTCATCACCTGGTATTGCTTGAAGTTTAGTGACGGTGGAATTCATCTCCATCCATTAAACTTCTGCCTTAGACACCATAGGTCACCCCCGAGCAAACTTGCCTGGATTTCATCACCAATAAGAATCTCGTTGTCCTTTCCTAGCCATAGTTTTTACCTTTTTTTGTGAATAATTCAAGATTAGATCACATGCAAAACTCATAAACCGGACACTTAAAATTTACTATAGATTAAGATCAGAAAATAATTAATTAACCGCAAGGTAAGACACATTGGTTGAAACCTAGGTTGTGACTTGTTTTACGATAATTTTTGTAGTGTAAATTTATCATTCTAGTTTTGCATTCTTCTTTTCTAAATTTGTTTAGATTTATTGCTCTATGGTCTTAACAAGGAATCAATCTAAAATGTTAAATCTAAATAATCAAATGGGAAATTCACAGAACATCCCCACCACCAACATGGCCACTTATCCTAGTGAATTTCAGGCGAGGTTCGCTCGCAGGACTTTCACGTCCTTCTACCATCTACCACATGGCCATGCCCATGGAGGAAGACAATTCCTCTCATATTGCCCACATTGATATGGCCCAAGTGCAAACTCACTTAAGAGATGGCACTGGTTATGTCCTTGAGCCAATCCAAGATTCCCCTATGCAAGATTCTATTTTTCAGCGGGATATTGCATCAACCATACCCGTTGGTTTCACTCAGGTCTACACTAACCCTTTTTTTGAGGCTAATGTGGTATCTGTTCAGTCGGCTTCATCTCCAACATCTTCCCAGATGCTCAATTGTTCTCCTTTGGAGACAAATGTAGTGTCTTCCCGACCACCTTCTCCTCCATGTACCCGGGTGTACACCAATTCTCTTTATGAAGTTGGTGGAAACTCTTCTAGCCATAACCAATTTCAACCCTCTTCTTCCCAAACCATTTATGGTTTCACCCTACCGGGACACGAGTCTCTGTTCCTTCCCGGTATCGCCTACTTCAGCCACCTTCATTGCTCCCGTTGTACGAGTCCCTGTGACTACCATGGCAGCCTGCCCTCCCAACTTCATCGCCCCTGCTATGCAGTCTTCTGTGACTACCATGGCAGCCTGCCCTCCACCTTCATCCAATCATCCCACCTCCCTTGGGTTAGAGATTAATAAGGTTAAGGAGTATCTCGACAAATTGATTTTGCAACAACAGCAACAAAATGCTCAACCACCTGTCGTAGTAAATCCTACACCCCAACCAATTTCTACCCAGCCAGCTTTTATTAGCTCAGGCCCCACCTGGGTACCCCAATCTTCGGTGGTGTCCATTCCTACCTCACCTTTCTCCCAACCTAGTCCAGTTCATCATCCACCCCAATCACCTTCTTTTCGGTATCATCCATACCAACAACTTGTCCATTCCACACCGCCTAATTCGGGCAATTTCATCCCATCTCATCAATTTTCCACTCTTCCATTACATCATCATAATCATCAAACGAGTCAAAATTTTCATGAAGATTCTCGACTCCATGCTATGCAACAACAGATTGACAACCTTATGCTCAACATGCCTGGCTCATCTAGTCAGAAACCTACGCTAAGGTCATTGATCAATCAACCAATTCATCCTTCGGTACCTTCACCACCATATCCGACTGATTTCACATTACCGAAGTTTGACAAATTTCGAGGAACTGAGGATCCTCATGAACATGTGAGCTCATTCATGCATGCTTGCTTTAGAATCCAAAATAATGACGCTCTTATGCTTAGAACTTTTCCTCAGACATTAGGGGGAGATGTTGTACAATGGTACAATCATTTAGCTCACCATAGCATTTATGCTTACGAGCAATTGATTAATCTATTTTTAGAACGATTCTCCCTGAATGTACAAAAGAGAGTTTCATTGTCCGACTTATACAAGCTCAAGCAACATGACGATGAGACTGTTTATGACTTTGGAAACCGTTGGAGGGCTATCATTAATAAACTGCCATTCTCCCTACCAATGGAGGAGTTAACCAAAATGTTCACCCAGAGTTGTTTAAAACCTATCTCTTGGTTACTCCAATTACAACAATACAGGACTTTTGAAGAGGCTTTGGCCCAAGCAAGTATCATAGAAGACATTAAAGTCCAAGAGGGTGTTTTAAAACCCCGTAGAAAAGAATGGCAACAAAAGGGCCAACAACGAAATAATAATTATGGCCAAAACAAACAAGCACAGGCTAGTACAACCTCAAATGTTAACCAAGTTAATCAAGTGGTGGCGAGTCAGCCCGTAATGGCTCAACAACAACAAGTAATGCAAAGTCAACCGCAACCAATTGCTTATCATGCGGTACCCGCCCCTACTCAACCAGATCCCAATATTGGGCCAACCATGGAAACTCGACCTTGGCAAAACAATCGTCCCAAGCGACAATTCACACCTTTAGATGAACCATATGCGGTCATATTCAACAAGTTATATAGCACAAATCGAGTTAACTTTACCGAGTTTAAACCTTTAGACCCATCTAGAAGGGGGAAGTATTACAAGGAGTACCTATTTTGTCCTTATCATAGGCAAAATGGGCACGATATCAATAATTGTACAACTTTCAAACATGTGATCCAAGATCTTATTGAGATTGGAGCCATTAAATTGGATAGCCCCTTAGCCCAACAAAATCAAAATCTTGGTATATTTCAAACACCCCTTCCACATCGGGAGGAAGCTCCAACAACTTCGGGGGGAGTAACTCAGGTAACTCCTCCTAATCAAGTCAACCATGTACAACAATACCAAGGTTTTGTGGGTACTATTAACGTAGTAACCCGGGGTCAAAGGGCGAACCAACCAAATCAAGCTGAACCACAGCCACCTGTACAAACCCCCAGTCCACCTCAGGTAACAGTGACCCAACGACGTGCTAGTACTTCTCAACAACCGCTAAATCATTCTACTCAATGCCAACGACCCATCATGTCATTGAGTAGCCGGTTAACTACCAGTTTAAAAATGGCTTATGCCAAGTTATCGATCTATGACCTCATTCAACAATCTCCTCCGCATAGAGAGGCATTAATGGAAATATTAAAGTCAATCGAGCTTCAAACTCAAGATACTAATGCCTTCAACAACTTTGTGGGGAGTATTCAAACATGCATGGAGCCCTCCATCACTTTCTATGATTTTGAAATCAAACCTATGTCAACAGAAAGTATAGATCCTCCACTACATATCATGGCCAAGATCGATAACAAGCCATTCAAGAGAGTCTTAATTGACACCGGTTCCTCAATCAATATCATTACAACATCGGCGTTGAGTCATCTAAAGTTGTCGCCATCCCTTATCACAAAGTCGACTTTTACTCTTAAAGCATTCAATGATGCTTTATCTTCCACGGTTGGCACGGTTATCTTGCCCATTGAGGTAGGGGCCCGAACTTTGCATACCTTGTTTCACATCTTGGAAGGGACCATGGCATACAATGTATTGCTTGGACGGCCTTGGCTTAGGGAGATGAGATGTGTCCCTTCTATACTGCATCAATGTCCGAAGTATGTATATGAGGGACCAGGTTCATTGTGTACCTGTCGACACTGAACCCTTCAAACATTGCAACTATGTCTCAAATCCTTATGAGATTGTGTTGCCATCCACTCATCTTTTCTTGACCCCATCTACTTCTTCTATACCATCTTCTTCTAAAGCTCCCATTCCTGAGGAGCCACCCATCATATCGCAACCATCTTCCTCTTTCGCTATTCCATCTCATTCACCACTTTCTTCATCAACTAATCTTCCTTCTTCTTCATCAGTGACCACATGCACATGTGGCCATGACCAATCATCTCTTTCCACGTCATTACCCCCTTCTTCTACACCTTCTTCAACATCACCTATTATTCCTCCATCTTCCCAACCATCACCAGGTGATGTTTCACAAGTTAGTGAAGCATCAACCCAACCAAATCCTTCAAATTCTTCTATCCCACATTCTTCTATTCCATCATCTAGTCCATCTCCCTCCCAAGTCAAGGTCCATCTCACCGATGCAGGTATTGGTGAGTATGCCATCCAAGATGTCCACATCACACCGTTCAATGTGCAAACGAGTTAAAGATTTTGGTCGTCCACATGACCAACATTTATCCATTGGATCGGTTTATAACATGGGTTCTATGCCAAATTCCATTAATTTTGTATATGGGGGAATAGAGTCATCTTCTAGTCCTACCACCATACTAGAACCTAAGCATCCGAGTCCACTGCCAATATCGAAAGGATGGAGGGTTTTCCCTCTCGCTATTTCCACGGACATAATTGGCGGCAATTTGGCCTAGGTCGATACGAGCAAGGGGTAGCTGAACGCATCGATATGCCATACCGAGAGACCCACCGAGCGTTTTGGTCTGGGCTACCAACCACTTCCATCCCTTTCTTCTTTTGAGCAAGCTTTTCAAAGCATTAATCTTAATTCAGAAGAAGAAATCCTCCACCCCGATGAATCCGAAGATGAAGCCTATGAAGAATTTGACGTCATGTCAAATGGTGATGAATATGAAGAAGAGTCGGCGCCCATTGTTCCCCTCACTAAACAAGACGAGTTTTATCTCCAATTGTTCCCTCTCCAAGAGGCCATCTTTCGCTTGCTTCTTCCACAAGAACGAGGTGAACCACCCCCGCCACATCCATAAGCCATAATCCAAACCTGTATTATATGTATATACTAAAATAGTGGTTTTCACCACTACCAAAAACAAAAAAAAATCAGAAAATTCCAAAAAAAAAAAAAAATCAAAATAAATATAAAAATACTTTATTGCTTTATGTATGTGTGTAATAGTGGTTTTCACCACTACAAAAAAAAAAAAAAAACTAAAACCAAAAAAAAAAAAAAAAACTGAAAAACTATGTTGTTTTGCACTTCAGGTCTTCCGAGGTCTTCACCGGTTTTCCCTTC
The DNA here is from genome assembly GCA_028583015.1 of Wollemia nobilis. NCBI lineage: Eukaryota > Viridiplantae > Streptophyta > Pinopsida > Araucariales > Araucariaceae > Wollemia > Wollemia nobilis. Next base: position 16,647,896 of record JAQPPZ010016723.1, read on the forward strand.
CATTCCGCCCATTCTTTCTTTCATAAGTTGACAATGAATTTTGAAGACTTATTCACCCCGCTCCATAATCCATATGATCCGGATAAGCCAATCCCGATCAACCCAAGCCTGATTGACATGGATCGGATTTCATCCCCTCCATCTATTTCAGAGTTCATCCTTTCGAGGAATTGTTAAGGGCTTCCGCCAACTACATTCCTCCTTCACCTCCACATTCACCTTCATCTTCTAAGCCGAGAGGTCTTCCGAGCAGACATAGATGAGAGCAAGGCACGGGAGCTTGATGACATTTTAGATGACATAAATCCGATCCCTACTCCCCATCGGCTTGAGGAAGGTTCCCACATGTCTATTGAAGAAACTATCGATGTAGACCTTAGTACGGACCAAGATGGCACCCAAATTGTGAAGCGGCTAAAAGTCTATCATCGAGAGGAACAAGAGCAAATGATTGCTCTACTCAAGCGGAAGAAGGAGATATTTGCATGGTCTTACAAAGACATGCCAGGCCTAGACCCTAATTTGGTTGTCCATAACCTCACCTTACAAAAAGATGCTAAACCTGTCAAACAGAAACTTAGGAAAATGCATCCTACCGTGGCCCTCATAGTTAAATCGAAGATTCAGAAACTTCTGGATGTTAAATTTGTCGTCCCGATTGATTATCCTGAGTGGCTTTCTAACATGGTACCCGTTCGCAAGCCTAACGGGGGGATACGTGTTTGCACCGATTTTTGAGATCTAAATAAAGCGTGTCCTAAGGATGACTTTCCTCTTCCAAACATTGATACTCTTGTCGACACCTGCGCTGGTCATGAAATGCTTTCGTTCATGGATGGATTTTCAGGATACAACCAGATTCGAATAAACCATGAAGATCAACACAAAACAACATTTACCACACCTTGGGGAACTTTTTGTTACAGGGTGATGCCCTTTGGCCTTAAGAACGCAGGTGCAACCTATCAACGAGCCATGACTTATATTTTCCACGATTATATGCATAAGATTATCGAAGATTATGTGGATGATTTATTGGCAAAATCTAAAACTCGACAAGAGCATTTTGATGTATTGGAAAAAGTTTTTGATAGACTTCTAGAGCATAAAGTAAGGTTGAACCCTAAGAAATGTGTCTTTGGTGTTACCTCAGGCAAACTCCTAGGTTTTATTATCTCTAAACGAGGTATTGAGGTGGACCCAAACAAGGTCAAAGCCATTATGGAAATGTGTCCCCCAACTAATTTGAAGGAGTTGCGTAGTTTACAAGGAAAGATTAATTCAATCCGTCGCTTTATTGCACAACTTTCTGATAAGTGTAGGCCATTTTGCCACCTACTACAAAAGGGGGTACAATTTTCATGGACGAGATGAATGTCAGAAAGCCTTTGATGACATCAAGCAGTACTTAGCGTCTCCGCCAGTCTTGGCTCCGCCTCGTCCAGGGGTCCCTTTCAACCTTTATATCTCAAGCAACGGACTTTGCCTTAGGGACAATGCTTGCACAAAAGAATGAACAAAATCGCGAGCAAGCTATCTATTATATTAGTCGAACATTGGTAAGCTATGAAACCCGATATGCTTATGTGGAAAAGTTGTGCTTAGCGGTGGTTTTTGCCACTAAGAAACTTCGTCATTATATGCTTAGCCATACAACATATGTCATAGCTAGAGAAAACCCTCTGCGTTATATGATGTCTCGCACTTATAATAACACTCGTACCGCTAAATGGATAATGTTGCTTACCGAATTCGATCTTGAATTCATTAGCCAAAAATCCGTTAAAGGTCAAGTTATAGCCGATCAACTTGCGGAAGCTCCGCTACCTAGTGATCATCCTTTGATTATTGAGCTCCCAGATGATTCGGTATTTGCTATCACTGAACAAGAAGAGGACATCATTCCGGAGGAAGATGTTGACATCACGCTATTCTTTGATGGCTCTAAGTGCACGAAAGGTCAGGGCGCTGGAGTTGTGTTTCATACACCTCAAGGGATTCCCATCCCTTTATCATTCAAACTAGACTTCCAATGCACCAATAATACAGCAGAGTATGAAGCCTTAATTTTAGGTCTTCAATCAGCCATAGCTATGAGTATTAAGCGTATTCGGATATTTGGGGATTCTCAACTCGTGGTTAAACAAATTACGGGAGAATACCAAGCCAAAGAACCTACCATTAAGCTTTATCATGATGTAGCAATGAAGTTGCTCTCTAAGTTTGATTGGTATGAGATCACTAGTTTGCCTCGTTCGACTAATAGATTTGCGGATGCCATGGCCTCTCTTGGATCATTGATTCCAAAGGACTCCCTTGGAGAGGTACAACCCCTAATCATTTCCACAATCTCTAAGTCTGCAATTGTCCGTGCTGAGTCTAAAGATGAAAAAGATGTTTGCTTTATCCATTCGGATCCATATGAGCCTTGGTCTAGTGAGATAGTAGCCTTCCTCAAGTTTGGAACACTTCCATCTGATTTGTCTCGAACTGCCCGTCGCTGCTTTAAGCAAAAGGCAGCTCGTTTTGTTCTTTTGGGGGATGTGTTGTATAAACGTGGATATGATGGAGTACTCCTCCACTGTCTAGAAGCAGGTGAAACACATAGAGCTATTGCTTGAAGCCCATGATGGTACTTGTGGTGGTCATTTTAGTGGAATGGCCATTGCGAAGCGTATTTTACGTATGGGGTATTATTGGCCCACTATGGAACAAGATTGTTGCAAATATGTTAAACAATGTAAAAAGTGTCAAGAACACGCTAATTTAATCCATATACCATCACAAGCTTTACAGACCATCCAAAGCCTTTGGCCCTTCTCACAATGGGGTCTCGATTTAATTGGCAAGATTTCACCTGCCTCTTCGGGACAACATACTTTCATCATTACGACCATTGAATACTTCACAAAGTGGGTTGAAGCTATTCCTCTAACCGGTACGACAGGTCCTAGAATTGTGGAGTTTATACTTCACCATATCATTTGTCGTTTTGGTATTCCCTCTAAAATCATTTTTGATAACGACAAGTCTTTTAAGAATAAGGATGTTCGAGCTCTTTGCGAAAAGTATAATATCCAACATAGTTTCTCAACTCCTTACTACCCACAAGCCAATGGACAAGCTGAAGCTTCCAATAAGACCATAATTGCTATTCTTAAGAAACTTGTTAAAGAAAATCATAAAGATTGGCATACACAAATCCCCTTGGCATTATGGGCTTACAGAACAAGCATCGAGAACTCCCATTGGGGCAACGCCATTTTCTTTGGTCTATGGAGCTGAAGCAATCATGCCTCTTGAGCTCGAGATCCCTTCCTTGCGAATTTCTTTGCAGGAATTTATCGATGATGATATTGCTAGACAAGCACGTCTTGATCAACTCACACTCATAGATGAAAAACGAATCAATGCTTTAGAGCATTTGCGAGTTTATCAAGACCGATTGAAACGTGCTTACAATGCCAAAGTTCATCTAAGAGAATTTCAAGTAGGGGATCTTGTCCTTAAAGAGAATCAACAAAACACCAATGCATTGCCGCATCTTCGAGATAAATTCATGGCTAATTGGTTAGGTCCATATATGGTCACTTAAAGAGTGGGTAATGGAACTTATAGACTTGCCAGTTTAGAGGGAGAGGAAGAACCCGAACCACTTAATATTATACACTTGAGGGCATTCTACGCATAGTTTGAATTTTATATGTACATATATACATGGCTTGTAAAAAAAAAAAAAAAAAAAAAAAATAAAATAAAAAGAATTTGCATTTCATTGTTAGTTGCATACATCTCATTCAAAAACATTGCATTTCATGTGCATACATCTCATTGAAAACCATAACATTTCATTTTCAGCCATAGTTGCATATCATGTTAGAGACCATTCTATCTTTTGGATATAAAATTTGGTCAAGCAAAAGTCATGTTGCCTTAATCGGGGGCACCTTCATAAAATCCATCAAACCGAATTGTCATTCGTACATCCATTTTCCATTTGCACATATTTACATTGCCAAAATGTTTTCGGTCACTCAACCATTTCTAGTGTTTTAAGCAAACTTTGAAATGCATGTCAAAGTTCTCTAGGGCCATATCACAAATTACACTAAATAAAATCTTGAGTATTGGGAAATGATTTCAAAAGCGGTCTTGAACCTATCACATTTTCACATCTTAAAAACATCTTGTGTCAAAGAGAGATAACACCATCCTTGGGTTGTGCCTTGAAGTGAAAAGGGTAATCCTCGTTTGTCCTATCATGCAAACATAGTCCATAAAACAGTGGTTCTTACCACTATCACAAGCAATCACAAAATATAAATATAAACGGAGTAGTAAGGATAGGGTAAAATTCTCATCATACTTCGGTTGAGAATCCGATTCCCCAAAGCTCTAAGGAAATGAACATTTTTCACACACCACCGATCCCAAATAAGTTGTAAGGATCGTACTACTTGTCCGATCGGACGGATAGGTAGTCATCCCCAAGGCTTACAAAGGTCAAAAACAACATGGACTATGGAGTTAACCTTCACCGGGGCTATAGACGCTTGGTGGCGGTGGAGTATACTCATTGCGTGGCGACATGTCTCTCCTCAAAGAGAGACCTCCGAATGCTCATACGGACAAACTAGCTTTGGGGTCTTCTCCATAACGAGGGTTACCTAATTTATGCAAGATGAGGTTAATGAACACACTTGCACACACACGGGTTTTTGATTGCCTAGAGTCACTACCATGCTTCGGATTTGGTTAATGAACTCACATGCACACACATTTGGTCCTAGTTGAATTAGGCAGTATTAGTAAGTTTGTTTGATACCACTAGCATGTTTGAGTCTTTGTAAAGCAGTCTTCCTCCATATTTTCTTCCATATCAACCTCCATATCTTCTTCCATATTCATGTCATTCCATACGTCATCCATTCACAAGCCACCAAGTTCGGTGCCCCTGATTAAACAATTATGATAACGGTTGGCTAAATCTAACTATCTAAAAGTATGAGTGCTTCTTAGTGCATATTTCATTTACTTAGTCTCGCATTAATCATCTATAACTTTGCATTCCATTCCATCACATATGCATTAAAACATATAAAAACATGCATCACAAAAACATAGGCATTCACACAAAAGAAAGTAAAACACCAAATAAATAAAAGCCATGTATATATATGTATAAAGATCAAAACGTACGATGAATGCCAAAAGGCTACAAAATACAATAGAGCACCAAGGCTCATAAAGAGTGCATCTAAGCACTAAGCTAACCATCAAAAGAGGATCCCTGTGACCTAGTAGGAGCCCTAGACCTAGTGGTGTGCCTAGACTCACTACGCCTAGAGACGAGAGGAGGATGGAGGATCGAGGCAACACAATGTGATGCCTAAACAATGTGTCCTCCGAGCCTCAATATAACGAGTCCTAGACCTAAGTCTAGATATGTCTATCCCGTGTCGTCGCTCTCGCTCCGCTAGCTCTGCCTGGAGTCTCGTCACCCTGTCATCCTGGGGCACCCTAGTCGCTCCATCCAAGTCCGCCTGCATCTGGGCCATCCTCTCCTCCTGAACAGCTATCAGGGCATCCCGCTCTGCAACCTGTTGCTCCAACCGAGCTATCCTCTCATCTCGGACAGCTAGCATAGCATCGTGCTCTGCTATCTGCTGTTGCAGCTGCGCCAGATCATCCTCGTGCCCGCTAGGGGGTACCTCCCTAGTCTCTCCTGCGGCCTCTCCTAGGCCCTCGCCATCATCCTCCTCGTCATCTCCCGCTCCCCGGTGCCTGTCGCACCATCTTCCCCTTTCGCCTTCGATCGTCAGATCGAAGGCGGGGACCCTCCCTGCGCTTGGGAACCTCTCGCGGTTCCCTCGTCCTCTCCCAGCTCCAACAGCCACCAATGGTGGCTCCCACCTCGGCTCTGCGGCCATCCATGCTGCATACTCAGCTGTTACCCCGACGTCGTCCACGTCGAGGATCTCCATGTCCTCATCGTCCTCTGTCGCCTCCCTCCACGGCTCGGCACACGGCAAATCCCCCTCTGATCTGTGCCTCCGGTAGCGCACTGGCTCACCGGGGACATCCTGTCTCAATCCGACCTGGCGGAGCACTCGAGACATCTGTATGTACTCCGCCTCGCTGTGGCCCCGACCCACTACCCATCTAGCCTGTCGCACCCGTCTCAGATGCTCTCCATCACCGATCCACCTCGCCTCCCGCCAGGGCCTCCAAATGACTTGGGCATCTGTCAAGTCCGCCCATAAACTCCTATACCATTGCCCCGATCTCACGGGGCGGCTCGCACTGTCTCTCCTCCGCCACCGGCCATCTCCTACCATAAGCCCGGCTCATGTCCCAGTAAGCACATGGCAACCCCTCCGGTCGGGCCACTCTGAAGTGCTCCCAGCCCAAGACTAGAGAACCAAACTGCAGCCTAGGCCCTTTCGGCCCCGTCTCCGAACCTCATACAACTCCCGGTACACCTGCGCCAATAAAGCGGGCGCCCAGGCATACACTACCCTATTAGTGAGCATCTCGCTCACTACACCCATCAGGTTCCATGGAAACCTCGCACCCGTGTTGTTCGGGGCCACAATGTTGGCCAATACGAACATCATCAGAGCCTCCATCGCTACCAACTCCTTGGCTATATACATGGCCAAGTAAGGAATCCCCCGCTCTCCGTCCGGATCTCCCTCCGGTCATCCCCAAACAACTTGGCCATCTCCGTGGCCCTATCTCGTCCAACCTCCACCCGCCCCCTCCACGGGCACCTTGAGGATGCGGTATACATCCTCAAGCGTCACCGTCATCTCTCCAGTCGGGAGCTGGAACGTCCCCCGATCTGGATCCCACCTCTCGGCCAAAGCCGAGAGGTACCCCTCATCCGCCCGAACTACCTCCAACCGGGCTGCCTCCGCTAGCCCCATTGCCTCCAATATCTCCCAGTCCGCCTGGGACAATGACCTCCTCATCCCCGGAATGATAGGGGAGAATCGGTGTCGTGCCTCTAACACCCTAAGCTGCAAAACAACAAAACAAAAATTTGTTACAAATTTTTTTTACAAAAAAAAAAAAAAAATTATTACAGTTTCGCAAAAACCCCTTTTTCGTTGGGGCAGAAAACGGTCAATCTTTCATATTTTTTTCTGGTTCGTACACCAATCCCTTTTCCGTTGGGGCAGAAAACGGTCAATCTTTCATATTTTTTTCTGGTTCGTACACCAATCCCTTTTCCGTTGGGGCAGAAAACGGTCAATCTTTCATATTTTTTTCTGGTTCGTACACCAATCCCTTTTCCGTTGGGGCAGAAAACGGTCAATCTTTCATATTTTTTTCTGGTTTGTACACCAACCCCTTTTCTGTTGGGACATAAACAGATGGTTCATACACCAACCCCTTTTCTGTTGGGACATAAACAGATGGTTTGTAAACAAATCCCTTTTCTGTTGGGACATAAACAGATGGTTTGTACACCAACCCCTTTTCTGTTGGGACATAAACAGATGGTTCATACACCAACCCCTTTTTACCGTTGGGGCAAAAACGGTTCATTATATTCCAAATTTCTTCCAATTGGCTTGTGAGAACCATTCTCACTCGCCAATTGAGGGGGTAAGCTGATAAATCTTAAATATTCTTTTATTTTCTTTGGTCTTCAAAGTTGTGCTTTAATCTTGAGAGAGAGTTGCGTCTGATCCAGCTTTTCAGGTGTCTTAAGTTTTTTGTGTTGCATTGTGTCTTCACACAAAGCAACTCAAAAAGGGGCATCTGTAGACACCAAAATCCAGCCACTTGCAAGTCATCTATACCTTCCTGTCAGCCACATGTCAGTCATCCATCCTTCCCGCCATTATTTGGCCCAAATCCACACTTTCCCGCCATTATTTGGCCCAATTTCACCTTTCCCGCCATTTTTCATCCCCAAATTTATTTAAATTAATATTTATATAATATTTTAATATTTTAATATTTTAATATATATATTTAAATAATAGTTTAAGTGATTTAATCTGAGCCGTCCATCCTTCATTTAATCTCATCCGTCCATCCATCTTAATCCATTCCACAACCAAGATTTATTCTCTACCCTTGGATCCGCTTTAATCTTAGCCACACGTTCAAAGTGTCGTTAAAACCCTAAAGTGTGCCCTAAGAGTGGATTATAAATTGAGTCACTTTGATGGCTCAAACCCTATGTCTTTTGCTACTTCTATCTCTGATTCTAATTCTTCTATCGTTATCTCCTCTCTTCTGCTACCCTTTCGCCGCATCCATCGCCGCTTCCGTCGCCGCTTTCGCCGCCATTCCTTCTGCAGCATTCTGCAGAATCTCCCATTCCTGTCGCAAGTGCCCGCGGGCGTTTACCCCTTCACCAAGTGCCCACGGGCGTTTACCAAGTGCCCACGGGCGTTTACCAAGTGCCCACGGGCGTTTACCTACAGACACAGACTCAGACCGGTGTCTGAAACCTTAATCTAGAAGCACGCGGGCGTTCAGCGAGTGCACCAGGGCGCCTTTCGCAGCCTATTCTGACAACAACATTACTTCCAGGTGTCGCCTGGTCTAGTCTACGTTAACAGAGAACGGTATAAATTAGTTTAAAGCAAGTAACTTCTTTTCTTGTATTGATCTCGTTATTGAATTCCCGCATTTCATTTTTCTAGGGTTTTAGATTGTTTTCGAGGGCTCACACAGTGGAGCCCTCTTATTAATTTCTAACTCCTTGATAGTGTTAATGTGTGCAGGTTTTTGACAACAGATCCGGTTTATTGATGGCAGCTGATTAAGTTGGAGTGGTCCAAGCAAGGGATACAACAAAGCCCACTCACTCTGTTGGGATTGAAGATACGTTCTTCGGAAGCGCCACCATTTGTGCCAGCTAGGGTTTCGGAGAACCCTAGCATAACTTGTAACTGTGTATCACAAATAAAGGGTTACAGGCCCAGTTGTATTCAAAAAGGAGTTTTTAAACTCCATCGATTAATAGAAATCGTTTGTTTTTGTGCAACTATTTTGTACTCTGTCATTGTGATTTTATTTCTGTTTGGCGTGTATTTTTAATCTACAAAAACCAAGAAGAAAGATATTTTTAAGTAATATTACAAACTTTAAATGTCTTCAAAAATAAACTTTAATAATAAGATGAAGTTAATAAGATCAGATTCTTCAAAAATCAAATTAAAATAAGGTAACTACCAACCAAAATATTTCTTTTAAATACATTATAATTTAAACATTTAAACATGAATCTTCTAAAAAAAATCCAAAAAATTAATTACTACATTGTAGTAACCACTTCAATTTTTATTGCTTGGCTGAAATACAAGCTGAAAATAGCATGTAATTCACACTTTGTGGTTTTGCCCATGAACTACCTAGAGCGATCAATACAATGATTATATTGGAGGGTAAAATGCTAAAATTATAATGGAGATGTAATTGAGTTGGAATTACAGGAGGCATGAAAGGTGGCATGACGATCTTCCCTTTCATAATCATGATGATTATGTGCCCTTTCATTCTCAACAACGCCTAAAAGTAAAAAAGATTCACAAAACCATGCCCTTTCTTGAGGATGCAATTTTTTGCATATTTGTATACTGAGGAATATTGTAGGGTAAGTGATTTGGTTTTTTAAGTTTAAACTTTTGGATTTTTTATAAAGTTATGTATTTTATTTTAACATTTTAAAAAATAAAATAAAAATTATATATTTATTTAATTCTATATGTTTTATGTTTCTGTTAAATAATTTTTTTTTATCTTGGATATATCAAAGAGAAAAAGGGTTCAAACTTGCAAAACAAAGCAATAAAAAAAATAGAGCATCAAGATTATAAGTCATTTATAAAAATAAGATACCTTACTTCAATACTACTTAAATCAAGGGAAAATATCATTTTCATGATGATGATATTACATTCAAAAAATATTGATGCATTTAATAAGAGTACAAAACAATAGATGTCCATCTCTATAACACAAAATTATAACTGTTCGCCTGAGCATCTAACTAAGTTGCTTTAGCTTAGGTCTTCGCGCGTCCGTCATTCGTTGATGATCCTTCTTTAGGGATCGAAAAGCTGTGAATGTTTGTTTGTGATGCCTGAAACCTGTCTAGAAAGGCGTCCAGATTAAGGAAGGTGGAGGTGGAGAAATATTTTTTTTTCTGATAAAAAAATTAGGGTTTTTCTGATTAAAAGTTATCAATATGGATTCAAATGTCAAGACTAGAATTTGAAACTTTGACTTGCATGAACAGATGGATCTGCTCGAACAAGGGTTTCAGTCTAAGCTCGATCTTCTTGAGAAGCATTTTCTAGAGATCTCCATTCAAACTTCTGAACATAAATTTATTATCCATGCATAAACCGAGCACATTTCCCAGCTAGAAGATATAGTAGCTAAGCTTCAAGATGTTTCTCCTAGAATCAGAGAAGATATTACCGGACTACGCACCGAACTCAATGCAAGCCGCGAGGATCAGAAAAACATGGCTTCTAAATTCAACACTGTTAATATGGAGGATATTGCAAATCTCCACGCTGAGCTCTCTGCAAATCAAGAAGACCAAAAAAATCTAACAACCAAGCTAGAGACAACAGGTGCAAAATCATGGGCTCAAATGGTAAAAGGTAATAAATTCAGCAAACCTGCCCCCCTCTAGTAGATACAATCATTTAAGCTATTTTTTGAGGAACGTTAGAGGCAATTTAAATCATTGAACCTTCGAGTGAGAGTTTTGAAAGATCAATATTAAGGGTACCCAATGAAAATGGCCACTAAATTTTTGCACAATACCTTAAGCCAGAAGGAAATTCTACTAGAAAGGGTATGGTATACACAGGATAACTCTTTGATCATGCACTTTCACACCCTACAGGATAGGGTAGAGGCTCTTAAGTATAAGAAAACCCTTTTTAATATGACTGATAAGATTTATCTTAATGAATATTTGACTAGATTGTAGTATGAAGAATTTAAATACAATAGAAACAAAATGATAGAAGCAAGGAAACAAGGTAAATGGGTTGTTATCTGAAATGGAAAAGCTTGGATTAGAGATACCCCTCCCACGGGTTGGACCAAGCCTTGGCCAATCTGCTCAACATGACGTTAGGCTCTGAGTCTTCAGACTAAATTATCAATTGTTGTTTAGAATTGTGGTGGTTCTCTCTTCTTTTCCCTAGGTTTAGCAGATGATGTGATTCAGAACAGAGATATTATATTATTCATAGAAACACATGAGACTAGCACAAAGCCGCTCCCATCATATACAGGCTACTCATGGTTATCCGCACAAATATCAAAGACTCAACATGGTTCTAAGGGTTCATGAGGTGTTTCTTGTTTGTTCCAGGATTGTCTTGCATCTTCTATACATTTGGAATGCTCAAATTCTCATGCCATATTTATGTGGATCTCTCTGGATAGAAATCCACCACTCAGTCAGCTCTATATATCAGTGTGCTATTTTTATCCAACCTACTCTTCATATGCAATGACATCAAATGGAGATTCACCATATTTAGATATTTTTCCAAAAATTTATATATTTTCCTTCCTCGGTGATATTTTGCTAGTGGGTGATTTGAATGCACATACATGTACTGCACAATGCTCTATATATGATGTTTCTTTAGATCCATTATGTCTAAAGGAGGTTGATCATGACAGTTTGGGTATTTCTTGTTACTTAGCCGATGTGGACACTACCATCACACCCTATAGTAAGAACCTGATTAACCTTGGCAAGTCTCATGATTTAATCATTCTAAATGGTATCAAGTAGTTCCCTCTTTCCAATAATTTTACATGTTTTCCACATGTTGGTGGAGCTAGTGTAGTTGACAATGTGATGACTAACCCACCTTTTGCCTTAACTATATCTGATCTGTGCATCTCAAGTGTACCTCCTTTAACAAATCATGCCTTCCTCATCTTTAACCTTCCATTTGTTCCCAAACCTAAACCTGCCTCTCCACCCCCTCCCAAAATAATTACCAAAATCCACTTTAACCACAGTTATGATGATGTGTACACATAAAAACTTAAAACTTACCTTACCCATATTCACACAATTCAAGATCCCATTGAGAAAGTGAACTAATTTTCTAAAGCATTATGGTTGGCAGTTGTTAAGTCTTTTCCCCATACCACCCGCTCTTTTCATTAGTCTTGTGGCCATTGCCCTCGTAACTCGTGGTTTGACGTAGAATGTAAATCTTTACATAGGCTCACCCAATCAGTAAGTCATCTTGATCCCTTGAATTACAAGCTAGCCCAAAACCACTATCGTTAAGAACACAAGCTTATACTAAGAGGGGAGGTGAACAGTATAAGACCACTTTTTACTTTTCTTTCCCAAATAGTATTAATCAATATAATCAATGACAATATTAATAGCAATAACCAAAGTAAAGCACAAATCATCACACACAATAGAGACACCAATTTTAACGTGGTTCACCCAATGTGGGCTACCTCCATAGAGAAAATAATTTTTCTAAATATTTCTCAAATAATCTCATGGAAATCCTTCCCAATTACAATATTTATGGACCTCTGTCCAAAGGAGATACTGATCCCCTAAATCTCAAGTTCGTGGATCTCTTCCATAGGAGAACTCTTTCTCCTTCTGATCTGGCTAGTGATATTCTAGAAGACTTTGTATCTCTGCTACACTGACTGGTGGATCTCTCTCCACTTAAAGACTCCTCACTCAAATTTATCTTCAATTGTCCTGGTTGTTGGATCTCTATCCACTGAGACTCTGTCCTCTATACTCTATCACCTCCAAAGCTCTGTCTCAATACTATACTAAACACAGTTCAGTAGGTCTAGCACAGCTCTGCTCAATCTCTTGTACTAAACACAATTCATTCGATCTAGCACAACTCTGCTCAATATCTTGGACTAAACAAAGTTTATTCAGTCTAGCACAACTCTGCTCAATATATTGCACTAAACACAGTTCATTCAGTCTAGCACAACTCTGCTCAATCTCTTGAACTAAACATAGTTCATTCGGTCTAGCATAAATCTACTCAATAGGTCCACATAGAACCTTCTCAAATATGCTCAACAGGTCCACACAAGACTTGCTCAAATATGATTATTAGGTCCACACAGAACCTACTCAAATCTGCTCAACAAGTCCTCTCTAGGACTTGTCCAAATATTCTCAATAAGTCCTCTCTAGGACTTGTCCAAATTTGATCAATAAGTCCTCTCTAGGACTTGTCCAAATCTGCTCAATAAGTCCTCTCTAGGACTTGTCCAAATATGCTCAATAAGTCCTCTCTAGGACTTCCTCAAATCTGCATAGCAAGCTTCCACAAAATCTTACACAAAATTAGTCCACAAGCCTTCTCAAAGACTTGCCTCAAATTAGTTTAACAAGCTCACATAGAACTTGTCCAATATCATAGAATCATAAAGAGAATTGTTAGAGACTCAATATGTTATATATACTCAATGCTCAATAAATATCTTAATTCAATATCATAGAAGCATAAAGAGAATTTTTAGAGACTCAATATATTCTATTCTCAAATCTCAATCTCAATATAATAGTTTGTTTCATGGACCTTGAACAACCACTTCACACAATTACTTGACTAGGCTCAATCAACTCTACTCAACCGATCACCTCAAGGAAGAATCCTTTCCACAAACCCTAGTCCAAGCATGTATCAACCAACTCAAAATATTTCCAACAATGCTCAACAACAAATCTCACATAACAATGATACTCATGTTCTTAACTCAAGTTCAAGTTCTTTGTATAATCAATTGACTTTAACAACGATGCTTATAAAACATTTTTCACATAACAATGATAATCATGTTCTTCTTAAACCCTAACTCAGGTTTTTCACACAACTAATGGCTTCAACAACAATGCTTATAAAACAAGGTTTAATCACAACTCTCAAATTAGAAAACCTTGAAGCATTAAACCAACAAATCCTCAAAAAGGAAACCACAATCAATAATTTTCTCTCCAAATATATTTTCATAAATCAATCACCCAAATAAGTCAATGAAGAATATTGATGTATCGCTCCAAATTTTTCGCATCCTTACCTTCAGGCTATAGGATCCACGCCCGAAAGGGGGATGCGAGAAGGATGGGACAATACCTCGGACTGAGAGGCCCTTTTAAGGTCCCGCCTCTCGGGGGAGGGGTATAAAGGTGAATTTTCGACGGATGGTGGGTTCACCAGGAAACTTTTGAATGGCAGTTTCCATGCCTAGGTTGATAATAGGTTTGATGTGTTCATTTTGTGCTTTAATCATTCAATTCCTAGGTTTGGCCAAGATGAATCTAAACTATTCTATATGCCAATGCTGATTTTTATGGCTACGAAAAACATGAATAAATGTTGAACACAGAGAATGTACTAAATAGGATAGAACATACCTGATTCCTGATGTCTGATGGAGATTCTGAGTCTTGTAGAAGTCCAAATCATCTCGAATCATAGAATCATCTAAAATTGTGCAAGATCATCTCAGATCTCAATCGGTCGTCTAAGATCAGACAGGATCATCGGCGATCTAATGAATTCATCAGACGAATTCGTCAAAAACCTGCAATCACAAAAATAGATACAAAATACCAAAAATGCAACTACAAAAGCAAGGGGAAATGATAGGAATGACGATGAATTTGCCTAAATGGTAGATCTAAATAGCAATTAAAAAGGAAATGCATCAATTTGACAATTTATTTTAACTTCATCATATATCTATGCTAAATGAGGTGAACGCCAAGATGCATAAATACAATAACTAAGATAATGCACAAAGAAATGCAGAAGAACAATAAGGAAATGCAAACTCTGGGCTCTGATTGCCCCCAATATGGACTACAGTCGAGATCACCTCTGATCATACTAGATCATCGTCGATCTGCAATAGGATCATCCGAAATCGTCTGGAATCGCCTGCGATGATCCAAGCTTGCTCCAGTTGAAGAACAGTAAGATTCCTGCAAGAAAACTCGAAATATGCAATGCAAACAAAAGTATGAAGGTGTTCTAAGGCATAAGGAACCAAATTTGTAGGGAAATCCATCAGCTAGGGGGTTCAGGGGGATAAACTAAGAAAATCCCAGTTTATATAGGATTAGGGAGAGGTTAGGAGGTTGGAGATCATCCCAATTTGGGAGATCTCCAACGGGGGAGACTCTAACTGCATAGACACGCTTTCTACCCAAGTTAGAGAAGTTGTTGAAACAGAAGCTAATTATGAAAATTTGGTTTTGGGACGAAATCGTCTGGACGTTCTGTTCCAGATGAATTCATCAGATCTGGGATGATTTCGTCTGATCGTCGACGATATCGTCCAACGGTCAAAACAAATCCTAAAAATGGCACGAAAAATGAGGAAAGCGGGTAACGGGCGGTTTGGGTTTAAAATTCAAATTTTTATCTTTTTACTAAGGTTTAACTGCGCCAATTTTAGGGTGCTACATTTTGCCCCCTCTTTAGCAAATTTTCCAAAGAAAATGCGTTAAAGACGAGTTTTTCCCGTTTTACGAGAAAGCAAAAAATTTACTCCATTTTTTAGATGACGATTCTAGGTCGAATCGTGCGACTGCTTACTATGGTGCCCCCTCCGTGTTTTTACCCAAATCGAACGTTTGAGGTAAAAGCACGAAAAAGCAAAATTAAAAAAAATGTTGATTTTTAAATAAAATTAAGAAAATAGGGTAAAACCCTAATTCATTTTTACTGTTCATTTTCACTGTTTTTAGAGCTTCTGTAGAGAAAAATGGTGGAGACAACGCACAGATCGACAGAGGTCCGGCGCGGGCTACGGGTAAGGATCTAATCCTAGTAGATTAGGTTTGAATTTAATGTGTGCAATTTTTTGTTTGAAATTTTGATTGTTTTGGGGCATCGCGGCCGTTTTTAGGCCGTCGACGCCGTCGTGACAAAATCATCCCGATTTCGTCGGAATCATCCCTAGATCATCGATTTCGTCGGAGGGCGAAATCGGCGATATAGGGGCGATCCCGTCCAACAAGGGGCGATCCCCAATTTATGAAATCGTAGATGATTTCATCCTACAAAGGATGATTTTGCCCAATTTGGGACGATATCATCCAATGGTGGACGATATCATTATTTTTAAGAAATTAATCTTGATTAAAATGTATGTAATTTGATTTTAATGATGGATTTATTAATGAATTGTGTTGTTTGATTGTTTGTTTTGCAGAAGGGATTACTAAAGAGTCGGGAGTGGAAATACGGGGGATTGAGAGATGACTTGGCCGCTCTTGATCAGGCAGAGCGCGACCGACTAGCTCAAGTCGGTTTGCAGCATGTGGTAGAGATGCCACAAGTATCGACAGACATGGGGCTACTGATAGCCCTAGCAGAGAGATGGTACCCGGGGTCGTCCTGCTTTCGGTTACCGATAGGGGAGATGGCTCCCACATTAGAGGACGTATGGAGGATCATGAGGATCCCCATACAGGGACGGTTGATGATGCCTGCGGCCAATCAGGGCCAGGCGATGATGAGATTGATCGGAGACCCGAGCTTCACCCTGGAGAAGGGCGGAGTGAACATCGAGTCTCTAAGGCAGATGCCTGGGGCATCTAGGCTGACTCGGGTTTTGGTCGGGGTAGTAGGTGGCTTACTGTTGTGCCACCAGAGCGGGTGCAGACTACCGTGGCTCCTCTCAGATGTGGTCTATGATATGAGAGACCACGGCTACAGGTACTCATGGGGCAGCTTTGTACTATGCCGCTTGTATAGGATCCTACATGGGGTCGTATACAAGGGAGGCCGATGTCTGGTCTTGACATCATTACTATAGGTTTGGTGCTGGGAGCACATTGCGGTGCGGAGACCGGTAGGGCTCCCACTGACAGGGGTTGACCGAGAGAGGCCCCGGGTTTTCTACTGGTGGTTACAGAGGGGGTCACAATGGTGGATAGATCTGTCGATGTCACGGAGGTTGTTGGATGACCTCATCCTAGACCAGATCACCTAGAGGCCATGGCGAGAGCACCCCGGGTGGGCAGAGGATGGGCAGGAGCTGGCTCGCATCAGGCGAGTCTATTGGCTAAGGATGGAGCGGGGAGAGGTAGAGCTCCACCGCTATGACCGAGTTTTGTGGTAGTTCGGTCTATAGCAGGGGATCCCTTCTCTCAGGGATTATGAGTACTCTCGGACTATCTGGGATAGTACTACGCTGAGCGGGGCTCCAGACATGCAGCGGTTCTAGAGTCAGGACGTGGATGATGCCCCCATCCAGCTAGTGGATGGTGATGATACTAGGGTTGCAGATGGCTATGATGCCTGGTACACAAGCATCCGCCCTCCTCGGATGACGAGGGCGCAGGGTCTAGTGCATGTCATGGTGCATCGGATGGGGAGGCGATGCCAGGCTACTATTGAGGTAGCATAGGGATGCGACGGGAGAGAGCAACGATGGTCTCCATAGGAGAGATGCCCGAGGATGGGTCTGGCTCCATAGAGAGCGTAGGAGACAGGGTGGAGGGAGAGGGGAGTCCCTTCATAGCAGGGGGAGAGACCACCATCGCCCGATAAGGGCAAGGGTGTTGAGGTAGGGGAGAGCAGCGAGACGATGGCTCTCCGAGCTGAGGTTGCCCACCTTCGGGCTTAGGTGCAGACATTACAGGATGAGGCTACACGTCTCAGGGCTCGAAGTGGAGGGGCGAGCATATAGGAGTTGGCATGATCTATGGCCCAGACTACATTCTACTAGGGAGTATACTTCCACTGGTGCCAGAGGGTCCGGAGGGTTGCACTGCCATCGCCATTGCAGAGCCTATCATGATGGGATCATCGAGGACATCCTCACGATCGATGATGAGGACCCGAGACATAGTCCGAACCTCTATGGGACCACCTCCTCCACCTTAGGGTGGGGGAGGAGATGAGGCTGAGAGCTCGAGGGCTTCTCGAGGCTAGCTATTGTAGATTGTAGACTGTATTATTATATATTTTTTGAGGGGATTGAGTATGCCAGGGTTTTGATTGTGGCATACCAATCCAGATGATGTACATATTTGATTGATGATATATAGATTATATTTTTGATGATATGACTTGTGTATGTTGGATGGTGCTTTAATTTTGGAATTGTTTGATTGATGATTCATGTAATTATGTCATTGGAAATAATTATAATTTTTATGTCATGGCATAAAATTGTAAATGAAATAATCTGATGTGCATAAATTGGTTGTTTTTGTGGTGTGATTTGATGAAAAATAAAAGGGACTTCTAACAATAATTTCAAAGGACATTGTCGTTGTTATAGACCATTTCATGGAGTCATCGCTCACTAGGTCGTCAAGCTAATCCCAGGATAGAAATATTGTTAAAAGTAAAAGAGTGCTTAAGAGACTGTCTTAAGAATTTTGTGTTGTGATGATGAAAATGATGATGGTGATGATTTGTTTTCAGATTTTCATAAAAAATATTATGCATGACATATTTAAAGAAATATGATTTTTGCTAGGCATAAATTCCTAAGTGTGATAAAATTTTTGAATAAGTCCCTAGGAACTATACCATCATTGCAAAATTGAATGTTTTGACATAATGACATGAAATAGAAAAAAAAGTGTTCGTTCTTTTTAAAGCTCAATTGTGTAACATAATGATGTAAGTCATATGTTTTTATGAATTAAAATGAAGGGGAAATAAAATGAGAACAATGGTTTGCGCTAGGCATAGAATTATGGGTATAGACTTATACCATCATCGCGAAATCCAAAGAAAAAAATTGATATTTTAGTTTTATTGCATGATTGATTTTTTGACTTTGGATAGACAAAAAAATAATAATAATAGGAACATGACTTTTATTGATTATATGTGTGTCATATGTGGTTTGGAAGCATTTTGTGATTTCTGAAAACAATGTATACAATAGTTTTTATACTAAACAAAAAATAAGAAGATAAAATTATTCCAAAAAGAGTTGCAGAAATATGTTACATTATCTCAAAGACAAATGTAGATTTATAAGGAACCCTCATGTGCAAATGTGAGTTCATTACCGATCTTGCTTTATCATAATGATACAGAATCTCTCAAATACAAATGTGTGTGCAATTGTATTGTTCATTCACCAATTTTGAGCAAGAGAATTTGATACAAGTAATTTGACTTAACCAAATGAGGGTTCATTGACCATGATTTATATGCATGTAACCATACTAGACTACTATGTAAGTCGGGTTATCAAGAGCTAGCTAATCCATAAGCCGACATAGGTCTGTACAAAAGAAGGTCGCTAATGTGACAGACATATCACCATGCTAGGAATTACCCAAGGCCAAGCGGGTTGGGCACAAACCACCTGTTATGGGGCTTACCTCACAGTTTTTGAATAATTGAGAATTCCAGGGATTCAAGCTCATTCACCCTTCTTTTCTTTTCAAAGGGTAGGGGAGGGATTTTGTTGCTTTTTGCTTTTGCTTTTCTCTTTTCTCTTTTTTTTTTGTATTTTTGCTTGGAACTGAGATAATGCTGAAATATTGCTGTGATGGTACAAAATAATATTTTTCTTTTTCTCTTTTGCTTTGACTTTTTCTTTTGCTTCCTATACTAGGGATACTTGCTCGGATTGGCTGTGGAGCAAGGGATTTTTATTCTGGGTAGGGGTGAGCTTGTCCTTTTGTCAATTCTCAAAGATTCTAGACCATGTGCATGATAGGATAGCAGGGGAAACTTTTTGCTCAAGAAACCACTTCTACTATGTAGCATCAGATTGAATTTGCAATGAAATCATTTTAATGTGAAAAGATATGTTTGGTTCAAGTAAATAACAAGATCAGTTCTCTATGCTCAAAACTTTATTTAATTCAACTGTGGACTTTGATATAAGAGAGATTAATAATCATACCAAATAAAATCAAAATATTTATGCTTGTGAGTGTGAAAGTGCGGGAGTCCAAATAAATGCTAATTTATCCAAAATAATTGAAAATATAACTGCAATACTTCAAGAATTGACAGGTACGAAAATAAAAAATGTTTTTGAAGATTTTGATGATTTTGAAGTTTTTATAGTTTGATTTTGAGTGATGAATTGAAAGAATAAATACTGTTACTATTTTTGAAAAAGATTTACATGGATGACGAAAATGAAACAATATGCAAAATACAATATATACAAATGATGAAATGACCCAATGTTATGCATAATAACGCTTAAGATGCATAATGTTCATAGGTTCTTTAAGATCTTTACCATCTAAGGTAGCTAATCGATATGCTCCCGATCCAAATTTAGTAGTGATGACATATGGTCCAAGCCAGTTGGGCTCAAATTTACCTTTAAGGTCTTTAGTTGCATTAGTATTTTTTTGATTTTCTCTTAAGACAAGGTCACCGATCTCAAAGGATCGATGATGAACTTTCTTGAGGTATGCTCTCTTAAGCTTGTTTTGGTAGGCACGAAGATGTTCCAAAGCATTGATGCACTTTTCATCTAGGAGTTCCAGCTGACTAAATCTGCCAGCACGATATTCATCTCCTACTTCAGTATCTTGAAGTAGTAGAGCTAAAGAAGGAACTTCTAATTCAAAGGGAAAAACTGCTTCAGCGCCATAAACCAAAACAAAAGGTGAAGTGCCTGTGGGGGTACGAACGCTAGTTCGATAAGCCCACAAAGCAGGATATAATTGGATGTGCCAATCTCGACCAGACTTATTGACCAATATTTTGAGGATTTTGATTAATGTTTTATTAGATGCTTCTGCTTGGCCATTACCCCGAGGATAATAGGGAGTGGACCAACGATGTTGAATTTTATATTTTTGACATAATTTTTTGACATCTTTATTTTTGAAACAAGTTCCATTATCTGAGATGAGATTTGCAGGAATTCCGAACCTACAAATAATTTGATTAAAAATAAACTTGGAGACTTGGGTTCCAGTGCAAGAAGCTAAGGGCATAGCTTCAACCCATTTCATGAAATACTCAGTGGTTGTTATGATGAATTTGTGTCCATCAGATGACACAGGGTTGATTTTTCCAATGATGTCTAAGCCCCATTTTGAGAAGGGCCAAGGAGATGAAATAGCCTGCAGTTCTTGTGCAGGCGCATGGACAAGGTCAGCATGTTTCTGGCACTTGTCGCAATGGCGCACATAATCATGTGCATCATTTTCCATGGTAGGCCAAAAATATCCTATCCTAAGGAGCTTCTTAGCAATGGCGCTACCACTAAAATGCCCCCCACAAGATCCATTGTGGGCTTCACTCAAAGCTGATCTAGATTCTGCTAGATTCAAACATCTCAATAAGATGCCTTCAAAAGATCTCCTATACAAGGTATTACCAATAATTACGAAGCGACTTGCTCGTCTACGTAATAACCGATGTTGGTTGCTATTATAACCTTCAGGGAAGGTCCCATTTTGCAAAAAATTAAATAAATCAGTGTACCATGGTTTGGGAGTAGTTTCGTTGATTAGAAACACATCCAAAGGTTCTAAGCATGATTTGTTTGAAGCGGGTTCCTGGAGTCGATGAATAATGATGGTAGCATATTCATCATCTAACTCCAAGGGCAAAAGAGATGCAATTGCAGCCATAGCATCAACCGCACGATTGCTAGTTCGAGGAATAGCTTCCAAGGTAACTTGATCAAATAAAGATAATAATTGCAAGACATATGTTTTATATGGGCGTAATTTATCATCTCTGGTCTGATAAACATTATTGATTTGATTTATGACAAGTTGAGAATCACCGAAAACCAATAGATTTTTAATTTTTAGCGCCAAGGCAGCTCGTAATCCAAGGATTAGAGCCTCATATTCAGCAGTATTATTGGTGCAAGCAAATGTTAGTTTGAAAGACAGAGGTATAAGATGTTTCTGTGGAGATATTAAAATAATACCTGCACCAGCCCCACTCATGCATCGGGCTCCGTCGAAGTGTAGGGACCATTGCTCAGGATGGTCTGCCTCTAATTTAAGGCATTCATCAGGAAACTCAATGATGAGGGGATGGGTAGACTCTAAGGGCGCAGCAGCTAATTGATCTGCTATGATTTGACCTTTAACAGAATTTTGTCCTATAAACGTGAGTTCAAACTCGCTTAGCGCAAGAACCCACTTGGCTGTGCGACCAGATAAGTACGGTCGACTCATGAGATACCGCAAAGGATCGAATTTAGCAATAACATACATTTTTTGACTGAGCATATAATGGCATAGTTTCTATGTAGAAAATACGACTGCGAGACATAACTTCTCTAATACTGTATAACGAGTTTCATAACTGATTAAGGTTCTGCTGAGGTAATAATTAGCACGTTCTTTCTTCTCATCGTCAAGTTGAGCTAGCATAGCTCCTAAGGCAAAATCTGAAGCAAAAATGTACAAGATAAATGGACGATCAGATCTAGGTGGGGAAAGCACCGGTGGTTTAAGGAGATATTGCTTAAGGAGTTCAAATGCTTCCTGGCATTCATCGTCCCAATGAAAAGAGGCATCTTTCTTAAGAAGCTTAAGAAAGGGTCCGGTTCTGCCCGCCAACTTATCGATGAAGCGACGAATAGCTTGGAGCTTACCTTGTAAACTTCGTAATTCAGATATATTTGTGGGTGCGGGCATATCAGTGATAGCCACGATCTTGAGAGGGTCAATTTCAATGCCACGTAAAGAAATGATAACCCCCAATAATTTATCGGACTTAACTTCGAATATACATTTGGCTGGATTTAGTCGGATAAGATATTCCCTTAACCGATCAAATACTTTTCTCAAGTCATCTAAATGATCATCTTCTTTGATGGAACGAGCTATAATATCATCTACATAATCATGTAGAATATCATGCATCATATCATGAAAGATATAAGTCATGGCTCGTTGATATGTTGCACCTGCATTCTTTAAACCGAATGGCATCACTTTCCAACAAAAGGTTCCCCAAGGGGTAATAAAGGCTATTTTAGCCTGATCTTCAGGAGCTATCCTGATCTGATTATAACCAGAGAATCCATCCATTAGGGATATCATTCCTCTCCCAATAGTAAAATCAATGATCTGATCCATGTTGGGAAGAGGAAAATCATCTTTAGGGCATGCAACATTAATATCTCTAAAGTCTATGCAAACCCTAATTTTGGTAGCTTCTTTCTTAGTTACTTGAACTACATTTGAGATCCATTCAGCATAATCAATAGCTTGTATAAAAATAACCTTCAAGAGTTTTTCTAATTCTCCTTTGACTAGTAAGGCCACTTTAGGATGCATTTTTCTAAGTTTCTGTTTAACAGGTTTAGCATCCGGATGGACTACTAGGTGATGCATAACTACAGAGGGGTCTAATCCTGGCATATCTTCATATGTCCAAGCAAAAACGTCTTCATATTCTTTTAGGAATGAAATGTATTTATCTTGTTTTTCTTGACTCAATTCTGATCCAATGTTGATGATGTGAGGGTTATCTTTGGTTCCAATGTTAATTTTTATAACGTTTTCAACTTCCATATGTAGATCTCTCTCAAAATTAGATGGGGCGGGTGAAACGCCTAATTCTTGTAATTCTTCCAAGGTTAGCTTGGATAATTCATCTTGAGGAGTCGTGGCCTCAAGCTGGGCTATACTAGGTATAGAGCCATCGAAATAAAATTCGTTATGTAACAATTCCTCAACGGAGACATCATGGAAGATATCCCCCTCCAACTCATCGTCGGATTCAACAATCATCTCAGGGTAAGCTATAGATAGCATATTACATGTAAATGGATTATCCCTTAAACGCAAAGCATCACATTTATCCAAATAATCTTGGTAACATATAAGATGGTCATCATCCTCAAATGGGAAGGGCTGACATTTACTAGGAAATAGGCCCACACCACATCGGGCAGGCCATGGTTCTACCTCAAAAGGTTCTTTCATACCATTTTGGGAAGGTCCCAAACCTTTCCCTTTATATCCCAATTTAAGCATTATAGGCTTAGCTTTAATATATTCATTAGCAAAATAACAACGAGCATACCCATCATAATGAGTCTTGATGTTTCTAGGTATTCTTCCCCAGTCATATCCCTTATAAATAAAAGCACAACTCCCGACTTGGTAGATACTTCCCATAGGTTGTGGGAGGCCCAAGGTACGAGGAGAGGGTGGCAATTTATTTAAAATATGGGAATCTTGCATAGCAGCATTTGTTTTCTCTGATATAAGAATTTTAGAAAAATCTGGTAAGAGCTCATCAGTAAGAGCGTAAGAAGTAGAAGGATCATTTCCTATGTTTTCAGATGCGGGAAACATGCCTTTGATAGGCGTAGACGTTGTAGAGATGTCGATGGATGGGTCTAAAGGTATGGAAGTTATAGGAGTAAAACAAGAAGCATTGGTTGTGGGTTTAGGATCTTTTTGAGGTCTTAATGTGGTTTGTTCAGAGGATGGTTGAACTATATGTAGAGGTGTGATGGATGGAGAAAAGGTAGATGATGTTATGGGTGTGTGTTTTGCACGTTTAGACGGATGATTAGAATTAGGATGTGTGGATGACAGAGCAGGGCAAAATTGAACTCCAACAGGTTCTGCCAAAGCACACATATCAAAGGGTCTAGGATCACCATGAATGGTAACCAACTAATTTTTAAATTCGAATTTAACACACTGATGTAAAGTTGAGGGAACAACTCGCATCGCGTTGATCCAAGGGTGACCCAAGAGTATATTGTACGATGCAGGGCAATGTACAATAAACACGGTCATGTCTAAGGTTCTAGGACCAACTTGCAATGGAATAGTAATAACTCCACATGTTTCTTGTGTTTCGTCATTGAATGCTTTTATAATCATATCAGTTCTTTTCATTTCGTCACTTCTAAACCCAAATATTTGGTAGAAGTCAAAAGTGCATATGTTTAAAGATGAACCATTATCAATCAAGACTCGTTTAACTGCTACATCTCCAATTAGGGCAGTAATATATAAGGGGTTATCCTTATGTAAACTATGTTGCGGTATATCTCTATCCCGAAAGTCAATACAATCGACTTCTCGAGTTATGATAGTATTGGACATGGCTTCAGGTTGAATATTTTGTGGTACCATCATTTGGCTTAATGTGAGCATTAATTCATCCCTATGTGTAGGAGAAGATCTTAAAAGGTCCAAAAGGGAAATTCTAGCTGTAGTATTTGATAATTGTTCATTAATATTATAAGGAGGTTTAGGTTGAACATTAGGCGCATGATTCCCTTTATTGGGATTTTTCAAAACAAATGGAGCTGATCCATCATTCTGAGTTTGATCCTGTTGAGAATTTTGAGCTTGTTGTCGAGTAACAACTCCGATGGTACCTACAATATTATTTTGTGGATGATGAATGGGTCTTGGTCTAGCGTTTATGGCTTGTTCATTAGAAAGTAATTGGTGAGAAGATGGTCGAGTAGTGATTCTTCTAGGAAATGGTTCTTCCAGAACCATAGCATTTGTGATGGGTTGAACAACATCTGATTCATCTTCAGAACTATTCGATTGATTTGAGGTGATTTCCATGTCACTTTCAGTCTCATATTCGGTGTCACTAAGAGCAGGTGTCCGAATATTATATAGAGGTCTGGCCGTAACCATGGATAAAGTTGTGTCAAAGTTTTGCGGATCGTGAACGGGTAAATGTCCACTAATAGTTCCTACATATCGGGTAGGAGGGGGAACATTATGATGCTCAATTTGATTAGCCACCTCTTTACCATGCTTTGGTAAAGGATGTTGAAATATGTCCAATGATTGATTGGCATTCTGATTCTGATTTTGGGGGATGTTCTTTTGAGCATTATTAGGAGGATTTTGTTTAGGTTGAAAGGCTTGCACCTCCATCTCATTGTTATCAATTAAATCTTGTATTTTATGTTTTAACCTTTTACAAGAGTTGGTAGCGTGTCCAGGTCCTCTATGGAAATCACAATGTAAATCAGCTCTATATCCAGGTATAGTTGGATCAGGTTCCTGGATATTTGGTAATTGGATCAATCCTCGTGCTAGTAATTGCGGGAGAATGGTTGATAAAGGTTGATTTAACCTCGTAAATTCTCGGGGTGGTTTATCAAGAGGTTTCAATATAAATTTCTCTATTGTTTTTGCAACATTAATAGTAGCGATATTTCTACTATCAGTGACTCCATCGCCCACAACTTGTTTATTTTTATATTGATTTCTGGATGTTTTCTCATCATCTTTCTTTTTAAGTTGACCTCTCCTAACAAGAGCATCTTCCACTCTTCGAGCTAAATCTATAGCTTGATCGAAGGTGGTCAAGGTAGCAGTTGATAACTCATAGGATAATTGTTCTTGTAAATTATTGATAAAGATATCTAGCATTTCTCGATAAGGTAACACAAAGTGCAATTTTCCTATCAACTATCTCCATCGAGCTAGGAAATCAGCAAAACATTCATCTTTGTCTTGTTTTAGGTTGTACAAATCTTTAATAGTTACATGCCTTTCAATGTAGGCACTAAATTGATGCACAAAAGACTCAGCGGTTTCTTCAAAATTTCTCAAAGAATGAGTGGGTAATTGATAATACCATTCTAATGCCATCCCTCCTAAACTTTTTGGGAACATTTTTAGTAATAACAAATCATCATGGGATATATCATGACACGCTATCCTAAACATACGAAGATGCTCTATGGGATCTTCAGTTCCTTTGTATATAGGTAGGACAGGCATAGGAAAGTGTTTAGGATATGGTTGTGCTACAACTATAGGATCTAGAGGCTGGCTACACATCTCTCGATAATTGTACGAGGGACGGTAGGGATCTATCTGGTCCATGCGGGAGACTAACTGTTTCACCATGGCTTCCAAATTACTAGTTTGTCCACCATATTGGTTTGGTGGTACATGAGTATGGGATTTGTAAGCGTAGGATGGCGTGACGTAAGGATTAGATGCTATATTGTTGTTATGCAAATGGTTGGTAGGAAGAGTATTATGAAGAAGATTTGTTGTAGCATTATGTTGTACCCTAGATTGTTGGAAATTGGTGTTTGGTTTTGTTTTAGGCTTTTGTTGATTTGAGGTATGTTGATCAATAACTTGGCGAAATAGAGCAGTGAATGATGGTTTCTTTTGTGTGGGAATAACCCTAGGCTTGGTAACAGGCACTCTAGATGGTTGGGTAACCTGTTGTTGTTGCATGTTCTGGATTATAGTGGCCATATCCAAATTGGATGGTCCAGCTTGATCACTTTCTTGATCAACGAAGGACAAGGGATTAGTGCGTGTGTGATATATGTCTTCTAGGGTTGCTTGAGTGTCACTAATTTGATCCTTGTCCATATGGACTGCTCTATTAAGAGTGCCAATATTAGTATTGAGGAACTTCCAGAAATGTTCCATGTTCTCAAAAGTAATAGCTCCTTCCGGAGATATTTTAGGAGATGAGGATCCTTCCTCTCTAACAATTTCTCTTTGTTCATTTGCGTCAACAAAATCTTCTTCTTGTTGGTCTAGGGTTCCTTCTTCCTGAATTGGGTCTTCAGGGAGGACATCTGGTTTATTTACTATTTTTCCTAACCAATCTTCTTCTACTTCAACTTGTTTTCCATTCCTGAGTCTAGTCATTTGTTTAAATTTAGATTTTAGAAAATATATATTAATATATTTGCAACAAATTTGGGAGGTATATATTTTAATTATATACCTACTATAATACTTTAAAAGAAAATGTTTTTGATTTTTGTTATGATTTTGTCTTGTTTTTATTTTTATTTTTTTTTTTTTTTTTTTATGATTATAAAGATAACAAACAACACACTAAATGCAAGAAATAATAATAATAAAAGAATGGCTTAGTTTTCTATAAATAGTTTATAGATGTCATTGATAGGATCAAGTTCATCAGGAGTCATGAAATGCTCTTCTTCAAATTGGAAATGGTTTTTCAGGAACTTAACAAAGTGTGCTATGGTGATGTTATCTACTTCGACTCTGTCTTGTAAAAATAGAGCTCATGGCAATACTCTCGATATAACACAGCTCTAGGAACTCTATTCCATCTCTTTCTATCCGTAAGAACGACCTCTTGATCCTCTATACGAGATAGAAATTTATGTACTACAACTGCATTGTCGAGGTATTCCTCAAAGGTGTACAATTTAGAAGACACAAGGGCTCTTTTATCTGCTAACCACCTATGGCAAGCTCTCTGAAGCTCATGATATAAGGTCACTTGATCAGGATCCAGGATTCTATCTAGAACAAACCTCTTGATTTGCCTAAGTTCGGTTGATCTAGACTCAATGATATTCAATCTCCTATTAAGTTCGTCCCATAAGGGTTGAACCCTATTTGTTTGAGGTACTCTAAGTACAGAAGTAATCTCTATAGCTGCTAATTGATTCTCAATATTAATGGTGACAACTCGTCTTTTATTATAATCTACCATCTAAATATGATATGCAATCTTTGACTCTAAATGCATTTATGTTTTTGTTATTTTTTTTTTTGGATTATTTTCAAAAGGTTTTAGTTGTTCACGTCGGGTTCACCAAAATGTATCGCTCCAAATTTTTTGCATCCTTACCTTCAGGCTATAGGATCCACGCCCGAAAGGGGGATGCGAGAAGGATGGGACAATACCTCGGACTGAGAGGCCCTTTTAAGGTCCCGCCTCTCGGGGGAGGGGTATAAAGGTGAATTTTTGACGGATGGTGGGTTCACCAGGAAACTTTTGAATGGCAGTTTCCATGCCTAGGTTGATAATAGGTTTGATGTGTTCATTTTGTGCTTTAATCATTCAATTCCTAGGTTTGGCCAAGATGAATCTAAACTATTCTATATGCCAATGCTGATTTTTATGGCTGCAAAAAACATGAATAAATGTTGAACACAGAGAATGTACTAAATAGGATAGAACATACCTGATTCCTGATGTCTGATGGAGATTCTGAGTCTTGTAGAAGTCCAAATCATCTCGAATCATACAGAATCATCTGAAATTGCATA
This sequence comes from Wollemia nobilis, assembly GCA_028583015.1. Taxonomy (NCBI): domain Eukaryota; kingdom Viridiplantae; phylum Streptophyta; class Pinopsida; order Araucariales; family Araucariaceae; genus Wollemia; species Wollemia nobilis. Next base: position 16,676,895 of record JAQPPZ010016723.1, read on the forward strand.
GGATCATCTCAGATCTCAATCGGTCATCTGAGATCAGATAGGATCGTCGACGATCTGACGAATTCGTCAGACAAATTCATCAGAAACCTGCAATCACAAAAATAGATACAAAATACCAAAAATGCAACTGCAAAAGCAAGGGGAAATGATAGGAATGATGATGAATTTGCCTAAATGGTAAATCTAAATAGCAATTAAAAAGGAAATGCATCAATTTGACAATTTATTTTAACTTCATCATATATCTATGCTAAATGAGGTGAACGCCAAGATGCATAAATACAATAACTAAGATAATGCACAAAGAAATGCAGAAGAACAATAAGGAAATGCAAACTCTGGGCTTTGATTGCCCCCAATCTGGACTACAGTCGAGATCACCTCTGATCGTACTAGATCATCACCGATCTGCAACAGGATCGTCCGAAATCATCTGGAATCGCCTGCGACGATCCAAGCTTGCTCCAGCTGAAGAACAGTAAGATTCCTGCAAGAAAACTCGAAATATGCAATGCAAACAAAAGTATGAAGGTGTTCTAAGGCATAAGGAACCAAATTTGTAGGGAAATCCATCAGCTAGGGGGTTCAGGGGGATAAACTGATAAAATCCCAGTTTATATAGGATTAGGGAGAGGTTAGGAGGTTGGAGATCATCCCAATTTGGGAGATCTCCAACGGGGGAGACTCTAACTATGCAGACACGCTTTCTGCCCAAGTTAGAGAAGCTGTTGAAATAGAAGCTAATTATGAAAATTTGGTTTTGGGATGAAATCGTCTGGACGTTCTGTTCCAGATGAATTCGTCAGATCTGGGACGATTTCGTCTGATCGTCGACGATATCGTCCAACGGTCAAAACAAATCCTAAAAATGGTGCAAAAAATGAGGAAAGCGGGTAACGGGCGGTTAACGGGCGGTTTGGGTTTAAAATTCAAATTTTTATCTTTTTACTAAGGTTTAACTATGCCAATTTTAGGGTGCTACAATTGCCCATACCTTTTTGATGCCTTATGAGTTGTCCACTAAATCTGCCACACTCAACACATTTTATTTTTCCAATATCAACAAGGGTTAGAGGTCTTGAGTAATAACACAATAATAAAAATAATATCTCAATAACACCTTATTACTCCTACTCAATAAAATGCACCATACCCTCTTATGCAAGAAATAAACCTTCAAAAGAATGAATCAAACTTACTTTTGAAACTCCTTGACAAAACTAGAAATATCTCCTTGCACACACCTTATTTCTCCCTCTAAGCAATTTAAACAAATAGCTCTTGAAAAGAGCTTTCCAATGATATATAATATGATATACTTTCAAAAAGAAAATCAGCAAAAATCTCTATCTTTCCTAGGGCATACCATATCCTTATTTCTCCTTAGGCAACCTTGGAAAAAATTAAAATATTAAACAACATCAAAAATTAAATCCACTTGCCTTGCCATCGGCGGTATTTGATCTCTCGATGTCCTCCTTCCCAACGCCTTACCCACAGCCAAGCCGTCGTTGGGCCACGTGCCCTGACGTGTCCAAAATGGCATGTCCACCATAAAGTTTTCGTGAACATCGTTCCTCCAAAAAAACAAGCGCTTCAAGTGCTTCTTCCTTGCAATCCAAAATGCCTCACGTGAATCAAACGTGGGACCTCCTCCTTAGTACCAAGCCAACATACCACTAGGCCACGCTGGACTTTGTGCTTATAGCCTTCGAATCTTCACACCTTTAGCCTTTACGTAAATCGTAAGGCCTTCGAAAAACAAAACCTTTTCGCATGCGCTTCGAATAATAATTGCAAGGGATGCCTCGGTAAATATTTTTGATGGCATTTATATAATGCCTTTGTCCTCTTTTGAAATCACGTCAGCACTTCGAATAATTTCGACATCGACGTGATTTTTAATTTATAATTTATTTAAATTTAAATTTAAATATTATAAATTAAAAAGAACCAACCTTAGGTTTAATTTAATTAAACCTTAGAACCTTGTCTTAATGCCCAATCTTGGTATAATTAAATATTATTTATAAAAATTTAATTCCTTGTGAATTTAAATAGTTTATAAATAATTATTAAACCTCCTTTTTAACCTTTGCAATAACCCATATTGGGTTTTTATAAACCAATCATTTAACCTGTGCTCCCAATAATATTAAAATATTATGGAGCCTTTTTCCTTTCACTTCTGCACTGGTGAAGCTTTTTCCTGGATGACTTGGATGACTTTATTTCTTGTCGAATTCCTCGATAAGAGTGATAACTCTATCAGGTGACATCAATGACAACTTTGACTTAGAGGACTCAAAATGTCCAATAATCTCCCCCTTTGTCATTGATGGCAACCTTTATCCTTTTATTGAAATCTAACCTTATTTTTTGCTCCCCCTGGGTCTTTGCTCCCCCTAGCTCAATGCTCTCTCAAATATCAAATCTCTCCTCATATAAAATCTCTCCCCAATACACAAATCTCTCCCCCTTTGACATCAATGGCAAAGGGTCACCTTTGGGGCTCGGGACTAAGAATGAACCTCTTAGCTTAGCCCCTCCCCCAAATCCACATGAGGAGGTTAATTCTAGGGTGAGAGTATTTCTACTCCCTGAAAGCACTATTCTTTGCCTTCATCTTTCTCTCTTCTTTTCTGAGTTCTCTGAATCCTCTCATTATTTCTTTCCAAGTCATCATCCATGTTCCCGTCATCACTTTTGTTCCTGTTCTTGTTCTTGTTATCATCCATGTTCCTATTACTGTTCTTATATTTGTTCTTGTTCTTGTTATTTTTTGAGTCTCTATTCTTTTTTGAGTCTCTATTCCTGTTCATCTTCTTGCTTCTATTCATGTTCATGTTTTTGTTTATATTCTTGTTCTTGTTCATATTCCTGTTCCTGTTCATGCCTATTTTTGGAATATTTTCTCTACACCATCTTGCTATGTGACCATCATTATTGCACTGATAACACTTAATGGTATTATTCCTTGGAGGTGCAACTATCTTAGGACTTTTCTTAGTGAAATCATATCCTCTTCTGTTATGAACCCTGTAATTCATTGCCTTGTGACCAAACTCATTATATGAGTAGCAATACCCATGGAAAAGTTGTCCTTTCCTATATTCTTGTCTTTCATGTGTCTTGCACTGTGAAGCCATGTGCCCAAACATGTGACATGAAAAACATCTTCCATTGAAGAAACCTTGCCTAGATCCCATTGTTCTCTTAGTCTCTTCTACCTGTTTCCTATTCCAATTGTTCCTAACTTGTGCATTGTTCCTTTCCTTGTTGAACTTTCTATTGTCCAACTTATCCTTAGAGGTCTCACTCTCTCTTTTACTTACTTATTTTGACTCTTCTTCTTTTCTGGTGTTTGAGCTTGACTCTCCTTTTTTTGCTTCCTGTTTCCCTTTTTCTTCTTTAGAACTAAGTCCTGTTATGGTGACTAATGACTTTTGTGCATTTATAGTCATTTCCAATGTATTTGAATTTTCCTCAAACTTGTGTAGCTTTTTCTTAGAACCTTTTACTTCTAGCCTTAGTGAAACTATCTCATGCTCTAATCTTTCACACTCTAGATATTTTGTTTTTAATTTTTCGGCCATTCCTTCTTCAATTTTTCTTGTCTCTTCAACTTTGATTTTGAAGTTAGTGAGTTCTTGTAGATACCTTGCTTTTTCTTTCTCATCTTCTTGAGCTTGAACCCTTAATATTGAGTTCTCCATTTTTAGTTCTTCAAGAGTAATCAGAAGCCTTTCACATTCTATCTCTTTTGCCTTTGACTATTTAATCATACCTTCTTCAACTCTCCTTGCTTTTTCAACCGTATCTCTCAAGTCAGAGATATCTTGTAGAAGCTTTGTCTTACATTTCTCATCTTCTTGTATTTGAGCCTTCAATTCTAAATTCTCTCTTTTCAATTCAATAAGCTACTTAAGAGTGTCTTTCCCTTTTTCTTTTTTTGAAGCATCTTCTTTTTCTTCTATTGTTGAAAGTAGAGTTTCTTCTTCATACATGTTTTGATTGTCCCTATTATCCTTTCTTGAACCAATCTCTAGGATTTCATTTCCGATAATATCATCTTCATATTAATTGCTACTAAACCCATTACAATATCTTGCATCATGGCCAAGTTGACCACAAACAAAATATTCTTGTGGACAATAAGCTGCATGGTGACCTGTGTTCCCACACTTGGTACAAAACTTTATCAGTCTGGATATTTCTCTATTACTTTATTCATCTCTTGAATCTATTTCCATGTGTCCTCTCAACATAACAATATTAAACTCATCTTCCTTTTCTTTCATGACCATAGGTGTTATTTTATTCTTGTGTATCATGCTTCTACTCTTGCCTTTCTTTGCCATTTATGTTCTTGTAGGATCTTCCTTCAAGTTGTTAAACTTATTTCGAAGGAACCTTCTCTAATACCAATTGAAGAACACAAGCTTATACTGAGAGGGGGGGTGAACAGTATAAGACCACTTTTTAGTTTTCTTTCCCAAATAGTATTAATCAATATAATCAATGGCAGTATTAATAGCAATAACCAAAGAAAAGAACAAATCATCACACACAATGGAGACACCAATTTTAACGTGGTTCACCCAATGTGGGCTACCTCCATAGAGAAAATATTTCTTCTAAATATTTCTCAAATAATCTCATGGGAATCTTTCCTAATTACAATGTTTATAGACCTTTGTCCAAAGGAGATGTTGATCCCTTAAATCTCACGTTTGTGTATCTCTTCCATAGGAGAACTCTTTCCTCTTCTGCTCTGGATAGTGATCTTCTACAAGACTCTGTCTCTCTCCTGCACTGACTGGTGGATCTCTCTCCACTTGAAGACTCCTCACTCAGATCTGTCTTCAATTATCCTAGCTGTTAGATCTCTATCCACTGAGACTCTGTCCTCTATACCCTATCACCTCCAAAGCTCTGTCTCAATATTGTAGTGAATACAGTTTAGTCGGTCTAGCACAACTCTGCTCAATCTCTTGTACTAAACATAGTTCATTCGGTCTAGCACAACTCTGCTCAATCTCTTGCACTAAACAAAGTTCATTCGGTCTAGCACAACTCTGCTCAATATCTTGCACTAAACACAGTTCATTCGGTCTGGCACAAATCTGCTCAATCTCTTGCACTAAACACAATTCATTCTGTCTAGAAAAAATGTGCTCAATAGGTCCACACAAAACCTTCTCAAATATTCTCAATAGGTCCACATAGAACCTGCTCAAATCTGCTCAACAGGTCCAATAGAACCTGCTAAAATCCGCTCAATAAGTCCTCTCTAGGACTTGCCCAAATCTGCTTAATAAGTCCTCTCTAGGACTTGTCCAAATCTGCTCAATAAGTCCTCTCTAGGACTTCCTCAAATCTACATAGCAAGCTTCCACAAAAGCTTACACAAAATCAATCCACAAGCCTTCTCAAAGACTTGCCTTAAATCAATTTAACAAGCTCACACAAAACTTGTCCAATCTCATATAATCATAAAGAGAATTGTTAGAGACTCAATATGTTTTATACTCAATGCTCAATAAATATCTCAATTCAATCTCATAGAAGCATAAAGAGAATTATTAGAGACTCAATATATTCTATTCTCAAATATCAATCTCAACTCAAATCAGAATATATAATAGTTTGTTTCATGGAACTTGAACAACCACTTCACACAATTACTTGACTAAGCTCAATCAACTCTACTCAACCAATCACCTCAAGGAATAATCCTTTCCATAAACCCTAGTCTAAGCATGTATGAACCAACTCAAAATGTTTCCAACAATGCTCAACAATAAATCTCACATAACAATGATACTCATGTTCTTAACTAAAGTTCAAGTTCTTTGCATAATAAATTGACTTCAACAACGATGATTATAAAACATTCTTCACATAACAATGATAATCATGTTCTTCTCAAACCCTAACTCAGGTTTTTCACACAACTAATGGCTTCAACAACAATGCTTATAAAACAAGGTTTAATCACAACTCTCAAATCAGAAAACCTTGAAGCATTAAACCAAAAACTCCTCAAAAAGGAAACTACAATCGATCCTTTTCTCTCCAAAGATATTTTCATAAATCAATCACCCAAATAAGTCAATGAAGAATATTACCCAAACCTTTTTGATGCCTTATAAGTTATCCACTAAATCTGCCACACTCAACACATTTTATTTTTCCAATCTCAACAAGGGTTAGAGGTCTTGAGTAATAACACAATAATAAAAATAATATCTCAATAACACCTTATTACTCCTACTCAATAAAATGCACCATACCCTCTTATGCAAGAAATAAACCTTCAAAAGAATGAATCAAAATTACTTTTGAAACTCGTTAACAAAACCAAAAATATCTCCTTGTACACACCTTATTTCTCCCTCTAAGCAATTTAAACAAATAGCTCTCGAAAAGATATTTCCAATGATATATAATATGATATACTTCCAAAAATAAAATCAGCATAAATATCTATCTTTCCTAGGGCATACCATATCCTTATTTCTTCTTAGGCAACCTTGGCAAAAATTAAAATATTAAACAACATCAAAAATTAAATCCACTTGCCTTGCTCTCGACGAGATTTGATCTCTTGAAATCCTCCTATCCAATGCCTTAGCTGCAACCAAGCCACCGTTGGGCCACACACCCTGACGTGTCTACACGACATGTCCACCATAAAGTTTCTGCGAACAACACTCCTTCGAAAAACAACAAGCACTTCAAGCGCTTCTTCCTTGCAATCCAAAAGGTCTCACGTGAATCGAACGCAGGACCTCCTCCTTAGTACCAAGCCAACATACCACTAGGCCACGCTAGCCTTTGCGCTTAGAGCCTCCGAACCTTCACACCTTTAGCCTTTATGTAAATCGTAAGGCCTTCGAAAAACAAAACCTTTTCGCATGCGCTTCGAATAATAATTGCAAGGGATGCCTTGGTAAATATTTTTGATGGCATTTATATAATGCCTTTGTCCTCTTTTGCAATCACGTCGGCGCTTCGAATAATTTCGACGTCGAAGTAATTTTTAATTTATAATTAATTTAAATTTAAATATTATAAATTAAAAAGAACCAACCTTAGGTTTAATTTAATTAAACCTTAGAACCTTGTCTTAATGCCCAATCTTGGTATAATTAAATATTATTTATAAAATTTAAATTCCTCGTGAATTTAAATAATTTATAAATAATTATTAAACCTCCTTTTAACCTTTGCAATAACCCATATTGGGTTTTTATAAACCAATCACTTAACCTGTGCTTCCAATAATATTAAAATATTATGAAGTCTTTTTCCTTTCACTTCTGCACTGATGAAAATTTTTCTTGGATGACTTGGGCGACTTTATTTCTTTCCGAATTCCTTTATAAGAGTGATAACTCTATCAGGTGACGTCAATGACAACTTTGACTGAGAGGACTCAAAATGTCCAACATACCATTCTTTTCTTAGGAAGAAAAAGCTTTAATTCTTATCAAGAAAAAGACAAGAAATTATAGACATCCTCAAACTTAATTCCAGAAACTTTTGGCGTATTTTTCTACCCAAAAAGAAAACATGTCCCATTTCTGACCCTCAGACTTGGTACACCTATGCTGGCTCACTCTATGATATCCCAAACCATGCCCCAATTATCCCCAACCCACGACCATCACATTGTAACTTCTTTACTAATTAAATGATTTTTCATGCTATTCGTAAACTACAGACTGGTAAAGCAGCTCCTATTGAAAATTTGAAGGTAGAATTTCTTAATCATAGCCCTAGAGTCAGCGTGGTCCATATTGCCAAACTCTTAAATCATATAGTTACTCACGGGTTCCCACCCTCTTGGTCTTCGAATATCATACATCCCATCAACAAATCCGAAGATCCGCTAAATCCAAACGATTATAGAACTATTATGGTTGGTCATACTGTTGCAAAACTTTTTGTAACAGTTCTTGATGTTTATCTTTGATTTTGTTGAGGCTAAGAAACTTCATGCAAATGGGCAGGCAGGTTTCAAAAGAAATCATCGTACATGTGATCACATTCTAACTCTCAGAGCTATCATTGAAGAAGCCAAAGCTAATAAACGCAAGGTCTATTGTTGTTTTGTTGACTACAGGAAAGCATAAGATACTGTTCCCAGATAGTTACTGCTTCAGAGGTTGAAGGATCTAGGAATTCCAGAGGAGGTTACTCTATTGGTTATGACCTTATATGAAAAAGTCACTAGATAGGTTAAAATTGGATCTCTCCGAACAAAAGATGCTCATAGTACTATTGGGGTTAAACAGGGCTGCCCACTTTCACCTACACTCTTTGGATTGTACATTGATGAATTGGAGGTGCTCATTATGGACTCTCTGGCTAAGAGTACATGTTGCTTACTTTTTGGTAGTATTATTGCCATTTTGCTATTTTTTGATGATATTATCCTAATGTCACATACATCAGGAGGACTTCAACAACAACTGGACATACTTGGCACATACTCTGACTTGCATGGATTAGAAGTTAACCTCCAGAAAACAAAAATCATGACATTCAACCTACCCAAGAAAGGTCTCTCTTCTGTTCACATCACATATAAATGGAAGGTTGTTGATACTGTCACATCGTACACATATTTGGGAGTTCTTTTCACAGGACCTACCTTCAACTTGATCCTTGCATCTCAAGCAAGGTTAAACAAAGGTTATGCTACCCTAGCCTCTCTGGATAAACAATGCTTTCAGCTCCAGTTTCAGGACATCAATATGAAGATCAGACTCTTCTACACTCTTGTTACCCCTGCACTGCTCTATGGCTGTCAAGTTTGGGGCCCTAGCCTCAAACATTTGGGTTGGTCTCGTATTGAAAGGGTCCTCATCTCAATATTGTCCAAGTTCATTCGTTCCAAAAGAACTGTTCCACATCCCATCATTCTAGCTGAGTTTGGTGCTCGTCCACTGCTTATAACATCAATATTTCTTGTTGTCTCTTTACTGTGTAGAGTTCATTGTATGTCGGACATGAGAAGATATCCATATTTAGCACTACAATCCTCAATATAGTTGGTAAATCAAGGGGTCAGGAATTGTTGATATGCTCAGACTACTACTCTACTTCAATCTCTTGGCCTAGACATCATGATACCTCCTCCTACTAAAGCATCAATAAATGCACCATACTCCAATAAGGATATTCGATATGAGATTTACTCAGCATATATAAAAACTACTTGGACTGATCCAAAGGAACCTCTTTCAACAAAATTGCTCCATTACTCTCACTTTTATCTCCAACTAAAGAATGGATTGATCACTACTCCAAAATATAACTTGATACAGATGTCACACAACCTCAGGTTTCCTCTAGCTCAGCTACGAGTTTTCTCCCACCAGTTGCGTGTTGAGACAGATCATCACCTCCCCAGAGATCAACGTATTTGCAAATTGTGCAGTCTTGATGTGGAATCTGAGGAGCATTTCATTTTCACTGTCCTGTCTACTACAAGATACGAGGTAGATATTATTGCTTATTCAGAGACACCCATACACTAAAATCTTGGATTAATTATGAAGATCCGAGAATTATTCAATCTCAAGAAAGAACTACTTAGTAACAGTTTACAGAAGATAACAGGATCTCGACTTATCACTTCATTCTTCTAGCTTCCAGAGGCCATGACCAGGAAGCGCCAAGGTGATCACAGAGATACAACAAGATCAACTCGTTGTTGACTCCAACAAAGAACATCTACGACAACATCCATCTCTTACATCACTCACTTCTCTTCAGCCTTGAATGTTGGGAGTAATCCTTGATCCACAGATCGTGTATATCATATGCCATCTTGTTTATTGTTTTTCTTACTTTATTTTTCTCTGGAGTTGCATTAGGTACTCCCGTTGCTTTGTATGTCTTACTTTACAGTCGTATTGACCTCTTTTGGTCACTGATAGACATTAATGCAAATTCAAATTCAAATTATACAAATCAATTGCACATCCTTAAGCATTACAAATAAAATGATTATTTAATATTTTCCAACGTAACTTTGATGTGAACTACATCACCTATATATCTCAACTATTGAACCATATCCCTTTTGATTAAATAATGTTATTTCAAACCTTAAATATTAAATTAAATTACCTAAGATATCATAATGGTTTGAATTTTTTGTTTGAAGATATCCTTTTGATTAAATAATGTTATTTCAAACCTTAAATATTAAATTAAATTACCTAAGATATCATAATGGTTTGAATTTTTTGTTTGAAGATATCACAGGTACCTTTGTGAGAGTCCTCTTTAAAAAAGGAAGAGTACACCCGTACGATAGCGGAAATTTTGGTCGTTTAAAGAAGAAAGTGCATAGCACGTGAAAGAAGAGGCCTACCATCAAAGTACTAGGGATTCTTGAAACATGACATTATGTGCTCTCATTGGGCGGGGACGCAATGGACAACGAGGGAGAGGGACTCGAACGCGGCACCTCGAACCGTCCAATGCGACTTTTGCCACGTGTACGTGGGTTTCCTTGAGTTGATTGATGAGCATTCATACTTTGACACGTGGTGTGGATGATTGTGAATGGATGCCTTGTCTATTTTGTTTTGCGTCATTTTGGAGGCATACTTTGACACCTGGTGTGGATGATTGTGAATGGATGCCTTGTCTATTTTGGAGGCAAAGTCACCAGTCACCATGATTATATCTACCTAGACTAAGCCTAGGTATGATTTAATGGTCATCACCAATTATATACTTTTGTTATAACAATGACAACCTAGTAGAAATTCAGTGATTGACCATGTCCATGTCCTCTTTGCTTTGAGTAGTTATTGAATTAGATTAAGATGGATTAGTTTAATGGAAATAAATAATAATGATAAAATCTAGGTGATGTGGTTTACCGGTAAGGATGTCACTTGCATTATCGCTGATGTGACCCGAGTTCAATCCCCACGGTGGATGTGTATAAGAAGTATTTCTAATAATAATAATAATAATAAAATTAAAGCATTACATCCACGTGAGTGTTGTCTGCCGACAAGGACGCCACTTACATTATCGCCACTTACATTATCGATGATGTGACCCGGGTTTAATCCCCATGGTGGATGTGTATAAGAAGTATTACTCAAAAAAAATAAAGCATTACAAGATGTTTAATAACGGTGATCTAACAAGTAAGTTATATGATTTTTAATAAATAAATAATACAACAAATATTATATTAGAATATTAATATGTATGTGAGTGAATATATATATTATTTTTTTAGATGTGTATATACAAAGAAAAAGTTTTGTAAGTGAGCAAATCAATTAGGAAAGTAAATTTTAAGATCAAGGGACATGGAAAGTGTTATAATTTTTATATTTTTGAAACATTTGTATCACACTCATATCAACTTAGGTTATTTCGCAATATTAAGTAATATTCAACAAGGGGATTTACTTTAAAGCTTTTATTTTTAATTTTTTAAGGGGCCCTTTAGATTGCATTGTCTAATGTTAATAGAGTTTCATACCTCGATTATACATTTAACTTAATCTTTTTAAATGGAAATCTAACAAAAGACTATTATGAAGAGTGTATGTTATAAGAATAACAAGAATAGTGAATTGAGTTTTTGCATGTGTCTTCAAGAAGTGTTGTTCAAATTAACCTTAGTAAGTGTTCTCCCTTAACTATGATCTTTTTTTTAGATATGGATTTAAGCTAATCTTAGTCGTTAACTTAGTCGAATAAATTAAATATGTTTTTTATTTATATAGAATAGTGAATTAGATATTGTTTTAAAGATAAAATAAAATTAAAAACAAGTCCTAACAAGGACACCATAATGACAAAAGTCATTGGGCTTTCTTAACGGAGATCCAAGTTCAATTCACAAAAAAGGTGGTCTCTGCTTTTCAACCTCTTTGAAATTTTTTAAAATAAAAAATAAAATAAATTATACATGTGAAAAGAAAACAACTCTATTCCTCAATCCTACCACAAAAAAGTGCATGACAAAGAAAAAATAATAATACAAAGAGGTCAAAATATAGTAAAAATAAGGTACTAAATTCAATATTATAGAAAAATCAATGCTCACATTGATACCAACAACACTAGCACAAATGGACAGTAGTTGGGTTAAAGAAAGATAAGAGGCTCTCCCTAGTGAGAATGAAACTAAGAGGTGTGAGAAATGAATGTGATAAAGGTTTTAATCATTTATGTAAGAATTATCCTTTAACCTTAGGAAATATTAGACCATTATTATATTTTTGATTCATCTACATCAAAATTTACATTGCTTTTGCGTTGGGGATTGAATTTGCTTTTAAATTATTTATAGAATATTTGAAAGGTTTGGATTAGAGATTAATATTTATTTATCCTTAGGTTAAATTCAAGACATGAATATTTATTATTCTTATTTATGAGAATAATATTTGAAGGAAGAATATTTCTCCTATACCTTTTAATTGAGGTGTCACCTATTTATAAACGAGGAAGTTTTCTTGATATCTCTTATGCAATTCTTTAGATAAGTGTCATGCGAATATTTTACAGGGACACATCACATACAACTCTAATTTAGATGTTGTATGAGTTTAGAGAGATATCTTATTTAACTCTAAGTTGCATGCCACTCAAGATTTCTTTATCTGAGATTTTAGGAAACTTTGAGAGACACAATTGGGAAGGTAAGAATCCATGATGGAAAACTTCTAACTCTTTTACTTCAAATATACACGTGTATAAATAAGCATAGGATGTAGGAACGATACAACATATAGGAAATATACAATATAGATGAAAGTAAGATGTGGAAGTTGTGATATAGTCTTCTTAAAAATTTAGAAGGATTTTTGTTTTTCTTTGTTGCAACCTTAAATATTAAAGGTTTAAGAATTTTGCTTTCTTGGTTAATTCATAGTCTTTTTTCTTGTGGTTTTCTCCTTGAAAAATCTTATCACTCTCATTCTGTGTTTGTTTTTGTAAGTGCAACATCAAATTATAGTTTTTTTTTTGTTTACTATTTGGTATCTAATGTGGTATCAGAGCCAACTATTGTTGATGTTGCCATACATACAACCTAAACTCATTAGAATATTTAGAAGATATTATTTTATGTTTTTCCCCTTTGGGAGTGACATTTTTTAGCAACTATTTATTTATACAGTTATGAGAGAAACATTGCCAAGTTATTTGCTTTGAGAAAGTGTTGCATTACAAGAGAACACATAGAATAAGTTGAAGTTTTTTACAATCAAATGTGAAAAAATATTCTTAAGGTTGTGATATATGCTAGAATTTTTTTTTGTTTAAAAAAGAAGTATTGTTGATACAAATGTATTTTTTAGTAACTTGAGTTGAAAGGATTGCTACTTGTGCAATCTGAAGAAAATTAAACAAAAAACCATTTGATATGATATTCTCCAATCCATATTCCTTTACATATTAAAGCTTAATGCCTTCTATTCCTTTGTATATGCATTGGGTCTTGATTTAATGCTATTTGTGGCTATTTTTTATCCCTAGGTGAGGATGAAGAAAAATGTGCAATATATTCAAGAGAAATAAATATCTACATGTGTTTTTGTTTTAGATAGATATGAAAGTTATAATATAAGAAGTAGCTTTCACTTGTTACAAGTTGTGAATATAAATAAAATATAAAAACCAATGTAGTCTAACTCGACAAGCATCTTGGAGTTTGTGTGCTAAAGCATTGTCAAGGGTGGTTTCAGCATTGAAAAGGATTTCATTCACATTGATAACGTGGCAACCATGAAAAATTATGAAAAAGGGTTCTTTATTGGGATGGAAGCAAGCTATTGTTCAAAGATGGAGCATAGGGTTTTAGGGTTTTTGAAGGTTCATCCAATGATTTGAAGGAAGAGACAATGCCTAAGGCTTAGTTCTCCTTTTGGATCTTCCCTTTGTGATCTCTCTACACTTAAGGTTTAGTTTTTCTTTTTGACGATTCATAAACCTACATGAATAATGAAGAAATTTGGATGTGGCATAACCCTTCAAAGCGTATTTTGTTCAAAATATGGAGGTGTTATTAGCTATTTTTGCATCTCTCTATATATAATGTACTTTATAGTTAACAACTCCTAATATTATAGTTCTAATTTAACCTGGTGTTTGATGTTTATGTGAAGGGAAGTTGTGTTAGGGTGATTTGTAAATCATTTGATTGGCACACCTTTTTCACCTTTCTAATTATTTTTTCTCCCTTCTAACATTGATGAACAAAGGAGTTATCTAATTTTAAAGTTTTATTGATGATTATTATTTTTTACTAATTTATTAATTGTTGCATTTATTTATTTAAATTTAATTATTATAAATTAATTTAAAATTTAGTAGTTAGTTGTATGGTTTTTATAGTTTAGCTAAATTTCTTGTTTATTTTTTATTTAGGGTGTTGTTTGATAGTAATGGTCAATTTAGGGCCTTTTATTGGTAAGCTTTAAGTGTTAATAAAGAGTTTTTTTAGTTTAAATTTTATTTGATGGTTTACATGTTTTAAAATTATTAGTTGTTTTTAATTCAAATTAATTTAATTTGATTACTTAAGTTTTTTTTCAATGGGTTATATGGGATTGAAATAGACCCCATCAGTATTACATCATCACCACATAGTGGTATTACAACAAAACTTGGATATTATCTTTGTATCATTTGACATTATTTGAACCTGGCTCTCCTCCTTGAAATGGTGAGAAACTTAATCGATTGAGCTAATGTCATTTGATAAGTTTTTTTTTTTTTTTGTTATAGAATTATTTTAAAATTTATTTTATTTAAAAGAATTTATTTTTATATTGAAAAACTATAGTGACAAGCCATTACCTCGGAGAATTTATAAATTTGGATGATTACAAAATAGTGAAATTAGTCAATTGATATCTTTTAAAACCCCTAAAATTTTACTAGATCAATTGATATGAAAACCTTAGATCTTAATAATTAGTATTGAAACATTAAACCTTAAATTAAAACTAAAAAACTTGAACACCAAAAATTAACTCAAGTTAAATTGTTGAAATAATAATAAAAAACTTAATGTTAGAAAATCCTTAATTCACAAGATTATCCAAAATAAGGTCAAAAACTCAATTGTAATTAATTACTAGTTTGTCTAGGATATGAAAGTTGAAGTAATAAATTTAAGGCTAAGGACACATTTTAAAAATGTGATTGTTCACACAAGCTGCATGGGACGTGTTCAAAATGTGTTCGTTGCGTACATCGGTGTTATATAAAACAATATATATTATCTAACATGCCTTGTACAAAATTTAAATAAATAATTTTCGTATGCTTACTTACCACCGCGATGAAGCATAAAATAACTATAAATGCGAAGATTATTGTATTGGGTTATTTTTAAATTTGAAGAGATATAGGTTCAAACTTTGGTGGTATTAGTTGGTAATGGAAGTAGTCATATCTAACTCCTCTTAGTGATGCATTCGACTGACGACGGTACAAACCCCGAACGATCGGCGATCGCCATCTCACACGGAGTCAACGTAAACGAGACACCCAAAGGTTATAGGAGGTAGCCTAAGATTCGAACCTTGCTTGATAATAGAAAGTGACTGTGGATGTAACCGATTCCCTTGTGTTAACCAAAAAAAAAAAAAAATTATCTCTATTTTTAATTGATTACATGCGGATTTTTTTTTATATTTAAGTTAAAATGTTTAATAAGTTAAATTTATATTATTTTAAATGTTAAGGTTTATTTTTAAAATTGGTTTAAATTTTAATGTTATATCTTTATTTACATCAAATTATTATTATTTTTTAATAATGTTGAATGAAGTAATAAAAAATATATACATTTAAACCTTTTAAAACTATAAAATTAATAATTAAAGATAACATTTAACATTAATTAAAAATATGTAACTAATTAAATCAGTTTTATAGGTAATTCCAACATATTATATGTCCTTGTATACCATGCCAAAATCGATAGAAAAAAGTTTAATCTATACTATGTGGTCATTTTTGTGGTCATGATTACTATATATTTTTATTCCTGCATATTATATGTCCTTGTATACTATGCCAAAATTTCCTTTGGTGAAATGAGTAAGATATGTGATGATAAAACTAGAGGAGGTCTTGGTTCTCACAAATGCAAACTTAGCTCTTAGGGGAAAAGTAATTTTAAGATTGTACAAAGAGAGTCAAAGGCAATGGGCAAGAATTCTTCTAAGTCTGTTGAGCTTAATGACTCAAACTTAATATTTAGTCCATTCTCTCTACCAAATGGTTCTACACTATGGAATGATGTAAAAATAATAATTGATCTAGTGATAAAAGGTTTAAGATGGGTGGTTGGAAATCATAAGTCTTATATCTCTTTTTTAAACTATAACTTCAGTTGATATTTATCCTATGCTAACTACCCTTTTAGTTTGCAAAATTATTTCTTTATTTAATCTTTTGCTACTACCTGCTCTCTACTACTTTCCCTTTTTAAAACCTCTAATTCCTATTGCAACTATGTCACTTGATTTATCTTTTCTTCTACTAGCTAAGATTGGCAGATCATAGGTATACTCTATATTGTGATTGATTAGTTGATTATGGAGAATCAATTATATTTCTAAGGACATGCATCTATTTCACTAATGCATGAGAAGAACATTAAATAAGTGTTTGCAACTAATCATTCTCTAAGTAGTTGTACCTACGTATTTTGATAGCTAAATTATCTCTTTGTAAAAAATTTACTAGAATAGTTCATTGTTATTATTTTTTTGTCATGATATTTGGATGTTATTCTAATTGATAAAGCCACTAGAATATTAAAAAATATAAGCATTAGATCTATAGAAAGAACCATTAGAACTTATTTAGCGTGATTGTTTTGATCCTATTTCTTCATACCTTATAAAGGTTATGCATTTCATAATTATGGATGTCTATTCTTGTTAAACATAGATGCCATTTCTTAAGCATGAAAGAGATGTGTTCAATGACTTTGATTTCAATATGATTGTTGAAATCCATTCTCTTCACTATATTAAAAGGAGAATAAATAATGGGAAGGGATCTAAAAATAATATACTTATAAAACAAATTTTTATTGTGATATTCTATTTGGTTTTATGATTCCATTCATGTCATTATATAATGACATAAAAGAGGAGAAATATCAAGCATGAATATATATAGTATATTACACGATGCTTTGGGAAAGTTTGGATGATAAATTTTGTGTAGAAGTTGCTAATTATAATTGCTACATAATAGACAAAAATGTACATTATTAAATGTTACTGATGCATATAGCAAAAAATTGTATATACATATATGGCCTAAAATTATAAATTAGCAAGTTTTTTATTATTAATGATGCCTATGATATGGTTTATATAAGGGAATTTAGCCACATTGATTCCTATACAAAACATAGAAGCTATATTAATGAGTATACATGGTATACGTTGAAATTAAACTAACATACCATTATATTATGTACGACATTTGAATAAGCATTAATTTTAATATGATAAAAAATTAAATAATTTGTTAGATTTAGCTAAAGCTAAAATCTCCACCAAAGAGAACAAATTCAATGTAGATGAATAGCCATGTATGATCTTCATATAGGACTATGTTCCAATTTGTCAGGTCTATTCTTATATGCATGTGTGAGTGGTGATGCCCTATATTTTCCTGATACACCTCTTTTATGTTTTATGCATGCTTGAGGTGAATTTTAATTGCTATTATTTGATCTCGTTGAGATGGAACAATTGATAATACACTAGCCTCGTTATGGTCTCTATTCATATTTACTTTTCTTGTATTTTATTTCAATATCTCACATTATTACCCTAACTTTTATTCTCCTATAGTAGATTAGATTAGTTTAGCATAGGTTAGTGAGGATTTAACCTAAATTTGAAGGTTAAGGGGACTAAAAATCCCTATTTCTAGGATATTAGATGTAGGGTTGCAGGCACAATATACAATCAATCATCTCCTTGTATCAATAGGAGTATATCATGATGGGCTATTGGGAGTTATCAAGAGGTTCTATTATCCATCATGTATGAGTTTTGATCATGTATCTAGGGTTTGCTTCCACATATCATTGGTATTTCATGTATTGGCTCTTCTTTCACATATTGACAGGTATATTAAGAGGCGTTAGGTTTATCAAGAGTCATCAATATATAGAAGATCTTCAAGATCAATAGGTTGAATCAATATATCAAAGGAAGGAGAAATAAGTATCATAAAATATATTATCTTTCCTCACTAATCAAATCTAGAAACTTATAAAAATTAATTTGCTTCTCAACCTTAACCATCCTTCTTGCCATGGCCAAAAGATGTTATATAACTTGTAGCATTGCTTACCAAATGGTTGACCATCCCAATCCTTCCATCACTAAAATTACAAGGGTCAATATGATTTTCTTATTTATGTGACTTTTTCTTCTGATCAAGATGACGAGGAACCTCTTTGTAATCCATCTAGCCCCACCCAGGAAGAGGATGAAAGACTAGTGTTCCAATCAACCATACACATGTCTTGCCTCCTTCATATACATAAGGGAGACATAGAAAAATTCTTAATAGAAGCTAAAGAATATATATCTATTCCAAGAGAATGATTCACTACTAGATCAACCCAACACCATGTTTCTATCCATTTGCATTCTAATCAAATAGATTGATCCTTTTCTTTAGTTAATTCACGATGCCTAGACTTCATACACCAATGCCAAACATGGTAGATACAATTTCACCCATAAATGTGATAATGATAAAAAGTGGAGACCAAGTTCCTTCCCATGTTTTATTGGGATCATACCCTCCTATGCCATATTTAGACGTATTTTTATAGGGAAGCTCCAATTGTCCTATCTCACAACATGTGGAAACAAGATCTCAATATCGTAATCAGAATTTAATATCTAATGTCTATTCAATAGTATATACCTATAATCCAAATGTAAATCTTAACCCAACATCTCCCTCTTCATATTAATCCTATCACATTTAATATCAACACAAAATCATTTATTACGGTAACCTCTAGTTCAAGCACTAATCTAATCACAAAACCATTCTTCAATCAAATAACCCCTCAAAAAAATTTTGGTCAGTCTAATTCCTTAATCTATGGTATCTTAGGGACTTCTTATTTGATGCTAACCTTAGCATTATTTCTCCAAGTACCCCAACAACAACCAAAAAACTGGAAGCATCAATTACCTTCATTATATACTACTTTATAACCAATTTTTAAACTATCATCATAAATCTAGTATTTGTTCATCTACCACATTCCATTCTAGTACTCCAAAGCTTCAAGCTCTAACAACTCAATTAGAGCAAATTGAAACAAAATATATTCATTATCCAAGGGTTTTCCATAGACCAGAGGTACTCTTATGATGAAATTTGTAACCAGCCCTTAGATTCCTTTATAGCTCATGGACCCTTCAATCCAAATATTTAAACCCAAAATTTCAAATGTACTAGGGGAAGGAATATTGATTAACCATATTAGGTTTTTTAGGTTTGCTTAAAGTTATATCACTTATGATGAGACACTACTTCTAAAGATATTACCTAAGAGTCTAGGTGGTCTAGAATTGAAGTGGTATTATAAGATATATAAGTACTCTTTATAGAGCTTCAAGGATTTAGTTAAAATGTTATAAACTAGTTTTCAGTATACATTAAAAACAAAGATACCATCAATGATCTAATTAGCTCAAGGAATACAAATATGAAAGTGTTTCTAATTTTCTAGGAATAAAGAGAGCCTTAATATAGAGGTTACAATATGTTCCCCCACCAAAGGACCTTCTCAATATCTTCATTTCTAATATCCAAGAACAAATGGTCTTTTACCTAGAAATATCTTATATGTCCACCTTTGAAAATACAATAGACATGACTAAGAGAATAGAGTCTACCCTCATAAAACAAGGGCAATCAAAGAAAAAAGTAGAAAAAGAAGAAGATAAGTCCCCTTATTAAAACCATATAGGCTAATTGTTTGTGATGGGGCCACTAACTCATAAGAATTCAATAATGTCAACAATATTGAAAATTTACAAAAGATTATCATAGATAAGTCAATCTAATAAAAACCCAAAAGAAGGTACAACAAGTTAGATCATCCTCTTTATGCTATATTAGAGTAACTTATTAAATCAATGATTCTAGATCTACCTCCTATCAAACCTATTAAACCTCGAAGGGAAAGACCCCATTGGTTTAAATTGAATGAGTATTGTGCCCTCCATCAAGTCAATGGTTACTCTACAAATAGGTGTATGGACCTTAAGAATGTAGTGCAATACATTGTTGATAGTGAATAAATTATTTTTAATAGCCATGAAATCCAATATTCATCCAATTAAGATTGTGGTAAGTTCAAGAATTCATTGTCTAATCATACTAATCAAATCAACAAAATGTAATAAATAATATTAACTATAGCAATGTACCTCCTCCCAACCAAAGGTTGGTAGGTACCATTGATTCATATTTTTATATGAAATATGTATCACATGTTTGTGTTGTTACTAAATAACATCAAAGGGATCTACCCTAAAGACAACCTCTAATTAGCTAGCCAAAAAGAGCTCATTTTTCCTTTGATCTAAATAATCCACAACTGACCAATCAATAAGACCCCCTTTGGTCATTCAACCATAACCCAAGATAAAAAATAAATAGTGTTTATGACCTACTTCAACAACTTGAACACATCCTATCTAAAATATCTATTTTTAAGCTCTTTAAATCCTCTCCCATCTACAAGGACATCCTTATTAGGGTTTTGAGTAAGCACAAAGTTCCTCAAAACTTGAACCCCAATGAGTTTGCTTCAATTGTTGAATGAATTAGGAAAATCATACCACTATCACTTTTTATGCGTTTGATATCCCTTAATATTCTCTAATAGGAGACCCTCTTATGTACATCATGGCCAAATGAATAACAAATTTATTAAAAAAATTCTTGTTGGTAATGTCTCTAAACTAAATGTGTGTAGCTTAATGTTCATTATCCACTTTGGCTTACCTAGGAATTATATTGAGAAATATGACTTGGTGATTTGATCCTTTGACAATAGTATAATGTGTGTAGCTTAATGTTCATTGTAATAGTCTTACACCTCAAAGAAAGACCCCAAACTCTAAAAACTTTGTTCTATATCATGTCTTGTGATTTATTCTATAATATTATTTTGAATAGGCCTTGGATCCATGAAATGTGGGTTGTCCCATCCACTCTTCATCAATGTATCAAATATGAATACAAGGGACAAACCTACAATATTTCTACCAACCGTTAACCTTTCAAATATTATAAAATGATTGAAATTTCAAGTAAAAAAGTTAAAATATAGTCTCATCTTACTAATGACATTGTTTCTTTAAAACATTCTTCCCAACCTCCAATACCATCTCCTAATATTGCATCTTTTTAGTTGCCAATCATTGATGCATTGAAGTCATTCAATATATTTAAATTTTTTAATAATCAACAATTAAATAACAAACAATAATGAGCAAGATAAAATATGACCATCACTAATAATAATTAGAAATTTAGAACATAGGTAATAATCAAGCCTTTGCATTTTTGGACCTAGCCAAATTTCCTCCTTCCCCTTAGACACTAGGATTACCTCCTAGAAACAAAGAAAAGGCAATGTTATGTGCTTGTACTACCAATAATGAGAAGATCAACAATGGTAATCACTAACCTAATGATAAAATACCTATTGTTTTTTGTTGAAGGCATATACCATTTCAAATAAAATTATGATCAACATGGGTTAACAAGGTAAGGGACTAGGTTTGTAAGAACAAAGCATTAAGGATCCATTGAAAACTAGAGCTTAGTTGGGACGTTTTAAGAGTATATAATGTTAACATGTATGTGAGTGAGTTTGTATATATTTATTTTATTTTTTTAAATGTATTTATAAAGCAAAAGTTTTGTAAGCTAGCAAATCAATTAGAAAAGTAAATTGTAAGATCAAAAGACATGAAAAGTGTTAAAATTTTTATATTTTTGTAACATTTATATCAGACTCATATCAACTTAAGTTATTTCGCAATATTAAATATTAAGTCATATTCAATTAGGGGATTTACTTTAAAGTTTCTATTTTTAACTTTTTAAGGGGCCATTTAGATTGCATTACCTAATGTTAATAGAGTTTAATACCTGGATTATATATTTAACTTAATTTTTTTGGATGAAAAGGTCATTATATTAATAAAATACTGTCTAATCATACAAAAAAGAGAGCGGGTGGGATTAGCACACCCTGTAAACTAACACACTAACCACTGTGGTTAGGTGTACACAAGAGGGTCAGAAACAGTTCACAAAAAACTAGATAACAACCACTAAAATAGTGTCAAATATGCATTCAGAAATAAAGCAGCCAAGAAATCACTGCAAGGTAGAAGGCCTGAAGTTTTCCTTCATATGGTAATAATAGTCTTTTGATAGATTTTGATTAAAAAAATTAAATTAAGCTAAGAGTTAACTTAAATTTTTAATCAAAATCCATCAAAAGACTATTATGAAGAGTGTATGTTGTAAGAATAACAAGAATAGTGAATTGAGTTTTTGCATGTGTCCTCAAGCAAGTGTTGTTGAAATTAACCTTAGCAAGTGTTCTCCCTTAACTATGATATTTTGTTTAGATATGGATTTAAGCTAATCTTAAGCATTAACTTTGTCATTAACTTAATCAAATAAATTAAATATTATTTATTTATTTATATATAATACTGAATTAGATATTGTTTTAAAGGTAAAACAAAATTAAAAACAAGTCCTAGCAAGGACACCATAATGACAAAAGTCATTGGGCTTTTTCTTAACGGAGATCCAAGTTCAATTCACACGAAGGTGGTCCTTTTCAACCTCTTTGAAATTTTTTTAAATAAAAAACAAGATAAATTGTACATGTGAAAAGAAAACAACTCTATTCCTCGATCCTACCACAAAGAAATACATGACTAAAAAAATAATACAAAGAGGCCAAAATATAGTAAAAATAAGGTACCAATTTTATTTTATTTTTTTGCTTGATAAGAGTTGGTTACAACCACACTATTTTTAGTAGCTGGCAAGCGCAGGGTTCAAACCACATGGGTTACATCCACCAAACCTATTTCACATCATTTTTTATATCTCAGCGTGAAATGGACCACCAGATACTCGGGATTCATACCATCGTCAATCTACGCGCACACTCAAAGGATTTGGATCAAACTACTACCTTTGCAATAGGCTTCCCCTAAGGTTTGAACCTAGGTCTCTTCTTGGTAAGTGCCCATCTAGACTAGCACTTACCAATCCACCTAGCCCTTGGAAGTATAAGGTACCAAATTCAATATTATAAAAAAAATCAATGCTCACATTGATACCAACAACACTAACACAAATGGACAATAGTTGGGTTAAAGAAAGATAATAGGCTCTTCCTAGTGAGAATGAAACTAAGAGGTGTGAGAAATGAATGTGATAAAGGTTTTAATCATTTATGTAAAAAATATCCTCTAACCTTAGGAAATATTAAACCATTATTATATTTTTGACTCATCTACATTGTGTTTGCGTTGGGGGTTGAATTTGCTTTTAAATTATTCGGTGGGGGTTGAATTTGCTTTCAAATTATTTAGAGAATATTTGAAAGGTTTGGATTAGGGCTTAATCTTTATTTATCCTTAGGTTAAATTCAAGACATTAATATTTATTATTCTTATTTATGAGAATAATATTTGGAGGAATATTTCTCCTATACCTTTTAAATGAGGTGTCACCCATTTATAAACGAGGAAGCTATCTTGATATCTCTTATGTAATTATTTAGATAAGTGCCATGTGAATATTTTAGAGGGACACATTACATACAACTCTAATTTGGATGTTGTGTGAGTTTAAAGAGACATCTTATTTAACTATAAGTTGCATGTCATTCAAGATTTCTTTACCCGAGATTTTTAGAAAACTTTGGCAGACACAATTGGGAAGGTAAGAATAAATGATGAAAAACTTAAACTCTTTTACTTTAAATATACACATGTATAAATAAGCATAGGATGTAGGAAATATACAACATAGATGAAAGTAAGTGTTGGTCACGAATCTGCTTAAGTACAAAATATTATTTGTGCACCCTAGACCCGACCAACATTGAAAGGTCGAAGGAAATAGATGTCCTTCAGGCCAATCTCTAGAGAGGGTTGTTTCCCACACTAAAACTAATGTTTGATTTAAAGCTTAGGGTTATAAGAAAGAGACGAGAAATGACAAAAAAGAATGGAAAATATGGTTGTATACCAGATATGAAAGGTGGGAATAAAATAACAAAAAAAATTCACAGCAAGTGTTAATTAACATGTAACAGAAATAAAGGCACAGGAACCACTCATAGTTTGCCAAGATAACCTCCAAGACAACATTTTAGTATTCACTCCCTCACAAGAAGTAGTTAAATTCAGATGCAAAATTTAAAATCAACAAATAATGGACATGAACGTAATCAGAAATGATAAGTAGAAAGTGATCAACCACAAGACTACTCATGGAATTAGAAGTATAATGTCTTTATATTGATGCAAAAACTTAAAGTGTTTTTTTCTATAGAATTTCTATCCCTCTTCATTACATTGAAATACCTAGTATTTATAGAGGATTTCACCTCTATCATTGAATGGTGGCTGGTTAAAAATTAGTAGCAAAAATTCTCTCCTCGGTATTGACGATGCTCAGATCAAATCATTCTTTACAGAACAACGATCTGGTTTTCATGGAGTGTGCATGGAAAATCGGCAAATATGGATGATGGAAAATTTTTTCCAAGCATCAGTGCATTGAAACTCAGCAACATCACGTGACGAACATGATCTCAAATATAAAATTTTGGGCACTACTTCATCATCCTACGCTTTGAAATCTTACCTTGCTAGTGGAAACTCAAAAAACATTAAGTTTGTTTCGAGAAGGAGTGAGGTCGCTTTGAAAATGAACCAAATCGTACTAGAATCCGAGACATAGCATTTAATCTTGACAACCTTTTAGCTAAAATTTTGGATCGTCGCTCTCACTGCCCCCAAGCATTAAATTTTGTCAACCTCCGTTCTTTCCCGAAAAGATCTGCAGTAACGATGCTTCTAAAAATAACTCTGTTGAGAGAGAGATAAAAATTGGTTTTGCCCATGCAATGGGGTGAAATGCATTGTTGTAGCAAGAAAGTTTGAAAATAATTTACTATGCTGATGGTTGCCTTCAAAGCTGGAATTTCATCCTTTGTTTTGATTAATTTTACCTCATGACATCGTCCTACTTGAATTTCAAGCAAAAATGAGAGTTTCACCCCTAAAAGAGGGCAAAAATGATTTTTGTCCCAAGTTAGGGCAACTTTGACTTTGACCAGCACTGCATTTGCTCCCATTAACATTTCTTCAATATTTTGCCCAGAAATACCTAGAAATGGAGTTTCGCCCCCAAGAAGGACGAAAATACATTGCACCCCCTCCCTGGGGTGACTTTGAATTTGAAAAAAGCATTGTCTTTGCTTCGACTTTTTCATTAAAGGCTTTTGCTCCAAATCATCTTAAAATAAGATTTCGCTCGAAAGAAAGGTAAGGATTTTCGCTCCTCTTGAGGGGCAATTTTGACTTTGACTTCGTCAAGCATGCGTTACACTTTGACTTTTGCCCAAAAATGCTTTTAACTAGAAATTCACCCCTAATATGGGAAAAAAGGATTTTTACCCCTTTCCAAGAGCGCCTTTGACTTTAACCAATATTTTTCACTTGTAAACTTTTTTCTTCTTCTTCATTTGAATGAAATCGTTCATCAAGGTAATTTCACCCCAAAGGAAGGGCACAAATGATTTTCACCCCTCCATGAGGCAAAAATGTATTTCCCTTCGTATTCACTGGCACCTTCATTCTAAATAATAACTGTCAAACCCTTGGTCTATCTTTCATATATCCTTAGATACCAAAACATCCACGGTCATAGAATTCTCACTCCATGATTTTCCATGAATTCTTACTAGCAAAAAATTACTATACATCTCCAGGGATAAAATCAACCTTTTTCATTTAATGGAATTGTTCAAAGGAAGAAACAAAAACATCACATTAAAATAGTAAATTCATCTGATATATATATTTTAAATTTTTACAATAAAAAAATTAGTGTGGTCAAACTGCCAATAATTTTGGCAACTTTCGGGGTATTTAGTTCTTCTGGATGCAATCGACCCCAAGCATTCATCCATTGGACTCAGCTGTCACCCACACCGGCTGCATCAAGTAGGACGTTTGATCCGACAACCTCATTTTTTCTTTACTCCTGTGTTTGCTTCTCTTGTTCCTTTGCTACTTTTTGCTCTACCTTCACCCATGCTCATGCTTCTTGCTTGGTGAGGCTTTCGATGGTAGTTTCATACACAACAACTACTTCGGCCCAGAAATTCGAAGTGAAGGCAGAGAGCGTACTTAGTGAATCAATGACAAAATACAGTTGTTGTGTGTGATCAATGCTGATGTGATTAGCTCACTACTGGAGTTCCAATAGGGAGGATTCAATGCGGGTGAGCCTCTCCATGGTCATGAATCTACCTAAGTATCAATTATTATTTGTGCACCATAGATCCAACCAATATTAAAAGGTCGAAGGAAAGAGATGTCCTCCAGACCAATCTCTAGAGAGGGTTGGTTCTTGTACTAAAACTAATGATTGGTTTAAAGCATAAGGTTACAAGAAAGATATGGGAAATGACATAAAGGAAAGTAAAATATGGTTGTATGCCAGATATGAAATATGGGGATAAAATAACAGCAAAATTTTATAGCAAGTGTTAATTAGCATGTAACAAAAAGAAAGATACACGAACCACTCATAGTTTGCCAAGATAACCTCCAAGACACCATTTCAGTATTCACTCCCTCACAAGCAGTAGTTAAATTTAGATGCAAAATTTAAAATCAGCAAATAATAGACATGAATGCAATAAAAAATGATAAGTAGAAAGTGATCAACCACAAGACTACTCATGGAATTAGAAGTCTAATGTCTTTATATTGATGCAAAAACTTTAGTATTTTTTTCTACAGAATATCTATCCCTCTTCATTACATTGAAATACCTAGTATTTATAGAGGATTTCACCTTTATCATTGAATGATCATACAAACAAAATGTTGGTTGGTCAAAAATTAGTAGCAAAAATTCTCTCCTTGGTATTGGCGATGCTCAAATCAAATCATTCTTTAGAGAACAACGATCTGGTTTTCATGGAATGCACATGGAAAATAAGCAAATATGGATGATGGAAAAAATATTCCAAGCATCGGGGCATCGAAACTCAGCAACATCACGTGACAAACAGGATCTCAGATATTAAATTCTGGGCACTACTTCATCATCCTATGCTTTGGAATCTTACCTTCGCTAGTGGAAACTAAAAAAACATTAAGTTTGTTTCGAGAAGGAGCGAGGTCGCTTTGAAAATGAACCAGATCATACCATAATTCGAGACGTAGCATTTAATCTTGAAAAAAATTTAGCTAAAATTTCAGATCATTGCTCTCACTACCCCCAAGCATTAAATTTCATCAACCTTTGTCCTTTCTCAAAAATATCTGCAGTAATGGAACTTCTAAAAATAACTTTGTTTAGAGAGAGATAAAACTTGGTTTTGCCCATGCAATGGGGTGAAAGGCATTGTTATAGCAAGAAGGGGAAAAAATAATTTACTATGCTGATGGTTGCCTTAAAAGCTAGAATTTTGCCCTTTGTTGTGATTAATTTTGCCTTATGATGTCGTTCTACTTGAATTACAGAAAAAATGGGAGTTTTACCCCTAAAATAGGGCAAAAAATATTTTTGCTCCAAGTCGGGGTGACTTTGACTTTAACTAGCACTGCTTTTTCTCCAATTAACATTTCTTCGATACTTTTGCCTAGAAATACCCAGAAATGGATTTTTCACCTCCAAGAAGAGCGAAAATACATTGCACCCCCTCCTTGGGGTGACTTTGACTTTGACCAAAGCATTGTCTTCGTCCCAACGCTGTTCATTAAAGGCTTTTGCTCCAAATCATCTTAAAATAGGATTTCTCCCGAAAGAAGGGCGACAAGGATTTTCGCCCCTCCTGAGTGGAGATTTTGACTTTGACTTCACCAAGCATGCATTGCACTTCGAATTTCGCTCGAAAATGCTTTTAACTAGAAATTCACCCCGAAGACGGGTGAAAGGGATTTTTGCCCCCTTCCAAGATCACCTTTGACTTTGAGCAATCTTTATCACTTGCAAACTTTTTTCTTATTCTTCATTCGAAAAAAATCATTCATCAAGGTAGTTTCACCCCAAAGGAAGGACACAAATGATTTTTACCCCTCCATGAGGTAAAAATGTATTTCCATTCGTATTCACTAGCACCATCATTCTAAATAATAACTGTCAAAGCCTTGGTCAATATTTCATTAATCCTTTGATCCTGAAACATCCATGGTTATAGAATTCTGCCTCCACGATTTTCCATGAATTTTTACTGGCAAAATATTACTGTGTATCTCCAAGGATAAAATCAACATTTTTATTTAATGAAATTGTTCGAAGGAAGAAACAAAAACATCACATTAAAACAGTAAAAAAACTACAACATTCAACGGATATATATTTTTTAAATTTTTATAATAAAAAATTTAGTGTGGCAAAATTGAAAACACTTTTGGCGATACTCAGGGTATTCAGTTCTTCTGGATGCAATTGACCCCAAGCCTTCATCCATTGGGCTCAACTATCACCACCACCGGTTGTATCAGGTGGGATGTTTGATCTGACAACCTCCATTTTTATTTTCTCTTATACCTGCTTCTCCTGTTCCTCTACTGATTTTTTCTCTGCCTTCACCCATGCTCGTGCTTCTTGCTTGGTGAGGCCTTCAATGGTAGTTTCATACACAACAACTAATTTGACCCAGACATCCGAAGTGAAAGCAAAGAGTGTACTTAGTGAATCAATGACAAAATACAATTGTTGGACGTGATCCATGCTGACGTGATTAGCTCGCTACTGGAGTTCCAATAGGGAGGATTCAATGCGGGTGAGCCTCTCCATGTATGGAAAAACTTGTTCCTCTATGATGGGCTCCTCCCAGACGTCGATCTCCGAAGTGTCTTCTACAAAATTTTGCCAGGATATCTTCAATTATTTTATTGGCAAAATCTCACCCTGCTCATCAACGAAGCTTGAAAACCTAGCATCGGCTAAAGCCTTGAAATATACGAGAGAAAAAAAATGCTCTTGTTCAAACATAATCATCAACTTTTAGCCTTATATTTCCAAGTCTAACTTGGAAAAGAAGCTACATCATCCTAGCCTTGGCCCAACCGTGATCCATCCCACTCATGGGCTTGGCTCGAAAGTTAGACTGAGCCAACGCCTGAATCTTCAATGCCAATTCCAGTTTTGGGTCCATCTATTCCTCAACATAGTATAGGGTTCTATCACCCAAAAATATCACTATCCGAGCCTCATTAATATACAACATAATCTTGAGTGTGTTTGTTTCCAAAGTCACACAATATTTCAAAAAATGGCAACGAGTTTCTTTGATTTTCTCCTTGGAGAAGCCTATTGATTGCATGGCTTTCTCGACCAACTATTTCTATAAAACCTCAAGCTGAGTGGTTAATTCTTGCACTTGTTTCTCCACTCCTGCCCAAGTTGTCTATTATCCCTTGGCTTCTTTCTCTAATTCTTCTGCCCTCCACTGCTAGTGCTCTACCTCTAATTTCATTGTTTCCAACTGGTCCCTATTTTAGGCTAGAGCATCATTCAACTCAATAATCTTTACCTTAACATTGAAGAAGATTTTCTTATAATGCTCATTGTGCAAGTAAAGAGAGCTCATATCCACTTGTATATTCCCCAACTTCTGAAGAACACAAGCTTATACTAAGAGGGGGGGTGAAGAATATAAGAGAACTTTTTACTTTTATTTCCAAATCAATATTATGCAATGTATAGATAGCAATATCAACAATAGTAATCAAAGAAATGCATAAATCACACACACAGTATAGACACCAATTTAACGTGGTTCACCCAAATATGGCTACCTCCATGAAGAAAATATTTCTTCTAAATATTTCTCAAATAATCTCTTGGGAATCCTTTCCCTATTACAATGTTTATGGACCTCTATCCAAAGGATATGGTGATCCCCTAAATCTGGTTTGTGGATCTCTATCCATAGGAGAATTCCTCCTTTGCTTTGGCTAGTGATCCTCTAAAAGACTACTGCCTCCACTACATTGGCTTATGGATCTCTCTCCACTAAAGACTCTTATTCCCACTCAGAACACCTGTCCTCACTGCCCTGGCTGATGGATCTCTATCCATTGGAGACTACTATCCTCTCTATTCTGTCATCTCCAAAGCTCTGTCTCAAATCTACACTAAACACAGTTCATTCGATATAGCACAAATCTTCTCAACAAGTCCACTTAGAACTTGCTCAAATATGCTCAATAAGTCCACTCAGAACTTGCTCAAATTTGCTCAACAGGTCCACTTAGAACCTTCTCAAATCTGCTCAATAGGTCCAATCAGAACCTGCTCAAAATTTCTCAACAGGTCCACTCATAACCTGCTCAAATATGCTCAACAAGTCCACTCAAAACTTGCTCAAATCTGCTCAACAAGTCCACTTAGAACTTGCTCAAATATGCTCAATAGGTCCACTTAGAACCTGCTCAAATCTGCTCAATAGGTCCACTCAAAACCTGCTCAAATCTGCTCAACAATTCCACTCAAAACTTGTCCAAATATGCTCAACAAGCTCACTCAAAACTTGTCCAAATTTTCTCAACAAGCTCACTCAGAACTTGTCCAAATATGTATTATAAGCTTCCATAAAAGCTCACACAAAATCAGTCCACAAGTGTCCTCAAAGACTTACCTCAAATCTGCTTAACAAGTCCACACGGAACTTGTCCAATCTCATAGAAGCATAAAGAGAATTGTTAGAGACTCAATATGTTCTACACTCAATGGTCAATCACTTTTCCAATTCAAATCAGAATATAGAATAGTTTGTTTTAAGGAACTTGAACAATCACTCCACACAACCACTTGACTAGTCTCAACCAACTCTACTCAACAAATCACTTCAAAGAAACAACCCTTTCTCACAAATTCTAGTCCAAGCATATAATCACCAGCTCAAAATATTTCCAACAATGCTCAAAAATAAATCTCACATAACAATGATACTCATGTTCATTTCAAAACCTAGTTCAAATTATTTGCACAACAACTCACTTCAACAACAATGCTCATAAAACAATCTTCACATAACAATGATACTCATGTTCTTTTCTAACTCAAGTTATTCACACAACCAATGGCTTCAACAACAATGCTTATCAAACAAGGTTTTAACAACTCTTTATTCCATAAAACCTTGAAGCATTAAAACACTCTCGAAAAGGAAACCCTAATCAAGTCCTTTTCACTCCAAACTTTACTTTCTAGAAAGCCACTCAATCAACTCAACCAAGGAAGAATTTTGCCCATACCTTTTTTCTTGGTGGTAAAGAATAGATCTCAAAACATGTTTCAATCACACTCAATTTTCCTTGACAACTTCAATGGTTAGGTAGCAAAATCTTCACTTTAAAACCCCTTGTAAATACTTGCACAATAATTATTTTTATACAAAGATAACAAGTCTTATATACACCTTATAATCTCCACAATCTCAACATTAAATATAACACCCAAAATAAGCCTTTAGGAAACACTTTATAGATCTTCAATTCAAACTAATTTATCACCTTATTACTCCAATTTAAAAGAATATATTTCTCTTTTTATAGATCACAAATCAACACATAAACAATTTGCTTTCACCCCTTATGTCTCCTTATCACT
The DNA here is from genome assembly GCA_028583015.1 of Wollemia nobilis. NCBI lineage: Eukaryota > Viridiplantae > Streptophyta > Pinopsida > Araucariales > Araucariaceae > Wollemia > Wollemia nobilis. The sequence continues at coordinate 16,708,884 of JAQPPZ010016723.1, forward strand.
AATTTATTTCCAAATAAAAAACCTTTTAAACTCCCTTATAACTCCTAATACAATCTTTAATCAAACCTTAGGCAATAAAAAATTATTTAAAAAATTACCTTGGCCTCCACGGGTTTCGAACCCTTAACCTATGCCTTAGTGAATGCTCTAGCCATGAGCTCCACAACCACGTGCGCTCAACACACGTTAAGAACTTAAAAGCTCTTAGCGTAATTTATTCCTCTCCTGGCACCCGAACAAAAGAACGCAAATCAAAAACCTTCCCTTTGGCACTACCACTCCGCTCCACGAGATTCGAACGTAGGTTATTTCTTCCACTAACGCCTTCATAGAACATGCATTGCCAATGAACCACAACGTCCAATGTGCCTTAAGCAATGAATCCTCTTCGTTTTAAAACTTGCGCATAAGACAAAAACCTTTTGTCTTCTTCCTCAATTGAAGCAACAAATCACACAATAAAGTTTTCCTTGGTCGCATTAATCAAATTGATGAGGGATGATTTGTAAAGTCCTTTGGCCACCCTTTTATACATGATGCCTCCATAGTCTTCGAACGTCGGCGCTCCAAATTCTTCGATGATGTCGGCATTAAAACAACTTTATAAATGATGCTTTAATTTTGATGACATCATCCCATTTAACCTTTATAATTTATAAATGATTTAAATTCCAAGGAATTTAAATTTTATAAATTATAATTATAACCTTTGGCTTTTAAGGCCTTCCTTGGGTTAAATTTGAAAACCCTTTTAACTTATGCTCTCATATAGTATTAAAATATTATGGATCCCTTTTGCCTTTAACTTCTGCACTGTTGAATCTTCTTCCTGGATATTAGTGACAACTTTGGCGACTTTACTTCTTATCGAAATCCTTGACATTAATGATAACTTCATCCGGTGACATCAATGACAACTTTGACTTAGGGACTCAAAATGTCCAACAACTTCTTCGTGGTGTCAATCTTCGTCAGGTCCTCTGTAGTAACTTCATAAGTGTAATCACTTGGATCCATTTCTCCTTGGGGCTTCTGAACCTGGGAAATCATTTTTACAGTATGAGACTCCATAGTCTTAGGGTCAAAAGCAACCTTCTTCAATGTCTTTGCTGGAGCTTGAGCTTCTCTTCTATTACGACTCTTCAACCATTGTGATGAACTTTATCGGGCTTGGCTCATCTTCGTAACAATAGGATGCTTTGGCACAATCTCCATCTTTGGATCTGGTAGCACCTGTAACTCAACAAAAGGAGCAGGAGGGAAATGAGCCTGCTAAGTTTTTGGCTCAAGAAGAGAAGTGGAAACAAAAATAGTTGGTGGAACGAAAGTGGTTAAGGGGACAAAAGTGAGGGTTTCAATGACAATTACGTTTACTCAAAGAGGATCTTGCGTACTTATAGTTGTGATAGATATTACTGGAGTAGATGATGAAGGGAGTGAAAATGGATTAGGACCAGATGCAAAAGAACGGAAAGAAAGGGAAATAGTAGAAGTAGGAATAAAAGAAGAGGGAGCATTGGTGACTTAGGATTGGGAAACTAGAAGTGAAATGGAAGTGGAGGGAATACCGAATGGGGGTGAGACAAAAGTGATAACTACAAAATGAGGTGGAACAGTCATCGAATGCTCAAGAGAAAGGGAAGAAGGTAAATAAAATGTACCTTTAGGCTCTAACACCTTTTGAGCCGATGATGAGGGCAGTTGTGGCACTAGTTCACCCTTGTATTGTTCCTCCTCTACCTCCTCCATATGTATAACTTTCATGTGTTGGCCAAGATATTCTACCTAAACCAAAGCAGAATTTCCTAAAACATCAGCTTGTGTGGCTTCGACCATAGGAGAAGGGTTCACTCCTGATGAAGAAACTGTGCCTATTCTTGGCCTCCTGGAGATTTTCAATAAAGGGATCGCCTCATGCTTGTTCTTCTTCTTTCGTTGGAGTTGCACTTCCAACGATAGTTGTCTCTCTTCTTCTACAAGTGGTGCTTCCTCAACCAATTGTTACTCACATTCGACCACGACCTCCTTATTGTTAGATATTTGAAAATTTCAAGGTACAATTTTAGCAAATGAGATTGGATGATAGTTGTCATAGAAATCATCATATATGTTCAAAATGCATCATCCATTGCCAGGCCGTAAGCTGACCCGGTTTTACCTCTATGGGCCCTCATAACCCACCAGTTAGTGATTTTCTCCTTAGTCCAAGCAGGCAACTACTCTTTCATTTTATCAAATAAACTCAGAGGAGGAAGCTGATGCTTATGAACTGCAGGATTATACTCAGCCTCCATCTCATAAAAATCATGCCATGGCATGAGGTTGTCATCATCTGCTCAACATGCCATTCGAGATCATGCCCCTCTAGATTATTTCTCATCTACCCAATATTTTCCCAGGGGTAGCAATGAAAACTTTTGACTTTAATTACATCTACGAACCACCCCAAAGGGTCATACTTCCACTGCTAAGGTAACTCCACCATACCCATGTCATAGAGTGCTTCATTAATCAATTTATTTTAGCCAACTTGGTCAACATCAATGTTGCTGAAGTGAAATGGCATAGTACATATAGTCTTCTTGCCTTGTACTGCCCCATAGACATCATTGATGTATTAATTTTGATGAATAACTTCCATCATGAAGAGGCACTCGATATTAAAATAAGGAAGTATAAATGGCTTACCAGTGAAGCCAAAAATTCGCACCATGACACCCTGTATCAACAATAAAATATCTCCTTTATCCTTAGAAACAAATTTCTTCCCTCATCGCCCTTAGCACTCTCTCACATGTTCCAAAAATAAGTTCGAGGGTGGGGCCCAAAAACATGTGATTGGAATTATAAAATGATTCCCTCCTG